>CM038228.1:13973426-15360007 GCA_021442155.1 Cymbidium sinense
CAACTAAACTTGGCATGACTCATCCTTAAGTCACCATAGGCCTGCCCAAAGTTAGGTCAAACCCATTGAACCAAGCCCTCTAAATAGGATAAAATCCTCATTTGAATGGGTTTTCCAACTCCCCACCCCTTTGCAGCCACCTTTGGCTCTTCTCGGATAGAGGACCACTGACCCAACCTAACCTAAGGCTGTTGGGTTCAGCCTTTGTCCAAGAGAGGGTTAGTTCACCCATGGGCAACCATTGATCCACTTAAGGAGAAGTGTACACTCCATGGAAGCTCACTACACTCCCTCATCATCTCACACACTTCCACCTCGGTCACCATGCCACCTCACCTCACTCACCATTGAGTCAATCTCAACCTTTGGTTCAAGTGAGGAGGAGGGCATACTCCTTCCCATCCATTCAAACTCAATACACACCTTCCTCAAAGTATTCGGAGCCTCAGAGAACTCCTCAAGCTCCTTGTGCACCCCATTATCGGCAGACCAAGCTCCCTTCAAACCCAAGAGCCTCATCCAACCTCACCAAGCTTCCACCAAAGCTAAATTAACTTTCCCCATACCTTCGTAACATTTCGATGACCCAGACGAATCAATTACTGATCGATTCGACCATTTAAGGCATCCTTAGACCAACTTTGACAACTTTCGCAATGGTGTTTGATCCACAGATCGATCGATAGGGAGGAAGCTCAAGATCTTCCCAATAGAGTCTCATTTCTTCAAGTTGAAGCTACCTTTGTCGAGGACCACCAATTTGTAGCTCTAACGAAGTAAAAATTAGGCAACTGTAGATTTGGCCTATAAGTGTTGGTCTTTTATGAAGTGAATTTTATTCTCATGTGATTTCCACAATAGGATCTCTTAGATTCCTCCATTGATCATTTTGGAGTCAATTTCGCCAAATGAGCTCAGTCGGCGATAGCGGGCGGTGTTCCATCTTCCTTGCTCACGGGATGACAAATCACAAACCATCTGTTCCATGTGATTAGAACTGAAGGTTGTGATTAATCGCACAAGAAATCTTGATTTAATCCTTTTGTAATCACGAGATTAATCCCAACCGTCCGATCTCAACGAAATGTGTCTGCCATCATTGAGTCAACAGTCGCGTCAGTGTTTTAAATAACCAATACTAACGATTCCACATGGAAAGCACTGTAGCATCAACGTTCACATGACGTCAATGTTAAAATGAGTAATTAGGCTTAAAATTCAATTTAAATAGTTAGAACTTTAAAAAATTATAACTAATTATAGAAAAATCCAAAAAAATATAAATAAACTCATTTTATAAAGCTTAGACATAGGAGAATTTAATAAAAATAAAATATTCAATTAATGTCTAATGAATAGTGCTTACTTAAGGTTTGAAGCTTTGAATAATTACCTTAATTAAAGTCAAATTACATGGTTAATTAATTCTAAAATTGGCATGTTGATTCTATGGGATGTCCTCTGCCTCACATATTTTTCTTGGAATTATTTCCATGTAATTTGGGAAATATCAAATTTTAATCTAATTACCCATTTTAACTGATTTAATAATTATTAAAATTAATGAATAGTGAAATTGAGTAATTAGGGATAATTAACTAATGAAAATAGTGAGGATAACATAAAAATTAATTAGGAACACTTCTCCTAATTAATTTGAAAGGTATTCTCTTAATGGACTTAATTAATGTGTTTTATAATTAAGAATAAATTAAAAAAATTAATGATAAAATTCAAATGAAATTAATTTAAATAACTCAAGTGCAACCCATTAATCCCTTTATGTGTTTAATAACATAAAAATATTAAAAAATTATGATTCTTCCATTGGAGTGGGAAAATCATAAGAATATTTAACTTAAATATTTTCATTCTTTAATTTAATTAACTCTTAAGCATGAGCCTAATTACATTAAACCATTTTAGATGCATTGCTAATTTTATTTTCTTAAAGCATATCATTGAAGGCTCATGATTAAATGGTTAATTAAGTTATAGAAGCTTGAGAAGGATACTTAAATTGATGTAATTAATGGATTGAACATAATCAATTCATAAAATATATTTAATTTCCTTTCTTAAACATATTAAATAATCAACATGAGATGGAGTGAATCCTAAGTCTTATTTCTCCTCTTTAGGTTTTAATAACTTGAATATTAAAATTAAATTTTAAAGAAGCTTTATTTAGGCTTAAGGAATGTTTATTTAACTTGATTGTCCTTAGGGTTTAATGAAATTAAGTATGTTGTATGGTGATATTTAATTACTTCATTTCAATTATCATAAATGTGTATGTCATTTGCTTCAAGTATTCATGTTTTAAAAATTAAAAGAATATGACTTAATTCAAATTGCATGAGTTGGATAAATGTTATTATATGGTGTAATTATTATCAATAATTCATCCCAAATTAATTTAAAATTATAAGTTAATTATGAATCAAATGGTTTGAAACTTAAATCAATGTTTATTGTAAATACTTAATGAAATGTTCATTTATTTGTAATTAAAAATGAAAATGGATTGTTTTATTCTTATGTTTTATGCTTATGTTTACATACATTTGAATTAGCAAGTATATAGTCTGGACATCTCGGGAACATAAGGATTTAAGTAGCCCCAAGAGGTTTTAGATAATCTCACTTCCTTGGTTTAACAATGGCACATGCTTACTTAATTTCATTTATGTGTATGCATATGCCAGAATATAAAGTAAAACACATTTCTTTATGCCATTAAACTTTACATAAATAAGAATTTTTATACATAACCTTTGCATAATTTTGTTTCTATGCTTATGTGCATTTGAATTAACAAGTATATAGTATGGACATCCCGGGAACATGAGGCTTTAAGTAGCCTCAAGGAGGTCTTAGATCATCTCACTTCCCTGGTTTAACAACGACACATAATTGCTTAAATTTCTAATACATGTTTGTTTATGCTTAACTATGAGATTAAATCCCACTTTTCTATTGAATTCAAGCATCAACATTCATTAAGTGTGTAAAAATATGGGTATAGTGCATGTATATGTATGTACTAAATCAAATATTAAAGAAATTAGAAATGAATGAGTGTGAATATTATTGATAATTAAAAGAAGTAGCGGAGTATTAATCATATGATGGTGACTTAATTTCATTAATCTTAAGATGCCTTTCATATTTGAATAAGATTCATTAAAGCTAATCTAAATGTAGGCTAAATAAAATTGATAAATAGTTCATTAAGAAAATTAAAGCCATAATAATCTATCTTTAGAAAATAACTTTAGCTAGGGATGAAAGAGTTAAGCCTCTTTTTTCTCTTTATAATAATTAGATATTAAGTAAGTAGTGAACAAAATGAAAGCACATAAGTTAAAATCCAATCAAGCTACTAAAAGACTTAAAGTGAAATCATCCTTAATGAGTAATTTAAACAATCCTAAGACTTTAGACAATCATAATTATAAAGCTCAACCAAGACATACCGCATTAAGTCTTAGCACACACACTAGAATATTAAGTCACCAATCTTGGTATTAAGTTAGGTCGGTGTATGTGGTAGTGATATGTTTTATTTTATGATGTAATATTTTTAGACTAAAAGTTAGGTCATTATTAGCCTAATGATATCTTATGTAGAGGATTATGCTTTAGGGGCCACTGTAAAAATAAATGAATATAAATGTTCTTGCTTACATATGCTGCTTATTCCCCTAAGCATAATCCAATTTGGACAAGTGGGTTTGGTTACCTAAGTGTAGGGTGCTAAGTCCAAATATGTGAAATATAATTACTTGGCTTGTATGTCTGTTTAACTAACATATGTTTTACACATGTAGTTAGATTTTATTTTTCATAAAGATGTAATTTTTGTAATAGGATTAGGATTAGTGATATGGGGTTTAGATGTAATATTTAACAATCTCTTAGCTGAATGATTGTATGCTATAACCACATGTATGTCATATTATCTCACTCTTGACTAGAGAGGATCTCCATTCTTGCACAATAAAGACATGCTTGACCTTTAAGAGTGGTACCTTATGATGGAGAATGCCTCTTCTAGCTGATTTAGCCGGTAACTTAATTTCATCATGCATATAGGCACAATTGCCTCAATCCTTGGTCCAAAATAAATGTGTCAAAATGATCTTAAAAACTTATAAATTTTTAATATTAGCCTAAGTCATGTTTGCATATAAAATATTATATAATCTTTTAAAGAGTGAGTTTAGGATTCTAACTTCATTCCTAATTAAATAATAGTCCAACTATCTTACATGTACATGAGACCGGCTTACATGATTTTAAAGCATATGAGGTGTTTGTTGGCGGCCACTCCAGACGATTGTATGTCCATAAGAGTCGAGATGTGTGCACTCTCTCTTATGGAGGTGAACCATCATATCCTATTTTTTTATAGTAGAATTAGGTTGAGCTCTTATCTTGTGCTAGAGCACTAGATTTAGGTTCCGAGGTGACTTATTTTCTATTGTTATGAGTATAAGTCCTTATCTATTAAGCATTTCCACAACCTTGTGTTGTTGGACTATAAGTCTTAGCATTCTAATAAGATTTTCAACTTAAACAAAAATATAAAGCCTAATTATATGGTAGATTAAAGCATTCACTAAGCCTCCTAGTATATTGGATGCTTCTTACTTATCTTCATATAAAATCCATAAATAAATATTCTCATTTGAACTCTTCCCACTTGATTTCAAAATAATCAATCCTTTTCATAGTCTATCTTTGAAATCATTGGAGATATTTATTGACTACTTTAATCAAAAGTATTCTTAGAAAATTTTATTTCTTAAGATATAATTAACTATGAAAGCTTGCTTTCACAGAGAACTAAGAGCCTAACATAAAATAAACTTACTTTATTTGTCCATATAAAATAGAGGAAAGATCTCTGATATATATGTAGACATATCTGCCTTAGGAGTCCTTATTAGGTGATTAGGTTCATTGTTGGGTGATATTTATGTCTTTCGAGATAGTATAATATCATCTTTCATTCATGATAGGTTCTCCTAAGATCATGGTGTCCTACAACTCCAAATATAAAAAATATACCATATATATATATATATATATATATATATATATATATATATATATATATATATATATATATATATATATATATATATATATATATATATATATATACACATACACCCAACTAGCATATATATGTTATTTATGTACATATAAATCTTAAGAAAGTTATACATATAAACTAAGATATAAGCTTAAACCCCTAAATATCATTTCTAGATCAAAGATCAAGAAGATAAGTGCTAGGAGCAACATGACTCATGATTTATATTTTAAATTATAGTTTGATATATATATATATATATATATATATATATATATATATATATATATATATATATATATATATATATATATATATATATATATATTTAATTTTATTTTATTGGATATATTGTAGAATTCAACTACAACTAATCTTTTATCTTATTAGTTTTTGCTTGGTTGATGTTTAATTACAACATTAGGTGCTTTTATACTTTATTAATGTATGTGTGTTTGTCAACACGTTTATATAATTAGATTCTAAAAATAAAATCTTTTTCTATAAAATTAATAAATGTAGAAATAACCTTAAAAAACCTACAAGTTAATATTTATTACTTGATCTTTTATACCGCTTTTAGTGAGATTGACACTTATTACCCTTAATCTTAGGATTTCAATCTTAGCATATGGAGTTCCTCACTTAGAGTTTTAAGACACTTCAAGTGACTAAGGGGACACCTAACCCAAACCCAAGATTCTTAATATTTAACTAGTTGGCCCCACCTAGCCCAAACCAACCCCAAACTTCTATAAATCAAATTAAATCAAATTAAACTCATTCTAAGCTCAAATTCAATCATGCCAAACACAAATCAAGAACAATTAGTTGTTTCACATAGCCCAAATTAACCCATTTGGGGCACCTTGACCAAAACTCAACCAAAACCCAAATTGACTTCAACCAATCAATTATATGACATCCAAAACATCAATCATGCTCAAATCTTGCATAATTAAAGTACAATGTGGTCAACTAGCTCACTAAGTCCATTATGATCTATTTGGACCTTAATGGGTCAAATCCAAATCTAACCAAAATCACAATTGACCTTACTCTATGCATTAGGAGCATCATTTGAACTTGATTGAAGTCAATTAGTCTACTTATACCAAGTTGACCCAATTGAATCCCAAAATGAAATTCAAACTAAATTGGACTAACCTAAAGCCTTGTAATCATCACATAATCATAATTGAACATAGACCATACCAAATTTCAACCCAATTAGGCCAATTAATTCACTTGACCCAAATAGGCCTAAGTGAATCATATTGAGCCAAAATCCAATCAAACCTAAATTGGTCCAAACTAGCCTTTCCAATATATTTTAAATCGATAATTGAACATAACTCAACAATTCTTTATATTCAATTTAGCCAATTTGACCAACTGCCCCAAGCTAATCCATATGAGCCATATTTAATCAAAATCAATCCAACCTAAATTGGATCAAGCCAAACACTCCTTCATATTCTAAATTGACATTTAAATATGACTCAATAGCCCATTTGCTCAAATTTGATCAATTGATTCACTTGGCCCAAATTAACCTACATAAGTCATGTTGAGTCAAACTCAACTAAACCAACATCAATTCTACTCAACAAAACTTGTCATGACTCATTTATGGGTCACTATGGATCTACTCAGGTGGACCCATTCCAAGGTAATTCTGATTCAACTCAAATCAATTGAACCAAGGTTTTAAAACAAAGAAAAAAAACCCAAAATGGAATGATCTAACCTCTTTCTTTCACTTGCACAATAATCTTAGCATCCCTTGAGCACACTCCAGCTGACTCAACCTAAACAAAGGCTGCTTTGCTCAGTCATTGACCAAGGAGAGGTCCAAATCATCTTGAGCAACCTTTAGTTCACCAACCATAGGCTATCCACTTCACCCCACTACCTCAAGTTGGCCAGCCACAAGAGGACCTCCACCTCATCAGTCCCAACCCTCTTTTAGCTCAAGTCATTGCATAACATTTTCTTCATGCCTGAACTGAGCCAAAATAAGGGTTCACATGGCAAGACATATACACTATCAGCTCAAATGACCTAAGAAAAAAAGCTCCATTCATTAGATAAAGAGTAATTAAAATTTATTTCAAGTCATTAATTTTGTAATTAATCCTAAACTACTTACCAAAATGACTTAAAATTTTATGGAACATTCCTAGCAATATTCTCTACCTCATATAATTATTTCATGTTGTTTAAGTGAGTAGATAAAGAGTTGTGTATATTGAATCCCTAATGACATAATTAACTTAATTATTAAATTATATAAATCTCCAAATTGATGCTTTGGTGTTCAAGCATTCTTGCTTAACATGAAAACTCCCAAGAAAGCCTCTTATTCTAACTAAAAAACAAAATCATCACTAATCAGATTAATTAATCATTAATAATTCATTTAATTACTTAGAACTTAGAAAATTTATAATTAATTGTGTAGATCTCTAAAAAAATATGATTAACCCCTCTTTGTTCATAGCTAATAGAGAAATTTTGAATGAAATTATAAATCCCAAATGATATTAAGTATTTTGAGTGCAATTACTTAGTTAGGGTTTTCCCCATTTATTTAATTAGACATAAAATATAAGCCCCAAATGAGTTAAAAAATTTATGGTTTGTTTCATTTGTTGTCATGTATCTTTCAAATTTTTGTTAATTTTGGGCTTATATTTCATGCTTGGTTAAATTTTTAAGTCTCTTTGAGCTTAATTAGATTAACTAATTATTAAACTTTACTAACTTATAAAAATTATTTGAAATTTTAAATCACTTAATGAACAAAGGAGGTCATGGATAGTATTAGCTAAAGTTTGGTAACCTCTAATGGATTTTAATTACTTTAATTAAGAATCACTTAAATGAACTTAATTAGGCTTTAATGGTTTTATGATCATATGTTAAATCTTGAGATTGGTAGGTTAAGAAAATGTTTTCATGACATTTAGCTATCATTTTATTAATTTGTATGTGGATGATTGATCAATTTGATAAATAATTATGTTTTAGCAATCTTGTAATTGAATTATTACACTTATTTTCAAATCATTCCATGTATATTCACATTGCACTCATTATTTTCAATTATTAATAGTATTAAATTTTAAAATTAATTTCTTTATGTGAACACATATTAATTAAGAAAAATAACACCACCTTAGAGATGAAGATGAAGGCTCCCCATTGGCTTATTATTTGCAATACTTAGTTATAGGCCAGGTTGATAAGGGAAGAGCTAGGTTTTTTTTTTTTTTTTATGTCTAGTAGAACCTAACCGCACCGACCTCTTTGTTATAATATTTTGATGTGTTTAGTGTGTTTATATTAATTACACAATAAAAATGGCATGCTTTTTATAAGTTTTTTGTGTGATATATTGCTAAATATTGGCCTGGATTCCGGTTGGCTCTTAAGAATAAAATTTCTACCTAATTTAAACTAATCAACTCAAAATTAAAAAATAATATAACTCATAACATCACTTTAAAGCCTTAGGTATAAGTAATAAAAATGCATTAAAATCTTTATATTTGTGTTGTATAATCATAATCTATCTTGTATTTCATTCCTTGAAATGAGGGTCTTCTCCCATTGCACATAAGGGACCGAGTCTGTCCATTTTGTGTATAGCCACCTTTGGGTGAAGTTCTCCTCTCAAACTGATTTGACCCATAATCTTATTTCATCACACAGGCATATTTGCATACATATACCTTGCTAATAAAACTATAAGTCTAATTTATAAATTAAATTTATATTGTATTAGCTAGAAGCATTATTCATGCAAATTATGATTTTAAAATTTAGGGAGAGAGTCCAAGTTCTTAGATGCCTTTTTTAATAATTAACAGCTTAGTCATCTTATGCTATATAAGACTTATCCACATGATTTTAAAACATAGATAATGTTAGCTGCTAGCACATCAAGATGAGTTGTAAGTCTATGAGAGTTAAGATGAGTTCATATTCCTAGGTAAGAGTGTGCAATTATGTCTCATTTCCTTTCTATTAGAATAGGTCAAGCTTTTAGCATGTTGAAGCACCTTTAGTTCTAGGATCTGAGGATAATTGTTTCTCCTATGCTACGGATCAAAGTTCTTACTTCTTAAGTATTCCCACAATCATGTGCTATTAAGATGTAAGTCATAGCATTCTAATAAATTATCAACTCAAAATAAATTTCAATTTCAATTTCAATGTATAAAGTCAAATAATAGGATAGGTGTTTGCTAGGATTCCTAATATCGAAATACTTCCTACTTATCTCTTTTGGAATCTATTAACTGTCTATATTTGATCTCTCCCACTTGACTTTCGATTTAGCAATCCTTTGATATAATCTTCGAAATTCATAGAGATGATAACTGACTACTTTAATCCAGAGTTTTATTAGGAGATTCATATCTTCTAAGATGCAATTAACTAAGGGATCTTGCCTCTCTATAAGGAATTTGCAACCTAGTTTAAAATGAACAGTCTTATTTCATCCATGCATGGTGGAGAAAGATTTCTAATACATATAGACTCATTAGCCTTACGAGTCCTTATTAAGAGATTGAATCTATCATGAGTGATATCTCTACATCTCATATTAATATATTATTCTTTTATGCTATATTCGATCACCAAAATAATTAAACCCAAGATCTATGTGGTGTCCACATTTTTAATCACCACAAATCTTTGAATCTATTTTTAAATTAATGGATTTTGATTCCCTTAATGATAATATGAAAAAAATAAGTTGCATGTGATACATCTTATGCTTTTTCATAAGAGAGAATTATTAATCAACATTGATTTAGGGTTAATCTACAAAAGCATGACATGGATTAAACCTAAATCATATTAATCAAATTTTCACATAAATAATATTACATGATATATGCTCCATAGAGTATACTTCATTATACTTAACTAATTTCATGATTTAAATTTTCTTAGATGGTTTAAAATGATATGGGTTTCTTAGTAGCCATTTTAGTTCAAACAAGATTATAAGGTTAGTTTGAATAATTTAACTATTGTATCGCACTATTTTTATCCTTGTCCTTCTACAGGCATCCTTGTTAACCACATTTTTGAATGAGGTTAACATCATTTATGATCTTAGTAATTAGATCCCTAATCTTAAATTAAGAGTCTCCTAAAGCACTTAGGACACTATGCTTAGTGGCTAGGTGTTGACCTCACTTTTAGAGTGAGTTCTCAACCTCCTCATCATAGATATAGGACTCTTATAAATACTAAGAACTCTTTAGCCTTAAGACACTTAATGATTAGGTGAACACTTAACCTAAGCCTAGAGACTTAGAAGGGTTAGTCATAGGGGTAGGTTATGCCTTAGGATTTGTAAGGAGACTTGGCCATCCTGTGGCCTAAACCCAACCTATGTTCACCTTTTGAAATCAAACCTCAAATTCAATTCAAATACCAAATCCAAATCCAGATTCTGAATCAACTGATTGAAACTCATGATCAAATTCAAAATCAAAACTCTTCCTAAGCACTATGATTTTATCTTGTGGGCTTAACCATAGCCAAATTCAAATCAATCCAAATTCAATTGATTTTCTCAAGATCAATTCAATCCTCAATCATTTATCAAATTCGTGTCCAAACTCAATTCCAAATGATTGAAACCCAAAATCAAATTTAAACTCCCAAATCCTCCTTAAAACCATATGATTGAATTCCATGGACTTAGCCAAATCTCCACCCAATTCAATCCAAACTTGATTGATCTCTTCATGAATCAATCATATCTTCATTTATATTCACAAATATAAATGAAATATAAACAAATAACCAAAACCAAATCAAATTAAGTCTAAATCCAATCAAATCCCAAGCTAACCCATATGGACCTACCTCCATGAGCTTAGCCAAATCACATTCAAATCATCCAAAATCAATTATTTTCTCATAAATCAATTGTATATTTAATTATCTTCACAAATATAAATGAAACCCATATCCTAATAACCAAAACCAAATCAAACTAAATCAATTTTCTTCTAAGCCCTTTTGATCTACTTCCATGAGCTTAGTCAAATTTGCCTTCAAACCACTCTAAACTCAAGTGATTTTCTCATAAGTCATTTATATCTTCATTTATATTCACAAATATAAATAAAATATACATTCAAATAGCCAAAATCAAATCCAAAATCAAATCAAAACCCAATTTAAACCCTTTAAGCCAATTCTTTGGACTTAACCAAAACCGACCTAAATCAAGACAAAATCAATGAGTTTTCTCTTGAATCAATCATTCCTTCAATCATCTATCCAAATATAAATGAAACCTACAATCATCAAGCTAAATTGAAATCAACTCAAGTCAAGCCCAACTTAGCTCTTTTTACTTGAAAATTCTAAATAAATCAAAACCCATCATAGCCCAAATTGATTGCAGTTGAATTTATATTTCAATCCTAAACTCATATATAAATTCAATTAAACCTAAATCAAACCAAAACCAAGCCAATTGGCCCATTTAGGCCCACTTGACCCAAAGTGGGCTAAAGAACTCATTTGAACTAAGTTCCAATCCAACCCAAATTGGATTGAACCAAGCCCATCCAAACTTCATACCATGACTATTAATCACCTTAGGATGATCAATTGCTTTAAATTGGGTCAAACTAAGTCGACTTGTTCATTTGACTAAGTCAACCCTTAACCCATATGAAATCCAAATTAGCCAAAACTCATCCTACACCAAATCAATTGAAACCATTGAGTCACATCAACCCATAATCAATGATTGAACATGACTTGATCATCAGTTGAGTCAAACCAAACCCAGTTGGTCATCTGACCCAAGTTGACCCAAATTGACCTAAAAAGCCAAAATAGGCCAAATCATTATCCAACTCAAATTGATAGCAACCAATGGCCCAAGTTCATTCCAAATTGATTATTGAACTTGACCAAACCCATAATTGAACCCAATTTAGCCAATTGAGCCCAATTGACCAACTTAGCCTAAGTTGATCTAAAGGGTCAAATTTGCCAAAATCCAAATTAAGTCCAAATTGATTCAAACCAAAGCCTACAATCATTTTAAATTAACCAATTGAACTTGAACCAACCCCCAACCCCAGCCAATTTGGCCAATTTGGTCAAATTGATTAACTTGACTCATTTTGACCTATATGAATCCAAATGAGCCAAAATCAAACCTAGATCAACTTGATTGAAACCAGTTGAACCAAAATACTTCAAATTATCATTTGAACCTAACTCGAGCTTTGGTTTGACCAAATTTGACCAATTGGTCAACTTAACTCAACCTAGCCCAATTTGACCTATGGGACCTTGGAACCCAACCAAACCCGACCCAAATCCATCTTAGGTCACCCAAAATTATTGGTGGACAAAGGCAAATCTCCTTGGATATGCCTCCCACATGGATTTTGTCAAAATTGGCAAAGTCCACTCCTTTTCTTTGGACCATCAAACACCCAATTTGGGGTCCAGCCACTAGCCCACCTAAGTGGGCTAGGCTTGCCATGGACCAAAGGAGGTGAGTTAACTCACCTCCCTCACAAGCTGAAAATCCAATGGATCAAGGAAGATCCAACCAGCCATATCCCACCTTGAGCCACCTCCCAGGCTCTCCTCCACTCAAACTGAGCCACATGGATTTGATGGGGACAACTCCGACACTCTGGCGACGGCTGGCAAAAATAGAGGATTGATCCCGTCCGTCCACCTCAACCAATTGAGGGATATACCCCCTCAATTTGAATGAAAAATAGATCGATTCAACTCGTCCAAGCTTCCTAAGGCATTTTTGAATCCCCATGTGAGCTCTGAGCAATTTTGAGGCTTCCCTCTTCGGATTTCCTCTTTCCCGAGCGAAGCTGAAATAGGGCATTGATCCTTCAATTCCAACTTCTTCAATCCTCAACCAAAACCAAATTACTTGTTCCTACACCTTCCACGCACCTCGTCGAGGCTACCCGAAGCTTCCCTCAAGTTCTACACCCCCCGGAGCAAGGAGTTCAATCAAAGCCAAAGCTCCAAAGCAAGGATCTTGGCCTCCCGAGCAATCCACGTGGAATCAACCTAATTTCCACTCAACAAGCCTTATCTCTACTAGACGAAGCTACCTCAAGCATGCGAGTTGTCTTAGCTCTGGTGAGATAATTCCATGAAAATTAACCTCTAGCTTAAAATGTGTTGAAGTTTTGTGAAGAAAATGTGCATGTGAGCCGATCTTAGCCGTTGGATCTTCCTAGATCCTTCGCGCGATGGTGTGGATTCCATTTGGAGCCAATCCGAGCTCGGGGAGCTCGAATCGAACGATCAATGGCGGACGCTCCATCCGTCATTATGAGCGATAGATCATGCGTGTCATTCCACCCATGATTAGATCCCGTTAGATCCATTCGATTAGACATTGTCCGATTGATGCCGTTGATCCGAGCGGATGAATCAATGAAGTGCATCCCGCCGGGATCGATGCAAATACAACCAATCCAAGCCCGTGGGCGCATGCCCATCAACAAGATTGTTATATAGTTTCCATTTTTAAGGTTGAAACTTTATAAATTCATAACAAATTATAAAAAAATCCAAAATACAAATAAATGCTCATTTTGAAGATATTTCAGAGATGAATCCATTAAAATTATCCTTAATTAATTTTAAAGAGAAATCAAAGTTTAATTATATTTTAATTGAAAATTTAATTACCCTAATTATTCTCTAATTAATTAACTAATTGACCTCAAACTTTCAGAGGTTGTTTAAGGGGATGACCTCCCTTATTTTCTTGTAATTTATTAGTTAATTAATTGAGAAAATTGATTGATTAAATCCTAATTACCTTCTTAACTTATTTAAGTATTAATTAACTATATGAATAGTATCTTAATCAATTGATTGGGTCATTTATCATTGTTTAACAGTGAGGAGGCTTAGGGAATTGGATTGGGGCTTCTCTCCTAATCTTTTCCAAAATTGCCTTCACATTTTCAAGAGAAATTAATTAAGGATTAATGAATTAATTAATTACTTAATTAATTTAATCAAAATTTAAAACACATTTGAACCTAATTAATTCATGAGTAGATCTTTAGGTGTTCAATAACCTAAAGACATTTAAAAAAAATTATTGTTAGCTCACATATATGGGAAAACCATAAGTATACTTAATTAAGTTTCTTAAGCTTAATTAACTATTAATTGTGAGTCAATTGCATTAGCCCATTTATTTCTTAGGACATTGATAATTTACTTTTCAATTCATTTGCATATCATATTGGCTCATAATTATTTAGTTAATTACTTTAAGGTAACATAGGTAAGAGTTAATTAATTGATTTAATTCATATCTTAACTTAATTAATCCATAAAATCAAATCTAATTACCTTTCATTAAATCAAATTAACTTACAAACATGGGATGAGATTAGGATTACAAACCTCTTTCTCTCTTTCCTTAAATCAAATTAAACATCAAATTAAAAATGACATTAAAAATCTTTGGATTGCTTTAAATAATTTTATTTGATATGATTATCTTTAGGAATTAATTAGAATGAATAAAATCATATATTTATGTTTATTTATTTATCTCCAATCATATTAAATATTGTATGTCATTTGATTCATGCATTAATCTTTTATAAAATTAATTAAATCAAATGATTTCCTTTATGTCAAGCTTGCATGTGTTGATTTAATTTTAATATTGTACTATCACTATTAAATCCAAATGTATTTTTCAAAGCTTATAAATGAATGATTACATATGCTATGAATGCTAGTTATAAATACATAGAGATGTATGTGATTATAGCTTAAGTGTATGAAGTGAAGCTTCTTTCCTTTTATTCATGTATTGATTTATGTAAGTATGAATATTAATAGATATATAGTCTGGACATCCCGAGAATAAGAGGCTTTAGCTAGCCCCAAGGAGGTCATTTGATTACCTCACTTCCCTAGTTTAACAATAACACGTACTCCATTTGATTTCATTCTTATGTATTTCAATACTAGAATTTGGACTAGACTTCTCCATGTGTATAAATATTTCAATCAAATAAAAATATAACCTTTGCATGGTTCTCCTTCCTTTATTTATGTATACATCCATATGTATATGAGAAAATCAAATATTTAGTCTGGACATCTCAGAAATACAAGACTTTAAGTAGCCCCAAGGAGGTCATTTGATTACCTCCCTTCCCTAGTTAATAGTGGCATGTACTAGCTTATGTCTCTTATATATGTGTGTGTGTATTTAACTATGGAATTAGAACCTCTTTTCTTTTATCAAAGATACATGCATCCATAGTTGGCTAAGTGATTGAATTAATTGATCATGTGATTTGAAACTCTCTTTCTTATGTTCATGTACACAAATTTACATATGGTTTGAATGCAAATGGTATATAGTCTGGACATCCCTAGAATACGAGACTTTAGCTAGCCCCAAGAAGGTCATTTGATTATCTCACTTCCCTGGTTAACAATGGCATGTGCCTATTTAATTTCATCTCTATGTATTTTTATATAAGAATTTAGATTGAGCTTTAAATTAATATGATAAAATAATTCAATTGAATAGAAAGTATAAACTTTAAATACACATACTCACATCCATCATTCAAGTGTGCCAAAACATATTGTATGTGTAAGTATACTTAGGACTTAATCATATGCATGTTATATGTGATGGAAATGAATGATTTAACATGTGTCATAGAATAGTAATTCAATCAAATTAATCTTAAGATGTCTTTCATATTGAATAGAATTATTTAGAATGAACCTAAACTTAGGATTCATTTAAAATGTGTAATAAGCTATTCACTAAAGAGAATTAAATCAATTACATGCTTTAGAAATGACTTAAGTGGGGATGAAAGAGGGAAATCATCTTTCTTCTCTTTATAACACTTAGTTGCTAAGTGTAAGTCAAATGAAATAAAAGAAAACAAAAACTAAAAATTCTCAAATCAATTAAACCACTTAAAGTGAAATCAACCTCTTATGATTAAGCGCTATTTAACATTTAGAAAATCATAAACCTTAATGCCTAGTTAGGACATACCACACAAGCTTTAATACACACACATTAAAACTAAATCATCACTTATAGCTTTATGTTAGGGCGGTGCATGGTGTGAAGTATGTTTTATTTTATGATGTATTATTTTAGACTAGATATTATGGTGTATGTTTAAATCGATGTTAGGCGTGATTAATCATAATTTTCGCATTATGCTTAAGGGGATGCTTAAAAATAAATATAAATGATCTCTTTGTAGGTTGCTTAAAATCCTAAGCATAGTCTAAGTTAGGACATGTGGGCTTGGTTACTCATGTGCAGAGTGCTAAGTCTAAAATTATATATATATATATATATATATATATATATATATATATATATATATATATATATTTATATATAATTGAGATTGTATGTGTGTTTAGCTAACACTTGTTTTGCATATATAGTTAAATTTAATTTTCTTATTTTTAACATAATTTTATATTGGGAATTAATATTAATGTTATGGGGGATAAGGATGAGCATTGGCTAGAAGAATTAGTCCTGGTGATGTGATGCCTTGAAGCCTACTAAATCAAATGGAGAAATGAAGAAAGAATAAAGAAAAAAAAAGACTCTCATAGCATTTATTCATTTATAAATTATAATTATTATTTCATATTCGAGTTATATAAGGATAGAGCTCAGCTACTTAATTTCTCTTTTGGGTTGTGATGGTAAAAACCACATGTTATTCTTCTGTGGTAGCTATAAAATGTTTGATGTTATGTTTAGCTTGTGCCTTAGAAATAACATGTTTTTCATAGTTTCTTATGATTGATGCTTTAATGTGTGACCTGGATGTGATTAGGCTCTTAGAGAAAAATAAATCTTTTACCTAACTACAACTCATAACTAAAGTTTTAAATAACTCATAATCTCACAATAAAAGTCTAAGATATAAATCAAGATAATTAAAATATTTAGCAACCCCTTAGCTAAATGTTGTATGTTTCACATCATGCATGCATATTGCTTCACTCTTATTAAGAGAGGATTTTCATCCTTTCACGATAGGGGAAGACTTGACCTTTAAGAGTCTCCTCTATGGTGAAAAATACCTCTTTCTCATTGATTTATCCCATAATCCATTTTCATCATGCATTTAGGCATAAGAAATCTTATAGCCTTTGTCAAAATATAGTATCAAAAATCAAATAAAATTTGAAAAGATTTGCATTTGTAGATTAAGTCATTACTCATACCACTCATGCTCTAATCTCTAAGGGAGTGAGTTTAAGGACTTTAGTCTCTTTCTAAATTAATAACAACCCAACTATCTTGTAATTTCATATGACCAGACTATATGGATTTAAAGCGTGTGAGGACTTAGTTGGCAAGCACTCTAGGAGATTATAAGCCCAACATTTGGGTGATTTATTCTCTCTCGTGGAGGTAAATCTTATACCCATCTTCATTTAGATTTAGGTTGTTCTTTAGCTCTTACTAAAGCTCCTAGATTTAGGATCTGAGATAGCTATTTCCTTCGGGCTACAAGCATAAATCCTCACCTCTTAGTCATTTTCACAATCTTATGTTGCTGAATTATAATCCCTAGTGATCTAATAAAATTTTAACTCAAACAAGATAATCTTCTCCTCACTTTCAAAATTATAAAGCTCAATTATAGAATAGATTGGAATGCTCACTAGGTTTCCTAGTATCATAGGCATTTTCTATTGGCTTCCAAAATAAGTCATCTCCTTGATTCTTCCCATTTGGTTTTCCAACATAGCCAATTTATTAATAGTTTATCCTTAAAATCTTTGGAGATAACAATTGTCTACTTTAATCGAGTATTCTTAAGGAATTCACCTTCCTTAGGATGTAATTAATGGGGGCCTCATGAACTTTAAAATTGGTTTAATATAAACCGATTTATTCATTCATGTAGAGGAAAAATCTCGGCATTAAGACCCATCATGCCTTAGAGTCCTTGTGGAGTGATTAAGTATATTGAAGAGTGATCTCCCTATCTTCCGGGATAGTATATCATACCTCAATGTCATACCCGATCACTTCAACAAATACCTCATCAGATCTTCATAATGTCCCCCCATACATCGAAAAATAAACACTATGCTAGATAAATAAATGAGAATAAAATAACAAATCAAATCAAACTTTAAACTTGAAACTAAAATCAAATTTGAAATCAAATCAAACTCAATATTCTTAAGTGAAAGGCTAAATCATCCTAATAGATCTTCTAGGACCTTCCCTAACCCAATTGGATTAGGTGAACCTAGATCAAACCCAAATATAATGAAACTCAATAGAAATTTAAATCAAATATATTTGAATTAAAATCAAAATTCAATTAAGACTAGGTTGAGGATAATTAGGTTGATTAACTCAATTAATCCATTTAAGCTTAAAATCACCTAAGTCCAATAAAATTAAATAAAATCAAAATTAAACCAAAATTAAATCGAACCAAAAGAATAGAATCAATGCAAAAATATAAATGAACTCAAAAATAAATTTCTAAATGAGGTTCAAAGTGGTAGATAGGTATTTGACCTAAAGTTGACCCAAGCGAGCTCCATCAAGCCAAAAGTAAAACACTCAAATTTGGCCAAATTGAGTCATTCTGAAGACTTAGAATCATCAAATGAACATCTCTAAATACAAATCCAAATAAATCTAAATCCAAGAAGCCTCAAATAGGTAATCAAGTCATTTGACCCAAACAAATCCAATGGACCCTATTAAACTCAAACCCAAATTAAATCATAAATAATCCAAATTAAATACTCCAAAATATTTTAAAATAATAAATGAACACAATTTGATAATTATTTAAGTTTAATTTAACCAATTCGATCATTTGACCTAAGTGAACCCATTAATCCCAATTTGGGTTAAATAAAATCAAAATCAAATTTAACATCAAATCATATCAAATACTTAATAAAATATAATTAAAGCCTAAACACATCTTGATTAAATCAAAATGGACATTTGAATCAATTAAATCCAATTTAACCTATTTTGATTAAAATGGTCAATCTAAGTTAAACCTTAAAATCCAATTAAAACTAAATGAAATTAATCAAATTTAAACATCAAAAGTGTTCTACCAAACATAAATAAAATCTAAAATAAATTCAAAATGACCAATTAGGCTAGAGAATCTAATGTGATCCATTTAGATCGAAAAGGTGAAACCTAGCTTAAATTACGTCAAACCCAAATAAACTTTGAATCGATTGACCTTTAGGACTTACAATGGTCAATTAGGCATAACTACAACCTAATTATAAATTCAAACATTCAAATAAAATGAAATTGACCTAAGTTACCCATTAAATCAATTCACACTCAAGTGAATCAAGTAAAACATGAACACAAATACAACTCAAGTGAGCTTGAGTTTTACTCATAGTTTACTATGAGTGTGTATTTTTTGGTTAAAATTGAAAATTTGAACCGATCCAAACCAAAGTTTTAAAGTTGGATTGGTTCTATAAAAATATTTTGGATTTCAGTTTTCAATTTAGTAATATTCAGCTTTTGGATTTCGATTTGGTTTTATATTATATTAATCCAATTAATTAGAAAATAGCTAAAAAAAGTAAATTTTTTTATTTTTTATTTAGAATTGTATATTATTGATTTCATTTATTAAAGAGTTGCCTTATTTTGTATGAAATAATTTAATAAAGTGATGTAATTAATTGATAAATAATTATTATAGTAATTTATATTTTCAATTTTTGTTTTTCTAAACTAAACTTAAAATCCAAAAAAATTCGATTTGGATCGATTCGGTTTATGTTATTGATTAAACAGATCATTTTTTCAAATTTTGGATTTAAAATTGAACGATTTAACAAATTTTAAAACCAAACCGTCTAAGCTGACAGATTGCACACCCCTATAGTTTACTTTGAGACTTGGTTTGGCAACCAATTAGCAACCTAAGGGTGATGAGATAGCCATAAGGGAAGAGATAGAAGCCATGTGAAGAGGAAAGAGAGAACAAGCTTATGCTTATGCATATGAAGTCAATTCTCCATATCTTTCCCCCATCCCTCGTTTAATTGAATGGGATTTACTCCAATCAACTAACCAACCCCACCAAGTACATTCCAAAATTCCCAATCAACCATAAAAGCTATATTGGACTTTGGCCAAAAAAAAAAAAAAATGGCTCTCGACCAAGAAGAAAAAAGTGGGGAAAGAGTGATTAGGGATAGGATATCCATTCCAACACACTCTTGAAGGAGGGAGGAGCTCGGTCGAATCTTTTTCAAGATCCCTCGCCACCGGCAGGCCGGAATACGGCCTTAGCCGACGACTAACCTCATGGCCAAAAGGAAAATGGGGGGAGTGATCCTTCTCCTCAATAGGTTGTTCATATACGTTCTATGACTAAAGACGAACCCAACCGAGCTGACGCCCGACGACCATGCCAATGGCATGCCGGATAATGACTGGGGCTGACGGTAAAGGGCAGATAGTTGGTCTCCACGACGATTGGCTGGGAGGCAAGGCACGAAATCAGGATCAAATGGGCCATTCGATCCATGATCGGACGACTCCAACCGATCCTACATCCCATCATATTCCACGTGGCTCATGCACACCAATCCACGATCAAAATGCGGAAAGAGCATGCCCGTTATGTGGATGTAGTGGATAAGTAGGAAATTAGGAATTTCTGCATTTTTTAAAAAAATGTTGAAAATGTTCAGAACTTCAAAAATTCATAAAAATTAAAATACTCAATGAAAAATACAAAAAAGAGCTATGTGGATTTAACTCAGTGAGAGGAATCCATTAAATTCAAAATCCCCAAATTATATTAGATATTTTTGAGTTAACTTGAGCTTAATTAAAAATAATCAAATTCTAATTAAATCAAAATATTAATCAAATTGATTGATTTAGGGATTGAAATTGAGGTTATAATACACTTACCATAAAAATTTCAAATCAAAATGATGAATGGATTAAGTGGTATTGAATTTCAAAGTTCTAATGCCTAATTTCATAAAAATTAATTTAAAAATCTAAAAAATTATAAAAATCATTCATGTAGTTTAAACCACTCTAATTAACATCAAACAACCTTAAGAAAATAATATAATCCTATGAAGTTATACAAAAAAATTATTTAAAATAAGAGTTTAATAAATCATTAAAATTAACATTAACTGAATTTATCAAAACTAAACTATAGTAAATTAAAATAATCAACCTAAAATCATAAATACAATAATATTTAAACCCTCATTAACCACACTCTAAATTAAACCAAGTAAACATCACATAACCTTCTATTGAAACTAAACTTAACCTAAGCTTAATCAAACATAAATTTGAACTTAATTAAATCCCAATTAAGTATCAATTAAATCCTAAATTAAACTTAACCTAGTAAACCTAAATCATCAAATCATTAACTATATCATTAATCTAATCAAATATGAAATCAAATTAAAAGCTTCAAAAATCAAATAACCTAAATCAAATCAATCTCTAATCAACATGATAAAAAGATTACGATTAACTCATGACTAAACCTTAATTACCCAATCAAATAAATTAAATCAATCAAATCAATTAATTATAGATTAAATTAAATCAAATTAAAATGAACAACATACAAATTAACTACACTTTAAACAAATTAAACATAATTAATCAAATCAAATTAAATGATTATTGATTTAATTATATAATCAACTTAAACATAATTCAATTAAGGAAACTTAATCCAAATAAACCAAGTCAATCAAATGCTAAATCAAGTGGAACATAAGTTACAATAAATTATTTTAGATGGAATAATCACTAATCAAACTCCTACTAGCTAATCAGATCAGTTATGAACATTCAGTCATATTCAACCAAACTATTAATCAAAACAAACACTCAATTTGGTCAATCAAAATGATAAAGAGTTATAATTAAACCTTAATCTGATTAACCATCTAAACAAAATTTTAAACAAATAAATAAAGTAAACAAACCAATCTTAAACTATCCAATCAACTAAGTTAGCTATATGAAGCAAACCAACCAAATTAAATCTCAATTAAGCATTGAACCTCAAGCATAGGAAATCACTTAAATTCAATAAATAATAAAACTAAATTGAGCCCTAATTAATCATCAAATATTAAATCAAATGGATCACAAATCATAATCAATCAAATCAAATGAAACTAAAGTAAACTTTAATCAATTCAATATATAACCAAATTATATTTAATTTAATCTATTTGAATAAGATCAATTAATTAATCATAGATTTAGAAGTTTAATAATCAAATTAAACATGAACTACCATTCAAAGACATTAACCAAATTCTAATAAATGAATCAAATTAAATGAAACTATAAATGCGAACAATCAAATTTAATTGAACTCAAAATAAAATATTTAATTCACTTCACAAAACTAAAACCAATATATAAATTAAATCACCAAAATTCAATAAACTAAATGATCAAACTCATAATTATAATAAATAAAAAGTTGCTTTGAACCTTAATCAAATAAGAAGTTAATTAAACTAAAATATTTTAACTAAATCAAATCAAACTTAAATAAAAATGAAATCATTAAATTTAAATAACATTGAAATAATCTAATCAATATTAATCATATGAATTAAAATCTTAAATTGAAGCCCAAGAGAAAAGAATTAAATATTAATTCAAAGGATATTGAATTATCAAAATTTAATTAAATCAAATATCTAATCCAAAATTAAGCAATCAAAGTATAGGAAGTTAAACAAACTCAAACTTTGAAATCCAAATCAATTCAAACAAACATTAATCAAATCAAATCGATTTAATTTAAGTCATTCAAATAAATTTGAATGAGATAATTAAAATACTTAGGTTCTTAGTTTGACCCTTAGAATAAATTTTCACCTTAGAGTGAAAATTTCATTATAAGGATCAAGATGTTGAATAAATTTGGTTCTATTCATGACAGAATTTATTCTATTCATCATTCTTTAAAATCTAAATTCAGCTTCAACAAAAAAAAAACTTAAAATTAGAATAAAATCTAAAATCAATTAAATTATTTAAATCAAAATTATCTAATGATAAAAGTAAATAAATTTTGAATTCAAGTCAAACTTAAATTGAAGCAAAGCCTAGAACAGACTTGTCACACAAGTGTTCTTTTCTCACACTAAAATACTAGGTCACGGATCCTAAAATTAGGTTAAACCGATGTGTTGATTGTGATGAGATGCTCTTTCATGTTTTGTGGTGTACTAATTAGATTGTATTACTAGGTTGTTTGTTCGCTAATCTGAATATTAGGGCATTCTTTTAGGCTAACACTATTTTTTATAGGAGGCTGTGCTTGAAAGGGACCACTGTAATAAATATTGTTTGCTTGCAGGTGTTATTTAAGTCCATAAGCATAGCCCGATAGGATATGTGGGGTTGGCAATCACTAATACTAAGTCCGTATGTTTGAAATATAAACTGCTAGTGTGTTATATGTTTTTCATAACTGTCTATTTTGCAGGATTTAGATTTTATTTTAGAACTTTAAAATGTAATTTGAGCTTAGAAATATATTAGGATCTATGGGGTTTATGATAAATAAGAGCTAATTGTACCTATTTAAGTGTCCCTAGTGGAGCATAAGGAGGTCCCTGAAGAAGGCGATCCTGAAGTTGATAAAGACCTCATATATCAAACTTTTAGTTCTAAGCTGGGATGAATAAGGGTAGAGTTCGGCTGCCTACTTTCTTTCTTTTTCTGAGATGTATAGCGGTACTCGGCCGCACCAGCCTATTTTATTTATTTAAGTCTAGCTTGATTTATTTTGGGGTGCCCAATATAACTGCATGCTTTTAATAAGTTTATTTTTATGATTGATGTATCATGCAAATAAAGCCTGGATGCGTTAGGCTCTTAGAAAAACTATTTTTTTTATTCTAATTAATAAATATAATTAAATTTTAATCAATTCATAACCTCAATGTAAAGCCTATGAACTTAATCAAGAAATAAAAGATTTAGTAACCCCCTAACTGAATGGTTGTATGTTTTAATAGCTTGCATACATATTATATCACTCTTGTAAATAAGAGGTTTCTATTCTTGCATGATAAGCGACAAGCTTGACTTATGAGAGTAGTATCTTATAATGGAGAACATCTCTTCTCTCTGATTTATCCCATAACCAAATGTCATCATGCATTTAGGCATAAATCCTCCCAAGCCCGAGTCCAAAAATTGATGAGTCAAAATGAAATAAAATTTGTAAAGTTTTATTACATTAGTCAAAGTCATGAAATGCATACCACACATGATCTAGTTTCTTAGAGAATGAGTTTAGGCTCTTAGCTTTTTTCCTAAATATAACAACTCAATCATCTTGCACTTGCATAAGACTAGCCTACAATTTCAAATCACTTAGGTTGTGTTAGCTAGCAACCTCTTACAGGCGGAAAGTGAGTCCAAAAAAGTCATGGTATGTTTGTTTTCTCTCAGATGAGAGAAATAACTAATAATTCTCAAATTCATAAAATTAGACTAGGTCTTGTTTCTGACTTATGCTAGAAGAATTTTTAGACTTAGATTCTAAAGTCATCATGTTGGAATGAGTGTTCAACCACTAGGCATTTCTATAGTCTTGAGCTATCAAAATCTAAGCCCTAAATTTCCAATAATATGATAGTTGAAATGCTTACTGATTTCTCAGTATCCAAAAGCATTTCTACTCAATCTCATTTGTCTTCCAAAAATAACTCTTCCCCCCATTGAAGCGTTCCCACTTGAATTTCTAAAGTAACCATCCTTTTAATACACACTTTGAAATCCATAGAGATGAAAGTTAATTTCTTTAATGGAGAGTATTCTTAAGTAATTCTTTTCCTTCTAAGATGTAATTAACTATAGAAGCTTACCCTTATAGGGAACTACAAACTCTACAATAAAATAAATCTCGCTCTACCTCTCCATATAGTTCAGGAGAAGAATCTCTAGTACATCGAAGACCTATCAGCCTTAGGAGTTCTTATTAAGCAATCAAATCTATTATAAAGTAATATGTTTATCTTTTGAGATAATATATTTATCTCTTAATGATGTATTTGATTACCTAAATAAGTACCCCCAAGATCGACGTGACATTTCAAATAAAATTCTCACATTCCTTCTATATTTTGAAATGACTAAGCCCTATATTTCCTTTTTCTATATCAACAATTCCATAGGATTCTGATTTTTTTTTTCTCAAGCTTTGAGTTTATGGAGATCTTTGCATAGCATAATTCATGGCAGCTAATAAGGGATTCTTAAGTTAATTATCTTAAGGGATACATGGATTTGAAGCCTAATAACTTTAGAGGATAGAGCCATAAAATCATGATGTGATTATGTCATACATTTTAAAAAATTCTTTACATATCTATAAACCATCATAGACTCATTCATTCCTTTAATGATTTATCTTACCATAATGTTATAGGATTCTTATATGGAAAGGTTGTAATCCACTTATATATGGGGATTTATTATCTACCTCATGGTCTAACTATTGTCTTAAAGAATAGAATTTTCTTATTGAAATATTTTGTTGAGTTGTAATCCTTGTAAATAACCTATTAAGACTTAAAACACAAATAAGATTTCTCTAACCAAGAGTATTATTAGATATCTCTCAAGATGTAAGTAGCCATTGGATTAAGGTTCACTTGACAGTCCTCATGTGACCAAAATAAAAATATATTTGATCTCTAATTATTCATAAGGGCATTAATAAATCTTTTTATGAGCTTGTTCAAGTTATATTGGTCTAATTTTTAAACTTCTTCTCTTGGCTTATTCTATGAAAGTCATTCAATAAAAAAATCTTCATAGACTTTCATTTATTCTCTCTTTTAATCTTCTATTCTCCATTCTCATTCTTATTCTCATCTTCTTCTACTTTTTCTTCCCCTCACCTATAATTAAGAAAATAAGAGCAAAAGGAGGAGTTCTAATGAAGAAGATGCAATAATCTTAGAAAGAAATTCTACTTGAGAGAGGTAAGATATAAAGAAAAAAATGTAAGCAACTGCACTCCAAAAGTTGGGGAACAATTGAAATTTAGTAGGTAAGCAAAATATATATATATAACAAGCAACTTCTCATGAGCATCACTAAGCAAAGATTCAGTCAAATGTTAGTGCAATAAACATAACTAGAAAGAATTTAACAACTAAGCACTAGTCATTATTCCTAGAACAAAGTTCACTTCGATACCAACTTCTTAATCCTTACCTAAAAATTTGTTCGTATGAAAATCAACGATAATATTGTAAGATCTAGTAAAAAGAATCTCGGTTTAGTCACCTTCACCTCAACAATAGCAACCTTCTTCACAATTGCAATATTGAGATTTTTTTTTTCATAAGTTAAGAATGGCATGAAGAAGGCATAAGCTCAAATAAAGTCCTAGGATCAATAACCTAATACCTTTGAAATTTAATAGGTTAGCAAAACATTCTTTGATAAACAACTTCTCATGAGCATCATTATGCAAAGATTCATTCAAGCATTGGTATAATAAAGATAGCTAAAAGGAATTGAATAAGTAAGCATTACTCATCATTCCTAAACCAAACTTACTTCAGTACCAACTTCTTAAGCAATACCTAAAAGTTTTTTTATATTGAATTCAATGGTAACCTTGTTAGCTTTAGTTGAGGGAATCATAACTTTCTCACATTCACAAAGGTCTTGAGATCAATAGCCTCATTGTCTCATCATATGTGTCATTTAAAAAAAAAAACATCTTCTTCTTGAGCTTTATTAGAAGATAGGAAACAAAGTTCTTAATTTAAATGGCCACCAAGTTTGAGATTGTCCAATGAGAGTAATTCATTAAAAATCAAGTTAAAAGAAGAAGGTGAATGAATTCCTTCAAATTAGTATTTATAATTTGTCTTAAAATATTAGCATGTGTGCAAAAAAAGGCCATCAAATCCATATAAACAGTCATAATCAAAGTATTAATTCATCAACATAAACTTTAAATTCACTTATTCATTCTAGTTACTTCTAAAAAAAGTAAAGAATTAGGGGACTAATATATATCCAAAGCCTTCTTAATGAAATTACTAAAAGGTAAATTTGGGTAACAAATCATTAACATTAAACAAAGTCAGAGCTTCATCCAAAAAGCTCTCCACATCTATTTAATGCTAGACTTCTATACTAAACACTTAAATTCAATTAAATAATTACTTAGATCTAAAGAATAATGAATATGTCAAACCAAAGAGTTCTACTAAACCTCGAGATTATACAACTCATTTATAGACTCATCTATAAACTCAGCCAAATAAGTCACCAAAATATTTATTAAGAAAATTTGCTCATCAAGCATTAAATGAATTCACAAGAGATGATTAAGGAAGTATTACCATTAATAATTAACTTAGAAGCCATCAAGAATTATTTATGTAATTATATAGCTACAAATTAGTAAAATTTAACCATTTTTTACAACAAGCACAATTAAACCTTAATATTATATTACTTGAATGAAGCCTTTCTTATAAAGTTGAAACTCAACCTAAAATAATAAATAACATATCATTGAATGAGTTCGACTCATCCTAATGGACTCAAGTTACAATAGTGTGCACACAAAGTTACATAATAGTGTGCACTTTCTAATAACAATCTAGCCAAATCTCATAGTTTTTTTCTCTCTAGCTCTCTTTCTCTCTCCTATTTTTTCTCTTAATCTTTGTTCATCCTTATTATTTAGGCTTTGATGTTACTCATAGACAATTTAAAAATCTAACACATTATCAAACAAAATGAAGATTACATTTATATTACTTCAATTATTATATTTGAAAACTTATATATTTCTTTGTTACTATTAAATTTTCAAATATTAGTTATATTTGTGTTGTGTTCTTCAAATTTTTAATGATATTATTATAAATAGAAGTGAATAGACATCAATTTTGTATACAGACAGGAAACAATATTACATATATTGTTAGAAACCAACAATAGATTTAAGCTCCACAAATAAGTATTAAAAATAAGTATTAAAAAAATATATATATACTAATATTCAAACAAAAAAAGATAAGCTCTCTTTCAGCCCATCAAGTTCAAAAGTCTTTATATTTTTATTTTTATATTATTTTAAAAACATATTAATTTAAAGCTTATTTAGGATCAATCTTATTTTGTATTTCAATTGTTTTGTTTTTATGTTATTTTAAAAAGCATATTTGTTTAATATATTTACTAAATATTTTTTATTTTTTATTTTTAAAAATAAATAATATTATTCTTAAAAATATTTTAAAATAATTTTAGATTTTAAATATTTTTAAAAATAATTATCATCATTAAATATATTTTACTTTAAAATAAAATATAATTATAAAATAAACAAAAATAAAAATGCTCCCAAACAACTCTTTAATGTATTTTATATGCATTTTTTAAAAAAAATTTAACACTATTTTCAAAAGCTCTCAAATTAATTTTTATAATATACTTTGAAGTTTTAATGTCCTTAATAATAATAATTATTATTAAATATATTTTATTTTATATCAAAATATAAATAAAATAAAAAAACATTAAATATCAAATATTAAAGAAAAGTGATTCCAAACAACCTTTTAATTAGGGGTGTAAAAGAGCATAGCTTGAGTTGAACCTTTATTCATATTCGGCTCATTTGAAATTTGCTTGTTTTTTTGACTGTGTTTGAAATACTCAAACTTGAGTTAGTGTTCAATTATTTGAAATGACTCATATAAACTCGAAATAACTCGGTAAAATAATAATCCTAAAAATTTGTAGGAGAGAGAATTTAAATCTTGACCATTCTTTTATATGACAAAAATTCCAACTACTATGCTATGCTTATAACTATATATATACAATTAAAATAATATAATATTTTATTTCGAGCTAAATCGAGCAGAATACAATCAAATAAATAATTATTCATATTCGACTCATTTCATTTATAAATCGAGCTTGAAATATTATACGTATTTGACTCACTTAACAAACAAACTGAATATAAACTATTAATGAATAACAAACTTTTGTGACTAACCCTCTTTTTAATAAATGGATCTCGCTCAAACTCGGTATGAAGGCTATTGCAAGTTTGGGAGTGGTCAAGACCAGTACATGTTGGTTCATGAAAAGGATTTGTAAAGATTTCAAAATAAATTCAACCAAACTTATACCAGACAATAAAATAAATATTAAATTTATTTTATTATATTTAAAATAATATAATTATATTTTACTAATTTAATACATAACATTTTAATTCAAGATATTTCTCTTGAATATCTTAAATATAATCCTAAATTAAAATTTTGACAAATAAAACTTTAATTGTTTTTTAAAATTTTAAATTGAAATCTTACATCATCAATCATCTCTTTAAAATTAAATAATTAAAATTAATCAATATTAGAACCGAATAAATAATAAAAATCGGACCAATCCACTAACGTCAGCTGACGGTTCTAACGAATTTCATGCTAAAGTAAATTTGAGCATAAAACGAATTGTCTGCAGAATCCATTCACAATTGAGTCGGTCAAATCAACTATAAACCTATTAAGCCTTTAAAGCATGCCTGCTTAAATATTTATGTACCGCTTACCTCAGACAGATTAAGATACCTCAGTGTTCGATTCCTTTTCGGGAGGTGATCTACCCCACATGGATGAAAAGAAATAAGCGGCGATTCGGAGGGCTAGCCGTGGAGATTAATATCAATACACGCCACAAAGTGGGTGGAATCAAAAATGAACACCTCATCACCAAAAAAAAAAAAAAAAAAAAAAAAAAAAAAAATTCCATTGATTCAATATATCTCATTAAGCGATCAACAAAGCTTAATAACTTTCGAAAGGATCTATTTCTTCTAATTTATTGACCTTGGCTTTCAAAACTAAATTTTGTGAATAACTGATATTTGACTTATTAAGCATTCATGTTTGATTTATTTGTTAAGCAAATGAGTCGAACACAAATAAATATTTAAAGTTTTATTTATAAACAAGTCGAAAACAAACAACTCTTCATTCGACTCATTTGAACTCGAAATAAAAAACTATATATATAGTTATTACATTAAAATGAATGTGAAAGAGTGATTTCAAGAATGACATTCTATTGAGTAAGTGCCTGTTCGAATCCTGCCTACTATTTTTTAAAAAAAATTTAAGGAATTCAAGTCAATTCGAGCTAATAAGCTCGTTACAAATCAAAGCGAGCCGATTTTGAACAAATGAATTTTCAAATGAGCCGAACACAAACAACGAGCTCACTCAAGTGTGGCTCGTTTACACCTCTATTAACAGTGATTGTCAATCTCACCAGTTCCCCTTACAAACTCTCTAGGCCTCTTTCCCAAGGTTTGAAGCAAATAAAAATATATTTTAAAAATCAAAGATTTTAATTTCAGATACTCTAAATATATAAAAAAATCATAACCTCTTTAAGGCATTTGTAAAATTTAAAACTCATGTTAACTTTGAAGCTACATAAAACATAATAACAGAAATTTAATAAATTCATAATTTTCAAAAAAAAAAAAAATCGTAAGTCCAAACCACTAAATAAGCCAAAGAGGAAACTGAAAATCGCTGAACAAGAATAGTCCTACATAAACGTACCTTCTGCATTCCTCCTTTTGAATTTGACAATCAGCTGCCATGTCACTATCATCATCATCATCATCATCATCCATCCCGGCACATTTGCTTAGGATTATACCTACACGAAAAAATTCAAATTATAAGGTACATGTAAGGATTTCACCATTTCATATTATATTTGAAAGATCATTGGGTTTGAACCCTAGTTTATAAAAGAAAAACAAAAATTGCAAAACAATGAATTAAGTTATCAAAAAGGGGATGAAAAAAAGGAGTTTAAAAAATATACAGTAATCTGTGATCTCAGCTAAGAATCCAAACAAATTTAAGCTCTCAGATTGGATATAAATAGTAAATAAACGGTAATCTGTAAAGGCATATGAACATGCACAACCACTGTCGATTATATGGAAGACCAGAGTTCAGATTACAAACCCAAACATATTTCTGATCATTTTGAATAGCTCCATCAGCATCTTCATCCAGTCTTCTTTTAACAGGTTTCTTCTTTAGGTGCTGCTCATCCAGTCTCATTGGATGCTTCAATCAGAAAATCATCGTCAGTAACGAAATGACCATGCATAACCATAACTAATATGCTAAATTTAATCAGAAAAAAGGAAAATAAAGATGGGATCACCTGAGTTTTCAAAAATGGGGCTAGCTTTGGAGCCGGTTTTGCTAGTTTTGGCATTGTTCTAACTCTATCTGGAGCTTGACTTGCTCTCTTGTGCTCAACATATTGATTTTTCGTGGAAGGAGAAGGATAAGGCTTTGATGTTGGAAGTTTCTTTTGCAAGCAACGACCATTCAAGGCCGTTGTATCAGGCTTGTTTGTATTCATAACCTTCCCAGGAATTTTGAACTGCTGAAGAACACTAGACGAGATAACAAGATGTGTTTAGGCAAAGTTTTAGGCCCTGTCGGCTTGCCCGGACCATTTCTGGCAACATAATGGCCGGAAGATGGAAGTGTTCCGCTCACTTTAGCTCCCTTAATTGGCACCTTAGTCTGCATCTGTCGAAATGTTGGCACTGTATTCTTTACTTCACTTCCAGGACCTCTTGCTTTTTAATGGTGTTTAGGTGTCTGAGCATTTCAAAATAACGAAAAATTTTGGGCAAGTATCCACCATAAAAAAGATTCAATTTAAATGAATAAATTCTAAAAAAAATCTCAAGTTAAGAGAAAAATGTGCCAGTCTTTGGTGAGAAGAGATGACCTGATGCAGGAAGTGGCTCCTTGTCAGGCAGATCATTATCATCAGCAAAAAGGAAAGAGTAATCCCCCATGAAGTCACACAAAATGGTTAACAGTTCCAATTATACCTCATTAACTTTGGGGCACTGGTGTTCATTTAACTTCCTGGGGAGGCAGAGGCAGAAACTCCTTGACGCTGCAAAAACAAAACATAAATCATCGTTCTAAGAAATACGGTAAACTCTTATCACCTACCAGCATGAAGCAGCAATATCATAAGGAACTCAGAGACAGACCCCAAGTAGAAGAGCTTGAAACCTTGGAAGTAATTTGTTGAGTTTCTCTAATTGAGCGGCTTTCTTCAAGAACTCTAGAAGAAATAACTGGTTGAGAAGGTCCAAAGAAGTATCCAAAAGTGCAACCAAAGTTCTGTCACACACAAGCAAAGAAAAATGAATACACTCCAACAATAACAAACGGCCTATTAAGAATATTAATAATTGAAAAAATTTACTTTTTTATTTATGGTCAACAGTTAATATTCTTGAAAAAAAATTAAAATTTTATAATATTTCCTTATCTTATGTGTTCACTATCACAGTCATTTATTTCTAAGCAAGTTGACACCTGCTTTGCAGGAGAAAATCGAGGGAATGAAAGTCAAAGTTTCCATTAATATAAAAAAAAACACCTTCCACTGGATTTTTTGCTAAAAACCAACCAACCAAGAAAGTTGACGAAGTTCTTGTGACATTGAAGAGTCAAAATAGCTTTCTTCAATATCTCCAATAAAGTTTGAAAACATCCAACTTCGTTGAAAACTATGATCCAAACCCAGCTTTTTATGTTGTAGATTCTGTTTCTTTTTTAGAATAAGTAATCAGTCTTTTCACAGATATATCTTAAAGAGACATCTACAGAAGGACTTGTACCTGTAGCTTGGAAATCATAAAATGAAATATTCTTAAAATGAACAACGAAATTTTAGAGGAATCACTTCAGATTTCTCCAAGAAAACACAGTGAGTGGGGAGATAAAAATAAATATCAAAGTTAACAAAGGTGATTAAGAAAAGAACAAAGATTTTGCACATTAGCTCTACAAAATGATCACTACTAGACTGCCTAATTTTCACTAGTGATTCATATTTGTATGTCAGTGAGTTTCAACAATTTGAATGCGCTTATGCACTAATCAAATAAATTCAGTCATCTCCAATGTTTAAAATTACACATTTGGGTATTGAGGCGTTTTTCGTTCGTGAGGCGAGGCGTAAGCCTCAATATGCTTTAAGGCATAAGCCTCACATTCATATAATTGTGTATAGTCAAAGTTATGGTAAAAATTAATAAACTAACATCCTCAACATGTAACTTAACAACCTAAAATATACTAAGTAACAAATTGCATATTTAGCAAATAAAAAATTGCATAGATTATAAATATTCATGTGAGAAATTGCACATAGAGATATGAAGATAACATAGGCATTAGACAGTCATGCGCATCAGATAAACATTTAAAATAGATCAAATATGTTCGAATGAAAAACTTTTATAAATCCAATTCCAAAAAGATCAAAAAACACAACAAAAACATCAGGATTGTCATCGTTCAATGGATCTTCATTGGAGTCATTATTATAATGTATAGCTTTCTCTCCTGCTTCATCTCCAGTTAACTCCAAGTTCTCTAATTATTCCCTTTTCTTCAACCTCAATCATCTTTCTCTTCCCTAAAAATTAATAAATTTTAATTAATATAAATTTAATAATAACAATTTAAATATATTACAATTTGAAGTAATTGAATTTCAATAAATACTTTTATATTTCATCTCTTGGTTGCATGTAGTTGATGTTCTATTGAAATTTTTATTTACTCCATGGAAGAAATCTACAACTAATCTTCCAATTCTAGATCAATGTGTGAGTTTAGTGTCATCATTCACAAGTCATTCATCATCAGTTTGCAAGTCTTCACACAACAAGGGACCATCGCCATCCTTTGAATCTTTTCTCCTTAATTTTTTCCCTCAATTTCTTATTATACATGATGTACACCAAGGAATTCATTCTGAGGGTCATTAAACGATTTCTCCTCTCAATTGAGCTCCACCAAATGTATCACTCTTTCTGGACTCCCTCATGGCTAAAGGTGAAGATGACTCTCCTCTCCTCGCTTGGCGCATTGTTATTTTCGGGATGATCAGACTTCATCTTTCGTATCCAATTTCTCCATTGGGATAGTGCTTTCATAGAGATGAAATTTTGTAATTGGACTCTTGGATGTATGATGAGTACAAGGCATCATATTGAGGGGCAACATTAGTAATGATTAAGACATAGATTTTCTCTCCCTCTGGGACTGCTTTCTTTCTTCCACCAAGTTCGTTTTCACACGTTTCGGACTTCAAATGGCTGACTCTGTTTCTGCTAAAGATCACTTTACTTGGTTGTCTTTAGATGTTTCTACTTTACCTTCTATTTTGTTATTTGAGGATGAGAAGCATGTTGCTTCATTTAGCTTCTTGTTTTAGACTCTAGCCTTTGCTAGTTCTTGTATTTTTTTACTATTATTAAATGCAATATGCAAGTTTCAAAAAAAAAAACGATTTCTCCTCTTTGTGTGAACTTGATTGTAAGTGCTCCAATTGCGCTTACGACTGAATGATGAGCATGTAAGACCTAGAACTCTGGAAGTAAAACACTGCAACTTTGAAATTCCACCACCGAACTTAATCCACCACTCAATTAAAATTGGAATGAAAAAGAGAAATAATTAGAACTATAAAGGCATAAGATGAAGATTTTGAAATAATATAAAATACAATTAAAATTTATTTTAGTAAAACTTTTAAATTACCTAGAGAACGTCTAAAAATAGTATCTTTCATTTGTTGCACCCCAAAAAAAGAATATTGTTTATTCCTGAATGAAACCAGCTGAATGTATGCAGTAGCCATTTCTATAAGATCAATAATCAACATATCCATACAATGGTATAACCCTAATTTAATCTCCAGATTGGTTGACTTAATTTCGGCATATTGGAACTGAGGGCTCAAGAAATATTCAGCTGCACATAAATGACGGTAAAGCTGATGTTTTCATTTCTTATCAATAATATCTCAGGTTTCTTTGTAGCTCTCTTCTCCTCCTAGGTTATGACCAATCAAATCCTTTGCCTTATTCGTTGCATCATAGATGAAGCCCAAAGCTGGCCTTTTCTCTACATCCACCTATCTCAGAACTTGCACTAATAATCATGTAGTTGTTATTGTGTATGTCACACATGACCAAAATTTTTCATCAAAATAATTTTTCTCACCTCCTTGCCCTCAGCTTTCTTCGCCCATGCAGATTCAAGTCATTCTGTAGAAGTAAATATTACCTTCAATGGTTGTCTAACTTTCAACATACTTTGTAAAGTTAGGTTAACTTGTACCAAATCTTGTAATAGCTAGCCTTAATAATTCTTTCTTCGAAAACTTTCACATCAAAGCAAAGAGCCATGAATGATCATAAATGAACTTACTAATTTTCTTAGCCTTTTGCAATGCATTCTCATGCTGAGACAGCTTAGCAACTTTCTCCAATATCAAGTCAATGTAATGTGATACATAAGAGGCCCAATATAAATGCTTTCTATTTTCCATCAACATATTTCAAGCTGCTCCATAAGTACTTGCATTATCTGAAATAATTTGTACAACAATCTGCTCTCCAATCTCGTTCACCAGACCATCTAGTAGTCTGAAAATAAGTCCTGCATCTTTAACTTGGTAAGATGCTTCAATGGACTTCAAAAAAATAGTATCATAAAAATTGTTTACCAAGTTGATAAGACTTCTATTCTTCAAGTCTGATCACCCATCAAATATTATAGTAACTCCTATTTGACTCCAATTCCTCCTGCATGTCTTTCTCTATGCTATTAACCTCCTCCTTCAAAATTCAAGTTCTCAAATCATACATAGAAGGAGCCTTCAATTCTTGACCATAAGCTCATATTGATCCTATTATATTAAAGTAGGAAGAGGTGAGGTTGTCACATTAAATGAAATGGCATTCTTATATAAAAACCTTCCCATGTCTAAACAGACACATCAGTTCTATGATGAAGGTTCCTCCCACCATAACCTCTATCATTATCCACATGAACCATAAATTGATCCATAAGTCCTTTAGAGCCTCTAACAGATATTGCTAGCAAAGATCATGAGTATCTACCATTGCAATGACTTTCATAATAGGAGTTAGCATCAACTATATCACCAACTACTACTGTGAAAGATGCTTCAACATTATATCCTTCTTCATATAAAACTGTATCTCCTCTTTCACAACTTCAAGGACATTGACACATGGCGAAACATTCTTATGTGAGCTTGAGAGGTGCTCTTTCATTCTTGTAACACCTCCTTTCACCACTTTATTATAGTAATTACATTTTAAATACACAAAAGTTTTATCACCTCAACCAACATCAACCTAATTATTATGTTTCTAGGCTAATTCTTTTCTTTGACTTGTGGATTTGGCTTTATCACGAACCATTATTTAGTTTTTCTTCACAATTAAAATTTAAAATGCCTAATTTAATTTTTCAAATCATCTAAAATAACTTAAATGAACAATTAACAAGATTGAGCTCTTAAGAAATAAGGAATTCTCACCCATCACCAACAGGAAAAAAATGATCGAAGGAAAGATGTGCAATGGCGGTAAGATCTACAGTGACGGTAGCAGAAAATGCAACAGCAGAGATGGCAGCAACTACAGCAGGAGGTGGCGGCGGCGGCGGAAAATGTAGCAGCAGGCGGCAGTGGTAGCAAGATCTACGGTGGCGGTGGAAGCAGTAGAAGGCAGCGGTACCAAGAGGCAACAACAACTGTAGCTTCCTGTGACGATGGAAGCACCAGCGATAAGAGGTACCAGCGACAGTAGGAAGCGGCGACGAAGGCAACCGCAATAAGGTAGGTCAAATTGTTGAAGAACTGAGTCAGAGAGCTAAGAGTCGAAAAAGAGGAGACGAAATATCGAATGGCTTTAACACCTAAGGGTTTAATATGCAAATATTATAAAATTGTTAAATAAAGGTGCACGCCTCTATATGCACGAGGCAAGGCGCATGCCTTACTAACATTAAGGCGTAAACCTCATCGTGATTTTGCTATGAATTGCGCAGAAGCGTCCTCTTATTGCGCAATTCTAAACAATGATCATCTCATATGCCAAGTTTAGGTTTCTTTAAACTCAAAATCTCTAAGCAAGAATAAAAAAATTACAACAATTATTATATCTAATAAAAAATACCCCTTTTAATCTGTTAAAGCAATAAATGAACCAATGCACTCAATGATCAAGTCGAACTTAGCTCAATTAACACTAGTTCAAGTTTGTTTAAATTAGTAAATAAACAAGCTTGAATGCTTTTTAAAAACCGGAAGGTTAATAAATTGAATTTGAACATGGTCCAACTCATTTATTTATTTTCAAAAAGAAACTCATTTGTTGTTCAACAAGTAACATATTAAATGTTCAATATTAAGCTTAATGATAGTCATATATTATTTAAATAAAATATCATTAAAACTTATTTAATTATATATTTAATAGTAAATATATTATAATTAAACATCAATAATATTTATTTTATTAATATTTGTTCATTGATGAATTTTTTAATTAATTCAATAGTACTTATTTTCAAAATTAATTTTTTATCAATAGTTAACATACATATATATTTAAAGTAATTCTTTCTTATTTATTTATTGGAAGATTTACATACATACCACCTAATTTTGATGCATTTATATATCTAAAGGTCTAAAAGTCTAAAGGTTTTCGTTTAAGCAGATCTAAAACTGAATATATGGAGTGTAATTTTAGTGGTAGTGTTGTGACTTTAGGTGATCAAGTCATTAATAAGAGTGAGCGATTCAGATATTTAGGCTCTATTGTTCAAAATGATGGTGAAATAGATGGAGATATTATTAGTAGAATTCAAGTTGGATGGTTGAAGTGGAGGAAACATCGGCCTATTATGTGATAGAAAAGTTCCACTTAAACTTAAGGAAAAAATTTTATAAGATGGTGGTAAGACCGCAATGACTTATGGTGCGAATGTTGGCCAATAAAAGAGAAACATAAGACTAAGTTAAGTGTTACGAGATGAGGATGCTCGTGGATGAGTGCCTTTACCCTTAGAGATAGAATGCAAAATGAGTATGTTGGGAAAAAGTTGGAGTAGCTCTGGTGGTAGATAAGATTAGGAGAGTCGCTTAGATGGTTTGGCCACATAAAGCGTCCGTCAGATGAACTGATTAGGAGAGTAGATGCATTAGATTTTCCTTATGTTAAATAAAAAATAGAAGAAAAAAGACTAGTTAAGATGTATAAAAAATGATCTTAGATATTTTGAATTAAATGAGAATTTGACACATAATAGTACACAATGGAGACTAAGGATTCAGTACAATTTTAGTGGGATTAAGGCTTGTTGTTGTTGTTGTTGTTGTTGTTGTTGTTGTTGTTATATATCTAATATTTAAAGTTTGATATTTATATATATAGCACTATTTTATGCATAAAAAGATTATTTGACTTTTAAAAGGTTTGTGATAGTGATATCTTTGATGTGATAATCAAGATTTAAATAATATTTATGTAAATATTAAGTTTGGGTATTAGATTTGTAAAATGGTAAGAATTTGTGTGCTATGTATATCAATATCCCTTGTTTATTTCAATGAATTAACCTATTAGTACTTATTTATGTTATTTGATTGCAAGAAAGTTGCTTGCAATTTTTGCAATATCTTAGTTAATGGTTTAAAATAGTTAGATATTAATTCCAAATTTATTCAACTACTTATTAGTTTAGATTTATAAATTATTTGTTTATAACTTAATATAAAAAATTAAGTACTTATTCAAATTTTTAACTTATTTATTAACTTATTAAATTACTCATTCAATTAATATGAGCTTGTTAATTACGATCGATGAAAATTTTAATAAGAACTAATAAAATGTTCATGCTTGGCTTGAGCTCAAATCGAATAGGAACAACTAATAAAATGACCAAGCCAAGTCCAATCCATCCAAGGCAAACTTAGCTTGGCTTGGCTCGATTACAATCTTAAACTTAGTCCTAAATCAAATATCCAAGCCATAAACCTAAAAAGTTCATATTACAATAGGTTCTAATGCATTCCAAAAACTACAAAATAAAACCTCCTTCCAGCTGTAAATAATAAGAAAATGTCAAAAAAAAAAGTATGAAATTTCCTACATCAACTAGAACTCCAAATGTAATGTCAGTGTTTATCACTTAAATCTTGAAGTAAACATACTAGATGTTAAACATAACACAGAATATTCTGATAGTACACTGTTTAGGGTTCAACTGTTTTTTCATTACCATTTTTAACTAGAGAATAATGAGATGCCATGTAAACACAAAAATTTCATTTGTAAGTGATTCATAAAAAAAAAAGAAGCATTTGTTTAAATAGATTTAATATTGTGTAAACAATCAATAATCCACAAGATGTGCTTCACCAATGCATCAATACACCAAAATTCATTGCCTGACAAAAACTAATGGCTTTGAAAGTGAAAAAGGAATGGATAACTCACTTATCATTTACTGTTCTTTTTCTATCTTGGGATTGATTCAAAAGGCCAAACGCAGGGGAACTTAGCTGCTCCCTTAGCTTGAGGAACTCCAGTTCTTCCTTGTTGGGTTTAGGTTTTCCTCATTTTCCTCTGCACTATCTACCTCATCTTCAATACCATCCACTTTGTAGTCGTCATATCCATCCTCCTCATACTCATTCCTTAGATTAAATCCCTATAAATCAAACCTCATAAGGCATGGTGAATAGCGGGCAGCAGATCAAACAAATAACATAACAAAGGTTGGCAATGGAGTTTACCAGTATAAGACACTTATACTAACAAACTATAATTGTCAAAATTACAGCATGTAAATGTAAAAATTACAACTTACATTTCCATAATGTCCCTGCATTTCTGTGATTCAGTTTTTGGATCAAATTGCAATAGAAATACCTGCACCCTCCAGTACCTAGAATTCCATAACAAGAGTAAAATGCTAAAAAAGGATAAAGGGGGGAAAGGGGGATTGGATGAGAGTGAAATGACATAAAAGAAATGCACTTTCTTAATTTCATTATCCCAACAAATCAAATTAACAACAATATTTCACAATGATCTAACCAGATAGTGCAAAGGAGAATTTTTAAGGTTCCCATGAATGCGAAGAATAATAGCAGTTTTTGTTGATGAATGGAGAAAATTTGTAGCTAAATTCTTACATAATCTACTCAGACATTATAAAAATGTGTGAAAATGCATGCTTAGATAGAAAAAACTTACAATTATACCTAAAAAAAAACAAATAACAAAAAAAATTAGAATACCAGCGTCAATTCATTTAAAACTTGTGTGTTACTATGAATTAGATCTGGAAGCAAATTTCATTGGAAGGCAATAACTCTGAGACACCCATATTCAATAAGGGTTGATCAAATCATCATGATGGCCTAAATCAAGTTCAAGAGGTCACTAATTATGAGTCAACTTGAATCATTTATAACTCAAAACTCGTAAAGCAAAAACTGCCTAAACCTCAAGTCAACTAAGAGAGTCTAGATTGGCAGTCATCATGAGTACATGAATCAAGTTGAATATGACTTTAGTTGAGAACTAATTTAAGCTTTCTACAACTCTGAACTCACAAAGCCAGGAGTCTCTAAAGCCTCAAGTTGATCAAGAAATAGCCTTTACTTGGTCCTCATCACTGGACAACTAGATTGGCCTAAGAGACTCACGAAATTGCCTAGTCATCAAAACCTTTCACCTAAAAACTAGATTTTCCATCCAAAATACATTTCGGTTAACTAACAATTCTCATTAGTACTATAAGAGGACAAGTGCATATGATGAATAAGTGCATTTGAACTCGGTATTTATCATATAATACTCATTTATGCTTGTTTATTTATATAATTGAATAAACTTAAATAAAATTTTAAAAACTCATCATATAAATGAACAAGCTTGAATATTAACTTGGTTGTTCATTTATATTCATGAATATACTCATCTATTATTTAATAAGTACCTTGATAAAAATATAATAAAATGCATTTTTAATGATGGTTTAATTTTTATTTGATGACTTAATTCTGTGAAATTATATAATTTTTTGTACAATTTATGCTTTAAAAATTATACATATTATTAGATGTATATATATGATGAAAATATAAAATAAAAAATATGCAGATTTAGATATTTTCATATTAATTAAAAATTCATAAAATAATTTAAATAATGCCTAATGAATTATGTCAAATTTTTTAAACTCTATAAATTCAATTATGTCTAGAAGGTTAAATGTCTAAATTTGTAACATCAAATATATAATTAGTTAGACCTGATTAAAGCTCAAATTCACCATGAACTCAAATAAAAAATTAATAGATAAGCTTGAACAAAATATTAATATTCAAATCATGTTCAAGCTCAACTCAAACTCAATAAGAAAATAAATAAATAAACTTAAACAATATAATACTCAGCTTGACTAAGCTCATTTGCAACCCTGTTTCTCATGAAGAGAACTTATTAAGGGTACTCACCCAAAAATTTCTACCTAATCAATAACTACTAACCAAAATCATTAGCTACACAACTAACTACACTGAGTCTAATTATGTATTTTTCTTGTAATTATATCCTGCAGCCCATCCTATATTGTCTACCTTAATCATCATTTATAAATAGGGAGTGCACTAGTCAAGAGAAGGTATTATGTAATCCCAAACTTGTAGTCAAAACTCTATTAAACTGAAATCTCTATGAGATCATCTATCAACTCCTCTTTTCTTAATTCTCCTTATAATCTCTCTTTCTCTCTACTCTTTGAACTTAATCTATATTTATAGGAGAACTGCCAAAAAGGTTTGTTTCAATATGCTTTCAGCATGTAGCAATCAAATATGTTAGTGGAGTTGCTCAAGCTTGCCAATAGTCACATCAACATCATCGAGTCTCACAACACCAACCTATGGGAGACTCTCAGTGACACCCTAAGAGCAACATAGCGGTGGCATAACAGCCAAAATAAGTTGGCCAAGTAGCAACACCACCATCACCACCAACAACAACACCATGGCTTCCACTACAAGAGGTAAGATGGGTGCCAGCCAAAGCTACAACATCATGAATAGGGATAAGTTTCCCTCCTGATGAGGTAACTGACATACACTCTACTCTAGGTACCACTAAGATCATGGAAGCCATTGATGACAAGAATTATTACTATCAACCTTTGTCAATGTGCACCATATTGAATGCCCAAGACATGTTGAAGTATTTCATCTTTAACAAAGACCCCAATCATGACAAAGAGGACTATTGCCAACTCTAAGTCTTTGTCAATGAGCAACAACACATCTAAAGAGGAGAAGCATAATAAATTTTGTTCTAAGCATCAACTTCATATTGTCCCAACTACCCTCGAGAAGTTAGGGTTGAGGCTTCAAGGCAAGGAAGCCTAAAACAACACAAATTGGTAGAGGTCAAAGTCACCTGCAATTCAAGTTCTTCTCTTTGGAGGTACTATGATTTTCTAAAGCCAATAGGCCATCAACCAAAAGCCCCTACAAAAAAGTAATTGTTGTCAGAATATTGATCGTTAACTACCAAATTGCAAGTAACTTGATAGACATAGAGAGTTAAATTAACATTATTTGCAAACAAGTTTTTAATAAGATGCATTTAGACTCTTCTCGATTGACACCCACTATGACCCTTTTATGACTTTTTTCGTGCGTACAATGAGACCACAGATCAAATCACACAATCAATTCCTTGGGGGATGATGACCAACAATTCATTGCAATGGTGACATCATTATAGTGATACACCCAACAATGTTTGCCATTTTTAGGCATCCGCTTCTCAACACTTTTAAGGTGATTATCTTAACATATCATATAGATACAAAATTTTAGCAAGAGTTGTACTCTCATCGTTTATGGAGATATACCACAATCGAGGGCAAGCTACCTTGAAGTTATCGAGAACATCCAAAGGTGTTCTAACTCAACATGTAGAAAGGAGCTAGTCATGAGACCACCTAGACAATAAAGGAAAGAGTCATCTCAGATAACAACCTGACTGAGATCATAGAACAACTTGCTGACAATTTTCAATAGAATATAGATGTTTTCACTTGGCCTGTATCAAAAATCATCATAGTCAACATCACTATCATATGTGTGATCATCATAATATTAATAACTTGATCAAGTAAATAATTTACCAAGTCGATATTACTCTGGCCCAACCTATTCATAGTTAGGTCCAAAAGTTATCATAGGCACTCCTTATCCACGAACTTCAAAACCTAAACTAGATCTCTAACATCATAATGGCACAAAAAGCTAATGGGAAGTATGAGATATGTGTCAACTTCACTAACTTGAACCAAACTTCTTAAGGAAAGCTACCCATTTCATAAATGCATGTTCTTATTGACTCAGCAATCAATTATCTTTTTACGAGCTTCTTTGCCTTATTAGCCTATTGTTAGATCAAAATGCATGTTTCCAATTAAGAGAAGAGAACCTTCATGATCAGTGATACTTTGTATTACCACAATGTTATCTTTTAGATGCAAGACCGATCTTAATAATGCATGATAGACTGCATGCCAAAAGATTAAAAAAGATCAAAATATTAAAGCCTATGTTGACAACTTCTTAGTTAAAAAAAAAAACTCTCGCATAAATATCCTTGACCTACAAGAGACGCAAACCTAAAACTACAATATGTAAGTCCTCTAAAGTTCATATTTGGGGCTGATTTGAGTAGTTTTAAACTTCCTACATACACTCGAACACATCAAAATGAACTCAGATAAAGTTAGAGTGATCTATACATATCACCCTAGAGTGTGGTCAATGATCTTCACCAATTAGCAAGGCAAGTTGCAAAGCTTAATTATTTTATCTTAAAATCCAGAGACAAGTGATCATCTTTATTTAAAGTTCTCAAAAGCAGCAAACATATTCAGTAAATTAACAAGTGCAATAGGATGTTCAATTTATTGAAATTTCTACTCTCTTTATTGTCTCTTCTCTAGATCCTACATCCAACAAAGACCTACTCTTCTATCCAAACGTAGGCGAGAAGGCAATCAAAACTAGACTCATAAAAGAAGATGAGAATATATAATAACCAATCTAAAATCCAATGTTGAACAACTGAGAAGTCTGATCATGAAAAATTTGCCAAAACATTAGTTGTCATCGTCAGGCAACTTCATCCTAATTTACAATCGCATGACTTCAAATTCTCAATAATCATCAGCTAAAAGCCATTCTATCCAGCCAAATCAATTGGAATGGCTTCTCAAATGATCAATGAAACTTAACAAATTTCAAATATCCAACATGAAAAAGAATACAATTCAAGACACAAGCACTGACCAACTACACACTCTTATGAGCTAAAGAGAAGATTGCAACTCAAAATGATTTACTCTACACTCTATTCGTCGATAGTGCTCAAAAGGTCAAGGAGTAGAAATTAGAATTTTATTGAAAAATCTCTGACATCAAGCTCTCACATGTTGTCTAAATCAGCCTCTATGTCATTAATAAACACGAAAAGTATGAAACCTTATTTGGCCTTTGATTTTTTGTAGGCATTGGTGTCAAGCATCTCATCATTTTTTTAACTCAAGCTTATTATTTAATCAAGCCAACAGTGAGTACAAAGCCTAATATACAATAATTCAAAATTACGTCAATAAGGTAAAATCGACAAATTCAAATGCTTTCGCATCAAAAAGGCCCCATAAGAATAGAATGAACACATTGACGTACTTACTATCTCTAAGCATGGAAATGCCCCTAATCGACTTCCCGTTAAGTCACCTGCTCAAATCAAAGTAGAAGTAATCCATGTTGAAGTTGTGCCAAGCTAGGTTGACCCATCATTGAATATTTATTAATAGGCAAAATTTCATTAACTATCAAAAGCCATAAAAGGTTCAAAGTCAAAGTGATTCAATAAATGTTCATAAACAACTAGCTTTAAGAAGATCTCTCATCTACACTATCTCTAATGCATGCAAGAATCCAAAATTACCAACCTCCTAAAGGAGATTCATTCTAGCAAATATATAACTCATTATGAAAAAAAAAAACTCATTAATTGTGTCTTACGTGAAGGTTACTTTTGATTAACTCCTAGAAATGATAAGAAAGAATTTTTTTGAAGGTTTATTCAATTTCAAAAACTCACTACTTTGCACCTTAAACACATCTCCAACCCTTAGATATTAATCGTCTAGGATATAAATAAGCTCAACTCCTCTCCCCAATGACATCTTTGATACCCACCTTAAAGAAACGAATATATATTACTTGTGGAAAGTCACTTCTCACATTCTTATCATCAAAAATTCCACTGTTAGTAACAACTTCTTTAGTAATTGTTCCAATAATCTCAGCTCGCTCACTTTTAAATTGGACAACTTAGAGGAACTTATCACAAACTATAGTTAAAGATACCCCAACCTTCCTTGTCTCCTATAAGTGGTTGGAGATCAACTCGAAGACCACAGCCTTATTTTGAGACATAAAACTCTTAACCTTCAAAAGAAGGCTACTGATATTTCAATCAAATGAAGACCAAAGAATGGTAAACTCTCCACTTAGTTTAACTTCCTAAGATGCTTCAACTCTAATCTCCATCACCAGGAACTTCTTTAACACCTTTGAGAATTATCATTATAATATTGAGTTATTAATGACAACCTTACCACATATGCATCACTATAAGTCTTCTCAACAATAACCTTCTTAGGCTTAGATGTTCACCCAATAGCAACCTTTCCACCACCAAAAGTTTCCATAATAGCAACTCATCAGTCCTTGAGTCTTCTTCGATAATAGCCTCTTTGATCCTTCAGGATTCTTCAATGATTGTCAAGCTTGGTGGAATACTCATTTCCTCCTAACCTCCTTCCTCAAGCTTAGACTTTACCTCCTTTAGAGGCATCCCTATATATAGTTGTTGCCTTGTATTTCCTTTTGAAGCTCAATAGCTACAATGGATTTAGATAAATGCTTAAATTTCATCTTTGAAAAATACAAGGACTTTTAGTTAATTATGACGACATTAATTATGAAGATGGCATTATAAGAAGCAACAATTTTTTAAAAATGGCTTACAAGACTAACATTTATAGAAATCAATACCAATGTGTCCATCACATGTTAAAAATATAAGCATTATGCAAAATCATCATTCAAGGTCACCTAGGGTTTCTTTCTCCTGTGCTTCTTAAAAGAAAAATAAGAATTAAAGAACAAATACACCTATATTCATCTAAGTTAAGCTAATCAAGTCATCATGAGAGCCTAATTCAATGTGATGAGTCGTTAGTTATCAACTATCTTGAACCTTCTATTACTGAAAACAAGTTAAACAAAAACTCACATAAAGACTCAAGTCTCTTAGAAGACAACCCTTATTTCATCTTTTCTATTTAACCACTAAACTCTCCCAAGAAACTACCAAAATTGTTGACTCAATAAGGCTACTCACAGGTATATATCAATTGCTAGTCAAGAGTACTCATCTTCAATTCAAAACTTGCCCAAGGACAACTGTCACCTAGACTCCTTAGCTACACATCTAACTATGCAAAATTTATTTGATGTACTTTCTTGTAATTTTATCATGTAGCCCATCTTATCACCACCTATAAATAAGAGGTCATTGCTCAAGTGCGGGCATAACATAATTCTATACTTTTGATTAAAACTTTGTCACACTAAAATCACTCTAAGTTTCCCTGTTGGATTCTCATATTCTTTCCAGAAGTTCTCTATTTCTTTTTTCCTTTGAACTACATTGTGTCTATAGTAGAATCTTAGTATCTTTCACCAAAGAAAAAAAATTGAATCCAACAATCTTCGCATTTGGGTCATTCAATTCTTGGGTCAAATTGCAATAGCTATAAACAATGGCACCGTGGATTGCCTAGAATTCCATAACAAGGGTAAAATACTAATAGGGGTGGAGAAGGGAGGAGGGATTAGTTTGGATTTAAATGACGTAAAAGAAATTCACTTTCCAAAGTTCATTACCCCAACAAATCAAATTATAAAATAAAACTTCACAGAATATAACCATATAAGGCAAAGGAGAATGTTTAATGTTCTCGTAAATACAAAGAATAATAGCAGTTTTCATTGATGTATGGAGAGATTATATAGCTAAATTCTAGCAAATTTGCTCAGACATAATAAAAAAAGTGTGAAAATGCATGCTTGGCTGTGGCAACCAGAAAATTGTGCCCAAAAACAGAAAACAAATAACATTCAGAAAATGGAATTCTAGGTTTATTTCATCTAAAAGTTGTGCATTATTATAAGTTAGATCCAGAAACAGATTTCATTGGAAGGCAATAATTTTGAGACTTGAATAATCCAAAAATCACAACATAGTATTTGAAAATATAAAGATGCTGCCATGTTAGGAAAAATCTTTAAAATCTTAACATAATGTAGAACTTGCATTTTACGCAAGATTGAAGCAGACAAAAAATCAGTTCATAGAAAAAAAATAAAGAAAGATTACTTCCAGTAAGTTTCTTCATGGTGATCGAAGGCAAAAAGACTGCTTACAACACAGACTTGCGCAGAGATTGACAGCGTCCTCATAGGGGTCCAGAAACTAAGCATTACAAAGGGCTAAACAATCGAAGAAGAATAAATTTGCATCAAGTTAATGGAATCAAAGATCGGAACGTGTAGAGTTTTAAATTAAAGTGCAATAGCGTCTAGGGTTTCTGATACTTAAAAAACGAGTAAAATAGGAAAACTTTGTTTAGCCTAATCTCATAACTGTGCGGTTACGCCTGGCGAGACATATCTATGCGGATTTACATGCCCGTCCACGTGGCAATATATTTGTGGCCAATCTAGCCGATGGATTTTCATTTTTGTCTCACGGCTAGATTTTGAGCAGATCAAAGGCCGGCTCATCGAAATATTTTTAAGCAGTTAAAAATTAATCGATTTTAAGCTAGCTGATTTTAATTTCGAGCCGATTCAAATTGAATATTTTTAATTTAAATAGAATTAGCTCATTTTGATAAGTAAAATAATTTAATAAAAATTATTATTAAAAAAATTTTAAAAAATTAAATTAAGTGTCTTAATAAAAAAATATACTTTTCAAAGAAATAATATTTATAATTATAAATATATTATATTTATTTTAAAAGATTATAAGTTATAACTCTATACACTTAATTTAGAAATAATTTTATTATTATAAATTTAGAAGTATTATATATATAAATTTAAATATTTTTAATAATAGATAAATTCGATCCGATCTCGAGCTGGTTCAATCCGATCTGTGCCCGACTCGAGATCGGCTCGAAAAAAAGTTTGATCCAAATCTTTGGCTCATTGCTCGGCTCAATGTAATCGATTCCATATCGATCCGATCCAAAATTTCAATTCGATTTTCGTGCTAAACTAACAGCCTTACTCACAGTCTCCTCGAGGATGAGATTTGGTTGTGATCGAAGATTTATAAAAATAGAAATTTTTATATAATAAATAATATTCACATAAATTATAATAAAATAAATTTAAAAAACATTAAATTTAGTTTATAATTAATATAATATATTCATATCTCTAATAGTAATTTCAAAATAAATTTAATAAATTTTAAACTCATCTTAATATAATTTGTATCACAAAAACCTAATATAATTTTTAATATAAAAATTTTAAAAATTATTCTAGGATTCTATGATTGAAATTCGTGGGGTGAGTGTAGACATCATTTGATATTTGGAGTATAATAGTGACAATTACATAAATATATAGTTGATGAAGAATTTTAACTTAGTAGAAAATAACTATTGATTTCTAAAAAATTATAGGAGTTGCCCAAAAATCTTTTAGAAGTTCAAAATCTTTTAGAAGTTCGATTCATTAGGTAAGCATAGTTTTTGAAATGAATCTCAAATGTAATTATTTTTAAAAAAATCTAATAATAAGTGAAGAACATGTGTTTATTATTAAATTTTGAATTTAGCTTTTCTAAAATTGTCTTCTTAGAATTAATGCATTAGTTGATTTTGTAATGATTTTTTTAACATAAGTTCTATTTGACACATTATTTGGTTATTATTAGATAAAAAGTATTTTAACAAATTAGGAAATGACATTTTCTATTATAGGAGATTAATTATGCTATTGCAATATTATGTTTTTAGTTTGAAGAATGTGAGTGTAATATATTAATAGGTAATGGATCATATTCTTAAGTAATAAAAAATGAGAAATAATGAAATCTATGTATTTGACATATTTGTGAAAATCAAAACTCTAGAACATCATATTCTATTTTTGAGGAAGATCTTTATGATATTAAAATGTATCAATATATGCCTCAATCTATTCAAATATAACTTTTGAGCTAAATAAAAAAAAATTCTTGAATTTGTTTCTTGCAAAAAGAGGGAATAAAGATGAATTATAAAAAGGTGAAAGCCATTTTAGATATATCTCTATGAGAACTACTAAGTAGCTTCAATGGCATACAAGAAGAATGATAAGCTTAAGATATTTCAATTCAAATTTAGAGATAAATGCTCACCATTTTAAAAAAAAAAATTTGAGGAGTGCAATGTGTGGGAAATTCTATTTAGCAAGGGAAAACCCAATAAACTTTGAAATTAATTTTATTCTAGTGATTAGATGTGATATTAAGGATAATATACTATCTCAGATAGAGATACTATTCTTCAATAGATTTGAAAACTAAAATAAAGAGGGTTTCTTTATTATTATACATAATATGACATGAAGAATGATATACTATTTCAAGAGATAGTAGAATCTTTCTGCTATGGATTTGGGTACAATAACAGGATGAGTTTTAAAGTTTATTTCGCCAACATTTTCAATTATTTGAATTTAAAATTTAATTAGATTCTAAGGTGCAAGTTCCTTGTAAATGTAAGCTCATATAGTTAATTACAACTTAAAAGAATGAACTCTTAAAAATTCTCTTGATTAAAGAAGCAACGAATAATTTTATGATTAATTTAAAATTTAAATTCAAAGATTTAATAATTTTAGAAGTTCAAAAGGGATAATCTCAAATTCAGGAATGATTATTTTAAGAAACAAAGGAGAAAAAAAATTTTGGGACACTTAATATTGAGAAGCTCAATAATACTCCAATTTCTTCTAAGATTGGGTTTTATATTTTTAATATTTAAATATATTAAATTTTAAGTTGATCTTTTTATTAGAAATTTGAGACTTATAATTCATTAGCATAGAATTATGAATGTGACCAAAAGGTTTGACTTTTGGTGTAGCCCTAAGGAAACTATCAAAATCTAAACTAAAATAAAATTACTATCAAGTAGTTATTCAAATATAGTCTAATTATATATGATATAACTTGCCAATTTCAACTTCACCTAAAGTTAAAACAAGCACAAAACTTTAGAATCTTGAAAGGGCTGTTAGTTCCCACCTAGTCTCTTTAAAACTATGTAAAGCTATTATTCATTAGAAAGAATCCTTGCCATAGACTTAGCCATTATGTCTAAAATATGTATGTATGCAATACATTAAAGCTTTATTTTAGTGTTTAATAATACACAACTCTAGTATGAATGTAATATCATGTCTTAATTTGACTCTACATTAATACAAACCTATCTCCTTTAGGCAACACTATAACCCTCAAAGGTTATGTGGTCTAGCCTTTGAGGGTGACATGGCTTATGGATTCCTACTTTAGTTTATTCTTATGTTATGTATTTAATTTTAGTTTTGTTGAATATACACCTTGTATATCTCATCATTTAATTCGATGATAACAAACTTGTGTAATAAAGATTAATAATTTTTTGTAGGATAAATTATCTATATTAATTATTATACTTATCACTATTAATTTATATTATTAATGATTATATATATATATTCTTGAAGCTACTAATTATTTATATTAAGTATTTAAAGAAATTCACTAGATTTAACTTGCTTAGTCAGATCGGGAAAGTTATATCAACTAGACTAATACAGTTTGAGAATTTTTGTAGGTTATGCATTAATAATAAATAAAATATTAATAAAATGAAAATAATTTTTTAAATAATGTCATATCATTCTTTGAATTTTTGTATAATTTTTCATATTATATTTTCAATTATTTTTTAAATTATTATTTTTGGATAATTTAAATACTTGCATGAGATTAAGCATTATTCATTGTGTTTTAAACAGTGTTGGATTTATTTCACAATTCATTTAATTATTTTTATGCTTGTATCCATTTATTTTTGCATAAGAATGAAATTATTCATGAATTATTCATATTATTACTTTTCTCTCTCCTATCAAAATTATCATCTTAATTTAGTTTTGGCCAAATTTTTGATGATTTTTAGATGAGAATTTAATTTGATTTATTTAATTTAATACCATATCATTTTCCCTCATTTTATGAAATTTCAAATTATAAAATTATTTGAATTTTTAATTTACATATTTTGAATATCAAGTTGCATTTGATTCATTTCTAAATTTGGTTTATTTGTTTATAACATATTTTAGCAGAAATTTTATTGGTTTTATCATGATATATTTTATTTAATTCATTTGATTTAAAGCATTAATATTTGTCCATATTTGAACATTTTTAAATTTCAAATTATTTTAAATTTGAAACTTTAAATTTTGCGATAAATTAGTTTCATATTTATTTAATTTATTTTGGCATGCTTAGGCCACCCCCTATTTATTCTAATTGATTTAATTTAATTTTATTTTATTTAAATTAATCTAATTTAATTCAAATTTTAAAGCAAATGGCTTAAAATTTAATGCACTTTACATTTTTGGATTTTTATTTTTGGTAATATTTAGCCGGCAAAGCAAAATCTATTTTTATTTAAATAAAATATGTTTAAATTTTAAATTTCTTCTTAATTATTTTTTATTGCTAATTGATTGAATATCATTAATTGGAGATTGGTTTATTTAAGAAAATCTTTGACCATCCCATATTATGAAGAATATTTGATTTATTTTATTAAATTAATTTCAAATGTCTTTCTTAATTGATTTCTTAATTAATTAAAGTTTCTTTAATTATGTCAAATGCATTTAAACATATTCCCTCCATCGTTGAACGTCCCATACTTACTTGAATTCATTAAACTCAAATTTAAATTTATTCATTTGAAATTGAATTAAATCCTTTCCATGTTTTTTTTCCTCTTGTTTTTTACACTTGTTTCCTCTTGCCTTGCCCGAAATTTTCATGGACCAAAACTATTGTTTAGGAAGTTGATTTTATGACTTAACTCTCTCTTGCAAAAATACTCTCTTGTTCAAACTCTTGCAAAATCATTTCTTGGTTCAAGCGCTCAAGTTCTCTCCTTTTTTTTCTTCACATCTTTAACAATATTCAAGGGGAGATCTTCTTCATCATCTTTAAATTTTGAGCACATCTTCATTCGTCAAAGAGACTTTAGTAGATTGCTTCCAAGTTGCTTAGCTTCAATCATTGTTAGTTTCATTTTTTGATGGGTTGGTGTGATTGAAAAGAATTACAATTGACCTTTTTTAAAATTTTCTAAAGTTCTTTTCAATAATTTTTCAAGTGATTTAAATACTTTATCTTATCATTAATTTGTATTTTGATTTGTGAGATCACATCTTTAAGGCTTTGTAAATATTATTTTTCATAGTTTTTATATTCATGATCTTTATAGTTTATTTTGTGCAAGTTCTTTAAAAGTTATTATTTATTTTAGCACATTTTCTTAAAGTTGTTTACGTTCATACTTTCAAATCATCATTTCATCTTGTGAAATATTTTCAAAGAATCATTTATTTCAAGTATTTCATATAAAGATCATATCATTGTATGTTTTTAAAATAAAAAAGAAACATACACACATTGAGCTCTCTTTCTTATTTGACTTAATATTATTTGTTTGGGCTTGTGAACAAAATTATTTTAAATTTTGAGAGATAAACTTATCCTTGTATTTTTTTTTCTTGTACTATTTTATTTGGGGTTGTACTTACTTGGTATAAGAAAGTATATGTTGGAGTTATACTTGTCTAGTGTATGAAAGTATGTGTTGGGGTTGTCCTTATCTAATGTAGGAAAGTATGTTGGTAGGGTTATACTTGCCAAGTGTAGCAGAGTACTGGAGATTGGTTGTAATCTCATTTAATTAGTGAATTCCTAGTCAAGGTGACTAGATATGGACATAGGCCAATTTTTTAGCTTTGGCTGAATCACGTGAATAATTTATGTGCCCCTATTTTATTTTTTTTGCATTTACTTTTTTGCATTTGGTTTGGTTGTTGCTTTGCTCTTTCATTATAAACAACCTTATATATTTTCTAATTAACTTTTCTATAAAGTTTTAAAAACAAAATTTTAATTTAAAAAATATTTAAATTATCCAATATATTACCAAAATCCTAATATTACCAAAACTGAAATCAAAACTCAAAAAGTATTTATAAAATTGAATTTAATTCAAAATTTTGGTTTGGATCAGTTCAGTTGTTCGATTTTAACTGAAAAATGCACACCCCTAAAAAGTGGCTCATCTAGTCACCTAAAAGTTATCACAAGCATAAAAGCATAAAAAAATAAATATTTCATTCACATCTAGATTGCATCAAAAGTAAATAAATATGAAACAAATATAAAAAATAATAACAAATACATATTAAAATAATAAAAGAATGACTAGTGTGATTGGGCCTTTGAAATACAACTAAAAAAAATGACTGCTAAGCTCTACCTTATGCAGCCCAACCTAGACCTATTAATAGTTAAACTTATCCCGTCGATCTTCTAGCTTCATCATCATCATCTGGTCCTTTTGGCTTCAAAAGCTATAAGGATTCTCCTTTTTGCAATTCATTCATATTTCCTTTCTTCACCTCTTTAAAATCCCACAAGCTAATAACAAAAATTTTCTATTCTCTAAAAGTTTTTTGTAAAATAAAAAAAATATTACAACCTCATTCCTACAAAACAAATTTTAGTCTCCATATATAAAAAAAAACATTTACAAAGTTCACAACATCAAACAAAATGTTAGCCACTATCAAATTTCAAGCTACTTTTCTATTGGTCATGCTGAAAGGGCATTAAGTAATTTATATCATTTTTTATAGTAGGACTTGCAATAAAACTTTGTTATATTTAAATAAAACACATCAGCATGACATTACAGTTACTTCATAGTATTGTTCCAATACAATATGTAGAAAACAACATTAATCTCAACCAAAAAAAGTTTTATCATAAATTATCCTAACATAAGATCACATATTTATCCTAAAAAAATTTCACATCCATAACCATCACAAAAGAATTACATTAAAACATTCATGTGACGATGGAAGCTCTCGACCTAGCTACTTTGGCGCCTCTCCTTGGTACATTTTCTTCCCTTCAATGGTTAATGTTACATTGATTTCCTGGCTACCTCGTCTAATTTTTTCCCTGGTGCATCTTCTCCCCTACTGCCCATGGATCCCCCTTCCTATGCAAATGTTTTGGCTGGTAGCTCCTATGCCAAAACTCCCCCACCTGACCCAAACCTGCTCTTATTTCCTCAATCTTACCATGATACTTTTATTGAAGGCACCTCCTCCTCCCTTTGAGAAAAGCTACAAGAAAGAATGGTAAACCTGCCCTCATACTTTCTAAATCTGAAACATGGACCTTGGCCAAACCTTTCAGGTTCACCCTCATTGGAAAGTTAACTTATAGAAACCCAAAAATGGACTATATCAAGAACCATTTTAATGGTGTAAAATTGGCTGAATATTGGAAGGTGGGTCTTCTTGATGGTAGGCATATAATGATCAAGCTTTCTATGGAGGAAGATTAGGCTAGACTTTTTTCTAAGAAGCTTTACCACATTGATAATGTTTCTGTGAAATTTCTAAAATGGACCCTTCTTTTGACTTTAGTATAGATGCCCCAATTGCTCTTATTTGGATTAAATTATCTAGCCTAAAACTCCACTTATTTAATAAGCAAATCCTCCACTCCATAGCTGCAATTTGTGGAATACCACTTAAACTAGACACTCCTACTTTCAACTTATCTAGGCCATCAGCTACTAGAATCATGGTGGAGATGGACATAACAACATCTTTCAATGAAAAAATATGTATAGGAACACAATCCAATGGGTCTTAGCAAAGGGTGGAGATTGAACAAAAATCTTTGTATCACAACAATTGTAGAATATTTAGAAATTCTTTGGACCATTGCTTCATTGCCCATTTAGAACTAAAAATAACAAATATGTTAAGGGAAAATAGCCAATGGAAACTATCACCCAGAAAACTTTAGACCCAGCTCAAACTCAATCTAAAGTTCTCTTAAATTACAGCACAAACCATAATGAACATATGGAATCTAGAAACAACATTCTGATGATTGAAGGAGATTCTGATAGAGACAACCAGACTCTAAACATTTACTCAACCTAATTGATACCCCTGGAGAATTGGACCTACAAAATATGGTTCCTAGTAGTAACTTAAATCCCACTAATCTACACTAGCCATAAAGAAACCACAAAGCTCTTCTAACCAAGGAGCATGAAATTGAAACCAGTTCTTAATCTGGAAATCCAACTAACAGTAATACAAAAACTGATAACATCAATAGAAGATTTTTCACCTCTTTCTCAAAGCATTACAATAGATCACCTCGACTCTAGATATGATTCCATAATTACTTCAACAATCCCTCATCATACCTGAAACAAAACCCCATCCAACTTACTGAAATTCAAAATTCTGTTGGAATCATTTTAGAACATGGCAGAGATCTTTTGCTTCAACCACCTGGACACAACTCCACTAAGGAACTGATACCAATCTCCCATACCTTCAAATTAGACCCTCTTGAATCTAGGTATGATTCCACAAATGCTTCCACAATCTCTCATCATACATTGAAACAAACCTCCATTCAACTTGCTATTTTTCATAATTTAGCAGCAGCTTCTGGCATAATTCTGATCCAACATCCATCTGATCAATACCTAATACCAACACTCCACACCATAGCAAACTATCATATCCTAGACAAGAATCCTAACCAAAACTCTATCCAAGCTGAAGAACAGCAACAGACAACACCAACCTTTTTTTAATCCCTGATAGAAACTCTGAATAATTTGATGGACATCTTATTGCTGCAACAGCCCAACCAAACAACTATAAAGACCTTGAACAACTACATTATGTTCATACCACAACTAATCACCATATCCTGAACAAAGACCACATTCAAAAATCTGTCTAATATAAAGAACAACATCAAGCAGTAGTAACCTCTCCATTCCCTGGTAGAATTCCTGTATCTTCTGAGGGATAGAGATTTGCTGTGTCAAACCACTTGAATCCTTGCAGAACTTTGAATAATATTCACTTGAACAAGACCAGGAACTAGCAAAGGAAACCCATAACCAGCTCCCTCCTCATGATCAGTTGAACTATGATGATATGCTTAATTCAGCTATGGATGAGTGGCACACATTCAAGAATAAGAAAAAGGTGCATAAAGGCTCTAGAGAATTGAAACATCTTCTTGCTAAAACAAATCAATATGTTAGAAACTATAATTGGAAAGAAGGTACTTTTAACATCAATATTTTACACAGCTTATCTCCTTTATACTATAATCAAACATAGTGGTGCTTGAAAAACTTAAGTTCTTGGTGTAGGCAACCTTATCATTAAGGTACATGATTCTAAGCTTTCAAAAGTTTTCATATTGAATTTTGGGAAAAGATTCATATATGCATTATTAGAGGTAATCTATAATAGACTTTAAACTAGTAATTCAACAGTAACTCTCATATTCAATATATGTTCTTTTCATTTGTATTACTCTAATTCTTGATATCTCTTTTTCATGCATTTCATTTATAGTTATTGAAATTCTTTATGAATATTGTGTAAACTTTGAGCACAACACTCTCTTCTTATATGTGTAGAAGGTAGGTTAAGATCATTTATCAATACTTGTATTATTACTTATATGTCTCCAATATAACGATTCATCCAAAGAATATTTTACCCAACCCTTATTTAATAGGATGAATGCAAACCATCATGTGGGAAATTCTTTCCTACACCAACATTTGTCATTACTTAGTGGTTTTGTGTAGAATGGTCATGTTATTCAACATGCGCTTTAACACAATATCATTCTAAAAGTCAAGGATGTGATGAATATTATCTCGCATCTCATTTAGTTACTTTTTATTTCATTAGTAACACAAACTTCAATGTTACAGACTTGATCATTGTTGATCTCACTTTTGGAGTGAGAATTAATCCCTCCTTTCTTAGATCTAGGGCCTTCTAGACACTTGGACTTCATTAGTGCTAAGACAATTCTAGTGATTAAGAGAACTCTAAACATAGACCTAGAAACTTATAGGGCATAATCCTAAGCTTAGAGTTTACCTTAGGACAAATAAGTTTCGCCTACCTTAAGGCATGGACTAAGACTCATACCCATCCACTCATCCAAACTTAAGTTCATATAGATGGAGCTAAACCAACTCTAACCTATTCAATTAATCTTAATTGAATTTGGTTCTCCAATCCAAGCTCCAAGCCAAATCAACTTGGATCTTAACCTGAGTTAACCCACCATAATCCTATAACTCCATTCAAACCCATTCGAGCAAGCTAAATCCAATTTGATTTTCTCAATCATTCTAATTATTCAATAGATCATTTCAAGCCACTCCAACTCTCACAATCAAGCCAATTGAACCAAGAAAATTTGATTAACCCAAGTTAGCCCATTTGACCTAAAAGGATCAAATGAGCCAAAACCTAGTTAAGCCCAAATCGATTGCAATCAAAGCTACAAATCAACTTTAAATTTATCATTGAACTCATCCTGATAGTCCATAACCACAATTGGTCCAAGTTGACTTGACCAAGCCACTTAACCTAAAGTGATCTAAAGGGATAATTGAGCCAAACTCCAATTAAACTCTCATTGGATCAAATCAAGACATCCAATCCCTTCATTGATGGTTGTAGATCATTATTGAACATTCCGCTACAATCAATTGAACCTAATCAAGCCAATTTGATCATTTGACCCAAGTTAACCCAATTTGACCTAGATGGTCAAATTGAACCAAATCAAATCTTGGATCAAATTGGTTGAAACCAATGCTTCTAACAAATCACTAATTCAATATTAAACATGATCCAACTCTCAATTAGATCCAATTTGGTCAACCCAACCCAATTAGCCTACTTAGCCCAATTTGACCTAAAGGGTCAAATTGAACCAAATCATTTTATAATTAAAATTAATTAAAATCAACTCTCCCAATCAATTACAAATGGCCAATTGAACATAGACTTAATCCATGTCAAGCCAATTGGCTAATTTGGTCAAATTGATCAACATGACTCATTTGACTAAAATTAAACCATAGGAACTAAATATAAATCTAACTCAAATTAAATCAAACCAATTATACTCATTCACTCTAAATGACCAATTTAACTTACCCATTCATCAGTTTGACCCAATTTGGTCAAAATGGTCAACTTAGCCCAACTTAAACCATTTGACCTATATGGGTCAAATTAAAGCCAAACCAAACCAAACCAAACTTGGCATGACTCATCCTTGGGTCACCATGGGCCTACCCAAGTGGGGCCAACCCATGCTAAACTCGATTTAGGTCAAACATATTGAACCAAGCAACCTAAACAGGATAAAATCTCAACCCCTACCCCGACCCCATGGTACCCACCTTTGGCTCTTCTTGGATAGAGGACCATCGACTCAACCTAACCCAATTGTTGGGCTCAACCTTTGGCCAAGAGAGGGTGAGTTCACCCATGGGCAACCATTGGTCCACCTAAGGGAGAGTATACACCTCATGGCGACTCTACACTCTTTTAGCCTCTCATCCTCATCCATCAGTCCCAATATTGACCACCTACTCGGCGGATGTTGATAAAGGCTTCCCAAGCCTTGGTTCTAGGGAATAGAGTTTACTCCCATCCATTTCCAAACTCATAGAGAGCATTTCACACAGTCTCATACCCTCTCTCGAGCTCCTCGTGCACTCCACCGCCGATAAGACCAGCTCTCGATTAGACCCGAGAGCTCCGTCCATCCAAACTTCTCAAACCTTCATCAAACTCATATTAACTTTTCTCACACCTTCACCTCACTCCAACATGCTAAAATGAATGATTTGACCACTGGAAGACGTCCCTAGACTAACTCCAACGAGATTTATGATGATGTTTGGCCCACAAATGAATCGACGGGGAGATAGATTGAGATCTTCTCAGTAGGACATCATCTCTTCAAGATGAAGCTACCTCTATCGGCGGATCACCAGTCTATAGCTCTAGTGAGCCAAAAATTCAGCAACCGTAGTCTTGGCCTCTAAGTATTAGTCTTTTTTGAAGTGAATTGTGATTTTATGTGATTTCTACCATAGGATCTCCTTAGATTCATTCTCTGATCATTTTGGAGTTGATTCCACTATTGAACAAGCTCGAGCTTTCAGTGATGAGGAAGCGGTGTCCTTCAAATGCTTCTTGCGGATGAAAGATCATCGATTGTCCATTCCACATGATTAGAATGGACGATCGTGACTAATTATATTAGAAATCTCAATTTAATCCCTTCAAAATCATGAGATTAATCTCAACCATTTGACCCGAGATCGAACGACCGAAACAAAATTGTGCCACTTGAGTCATTCTCGCGTCGGACGTTTTGACAATCTTGTGGCCACATGGAGAGCGCTACCATGTCAACATCTGCATGGCACTGAAGGTTTAAAGGATTAATTAAAGCTTAAAAATGTAATTAAATGGACAAAACTTTAAAAAATTATAACTAATTGTAAAAAAAGTCAAAAAAATACAAATAATCCTAATTTGGAAAGCTTAGGCAGAGGTGAACTTAATAAAAATAAAATCCCTAATTAACAACTAATGAATCATGCTTAATTAATATTTGAAGCTTAGGCTAATTACCTTACTTATGGCCAAATTACTTGGCTAGTTATTTTCAAATTTGGTGGGATGATTCTTTGGGATGTCTTCTACCTCCCATAATTTTCTTGAAATTATTTGTCATATAGTTTAAAGATTTTAAAATTTCAACCCTAATTACCCTCTTTAATTAATTAAATAATTATTAAAATTGGTGAATAGTAAAAATTAAACAATTAATGTTAAATAATCAATATAAATAGTTGGTATAATGAGAAAAATAATTAAGACCACTTTCCTAATTATTTTCTCAAATATACTTCTTTAAGAGGGTTAATTAACATGTTTAATAATTAAAGAATAATTAAGAAGAATCAATGATAAAACAAAAATTAAAATTGATTTAGGTAACTTAAATATGATCCATTAATCCCTTCATGTGTTTAATAGCATAAAGTCATTAAAGAAATTATGATTATCCCGTTGGTGTGGGATAATCATAAGAGTATTTAACTTAAATGTTTTTCTCCTTTAATTTAGTTAATTCTTAAGCATGAGCCTATTGCATTAGACTCCTTTAGATGCATTGCTGATTTTATATTCCCAAAGCATATCATTAAAGGCTCATGATCAAGTAGTTAACTAAATTAAAGAAGCTTGGAGAAAGGTAATTAAGTTGATGTGATTAGTGATTTGGACCTAATTAACACATAAAATCTATTTAATTTTTTTCTTTAAATATGTCAAATCATCAACATAGGATGGGGTAAATCCTAGTATCATTTCTCCTCTTTAGGTTTTAAGAACTTAAACATCAAAATCAAACCTTATAAAAAAACTTTGGTTAATGTTAAGGAATGTTTATTTGCCTTGATTATCCTTATGATTCAATATAATTGAGTATGTTATGTGCCAACATTTAATTAATTCCTTTCAATTATTATAAATGTGCATGCCATTTGTTTCATATGTTCATATTTTTTTTTAGAAAAAAGAGAATTAAAAGAATATGATTGCATTTAAGTTGCATGTGTTGGATAAATATTATTATATAGTGTGGCTATTATTACTAATAAATCTTAAATTATTTTGGAAATTATAAGTTAATAATGAATAAAAAAAGTGTGAAGTTTAAGTTAATATTTGTTATAAATACTTAATGAAGTTTTCATTTAGTTGCAACTTAAAGATGCTAAAGGATTGTTTTATCTTTATGTTTCATGGGTATGTTTAGATGTATTTGGGTTAGCAAGTATATAGTGTAGACATCCCAGGAATATAAGGTTTTAAGTAGTCTCATAGAGGTCTCAGATAATCTTACTTCTCTAGTTTAACAATGACACATACTTGCTTAATTTCATTTATGTGTATACATGTGCTAGAATTTGGTATAAAACTTTACTTTCCTTGTCATTAAACTTTATATGAACAAAAGATTTTTATATAACCTTTGCATGATTTTATTTCTATGCTTATATATATGCTTATATGTATTTGAATTGGCAAATATATAGTCTGGATATCCCGGAAACACGAGGCTTTAAGTAGACCCAAGAAAGTCTTAGATAATCTCACTTTCCTAGTTTAACAATGTCACATACTTGCTTAAAATTCTTATACATGTTTGCATTTGCTTAGCTATGAGATTAAATCTTTCTCTTATATTAAATTCATGCATTACTGATTAAGTGTGCAAAATATGAGTATATATTGCATATATAAGTATATATTCAGTCAAATATTAAGAAAATAAAAAAAATTAAAGAATGTGTATGCTATTGATAATGAAAGGAAGTAGTGGGATGCTACTCCTATGATGGTGACTTAATTTTACTAATCCTAAGATGCCTTTCATGTTTGAATAAGATTTCTTTTGATCTAAACTTAGGATTAATAAAATATTCTTAAGTCGTTCACTTATAAAACTAAAGCCATGATAATGTACTTTTAGAAAATAACATAGGATATGGCTGAAGGGGACAAGCCTCTCTCTTCTCTTAATAATAATTAGATGTTAAGTAAACATTAAATAAAATAAGAAAGTGTAAATTAAAATTAATCAATTCATTAAAATATTTGAAGTGAAACCATCCCTAATGATTAATTTAAACAATTCTAAAACTTTAAACAATCATACTTCTAAAACTTAATCAAGACACACCACACTAAGCCTTAGCACACACATTAGAATGCTAAGTCACCAATTCTAGTATTAAGTTAGGTCGGTGCATGTTATGACGATGTGTTTTATTTTATAATGTAATATTTTAGATTGGATGTTAGTATTGTTTGTGCATAAACTGGATGTTAGGTTGTTAGTAGCCTAATGATGTTTAATGCAGGGGACTATGCTAAAAGGGCTACTATAAAAATAAATAAATATAAATGTTCTTGCTTGTAGGTTCTGCTTATACCCCTAAATATATTCCAAATAAGACAGATGGGCTTGGCTACCCAAGTGCAGGGTGCTAAGTTCAAATGCATGAAATATAATTGCTTTGATTATATTTGTTTAGCTAACGTCTATTTTACAAGTGTAGTTTGATTTCATTTTTCACAAATATGTAATTTTTGTAATAGGATTAGGATCAGTGTTATCGGGTTTAGGATGAGCAATGGCTAGAAGGCAAAGACCTAGGAGGCCCTATGAAGCCTAGAGCAAACTAATCCAAAGAAGAAAAGAAGGACAAAAGATTGAAGACCACCCCCCCCAACATTTATTTTAATTGTAACATTCAATTGTAATCTGAGTTATATAAGGATAGAGCTCGACTACCTAACATTTTTTTTTTTTTGTGGTGTACGGTAGTACCCGGCCGCATCAGCCTTCTATTCTTTATGAAATTTAAATGTTTAATTATTGTATTTAGTTTGTGTAATAGAAATGATATATTTTTCATAGGTTTCTTAAAGTGTGATGATTTGATGTGTGGCTTGGATGCAGTAAGCTCTTTAGGATAAAATTAAATATTATATCCTCATTAAATAACTCATAACTAAATTTTAATATAGCTCATAACCTCATTTTAAGGCTTAGGATCTTAATCAAGATAATAAAAGATTTAGCAACCCCTTAGATGAATGATTGTATGCTACAATAACATGCATATCATATTATGTCACTCTTAAATAAGCAAGGTCTTCACTCTTGCATGATAGGGGATATGCTTGACCTTTGAGAGAAATCACTTGTAATGAAGAAAACCTCTTCTAATTGATTTATTCCATGACTTAATTTCATCATGCATATAGGCATAATTGTCCTAAGCCTTGGTCCAAAATAAATGTGTCAAAATAATCCAAAAACTTGTAAATTTTTAACATTAATCTAATTCATATATGCATACCAAATATTATCTAGTCTCTTAGGGAGTGAGTTCAGAACTCTCGCTTCCTTCCTTAATTAAATAATAACCTAGCTATCTTGCAACTAAATAAGACCGACCTACATGGTTTTAAAGCGTAGTAGGTGTTAGTTGGCAGCCACTCTATACGGTTGTAAGTCCAGAAGAGTAGGAATGTGTCTATTCTCTCTTGTGGAGGTAAACTATTATATCCCATTTTCTCTATTAGACTTAGGTCGTGCTTCTAGGTTGTGCTAAAGCATTTTAGATTTTTAAGTTATGAGGATACTTATTTTCTTTAGGCTACGAGTATAAGTCCTCACCTCTTAGGCATTTCTAAAATCTTGTGTTGTTGGAAACTAAGTTCTAGAATTCTAATGAAATTTCAACTCAAATAAATAATTTTTTCTCTTTCAAAAATATAAAGCCTCATTATAGGGTAAATTGGAGCACTCACTAGGTCTCTTAGTATCTTGGGTACTCCATTCTTATCTTCCTATGAAATATGTAAATAAGTCTTTCTATTTGAACTTTCTCACTTCATTTTTAAAAAGTACCTAATCTTTTGATAGTACCTTTGAAATCTTTGGAGATACTTATTTACTACTTTAGTCATGAGTATTCTTAGAAAATTCTCATTTCCCAAGATATAATTAACTATGAGAGCTTGCTTCCATAGGGAACTAAAAAATTTGGCATAAAATAAACTTTACTTTACTCATTCATGTAAAGTAGGGGAAATATTTCTGGTATATGCGTAGACCCATCTGCTTTAGAAGTCCTTACTAGGTGTTCAGATCAATTGTAAGGCGATGTCTCTATTTTTTTAGATAGTACATCATATATTAATGTCGCACCTGATCACTTCAATAAGTATCCTTTCAAATTTATTTGGTGTCCCTACGACTCCAAATTAAAATACCACAATCATATAATTCATTGTTATCTTACTCTAAGTAATAAACAAATCATGCTTTAGGACATGTTATCACATATATCTTGAAAATTAAATATAATCGTCACAATCTTGTTCAATTGAATTACATTTTTCTCTCCCTTTCTCTGATCATTCTTTTGTATTCTCTTTAATGAGAGAAAAAATATGGCAAATGTTATTAATAATGAAGAAGTGATCGTGCCACCTCTTCGATGAGCTCATTATACCCATCAGTATCCCCATAATGCTTAAATGAAGCAATTTTCTTGATTTGAATTAAAATATGATGATCACATAGCTTAAGAGATTGAAAGGTAGCAACATTAAAAACTACATGGAAGATGATGCTTGGATGCATAAGCAATTTATTATGATGATAGACTAGTTTGAATGACCTCTTGGTTTGACTTAGGGACCATCAGGAGCTTAGAGTTGTGGTTGTGTTAACATTTATAGTAGCTTTGTGTGAGCCTTTTTTAATGTGTATTATACTATTTAAAAGAATGTATATAAATTTTATTGTGATATATATGTTCAATAGTATTTATAACATTTTTGAACTTTTCTATGTTTTTATAGAACGGATATTAGGTTAACGTCAAATCAACCACTTGTAATCTTTTTAATCAAATACCAAATTAGTATCCTTTATGAAGTTTATTTGTTCTGAGTATTACATCATTTAAATTTTTTATGTATTGCCCATATGATTTCTTCATATGTTTATCATTAATTTCAAAATTAAATGGTATAAAAAATGCTTGAATTTAGGGGAAGTTATCATAGCACTTTGTTTACCATTTTTAAAATGAGGAGATTATTAACCCCATGAGCTTAAACTTATATTTATTATTTTTATGATTATAGGTATAATTTGGTATAGCTAATTTTGTTAATTAAGGTTAGTGAATTTATGAGTAATATGTTTTAGGTAGAATTAAAATGATAGAGGATGAGTAAAAAAGTTTGAAGTACCTTCATGATTCCAAAAAAATGGTGGTTTAATTAGCTCAAGTTAAGATAAATCAAATCAAGATAAAGCTTCAAGATATTAAAATGTCATATTTATTTTTGAATCATGCATTATTTTATTTTTTAGCATTGAGAATGCTAAGGTGATCGAAATTAAAAATCAATTAAAGTAAATATTAAGCAAAATTGATAACATTATAATTAATCATATTGCATGATTAGACTCAATTTCATATTAAACAAGTTAAGCATAATTATTAAAATTACAAGATGTAGTAATTAATGAGAATTTATCTTAATACTATATTGTATTATATGTATTTCACTATACAATCTATCAAAATATATTAATATAATTAATTTGAATTAATTGAGATTATTCAAATTTTGACTAAATCGTATTGTGCGATAGTCATTATACTGTATGATATGATTATTATTTCAATCAAATTTACAAAATTAATTTGCATTAATTGAGATTATTCAAAATCTAATCAAATCATGCTATATGATATATATTATACTATTTATTTTATTTTTTTCTAATTTAAAACTAATTAATCACATGATTAAAACAATAACTTGTACAAACAAAATTGACTTGATCATATTATACAATCAGAATTTAATAGTATGATCAATCAATATTTTTTTTGTGTTCTAAAATGCATTATTTGGGTTTAAATATATAATGAAGGCTATATATATATATATATATATATATATATATACACCTAAATGAAAAATATAGAAGAAAAGATTCTTTACCACTTGAAATTTTTAGATTTTCTTAGAAAAGGGAGTCATACATAAAAAAGGTCATCGTCTTCCTTCAATACAATGCCATCTTTACATTTATAAACTTAGTTCTAAGAGTCTTGGTGTAGAGAATAGGATAGTGGAACAAATTCTAAGATAACTTGAGGAGTAGATATATGCTAATTTGTGGCCAAACTATGCTAAGTTTATTTGGACCGTTTTTTTTTTCTTTTTTATGTTTTTTATATTTTTCAAATTTTTTTCTATTAAGAAAATCAGTACCTTTTATTTTCAGGAGATTTTCTTAAACTAATTATTGCTTCTGTGCCAGTTTACTTTTGAAAATGAAAATATTTTTTTGGCTAATATTATTTTAAAGAGAAAATATTTTTCAATTAAAAAAAAACTAATTTATCATCCTTCTTACACTTAAGTACATTACAATATGGTTATGAATATGAAAGTATGCCAAAATTTTGAAATGGTCTAGCAGAAAAAAAAAAGTGATTATGGACATAACAAGATATTGAACATTCTGTCTAATTATATTTTGCTTGGGGCTACCATTAAAACTATTAATATATTTTTGAAAGAAAAATACTAATGCATATCAGATTCTCATGAGATTTAAAATTGAATTTTTGTTTAATAAGATCTGCTAGTTAGTTCACATTATGATTAAGAATTCCTTTTCATTACATTCTGCTAGTCAAATTTCTTTTAGATGTAGATAATGCATTAAGTGTTTCTTGTTTGGCATTCCTTCCGCCAATATTTCTACATCTTCTATCTTTCATACTTACATGACTTCTTTATCAAAATTGATAGAGTTTTATCAAAATTGATAGAGTTTTATTTGTCTAATATGATAATTGAATTGATTGTGTAGAGTTTTATCAAAATTGATAGAGTTTTATTTGTCTAATTGTGGGGTGAGATTTCGATTAAACATGTGATTCTTTTATGAACTTGGCTTTTATGCATGACTTGATGTAGCCATTAAATCTTTATTTGCACATTTTTTTGTGTTCTTTTTTTATTTTCATGAAAAGACATGAATATTTGTTTAAATTTAGGGTTTAGAGCATATGATATTGGATTTATAAATTATAATTTTTTTTTTCATGTGTGACTTCATGGATTGTATTATTGTTGTGTTAGGAATCTTAAACCCTAAAAAATCATGCATTTATGTTCAAGAATTTTCATATATGATTTCTAATAAATCACCATTAAATTATCATTCATAGGAATTTTGTGTTTATTTTTATTTAACTGATTTACATACAGAACATTCAAAACAATAAAATTTATGTAATATACTTCTAAAATTCACTAGGGGAAAATTTTAAATTAGGCATAATTATAAGTTTAATTAGCTAATTGGGCATAAAAAAATTAACAAAATAGGCCGTTGTTGAGCGGATGATGCCAACGCGGGCATCCAGTTTACCGTCGCTTCACTTAATTTTTTTTAAAAATAAATTGGGAGCAGCTGCAATATTTTGCTTATATCTACCTCACCCGGTGTCGGAATTAAGTGAGCTTAGTATCTTTTGAATCATAATAAAATTTTTCACAACTTTCATGTTGATCAATAATTAAGATTGTGGCCCAATAATCAACAGTTTTTGTGAATACGCAAAAAAACTGCGGCACCGGCCTGAAATTTTTGAGCAGGCGTCTTTATTTGTTTATATCAGACTCATCTAATGTCGGAATCAAGCGAGCTTAGTATCGTTAGAATCGTAACAAAATTCCCCATAACTTTTATGTTGATCATAAATTACGATTGTGGCCCGAAAATTTAATAATTTGAGGTGTGTTTATCGTGTGTGTTCTTAACTTATTATTATTTTGGTGGATTACATGCCGTGATAATTAGGCTGGATGGAAAAAAAAGTAATTAAAATAAAATATTAAAATTAAATTAAATCTGAATTATTTTATTATTGTTGGTCTGATGAATCTATTATTTTTTAGAGAATGAGAATATTCTAAAAAAATTTAATTATTATTATTTATTAAATTTTTTTTTGTGTTAGTTTCATTGGTTTTGTTGATCAAGTTATCTGAAAGTTTGGTTTTGATGACTTTGATTGTTTTGATCTGTAGCTTATATTATTTTATGTGAATAAATATTTATTAAATTCAAATTTTATTTTTTTATTAAATTTATTATTGTTTACACTATTTTAAAATAATATTATTCTATTTAAGTCTATGTTTTAGTATTATAATTAATTATATTATTACAAATTTATTAAAGAATAGAAAATACTCATTCAAGGTTTGAGAGCATATGATATATGTATGTATATGTATGTATGTATTATGTTTTAGTATTATAACAATTGCGGCTGTGTATTGGGTCACAATCGTAATTTTTTATCAACATGAAAGTTGTGGGGAATTTCGTTACGATTTCAACGATACTAAGTTCGCTTGATTCCAACATCGGATGAGTCCGATATAGACAAATAAAGCGGTTCTCAAAATTTATCGGCAGGTTTTTTTTCGATTCGCAAAAGCCGCTTATCGCCATAATCTTAATTTTTGATCAACATGAAAGTTGTGGAAAATTTGGTTACGATTCCAACGATACTAAGTTCGCTCAATTTTGACACCGTATGAGATAGATATGAGCAAAATACTGCAGTTGCCCCTAATTTTTTTTAAAAAAAATTAAGGCGAGTTGGTCGTCCGTTGAACGGACGACGTGGATGCCACGTTGGCACCAGTCATCCGTTCAATGGACGACTTGGCTTATTTTGTTAATTTTTTTGAGTATCTAATTAGCTAATTAAACTTATAATTATGACTAATTTAAAAATTTCCCCAATTCACTATTCGGTATTTACATAGAGAACCCTCAGAAATTTTAAATAACAAAAAAAAATAACCTTCTCATCCTCTCCGTTATCGACAGAGGCGACAATCATGGGAGGTGTGGAGGTTGGGATGAAAGAGAAGAGTACAGGTGTTGATGGTTGTAGAGAGTATCGTGACGGCAGTGCTCCAAGATGATGCTAAGGTCTTGCCCCTGGGGTAGGCCATGCAATGGGAATCTCGGAGCCGCCGCCTTCTTCCGCTGCCTAATCATGGCCTGCATTAAATTTGAAATTGAAATAATAGTTGCAAAATGCCACTTTCTCCTCTCCTAGCCTTCAATCGTCACTAACTTTTTCTCTCCCATTCATATCCAGAAGCTTCTCTTGTAGTGGAGGGAGGCAGCACCGATGGAGGTGGAGATGGTGAGCCATGGGTGAGCCTCCATGATGCGTTCGCATAACGCCAGCATTCATCCGTAAATGCGTCTTGACTTTGAATTGCACTTAGCTGATGTCCATTCTCTGTCCTAATTAGTGGGTGCCGGAGCTTTGGGAGAAGGTCTTACAGTTCCTGCGAAATTAGATGCCATTGACTCTTAAGGATCCTGAACGGCCGGTTAAGCATGGAGTTCTTGCTCTGATCCGTCATGGGAGAATGGTTAATTAACTGTCTTGGTGGTCCTTTAGGATTTAGAAGATAGTGTGGTTGTGTCTCCCATGTCCACGGCGGAAATGGCATATGTAATGTTAGCTCCGTCGATTGGAAGTGAAGTTGAGACAAAAGCAGATGTGCCGATGGGATAAAGCTCACAATCTAAAGTGGTAACGGATCGCAAGGTTTATAGGTGATATGACATTGAAAATTTCACTAGTCGAAGCACGAATCTTGATGTCGAAAACAATCTGATTCTAAGTCTAAACTAACCCAGATCAAACACTTAAAATATCATTAGAAACTTTGGGATATCAGTTGAATCCCTAAATAGTTCTTAAATATGGAGTGTTTATAATCAAATCGAAGGCGTCTTGACGGCCGGATCTAACAAGCCAAGATCTTCACGACTTCATTTGAGCATTTAAATACTTAAAATACATGAGATGATCAAATGAACCATTTCGAGCCATCCGATGGAGTGTTTTGAGATTTTGACTACAATGATCAAAATGCCCTCTCAAAATCCTATAAGTAGAATCTCATTCTTGTCATGAAAGAGAGGAAAAAGGAGGCCAAGCTAAAGAGAAGAGAGAGCTCTGAGGCTTGAAGAACCTCCAAGTATAATCATGCCACAATCGATGTGACCACTGCCAAGTCATGCTGCCACTATACCGCTTATCAACTACTGTTTGTCACCGCCTCCACTACTGACCACCGCATCGGTTTCACCGCTAAACCACTACTACCGCCTCATTTCGATATAGCCGTATTGCTGAGGATACCATGTCGACGCTGCTGATTTGCCGGCCGCCAGCTGATCATCGCTGCTGCTCGTTATTTATGTGGGTCTCGTGCTGACCATTTGTTCATTGGTATCTGATTACCATCAAATATCATTAATCATTACTACACATTGGCTTTATTTATCGAATAGCATTAAATTGTATCTAACTCCAAGAAACACCACTGATTTCGATTTGCCGATTTTCTTATATATACAATTGTAATCCATGGGAAAACATAAATCTTGTACTCCAAAACAGATATATAATAGAACATTTTTATTGGGCTAGGCCCCGTGATTTTTTTTCCCTCTTTTTAGGGTTTTTCCAAGTAAAAATTTTGGAGTGACTTATTCTCTTTTCAACTATCTGTGTGCGTGCTAGATTTCCCAACGAAGCTAAAGCGTGAAATTTTATTTTACCGCAACTGTTTTTCTGGCACGCAACAATAGGAATGATCACACTTGGCTGACACCACTATCCTAATAGAAGAGTTAACGGTAAATTCTGTTTCACACGTACACCTGACGATTTGGTTGTTCGTAGATTATTTTTTGAAAAATTATTCTGTGCTAAGTCTAAATATAGCCTATATATCATAACTTCAATAGCATAGTATCATGTGATATTTAGCTAATACACAACTGCTAATATTAACTATAAAGTGTTGTATATTGGGTGTGAAGTGTTGTGTATATAGATAATATGTATTGTCATACAGTTAATATTATATTAATACACAGTAATACACAGTAGTTATGTATTGATTTAACGTCATATAGTGTTATACTATTATAGTTCGGATGTAGAGCTGCATTCAAACTCCACAAGTAATAATCTCTCTTATTTTTTATGTTATTCAGAAGTTAGTGTTATGTAAATAAATAGTGAATTTTAGTTCTTAAATATGTATGTTTTAAAATTTTGAGTATTATGTGCGTAAACCTCTCTTTTTATTTTTGTCAAAAGACATGAATAGTTAACTAAATTGATGGTTGAATTTGATTTTAAGTGCATAATTTTGTGGATTATATCATATGATTTTACTAATGATTGAGAAATATTGCAGTAATACAACTATGCATGTGTTTATGTCCCTAAAAATATTAGTGTCATCTTCTTAAAAGTTTGCCAGACCAATTATCTTCTATAGTTGATTAATTAATTAAACAAATTGATAATATCATTTCTAATAAAGTAATTAATTAGATTATCTCTCTGACTACAAATAAATCTGATATTGATTTATTTTTGAATTTTGGTTTCTTGATTATCTAAGACATTAAAGAAGTTTATGAATAACCTTAAAATTAACATTTCAAGGTTATTATGAAAATAAAAATAATTGCTTTGAAGAAAATATGAAATTTAAAATTTTTTCTATTTGGTCAAATCTCAAGTGCTTAATTATATATATATATATATATATATATATATATATATATATATATATATATATATCCATCTTATTGTTGTGGTTTGTTTTTGTAAGCTTTCTTAATCATATCTTTGTCTAGAAATTAGTTGTATTATCTTCATTATTAAGTATTAGGAAACATGTTAATATTTTATGATTTTAAATATCATGTTGTAATCTTCATTATTCAGTTGCATAGTTTGTAGTATGCATAATAATGTTATATAAATTAGTTATATAAATTACAAGTTTACTTACGTAAATGAATGATGTGCATAATTCATATTAAGTGATAAAATAATAATTCATCTAAGCCTGAAATTTTCTTTCACAGTAGCCTTTAAGAAAGGAACTGCTAGAATGACATAATGATATAAAATTATACAATATATTAGGAACAAATGCTCATAATTTTTCACTATTAATGATGGTTATAAAATATATTTTAAAAGGTAAATGTGAGTCAACTTGTGATGATTAATGAATTTCTCTACAGCGTGCAAAATTATGACCAAAGCTAGTTGACATCGCTATTAATTGTGTAATTGATCATAGTTGAATTCTTCAAGTTTGATAAATTGATATTTAACTCCGTTCTTTAGTATTTTAATGACTCAAAGCTGCAACATTTATGCTACTCTTATCTCCCTATCCATTTAGTGTACTATTTTATTGTAATTTTGGTTCAACAAGGAAATATTTCTTGAATTGATTTCACACACTATTATCTACAGGCAAAATTTTTAAACTAAGTACGTTTAAAAACATAATTAACAGATTAAGCATTAAAATTTTTTTTAGAAAATATCCGCTTAACGCGAGGCAACTGTAAACAATACAAGATCGATCTAAATCGACCGGCTAAAAAATAAAAATAAATAAAAAAAATACTAATTTTGCTCTGCGGAGGGCTGACCGACTTAAAAAAAAATTAAAAAAAAAAAAATCTAATTTTACAATTTTGCGCATGTCGTAATATCTAAATTTTATAAAATATATTATTCTTATATACATAAAGATAATTTTATTTTAAAATTTAATAATCTTTTTATTTTTAAAAAAGCATAATATTTATATAAATATAAAATTTTAAATTTAAATGTATAAAAATATAAAGAATTGAGTCCTCTTATTATGTGAGAGTACGTTTAAAATATATAATAAATTTATAATAAAATTTAGCTTCAATATTATATAAAATATTTAGCTTAAATATATATATATATATATATATATATATATATATATATATATATATATATATATATATATACATATATATATATATATATATATATATATATATATATATATATATACATATATATATATATATATATTATATAATTTTGCTAAAAATATAAAAATAAAAAAAAATAATTTCGCTGCTAAAGTTGGATTGAGATGCCTCAATTTTAATTAGTCTTTTTTTTAATAAATATCTAAATTTTATATTTGAAATATATTTATTTTATATCCATAAAAAAAATAAATTTTATTTCTAAAATTAACAATCTTTTTATATAAAATTATATAAAATTATACATATATATTATATATTAAAGTTATATATATAGATATATATAATATTTATATATTTTTAGTTAAATATTTTTTATAATATTGAAGTAAAATTTTATTATAAATTTATTATATATTTTTAAACGTACTCTCCGATAACAAGGGAATTCTATTCTTTGTATTTTTATAGGTTTAAATTTAAATTTTCATATTTATATAAATAATACATATTTTTTAAATTTTATATAAAAATAATTATTAAATTTTAAAAATAAAATTTATCTTTATATGTATATAAAAATAAATATATTTTAAATATAAAAATTAGATACTGTGCAACAAAATTATAAAAATTAATTTTTTTTATTTTTAAAGTCGGTCCGCCTTCCACGGAACAAAATTAGTTTTTATTTATTATTTTTTTAAGGCAGTCCCTCCGCGGAACAAAATAAGTTTTTTTTTTAAGCCGGTCGCTCGTTTAACAGGCGACTAGCGCTGACTATACCTATATAATCAGCGTCAGTCGTCCATTAAACCGACGACTATGCTTATTTTTAAAATTTTTTTCCAATTATTAATCTGCTAATTATGTTTTTAAACATGCTTATAAAGAGATAGAAGCAAAGCTTCTCCACCGAACTTCTTAATTCAATCTTTATATATGTTTAGCGGGAGTTGAACCGTATAAAGAGAGATTCTGAGGTGTTAAAATCCAGGTTATAAACTGCTTCTCTTTTCGCAAACAGTAATTGGAGTTTCGTCTCTTTTTTTTTTTCTTTCTAATATGCTATAGATGACAAGCTATGATTTTAAACAAATATGCTGCACTTCTTCGTCTTAATTGTAGCTGTGGAATCAGATTTCTTAACTGTGTATGAATTTACGTATAGCTCATGTATGATGGAAGCAAAGCTTGATATGGGTCAAATTCCTTGGATTGAGTCTATTACAAAATTGCTGCCCAAGTCACTGTCCGGCTCGGGAGTTAACTCACTAGTGGAAGGAACCCTAAAGTGGAGTAGCTATGGGAATTATTTACTTCGGACCATTGGATCGTGCCTATTCCTCTTAGCCATTGGATCTAGCACTCGGATTGTGTTTTTCCTGATTTTTGATTTGAGCCGTCGATTGGGTTGGATTTCGTCGCCTTGGATCTGCTTGAGGTGGAAGTTAATTTTCCGCCCGATTTGTTTAGTGGATTACAGATGTTGGGGCCCAAAGGACTTGATGCGTTTTAAGTTTGATGGTGCGATTGAGCTAGCGCGAGCTTGTGCCGATCGTCGATGAATTTTGCAGAGAAGCTTCGCTTCAATTGGAAAGGACGTGGAGTCATTTGGCCATTGCCGGAGTTCTTGAGGGAGTTCTGCAGAAGAAGGATCGTGAGAGAAGATGGCTGTTCCACCGTGACAAGGGGTTATTGGAAGTAAACCAGAGAAGGAGGATTAGACTGAGACAAGGAAGGAGATTCTTGAAAGATTTCTTGATCTCTGTTGCTTTTTCGATCTCTATTTATAGTTTCTTTTGCTCTTCTTAGATCTATTTTCTATACTCTTGTATCGATTTACATACATTTAAGTTGCTTGCTTCACATTCCGGATATTAGTGGTACGGTGAAATTGTTTTGTTCTTTTGTTCTATTGATAGTTTATTTCTGATATGGACTTTTATTGGTAGGTTTACAAGGCTTTTGTTGTTTTATTTAAAGATCTAGACCTTGCTTCATTTCTTTGGTATGTTCTATATATTGTATTTAGTAAAGTTCCTTTGGATATTATCTTGTTGTTGTTGTAAAAGGTGTTTATCCTACTACTCTCTGTTGTTATACAAACTATTATTGATATGGTGCTCAAAATACCGCTAATCAAAGTCCGAATCTTAATATCAAAATAATTGATTTGAGTCAAGACGTCGAGATTAAGCACTTGAAATATCCTTGGAATCTTTGGGATATCAATTACATCCCAAAATAGCTCTTAAATATAGAGTGTTTATAGTCAAATCGAAGGTCGACGGGATCTAACGAGCCTAAGATCTCATAATTGACTTCATTTGGGCATCCAAATGCTCAAAATACATCAAATGATCAAGGAACCATTCTAAGCGTCCATCAAGAGGAGTGGCACGACTTTGCATAAATTACGTAAACGCCCTCCTCCCATCTATAAATAGAACTCTATCCCTCACATGAAAGGAGAAGAAAAGTGAAGAAGAAGAGGATAAACAAGTAAAGAAGAAGAAACCAAGCAAGGAAGAAAAGAGGCCATCGACCACCCCGCACTGTAAATTCCCCGATCAAGTTAGCATCTCCATCATCGAATCGTTACAAACCTAATCATCATATAGTTATTGTTCTACCTCATACACCATCTTGTAATCCCACAGGGAAGAATTTGTACTTTGCAACATATCCATAGTAACATTTTATCTCCCGTGGTTTTTCCTCTTTCGAGGTTTTCCACGTAAAATCAAGCTCCTACTCGCTTCTTTAAATATCTCAGGTGTGCTGATTATTATAAGGCTAAGACATAAACTCTTACTCTACCGCATCACGATTTCTAGCACACAACAATTATATTTGTCTGGTCTTAGTGTACTCTTTATTCTTTCTGGTCTGAGCATGTAATTTACTCTCTGTTGATGTTTATATTTTTGGTATATTTATAAAATCCTTTAGCCAACTTGGCCTTCTTCTATCCCTTTTATTTCTGTTGTTGGTTTGGGGATATGGACTCATATCATAACTGTAGCTGTGGAATCAGATTTCTTAACTGTGTATGAATTTACGTATAGCTCATGTATGATGGAAGCAAAGCTCCTCCACCGAACTTCTTCACTCAATCTTTATACATGTTTGGTGGGAGTTGAACCTTATAAAGAGAGATTCTGATGTGTTAAAATCCAGGTTATAAACTACTTCTCTTTTCTCAAACAGTAATTGGAGTTTCGTCTCTTTTTTTTTCTTTCTAATATGCTATAGATGACAAGCTATGATTTTAAACAAATATGCTCCACTTCGAATCAGATTTCTTAACTGTGTATGAATTTACGTATAGCTCATGTATGATGGAAGCAAAGCTCCTCCACCGAACTTCTTCACTCAATCTTTATACATGTTTGGTGGGAGTTGAACCTTATAAAGAGAGATTCTGATGTGTTAAAATCCAGGTTATAAACTACTTCTCTTTTCGCAAACAGTAATTGGAGTTTCGTCTTTTTTTTTTCTTTCTAATATGCTATAGATGACAAGCTATGATTTTAAACAAATATGCTGCACTTCTTCGTCTTAAATGTAGCTGCGGAATCAGATTTCTTAACTGTGGTTCTATTTGATTATTGACGCTGTTGGAAAGTTATTCACACTACCGAATTCAGTTGACTTAAGATAAAAAGCAAAGAATAATTCTCTTCTTAGACTTCTGTTGGTGCTTTTTAATCTTCTAGTGCTGCAGGTAGAGCTTCTCTAGCGTTTTTTTTTTCTTTTAACGTGCAATATTAAAGAGTAATTCACCGGCTGATAATTTTTGATAATTTTGAACGAGAAATGTTAAGAAGACAGAATAATAGTTTGCTGAAATGAAACACAGTTAACCCTAAATGCCATTTATATCCCATTCCAATTTATTCTATACTCGGCCATAAAAGATTGATTCTTTTAGTTTCTTTTCTACAATTACAGCAAACGATGGAGACTGCATTCACATTTATTCATGATCTCTTTCATTTTAGTGAAATACAATATGGCTACAGATATCAATGGACGCCTAAAAACTGAACTGGTCCAGCAAAAACGAAGGTGATCATGGATATTATGAGTTCTGCTGAATTATTCAGTTTGGGACTATTAAAACCATTACTATATACTTGGATGGAAAAATAAATAAAAATCTAATTTTTGTATTTAGATTGATCATGTAATTGAGTTTGTTATATTTATAAAATTTAATTTTTATTTAATTATCATGTTAGTATTTGATTCGGACATGTGATTCTTTTATGATCTTTATTGTTTTTTTACATGATTTCTAGTAAATGATCATCAAACTATCACCACCATAAATTTTTTAATTCTTTTTTATTTTCATCAAAAAGACGAATATTTATTTAAATTGATGGTTTGCATATTGTAAATTTGATTTTGTGTGCTTTACTCTATAGATTAAATCATATTATTGTGTTAGGAATCTAGATTTTAAAGCACCATGTATCATAATTTTATGATGTTAAATTTACATATGATTTTAAATAATTTAAAAAATTAAATTGTTAATTGATAACTATAATGTGGCTATCATGAGGTTCAAAATTCTGAAGTGTTTTTAAAAATAATTATTCTCATCAAATATATTTTATTTTAAATCAAAATATAAACAAAATAATATAAAAATAAATAAAAAAATAAAAGTGAACCCAACTGGCTCCAAAGCTATCGTTCCAAAGAAACTTTTACGTATTACTGTATTCATAAAAAATAAAAAAAACTTTTTAAGTTGATGTTCTATGAGATATAAATTTAATTTATCAGTGTGATTTCATAAATCACATCTTATAGTTATAACAGAAATCATAGACTTAAAAAAAATACCATGAGTCATTTCTCTGATTGATTTTGATTGGTTCTGTACGAAAATGATTTTGAGTATGAATCGAATTTGTTCACGATTGAATCGGCCATATTGGTTGATCTGATCCGGCCTTCAAAAACCACGAGTTTTTAAGCTATTCTAGTATTAATTGGAGTTTCATTATACATCTTCCTGGTTTGCTGTAGATGACAAGTAAGTGAACTCTTCGAAGCTTCATGATTTTTAAACTTGTGTGCTACACTTCTTCTCCTTCTAGCTATGGAATCAGATTTGTTAACTGTGCTTCTATTCGATTCTAGACGCTGTTGGAAAGTTATTCACACTATCTAAAAGCAGTTGACTTCAGGTAAAAAGCCAGGCATAATGCTCTTACTAGACCGCTGTTACCGTTCCATCTATCGTTTCCTCTATATGCATTGAATAATAATAATAATTTACCGGCTGAAATTTTTTGATAATAATGAATGAGAAATGTTTGAAGTTACAGAATTATATATTGCTGAAATACATCATAGCTAATCATAATTGCAATTTGTTATAACATGCGTCACTTTAATCTATTATATGCGTCACTTTAGTCTATTTTCTTTGTTGATATCAACTTCAAGTTTCTTTTTCGAGCGTTGCAGCGGGCTTGGCAGTCTGCATGCACATGCAAATTGACATAAGTAGGCATTCTGAGCTAAAAGGAGCTGAGCGCTCAACAAATTACTCAGAGCTTCGATTCGATTAAAGCTCCTGCAATAAGTTTAAATATTTTTATAAATATTCAGTTATTAAATGAATAAATCTGAACATTTTGTTGTTTGAATCATTTATGATCATAACAGTATCATTTAATGTTCATGAATAAATATGATAAAAAGTTTAATTAATACTTAATATAATACTTGTTAAGATATATGAGTTATAAATATAGATAAATATTTACTAGATAATTTAAAATTTAAAAAAATTATGATATAAATATAATTTATGATAAGCCATAATGCTCATTTTTACTTATCCAAATAAGCAGCTTATTTAAAGCTCAATGATCATAACATAAAGCAAAAGTTCAATCGGGTTTAAGGATTTGTTTAAGGTGGTTGTAATTTTTTGAAAAATTGATTGTAAAACTGTTGTGAAAAAAGTAGTTTTTGAAAAGTTATTATTTGTGTTATATATATATATATATATATATATATATATATATATATATATATATATATATATATAAAATTGAAACAGGAAATTTTTGACAAATATCACATTATAATCGCTCTGATTCTCAAAAGTAATTTTTCACCATAAAATTTTCTAAAAAGTATCCACAAAGTTAGTAGCCAAATACATCTGTGTTGCTTTTTAACTGTTTTCTGAAAAAGTAAAACAACCAAAAAACCATCCCAAACACACCCTAAATCAAGCTTAAATAAACTTGAGTTTAAACAAGTTGAGCTCAATTACTATCATTAAAGCTCGCTTCAAACTCAAGCTAAATTTGAGTCATCTTTTGGAAAATAAGCTAGAGTTTAAACAGCCTCTAGATCGGCTACTTTGTAGCCGTCCTAAGTTAAGTTTGCCTGTCATCTGTGCTGCTGTCATCTGTGCTGCTTCTATCTTTAGGCTGAACTGTTCTTTTCCGCGAACATCTTATCAATAGCTCGAATGTTTTCTTCAACCTAGGGAAGGCAAAGGCAAATGGTGCTGGACACACATAATCCAACTAAAGTGGTTTTTTTTGTAGATTTAAAGTAAATCAAGATTTATTTGTTTTTTTTTTTTTTTTTTTTTGCATAAGGGAGATGCTAATTTTAAATTTTAAAAATTAATTTGTAGGAAGAATATGATGCAACATATGACTAACGAAGGTGTAAATATATTTCTTGAAGAGCAACGAGCTAAACTTTAGATAGGTTCAAATTTGGACTCATTTTTGAATTAGGTTTGGAACATAATATAAATAATATGTGTTATAGTTAATAAAATAATAATATTATTATAATAAGGTTTATAACATTATAAATAGTATAACATTCTAACATGAAATGTTATTATACTAATAATAAAATATAAATGAATTAAATATAAATAAATTTATAACTTAAAATAATAGTTATTAACTACTATAAATCATAAAAAAATAATTTAATATTTTTTATTCTCATCTTTCATCTATAAATATAGAGAATATTAACTTGAATGAGATGAGAATAATCTAAATAATCTCTCTTTCTTTCTTCATTCACATCCATTATTGACATTCTTTTATCAATTTTGGGCAACAAGAGAGAGATGCAATTAAAGTTTTAATCAGTAACACGTCCATCAAAGCAAGAGAGAATGAGTTGTATCTTATGAGTAGAAGATAGAGCTACAAATTGATGTGCCTAATGCTTGATCTACTCTAAGGATAATGTCATTAGCACGCCTCCCTCCTAAGCTATTTCAATCTCATTACTTTTATTTTTATTTGCTCAATTGTGTTAAATTTATTTTTTAATTTCATATTTCCAATTTAATTTTATAATAGTATGCACTATTTATTTCTTAAATTTAATACATATACATATAAATGTATCTAAACATGTGATGCTTTAGATATACATATATGCAACAGTTACAAAAAAAAAAGTGAGTTTGAGCCAATTAGATTCAAATTCGCATGAGTCTGCTCGAAATCAAGTTGATTTAAGCCGAAAGACTCTAAATCGAAACAATTTAATTCACGTGTGGATTTCAAGCAATTTTATAAAATATACTAAACTTATAGCTGGCTATTCGTCATCTCATCAAATGAATTATTCAAGGCTTGAAATTTCCTAAGCCAAGTATAGTTTCCAGAGCCTTCATTGGATTCGAGTTTGGATTCTAAATGAAGTCAATAATGACTTGAACTGATCTTTTACTTAGAATTCATTATGATTTCTCTATATAATCAGAAGATTACTAACTTAACCAAGTATTTTTAAAATTTTAGAGATAGTTTGAGATCATTTTTATCTTTATGTTAATTTTTTTATTTTTTAAATCTAAATAAAAATATGTTTGATAGTAATAAATATTTTTAAAATCACTCAAAATAATAAAAAACCAATTCAAGTGTTTTTAAAATAATAACTTCAGTTTTAAAATAAATTAAAATACTTAAATAATACACAAGAAAAATATATTTTTTAAAATATATATTAAAATAAAAACAGAAAATAAAAAATAAAATAGAAGATTTAGACGTATACCACACAATTCTTATACATTTATATATCTAACACTAAAAATTTGATATTTAGATTTTTAATATTTTACTTATGCATAAAAAAGTGTACTTACTTTTGAAATAATAGTAATAATAATATTTTTGACGTGATGTCAAAGATTTGAATATTATGTATTTATAAATATCAAAATTTAAGAATTAGATATATAAATATATAAAAATTATGTTTAAATGCTCCAAACAAATTTGATACCAAGTAAGCCACAATAAAATTTCACAACTTCTTACTCAAGTGCTCTTTTATCTTCATTTTTTTTTGTATTATGTTATCTAGGAATAATTTTGCAGCAACAACATCATGACCTAAATTCATCATCCTCTTTACTTAGTTTTCATAATCATAACTTTGACTATTTAAGGAAAGTCCCCATGCTTTGCATGCTATTTTAGAGCTAAAACCTATTACACAATAAGGCAAATTGATGTTTTAGGATAGCCATTATTTTAAAGCAATTCTATTGAGTTTTCTATGAAGAAGATAAAAAAATAGATGAATAAATATATAAAAAATATTCTGCAATTGTTTTTCTAACATGAAAAGGAGAAGCTAAGCTAAATTAAAGATGTGTTTGGAATAACTTTCTGGCTGCTTTACTTTTTCAAAAAAAATAATAAAGCAAAGCGTTCGCTTATTTTAAGACAAGACCATAACACCACTATACTAAAATGAACTGATAGAATAGATTTGTGACAGTTTAGCAATGATTTCGAGCAATTTTCGAGGCAGTTGAGATAGTAGCGTCTGGATAATCGATCATGGTTGAACCTAGGTAATATAAAGGGGACATTTTCAAGACAAAGAGATCTTTTTTTAGATTATTTTTTATTTTTCTTGGCAAGAGGGTGAGTGTGTGTGTGTGTGAGAGAGTTCTTTATAAAGCACTATGAGAGTGTGTAAGGGTAGTGTGAAAGAGTGTTTTCTTAAGCAAGAGGTAGAGAAGATTATCAACAACCAAATATTTCAACAGGGGATGCTTGACATTTCCACGATGAAATAGTAGAGGATCATGAGGAGTGAACTTAGAAGATCTACTTTGTGTGCTTTTTTTTCTTCTCTGGTTATCCTACATCTTATTTTACTATGTTTAATATGATATTCATCTTTCTCTCTATTATGGAACACTTATCTATAAAGTCTAATTTATGTGAACTTTTGGAATGTTCAGATTGTAGACTTTATTTGTGGATTAATATAAGAAATTATTTATGCTTTTAATGAAAATATATTTTGCTTCTTTTCATGCTTCATTTACTTGTAATCTAGCCAATTGTAAAGTTAAAAATAAGTGATCTAGAGATATCAACCTAATCCTAAAAGAACAAGTAGAAAATGGCAAATAAATATATTAAATAATCATTCATGTGCTAGATAGTTTGGGGTCACTAAATGGCTATTAAATATTTAATTATTTTAGGATTTACAATCATTTAAAGGGAAATAGAGGTAAAGTAATCAATCAAAATTTACTTGTACTAAAAGAAAACGGATAAAGGGATTGATTTGTTATACTTGTCTAGAGATAGAGTGTAACACTTTTGCTCGTTGATACTATAAGCTTTAAATTGATCAAATATAGTTTAATACAATACATAGTCTAAAAGATTCCATAAATTCATAGTACACCTTTAAAAATTAAGAAAACCACATATATTTATTATAAAAATAAATTTTTTTTATCTTTTTAATATATTGCAAAATAGTAGATAGTCATTTTAATTTTATATTTGCAGTTATTAAATAAAAACTAAGTTTTAAGAGATTAATACTTAACTTAATATAAGTTAATATTTAAGTTTGTTCTAATTCTCATGGAAACGATGCTCTACTCATTCTATATTATTTGATTTGACAAGTGCACTTGCGTGTAAAGAATAAAATAAACTGAGTAACAACTAATTCAATTTCTCATTAAGCTCAATGACACCAACATTATCATTTGTACCAATGTACTCATGGTGACATAATTATTGATTTGTTGAGCCTACTCTCTCAGTATTTAAGAAGAAATACAACATCAAATGTTTCTATAATAAACTAAAATTTCCCTAATGTTGCATCAATGCATGGCTAAAACAAATTATTTTTTTAATAATTTCAAAATAAATACTATAATACTTGCAATAGATCTAATTTTGTGAATGAAAGTTATCAAACTCTAATAACTTTCTATATTTAAGTTTTATGAAAAATGGTAATATAGATTAGAAAAAAAAATGGGACATGGTCTTCAACAATCCAAAGGCACAAAACTACTAACAAACTCAGTGACAATAAATGTAATGCCATCTTCTAAGGAATACACAAAACTACTCCTTATTATTAATATTGTCGACTCATCATCGACCACATAAGAGTGATGTCTATGTGACAATAGTATGCCTACTCATCTCTCCAGCTTAGTAAAAGCTTTCTACATGATGTCCCACCGAAAGCATCAACAACTTATGTAATATTCAAAGAGTATAAGTCAAACCTTTGGTAGCCATAATATTATGCAATTGATGTAGGTATGCTTACCTCCACTAATGCTCCTATCAATTATGTACTTTAAAAAATAGATTTTAAATTGCATATTTACTTGTTATATTATATCAAATATCACACTCCTTGCTCAAATCATGCAATCATTAATACCTATTTTTAACTCACTCATTTGATTTTAAGCTCTAATTACCTTATGAAGAAATATATTATTTGATTATTATATGAACCTAGATAATGTATTGTGTGTCCTTTCCTTCCACTTAAATTTTATTTATATTGACAAACTTACTAGCTCTTCAAATTGTTACTATTATTTCTTAACTTCATTGTATTGTAGGACTTCGTTATTGGGGAGATAATTGGTTATAACAAAAAATAATATGGTCACTATTATATATCTCCATTACAAAAGATATCAACCTTTTATTAAGTCTCCTAATTCTCCACAACTTTTGCATATGTATTGAGCATCCATCCATATCTTGCAAATTTGTTTGTACTTTATTACCATCAAATAACATTTCTTGTGAAAATGGTTTAATAATTGGTCGTATGGCCGAACAAATAAGACTTTCATTTCCATCAAATTCAACATTTACACATGCTCCATTTAATTTTGTTTCATTATGTTAAGAAAGGTAGAGGTAGTCCGAAAAAGACTTGGTTAAGATGTATAAAAAATGACCTTAGCATACTTAAATTAAATGAGAATTTGACACATAATAGGACACAATGGAGACGAAGGATTCATGTAAACCACTTATTGGGATAAATGCTTGTTGTTGTTGTATGATTTTTCGATTCACATAAAATTTCATTCATTTAGAGGTTTATTTTTTTAATATTGTATATAACTTCATGATATCCATTTAATAATTTCTCATCAAAATAAGTCTACAACACAAAATATTTTGAAGACCTTTATTAATTTTGCATATAATTTCAAGCCTATGTTAAAGTTGTTATAATCAATAAGGGCTCCAAATTTCAATCCATGCAAACTTTCTTTCATGATAATGGGAAGGAATAATAATGCATTTATGTATAATTAAAAGAGAGTTAAATGTGGAAATTTTATTTGGAATACCACGCAAATCTTGGGGGTTCTTATTTAGGTAATCAAATATATCATTAAGAGATAAATATATTACCCTGTAATGGATTCAATTACTTAATAAAGATACTTAAGGTTGATGGGTATTTAATATACCAAAGATTCTTCCCTTGAACTATATAGAGAAGTAGAATATGATTTATTTTATTCCAAAGTTCACGATTCCTTATAAGGGAAAGCCCCTATAGTTAATTATATTATAGAAAAAAAAGATTTTTCTCCTAAGAATACTCTTGATTAAAGAAGTTGACTTTCATCTTTATGAATTTCAAAGCTTGTTTTAAAAGGATAGTTAATTTGAAAATTCAAAAGGGAATGCTCAAAAGAGGAAGAGTTCTTTTCGGATGCCAAAATAGATTAAGTGGGAAATACTTTTAGATATTAAGATGTCTAGGAAGCATTTCATTTAACTTACTCTAAAAAATCATCCAACTGAAAGCTCAAGTTCTTAAACTTTTAAGGCCAATATTTTATGGATTTCTTAGTGGAAGTCAGTATTCAACCTTCATATCTTACAGTCGAATAATTTGCTAAATGCATAAAACAACCAATTATTTGAGAATATTTTAATTGTGATACAATATCACCTAAATTATTTATAAGATGTAAGCTATAGTTATATGGAGTGCCTACAGGACTCACATCTTGATAATTAAATTGTTTAAGTTTTTGAATAAAATGTGATTGAGTAATAGAAATGTTATTTGCATTTCTATAATTCTTTATACCTAGTATTACATTAGCTTCACCTAAATCTTTCATATCAAATTAAGTTAATATAAACTCTTTAATATTATTTATAATATTTAGATTTGTACCAAAATTAAAAAAATATCATCAATATAAAAATATAAAATAACATAATCATGATCAACAACTTTAATATAAACACATTTATCAGACTCATTAATAAAAAATCCATATGTCAATATTATTTTATCAAACTTTTCATGCCATTGTTTAGAGCTTTGAATCCATATAAAAATTTTACTAATTTACAAACTTTATTTTCTTGACCTTTTACTAGAAAACCTTTAGGTTGATCCATATAAATTTCCTCATCTAAATCACTATTTAAAAATGAAGTTTTTTTATTCATTTGATGTATAACTAGATTATATGTTGAAGATAAAGCTAAAAGAAAACGAATTGTAGAAATTCTAGCAATCGAAGAATAAATATCAAAATAGTCAACACCACTTTTTTGTGTATATCTTTTGGCTACTAATCTTGCTTTATATTTATCTATAGATTTATCTGATTGTAATTTCTTTTTGAATATCTATTTACATCCAATAGTTTTACAATCTCGAGATAAATCACAAGTACCCAAGCCTTATTTGATATAATAGAATATATTTCATTATTAATAGATTCTTTCCAAAAAGGTGCATCTATAAAATTCATAGCTTCATCAAAAATAGTAGGATCATTTTCTAAAATAAATATTTCAATTAAAAGGGAATAAAAACCATCACCTAAAATTTTCTCTTTCTAATTCTTTTACTTTTCTAATATTTTCCTCATTATTATTAGTTAAATAGTATCATTATTATTTATTATAGAATTTTCTATTGAAGATTCTTTTTTATTAATAAATTTTATATTCTTATTTTTCATAGGAAATATATGTTCAAAAAATGTAGCATCTCTAGATTTCATAATTGTATTAATTGAAATATCACTAATATGAGAGTTAATGATAAGAAATCTATAAGTAAGACTTTAAGAGAATATCCAATGAATACATAGTTTTAGATCCTAATTTTCTCTTTTTATGTTATGGAATAGATATTTTAGCTAAACAACCCCAAACTTTTAAATACTTCAAATTGGGTATTCTATTTTTTCAAAATTCATAAGGTGTTTTATTAGAATCTTTATAAGGAATCTAATTTAAAATAGTGTTAATAAAGCTTTTGCCCCATAAATTATTTGGCAAATTTGATGAAAATAGCATTGCATTTACCATATCAATTAATATTTTTTCCATTCTATCTATTAGATTGAGAAGAATATGGAGTAACTTGATGTATATTATCATTTTCTTCACAAAATTTATTAAATAAAAGTGAAATATATTCCTCACTTTTCGATCTTAAAATTTTAATTTTCTTATTTAATTGACTTTCTACTTCTAATTTATATTTCTTAAATATATCAAAAACTTCATCTTTAGTTCGATTAAATAAACATGGCAAAATTTTGAAAATCATCAATAAAGGTAATAAAATATCTTTTACCTTCTCTAGTTAAATTACCATTTAAATCACAAACATCACTATGAATAAGATCTAATAAATCATTCTATTTAACAAAAATATATTTAAATAGTGTTTTAGTTTGTTTTGCTTGAGAGCAAATTTCACACTTCACATTTTTATTTATATAATTGTTAGATATTATATTCATATACATCATTCTTTTAATTGTTTTGTAGTTTACATATCCTAATCTTGCTTGACAGATGTTAGAAGTAAAAATTAAGAAAATATAAGGATTTAAGCAAAACACTTATTGCTAGAAAATGATAAATTTAATTTAAATAAACAATTACATAAATATCTCGTACACACAAATGATCCACTTTTGGTTATAATAACCTTATTTGACTCAGAAATAAGACGATAACTATGTTGAACAAGTAGTGAACCACTAATTAAATTTATCCTAATATTCGGTACATAGAAAACTGAGTATAATTTTAAAAAATTTTCTGAAGATAATTTTAGATCAATATTTCCTTCTCCAACCATACTAGCTAATGCTCCATTGCCCATGCTTACACTTCCTCTTGGTGTATCATGGTTGGAAGAAAACCAAGATTTATCAGAACTTACATGTATAGTTGCTGATTCATCCACCAATCGGTAGAATAATATGAAAAATTAATTTCAAATGATGGGCTAACATACCTCAAAGGAAGAGAATCATTGACATTGGAAGTGATCATATTAATTTGTGGTTGAGATTGATTTTGCTTAAAGGTCTTGTTATTTTCTTTAGATGCCTTATTTTTCCTATAATAACAAGTCTTTGCAAGATGGTTGGTTCTCCCGCATACCCAACATTTAATCTCATTATGCTTTTTATTTTTATTGCTAGACTAATGTAAAATTTGTTTCTTAAACTTTTATTAAATGATTTAAAATTTTCCATTTAAAATTACTCTTTCCGTTAGATTGACATGTGTTTGAGATTCAATTTTAGTGAGAGTTTTATCTTTTTTTTTTCTTCTATTCTAAATACAATAATATGATCGCCAAGAGACATCTTATTTCCATTATTCTTAAGTATTTGTGCAAATTGACTCCATGATTGTGGTAATTTTTCTATAATCGATGCAACTATAAATGCTTCCGTCATGCTTATGCCATGTTCCTTTCGATCATGAATAATATCTTGAATTTCATTTATTTGATCTAATATGGTGGGAGAATAACTCATTTTATATTTATTGAATGATTCGACTAAATTTTTTCTAGACCCATATCTTCATTTCCATATTTTGATTCAAGTGCTATCTAAAGCTCAAAAGAAAATATTGATGTACAAAATATGTCACAAAGATGATAGGAAAGAACACTAAGAATGCACCCAAGACAAAGAAAATCAGTCTCTTGTGAAATTTTTCTTTTTCCTAACCCCTCATCGAAAGAAGAATTATTTTCTCTTTCCGAATTAGGTTCGGATGAAGGAGGATTGTATATTACAGAAATTAATCCTAAACATGTCAACCAATATAAAGTTTTCTTTTGCCATCTTTTAAAGTGTATTCATATACATTTTTTTGGCTTAACATCATCATGATAAAGCGATATTTGTGTAGACATATTTTTTAATTGATGAAAATAATTTGATCTATTCTGAGATTGTTAGAACTATAAGGAAAAAAAATTAGCAATTAAGAAAAATTTAACACAACTATGCAAATAAAAATAAAAGTAATGAGATCAAAATATGGAGGGAGGCGCATGATGACACTATCCTTAGAGTAGATCAAGCCTTCAATTTGGCTCTCTTTTCTACTCATGAGAAACAACTCATCCCCTTCCGTTGATCGCATAAACTATTGATTGGCAAAACTTCGAACTAATCGTGTGTCTCTTGTTGCCTAAAAATGAAATGAAGAGAATGACAAGAAAAATTATGAATGGAGAAATGGAGAGAATATTTAGATCTTGTCATTACTAGCCATTATTTTAAGTTATGAATTAATTTATTTATATTTATTTAATTTATGTTATAAGTTACATAATTAATATTTTATTATAATAATGTTAGAATAATAAGCTAAGAATAACATTATTATAATGTTATAACGCTATAATGTATATATATTAACAATCTCCACCATCTAAATTAATCAAGGAGCCTACTATTATCATTAGAGATATAACACACCAACAAAAATTTCATAAGTGACAATGCCAATCAAGTGAAAATTAAGTTATGTTAATCAAGTTACAATTTGATGAATCATAATAAAACATCTTTTATTCCAAAGAATATAACTATCCTAAAGGGCAAGGTAAATAATTCTTTCTTCATTCAAAGAGAGACTCTATTGAATTCATTTTAGCTCATTTATGTCTTCAAGTTATCTAATTCTCATGTAGGTCATTAAAATTTGATCAATTTCTACACACATCTCTCTCTCTCTCTCTTTTTATATATATATATATATATATATATATATATAATATATATATATATATATATATATATATATATATATATATATATATATATATATATATATATATATATATATATATATATATATATATATATATATATATATATATATATGTGCCCAAATTAAAAGCATCTTCTCAATCTAGAAGCTTCATTGGCCTCAAAATTTTTGGGTATATAATAAAAATATTTGAGAGTTAGAGCCTAATGATTGAAGAATATTATTTCTTCTAACAAAAGAATGAAAAATAATGACAAAAAATCATTTGGGAAAAGGGTGAAAGCATGTCAGATGCCAAGGAATTCATCGAATCATTTAGTATAAAATACAAGCACTGAGTATTCTTCAAGCTTATGAGCCATCATCTTTGCATGACTAATATAAAAGAAGAATTACTACTCTCACAACATGATTCTTTGTGTTCAAGAAAGGGTAGACAAACTAAGTTGGATGTAGGCCACTCCTATATTCTCAGCTGAAAGGAGAAAGCATTACAAATTTGAAAGGGAATGAAAGGTTTAAAAAGGGCTATTACTTTCTTCTCCATCAATCTTTTAAAAAAATTTTTTTTTTATATTGGCCTGAATTTGTTCAATATAAAAATATTATTCAAAACACAATGAAATTATGATTTGATCTACATGTAAAATTAAGATGCTAGATATAGAAGATTAAATATCTCATGTTAGCCACTAAAGTTTTTTTATGGTGAGGGCAGCCACAAATGATGAGAATACTAATCCGAAGAATAAACAAAATCAGAGACAAAAATATACAAAAGTTGGTAAAGTTTAGAACTTATATTCAAAGGGCTATATCACCACAAGCAGCCCTAAACTTACCGAAAAGCTTTAGCTTGCAGTATAGTCTTTGGTTCTAATTTGAAGTCTTAGACACTTATCTAAGGTTTAAAAAAGATGCAACTGTGATGAATTCTTTTAATTTTATGCATATTTAATATTTGTAAATAACTTTTGTGTATTTTCTATCTTTCACTGATATTGTGTTCAGCTTATAAAATATGAGATAATTTTTAAGAGAAAAAAAAAAAAAAAGATGGACCATCATAAAGCCATAAAAAGGAGCTTTTCTATATATTTTTTAATTAAAAAATAAAATAAGCACAATGAACGTTAAATGGCGTAGTTTATAATTATGCTGCAGAGGAATACTTCTTAAAATAGTTTTTAATTAGCTCGAAAATAAATAAATCATGATTGAGCTCAAAAGGGTGAGATTAACGTAAGCATAAACAGAAGTCTGTCTTCTGTTATTTATTTAAATATAAAAAATTATGGTATCTTCGAGTGCTAATGGTTCCTTTCTATCTGATATGAAAGGGATTAAAAAGAAAAAGGAAAAGAAGTGCTAAGTGTTGACACAAAAGAGCCTTATTGACACGATTATATTCTTCTACTGCGTGTTTTAGTAATTAACCTGTTTTGATGATTTATAAAGCTTTTAGACGTCATGAAAAGAGAGAGAAATAGAAAGATCTCTCTCTCTCTCTCTCTCTAAACATTAAACTCATCTCAGCTGTAAGTCAAATAATTATATCAAGTAAAATCTTGATACCGTAATTTTTAGTTATTTGAACTTCGAAGAATTACTTTGGTTAAGTACGCTGACAACATGAGATGGTTAGGTTTAAGAAAGAAAGATTAATAAAAGATTATAGGTTAGGTTTATTTCCTTGTTCTCTTTTGAGCTCCAGTATCATGATGAAGTTAATTTTCTTGCTGAGGCCAACTCAGGTTAGCTTGGTTTATTCTTATATTAGCTATTAATAAACTCCATTTGAAGTCTTTTTGAAAAGAAATTAAGTTGTGTTTTCAACATAAATTAATTGCAAACATATATGTATGTCTCAAATGTTCTTTACTTAATGGCAACTTTCAAATATTTGAGACGTCTACTGAGTTAAATATATTAAAATAAATAAATTTAAATAAATAATAAAATATTGTGTATCTAGATTAAAAAATGATATGCTACTTTATTAGGTGTTGATAATTTTCAATTAATTTTGATAAAACATGAAATGATATTTAGGTGCAGCAATAGGTTTAAATATCATTGAACAATTATATAGAAGAATAATGTAAAATACATATTAGACAGTGAAAATGAGAATAATAATTAAAGATAATATGGTAAAAAATAAATTTAGGTAGTTTGATATAAAATGGATCAATAAGTTGTACAGAAAAAAGATTAATAGATATTATAAAGAAAAATAAATTAAAAATGATTAAAATTTGTATAAAAGGATTTCCACAAAATAAAATTGCACATATTTGAATACTAAATAGGAGTGAATGTTGAATAGGGGTGCAGAAACTCACCTAAATAATTGATAATTAATAATATGATGACAATCAACATGTAAGTAGAATGCCAAAGTGATAGTGGTTCTTGCAAAGTTTTTGTTGAAATATTACTTTATCAACAATTATATAGTTAATCATTATTTATAAATATTTTAGTTTTTTTACATTTAATTTAAAATTGCTAATAAATTATTATCTCTAATACTTTGATATAGAGTTTTATAACTTACTATATATACCATATGATTCACAACTAGAATGGTAGAAAATCAAGATGCAACATATGAGCTATAACAATGACCGTAATATATATGTAGAGATGGTTAAACCACATGGTAAAGGGCTCATCATAACTTCTTTATATGTGAGCATATTGGTCAACCACTATGCAGAGGACTCAATATATTCTTACTAGTGAAGACTATTTTGAGTGTGAATGTAGTAGATACTTAACATGGCATTAGCTCTTTATGAGCATAAATATTAAATTTGTCACACTCACAAATAATTAAAGAAGGTGATTTGAATGGAATTTAAGTTTAAATTTTTAAAAAATGAATTCTTATTTAGGTGATTTTTCTTAATTTTAAAATTTCCTTGATTATTTTATAATTGATTAGAATTCGACTTTTACATGATTTGACATTAGAATTTTGATAGCAATATACCCCCTATGATTAAAATCTACAATTGACACTGCCATCATTTGAGTATTTAATTGATTGAATTTATTTTATAACTTCAAATTTTATCAACTTTATTTGGTTCCTAACAAGATTAAGTTCATAATTTATGTATTGTTTGAATTCATTTGAAAATTTATCACAATGTAGAATCAAGCCTTTTTTTCAAATATAAAGGATCAGTCATAATTATATGTAATTAATTAATTTGAAATCTTAGTATGTTGGATATCCGTTAACTCTAGTCCTAGGTAGAAGATCAAATATGTAGGTTAAAGCTTGTAGCTATATTTTAGAATTTTGTAATTAACTACACCAATGAATCGACTCGAGCCTTATGACTTGGCTCAAATAAAGCTTGTTAATGATCATTTGGTTAACTAATTAAATGATTGAACACTTTCATTTACTTGATTGCTAAATGAACAAGTATGAACATCTTGTTGTTTGGATTTATGTTCATAAAAGTATCATTTAAAGCTCGTAAACAAGCTCATTAATGAGCTCAATTAAAGCTCGATTAAGAATTGTGAATAGTATCATTTAAATTTTCATTCATTAGGCTTAATATGTTTTAATTGATACAAGTTGTATATTTTCACAAAGCTACTGAACAAGCTCGATTAAGCTCATTTATTTCATTAAAAAGTGCTTTTAACAAACTTGATAAGCTCAATCAATAGGACTATTTTAAATGAGGAAGCTTGAACACAATTCTAAAAGCACAATTAAGCTCGAGCTTTATATTGGTAAATGAGCTTCAACAAGCATATGATATCTCTGGTTTGATCACGCCCACAATTAATGGTTCTTGAATATTATACCGCATTTTAAAATGCTTGTTAATCCTAAAACATTAGCACACTTTTAATGCAAAGAATTTAAGTCAATTTAATTTCAACACATGAAGCAAGCAATGAATTTAAACATTCAACATTATGTTGAGTACATGCAATAAATTTGTAACTTAGACAATTTAATGTCTAAACTAAAAATTGAATTTTAGCTTTTATTTAACCCCAACTTAGCTTATCAACCTTTTAGACATTAGATTGTACTTTAATCCTTTGGTATGAGCATATGCATGCATTTTGTAATTTAGATAATTTACATCCAAATTTGGAGAATTGATTTTGCATTAAGTTTAATCTCATATTTAGCTTGTGTAGTCTTTTCAAACACTAGATTTTTTAAATCAATTAGTTTGAGCACATGGATGTATTTTTAACTAATTTTATTCAATTAATAAATTACTTAATTTTGAATATTATAATTGAGAGTGAAATTACTTAAATTTTGATCAAGGGATTCCAAAATGTATATATAATTCTTAACTTTGATTATTTGTATGCATTTTAGTGCATCAATTGAGTTGAAAATTTTAATGATGCATGTAAACTTGAAGTTTTGGAAGCTATCTACATGCATTTCAGTGTGTTTTTGGATAAAAATTTCATCATAGTTTGTATAATATTCATTTTTAAGTCATTTGCACATATTTCAAAATACATTATTTAGAGAATTTCGCTTTGAAATACATGCAAAGCTTAATTTAATGCTATGTTTGCGCACCAGAAAATTGTAGATTCAATCGTGAATATTTTAGATATATATTTGCAATTCAAAATATTGCACCTCTGTTTGCATTTAGTTTATTGAATCTACAAACTTCAATGGTTACTTGTCTCATGCTCGTTAATGAGCTGTCAAATTTTATGAGATTAAGTTAAACTACTTCAACTCTTTCCAACTTGGTCAATGTGAGCCAAAGCACAATTCACTTGCTTATTGAGAAGCCCTTCTTATGCTAATTGACAAGATATTTGAGGTCACCATAGGTTTTTGTTCATGCTTGCTACTAGGCTATTGAATTTATTATAAGCCTTCTCCCAACCCTTTTCAGTGTGTTCAATATAGGTAATTATAAGAATTTCATACAGGTCTGGTCTTGTAAGCAAGTCACTAGGTTTCTTGTTCGTCACACTTAAGCTTAATGATGAGTTGTCAAACCCATAAGGAGGCTAGCTTTTATCATTGCCATAATTTGAATGTCCAATAAAAACCCTTGTTAATGCTTCTAATGAGCAATTAAACAATGCTCTTGCTCGCGGGTAGGATATTAATTCTTGCATAGGTTCATTCTAAAGTTCAATTTGAGCTCATTCCCATTTAAAAGTTGGATTTCTAGCTTAATGTAGGCTCCTTATAAGTCTTGCATCAATCCCGAGTTTGCTTGCAACTGACTTGGGTAATGCATGCATGATATAATATATAAGACAAAAGTTTATTTAATTCTATTCATGATTGTCAGGGAATCATTGTATATGTCATTTATGATGCTTAAAAAGAAGTGATTAAATATTACCACATAACATGCTCAATTACATTAAGTCCTAAGGACAACTAAGCTAAATAAATATTCCTTAATACTAAACAAGATTCTTATGAATTTTGATTTTGGTGTTTGAATCATTAAGACCAGAAGAGGAGAAATGATAATTAGTATTTACCCTGTCCCATGTTGTTGATTTAATATGTTCAAAGGAAGTGATTAAGTAGGTTTTATAGATTGATTAGGTTAAAGTCATGAAACACATTAATTTGATTACCCTACCTTAAGCTTCTTTAATTTAATTAACTACTTGATCATGAACCTTCAATGATATGATTTTAGGAAAGTAAAATTTGCAATGCATCTAAAGGGATCTAATGTAATTAGGCTCATGCTTAAGAGTTAATTGGATTAAAGAAGGAAAGAATATAATTTAAGTACTCTTATAATTTTCCCCATGCCAATACGTCAGCCATAATTTCTTTAACAACTTTATATTATTAAACACATAAAGGGAAACTAATGAATTATATTCAAATTATCTGAAGAAATCTTTATTTAGTTTGATTTCTATCTTATCTTTAACTTTTCTAATTAATCCCTAATTATTACACGTGTTAATTAACCCTCCTATGGAAATACATTTAGAAAAATAATTAGGAAAGAGGCCCTAATTTTTTTCTCTTCACTATTCCCACTATTCACAGTGATTAATTATCATGAATTATTTTAATTTTCATAGTTAAAATTTTTAATAAATATTAAATTAATTGATGAGGTTAATTAGAATTGAAATTCCACATTCTTTAAATTACATGGCCAATAATCCCATGAAAATTATGGGAGGTAGAGGACATCCCATAGAATCATCCCACTAAATTTGGAATAAATTAGTCAATTAGTTAAGCTTTAATTAAGATAATTAGCCTAAGCTTCAAACTTTAATTAACCATTATTCATTGGACATAAATTAGAGATTTTATTTTTCTTAAATTCTCCTCTATCTAATATTTCCAAAATAGGTTTATTTGTACTTTTAAAATTTTCAATAATTAGTTATGACTTTTTGAAGTTTTGGACATTTAATTACATTTTAAAGACTAATTATCCTTTTAAACCGTCGGTGCCATGCAGATGCTGATGCAGTAGCGCTTTCCACGCGGTGCCACAATATTGGTTATTTAAATTGTTTTACGTACTCAAATATATTTTGTCGACCAATCTGATCATACGGAGATTAATCCTGTGATTTCAAAGAGATCAAATCAAGATTTCTAGCGTGATTAGTCATGATCGTATTTAACTGTGAGGAATGGATGATGATGATTACATCCAACAGTCGACACCATCCACCTTTGGATCCAAGCTCACTGGAGCTCTTTTAACGGCGAAATCAACTCCAAAATGATTGAGGAAGAAATATAAGAAGATCCTATGGAGAAAATTGCATTAAATCACAGTTTACTTCAAAAAAAAAAAAAGATCAACACCATGGAAATTATTGATTTTACCTTGTCGATTAGAACGTTTATTGATAAAGGTAGCTCCATCTTGAAGAGATGAAGCCTTATTGAGAAGATCACAAGTTGCCTCTTCGTCGATCGCTCTATAGACCAAACTCCACCATAAAGCTCACCAGAGTTGGTATAGGGAAGTCTTCCGGTGCTTGAATCACTTAGAAAATGAGTTAATTTGGGTTTGGTAGAGATTTTGAAAACTTGGATGGATGAGACCAATAGTCACTGTGGAGAGCACAATGAGCTCGAAAGTTGGTATGAGATTGTGTAGAATGCTCTGGGGAAGGTGTGTGTTGAGTTTCAATCCTCAGGAAAGAGTATACACTCCTCCCCAGTTGAACCAAGGGCTAAGATTGGTTCAACCTTCAAAGACATCCTCAATGGTGAGGTAAGTAACCCAAGTGGCGAGGGTGAGAGCGAGGGAGTGTAGTTGGCATAGGGTGTACAGCCTTCCTTAGGACCCATGGGTGAACTACCCTCTATGTCTAAAGACTAAAAGCCTTGGGTTATTTAGTGGTCCTCTTGTTCAAGAAGAGCCAAAGATGGCTGCTAAGGGGTAGGGAGTTGGAGAACCCACCCAAATAGAAAATTTTTTCCATTTGAAGGGCTTAGTTCAATGGGTTTTACCCAAACTGGGTTCTCCATGAGTTGGGCCCACTTAGGTAGGCCCATGGTGACCCAAAGATGAGTCATGCTAAGTTTGGTTGGATTTGAGCATGGTTTGGTTGGGTTTGGCTCACTTTGACCCATATGAGTCAAATGGGTTCAATTTGGTTAAGTTGACCAATTTGATCAAATTGGGTCAAACCAATGGTTTGGGTGAGTTCAATTGGTCATTTGGAATGCATTGGTGTAATTGGTTTGATTCAATTTGAGTTGGATTTGAATTTGGCTCATATTATTCAATTTGGGTCAAATGGGTCATGTTGACCAATTTGACCAAATTAGTTAAATTGGGTTGAAGGTCTATGTTCAACTGATCATTTAGGAATATTTGTAGGTATTTGTTTGAATTGATTTGGATTAGAGAATGATTTGGTTCAATTGGACCTTTTAGGCTAATTTAGGCTAAGTAGGTCAATTGGGTTGGCTTAGTCAACTTGGCTTGAATTAATAATTGTAGGGTGTTCAATAATCCATTTATAATTGATTAGAGGCATTGGTTGTAATCATTTTGGATTGAAATAAGATTTGGCCCAATTTGGCCCTTTAGGTCAATTAGGTCAACTTGGATTAAGGGGTCAAAATAGCTTGACTTGACCCAATTGATTGCAATTGGGTAATTAAAGATGATCAACATTCATTATGGAAGGGATTGGATGAGTTGATTTAATCTAATTTGGGTTGGATTAGAGTTTGAATGAAATTGATCATTTAGGTCACATCAGGTTAAGTGAACTAATTGGGTTGATTGGGTTGAATTGGGTTGAGTTAGTGTTGAGAGAGGTTCAATGATGCATTTAGAGTTCATTAGTGGCTTTGATTGCAATTGATTTGGGCTCAGTTAGGCTTTGGCTCATTTGAACTCTTTAGGTCAAATGGGCTAACTTGGGTTAAGGTCCAAGTTAGTTTGGCTTGGAGCTTGGATTGGAAAACCAAATTCAATTAAGATTAATTGAATAGGTTTGAGGTTGGTTGTGTTTCATTTGTATGAGCTCAAGCTTGGATGAGTGGATAGGCATGAGTTTTGGCTTATGCCATAAGATAAGTAGAACCTTTTTGTCCTAAGGCAATCTTTTGGCTTAAGATTATGTTTTTTAAGTCTCTAAGCTTAGGTTTAATATTTTTTTAATCATTAGAAGTGTCGTAGAACTAAGAAAATCCAAGTGTCTAAAAGGCTCCTAAGTCTAAGGCTAATTCTCACTCCAAAAGTGAGGTCAACAACTATGATCTAATATTCTCTTTTCTTGGACATGAAATAGTAATAATAAATAATATATGAAGAGATATAATGCTTAATAGAATATCCAACCTTAAGATAGAATAGAATTCAAAATATAATAGAAAGAATAATGAGAGCCATGTTTATCATTTGACTCCACTTGATAGTTATTTATCATTTTTTTATAAAATGGTACACTTCATTCTATGATATAAAATTTTGAATGTATCACATATAATATTTATCTATAAATATCAAATACTTCTCTCTCTCTCTCTCTCTCTCTATATATATATATATATATATATATATATATATATATATATATATATATATATATATATATATATATATATATATATATATATAATTATTTTCTTCATTAGATGGTTCATTTGTACTGATTTCCCAATAAAATTTTCTTTGATCATGATAAAAGATTTATAAGCTATTTTTAAAAATTCTCATAGATAAAACTTGACACAACATCAATATTTTACACAGCTTATCTCCTTTATACTATAATCAAACATAGTGGTGCTTGAAAAACTTAAGTTCTTGGTGTAGACAACCTTATCATTAAGGTACATGATTCTAAGCTTTCAAAAGTTTTCATATTGAATTTTGTGAAAAGAGTCATATAAGCATTATTAGAAGTAATCTATAATAGACTTTAAACTAGTAATTCAACAGTAACTCTCATATTCAATATATGTTCTTTTCATTTGTAATACTCTAATTCATTATATCTCTTGTTCATGCATTTCATTTATAGTTATTGAAATTCTTTATGAATATTGTGTAAACTTTGAGCACAACACTCTCTTCTTATATGTGTAGAAGGTAGGTTAAGATCATTTATCAATACTTGTATTATTACTCATATGTCTCCAATATAATAATTCATCCAAAGAATATTTTACCCAACCCTTATTTAATAGGATGAATGCAAACCATCATGTGGGAAATTCTTTCCTACACCAACATTTGTCATTACTTAGTGGCTTTGTGTAGAATGGTCATGTTATTCAACATGCGCTTTAACATAATATCATTCTAAAAGTCAAAAATGTGATGAATATTATCTCGCATCTCATTTAGTTACTTTTTATTTCATTAGTAACACAAACTTTAATGTTACAGACTTGATCATTGTTGATCTCACTTTTGGAGTGAGAATTAATCCCTCCTTTCTTAGATCTAGGGCCTTCTAGAAACTTGGACTTCATTAGTGCTAAGATAATTCTAGTGATTAAGAGAACTCTAAACATAGACCTAGAGACTTATAGGGCATAATCCTAAGCTTTGCCACCTTAGGACAAATAAGTTTCACTACCCAAGGCATGGACTAAAACTCGTACCCATCCACTCATCCAAACTTAAGTTCATATAGATGGAGCTAAACCAACTCTAACCTATTCAATTAATCTTAATTGAATTTGGTCCTCCAATCTAAGCTCCAAGCCAAATCAACTTAGATCTTAACTCGAGTTAACCCACCACAATCATATAACTCCATTCAAACCCATTTGAGCAAGCTAAATCCAATTTAATTCTCTCAATCATTCTAATTATTCAATAGATCATTTTAAGCCACTCCAAATCTTACAATCAAGCCAATTGAACCAAGAAAATTTGATTAACCCAAGTTAGCCCATTTGACATAAAAGGATCAAATGAGCCAAAACCTAGTTAAGCCCAAATCGATTGCAATCAAAGCTACAAATCAACTTTAATTTTATCATTGAACACATCCCAACCATCCATAACCCCAATTGGTCCAAGTTGACTAGACCAAGCCACTTAACCTAAAGTGATCTAAAGGGGTAATTTAGCCAAACTCCAATTAAACTCCCATTAGATCAAATCAAGCCATCCAATCCCTTCATTGATGGTTGTAGATCATTATTGAACACCCCACTACAATCAATTGAACCTAATCAAGCCAATTTGATCATTTGACCCAAGTTAACCCAATTTGACCTAGATGGTCAAATTGAACCAAATCAAATCTTAGACCAAATTGGTTGAAACCAATGCTTCTAATAAATCACTAATTCAATATTAAACATGATCCAACTCTCAATTAGACCCAATTTGGTCGACCCAACCCAATTAGCCTACTTAGTCCAATTTGACCTAAAGGGTCAAATTGAACCAAATCACTTTATAATTAAAATTAATTCAAATGAACTCTCTCAATTAATTACAAATGGCCAATTGAACATAAACTTAATCCATGCTCAAGCCAATTGGCTAATTTGGTCAAATTGATCAACATGACTCATTTGACTAAAATTGAACCACATGAACTAAATATAAATCTAACTCAAATTAATCAAACCAATTATACTCATTCACTCTAAATGATCAATTTAAATTACCCATGTCATCAGTTTGACCCAATTTGGTCAAAATGGTCAACTTAGCCCAACTTGACCCATTTGACCTATATGAGTCAAATTGAAGCCAAACCCAACCAAACCAAACTTGGCATGACTCATCCTTGGGTCACCATAGGCCTACCCAAGTGGGGCCAACCCATGCTAAACTCGATTTAGGTCAAACATATTGAACCAAGTAACCTAAATAGGATAAAATCTCAACCCCCCACCCCCTAGGCCCTATGGTACCCACCTTTGGCTCTTCTTTGATAGAGGACCACTGACCCAACCTAACCCAGTTGTTGGGCTCAGCCATTGGCCAAGAGAGGGTGAGTTCACCCATGGGAAACCATTGGTCCACCTAAGGGAGAGTATACACCTCATGGCAGCCTACTACACTCTTTTAGCCTCTCATCCTCATCCATCTCAATAGTCCCCAGCAATATTCGACCACCAACTCCCCAGATAGTTGATAAAGGTTGAACCAATCCCAAGCCTTGGTTCAGCTAGGGAATAGAGTTTACTACTCTCCATCCATTTAAACTCAATAGATATCTTTTCTAGAGCATTTTGCAGCCTCATACCCTCGAGCTCTCGTCACCGATGAGACCAACTCTCGATCAGACCCAAGAGCTCCATCCATCCAAACTTCTCAAACCTTCATCAAACTCAAATTAACTCTTCTCACACCTTCACCTCACTCCAACAAGCCAAAATGAATGATTTGACCACTGTAAGACGTCCCTAGACTAACTCTAATGAGATTTATGATGATGTTTGGTCCACAAATGAATCGACGGGGAGATGGATTGAGATCTTCTCAATAGGACATCATCTCTTCAAGATGAAGCTATCTCTATCGGCAGATCACCGGTCTATAGCTCTGGTGAGCCAAAAATTCGGCAACCGTAGTCTTGGCCTCTAAGTATTGGTATTTTTGAAGTGAATTGTGATTTTATGTGATTTCTACCATAGGATCTCCTTAGATTCATTCTCTGATCATTTTGGAGTTGATTCCACTATTGAACAAGCTCCGGCTAGCTCGGATCGAGCGGCGGAAGATAGATGATGTCCGTCTTCAAATGCTTACGGGATGAAAGATCATTGATTGTCCATTCCACATGATTAGAATGGACGATCATGACTAATTATATTAGAAATCTCAATTTAATCCCTCCAAAATTATGAGATTAATCTCAACCATTTGACCCGAGATCGAACGACCAAGACAAAATCATGCCCGCCACACTGAGTCAGCTATCGCATCAGCGTTTATGTGACCAATAATGTGGCACCACATGGAGAGCGCTACCATGTCAACATCTGCATGGCACTGAAGGTTTAAAGGATTAATTCAGGCTTAAAAATGTAATTAAATGGATAAAAATTTAAAAAATTATAACTAATTGTAAAAAAAGTCAAAAAATACAAATAATCCGAATTTGGAAAGCTTAGGCAGAGGTGAATATAATAAAAATAAAATCTCTAATTAATAACTAATGAATAATGCTTAATTAATATTTGAAGCTTAGGCTAATTACCTTAATTAAGGCCAAATTACTTGGCCAGTTATTTTCAAATTTGGTGGTATGATTCTTTGGGATGTCTTCTACCTCCCATAATTTTCTTGAAATTATTTATCATATAGTTTAAAGATTTTAGAATTTCAACCCTAATTACCCTCTTTAATTAAATAAATAATTATTAAAATTGGTGAATAGTAAAAATTAAACAATTAATGTTAAATAATCAATATAAATAGTTGGTATAATAAGAAAAAAATAATTAAGACCACTTTCTAATTATTTTCTCAAATATACTTCTTTAAGAGGGTTAATTAACATGTTTAATAATTAAAGAATAATTAAGAAGAATCATAAAAAAAAAAAATTAAAATTGATTTAGGTAACTTAAATATGATCCATTAATCTTCATGTGTTTAATAGCATAAAGTCATTAAAGAAATTATGATTATCCCATTGGTGTGGGATAATCATAAGAGTATTTAACTTAAATATTTTTCTCCTTTAATTTAGTTAATTCCTAAGCATGAGCCTATTGCATTAAACTCCTTTAGATGCATTGCTGATTTTATTTTTCCAAAGCATATCATTGAAGGCTCATGATCAAGTAGTTAAATAAATTAAAGAATCTTGGAGAAAGGTAATTAAGTTGATGTGATTAGAATTTGGACCTAATTAACACTTAAAATCTATTTAATTTTTTCTTTAAATATGTCAAATCACCAACATAGGATGGGGTAAATCCTAGTATCATTTCTCCTCTTTAGGTTTTAAGAACTTAAACATCAAAATCAAACCTTATAAAAAAACTTTGGTTAATGTTAAGGAATGTTTATTTGCCTTAATTATCCTTAAGATTCAATATAATTGAGTATGTTATGTGCCAACATTTAATTAATTCCTTTCAATTATTATAAATGTGCATGCCATTTGTTTCATATGTTCATATTTTTTTTTTAGAAAAAAGAGAATTAAAAAAATATGATTGCATTTAAGTTGCATGTGTTGGATAAATATTATTATATAGTGTCTATTATTACTAATAAATCTTAAATTATTTTGGAAATTATAAGTTAATAATGAGTAAAAAAAGTGTGAAGTTTAAGTTAATATTTATTATAAATACTTAATGAAGTTTTCATTTAGTTGCAACTTAAAGATAGTAAAGGATTGTTTTATCTTTATGTTTCATGTGTATGTTTAGATGTATTTGGGTTAGCAAGTATATAGTGTAGACATCCCAGAAATACAAGGCTTTAAGTAGTCTCATAGAGGTCTCAGATAATCTTACTTCTCTGGTTTAACAATGACACATACTTGCTTAATTTCATTTATGTGTATACATGTGCTAGAATTTTGGATAAAACTTTACTTTCCTTGTCATTAAACTTTAGATGAACAAAATATTTTTATATAACCTTTGCATGATTTTATTTCTATGCTTATGTTTATGCTTATATGCATTTGAATTAGCAAATATATAGTATGGATATCCCGAAAACACAAGGCTTTAAGTAGACCCAAGAAAGTCTTAGATAATCTCACTTTCCTAGTTTAACAATGTCACATACTTGCTTAAAATTCTTATACATGTTTGCATTTTCTTAGCTATGAAATTAAATCTTTCTCTTATATTAAATTCATGCATTAATGATCATTAAGTGTGCAAAATGAGTATATATTGCATATATAAGTATATATTAAGTCAAATATTAAGAAAATAAAAAAAATGAAAGAATGTGTATGCTATTGATAATGAAAGGAAGTAGTGGAATGTTACTCCTATGATGGTGACTTAATTTTATTAATCCTCAGATGCCTTTCATGTTTGAATAAGATTTCTTAAAATTGATCTAAACTTAGGTTCAATAAAATATTCTTAAGTGGTTCACTAATAAAACTAAAGCCATGATAATGTACTTTTAGAAAATAACGTAGGATAGGACTGAAGGGGACAAGCCCCTCTCTCTTCTCTTAATAATAATAATTAAATGTTAAGTAAACATTAAATAAAATAAGAAAGTGTAAATTAAAATTAATCAATTCATTAAAAGATTTGAAGTGAAACCATCCCTAATGATTAATTTAAACAATTCTAAAACTTAATCAAGACACACCACACTAAGCCTTAGCACACACATTAGAATGCTAAGTCAGCAATTCTAGTATTAAGTTAGGTCGGTGCATGTTATGATGATGTGTTTTATTTTATGATGTAATATTTTAGATTGGATGTTAGGATTATTTTTGCATAAACTGGATGTTAGGTTGTTAGTTGCCTAATGATGTTTAATGTAGGGGACTATGCTAAAGGGGCTACTATAAAAATAAATAAATATAAATATTCTTGCTTGTAGGTTCTGCTTATGCCCCTAAATATATTTCAAATAAGATAGGTGGGTTTGGCTACCCAAGTGCAGGGTGCTAAGTTCAAATGCATGAAATATAATTGCTTTGATTATATTTGTTTAGCTAACGACTATTTTACAAGTGTAGTTTGATTTCATTTTTCACAAATATGTAATTTTTGTAATAGGATTAGGATCAGTGTTACGGGTTTAGGATGAGTAATGGCTAGAAGGCAAAGACCTAGGAGGCCCTATGAAGCCTAGAGCAAACTAATCCAAAGAAGAAAAGAAGGACAAAAGATTGAAGACCCAACATTTATTTTAATTGTAACATTCAATTGTAATGGGTTATAAGGATGGAGCTACTACCTAACATTTTCTTTTTTTTATGGTGTACAGTAGTACCCGGCCGCATCGGCCTTCTATTCTTTGATGAAATTTAAATGTTTAATTATTATATTTAGTTTGTGTAATAGAAATGACATATATTTCATAGGTTTCTTAAAGTGTGATGATTTGATGTGTGGCTTGGATGCAGTAGGCTCTTTAGGATAAAATTAAATTTTCTATCCTCATTAAATAGCTCATAACTAAATTTTAATATAACTCATAACCTCATTTTAAGGCTTAGGCTCTTAATCAAGATAATAAAAGATTTAGCAACCCCTTAGATGAATGATTGTATGCTACAACAATATGCATATCATATTATGTCACTCTTAAATAAGAAGGGTCTTCACTCTTGCATGATAGGGGATATGCTTGACCTTTGAGAGAAATCACTTGTAATGAAGAACACCTATTCTAATTGATTTAGTCCATGACTTAATTTCATCATGCATATAAGCATAATTGTCCTAAGCCTTGGTCCAAAATAAATGTATCAAAAACTTGTAAATTTTTAACATTAATCTAATTCATATATGCATACCAAACATTATCTAGTCTCTTAGGGAGTGAGTTTAGAACTCTCGCTTTCTTCCTTAATTAAATAATAGCCTAGCTATCTTGCATCTACATAAGACCGGCCTACATGGTTTTAAAGTGTAGGATGTTTTAGTTGGCAGCCACTCTAAGCGGTTGTAAGTCCAGAAGAGTAGGAATGTGTCTATTCTCTCTTGTGGAAGTAAACTATTATATCACATTTTTTTCTATTAGACTGAGGTCGTGCTTCTAGATTGTGCTAAAGCATTTTAGATTTTTAAGTTATGAGGCTACTTATTTTCTTTAGGCTACGAGTATAAGTCCTCACCTCTTAGGCATTTCTACAATCTTGTGTTGTTGGAAACTAAGTCCTAGCATTCTAATTAAATTTCAACTCAAATAAATAATTTTTTTCTCTTTCAAAAATATAAAGCTTCATTATAGGGTAAATCAGAGCACTCACTAGGTCTCCTAGTATCTTGGGTACTCCATACTTATCTTCCTATGAAATATGTAAATAAGTCTTTCTATTTGAACTTTCTCACTTCATTTTTAAAAAGTACCTAATCTTTTGATAGTATCTTTGAAATCTTTGGAGATACTTATTTACTACTTTAGTCGTGAGTATTCTTAGAAAATTCCCATTTCCCAAGATGTAATTAACTATGAGAGCTTGCTTCCATGGGGAACTAAAAAATTCAGCATAAAATAAACTTTACTTTACTCATTCATGTAAAGTAGGGGAAAAATCTCTGGTATATACGTAGACCCATCTGCTTTAGAAGTCCTTACTAGGTGTTCAGGTCCATTGTAGGGCGATGTATCTATTTTTTTAGATAGTACATCATACATTAATGTCGCACCTGATCACTTCAATAAGTATCCTTTAAAATTTATTTGGTGTCCCTACGACTCCAAATTAAAATATACAATCATATAATTCATTGTTATCTTACTCTAAGTAATAAACAAATCATGCTTTAGGACATGTTATCACATATATCTTGAAAATTAAATATAATCGTCACAATCTTGTTCAATTGAATTACATTTTTCTCTCCCTTTCTCTGATCATTCTTTTGTATTCTCTTTAATGAGAGAAAAAATATGGCAAATGTTAATAATAATGAAGAAGTGATCGTGCCACCTCTTCGATGAGCTCATTATACCCATCAAGATCCCATAATGCTTAAATGAAGCAATTTTCTTGATTTGAATTAAAATATGATGATCACATAGCTTAAGAGATTGAAAGGTAGCAACATTAAAAACTACATGGAAGATGATGCTTGGATGCATAAGCAATTTATTATGATGATAGACTAGTTTGAATGACCTCTTGGTTTGACTTATGGACCATCAGGAGCTTAGAGTTGTGGTTGTGTTGTTAACATTTATAATAGCTTTGTGTGAGCCTTTTTTTAATGTGTATTATACTATTTAAAAACATGTTTATAAATTTTATTGTGATATATATGTTCAATACTATTTATAACATTTTTGAACTTTTCTATGTTTTTATAGAACTGATATTAGGTTAACGTCAAATCAACCACTTGTAATCTTTTTAATCAAATACCAAATTAGTATCCTTTATGAAGTTTATTTGTTCTGAGTATTATATCATTTAAATTTTTTATGTATTTCCCATATGACTTCTTCATATGTTTATCATTAATTTCAAAATTAAATGGTATAAAATGCTTGAATTTAGGGAAGTTATCATAGCACTATGTTTACCATTTTAAAATGAGGAGATTACTAACCCCTAAACTTATATTTATTATTTTTATGATTATAGGTATAATTTGGTATAGCTAATTTTATTAATTAAGGTTAGTGAATTTATGAGTAATATGTTTTAGGTAGAATTAAAATGATAGAGGATGAGTAAAAAAGTTTGAAGTACCGTCATGATTCAAAAAAAAAAAAATGGTGGTTTAATTAGCTCAAGTTAAGATAAATCAAATCAAGATAAAGCTTCAAGGTATTAAATGTCATATTTATTTTTGAATCATGCATTATTTTATTTTTTAGCATTGAGAATGCTAAGGTGATCGAAATTAAAAATCAATTAAAGTAAATATTAAGCAAAATTGATAACATTATAATTAATCATATTGCATGATTAGAATCAATTTCATATTAAATAAGTTAAGCATAATTATTAAAATTACAAGATGTAGTAATTAATGAGAATTGATCTTAATCTTATATTGTATTATATGTATTTCACTATACAATCTATCAAAATATACTAATATAATTAATTTGAATTAATTGAGATTATTCAAATTTTGACTAAATCAGACAGCGATAGTCATTATCTTGTATGATATGATTATTATTTCAATCAAATTTACAAAATTAATTTGCATTAATTGAGATTATTCAAAATCTAATCAAATCATGCTATATGATATATATTATACTATTTATTTTATTTTATTTAAAAACTAATTAATCACATGATTAAAACAATAACTTGTACAAACAAAATTGACTTGATCATATTATACAATCTGAATTTAATAGTATGATCAATCAATATTTTTTTTGTGTTCTAAAATGCATTATTTGGGTTTAAATATATAATGAAGGCTATAATATATATATAGAAGAAAAAGATTCTTTACCACTTGAAAATTTTTAGATTTTCTTAGAAAAAGGGAGTCATACATAAAAAAGGTCATCGTCTTCCTTCAATACAATGCCATCTTTACATTTATAAACTTAGTTCTAAGAGTCTTGGTGTAGAGAATAGGATAGTGGAACAAATTCTAAGATGACTTGAGGAGTAGATATATGCTAATTTGTGGCCAAACTATGCTAAGTTTATTTAGACCGTTTTTTTTTTTCTTTTTTATGTTTTTTATATTTTTCAAATTTTTTTCTATTGAGAAAATGAGTACATTTTATTTTCAGGAGATTTTCTTAAACTAATTATTGCTTCTGTGCTAGTTTACTTTTGAAAATGAAAACATTTTTTGGCTAATATTATTGTAATAAGATAATATTTTTCAATTAAAAAAAAACTAATTTATCATCCTTCTTACACTTAAGTACATTACAATATGGTTATGAATATGAAAGTATGCCAATATTTTGAAATGGTCTAGCAGAAAAAAAAAAGTGATTATGGACATAACAAGATATTGAACATTCTGTCTAATTATATTTTGCTTGGGGCTACCATTAAAACTATTAATATATTTTTGAAAGAAAAATACTAATGCATATCAAAAAACAATTTTACTTGATTTTATATATTGCTAATTTGGGAAAAATCTTACAATTAGAAGTAGAACCATTGAGGATCAAAAAACAATTTTACTTGATTTTTATTTCGATTGAATGGTTTTTTGAATGAAATTCTTTGTAATGTTCCAAAATTTCAAGGAACTAATTTCTTTGTACCAGCATGAGATATAAACTTTTTATTTTGTGATCTATTATCTGTTATGTTATTATTTTCTAATTATGATAATTGAATTGATTGTGTAGAGTTTTATCAAAATTGATAAAGTTTTATTTGTCTAATTGTGGTGTGAGATTTCGATTAAACATGTGATTCTTTTATGAACTTGGCTTTTATGCATGACTTGATGTTGCCATTAAATCTTTATTTGCACATTTTTTTGTGTTCTTTTTTTATTTTCATGAAAAGACATGAATATTTGTTTAAATTTAGGGTTTAGAGCATATGATATTGGATTTATAAATTATAATTTTTTTTTTCATGTGTGACTTCATGGATTGTATTATTGTTGTGTTAGGAATCTTAAACCCTAAAAAATCATGCATCATAATTTTATGTTCAAGAATTTTCATATATGATTTCTAATAAATCACCATTACATTATCATTCATAGGAATTTTGTGTTTATTTTTATTTAACTGATTTACATACAGAACATTCAAAACATTAAAATTTATGTAATACACTTCTAAAATTCACTAGAGGAAACTTTTAAATTAGGCATAATTATAAGTTTAATTAGCTAATTAGGCATAAAAAAAATTAACAAAATAGGCCAAATTGTCCGTTCACTCGCCTTAATTTTTTTTTAAAAAAATTGGGGGCAGCTGCAATATTTTGCTTATATCTACCTCACCCGGTATCGGAATTGAGTGAGCTTAGTATCGTTTGAATCGTAATGAAATTTTTCACAACTTTCATGTTGATCAAAAATTAAGATTGTGTCCCAATAAGTATAGTATAAAAAAAAATCAAGACCTTTGAAATTTTGACCACCTTTATTTGTCTATATCGGACTATCTCGATGTAATCGCGAAATTTTAGATATCTAATCATAATGAAATTTCTCATAGCTTTTATGTTGATCATAAATTACGATTGTGGCCCGAAAATTTAATAATTGAAGGTGTGTTTATCGCGTGTGTTCTTAACTTATTATTATTTTGGTGGATTACATGCCGTGATAATTAGGCTGGATGGAAAAAAATGTAATTAAAATAAAATATTAAAATTAAATAAAATCTAAATTATTTTATTATTGTTGGTCTGATGAATCTATTATTTGTTTAGAGAATGAGAATATTCTAAAAAAATTATTAATTATTATTATTTATTTATTTATTTATTTTTTATGTTAGTTTCATTGGTTTTGTTGATCAAGTTATCTGAAAGTTTGGTTTTGATGACTTTGATTGTTTTGATGTGTAGCTTATATTATTTTATGTGACTAAATATTTATTAAATTCTAATTTTATTTTTTATTAAATTTATTATTGTTTACTATTTTAAAATAATATTATTCTATTTAAGTCTATGTTTTAGTATTATAATTAATTGTATTATTACAAATTTATTAAAGAATAAAAAATACTCATTCAAGGTTTGAGAGCATATGATATATGTATGTATATGTATGTATATATTATGTTTTAGTATTATAACAATTATATATAGATAAGTCATAATCGTAATTTTTGATCAACATGAAGTTGTGAAAAATTTTGTTACGATTTCAACGATACTAAGTTCGCTTGATTCCAACACCGGATGAGTCCGATATAAAATAAAGCGCCGCTCAAAATTTTAGTTTGATAGCTTTTTTGGCGATTCGCAAAAAAGCTTATCGGATCATAATCTTAATTTTTGATCAACATGAAAATTGTGGAAAATTTTGTTACGATTCCAACTATACTAAGTTCGCTCAATTCTGACACCGAATGAGAAAGATATGAGCAAAATACTGCAGCTGCCCCTAATTTTTAAAAAAAATAAAAAATTAAGGCGAGTCGGTCATGCGTTGAACGGACGATTGGCGTTGACGTTGATGCCACATTGGTACCAGTACGTTGAACGGACGATTTAGCCTATTTTGTTAATTTTTTTCAGTACCTAATTAACTAATTAAACTTATAATTATGCATAATTTAAAATTTTCCCCAATTCACTATTCAGTATTTACATTGAGAACCCTCAAAAATTTTAAATAACATAAAAAAATAACCTTCTCATCCTCTCCGTTATCGACAGAGGCGACAATCATGGGAGGTGTGGAGGTTGGGATGAAAGAGAAGAGTACAGGTGTTGATGGTTGTAGAGAGTATCGTGACGGCAGTGCTCCAAGATGATGCCAAGGTCTTACCCCTGGGGTAGGCCATGCAATGGGAATCTCGGAGCCGCCTTCTTTTTCCGCTGCCTAATCATGGCCTGCATTAAATTTGAAATTGAAGTAATAGTTGCAAAATGCCACTTCTCCTCTCCTAGCCTTCAATCGTCACTAACTTTTTCTCTCCCATTCATGTCCAGAAACTTCTCTTGTAGTGGAGGGAGGCAGCACCGATGGAGGTGGAGATGGTGAGCCATGGGTGAGCCTCCATGATGCGTTCGCACAACGCCAGCATTCATCCGTAAATGCGTCTTGACTTTGAATTGCACTTAGCTGATGTCCATTCTCTGTCCTAATTAGTGGTTGCCGGAGCTTTGGGAGAAGGTCAAACAGTTCCTGCGAAATTAGATGCCATTGACTCTTAGATCCTGAACGGCCGGTTAAGCATGGAGTTCTTGCTCTGATCCGTCATGGGAGAATGGTTAATTAACTGTCTTGGTGGTCCTTTAGGATTTAGAAGACAGTGAGTTTGTGTCTCCCATGTCCACGGCGGAAATGGCATATGTAATCTTAGCTCCGTCGATTGGAAGTGAAGTTGAGACAAAAGCAGATGTGCCGATGGGATAAAGATCACAATCTAAAGTGGTAACGGATCTGAAGGTTTATAGGTGATATGACATTGAAAATTTCACTAGTCGAAGCACGAATCTTGATGTCGAAAATAGTCTGATTCTAAGTCTAAGCTAACCCAGATCAAACACTTAAAATATCATTAAAACTATGGATATCGGTTGAATCCTAAATAGTTCTTAAATATGGAGTGTTTATGATCAAATCGGCGTCTTGATAAGCGGATCTAACAAGATCTTGATTTTGACTTCATTTGAGCATTTAAATACTTAAAATACATGAGATGATCAAATGAATCATTTCGAGCAGTCCGATGGAGTGTTTTCAAATTTTGACTACAATGATCAAAATGCCCTCTCAGAATCCTATAAATAATACCTCATTCTTGTCATGAAAGAGAGGAAAAAAGAGGCTAAGCTAAAGAGAAAAGAGAGCTCTGAGGCTTGAAGAACCTCTCATAATCGTCTCGATGGCCGCCGACCACCGCCAGCCGGGTCATCGTCGTGACCACCACCAGTCAACTACTGGTACTCCGACCACTCGCCGACCACCGTTGCCGCCACCACCGTACCACCACCAGCCTTTTCATCGCCATCGACCACCGCGATATCTCTGGCGATCACCAATATCGACATTGCCGCTGAGAAGAACCGGCCGCCACCGCCGATCCGCCGTTTCGTATGCGCGCCTGCGTTGCCGATTACTATTATGTTTCATCGCTGATTTTGTCATATCACCATCGCTACCGCCACTACCCGCAGATCGATCATCACTGAGCATTTACTATCCATGCCACTAACAATTGTTCGCCCAACTACATGATAGTTGTTGTCACTAATTCGATTGCCGATTTTCTTATATACAACTTTGTAATCCCGTTATCAGGAAAACATAAATCTTTTAAAAAGATATATAATAGAACATTTTATTCTGGCTGATTTTTTTCCTCTTTTTAGGATTTTTCCACGTAAAAATTTTGGAGTGACTTATTCTCTCTTCAACTATCTGTGTGCGTGCTGGATTTTCCAACGAAGCTAAGACGTGAAATTTTATTTTACCGCAACTGGTTTTCTAGCACGCAACAATAGGAATGATCACACTTGGCTCACACCGCTATCCTAATAGAAGAGTTAACGAAAGTTTCTGCACACTGACGATTTGGTTGTTCGTAGATTATTTTTTGAAAAATTATTCTGTGCAAAGTCTAAATATAGCTTATATATCATAACTTCAATAGCATAGTATCATGTGATATTTAGCTAATAGACAACTGCTAATATTAACTATAAAGTATTGTATATTGGGTGTGAAGTGCTGTGTATATAGATAATGTGTATTGCCATACAATTAATATTATATTAATACACAGTAATATACAGTAGTTATGTATTGATTTAGCGTCATATAGTGTTATACTATTATAGTTCGGATGTAGAGCTGCATTCAAACTCCACAAATAATAATCTCTCTAATTTTTTATGTTATTTAGAAGTTAGTGTTATGTAAATAAATAGTGAATTTTAGCTCTTAAATATGTATGTTTTAAAATTTTGAGTATTATGTGCGTAAACCTCTCTTTTTATTTTTGTCAAAAGACATGAATAGTTAACTAAATTGATGGTTGAATTTGATTTTATGTGCATAATTTTGTGGATTATATCATATGATTTTACTAATGATTGAGAAATATTGCAGTAATACAACTATGCATGTGTTTATGTCCCTAAAAATATTAGTGTCATCTTCTTAAAAGTTTGCCAGACCAATTATCTTCTATAGTTGATTAATTAATTAAACAAATTGATAATATCATTTCTAATGAAGTAATTAATTAGATTATCTCTCTGACTACAAATAAATCTGATATTGATTTTATTATTGAATTTTGGTTTCTTGATTATCTAAGACATTAAAGAAGTTTATGAATAACCTTAAAATTAACATTTCAAGGTTATATATATATATATATATATATATATATATATATATATATCCATCTTATTGTTGTGGTTTGTTTTTGTAAGCTTTCTTAATCATATCTTTGTCTAGAAATTAGTTGTACTATCTTCATTATTAAGTATTAGGAAACATGTTAATATTTTATGATTTTAAATATCATGTTGTAATCTTCATTATTCAGTTGCATAGTTTGTAGTATGCATAATAATGTTATATAAATTAGTTATATAAATTACAAGTTTACTTACATAAATGAATGATGTGCATAATTCATATTAAGTGATAAAATAATAATTCATCTAAGCCTGAAATTTTTTTTCACAGGAGCCTTTTAGAAAGGAACTGCTAGAATGGCATAATGATATAAAATTATACAATATATTAGAAACAAATGCTTATAATTTTTCACTATTAATGATGGTTATAAAATATATTTTAAAAGGTAAATGTGAGTCAACTTGTGATGATTAATGAATTTCTCTACAGCGTGCAAAATTATGACTCAAAGCTGCAACATTTATGCTACTCTTATCTCCTTATCCATTTAGTGTACTATTTTGTTGTAATTTTGGTTCAACAAGGAAATATTTCTTGAATTGATTTCACACTCTATTATCTACATGAGTTTAGTGGGAGTTGAACCTTATAAAGAGATAGAAGGAAAGCACCTCCACCGAACTTCTTCACTCAATCTTTATATATATTTGGTGGGAGTTGAACCTTATAAAGATAGATTCTGATGTGTTAAAATCCAGGTTATAAACTACTACTCTTTTCGCATACAGTAATTGGAGCTTCGCCTTTTTTTTTTTTTTTTTCTAATATGCTATAGATGACAAGCTATGATTTTAAACAAATATGCTGCACTTCTTCGTCCTAATTGTAGCTGCGGAATCAGATTTCTTAACTGTGTATGAATTTACGTATAGCTCATGTATGATGGAAGCAAAGCTCCTCCACCGAACTTCTTCACTCAATCTTTATACATGTTTGGTGGGAGTTGAACCTTATAAAGAGAGATTCTGACGTGTTCAAATCCAGGTTATAAACTACTTCTCTTTTCGCAAACAGTAATTGGAGTTCCGTCTTTTTTTTTCTTTCTAATATGCTAGGGGAATTTTTTAAAATAAGTATAGTTTTAAACATAATTAGTAATTTAAGTATCTAATAAATAAAATTTAAATATATATAATGCTTTATCAGATTTAATTTTCTATGGAAGTATGATGAAAGCGTCTCTACCATTTATATGTCTATAGTTTTAAATTATTGGATCTCATGGTTGAACCTTAGGAGATTCTGATAATAGATAAGTCCATTAAAACTACGACTATATCTATATTTAAATTTTATTTATTAGATACTTAAATTACTAATTATATTTTAAACTATACTTATTTTAAAAATAAATCCAATATGCTATAGATGACAAGCTATGATTTTAAACAAATATGCTGCACTTCTTCGTCTTAATTGTAGCCGCGGAATCAGATTTCTTAACTATGGTTCTATTTGATTATTGACGCTGTTGGAAAGTTATTCACACTACCGAATTCAGTTGACTTAAGATAAAAAGCAAAGAATAATTCTCTTCTTAGACTTCTGTTGGTGCTTTTAATCTTCTAGTGCAGGTAGAGCTTCTCTAGCGTTTTTTTTCTTTTTAACGTGCAATATTAAAGAGTAATTCACCGGCTGATAATTTTTGATAATTTTGGACGAGAAATGTTAAGAAGACAGAATAATATTTTGCTGAAATGAAACACAGTTAACCCTAAATGCCATTTATATCCCATTCCAATTTATTCTATACTCGGCCATAAAAGATTGATTCTTTTAGTTTCTTTTCTACAATTACAGCAAACGATGGAGACTGCATTCACATTTATTCATGATCTCTTTCATTTTAGTGAAATGCAATATGGCTACAGATATCAATGGACGCCTAAAAACTGAACTGGTCCAGCAAAAACGAAGGTGATCATGCATATTATGAGTTCTATTGAATTATTCAGACTATTAAAACCATTAATATATACTTGGATGGAAAAAAAAATAAAAATCTAATTTTTGTATTTAGATTGATCATGTAATTGAGTTTGTTATATTTATAAAATTTAATTTTTATTGTTTAATTATCATTTAGTATTTGATTCGGACATGTGATTCTTTTATGATCTTTATTGTTTTTTTTTACATGATTTCTAGTAAATGATTATCAAACTATCATCACCATAAAATTTATAATTCTTTTTTATTTTCATCAAAAAGACGAATATTTATTTAAATTGATGGTTTGCATATTGTAAATTTGATTTTGTGTGCTTTACTCTATAGATTAAATCATATTATTGTGTTAGGAATCTAGATTTTAAAGCACCATGTATCATAATTTTATGATGTTAAATTTTTACATATGATTTTAAATAATTTAAAAAATTAAATTGTTAATTGATAACTATAATGTGGCTATCATGAGGTTCAAAATTCTGAAGTGTTTTTAAAAATAATTATTCTCATCAAATATATTTTATTTTAAATCAAAATATAAACAAAATAATATAAAAATAAAAAAAATAAAAGTGAACCCAACTGGCTCCAAAGCTACCGTTCCAAAGAAACTTTCACGTATTACTGTATTCATAAAAAAAAAAAAATCTTTTTAAGTTGATGTTCTATGAGATATAAATTTAATTTATCAGTGTGATTTCATTTCTCTGACAATTATTTCAGATATTTTGAAGAAGGATACGAATCTACTCACGCACAGCAGCAGTTCATATATGGTAGAAGCAGACCGGCTCCACTGATCATTCTCACTCAATCTTGAAGCATATTTGGTCGTTTTGAGCCTTGCAAACACATTCTGATGTATTAAATCCAGAATTTAAATTTCTTCTATACCATAATTTGTATCGATACAATAATCATATTTTTACTAGAACAGGATGATTCATCAAAAACTGGTCCGGGCCCGATTTACAAATTAACCATTGGCTCTGATTGATTTTGATTGGTTCTGTACGAAAATGATTTTGAGTATGAATCGAATTTGTTCACGATTGAATCGGCCATATTGGTTGATCTGATCCGGCCTTCAAAACCATGAGTTTTTAAGCTATTCTAGTATTAATTGGAGTTTCATTATACATCTTCCTGGTTTGCTGTAGACTTCGAAGCTTCATGATTTTTAAACTTGTGTGCTACACCTCTTCTCCTTCTAGCTATGGAATCAGATTTGTTAACTGTGCTTCTATTCGATTCTAGACGCTGTTGGAAAGTTATTCACACTATCTAAAAGCAGTTGACTTCAGGTAAAAAGCCAGGAATAATGCTCTTACTAGACCGCTGTTACCGTTCCATCTTCTTTGTTGATATCAACTTCAAGTTTCTTTTTCGAGCGTTGCAGCGGGCTTGGCAGTCTGCATGCACATGCAAATTGACATAAGTAGGCATTCTGAGCTAAAAGGAGCTGAGCGCTCAACAAATTACTCAGAGCTTCGATTCGATTAAAGTTCCTGCAATTAGTTTAAATATTTTTATAAATATTCAGTTATTAAATGAATAAATCTGAACATTTTGTTGTTTGAATCATTTATGATCATAACAGTATCATTTGATGTTCATGAATAAGTATGATAAGAAGTTTAATTAATACTTAATATAATACTTGTTAAGATATATGAGTTATAAATATAGATAAGTATTTACTAGATAATTCAAAATCTAAAAAAATTATGATATAAATATATTTTATGATAAGAATATATTTTGTAATAAGATTATAGAGTTTATAATATAAAGGAAGTTTAGAAATTAAAATATTATGACTTAAAATTATATATATATATATATATATAATTTATTGTTTATTTATTCTTGTAATGCAATTCCTCAATTTTTTTAGCCTCATTTAATATTCACACATATTTATCCCGCATTATAAAGGAAGAGTTAGTATTGTAATGTTTAAATTGAATATTTTTATCTCGCAATTTCATTTGGGTGATAGGCACATTTGTTCAATATTTTTATCTCGCAATTTCATTTGTTCAAAAATTGCGAGATATATTATAACATTATAAACAGTATAACATTCTAACATGAAATGTTATTATACTAATAATAAAATGTTAATATTATAATATATAAAATATAAATGAATTAAATATAAATAAATTTATAACTTAAAATAATAGTTATTAACGACTATAAATCATAAAAAAATAATTTAATATTTTTATTCTCATCTTTCATCTATAAATATAGAGAATATAAACTTGAATGAGATGAAAAAAATCTAAATAATCTCTCTTTCTTTCTTCATTCACTTCCATTATTGACATTCTTTTCATATCAATTTTGGGCAACAAGAGAGATGCAATTAGTTCGAAGTTTTACCGATCAATCGTAGTGGACGTCCGATCAAAGCAAGAGAATGAGTTGTATCTTACGAGTAGAAGATAGAGCTACAAATTGATGCCTAATACTTGATCTACTCTAAGGATAATGTGATTAGCACGCCTCCCTCCTAAGCTATTTCAATCTCATTACTTTTATTTTTATTTGCTCAGTTGTGTTAAATTTATTTTTTAATTTCATATTTCCAATTTAATTTTATGACTCTAATAGTCTGCTCGAAATCAAGCAATTTTATAAAATATACTAAACTTATAGCTGGCTATTCGTCATCTCATCAAATGAATTATTCAAGGCTTGAAATTTCCTCGCAAAGCCAAGCATAAAGTTTCCAGAGCCTTCATTGGATTCGAGTTTGGCGATTCTAAATGAAGTCAATAATGACTTGAACTGATCTTTTACTTAGAATTCATTATGATTTCTCTATATAATCAGAAGATTACTAACTTAACCAAGTATTTTTAAAATTTTATAGTACACTTTTATTTGTATGTATATATATATATATATATATAGTTTTTCATGTTGTGTTGTGCCTCAATTAGAATCTACAATTATTAGCTAAGAGAATAAATATTATATATTTGATTAGTCAGGCTGGTATTATATTTTTTAATAATTTAGAGATAGTTTGAGATCATTTTTATTTTTATGTTAATTTTTTTATTTTTTAAATCTAAATAAAAATATGTTTGATAGTAATAAATATTTTTAAAATCACTCAAAATAATAAAAAACCAATTCAAGTGTTTTTAAAATAATAACTTCATTTTTTAAAATAAATTAAAATACTTAAATAATACACAAGAAAAATATATTTTTTAAAATATATATTAAAATAAAAACAGAAAATAAAAAATAAAATAGAAGATTTAGACATATACCACACAATTCTTATACATTTATATATCTAACACTGAAAATTTGATATTTAGATTTTTAATATTTTACTTATGCATAAAAAAGTGTATTTACTTTTGAAATAATAGTAATAATGATATTTTTGATGTGATGTCAAAGATTTGAATATTATGTATATATAAATATCAAAATTTAAGAATTAGATATATAAATATATAAAACTTATGTTTAAATGCTCCAAACAAATTTGATACCAAGTAAGCCACAATAAAATTTCACAACTTCTTACTCAAGTGCTCTTTTTATCTTCATTTTTTTTTTGTATTATGTTATCTAGGAATAATTTTGCATCAACAACATCATGACCTAAATTCATCATCCTCTGCTTACTTAATTTTCATAATCATAACTTTGACTATTTAAGCTGAAAAAGTCCCCTCATGCTTTGCATGCTATTTTGGTTAGAGCTAAAAACCTATTATACAATAAGGCAAATTGATGTTTTAGGATAGCCATTATTTTAAAGCAATTCTATTGAGTTTTCTATGAAGAAGATAAAAAATAGATGAATAAATATATAAAAAATATATTCTGTTTTTTCTAACATGAAAAGGAGAAGCTAAGCTAAATTAAGGATGTGTTTGGAATAACTTCGCTTTTTTTCAAAAACAAAAGCAAAGACTTTTGCTTCCAAGAGCAAGCATAGACCATAACGCCACTCATAAGACTTCGTAGTGACGACGATAGAATAGATTTGTGATGATTTAGCAATGATTTCGAGCAATTTTCGAGGCAGTTAAGATAGTAGCGTCTGGATAATCAATCATGGTTGAACCTAGGTAATATAAAGGGGACATTTTCAAGACAAAGAGATCTTTTTTTAGATTATTTTTTATTTTTCTTGGCAAGAGGGTGAGAGTGTGTGTGTGTGTGTGTGTGTGTGAGTTCTTTATAAAGCACTATGAGAGTGTGTAAGGGTAGTGTGAAAGAGTGTTTTCTTAAGCAAGAGGTAGAGAAGATTATCAACAACCAAAGATTTTCAACAGGAGATGCTTGACATTTCCACGATGAAATAGTAGAGAATCATGAGGAGTGAACTTAGAAGATCTACTTTGTGTACTTTTTTTTTCTTCTCTGGCTATCCTACATCTTATTTTACTATGTTTAATATGATATTCATCTTTCTCTCTATTATGGAACACTTATCTATAAAGTGCTCTGAATTTATGTGAACTTTTGGAATGTTCGTATTGTAGTAGACTTTATTTGTGGATTAATATAAGAAATTATTTATGCTTTTAATGAAAATATATTTTGCTTCTTTTCATGCTTCATTTACTTGTAATCTAGCCAATTGTAAAGTTAAAAATAAGTGTGATCTAGAGATATCAACTGAATCCTAAAAGAACAAGTAGAAAAATGGCAAATAAATATATTAAATAATCATTCATGTGCTAGATAGTTTGGGGTCACTAAATGGCTATTAAATATTTAATTATTTTTAGGATTTACAATCATTTAAAGGGAAATAGAGGTAAAGTAATCAATCAAAATTTACTTGTACTAGGCAGAAAACTGGATAAAGGGATTGATTTGTTATACTTGTCTAGAGATAGAGAGTGTAACACTTTTGCTCTGGTTGATACTATAAGCTTTAAATTGATCAACTATAGTTTAATATAATACATAGTCTAAAAGATTCCATAAATTCATAGTACACCTTTTAAAATTAAGAAAACCACATATTTTTTATAAAAATAAAAAATTTTTTTATCTGTTTAATATATTGCAAAATAGTAGATAGTCATTTTAATTTTATATTTGCAGTTTTTAAATAAAAACTAAATTTTAAGAGATTAATACTTAACTTAATATAAGTTAATATTTAAGCTAGTTCTAATTCTCATGGAAATGATGCTCTACTCATTCTATATTATTTGATTCGACAAGTGCACTTGCTTTAAAGAATAAAATAAACTGAGTAAGAACTAATTCAATTTCTCATGAAGCTCAATGACACCAACATTATCATTTGTACCAATGTACTCATGGTGACATAATTATTGATTTGTTGAGCCTACTCTCTCATTATTTAAGAAGAAATACAACATCAAATGTTTCTATAATAAACTAAAATTTCCCTAATGTTGCATCAATGCATGGCTAAAACAAACAATAATATGGTCACTATTATATATCTCCATTACAAAGATATCAACCTTTTATTAAGTCTCCTTCTCCACAACTTTTGCATATGTATTGAGCATCCATCCATATCTTGCAAATTTGTTTGTACTTTATTACCATCAAATAACATTTCTTGTGAAAATGGTTTAATAATTGGTCGTATGGCTGAACAAATAAGACTTTCATTTCCATCAAATTCAACATTTACACGCATTTAATTTTGTTTCATTATGTTAAGAAAGGTAGAGGTAGTCCGAAAAAGACTTGGTTAAGATGTATAAAAAATGACCTTAGTATACTTAAATTAAATGAGAATTTGACACATAATAGGACACAATGGAGACGAATGATTCATGTAGCTGACCCCACATAGTGGGATAAAGGCTTGTTGTTGTTGTATGATTTTTCGATTCACATAAAATTTCATTCATTTAGAGGTTTATTTTTTTAATATTGTATATAACTTCATGATATCCATTCAATAATTTCTCATCAAAATAAGTCTACAATTCAAAATATTTTGAAGACCTTTATTAATTTTGCATATAATTTCAAGCCTATGTTAAAGTTGTTATAATCAATAAGGGCTCCAAATTTCAATCCATGCAAACTTTCTTTCATGATAATGGGATGGAATAATAATGCATTTATGTATAATTAAAAGAGAGTTAAATGTGGAAATTTTATTTGGAATACCATGCAAATATTGGGTGTTCTTATTTAGGTAATCAAATATATCATTAAGAGATAAATATATTATCTCAAAAATTAAATATATTACCCTGTAATGGATTCAATTACTTAATAAAGATACTTAAGGTTGATGGGTATTTAATATACCAAAGATTCTTCCCTTGAACTATATAGAGAAGTAGAATATGATTTATTTTATTCCAAAGTTCACGATTCCTTATAAGGGCAAGCCCCTATAGTTAATTATATTATAGAAAAAAAGATTTTTCTCCTAAGAATACTCTCGATTAAAGAAGTTGACTTTCATCTTTATGAATTTCAAAGCTTGTTTTAAAAGGATAGTTAATTTGAAAATTCAAAAGGGAATGCTCTCGGATGCCAAAATAGATTAAGTGTGAAATACTTTTAGATATTAAGATGTCTAGGAAGCATTTCAACTATCATAGTGTTGTGCTTTATATTTTTGAGATTAAATTCATTAGAGTTATGAGTTTGACATTTTATTAGAAATCTAAGACTTATATTCTAATAGCACAAGACTGTAGAAATGCATAGTGGTTGAAGACTTATTCTAATATGATACCGCAGAACCTGAGTCTAAAAATGCTACTAACATATGTCAGAAGCTTGACTTGTTCTAAGTTTTGGGAATTATCTATTCATTTTCTTACCTAAGAAAATAAAAATATCCCTAACTATTATGGACTTATTTTTCGCTTGGAAGGGATTGTCAGCTAACACTTATTTCATTTTCACTCATCAATTTTAGAGGATTTATGCTTAAATGCATGATGAAAATTGATTATAGGCTAAATCATAGAGAAGGGGTATTCTTCAATATAAGAGACTGCTCTCACAGGTCAAGCCTATCTCTTTTTATGCAAGATTAGAGACCCCCTATCTATAAGAGTGAAATAATATGTATGCATGATATTTAAACATAAAACCATTCAGTTAAGGGGTTACTAAATCTTTTATTTCTTAATTAAGATCATAAATTTTAAAATGAGATTATGAGTTGATTAAAATTTAGTTTAAATTATTAATTGAAATAGAAAATTTACTTTTTCTAAGTGCCTAACACATTCAGGTTTCATCACAACACATAACAATTACTGAAAAAACTTATGAAAACATGCAGTTTTATTGTGCACCCCAAAATAAATTAAGTCAAATTTAAATAAATAAAATAGGCTACTACGACAGGGTACCACTATATACCCTTCAAAAGAAAAAAAAAGGGTGGGCAGCTAAGCTCTGTCCTTATACATCTGAGTCTATAACTAAAAGTTTGATTTATGGGATCTTTATTAACTTTAAGATCATCACCTTATTCAGGGACCTCCCTAGGCTTCACCAAGGACCATTAGATAGGTACAATAAGCTCCTAAATCCCATAGATCCTAACCTAATTCTAGGCTCAAATTATATTTTAAAAAACTAAAATAAAATCTAAATCTTACAAAATAAACATTAAGAAAAATATACAGTACACCATCAACTTATATTTCAAACATATAAGCTTAGCATTAGTGATTGTCAAGCCCACCTATCCTATTGGGCTATGCTTAGAAACTTAAGCATCACTTATAAATAAATTGCATTTATTTTATATTTATTACAACAGTCCATTTAAGCACATCCTTCTATAAAAAATAGTGTTAGCTTAAAAAAGAAAGCCTTAACATCCAAACTAGCAAGCAAATAATCTTAGCCTAAAATAGTACACCACCAAAAAAAACAACACATCACATCTAAAAACATTATAGATCATCAGCCTAACTTAAATCTAGGGTCGGAGACCTAGTATTCTAGTGAGTAGAAAGACAGGCTTTTGTGGTATGGCTGCACTAGGCCTCCTTTTAGTTTAAGTTTGATTTAAGTTCAAAGTTTGTTCAATTTACCACTAGAGGGTTTCAATTTAAGTGATTTAATTGATTTATGGTTTTTATTTCAATTTTTTTTTTGTTAAAGTTGAATTTAGATTTTAAAGAATGAAGAATAAAATAAATTCTACTTAGGGCAGAACCCATCCTGTCCAACATCTTAATCTTAGTAGGATGAAATCCTCACCATGAGGAGAAGATTCATTCTAGTGGTCAAACTAAGAACCTACGTATCTTAATTAACCCTTTTAATTTATTTGAATGATTTAGTTGATATTAATTTAGCTATTGATTTATTTAATTAAAGATTGAGTTTGTTAGAGTCATTTAACTTTATGTGATTTATCGTTGATATTGATTAGAGATTTGTTGGGTCGTAGTTTGGTTTAATTCACATGTAACGATTTGATTAAGGTTTAATTCTTTTCATTGAACTATAATTCATTTCTTCAAGTTTTACTTTAAGGATTTAATTTCATATGATTTATATCAAATCATTTCAATGTTGCTTAAATTTAATGATTTCATCTTTTCGTTTAAGTTTGGTTTGAATTTAGTTAATCTTATGGTTCTTGTTTTAATTTAATTTAATTATGATTTTATTAAAATTTTATGATGAATTCTTATTTTTTAAATCCCAATTAAGAATTCGATTATTTGTTAATAATTTGATTTGTATGTTGATCATAATAGTTTGATTTAACTCAATTAATCTTTTGTTATAATTTAATTGATTTATTTAATCTATTTAAGATTTAAATTTAATATAAAATTCAATTGGTTTTTATTTATTATTTTATATTATTATTATTATTATTATTATTATTATTATTTATAGTTGACATAGCCAATCAACTATTAAGGTTACATTCAACTCATTAAATTATCTTAATCAACATTCATTTCATATTCAATTGGATACTACCCAAATAAAATGGTGAAGTTATTTAAAATTAATTAATAAATTAGCTAAAGGTTTACATTTAAGTTAATCAAATGATTGATAAAATTTCTGATCTTAGTAATGGATAACCCATTGCCAATTTTTTTTTTTTTTGTTATTATTTATTTATTTATTTATTTTTTAGAGTTTAACCCATGATTGTTTGATTTGTATTTGGCACTCCTTTTCTTTATGTGGCTTATTTATTTATTGGTTTATTTAGATTAAACATTTGCTTTGATTTCAATTAGATTTTATTATTTATAATGAAAGTTCCATTTAACTTGATTCATTTATCATGTTAATTAGAGTTTAGTTAGTGAGCTTAATCAATAGTTTATGTTTTAACTTGATTATTAAACTTATGTATTTGATAGTTAATTATTTCACTCTATTCAAATAGATTGGATTATATATGATTTGGTTATGTATTTAATTGCATTGATTTAAGTTATCTTATATTTATTTTATTTGATTACATAAATATTTTTTTATTAATATTCAATGATTATTCAAAACCAATTTGATTTATAATTAATTTAATTTAAGATTTAATAATTAAGAAATGTTCAATTTAGTTTGATGGATATTGAATCTAAGTGGATCATATGGTTGAAATTTAAAGATTAAGTTGGCTTAAATTAGCTAATTGTTGACTTATTTGTTTTGTTTGTTTGTTTAAAGTTTGGTTTCAAGAATTCCATCATGATTAATTTGGTTAAAGTATGATTAGTGATTAATTGAATATATGGGATTGATTTGATTCACTTATTATGGTTGGAGTTTGAATGATAATTACTTTGATTTATCCTATTTAAATTGATTTGCTCATATTAGGTTCAACTTAGTGGTCTAGCTGATTTAATTAAACTAAAGATTATTTAGATTTAACATGATTAACCTAAGTGTGTAATTAACTTGACTATGGGCTGTGATTAAATTAATTAATGATCTAAATCACCTTGAGTGATTGACTTAATTGGATTCCTTAATTCCATCATGATTAATATGATTAATCATCAATTAAACATTCATGATTAATTTGATTTTCTTGATTTACTTGCAATTTAACTAATAATTATCTTAAGTTATCTTCTTTAAATTAATTTATTCATATTGAGTTTATTTTAGATGTTTGGTTGATTAGTTTAAATTAAGGATTGTTTGAGTTCAATATGATTAATTTGATTGTGTAATTAACTTAATTAAAGGATTTAAGTAGATTAATTATGGATTAATCAATGTTTTGATTAACTATTTTTTTGTTAAAGTGGATTATGAATTTAATTAAATGTTTGATTTAAGTTAAGCTAGATTTAAGTATTAATTTTGATATGACTTATTTAAATTAATTTAGTTCAATTAAATGATGACTTAATTTAATTTGGAGTTTCATTATTAACTTAAGGAATTATTAATCAATGATTTAATTAACCATTGTTGTTTTAATTAAAGTTAATAATGAATTAAATATTTGAATTAAATTAAGCCTGCTTTAATGTTAGTTTAGTATGATTTATTTAAATTAATTTAGTTTAATTAAATGATAGATTAATTTGTTTTAAAATTTCATTATCAATTAAATCTATTAGGGTTTGATTTGATTTATTACAGTTGAGATGATTTGACTTACTTAATTAACTTTATATGAAATAAACTAATTTAATTCAATTACTGTTTCAATTAATGATTGATGTTTTAAATTAGTTTCACTAAGTTTAATTTAAAATTTAACTAATTTGATTAAATTAGGTTAAAGTTCATTTGATTTGACTTAGAGTTTGGTTAATGGAGATTTAAGATTATTTTATCTATAGTTTATGTTCGATATATATTGAAATTTAGCTTTGATGAATTTAATTGATGTTGATCTTAATGATTTCCAAAATAATAATTAAGTAATTTTTAGGTTTATCAAGTTCTAAAGGATTTTAATATTTTCTTAAAGCTCCCTAATGTTAATTAAAATTTTTAGGCCATTTCACTGATTTTCTATGATTTTGATAATTTTTAATTATTTATTTTTCTTAAAATAAACTACTTGAGCTTCAAAATTTAATATCTCTCAATTAAACTATTATTTTATCTTGAAATTTTTATGGTAGGTGCGTTTTAGCCATAATTTTATTTCCTAAGAATTTCAACTTGATTTAATTAATATTTTAGAATTAATTAAAGAAATTTTATTTTCACTAAAACTTATATTAAGCCTAAAATATCTAATAAAAATTAGTGATTTTAGATTCAATGGATTCCCCTCGAAAAGATGAATCCAACAAGCCCTATTTGAAATTATTTAATAAGTATTTTATTTTTTATGATTTGTTAAAGTTACAAGTAATTTTATGCATTTTTAAAATCTGGAAAATCTTCTATTGGCCTAAAAAAGTATGACTAGGATTTCGAGTGGGAAAAAGTTTGATCTGATCGGACAGTTTAGATTGAACCTATAGATCTAAGGGCTTAAATCAAGTACAAAGTGAGTTTTTAATCTCAGCCGTCCATGCCATCAAATGGGGATCGGACAACTGCTACTCTTCTTCCTCTCATCCGACGAACCAGGGGTGGCAAATGGATGGAATCTGCCTCATGCCGAATTTCACCATTAATGGTGGTTTGGAGGTTATTATTTGATTTGAAAATGAGATTGCAAGTGGCCATGAGCATGCTTGGATGAGGATTTGGTGTGCACAAAAGTCTTCTTTGGTGGCTTCGGATTTTTTTTCTTATTATTTTATTATTTTCATGCTTCTATCTTCTTCTTTTTTTTTTTTTTTTTTTCTATTGTTGATTTGGCTAAGATCTTTCTACCATCTTTTACTTGGGAGGTGGCTATTTGAGCAATTTAATATATCTAAGTTTGAGAAGGAGGCAAGATGGAGAGATGAGAGAAATCTGAGCATTTTATTTGATTTTCTTTTCTTTCTTTTAGTTTTTCTCTTTTGGTTACTTTAATCCCCTCCTCATTCTCATTGAAGCTGAAATTTTATCAGGTTTAATCAGGACTTAGAAAGTCTTTGGGTTGGCATGACTTCACCTGGGTCAATTTTGGGTTAAACCCATGTTAACTCAATTTGACCCAAGCTAGTTTGGATTAATTCGATCAATTTATATTGGTTTATTTAAGTCAAAGTTATGTTTCAATTATGCTTAAATTGATCATCCAAAAAAAGGATCAATTGAATTGATTTATTTTGAATTTAAGTTGATTTAAGCTCAATTTGACTCACATTGACTAAATGGGTCAAATTAATTTAAATGACTCAATTAATCTTGGGACTTATTTAAGCATTAATTGTGTTTGATAGAGTTTTTAAAATGTTTTGGATTGATAAAATTCAATTAATTTGAGTTTAATTTTTAAATTTTACTATTATTGATTTCTTTTGTTTTTTTGTTTTTTGTTTTGGTTTATTTAGATTATTTGATTCTCGATTCATTTTTATTTTGGCCAATTTAGTATTAATGTGTTTTGATTTGTTTTAGATTCATTTTTGGTCTAGTCAAGTTTGGTATGCTTCTTAGTTCAAATTAGGCTAGATAAGCTCATGAGGTCCAATGTCCTATTCTAGACTTCAATTGGTTGGATAAAGTCTATATTATATTTATATTTCATTTATTTAGGTTTTAAATTTAGTATTTGATTTAATTTGCTACTTGATTTATGGTTTGTTCACCTAGTCATTAAGCATAGTGTTCTATGTGCCTAATTAAGAAGCACCTAATCTAAGATTAAAGATCCTATTTACTAAGATTATGGATGATTTTAGCCTCATCCAAAAGTGAGGTCAACATTATAGAATGAAAATATCAATGAAAAATTCTTTCCAAACCTTGGAATCACTTCTTTTTTAGTGAGTATCTCTACAATTCCATACTTTATCAACCTTTAACCCTTATATATATTAGCAATAAGGACCCTTTTTGAAATGTTATGCAACAAATCACTATTGCTTTATCACATAAGAGTTTTTTTATTTTTGCCTTTGTTATGCAATAGTTGTTCATTCCTTTAAAAAATTCGACCCATATGCCAAGTATAGAATGTATATTGGACACCCTATGTATAAAAAGAGATATACAATATATGACATGAAAAATAAAAATTTCTTTGACAACCATAATGCCAAATTTTGTAAATATGATTTTTTTTCATCTCTAATAATCCAACTTGTAGCCAAAACATAGTATTTCTCGACCTCTCCTTTGACATTATAAACATCACATCTCTTAATCAATATTTAACCACTAATATTTTATTTCAAAAATCTAACTGGCTTATATAGACAATGAAGATAATCTCATGATTCATGCTCCCATTACTACTACTTTAGAACACCACACACCACCATATAACATTCTACATAATCTAAATAATCTTCAACATGACTTAAGGATTGTAGATTTACATCCTAAAGTAGTTATTCTTCTTTTTATGGCCTCCTCTTCACAACTTTTTATATTCCACACCTAATTCCAACTTATTGGACATTTCTTACTAACATTATAGGTCAAAAAGAGCTTAAACTTTATGTTCAAGCTATTTTTAATCTATATTTAATAATAAATCGTGAATTCAAGATTATAAGTATTGGACTAAAATTATAAAGTATAATTTATCATCCAATTATATATAAACCAATTGGATGCAAATAGATTTACAAAAGTAATATCAAGTATAATGAGGACATCTATTGCTACAAGCCATATCTAGATTCTAAAGGTTATAATCAAGTTGAAGATATTGATTATCTAGAAATAGTTTGTCCTATTGAAAAAACTTTTCAATCTTCGATGAATTTAATTATCATAACAACATAAAATTGATTCATACACTAATTAATCATTTAGAATGCTTTCTTTTATAGTGATTTACATAAAGTTATACGAAACTTCTTATCATTGTTGATAGGGATAGAATGATGTAAGTTTTTGCTTTAATAAACCCTCTATATATTAAGTCAAACCTCAAAGAATTTGTCTATAACCTTCTTTGTCACCATTCAAAAAGCTAGTTAGTATAACTAAAAAGCAACAATTATCTCATTATGAAGATTAAAGTCATTTTTTTACTACAGTTTTCATTATGTTAAATGACATCCTTTTAGCATTCAATGATCTTCAAGAATTCAAAGACCTTAAATAATTAGTCCTAATCAAGCACTTTCATATCAAACATCTTGAAATTTTGAAGTGTTTTTTTTTTTAAGAATTTAACTTTTCCATTTCATGATTTTTATCTTCTTGTCTAAAAGAAAATATGTATTGAACATCTAATAAGATTATGACCTTTAGATGAACACATAGAAAAGTTACAAATAGTAACAAATTTTGAAACTTACTCTTATAATGGAGTTTCGTTGAATGAACTAATTAAATATTAAATATTGATTAATAGATTAATATATTTTATAGTGATGAGATCGATCATTATCTATTTAGTTTGAACCCTAAGCTAGTTCATGCATGAGCCTGAAGGACCTCATTAATATGTGATTACGTAAAAATTTAAATATGCCAAAGTACTCTAGGATAAGTTCTATTATTTTCTTCAACAATAATCCTATTTTAAAAGCTTTCTGTGACTCAAATTGACCAAATTATCATATAATAGGGAGATCTTATGAAAAGCTAAGAAGCAATAAATTTCAAGCTATAAAAATATATATACTTGGAGCTAACTTGATTGTTTCACATTGTACAAGACATACTGTGCCACAAATAGTTCATAGATCATTAGTTCATGATGATCAGGCAACATTATACATCATTGCTATCCCTTTCTTTTATGATCCTACAGATTATATTGAAAAAAAATTGTCATATAGTTTGAGAGAATTTAAAAGTTGGCTTGATCCTTATATATTCACATTTTTTCAACAATGACATTTAAAAGGCATTCGGGAAGATCAGTTTATGACACCACATGATTTCTCCAGACTTCATGATATTCACTCTCCAACATAATATATTCATGCTTTCCTTAGGTTATGTATATTACCGTCTTCTTTAGCTTGTTAGTACGTCTCTACATTTAATATATCTTGATGCCTTGTTTTAGATGCTGGACTGATTGGCCGTTGATGTCACCATATATTATTTAATATTTGGAAGATTTACATACATACTATATAATTCTTATGTATTTACATATCTAATAAAAAAAGTTAGATATTTACTTCTCTAATACTTTCTTATGCTTAAAAAAATATATTTTTTTTAAAAAAATGAGTGATGATGATATTTTTGATATGATATTGAAGAGTTGGGTGTTATATATATATGTAAAAATTAAAGTTTAGATATTAGATATGTAAATATATAAGAATTGTGTGGTATGTATGTATACCCCTCCCCCCCTATATATTATTTTCACTAAATCATATTGCATCAATTATTTTTTCTGCCTATTATTCTTTTAACTTAGAAGGTAGGGGTGTTCTGATGGGTGGGTTGAACTCAAAATTGACGACGAATTAGACCCCAGATTTATTAAACGGGTTAAAAATCTCAACCCGGTTATGACCCAACTTCAACCAGATTGATCCAAATACGACCCGAATGGTCTATTTATACAAGCATTAGGTCTAAATCGGATCAAAATCGAGTCAAATTATGATTCACAAGTAAAAATTGGGTCAAATTCGTGATTTGTGGATTAAAAAATGAGTCAAATTCTAGTTGGCGGGTCAATATCGGGTTAATTTTGGGTTAGTGAGTCAACTCGAATCGGACCCGAATAATTAAGCGGGTCAATTTCTTTGACCCAAATCCAACACAAAAATTATTCAGGTCAACTTGAACTCGAAGTTTTTGAGTGGGGTTCGAGTCTTGTTGTCGTGTTTGGTCAATTTTTTATACCCCTATCAGAAAGTCTCGAGTTCATTTATATTTGGAGGTCAACAAAAAATGGAAACACGTAGCACAGAAATTGCTACTTTATATAAATATCAAAATCTTGCAAGCTATATACATATAGACACATATTTATACTCAAAGCATTTTGGGTATTAGCTTTAAGAGAAATAATTGATTATTAATTATTGTAAATACATAATATTTTATGCTATACTTATTAATAACTTAGAAAAAAATATATATTGTACATTTTATTTATGCTGGCTTTATGAAGAGAATAACATGTTTTATAATTTTGAAATTAGGCAACATTTTATTAATTTTAAAATTCTAAAAAAATTTGAGATTTTTTATTTACATTTTTACGATATTAGAATTATTTATATGTTAGATAAGAGAAGCAAATAAACTTAAGATAAAAGGAAAATTACCTTATTTTATTAAAGAAAATTCAACTTTGAAATCACCAATCACTAAGAAAAGTAAAGAACATATTTTTTTATCAAAATATTTTTACTTAAAAATAAAAATTATAAAATATTTTATCTCATATCTATAGGTATTATAAGATTTTTGGACATTTAGAGAAAAAGAGGGTGGTCAATAATAGAGGAGTTATATGAACTTATTTTTTTAGTACTTTTTATGTTACCAAACATGCCATTATAGGCTAAAAATACCCCTATGTGGAAATTAAAAATATAAAAATATATAAATAACATTTAAAATATTAAAAAAAATTGGGCTTTTTATCATGCTCTTATAGTTGAGTCCTTTTTTGGACTTTTTCTTTGGCTTTAGCTTTTAGTTTAATTTTCTTGATCAATGTGCTATACCACATTGACATAAATTATATCATTCTATTGTAATCTCCACCATCTATAAATCACCTAATGATGAATCTATTTTATTATTAATAGCTTCTTTCCAAAATAGTGTATCTATAGAATTCATAGCTTCATCAAAAGTAGTAGGATCATTTTCTAAAATAAATAATTCAGTTAAAAAAGAAATAAAAATCAGATGGATCTATAGATAAATATAAAACAAGATTAGTAGTCAAAAGATATACACAAAAAGTTGTGTTGACTATTTTAATATTTATTCTCTGATTACTAGAATTTCTACAATTCATTTGCTTTTAGCTGTATCTTCATCATATAATCTAGTTATACATCAAATGGATGCAAAAATTATATTTTTAAATGGTAATTTAGATGAAGAAATTTATATGGATCAACCTCAAGGTTTTATAGTAAAAGGTCAAGAAAATAAAGTTTGTAAATTAGTAAAATTTTTATATAGATTAAAGTAAGCTCATAAACAATGGCATGAAAAGTTTGATAAAATAGTATTGACATATAGATTTTTTATTAGTGAGTGTGATAAATGTGTTTATATTGAAGTTGTTGATCATGATTATATTATTTTATATCTTTATGTTGATGATATTTTAATTATTGGTATAAATCTCAATATTATAAATAATATTAAACAGTTTTTATCAACTAAATTTGATATGAAAGATTTAGGTAAAGCTAATGTAATACTAGGTATAAAGATTTATAGAAATGCAAATAATATTTTTATTACTTAATCACATTATATTCAAAAACTTCTTAAAAAATTTAATTATCAAGATGTGAATCCTGTAAGACTTCATATAACTTTTTTGCTTTTGCTTTAGCAGCTTGATTATCACAATTTATTAAAATAGTAGGTATAGGTTTTTCAATACAAAGTAAATAAGATAATAAACATTTTGCCACTTAGCTTCAGAAGTACCAAGATCAAGTGCTATAAATTTTGCTTCCATAGTAGATCTAGTGATTAATGTTTGTTTAGTAGATTTCCATGATATTACACCACCATAAAATGTGAAGACATAATCATTAGTGGCTTTTGTTTCACTAGTGTCGGTAATCTAACTAGCATCACAATATCCTTCTAGTAATATAGGAAAACCACTATAATGAATGCAATAGTTTATTGTATGTTTTAAATATTTAAAAATTCTTTTAAGTGCTTTTCAATGAGTTTCACTAGGATTACTAGTATATCTACTCAATTTTTTTATAACATAAGCAATATCAGGTCGAGAATAATTTGTTAAATGCATAAAACAACCAATTATTTGAGAATATTTTAATTGTGATACAATATCACCTAAATTATTTATAAGATGTAAGCTATAGTTATATGGAGTGCCTACAGACTCACATCTTGATAATTAAATTGTTTAAGTTTTGAATAAAATGTGATTGAGTAATAGAAATGTTATTTGCATTTCTATAATTCTTTATACCTAGTATTACATTAGCTTCACCTAAATCTTTCATATCAAATTGAGTTAATATAAACTCTTTAATATTGTTTATAATATTTAGATTTGTACCAAAAATTAAAATATCATCAATATAAAAATATAAAATAACATAATCATGATCAACAACTTTAATATAAACACATTTATCAGACTCAGTAATAAAAAATCCATATGTCAATATTATTTTATCAAACTTTTCATGCCATTGTTTAGGAGCTTGCTTTGATCCATATAAAAATTTTACTAATTTACAAACTTTATTTTCTTGACCTTTTACTAGAAAACCTTTAGGTTGATCCATATAAATTTTCTCATCTAAAACACTATTTAAAAATGAAGTTTTTTTTATCCATTTGATGTATAACTAGATTATATGCTGAAGATAAAGCTAAAAGAAAACGAATTGTAGAAATTCTAGCAATCAAAGAATAAATATCAAAATAGTCAACACCACTTTTTTATTTACTAATCTTCTTTATATTTATCTATAGATTCTCGATTTTAATTTCTTTTGAATATCTATTTACATCCAATAGTTTTACAACCTCGAGATAAATCACAAGTACCCAAGCCTTATTTGATATAATAGAATATATTTCATTATTAATAGATTCTTTCCAAAAAGGTGCATCTATAGAATTCATAGCTTCATAAAAAATAATAGGATCATTTTCTAAAATAAATATTTCAATTAAAAGGGAATAAAAACCATCACCTAAAATTTTCTCTATTCTAATTCTTTTACTTTTTCTAATATTTTCCTCATTATTATTAGTTAAAATAGTATCATTATTATTTATTATAGAATTTTTTATTGAAGATTCTTTTTTATTCATAAATTTTGTAATCTTATTTTTCATAGGAAATATATGTTCAAATAATGTAGCATCTCTAGATTTCATAATTGTATTAATTGAAATATCACTAATATGAGAGTTAATGATAAGAAATCTCTAAGTAAGACTATTAAGAGAATATCCAATGAATACATAGTTTTAGATCCTAATTTTCTCTTTTTATGTTATGGAATAGATATTTTAGCTAAACAACCCCAAACTTTTAAATACTTCAAATTGGGTATTCTATTTTTTCAAAATTCATAAGGTGTTTTATTAGAATCTTTATAAGGAATCTAATTTAAAATAGTGTTAATAATGCTTTGCCCCATAAATTATTTGGAAAATTTGATGAAAATAGCATTGCATTTACCATATCAATTAATATTCTGTTTTTCCATTCTGCTACTCTATTAGATTGAGAAGAATATGGAGGAGTAACTTGATGTATATTATCATTTTTCACAAAATTTATTAAATAAAAGTGAAATATATTCCTCACCTCTTTCCGATCTTAAAATTTTAATTTTCTTATTTAATTGACTTTCTACTTCTAATTTATATTTCTTAAATATATCAAAAACTTCATCTTTAATTTAGATTAAATAAACATAGCAAATTTTGAAAAATCATCAATAAAGGTAATAAAATATCTTTTACCTTCTCTAGTTAAATTACCATTTAAATCACAAACATCACTATGAATAAGATCTAATAAATCATTCTATTTAACAAAAATAGATTTAAATAGTTTTTTAGTTTGTTTTGCTTGAGAGCAAATTTCACACTTCACATTTTTATTTATATAATTGTTAGATATTATATTCATATACATCATTCTTTTAATTGTTTTGTAGTTTACATGTCCTAATCTTGCTTGACAGATGTTAGAAGTAAAAATTAAGAAAATATAAGGATTTAAGCAAAACACTTATTGCTAGAAAATGATAAATTTAATTTAAATAAACAATTACATAAATATCTCATACACACAAATGATCTACTTTTGGTTATAATAACCTTATTTGACTCAGAAATAAGACGATAACTATGTTGAACAAGTAGTGAACCACTAATTAAATTTATCCTAATATTCGGTACATAGAAAACTGAATATAATTTTAAAAAATTTTCTGAAGATAATTTTAGATCAATATTTCCTTCTCCAACCACACTAGCTAATGCTCCATTGCCCATGCTTACACTTCCTCTTGGTGTATCATGGTTGGAAGAAAACCAAGATTTATCAGAACTTACATGTATAGTTGCCCCGGTATCTATCCACCAATCGGTAGAATAATATGAAAAACTAATTTCAAATGATGGGATAACATACCTCAAAGGAAGAGAATCATTGACATTGGAAGTGATCATATTAATTTGTGGTTGAGATTGATTTTGCTTAAAGGTCATGTTATTTTCTTTGGATGCCTTATTTTTCCTATAATAACAAGTCTTTGCAAGATGGTTGGTTCTCCCGCATACCCAACATTTAATCACATTATGCTTTTTATTTTTATTGCTAGACTTATGTAAAATTTGTTTCTTAAACTTTTTATTAAATGATTTAAAATTTTTCCATTTAAAATTACTCTTTTCCGTTAGATTGACATGTGTTTGAGATTCAATTTTAGTGAGAGTTTTATCTTTTTTTTTTCTTCTATTCTAAATACAATAATAAGATCGTCAAGAGACATCTTATTTCCATTATTCCTAAGTATTTGTGCAAATTGACTCCATGATTGTGGTAATTTTTCTATAATCGATGCAACTATAAATGCTTCCGTCATGCTTATGCCATGTTCATTTAGATCATGAATAATATCTTGAATTTCATTTATTTGATCTAATATGGTGGGAGAATAACTCATTTTATATTCATTGAATGATTCGACTAAATTTTTTTCTAGACCCATATCTTCATTTCCATATTTTGATTCAAGTGCTATCTAAAGCTCAAAAGAAAATATTGATGTACAAAATATGTCACAAAGATGATAGGAAAGAACACTAAGAATGCACCCAAGACAAAGAAAATCAGTCTCTTGTGAAATTTTTCTTTTTCCTAACCCCTCATCGAAAGAAGAATTATTTTCTCTTTCCGAATTAGGTTCGGATGAAGGAGGATTATATATTACTGATTCTAAACATGTCAACCAATATAAAGTTTTCTTTTGCCATCTTTTAAAGTGTATTCTATACATTTTTTTTGGCTTAACATCATCATGATAAAGTATTTGTGTAGACATATTTTTTAATTGATGAAAATAATTTGATCTACTCTGAGATTGTTAGAACTATAAGGAAAAAAAATTAGCAATTAAGAAAAAAATTTAACACAACTATGCAAATAAAAATAAAAGTAATGAGATCAAAATAGCCTGGGAGGGAGGCGTGCCGATGACACTATCCTTAGAGTAGATCAAGCCTTGGGTGCACCAATTTGCGGCTCTCTTTTCTACTCATGAGAAACAACTCATCCCCTTCCGTTGATCGCACGTGCACCACGATTGATTGGCAAAACTTCAAACTAATTGTGTGTCTCTTGTTGCCCAAAAATGAAATGAAGAGAATGACAAGAAAAATTATGAATGGAGAAATGGAGAGAATATTTAGATCTTGTCATTACTAGCCATTATTTTAAGTTATGAATTATTTTATTTATATTTATTTAATTTATGTTATAAGTTACATAATTAATATTTTTATTATAATAATGTTAGAATAATAAGGTTAAGAATAACATTATTATAATGTTATAACGTTATAATGTATATATATCTGTAACAATCTCCACCATCTAAATTAATCAAGGAGCCTTCCAATTATTATCATTAGAGATATAACACACCAACAAAAATTTCATAAGTGACATTGCCAATCAAGTGAAAATTAAGTTATGTTAATCAAGTTACAATTTGATGAATCATAATAAAACATCTTTTATTCCAAAGAATATAACTATCCTAAAGGGCAAGGTAAATAATTCTTTCATCATTCAAAGAGAGACTCTACTGAATTCATTTTAGCTCATTTATGTCTTCAAGTTATCTAATTCTCATGTAGGTCATTAAAATTTGATCAATTTCTACACACATCTCTCTCTCTCTCTCTCTCTCTCTCTCTCTCTCTATATATATATATATATATATATATATATATATATATATATATATATCCCAAATTAAAAAGCATCTTCTTCAATCTAGAAGCTTCATTGGCCTCAAAATTTTTGGGTATATAATAAAAATATTTGAGAGTTAGAGCCTAATGATTGAAGAATATTATTTCTTCTAACAAAAGAATGAAAAATAATGACAAAAAATCATTTGGGAAAAGGGTGAAAGCATGTCAGATGCCAAGGAATTCATCGAATCATTTAGTATAAAATACAAGCACTGAGTATTCTTCAAGCTTATGAGCCATCATCTTTGCATGACTAATATAAAGAAGAATTACTACTCTCACAACATGATTCTTTGTGTTCAAGAAAGGGTAGACAAACTAAGTTGGATGTAGGCCACTCCTATATTCTCAGCTGAAAGGAGAAAGCATTACAAAATTGAAAGGGAATGAAAGGTTTAAAAAGGGCTATTACTTTCTTCTCCATCAATCTTTTTAAAAATTTTTTTTTTATATTGGCCCACTGAATTTGTTCAATATAAAAATATTATTCAAAACACAATGAAATTATGATTTCATCTACATGTAAAATTAAAATGCTAGATATAGAAGATTAAATATCTCATGTTAGCCACTAAAGTTTTTTTATGGTGAGGGCAGCCACAAATGATGAGAATACTAATCCGAAGAATAAACAAAATCAGAGACAAAAATATACAAAAGTTGGTAAAGATTAGAACTTATATTCAAAGGGCTATATCCCCACAAGCAGCCCTAAACTTACCGAAAAGCTTTAGCTTGCAGTATAGTCTTTGGTTCTAATTTAAAGTCTTAGACATTTATCTAAGGTTTTAAAAAGATGCAACTGTGATGAATTCTTTTAATTTTATGCATATTTAATATTTGTAAATAACTTTTGTGTATTTTATATCTTTCACTGATATTGTGTTCAGCTTATAAAATATGAGATAATTTTTAAGAGAAAATAAAAAAAAAAGATGACCATCATAAAGCCATAAAAAGGAGCTTTTCTATATATATTTTAATTTAAAAATAAAATAAGCACAATGAACGTTAAAGGGCGTAGTTTATAATTATGCTGCAGAGGAATACTTCTTAAAATAATTTTTAATGAGCTCGAAAATAAATAAATCATGATTGAGCTCAAAAGGGTGAGATTAACGTAAGCATAAACAGAAGTCTGTCTTCTGTTATTTATTTAAATAGCATAAAAATTATGGTATCTTCGAGTGCTAAGTGGTCACTCCTTTCTATCTGATATGAAAGGGATTAAAAAGAAAAAGAAAAAGAAGTGCTAAGTGTTGACACAAAAGAGCCTTATTGACACGATTATATTCTTCTACTGCGTGTTTTAGTAATTAACCTGTTTTGATGATTTATAAAGCTTTTAGACGTCATGAAAAGAGAGAGAAATAGAAAGATCTCTCTCTCTCTCTCTCTCTCTCTCTCTCTCTCTCTCTCTAAACATTAAACTCATCTCAGCTGTAAGTCAAATAATTATATCAACTAAAATCTTGATACCGTAATTTTTAGTTATTTGAACTTCGAAGAATTACTTTGGTTAAGTACGCTGACAACATGAGATGGTTAGGTTTAAGAAAGAAAGATTAATAAAAGATTATAGGTTAGGTTTATTTCCTTGTTCTCTTTTGAGCTCCAGTATCATGATGAAGTTAATTTTCTTGCTGAGGCCAACTCAGGTTAGCTTGGTTTATTCTTATATTAGCTATTAATATCAAACTCCATTTGTAAGTCTTTTTTGAAAAGAAATTAAGTTGTGTTTTCAACATAAATTAATTGCAAACATATATGTATGTCTCAAATGTTCTTTACTTAATGGCAACTTTCAAATATTTGAGACGTCTACTGAGTTAAATATATTAAAATAAATAAATTTAAATAAATAATAAAATATTGTGTATCTAGATTAAAAAATGATATGCTACTTTATTAGGTGTTGATAATTTTCAATTAATTTTGATAAAACATGAAATGATATTTAGGTGCAGCAATAGGTTTAAATATCATTGAACAATTATATAGAAGAATAATGTTATTGAACAATACATATTAGACAGTGAAAAATGAGAATAACAATAATTAAAGATAATATGGTAAAAATAAATTTAGGTAGTTTGATATAAAATGGATCAATAAGTTGTACAGAAAAGATTAATGGGGAGATATTATAAAGAAAAATAAATTAAAAAATGATTAAAATTTGTATAAAAGGATTTCCACAAAATAAAATTGCACATATTTGAATACTAAATAGGAGTGAATGTTGAATAGGGGTGCAGAAAACTCACCCTAAATAATTCGGATAATGCTAATAATATGATGACAATCAACATGTAAGTAGAATGCCAAAGTGATAGTGGTTCTTGCAAAGTTTTTGTTGAAATATTACTTTATCAACAATTATATAGTTAATCATTATTTATAAATATTTTAGTTTTTTTACATTTAATTTAAAATTGCTAATAAATTATTATCTCTAATACTTTGATACAGAGCTTTATAACTTACTATATATACCATATGATTCACAACTAGAATGGTAGAAAATCAGTATGCAACATATGAGCTATAACAATGACCGTAATATATCAGAGTCTACTGGTTAAACCACATGGTAAAAGGGCTCTCATCATAACTTCTTTATATGTGGAGCATATTGGTCAAACTACGAGGACAGAGGACTCAGACCATATTCTTACTAGTGAAGACTATTTTGAGTGTGAATGTAGTAGTATACTTAACATGGCATTAGCTCTTTATGAGCATATGTTAACATTAAATTTGTCACACTCACAAATAATTAAAGAAGGTGATTTGAATGGAATTTAAGTTTAAATTTTTAAAAAATGAATTCTTATTTAGGTGATTTTTCTTAATTTTAAAATTTCCTTGATTATTTTATAATTGATTAGAATTCGACTTTTACATGATTTGACATTAGAATTTTGATAGCAATATACCCCCTATGATTAAAATCTACAATTGACACTGCCATCATTTCTATTTAATTGATTGAATTTATTTTATAACTTCAAATTTTATCAACTTTATTTGGTTCCTAACAAGATTAAGTTCATAATTTATGTATTGTTTGAATTCATTTGAAAATTTATCACAATGTAGAATTTGTCAAGCCTTTTTCAAATATAAAGGATCAGGTCTGTTAATTATATGTAATTAATTAATTTGAAATCTTAGTATGTTGGATATCCTGTTAACTCTAGTCCTATAGGTAGAAGATCAAATATGTAGGTTAAAGCTTGTAGCTATATTTTAGAATTTTTGTAATTAACTACAATTGCAAATGAATTGAGCGTTCGACAAGCCACTTATGACTTGGCTCAAATAAAGCTTGTTAATGATCATTTGGTTAACTAATTAAATGAGCTTGAACACTTTCGTAAATACTTGATTGCTAAATGAACAAGTATGAACATCTTGTTGTTTGGTTCATTTATGTTCATAAAAAGTATCATTTAAAGCTCGTAAACAAGCTCATTAATGAGCTCAATTAAAGCTCGATTAAGAATTGCCTGTGAATAGTATCATTTAAATTTTCATTCATTAGGCTTAATATGTTTTAATTGATACAAGTTGTATATATTTCTCACAAAGCTACTTGCGAACAAGCTCGATTAAGCTCATTTATTTCATTAAAAAAGCTGCTTTTTAACAAACTTGATAAGCTCAATCTGAATAGGACTATTTTAAATGAGCTGAAGCTTGAACACAATTCTAAAAGCACTAATTAAGCTCGAGCTTTATATTGGTAAATGAGCTTGAGCTCGAACAAGCATATGATATCTCGGTTTGATTCGTCTACAGCCCTACAATTAATGGTTCTTTGAATATTATAGACTATCAGCATTTTTAAAATGCTTGTTAATCCTAAAACATTAGCACACTTTTTAATGCAAAGAATTTAAGTCAATTTAATTTCAACACACGTAGCGTCCTTAAGCACTGAATTTAAACATTCAACATTATGTTGGAGTACATGCAATAAATTTGTAACTTAGACAATTTAATGTCTAAACTAAAAATTGAATTTTAGCTTTTATTTAACCCCAACTTAGCTTATCCAACCTTTTTAGACATTAGGATTGTACTCTTAATCCTTTGGTATGAGCATATGCATGCATTTTGTAATTTAGATAATTTTACATCCAAATTTGGAGAATTGATTTTGCATTAAGTTTAATCTCATATTTAGCTTGTGTAGTCTTTTCAAACACTAGGATTGTGTTTTTAAATCAATTAGTTTGAGCACATGCATGTATTTTTAACTAATTTTATTCAATTAATAAATTACTTAATTTTGAATATTATAATTGAGAGTGAAATTACTTAATTTTGATCGAAGGGATCTCCAAAATGTATATATAATTCTTAACTTTGATTATTTGTATGCATTTTAGTGCATCCGAATTGAGTTGAAAATTTTACTATGATGCATGTAAACTTGAAGTTTTGGAAGCTATCTACATGCATTTCAGTGTGTTTGAGTTGGATAAAAAATTTCATCATAGTTTGTATAATATTCATTTTTTTAAGTCATTTACACATATTTCAAAATACATTATTTAGAGAATTTGTCATTTTGAAATACATGCAAAGCTTAATTTAATGTTGCCTTATGTTTGCATGCACGGGAAAATTGTAGATTCAATCATGAATATTTTAGGTATATATTTGTAATTCAAAATATTGCACCTCTGTTTGCGTTTAGTTTATTGAATCTACAAACTTCAATGATTACTTGTCTCATGCTCATTAATGAGCTGTCAAATTTTATGAGATTAAGTTAAACTACTTCAACTCTTTCCAACTTGGTCAATGTGAGCCAAAGCACAATTCACTTGCTTATTGAGAAGCCCTTATGTTAATTGACCAGATATTTGAGGTCACCATAGGTTTTTGTTCATGCTTGCTACTAGGCTATTGAATTTATTATAAGCCTTATCCCATCCCTTTTCAGTGTGTTCAATATAGGTAATTATAAGAATTTTATATAGGTCTGGTCTTGTAAGCAAGTCACTAGGTTTCTTGTTCGTCTCACTTAAGCATAATGATGAGTTGTCTAACCCATAAGGAGGCTAGCTTTTATCATTGCCATAATTTGAATGTTCAATAAAAACCCTTGTTAATGCTTTTATGCATATTGTTATTATTATTATTATTTATGTCTTCAATTTTGCATGGATTTTATTTTATTTTATTTAGATCTTTTTTTTTTTGTATTTTGAAGTGTCATGTTAATCAAAATTATGGTAATATTTTGACAGTATTTCAATGTCGTCCCTATATAGAGGGTTGCATTGGAACTACTTTGACTTACCCATCATTCTCTATTGAGTGTGAGAGTTGGTATTTTGAGGCACCACATCCGAGCCTTCACAGCCGCTATGCCCTGTTGAGCATAGCGGGGTTTTCAATCACCTACATAGAATAAATATGTAATTTTTCATCAATATTTTGATGTTTTACATTTGCAATGAGCAACAACAGCCATCAACATACAAGGCAATGAATTTGACAATTTTCTCTCTTTTTTGTTTCTAAAGAAGATGAGTACTCTGATTTTTTTTTTTAGAAAGAAGAATAGGAAGAGATATATAACAATAGAGAAGACATGGATTGGATTTGGAGGGGCTACTAGTATTGTGTTTGGGTGAACAAAACGAAAGGTTGGGGCCTCTTTATTCATATTGAATGCTGAAGATATGGATCAAGGAGATTGAGGCTAGGGTTTAAGTGCTCAGCCATTGCATGTTGGAAGCTAAAGATGAACGGTAGAGAAAAAATGTTTAAGGGAAATCTGCAGGTGTTGGGGTTGCTGCGTGAATCAAATAGGGCTAAGGGAGTAGATTTAGCTGCTGTTGGTTTGGAAAGTTGATGGGCTTTGAAGTTCGGGTTTGTAGGTAGGTGTGAGGCTAGTAGCAGCTTATATGGGATGGAGATGAGTGAGACAAGGCTAAGGGGATTTTGGTGTGAGGGAGAGGCGGTGTTGGGAATGCAACTTCTTATTGAAGATTAAGGAAGAAAGAATAATAAAACTAACGAAACGTATAGTGATAATGTGTATTCCTTACTAAAGAGATGTACAATGACAATATTTATAATGGAGTTACATCAAAAGTTTGTTGTCAATGTATGGTCAAGATGTTAGTGCAGAGGCTGTTACTTATCTAACGATGGAGAGAAATTCTTACACTATTTTGTTGACGAACAGGGTAAGCGAAGCACATCGGCTACTGCTACTGTGCCTAATAGTTTTACATCCCCAGCAAGCTGATGATATCAGAAGAGAGAGTCAGCTTGGAGCAAGTAGATTGTGATGCTTGCTAGAGAGTGGTTTGGTAAAAGGGTCCGCCATTTGATCTTGACTAGCAAGATGATGAATTGAGATGTGATTGTTCTTGATGCATTATCAGATATAGTGGCAATCAATATCAATTTGTTTGGTGTGAATATGATGAACACGATTGTTGGCTAGAGTAATAGCGAATTTTTCTTTGTAGAATAAAGGTGTGGCTTGAGTTATAGAAATTTCAAAATCTTGTAGAAGCCTTCGAAACCAAATTATATCTGTCGCAGTTATGACAAGTGAGCTGTATTCAGCCTGAGAAAAAGAGCGAGCCATAGTTGATTGCTTTTTTGACAAACCAAGAGACAACTGTGTCTCCAAGAAATTTACAATAGCCAGACGTGGATTTGCGACCTTGAGAATCACCGGCCCAGTCAGAGTCTGCATATGTAGTGAGATGTAATTTGGTAGAGTAGATGGGTAAACCAAGAGTTTTGGTTCCCTTAATAAATCATTTGAGGAAGAGATAATGTTGTTGTAATGGCTTGTGCATAAATTGGTAGACATAGTTAACAACAAATTGGATGTCAGTTCTAGTGAGGGTAAGATATTGAAGAGAACCAACAATTTGGCGATAAAGATGGGAGTCGGACGGTTGAGTATCAATATTTTTGGAAAGTTGTTTTGTAGAGTAGGGGTTGTTGTAGACTTACAATTTGTCATGCCAAACCTTTGTAAAATCTGTTGAGTATTTAAGGATTGGCTGAGATGAAGTACATAAGTCTTGCGGGTTGTTTGAATTTATTGCGAGATGAAGTACATAAGATTGTAGGGTAAGCTTGGAACATGATGGAGATTGTGAAGAGAGAACTTACGATTAGGAGTGGGTAAAAGTCCTTGATCTGTGTGAGCATTGGGAAGAGCCTGTCTTTTCCGAACTTTAATAGCACTATCCCCATTGTATTCTACTAAATTAGACAATTATTTTGAATATGAAGTTAGATGAGTAGTTACTCAGCTATCCAAGTACCAACTGTTTTCTAAATTGGACTAATTTTCTGCAATGAATGTTGTGTTGGATGAATATGCTCAATCATGATGATACCAGCATTTATCAGCTAAGTGACCAGGATTACCACAAATTTGGCAAATGATAAAATTATTTCTGAATGAATTTCTATTGTTTGAATTTACTTATGATCTAACATTCTTGTTTGGTGATTCTGAATGAAGTTCTATTGTTTGAATTTACTTATGATATAACATTCATGTTTGGTGATATTGTTTTCCCTTTATGTTATTTCTAAAGTATTTGTTTCATCCTTGTCCTCATGTGATTGTAAGGGTTGTAGGATTGTCATTTATTTGAAGTTGGTTGAGTTCTTTAGAAGCTTTATGAGTCAGATTCAGCTCTTCACTACAAAGGAGGGTGTAAAGATCATCCAAATTGATAGGTTATAATTGAGTCCTGATGGCTATTTTAAATGCATGTTAACTAGAAGGTAAACCATTTATAGTATACAGAATATTATCTTCAGCATCGTGTGGAGCTCTAATAGTTGCAATAGTGTTGACTTTGCTGTGTTTTCTGAAAGTTATTGTGTCATGGTTTTATCACCCTTAGTTATATTGTACAGCTCAATCTTTAGCTGAATAATTCTGCATCTGTTGGAAGATTGCAGTCGTCATTCTATTGTGGCTAAATTTCAGAACAGGCGTTGAGAGTGGGGACATATGGAAGAATTGGTGGTGTGAATATAGAAAACAGAGCAACATCAAAGTTAAGATTGATCAAATTTCATTTGATATATTATGGATTAGATTGTTGAAAACATATGAAGATAAAATAAATTTATCTTGTCCGGATCTCATATCAAATCATCAAGAAGATTTAATCGAAAGTGTACCTGAATCAATGGAAAAGCTAATGTGGGATTTTGGCCTTCCACCTCTGATACCACTGAATCAATGGAAGAGCTATTGTTGAATTTTGGCCTTCCACTTTAATGAGATGTTCTTGAGAGAGAGAGAGAGAGAGAGAGAGAGAGAGAGAGATTTCTTTTTACTCAAGATGGGATGCGAGGAAAAATAAGAACCAACCTCTTTAGAATGGGAACCATGACCTTATTTATACTTGAGTACATCTCATTTTATTTCAGCCCATCATAAAAATAAAATGAAATGTCTGGTCTCTACACATGATAATTTCATATAAAATTAATGATATACCTCAAAAGCCTAAAAATAATTAATCTTTATTTGATCACAAAATTAATAGGTTTAAAAATATGATATCACCTAATATATATTAAATTCATATATTAGCCCACATTCAAAATTCTCAATAATCTCCCACTTGGGTCACATATATTACTTGACAATTATACATTATTAAATACTTTAAGAGCTAAATATTTGCTATCTTTAAAGAGGAATATCTTTAGACAATCTAGTCCAATAATAATATTGGCATATAATCAAAGTGATCTTTGTTATAATTTTTCTATAACAAGACCAATCAATGATCACTAAATCAATATGATTAACGACATAGATCAAGTATGGATGCCTAGCATAAAGATTTCATGTAATGTGATCATATATTATATCTATTTCCAACCGATCTTATATTATAACTCAAATGAGTTATAAATATAGTTTCATTTATTTATGCTAAACTACAATTGAAACTACATAACTTTATTTCAGAGTTTTCAACTATAAGATAATAACAATACTTTATTCTGATCAAAAAAATTTATTTACAATTATTAAACATCATAAGCAAACTCCCACTATGCTAGCATATTATCAAAATAAATTACTCCCATATGAGCCACACACTCATGAAATACTTTAGGAGATAAATCTTTTGTAAGTGGATCGGCAATCATAAATTTTGTACTAATATATTCAATAGATATTTGAGAACTCTGAACTCTTTCTTTTACAACAAAAATTTTTATGTCAATAGCCTTTGATTTTGATGAACTCCTATTGTTCTTTGAATACAACTCAGCGGCTCCATTATCACAATTTATTTTTAATGGTCTCTCTATTTTATAAAAAATATTTAGCCCAGTAATAAAATTCGCAACCATATTCTTTAATTTGATGCCTCATAACAAGCTATAAATTCTATTTCCATAGAGGAAGAAGTTATGAGTGACTGTTTAGCACTTTTTCAAGATATAGCTTCTCCAGCTAATAAGAAAATATAACATGAAGTGGATCTTCTACTATGGAGGCAACCAGTAAAATCAAAATCGAAGTACCCCGCGATCTCTAAATGATTTGATATCCGATATATTAGCATAAAGTTTTTTGTTCTCTTCAAATACCGCATACCCGTTTTACTGCTTTCCAATTATCCATTCATGGGTTTCTTAATATATGCCGAGCATTCCAATAATGTACGCAATATCCAGACACATACAAACTTGAGCATACATAAGACTTGCTAGTATAGATGCATAAGGGATTTTTTTCCATCTCTTTTTTTTCAAGTTCATTTCTTGGACATTGAAGCAAACTGAATTTATCACCTTTAGCAATGGGTGTATCTCCTGGTGCACTGTTGACTTCACTTTTGAAGTGAGCTCTCAACTTCCTCATCATAGATCTAGGACTCTCGTAGACACTAGTTTCTTAGTCTTAAGACACTTCTAGTGATTAGGTGAACACTTAACCTAATCCTAGAGGCTTAGAAGAGTTGGCCATAGAATATGTTGTGCCTTAGGGATCTAGGAGGGCTTGCCTACCCTATAGCCTAAACCTAATCCTTGCTTCCTTCTTTCAAACCAAATCTCAAATTTAAATCCAAATTCCAAAATCAAATCTAACTATCAAATGATTAAAACCTATGATCAAATTCAAACTCCAAATCCCTTTCTAAGCCCTTTGATTTTATCTTATGGACTTAGCCTTTCAAATCAATCCTGATTCAATTGATTTTTTCAATTATCAAATTCAATCCCAAACTAAATTCCAAATCATAAATCAATCCCAAAATCAAATCCAAATGATTGAAACCAAATCAAATAAAATTCCCAATTTTAGCCCTTTTAGCCAAATGCTAGAACTTGGCTAAATGTTGCCCAAACCAATTCAAAACTCACGGATTTCTTTATAATTCAATCATTCCTACAAACATTGACCCAAATATAAACTTAAGCCATCATTTTCAAACCAAACCCAAGTCAACCCAAGTCAAGTCCATGTTGATTATTTTGGCTTGAAATTGTCATATGAACCAAAACTCATTTGGCTCCAAACCACTTGCAATTGGATTTATATTTAAATCTTAGGCTCATGTGTGAGTTTAACTAAACTTGAATTAAGCTTTGATCAAGCCAATTGACCCATTTAGGCTCACGTGACCGAAAGTAGCTTAAAAGACCCTTTTGAGCCAAGTTCTAATCCAACCCAAATTGGATTGAACTAGGCCCATCCAAACCTCACAACATAACCAACAACTACACTAGGGTGATCAAGTACCTTTAATTGGGTCAAACCAAGTCAAACCTAACCTATGACCAAGTTAACATTTAGCCCAAATGAAACCCAAACTAGCCAAAATCTACCATAAGCCAAATTGATTAAAACCATTAATTCAAACCAACCCATAATCAATGATTGAACATGACCAAACTTTTACTTGAGCCAAACCAAGCCCAATTAGCCATTTGACCCAAGTTGACCCAAATTGGCCTAAAAAGCTAAAATAGGTCAAATCATGATTTGATCCAAATTGATTGCAATCAATAGCTCAAGCTCATTCCAAATCACTTATTGAACTTGACCCAACTTAGCCCAAGTTGATCAATTGGTCAAGTTGATCAACTGGTCAACTTGACCCAACTTAGCCAATTTGGCCTAAATGGTCAAATTAGCCAAAATCCAAATTAATTCCAAATTGAATCAAACCAAAATCTATAATCATTTCAATTAGCTAATTGAACTTGACTCAACACCTAACTTAACCCAATTTGATCAAATTGATCAAATTGGTCAACTTGATCCATTTGACCTATATGAACCAAAATGAGTCATAATCAAAAAATTAAAAATTGAACCAAATACACCAATACACTCCAATTGATCATTTGACTCAACCCCAAATTTGACCAATTGGTCAACTTGACTAACCCAATTTTGAAAATAGGTCAAAGCAAAGCCAAATCAAACCAAACAAACTCCAAACCACTTGAAATTTGGGCTAACCCACTTTTGACCCATTTCAAATCTGCTCAAATCAAACCCATTGCCAAATGACCATTTTTTCCTTGGGTTTAAGGCATCCCATGAGATAAGACACATGAACGTTGAGTCATTCTCTCCCCATGGCACCTAATCATAGGTCCACCTAAGCACCTAGAACCATGGCTAAGTTGACCCAAAGGTGGTTTGGTCTGCCATGATCCATGGGGAGGTGAAATCACCTCCCCATCCCCATTGGAGCTTTCCAAACAGCCATAGGACACCCACTACTCCCTTGGCAGCCACCTCCTCACCCTCACCAACCAAATCGAACCACATCATGCACCTAAGGACCTCCACCACCCTTTGAAACGACCAATTGATCAAGAAGAATCCAAATCAGCCATGGTCGTTCGATCCAAAAAATGAGGGGGTATACCCCCCTCATTCTCACTCAAACTCACACACTCACACTTGATTTAACCCTAGCAACCAAGGAGAGAGTTACCAGAGTGATTTTCAAGTCTTCCCAAGCTTCCTAAAATCTCCATTTTCAATTTTACGCAAAACCAAAATAGCAGAGGCCACTTTCGATTCTCATTTGCTCAAACCTCCACCAAAGTGCAATTAACTTTGTACACACCTTTCTTGGAGCTAAACAAACAAGAACAATCCTTTCCCAAGCTTCCCGACGGCCGGAGGGTAGAGTTTGATCAAGATGGACCACCTACGTCTTGTGCTTTGGTCTTTCGAACAAACCACACCAAATCAAAGCTCGTGCCGCTCAACAGGGCTTCATTTCTACCAAACGAAGCTTCCTCAATCGTTGGAATCACCCCACAAGCTCTAGTATGTACCCATTGAAATCGATCCTTGAATGAAAATAGCTTGGTCTTTTGTAAAAGAAATTTTCATGTCATACGATTTTCACCGTTGGATTTGATTGTTGTACTTCCCCGAAGGTGTAGGATCATTTTCATGAGCTCAGATCAAGCGGCAATCGATGGATGGTAGTCATTGTTCGATGCTCGGGAGGAGATATATCATGGACCATCCATCCCACGTGATCAAAATGGATGATCCTAATCGAATCATGCTTAGAGCCTCTAATTAATCCTTCAAAACTACGGGTTCAATCGTGGTCATCCAATCTGAGATCGGACGGTCCATAAAGTTATCGCGTGTGCCGCCATCCGAGTCATCACTTAGATGTGACAACTTAAATAACGAATCTCGTCGCGCCATGTGGAAAGCGCGCCGCATCAGCCGCTATGTGGCCCAATGGGATTAAGGCTTTAATTAAGGCTAATTAATTTATTTTTAATCATGAAACTTCCTAAATTCATAACTGATTGTAGAAAAATTCAAATAATATAAACTTAGGCTCATTTTAAAGATATTTCAGAGTAGAATTCAAGAAAATTATCATTGGTTAATTTTTTATAGTGGATTTAACTTAATTAAGGTTTAATTGGAAATATAATTAGCATAATTATTCCCTAATTAACCATCTAATTAATCTCAAGCTTTCAGTGTGCATACCTCTTCCTCCCATATTTTTCTCGAATTTTATTATTTGCTTAATTAGGGAAACCAATGGATTAAGTCTTAATCACTTTCTTAATATAATTAGTGATAATTAAGTAAATGAACAGTAAATTAATCAAATAATTAGGCTTATTAACCTCTATTAATGATGAAGTCTAGGAAATGGATTGGGACTCCTCTTTAATCTTTTCTTTAAATCTTCTCTAATCCTTTAAGTAATTAATTAATTAATACCCCTTAATTAATTAATTAACAAGATTAATCAAAATTCATTTCTTAGCATTAATTAATTTGAGAAGATTTGGGGAGACTTGGACTCCTTTCTTTCTCTCTTTCTCTAAGCCCATCTCAATTTGATTGGTTAGGGTTAATTAAGGCATAATTAGTTAATTAATGAACTTAAATAATTCAATTGAATCTAATCCTCTAATCTAATCTTGGGTAGCTCTTTGGGTGTTCAAAGTGAGAGATGATGAAATTATGGTTGGCTCACATGTGTAAGAAAATCATAAAAGTAGTTAAGTGAGATCCTCAAGTTTTAACTACTAATCAAATTGCATTAGACCCTTTCATTTCTTAGGAGCATTGCAAATTTACTTTCATGATTGCATATCATATTGGCTCATTATTAATTAGTTAATTAAGTTAAGGTGATGTAGGTAAGGGTTAATTAATCCAATTAATTCATACCTTAACCTAATTAAACCATAAAATCAACCTAATTACTTCTACATTGAATCAAAATTAACTCACACATGGGGAATGGGATTAGGACCAGCAATCCTCTTTCACATTTTCTAACTCAAATCAAACATAAAGATGAAATAACCTTAAAGAACTTTGGTTTATTTTAAATAGCATATTTAGTATGATTGTCCTTAGAATTAATTTGAATGAACAAGATCATGTGCTTATGTTCATTTACTTCTTTCTAATCATGCTAAATGTTGCTTGCCATGTATAATCATGCATTCATTTCTTTTAAAATTAATTAAATGAAATGGTTTCTTTTATGCCTAATTACATGTGTTGATTTAAATTAAAAAGGTGTGGCTATTATCACTATTAAATCAAAATTATTTTCAAAGTGTATGAATCAATTATAATATATGAAGTGATGCAAATTATAAATATCTATAAGTTTGCATGTGTTAGTAATATAGGATATGCAATAAGAAGCTTTCTTTCCTTATCCTAGATGGATTCACATTGGATTCACAAATATATAGCTCATTTGAAAAGAACACAATATTTGCCTAAATCTATTCATATGCATCTCCATGTTAAGACTTAGGAAGAATTTCAAATCACATCTATAAATCATATAATCAAATCAAATATAACTTCTTGCATGACTTCTTATTTTTGTGGTTCTTTTTATACATTCATATGTATTTGAGAAAAATGGTATATTAGTCTGGACACCGCAGGACTGTGAGACTTTAAGTAGCCCTAAGTAGGTCTTGTACCTTATGCCCCTGGTGCCAAAAATAATGGCAACATACTCACTTAAAACTCTTATACATATGTATATATGATGTGGCCAATGAATAAGAATCATAAATCAAATAAGTCAAACATAACTTTTGCATGGGTTTTTCTTATCCTTATAGTTGCTTATACATCTATATGTATCTAAGAAAAGTGGTATATTAGTCTGGACACTCCAGGGCTGTGAGGCTTTAAGTAGCCCTAAGTAGATCTTGTACCTTATGCCGAGTGTAGAAAATAATGGCGATGTACTCACTTAAAACTTTTATACATGTGAATGTGTTAATGGATGAAAAATCCATCTTTTCTATTAAAAGGCATGCATTCATAATTCAATCAAATGAAATATTTAAATTCTAAATACACTTCCTTGCATTTATCATTCAAGTATGCTAGAAACCTAAATTGTTTGTATAGATATGCTTAGATTTATTCATATGCATGATATACATGATGGAAAGAAATAAATATGTGTATATGATAGTAATTCATCCTAATTAATCTTAAGATGTATTTCTTATTGAATAAAGTCATTTAGGGTGAACCTAAACTTAAGATTGATTAAAACATATAATAAACCATTCATTAAAGAAAATTGATTAATTAATTTTCTTTAGAACTGACTTAAGATAAGGATGAAAGAGAGATTCTCTCTCTTTCTTCACTTTAGTTGTTAAGTATAAGCCAAATGAAACTACTATGTAAAATTTTCAAATCAATCAAATCACTTAAAGAAAAATCAACCCTTTAAAAATTAAATCCCTCACACTTAGTAAATTATAACTCTAAATCCTAGTTAGGACATAACACACAAGCTTTAATACACACACATTAGACTAAGTCACCATTTCTAGCTTTATGTTAGGGCGATGTATGGTTTGATGTATTCTTATTTTGTGATGTATTATTTTAGATTGGATATTAGGGTGTATGTGCGTTGTCTGGATGTTAGGTCGATATTAGCCTAATCATGCTTTCTATAGGGCTTGTGCTTAAGGGGCTGCTGTAATAAAAATATAAATACTTTTTGCTGTGCAGGTTGCTTAGCCCCCCTAAACATAACCCAAGTTAGAACAGGTGGGCTTGGTTACCCATGTATAGGTTGCTAAATCCAAACTATTCATATAACTGCTTGGATTGTATGGTGTGTTTAGCTAACATTTATTTTGCAGGTATAGCTAGATTTAATTTCTTTCTTTTAATGAAATTTTATATTAGGATTAAGATGAATGTTATGGGAGATTAGGTTGAGCATTGGTTATAAGACTAAGTCTTATGTACCATGTGATGCCATTGGAGCAAGCATATCCAACTCAAGCCAAAATGAAGAAAGAAATGGAGCAAATCAAATGGAGAAATGAAAGATGAAGAAATGAAGAATGAAGACCCCCATAACATTCATAATTTGTAATTGTAATTATTTTTTTGTAATCCGGGTTGTACAAGAGTAGATCTTGGCTATCCACATTTCTTTTCGGGTTGTACGATAGTACCCGACTGCATCGGCCTTTTTATTCTTTTGCGATAGCTTTATAAAATTATTTGATTATTTGTTTAGCTTGTGCATTAGAAAAAGCTTGCCTTTTCATAGTTTTTTTATGGTTGGTGATTGTTGTATGGCCTGGATGCGATTAGGCTCAAAGGATAAAAATTAATTTTTTCTATCCAAATTAACAACTCATAACTAAACCTCTAAAATAACTCATAACTTCATATAAAAGCTTAGGCATTAAATCAATATAATAAAATATTTAGCAACCTCTTAGCTAGATGATTGTATGTTTAATATCATGCATAATCATCTTATTTCACTCTTGTTAAGAGAAGGCTTCCATCTTTTCCAGATAGAATGAACTTAACCTTTGAGAGCCTATGATAGAAGAACACATCTTTCCCTTTTGATTTGGCCCTTAATCAATTTCTCATGCATTTAGGCATACAAAATCTCATAACTTGTGTCGAAATAAAGAGTCTCAAATCAAATGAAATTTAATAAAAATAGATTTAAGTCATTATTCATACCCCTCAGGCTTTAGTCTCTTAGGGAGTGAGTTTAAGGACTTAGTTTTCTTTTCTAAATAATAATAACCTAACCATCTTGTAAAAGCATATGACTTTGTAGAAGGAGCTAGTTGGCTGCCACTCTAGGCGATAATAAGTCTAGCAGTCAAGTAATTTACTCTCTCTTATGGAGGTAAACCATATACCCACTTTCTCCTTAAATTTAGGCCGTGCTTTGGCCCTTGCCAAAACTCCCCAAGTTTAGGATCTGAGGTCGTTGTTTTCTTTTGCGAGCTACAAGCCTAAATCCTCACCTCTTAGGCATTTCCATAATCTTGTAATGTGAAATTATAAGTCCTAGATTTCTAATAAAATTTCAACTCAAATAAATAAATCTCCTCAACTTCAAATATATAAAGCCCAACCAAAGGATAGATTAGAGTGCTTATTAGGCCTCCTAGTATCATGAGCATTCTCTACTTATCTCCTTTAGGTCCATCCCATTTGATTTTCTAAAATAAAACTAATTTATTGGCAGTCCTATCTTTGAAAGAGACAACAATCGTTTATTTTAATCAAGAGTATTCTTAAAGAATTCACTTTAACTTTAGAACCCTGTTTAAATAAACCTTACTTTATTCATTCATGTAAAGTAGGGAAAAAATCTTTAGTATATTCAAAGACCCATCATGCCTTATGAGTCATTATTAGATGATTAGGTCCATTGTAGGGTAGTGGTTTCTATCTTTCAAGATAGTACACTATTCCTCATTGTCATACCCGATCACCTCAATAAGTGCATCCTCAGATCTGTGTGATATCCCCCCTCACATATAAACACACAAACAAATCCTAAAATAAACACCACATGCACAATCTTTCATGCCAAATCTACTAAGCACTTTATCAATATATGTCATTTGTGATAAACCAAGTATACCACTAGAACGATCTCGATGAATTTGTATACTCAACATAAAAGATACATTCCCAAGATTTTTTTATTTCAAATTTATTTAAAAGAAATTTCTTGGTTTCATGCAAAAGACCTATATTATTGCTTGCTAGTAGAATATCATCAACATATAGCATTAGGATGATGAATTTACTCCGACTACTTTTGTGATAAATGCATTGATCAATAGTATTTTCTTTAAAACCAAAAAAAGGATCACTTGATCAAATTTTTTATACCATTGACGGGAAGCTTACTTTAAACCATAGATGGATTTCTTTAATTTGCATACCACGTATTTTGAATCAAAAGATTGAAAATTTTCTAGTTGTACCATATATATAGTTTCTTTAATGTCACCATTAGAAATATCTTTACATCCATCGATGTAATTAAATCATAATGAGCTACTAGTGTCATAATGATTCTAAAAGAGTCGTTCGAAGAAACAGGAGAGAAAGTCTCTTTAAAATCAATGTCTTTCTTTTGAGTGAAACCTTTAGTGACTATACATGCTTTATATTTTTTGACATTGCCTTTTGAATTTTGTTTAGTTTTAAAAATCTATTTACAACCAATGAGTTTTACTGATTTAGGCAATTCGACAAAATCCCAAGCATCATTGTCTTTCATTGATTTCATCTCATCCTTAATGGCTTTTATCCATTTATGGGAGTTGACACTTTGTTTGACTTGACTAAAGAAGATTGGAGCACTTTCCAATCCAATGTCAAATTCATTTTCTTGGAGATACACAACATAATCATCTGAAATTGTTAATATCCTCTCTCTAGTGGATTTTCTTAATGGCACTTCAATTTGAGGTTGTTGTGATTCCTCAATATGAGCAAGAGTTAACTCAAGAATATTTTGATTATCTGTATTTACAACTTGAATAAGATCATATAAAATTATCTGATTATTTTCTATTATAACTGCAGGAAGAGTAATAAATTGCTCTTCAAATATAAAATTCTTAGGTTTATTATTCCCATCATATTCAACTTCCTCAATAAATTTAGCATTGCCCGTCTCGAAAAAGAATTTATTTGAAAAGTCATAAAATATAAAACCCTTCGACCTTTCTGAGTATCTAATAAAATAGTAGCTAATAGTTCTTAAGTCCAACTTTTTTTCATTAGGCTTATATGGCTTAGCTTCAACTGAACATCCCCAGACATGAAGATGCCTAATACTAAGCTTCTTCTTAATCCATAATTCATATAGAACTTTAGCTACTGCTTTACTTGGAACTCTATTAAGAATATAAGCTATAGTATTTAAGGCTTCTCTCCAAAGTAATTTTGGTAAGAAAAAATGATTTATTATACTTCTAATCATATTTATAAGGGTCTAATTTCATCTTTCAACTACACCATTTTGACTTGGAGTCTCTAGCATGATGCATTGAGGAACGATGCCACATTCTACTAAATATTTGGCAAAATTCGGATGTTGTTCACGATCTATCATATCGACATAGTATTTACCACCATTTCATTTAATAGCTTTTATTTTACTTGACTTAAAACTTTTGAACATGTCCATTGTGACTTCTCATAAATCAAGTAGCGAGAATAATCGTCTATGAAAGTAATGAAATACTATTGTCCATTCAAAGTAGTTGTAAGAAATGGATCATAAATATCAGTATGAATTAATTCCAAGATGCTTAAACTCCTATTAGCACCAACTTTCTTGATATTTATTTATTTTCCTTTGATACATTCTATACAGAGTTTATCATCTGAAAAATCAAAAGAATCAAAAATTTCTTCTGACACAAGTCATTTAATTATTTGTTTAGAAATATGTCCTAAACGCTTGTACCATAACATAGATGAATTCTCATTCATTAATTTTTTCTTTGTACCAAAATTGCTTGCATGCTAGGTTTCATTAATTTGTGAAGCAGAAATGTCTAATTTATATAGATTATCAACCAAAGAACCAATACTAATAATAGTTGAATACTAAAAGAGACTAAATTTTCCATTTTCAAATAAACAAGAATAACCAGATTTATGCAAACAAGAAATAGAAATTAAATTTCGTCTAAACGACTATACATAAAAGTATCATGTAAATTCAAAATACAACCAATTCTAGATGTAATCTATATAAGCATATTTCTTCAATAGGAGCTTTATTGACATTTTTCACATAAATGAATTTTTCATCATCAATTGACATTCGTCTCCTTAAACAACCCTATATATTAACACTTATGTGAGTAGTTGCATCTATATCTATCCACCAAGTGTGATTTGGTACTAAAGATAAATTAACTTCAAGACAAACAAAGTTGAGAAGTTTACCCTTTTCATGAGTCAATTTGTATACTTGGGACAATCCTTCTTCACATGACCAGCCGTCTTGCAAAAGAAACAAGTAACAACATTATTTTGTTTCTACTGCACCTTATGCTATGAAGTCCCTTTGGCTGCAGCTCCTTTACCTTTATAAGTTCTTTTTCTTTTAGTAATAATGTCACGAGAGGAACTAACTCAGTGAGCATTTTCTATTTTATCATGTTTCAATCTTTCTTCCTTTTGCACACAATGAGCAATGAGTTCATTAAGAGTCCATTTTTCCTTTTGAGTATTATAATTTATCTTAAAAGGATTAAATTGTGCAGGAAAAGAGTTCAAAACTAAGTGTACAAGAATGTCATCAGACATCTATAATTTTAATGTTCTTAGTCTAGTAAAAAAATTAGACATCTTTATAATGTACTCCCTTATGTTTTCATTGCCTTTATACCGCATTGAAATGAGTTTACTAAGAATAGTACTCGCTTCGATATTTTTAGAACTAACAAAACGGTCTATTATTTGACTTAGAAATTTTTTAGCACATTCCTCTTCAGACATTGCACCTCTTATGATTTCTAGAATAGAATATTTCATGATCATAAGACTCGTGCGATTAGAATGCTTTCACTTTTCAAAGTTAGCCATTTCTTCAATTCTGCTTTCTGCAGTAAGGGCAGAAGGATGTTCAGTTCGGATCACATACTCAAGATTCATACACCCAAGAACTATGGTGATATATTCTTTTTATTTCTTAAAGTTAGTGCTATTAAGCACTGGAATGTTATTCAAATTGATAGATATAGAAGAAACATTAACAGAAAAGAACAAAAAATACTCACAATTAACAACATTATCATTTCCTTATGCATATATAATGAAAACAAAATATCAATAATATACATGCTTGAAATGAATTGTTTAATAAAATGGGCTCATATAAGATACCTAGCACAACATTGTAATTTTGTCTTTAGACAAAAATAATAATTTGTAAATGGTACTCTTAAAATTACAGTTAACAAATGTTGATAATAAATTCTGCCAATGATATGTCTATCTTTGAATCGATATATTATATGCATGGTTAATATAAATTTATCACATATTTGTTACTGGTAAAAATCTGGCCAAAAAATATCTTCATTTGGGCTGATTATTTTTTGCATATATTTAAATGTAATCCTTAAGTAATATTTATATATTTTAAAAAATAAATAAATTGATATAATATAGGTCACTTTCGAGACATAATATTTCAATTTATATTATTTTGAAATAATAAATATCAACTATATTATTCTAGCAATTACTTCAATTAATACAAACTTAAAATATTTAAAAATAATATAAATTTTAAGTCAAAATAGCAAACTCATATTTATATTAAGTAATTAATTGAAGTTGGATACTATATATATTTGATGAAAAGAAAATAAAATAATATATTATAATTAATTAAATATGTGCATTCTCAATTTCACATTATAAGTTTCGTTAATTATATATCGGAATTAAAAAAAATGTTTACGGAATGTTAAAATAACTATTATTGATAAAGTTTAATTCAAACTATTTATACATAAACATTTTACAATGTATAATAAATATTTCTGAACTTATAAACCTTTAAAAATGATAAATAGTAAGTGTAATTATTACATTTAAAAAATGAATGTTATTATTATATTTAGTTAACAAATATTTCGTTTGGAATTAACTGCACAAAGCAATTAAATGAACAAACCGTTATGAAAACCACATTAATTCAAATCCGATTATTTATATACCATTTGCTGTTACAGTAAAATATTTTATTTTATAAAATCATTAAATGCAATCAACATAAATGTTTTTATTGCTTTGGATCAATCAAATAAAAAAATATGTAATATTTACAACTATCTTAATACAATAAAAAAACGTTAAAGATGCACCATAAGTAATTATCACTAATTGCTCGTAAAACCAAGCAAATATAGAATTCAACTTAACGGGATCAATTTTGGAAATTGGTTCATCATCTTTCTAAAGAGACCAGGTTACAAAATTAAAGATAAAGCATGCTTGAATCAGATTGATATGACCTAATATCAATTTTATTTTTATTTCTCAAATTTAAATCACAATGACGAGAATAAACATATTGATCACATAAAAAAAGTTAAAATTGAGATCAAAGTATAAAGTAAATTTCAGTTATATTATTTTACTCAAAAATCAACAATAGAAAAGTCATCTAAAGAATATCCATATTTCATGCACATGACCAAACTATTCGCACAAAAAATTTTAAATCATGTACTTTAATCTAAAATTTTCAAATAATCAACACAAAAGATTAAGAAAAAAATCATTTCTCAATGATTCAATATAATAAGGCAATTTTTTTAAAATAGGTACCGTTAAAATATGAATTAGCAAATTGAGTATCGTTAAAAAAAAATTTAAGAATAGGTATAATTTAATTAGTGGCCATACGTCGATTCGCGGCGTGGCGTGCTTCGCGATGAAAGAGCGCTTGCATGAAGGCGATCAGTCACGAAGCGGTGCGATTAGTGGCGACGGCTTCAAGTGGCGATGGTTACGGCTCGACATTTTAGGGCCGATCGGCCCCGATCGTCCCAGCTCCTCTCGGTTTTCCTCGATTCCTCCGCGACACTCCGCTCTCGCTCGTAGTTTCCGAAGTCACGGTCCTCTCTCCTCTATTGAACTTCCCGCTGGCCGTAGATCAACATTGCGTCTTGTCAGGTATTTGTCGAAACTTTTATTTTTCCGGCATTGCTTTGTGACGTTTAACTACTTCCTCTCTTTAGTTGGAAGTCAACTTTAGCTTTTCGGTACAATTTTCTGACTCCATTTCGGTTGAAAAAATTCCCTTTGGCGGATTCTACATTTTTTTTTGTGCAAGATGAATAGAGAATATGTTTTATTTGATACTTTATTATGGAAGTATCGATGAGCAATTCGATCCAGTTATATGGGAGGTCGAACTGTCAATTAAAGTTCGTCACGACCTTCGCATTGAAGCAACGAATTATGAGAAACTTGAACATTCGATCCACCCACATTAATGTCGTTATCCGGTAGTAAGCGGTTGTAGCGTCTGTCATATCGGCGATGGCGTTCTTAGTTACACAGCTTCTCGGATGTTGGTGTTGTAGTGGAAGATGTTAATATTGCATCCACATCAGTGATCCTTGTGAGGTCAATAGATATACGCTAACGCATAGATTTCGCCGCACAAGAACATCCGGATACAACGCTTCGATGAGTTCATTCCCGGGTAGTTATCGTCATAATTTATCGATTAAACTTGTAACAATTAATGATGATAGTTCTTTATAAGTTATGTGGCGTGATGATATTGTCTACCCGTTGGATGAACCGTATGTATGTGAGAGTGTTCTTGATTGGAGATGAGTATCGAATGAGTAGCTCAAGTAGTGAGTGAACGTATTAGTGATGATGATTGTTGGTTAGAAGACACGACTTGGGAATATGGACATCATACTATCTGGCTCACTCATTTTCGATGTTGGATGAGTCAAATGTTGTCCACAAGCAGTATGTCGATGTAAAACTACGGCGTGGGACAACGATGTTTACTTTGGCGATTTCGCCCTAAATGATGAAATTGAAATTCCAAATGACATTCCAGAAGGTATGTGTTTTCTGATGCGAGTTTGCAATTTGCTATTATCGGGTGGTCCATAGTAAATAATGTACAATTAGAGCTTACTCTAACCGAGAAGAACTACGGTTGTATGTGACGATAGTCATCAAGGATGGTGGCGTTTACATTGTAGCATCGGAGCGATTAGGGAGTGCTTGGAGAATATCAAAGTTGGTGAAAATCATAGATGTGTCAATGCGGTAAGTTCATCGGTCATCGACGATGTAGTTCAAGTTTCATAGCATACTACATCAAACATCGAACCCAGATTGATTTGAAACCTAGAGATTATAGGTAGGATGGTGTCAAAATTTAATGTTAAAGTTTCATATATGAAAGCATGGGATGCAAAAGGCAATTGATATTCGGTGGGAAGAGTCTGCAGACTCGATCTTTATATGCAATCGGTTCTACTACTTTACAGTACGGTCACAATTGATCTGATGCATTTTGAGAGACTTTTTTGGGCTTTGGGCCTTCAATCAGGATGGAGTTCTTTGCAGAGACTGTTTTAAGCTTAAACGGTACATTTACATTGGGCAAGTATCGTGGCACATTATTAACTGCTGTAGGAATCGGCCAATAATGGGTTGTTTCCTTTAGCTTTTCTTTGTTGTGGAATCGAAAATGTTGATTCGTGGTTGTGGTTTTGTTGTGTATGCATGATATATACCCGTAGTGTCTAGTAGGCGTGATTTATGCATAATATTTGATAAACATCGGTCTCTTTGCGTGGATGCAAAGAGATTTTTCCTGAAGCGCATAGGCATTGTTTCGTCATTTGCGTGAGAATTTTAAAAAAGTCGTCAGAATTCTGTGATGTTGAGTTTGTATGCCAAAAGATGTACATGGCGGTAACTCGATGATGTTTAATTCAACCGTTTCATGCAAGACATTAAAATGTGAAAGAAGAAGCATACAATTGGCTTGTAGCGTGACCGTAAAATGGTCACTTGTACACGATGGTGGTATCGTTATGGGACAATGACAACCAGCATATGAGTGCTTTAACGGTAATGGCGGGCTCGTGGTTTACCAATTGGGGTTTAATCACACTACTATAAAGTAGCTTTGTTCATGAAACGATTATCCACTGCTACTCAGCAAGAGGAAGTAAACTTGTCTATTTATACCCAGAGGTTTTCCACACTTATACAGTATTGAAAGTGAGGCTCGGCATTTCCCCAACACTAATATAAACCCCATGAGATGCGTGTTTTGATAGGTCCAGGATCATTGAGTTGATTTACTAGATAATGGCTGTGTGTTTGTAATTGTGGCGTAACAATCATATATCATTATCCATGCCCACATGTCATTGTCATTGGGATTTCGATGGTTAAACCATCTCACGCGTGCATCAAGACTACACTCATTATAAGGCGACATACATAAATGAATTTCATACTCTACCGGATCGCTCGATTGGCCATCCTTGATGAAGAGGATGGATTAGTCCACGACCCCACTTTCATGAAGGTCGGTATAGTGATTGAGAAACACAATGGATGACAACGTAGTTCAAAGCGCAGAACTTGCATATGCAAAACATCTCGGCACTACAGTCATGTCCCCATAACATTGAAATACGGTATATTTTTTATTAATGCTTATTTCTCTTTTCAGTTATCGATCTAAGATTTAACAATATTGATACTAATATATTTGAGGTTCTATCGAATGCACGGTAGGGCCACCACCCATCTTGACGTTGGCGACATAAAATAGTATGCAGAGGATTGCGTTGTCACCGGTGTAGGGCTTAGGTCTTTACATTTTATTTTCTGTTTGATTAGCAACTTGAGTCATGTACTACCTAACTTTCATTAATGAACTTTTGTTTCTTGTCCATTTATGAAATGAATTGGTTTATTAGTGTATGTTTATTGGCTCAAATTGGGATGTAAATGTGCAAACTCAGGTAAGAAGGTATATGCTTGCAAGGCTTATAAAATGTAGTATGAAAAGAATTTGATATCTTACAAAATTCTTACTATTTTTAGTCAAATTCATAAATTATTTGAAGGAACTCAAAATAGATGATGTTTGATGAATACTTAAGTCATTATCCAAATGGTCTAACTTAAGCATAAATGCAACGCTCAAAAGCGGATGTTTCTATGCAGGTATGGCTCATATTTTTGATTAAGCGGCGTCAGATGGTTGGAGCTAATCCAGTCATGAATTCGAAGCTGCCTAATGGGCGGCTATCGAAGCTCGGCTCGCAATCCTGACTTCAATTAGCTTCAGCCTAGTTCGGGTTGAGGAGAAACTAACCGGCGAAATTCTCTTTTCGCTTGGCTTGAAGGAACAAACATTAACCACATCAAAATGAATCAAGAATTACAAAACAATGCCAGTTTAGCAAATGAATTCTCGGTTCGCCACATAATCGAGTGTGAGAAAGAATGAACTCATGGCATGGATTGCATGTACTCTTGAGCATTCAATAACATCACGGATGTACTTTTATACTATCGTAATCATGCATGTATGTAGAAATTCTTCAAACCGTGTGAACACATACCGGTTTGTACCAATGCGTGCAAGATAAAACATCTTAGTACAGGCACTCATCTCAACCATAAATGTGCCATCAGAAGCTTAGAAGTAATTTAGAAGGATTAAAAAAACATTATTGTTACAGACACATACAATTGCTAAAATAATCATAAATTCTATGATGAATCTCCCGTAATGGGTCACTCCTTATAAGCAAGTGTGATGCGCGGCGAGTCTGCTCAAAAAAAAATCTTAATACATCCAAATAAAAGGTAAGCGGTAACATTCTTAAAAAAAAATCCACTTACGATGTCGGGATGAGCTCGATGCGCCATGTAGGGAGGCGATACTAGGATGAACCTCGAAGGTGCCCACCCAATGTGGCCTCCTAGCAGACTTACGTCGACGTAGGCGTGGGTGGTGCTCCTCGCCATCGCATTAAAAGTAGAAGATTATGATTTACAATCAACGCTACATACGCAAATTATGAAATAATGGATCAACCCTAAAATAAAAGTGGGAAATAAATCTTAAGACAATCCTTACATATAGGTAAAATTCTTTAATAATATATTCAACATTATGATGGATGTGAAGGGAAAAAAAGCTAAGATAATGTGAATGAAAAATTAGACTTAAAGGAATACTTTAGAAGAGAGAGTTGGAGCTCAAAAGACTCACGATGGTAAAATTTTGAAGCTTAAAAAGTAATGCATCATATTAAGTCAACAAAGAATAGCTTGTGAGTGGGTATAATTACTAAACTTATCAAATGGGTATGCATCTAATATGAGTAGATATGTTGACTTGAAAGCAAGAAAGATATTTTGAGTAAAAGTAATAATTTATATATTTTCTTGCAGTTCTTAATGCTTTGCATTTAGTGTTTTACCTACTTAAATTCTAAATCCTATAATCAAGCTCAATCTATTCTTTAAAAAAAACTATATTTTGTTCATTTAAATGGCGATTCTCTAAGGAAACAATAAATGAGCATTCTACTAAATTTTGTATAACATGCTTGATATATACCATACTCATCTTCACTTAGGTTAGTAGATATGCTAGTAACTCAATAAAATCTTTCCTCACCTAATATGTAAATTAACATATTTCTGTGATAAATTCACCAAACAATGCTTGCAATAGAGAATAATCGCACAACATTCACATTTAGAAATCACATTGCTAAAAAAATACCTAGAAGTCGGTAACGGGACAAAAAACCTAATCTGGTGCTTTAAGCCGGTGGCGAATTTAACGACCGTGGTATGTGCTTTCGGTGGGTGGTGACTTATCTACTCTGCGGAGAGCGGTGTCGGGAGAATCGAGGAAAATCGAGAGGGAGGGCGTCGGGCTCGGGTCGACTAAAATGTGGGAGCGGTCGCCCAACTCGAATGCTCATATCTGGCGCCCACTAATTGGGCGGCTTCATATCAATCGCTAGGCTACTCATTAACCGCATAATACGTCGAGCGAAAGTATGTCATTAATTGGGCATACCTGTCTTAAATTTTTTTTAACGATACTCAATTTGCTAATTCGTATTTTAACGGTACCTATTTTAAAAAAATTGCCATATAATAACTGCTCTAACACCACTTGTTCAAAATATATGAAGATAAAATATATTTATCTTGCCTGGATCTCATGTCAAAAATTTAATCGGAAGTGTACTTGAATTCATGGAAGAATTAATGTGGTATTTTGGCTTTCCACCTTTGATATCATTGAATCCATGGAAGAGTTAATATAGGGTTTTGACCTTCCATATCTAAAGAGGTGTTCTTGAGAGAGAGAGAGAGAGAGAGAGAGAGAGATCCTTTTTTTTACTAAAGATGAGATGTGAAGAAAAATAAGAACCAACCTCTGTAAAATGAGGATCATGACCCTATTTATACTTGAGTACATCTCATTTTATTTAAGCTTATCATAAAAATAAAATAAAATATTCCGTCTCTATACATGATAATTCCATACAAAATTAATAAGATACCTCAAAAGTATAAAAATAATTAATTTTTATTTGATCACAAAATTAATAAGCTTAAAAGTATGATAGCACCTAATATATAATTAAATTTATATATGAGCTCACATTCAAAATTCTTAACATAGATATGATACTATTTGAGGAACCTGTAAGATGCTCAGAAGGTTGAATACAGCTTCCTAAGAAATCCATAATATCCGTTGGCCTTAAAAAGTTTAAGAACTTGAGCTTTACAGGTTGGATGATTTTCGAGTAAGTTAAATGGAATTGATGCTTCTTATAATGGATATTAGAAATTTTAGTTGGATAGGAATTGGAAAGTCAGCATGTAGATTAGAAGTATTGGTAAAGGAAGTAGAGGATTGTTCCATCAAGAAAGTTTTTTTAAAATAAGTATTAAATAAATATAATTTTAATTTTTAAGTATATTTAAAAAAATTTAAGTTTAGATACGATATCGATAATCGGTGTGGCCACTACTCATTCTTTGAGGTGGCTTGAAGTCGATTTATCTAATAGCTAATTATTGGGCTAGCTCTATTAAATCGTCGCCCGATGAGGCTTTCTTATCTAAATTTAACTTTACCGAAGAAGTGCGCCGCTTGAAGTTCTTTCTCCCCGACAAAATGAGAGGTCACCAGCGACGTGATGTTCCACATTCACAACCTCTACCATTCACATCTCCGTCGCTCTCAACCTCGCCCGGCTTGCTTGTGATCGGGTCCATCTCATCTGCGGCCGCTCCACCTTGCGCGCTGTCTGACTAAACATTTGTTACATATTGAAATAACTTTTAGGTTTATCTTTTAAAGTTTATGCGAAATAGGATTTGTGAATTTTCTTGAGACTTTCAACTAACTATGCTTAGTGTGATTGAAATCTCAAAAGGATGGATAGTTAATAGCACATAATTTTTTTTTTCAAACCGGTCTTTAGTTTTTTTCTTCTTAAAGTTTCATTTAATTTAGGAAAGTTGATTAGATTAAATTTTCAATTAGTTTAGCATATAGTATTGTAGGCTGGTTGCTAAGCATACTTTAGGATGAGTCAAGAGCTCGTTTTGTTGATCATTTTTTATGATGGACAACTGATTGTTGATGATCAGTTTATTTCAAATTATGTCGGTAAAAGAAATCATTCTATGCTAGTCTCGCATCACGCAAGCTTAGAAGATTTAAAATAATAAGTGTTGAGATCTCTACGTTATGATGTAGAAAACTTTATAGTGGAGCTAATGTGTCATTTTCCTGTTGGCGTGAGATTTATAGCATATATGATTTCTGATGATGAAGTCTGCAGTATTGTACTAGATGAAGCTTCAGAAACATTGATTCTTTTATGTGAAAGTCAAGCCACAGTAAGAAAGATATTGATCTCATGCGATAATATTCCATCGATTATGCACGATTTCACTTTAAGTTGTTTTATACTATTGCGATGACTCAGAACTAAGGCTAGTAGTTACCTTAAAAGCACTATTAGTGTGTTGATTTTATGGTTCAAGCTATCTCACACCTTGTTTTAATGATGTTGACTTTTATTAATGACATCTAACATCGCCCATTTTTCTTTGTTCTTCTACCTTATGTACGATGATCGAGGAGCCTTCGAGGCCGACTAGACGTTGGCAGAGGAGGCGTGCTGAGATGGCCGATGATGCACCAGATCCAGCACATTCAGAGGTCCATCTTAGCATAGCCTTCTTGCATGGCAAACATAGGGTCGAGCATCCGAATTCAGTATGAGTTTAATTTCTAATACATTTTGTCAAAATATTTTCCTTTAACACAATTGACATTATTTTTTTTTTTTTTGTTCTGAGGACACTATTTTGGAGGCAGTTTCACGTCTCCTTATGCTAAGGGAGATGCCCGTTACCTGCCCGCAGTTCACATCTGCCCTCTACGCATTGGGGTTGTACTAAGTCAGTTAGATGCCCTACATTCGATTGGACCATCACTCGTTGACTACATTAGTTGAGAGGTGGTCTCCTCATACCAACACTTTTCACTTAGGCGTGATGAGATATATTGCGGGGCGTTGCGATGATTTGTTCTTGCATGTAAATGGACTCCTGATCATTGGCCCTATTATAGTTGGAGAGGGGAAGCGGTGGAAGAGTTGGCCTAACTACTACGATGAGTTACTGGGCCAGCACCCCATTGCAGGCACTATATATCATGATCCCGTTGACCCAGCAATCCATTCTACTTCAGGATGGGTCAGGCACACACGCAGACTTGTATGCCGCTAAAGTGGCCTTGGTGGACAATTTTCAGGGAGTCCTACATTGATCTCACGGTTCTGGAGTTTAGCAAACATTTACGAGCATATGTACTATTCCTTTTGGGGAGTTTTTTACTACCAAATACTTCAGGTTCATAGGTGCACTTATAGTATCTCCCTTTATTAGAAGATCTGGATACATTTAGTACATTCTCAATAAGCGATCTTGCTTTTATCTGAGGGATAGACAACTAGACTAAGGAGGGCCAACATGGTTGTCTTGTTCTCGATCTAGTCTTAGGAGTGACTTTATGTTGGGAGACCAACATTACATTTCCCCTATTCTCATGATCTTGATGGGCTGAGCATTGGTTTCAGGTAAAGAAACTAAACTGACTTTCAATTAATTTAATATACTAATTTGCTAAATAATTGATTTATACATGAAAACTAGTTTAATCAGGTGGATTGAATGGTATGTGTGATAGATGCCTTTTGGAAATGTCAAACTATATCGGGATGAGTTTGATGGACTACTATTGAGCCAAGTACTAATCTTAAATGTTAAAGTCTATTTTTTGAATTTTAATGCAGTACTTAGTAATAGCTACTCATACATGCAGGTTACTTGGGAGCCGTATGATATTCTGATCAGAGCTCACCTATCTGATATTTGTCTTGTTGGCGAGACTATATGGCTAGCACGTGTTCCTATTATCAGCTGGAAGAGGGTAGAGTGGCATCTTCCTAATAGAGTTCTTAGTCAGTTTGAACACTTACCATGCATTGATGTCCCATCGATGGATCCCAGCTTTAAAATAGTTGATGGTTGAGGGAAAGCTGATACTGATTAGGTTTAGTACCATCACCTGTACACTACTTGGGAGGGTAGGAGGGATCACATTGTCGATATCGATGACACTGATGGAGATGGATAGCAAACCCTTCACCGGTACATGTTATGGTTCAGGTCGTGGGCTTCGTTGTACTTGCTGAAGGCCCCTATGAATCCACCAATGACATACTATCCCAGAGCACCTGCCGAGCGATCCTATGTAAGATAATAGTACTAAGTACAAATTTTCTTAAGTATCTTTATTTAAATTTTATCATAGTAATATTTTACATTTGTTTAATACTGATGGAGCATATCTTAGCGACGGAGGACATATTTCAGCCTTTCTTTGGACGTCCAGGTGACTCAGACTTTCAGATAGCTATAAATAAGTATGAAAAGATGCATTACATTAGCGATTATAGGCTCCATCCGCGTCCGCTAGAGCATATGTCACATGAGTACGATTCAACTCTAACTACATAGGCAACAGACATGGGTGAAGGCCCATCTACTTATGCTGATCCAAGGCCTTCCTCTTATCAGCAGAGCTCTCAGTCTCAGCACCATATAGACGTTGCACATTCACCAGATTGGGTGCCTTTAGGAGACTCACGGCCGTGTTACGATGTTGCAAGCCGTGACCACATGATGTCTCCCCTTTACGTGATGTCCATTGTACACCACACTCCAAGTAGTGTTGTGATAGTGTATAGACGTCACTGTAGGCGATAATTTTTGGGGATCTATTCTGTGTACTTGTAACTAGGTCTACTTAATATATGAATGGAAATTCTTATGTCTATTTTGTATACTTGTGCAAATCATTTATATAAACTAGTTTATTGTTTCATTTACTACAAGGTAACTCTTCCAAAAGCTAGTTTAAATAATTTTAATTTTTTGATTTGATGCTATTACTGCTACTATTATTGATATCATATTGAATTTACAGTTGCAGACTAAACACAAATACAACTTTAGTACAACAAAAATTTCTTATTTTTCAAAAAAAAAAGTCTAGCCGGTCCATTGCCTGACTAAAACCACTGATTATAATCAGCGATTTAGCGAGTAGCCGATAATCGATAATGTTGGATTTAGGCCAGTAGTATATAATCTCGTGATTAGGTGGTAGTCTTTTACGATTATACCTTAACTTAAATTTTTTTTAAATATACTTAAAAATTAAATTTATATTTATTTAATACTTATTTTATATATAAAAAAACTTTCTCCATTGAGTGAAATCAATAGATTCGTGACTTGGAGATCAAATCATGAAGAAATTTAAGAAAGAAGAAGACGAACTAAGAAATCTGTATAGTGATAATGTGTATTCCTTACTAAAGAGATGCACAATGACAGTTTATAATGGAGTTATCATTTGTTATATAATGTATGGTTAAGATACATAGTGTAGAGGTTGTTATTTATTTGGCTTAATTTTTAAATTAGGCCATTTTATAAACTTAATTAGGTGATTAGTCATTTAAAAAAAAAATTAAAAATAGCTGTCGCTGGTCAACCATTGGTGTTGGGCATCATCGGCCTGTCGCTATTTGATTAATATTTAAAAAAAATTAAATGAGCACTACACATTTTTTAGTCATATCTAACTCATCAGGTGTCGTATTTTGAGGTGCTTGGCATCGTTGGAAAGAAAATATAAAATTTTACAACTTTCATGTTAACAACTTCGGAATCTCGTCCGATTTAATGTGCAAATAGAAGTTGAAAATTGAAGATATTATCTATTTTTTTTTGCAATAATCATTAGATGTCGGATTTTGGTGTGGTATCGTTAGAAAGATAATGAAAAATTCTACAACTTCCATGTTGACAATTTTAATCGCTTGAGATAATTTTTTTTACAAATGTGTGACCAAGTTCAATTAAATATATTGTCCCCTATTTATTATTTTTTTTTTGCCATGATACAAGGATATATTAATTTTTGGTAATATCAAACACTCTCATTATATTCTATATATAAATTGAGTTTGAATCTTTATATAATTTCCAATTGAATCTTTCCTCTTCGCGAGCAAAAACTTAATTTATATATATAATATAATGAGAGTGTTTGATATTACCTCTTCGAAGAGGAAAGATTCAACTAGAAATTATATAAAAATTCAAATTCAATTTATATATAGAATATAATGAGAATATTTGATATTACCAAAAATAATATATTCTTGTATGACAAAAAAAAAAAAAATGTCACAATATATTTAATTTTTCTTCAAATTAACTTTTCGTAACTAAAATGTCACATTATTTAAGTTCATTATCTTTCAACGATATTAATTACAAACCCAACATCTAATATTCTCCAAAATGAGGAATCAAATATTTTCAATTTTACTCGAATCACATTCATTTTCAGATTGAAAGTGTTAATATAGTTAAATTTTCATTATCTTTCCAACGATACTTAAATATTTGAAATACGATTTGATGAGTCATATAAAAATTTGGTGCCCATTTTATTTTTTTAAAAGAAATTAAAGGGCGATTGTTAACCGACATTTTATGTCTCGGCGATCATCTTTTATTATTTTTTAAAATAATTAATCACTTAATTAAGTTTATAAAATGACCTAATTTAAAATTTAAACCTTACTTATTTCACACTGCTGCCACTGTGTCTAATGGTTTAACACTTACTATGCATGACGTTTGGCTCGAGAATGAAGGCATGAGCTACTGTTCTTGGGATGATGCCGGGTAGCAGAGGGAGTGGCTCGGCGGCTGACGAGGAAAGGACCTCGAGCAGCTAGGTGGGTATGCAGCTTTCTCATGTGAGGGAAAAGTCAGGGTGTCGAGCTAGGCATTACCGGCGTTTGCGTTGCTTGGAGGAATAGACGGAGGTGAGTTGGAGGACTTTTGGTGATTGGGTAGACGCTCTGGGTTGAAGACGGGAGAAGGAGTGCGGAAATCCCTGGGTTTCTTGCGTGAAGAGCTCGTCTGAATCGCTGGTAGGAATCCTTTTCTCCCATATCCTTTTTTTTTTTTAATATTAGGATTTTTATCTTTCGATTTTTTTGTCTGATCGATCGCCTAGCAGGTTGGCAGCAAAAAGTCGGTAGGTATGCGACAATCAGGTATTCAATTTTAATTAATTTTTTTATTATGCTTAATAATATTATTAATAATTTGTTTTTCAATTAAATTTTAATAATGATATGACACTTAAAATACTACTAATTGATTGATATTAAAAGCGTCGATCATGAAATTAGTCGACTTAAAATATTGGAAATTTTGGGATATCGGTTAAATCCAATAGTCTTAAATATGTTTATAAACGAATCGGCGTCACGATGAATCCAAGCCTTCTTATAATTCCATTTGCATTCAAATAAATACATGCATCAAAAGGAATCATTTGTCCAGATGAAGTGGAGTGGTTGGTTTTGCATTTATTTACGAGGCATCTCCATCTATAAATCCATTCTTTATATGAGGAGAGCGAGAGAGGAGAGCAAAGCGAAGATCCCAAAGCCGCCGTCGTACCTGGTCGTCGTCACGCCGCGGCCGGTCGCGCCGATCCTCGCCTATCGATATTGTTATCGTCATCGCGATCTACCATCGTCATCGATCGGCTTCATCGCATCATATTACTAACAACTATTGTTCCTTCACATACTATTCGTAATCCGTCATCGGGAAGATCCTGTACTCTAAAAAAAATACAAAGTGGAAGATTTTAGCTTGGTAGGCCCCATAGTTTTTTCCTCTTTTCAAGGTTTTCCACGTAAAAATTATGGAGTTTTCTTGTTCGCTCTTTAAATACAGTGTGTGTGGACTCCCCAGAAGCTAAGTAAACTTTTACTCTCTGCGTGATTTTCTAGACGCATGTTTGGTATGGGAAAAGAATCCATCAATCACAATTTTTTGTGAACACCGTGTATGGCCAATAGGTAATACTCAATAGAGCCTCCGCTCAACTCCCGTCTCAAAATCAATCATTGAACTAAGGACGCCAAGCTTACGCCTCACTCCCCACGTGACCCTTTGGTGAAGGCTGCGGATCTCTTTAGAAGATCGTGTCCCGAATGGAAGAGTCTCAAAATGAGATGATCCGACTTTTGAGAGAAAACGACCATTACCATACACCTCCCCAAGATCGATCATTAGCAGGAGGTAAAATGTTGATCTCCTTAACAATGAAGTTTCTCCCAGATGTGATCTCTCTACAGCTAGTTCTACTCATCCATCACGTCGTCAACCAACTTAATCCACCAATTATTCGGTAGCTTGACACATTCTTGTCTGTTGACACCACTCGTCATGTTATACGTGCAGAATTATGGCGCTTAATGCAAGACGAATTTCACCTTCAAGACAGAAATCATCTTCCCCTCGCGCTATGAGGAATCCTCACCTTTAGTGAGCTATTCTTCAACATCCTATTCCTGGGTTTCAAGCTTAGAGCATTGATTCCTATGATGGCGACCCACATGAACACATCGACCATTACAGGACTATCATGCATATCCAATGAGCTCTTGACACACTGCTTTGTTAGGTCTTTCCCGTTACCCTCAAGGGAAAAGCTTGCACTTGGTTCTACTCCCTTCCAAAAGGATCCATCCGTACCTTAGACGAACTCACCAAGATTTTTGTGGAATAGTTCATTGCAAATAGGAGGATCATTAAAGATTCCTCCCATCTCTCCGGCATTCGTCAAAATGAGGGTGAATCACTTAAGGAATACTTCCAGATTCTCATAGAAGCTAAACCAAATACAAGGTAGACCACGAACTATTAAGAGGAGTTTTCCTTGGAGGACTCGTCGAGACCTTTTACGTCACTAATGCGAAGGTCGCTCATATGCCGACTTGGTTCATCGTGTGGAAGCACAAATCTCTGCTGATGAGGCTATTACTGCCCATCGCAAACAATTTGAGCAATCTACAGAAAAATGTAAAAGCACCCCAGAGAATGCGGACCGACAGTCCTATCAAAAGAAGCAACAAGGCAGTCATGATCTCCCTCCACGGCCCCCATATCAATGACGTGAACCACGACCCGAAAAGGAATACACGTCGTTGAACACATCTCGTGTTAACCTCATAATGGCTATTTGAGATGAATAAAATATCAAGTGGCGCATCCGAAACCAAATTCGAAATCGGGAGCAATATTGTCACTTCCATCGAGTGGACATACCATCTCTGAGGCATGCAAACAACTCAAAGAAGAAATTGAGAGGCTCATTCAAGGATATCAACGTCGATTTGTGAAGAATCAATCGACTCAAACAAACATACCTCCTGGGGCAACCAGGACAATCATCACGAAATAACAAACAATCATCAAAGCGGTTGAGAAAACAATCAGAGGACCAATACTATCTAATCAAGTTCTTTACCATCTCTGAAGAGCGAGTTAAAGAAGTCTCGTATTGATCATTCCATCACTTTTAATGACTCGGACTTAGAAGGAGTCCATGTTCCTCATCAAGATCCACTTGTCATCGTGGGGATCGGTGACCCATGCTATAATGTTAAGAGAATTTTGATTGACAATGAGAGTTCTGTTGATGTCTTATTTTACTCACATTTCTTAGCATGGGCAGTTAGGGAAAAGCTCCAACCATTCGGGACCATTATCGGGTTTGATAATGCCACATGCAGTAGAGGGACAATCACCTTCTGTTGTGGTGAATTTCCTCGACAAGTGACTCATTTAATCCAATTCATGGTGGTCAAGTCGACATATACGCTATCTTTGGAAGGCCCCTCCAATCAATTTTTGGTGCAAATCACTTTGATATCTCATCTTAAGATGAAATTTTCCAACCCGTTGGGTTGGGGTGGTCTGTGAAAATCACGATAGCGCAATCATGTTATTCGACAAGCTCAACATGCATCTGACCTTGACATCGAAGATTTTAATTTTGAGATGAAGAAGTACCCCAGAAAGCTTCTCCTGTAGAAGACTTGCTCTCTGTTGTATTATCAGATGACCAACCACTACGAACAGTGCAAGTGGGATCCATGCTCTCAAAAGAATAAAGGGAAAATACATAGACTTCTTGCGCAGAAATCAAGACATCTTTGCTTGGAGTCAAGGATATCGGGTCGACCCAATGTGATCATGCACTCCCTCAAGATTGATCCAACATTCAAACCGATCATCCAAAAGCGAAGTTTTGCATGCCTCCAAGCTATTGAACAAGAAGTTAACAAGCTCAGAAGCGGGATTCATCGAGAGGTACATTACCCTACATGGCTAGCAAATGTTGTCATGGTTAAGAAAACAAATGGAACATGGAGAATGTGTATTGATTACGTCCTTAATGCTTGCGAAGATAGTTTTCTCTTTCAATTGATCAATTGGTTGATGCTACGTCCGGACATCAAATGCTCAATTTTTGGATGCTTACTCAGTTACAACCAAATAAAAATGACGGATGAAGAAGCTACAACATTTCAAACATATAAAGGTTTATATTGTTACCAAGTTATGCCTTGGGTTAAAAATGCTGGTACCTATCAATGACTTATGAATAAGGTTTTAAAGACCTATTAGGCTGTGAGGTATATGTGGATGACATGTTAGTGAAAAGCTTGGAAGAATCACATATTTCGACTTAGAAATATGCTTTAACCTTCTTCGACATTATAACATGACTTAACCCGACCAAGTGCTTTTGGGGTTACGTCGAGAAAATTTCTTGGATTTATGGTAACCCACCTGGGATAGAGGCCAACCTCAGAAAATCAAAGCTCTCAAAGATATGACTCCTCAAGAATATCAAGGAAGTTCAACGTTTGAATGGATGAATTCTGCGTTATCCGCTTCTAGCCCTCGGGGATAAATACTTGTCATTCTTTAAAATATTAAAGGAGCTAAAATAATAATTTCATGGGTGATGAATGTTAATCTACTTTTGAGCAACTAAGGGAGTATTTAGCATCTCCACCCCTACTATCCAAGCCTATTCAAGGAGATATGTTATACTTATATCTCGCAGTCTCTTCCCATGTGATAAGCTCAATTTTAGTGTGAGAAGAGAATGTGATACAACAACCAATTTACTATGTCAGGAAGATTCTCTATGATATAGAAAGTCATTATCCACTTACAAATAAGGTGGCTCTGGTTTTAGTTTTCTCGGCAAAATTGCGTCCATACTTCAAGCTCATATCGGCACAACTCATTTACCAGTAAGGGCCATCTATAGAAACGAAGCATCGGGAGGTTAATCAGTGGTCATAGAATTGGGAGAGTTTGATATAAATTTTCTACCATCTATAAAGTCTCAGTACTTCATGAGACTTTATAGTGGAATGCCTTGCCCCAACTCGGAGGAGCTATCTACATGCCTTTGTCTCCTCAATGGACCCTCATGTTGATGGAGCTTGAGGGAAATCTTTGGTCTTGAATCTTACTTATTTCCCAGTGAGAATACCTTAGAGTATGGACTTACTAAAATTTCTACAATAATAATATGGTGAATATGAGGCTCTTATCGGGGTTGAGACTGCCATTATTTAAGCTCAAGACTTAGTGATCCACCTCTCAACTTGTCGCCTCCTAAGTTGAGGAAAAATTTAATACTCATAATCCTCAGGTGGCACAATACCTCCACTTGGTGAAGTCTCTTCTTGCCCATTTCAAGACACATCAAATCATTCACATCTTTAGAGAAGAATACTCAGCTCTCAGCTTGCTACATATGCTTGAGATCTATTTAAGAAGGCATGTTGAAGAAATATATTTTCCTAGTATCCAAGGGTCATGGGTAATTTAAGCAATTAATGAGATAAATGAATATTAGGTGGATGGACCCCATCCATCTTTTCTACAAGAAGGAACCCTTCCTAAGACCCAATTTCAATCTCAGAAGATAAGCTTCAAACTTTACTATTGCTCGGTGAACTATACAAAGCGAGCTTTCTGGGTACCTCAAATGCCTCTCACCGGAGGATTACACATTAAGAGAGATTCACTCGGGGATATATGGAGAACACTAGGAGGAAGGGCTAGCCCTTAAAATTATAAGCAAGGGTTCTATTGGCCTACGATGAAACAAGATGAGTTCACAAAAAATATGCAAGTTGTCGGTTGCACTCTAACCTCTCACATGTGCATCTGAGCTCTCATCCCTTCAAAGCCCGTGGCCTTTTGCTCAGTGGAGAATTGATATCATGGGACCTTTTTTGATAGCATCAGGGCAATGAAAGTTTATCATTTTAGCCGTTGACTACTTCACTAAATGGGTGGAAGCCAAACCACTCGCTAAAATCATAGAGGCAAATGCTAAACAATTTATTTGGAAAAACATAGTATGTCGATTCGGTCTTCCTGCAAAGATCATCACTAACAACGGAACCTAATTTATTGGAAAAGTCTTTACGTCCTTTTACAAAGATCTTCACATTCAGTTGTTGCATATGGCTGTAGCACATCCTCAAACTAACGGGCAGACTGAAGCTACCAACAGGACTATACTCAAAGGACTAAAAACACATCTTGAGAAGGCGGGCAATGGGTTGATGAGCTTTCTAATGTTCTTTGGGCTTACCGCACTATCACCCCCGTGGTAGACACCATATATCTTGTGTTTCAGCACAGAAGCTATTATACCAGTAGATATCAAGGTTCCAAGTCCAAGAGTTCAATTATTCAATCATGATGGTAATAAAGAAAAACTCTGACACCACGGACCTACTCCCAAAACTTCGTGACATGGCCACTTGGATTGCTTCTATACAAAGGGTAGCTCGTCACTTCAACTGAAGAGTAAAATCTCGTCCCATATCTGTCGATGACTTGGTCCTACAAAGTCTCGAAGCTGCAGGCAAAGGCCCTCAACGTAATAAACTCTCACCTCTTTGGGATGTCCCATATGTGGTTATAGCTATGGTAAAGTCAGGAACATTCAAGCTCAAGGATCCAGAGGAAAAAACTTTACCTAGAACTTGGAACACTGAGAATCTCCGAAAATATTATTAGTAATTCTTACTGCATAGCTGTTGCAACTTTTATTTTGTCTCGTCTGTCATTTCCTCTTCATGTAGCCGACCCCACTTAGTGGGATAAAGACTTGTTGTTGTTGTCGTCATTTCCTCTTGAAACTCATATCCATGTTAAAATCATCTTATGATTGTATCACCGAACTTATCAGAGTAATGAATTTATAGCTTTTTTCTTACAAGCTTGTTTCTTCTTCATTTAATCCTCCCACTTGAGAAATATACAACTCACGTTGTATCTCAATCGAGGCATAATCAATCCCAAGCGGACTTGATCGGGCCTCTTTCATACAGGTAAGAAGTCAAGTAACACTTTGGTTGATACCTAGGATAGGTCAAAAGGTCCTTGGTGGACATCCCGACCTCTTCCACGGTTAACGTCATCAGTAACACTTTGGGTGATACAGGATAGGTCAAAAGGTCCTTGGTGGACATCCCATGACCTCTTCCATACAGTTAACGTCGTAACACTTTGACAAACAATCAACAAAATCCTCGAGTGGATTCAATTCAGTATAGGTTAGCATCGTCGAATAATATTCCGACCAATTACCCCGGATAGGTAAAAATAAAACAAGAGCGTATCATATATATATATATATATATATATATATTTCATTGACAACATTAACATGATGATATAAGAAAGAATCAAGATTCTGATACATACTTATCAATACATAAAAAAATGCATCATCAAGTGATGCTACATCATATCAGTGATATTAACGTCCTCCTCTCACTAGAGATGCTCCCTTGGACTCACTCTCTTAACTCCTTCATCACGAATCGGCGAAGAGTCTTGACACTTGGCGGGAGATAGATCCTCAACTAGCTCCGGTCTTGCGATGCACTAAGCATTCCTTTTAGGAACCCTCGGATGAAGCCCTCCTCTAAACATTGGTGCTCCAAGTCCTTCACTTCAACATCAAGAATATGATTACGAGCTTCCTGAACATGGTCTTGATTATCGATAAGCGAGCTCTTAAAGTCTTCCCTTTAAGGAGATTTCATTTGCTTCCCGACATTATATGCTCCTTCTCGAAGAATCATGTAATACTTTCTTCTCCAATTCGAGCTCCCTTCTCAAGTGCCTTGAGTCTTTTCTCTTTCGGAGTCTTGGTCCTCACCTCAATCAGCTCATCACGAGTGCACTCCATCTCCTGAAACTGGAGAGAAAGAGAAGTCGACATGTTCGCTAGCTCAGTTCTGCACCGGTTAGCTGATCCTCCAAAGTCATCACTTCTTTGGCCTTAGCACTCATCTTTCGCTCATACTCGCCTTGCAGATATTTTACCTTCACAAATTCAGTATTCCACTCATCTAAAGAGACACCCAAATGAGCCATCAGCCCTAATGTTTGAGTTACCTATAAAAAAAAAAAAAACCATCGCAAATATTACACAAAAGAAAAGAAGGAGGAAGAGAAAGAAGAAAGAAGAAGAAGAAGAAAGAAGAAAGCGAAGACAACATACCAATTCATCTCGTTGATGCCCATATGTGATTTAACACCTCTTGAGAATGTGACTTAGAAATGAACTCCCCATCATGAGTTGAAATAGCTAAACTCAGGAAGGCGAACATCTTCTTCAGATATTCTAACGTAGTCACTTCAGCACATGTCTTCTTTTTCTTTTGGGAAGAAATATTGCCATCACTCTGATTTCGTGGCGGGCTTTTTGAAAGAACTCTATGAATATGAGGAGACCTTTCATCACCTTTACTTGACCTCTTTAGTGGAAAAGAATGAGATCTCCCTGCCTGGATGGAAAGGCCAACCTTGAACATTCTATCTTCAACTATATATTTGCTAATGTGGCGTAACTCATGCTTTGTAAGCTTTCATCGGGAACATTAAGAGTTGCCAAGATCTCACTCTCTTCAATCAATGGATCACGGAAGGTCATTTAATCTTCCCATCTCTTAGGAAGACCCCACTCATTTTTCACAAAAAGAATCCATTAGACCAATTTTAGGCGGATCCTGCTAAAATTCTATCCAAATCTTTATAGCAGATAAGAAACCCCTTGAGCATCACATGTGAATCACATTGGCACAAGTATTTGATGTTCAAAGTAACACCACGCTCTCACGAAGAGAAGGCAAACCGATGATGACCACTAAAGCTGAAATGAACAAAGCTACACCACATATGTTTTGAAGGATCTCAATCAAAAGGGAATCGTCAGACAAAGAATCATCTCGAAGCATGAAGTATCACGAGGTGAGCAGCTCGTCGGACCTCTTGGCAATAGCCACAAACTCATTAGGAAATGAAATTTCTGGAACACCATTAAACTATCGATGTGATAAGGGATGGTATATCGTCACATGTTGCCACTATGGGTTTTCCTCGGCCATCACAGAAAATACATAATGAATAAGTAAAGAGGGGAGAAATGACAAAATCTAAAAATTTTGTGAAGCTACTCACTCACCCCAATACTTGGGCATACCCTTTTGACTCTCTCGCATGGGTTGGGCTAGAATTTTTTGCCGATCGATGAAAAGGACATGCATACATATGAGATCAAAAAAAAAAAGGGGAGAGAAGAACTATTCCTCCCAATGATGCTCAAATTACCTACCAAGCTTTCTGTCGTTCAAATGGCGGCTCTTAATTCGCTTCCTATCTTGGCAATTATCACCATTGAACCATCCATCAGTTTGAAGAAATCAATTTCTCACTACGGGTCTTGATCACCTCAAACCCGGGTCCAATGAAGTTGACACCTCTTTCGAGGGAGCCGCCGTATGAACTACGGGTCTTGATCGCCTCAAACCCGGTCAGCGTCGTTGACGCCTCTTTCGAGGGAAAATTGGAGCCTTGCGGTATGAACTACGGTCTTGATTGCCTCAAACCGGTCGGTCGAGGTCGATTGGCACCTCTTTGAGAGAAAATTGGAGCATTGTCGTATGGTATGGGTCTTGATCACCTCAATGACCCTCACTCAAGACGAAGCACTAGAGTGTTGAAGAAGTGTTCTTCTCCGCCCTAGGGGTTTTATAGAACCCTTCTAGGGGCAAGTAAAATCATCAAAATCGCCCAAAGCTCAAACGCTATCAAAAGCGTTGTTTGGGCGCCCCGCCGCTGCAGCGTGTCCCACACAGAGCCATGTCAGCGCGCTCGCGCGCTTGGCTTCGCCCGCCCTGGTCGCGTCGACCAGCAGCGTCAGCGTCTGCGACCACCGGCCCGTCGCGTCCGTTCCGACCAGAGGCCACTGCGCAACCCGCCAGCGCGTGCACCTCCGCGGTCGCACCAGCGACTCGCCAAACCAGGCTGCCAGCGATCGCCCGCTTACATGTCTTGATGAGCATCACCATGCGCAGCGCTCTGAGCACTCGACGTAAATTTTCGGTGTGTCCCTCAAATTCACAGCATACTACACATCTGCTACATCAGCTTGTAGTCATAATCTTGTGCTCCTATGAAGATTTGTTCTCACAAAATGTGTAGTTAATGGATCCTCAAATTTCATTGAAGAATTTGTTATTTTTAAGTATTTGACATATTTTTTGGATGATTGAGATAATATCATCCAAAAATAGGAGGCAACTGATATGACACTTAAAATACTACTAGTCGAAACACGAATCCTGATGTTCAAAGCAAGCTGATCCGAAGTTAAAACTAGTCGAGATCAAGCTCTTAAAATATCCTTGAAAACTTTGGGATATCAGTTAAATCCCTAAGTAGCTCTCAAATATGAAGTGCTTATAGTCAAATCAAGCGTCTCGGACGAGTGAATCCAAGCGCAAGATCTTATCGACTTCATTTGAGCATTCAAATATAAAATGCATCAAATGATCAAAGGAATCATTAGCCATCGATGAAGTGGAGTGGTTGGATTTTGCATGTATTCTGAGATGTCACTCCTCTCTATAAATAGCTCCTCATTCTTCATATGAGCCAGAGAGGAGAGAGCCAAGCTTGAAGATCCTCCAAGCACAATCCGCCACCACTCGGCGTGCGTCGACCCCATGCGCCCGCGGCCGCCGATCTCGCCATCATCGACCACGCGTTGCGGTCATCATCGGCACCTCTGCCGTCATCATCGTTCGTTGTCAACATCATTGTCAACATCGTGTAACATCATACATCGTCGTCAACATCGTCATTCGCTTGCATTGTTGCTTTTCTACTATTTTGTAATCCTCGGGAAGATCACGTACTCTAAAAGAAATACAAAGTGGAAGATTTTTTTAGGAATGCCAGTGATTTTTTCCTCTTTTTGAGATTTTTTTCGTAAATTCGGCTTTCTTGTTCGCTCTTTAAATACTGTGTGTGATGGACTCAAAGAAAGTAAACTTTTTAACCACAACTGTTTTTCTAGCACACAACAAATAATAATTATCATTTTATTTTTATTTAAGGATAATCATCCCATTAAATGGAAACAACTTAATTAAAATTTAAATTGATTTAATTCAAATATTATCTTCTTAATTTTTTAATAAAATTTGTCCTCTTATATTTTGAATTGCTTATCATTGATTTCAAGTTTAGAAAATATTCACAATTTGTGTTGGCTTAGTTGATCTTAGTCATCTAGTTATCTCTTTACTTAACTTTTAAATGATCCTAAATTAATTAGTGATTAATATTAAGTAGCCTTAAATGTTCTTAAGGTAGTTTAGAAGTTAGCTTAGTTTTAAATTAACTTTTTGGACTAAGGAATGGTGAGAGTCTCCTATGAGTGGGCCAAACCTATTCTTATGGTCTCATATAAGAAAATAATCTCAAGACATAAAAAATTAAGAGACTTGGAATGGGCTTAAGCTAATTGTAATTGGTTTGAGCCAACTTTTAATCAAAGCACAAGATTTCATAAACTCTATGTAATAACTAAAATAAGGAGGAATATGAGATAATAACAAGTACATCAGTTGTACTATGTGAGATATCCCAGTATAAAAGATAGAATGATCTATTATTATCAAAAGTAAAGTAAGCGATAAAGTTAAGATTAAAAATGCTATTATAGTGACTCATCAGAGAAAAAATGTCAAAATTTTATAGTCCATACTTAACATTAAATAGATGGCTAGTTTAGTTGATGCAAATGCTTCATACAAGAAACATGATTTTTTTAGTAAGGAGATATATGTTGAAAAAGTTGAAGAAAATGAAGATAAGAATGAAGAAGACAGATACTTCTGATGAGGAGTCAGAGGAAAAATAGATCGAGTTGCTCTTATAAGAATTTTTTGGAATTTCTTAAGGTTTTATTGTATTTTTTCATATCATGTTATTACATGAATTTATATTTTTAATGTATTTTTTATGGATAGGATCTAAAGGTGGAGATGAACCAAATCGATGATCTTTTTTTTTTGTAATGTTCATTAGGAAGAAGAATAATACTTTTGGTCCATATGGGAATGGTATAACACGCTCAATCAACACCATCACCGCTCATATCATTATATCAAAGTCCAATTCAATTTATCACACATTGACTATCCATTCATTTTATATCAATCACACCAACTACTTTACACTAATGCATCACCTTGTTACAACCTAGCCTATGCACAACCGACTTATCACTTTCCACCACAACCCATTTATTACTCTCTACCATGACCCACTTATCATGCTAAATGATGGAGATGAACCACCTCGATATATATGTAATGTTCACTAGGAAGAAGAAAGCTACTTTTGGTCCATATGGGAATGGTATAACACCTTCAATCAACACCATCACTGCTCATATCACTATATTAAAGTTCAATCCAATTTTTCACTCACTAAATCGCACACAGACTATCCATTCATTTTATATCAATCACACCAATTATTTTATACTAACGCATCACCTTGTTACAACCTAGCCTATGCACAACCGACTTATCACTCTCCACCACAACCCAGTTATCACTCTCTACCACAACCTACATATCATGCCAAATCGTCAACTGTCACAATGCTATGACAATTAGGTGGATCTGATTTTGTATATTCACATATTTATATTGAGCTTGAGGGAAACACAAAGGTATCTTGCTATTTTCTTATAAGTAAGTTTTGATTCTTATAATATTTTGTATATGCTAATAATTTTATTTATGCAAGTTTAACCCTTCAAAAAATCATAAAATAATATATATAATTAAAAGAAAATTTGATGGTGTGTGTGTGTGTGTGTGTGTGTGTGTGTGTGTATTGAAATAACATCTTAGTAGAAGTTTGCAATATATAGTTTTGAGAATTTGAGATAAAAAGTTCTTATTTAATAGAACTATTATGTTTAATGAGTGTTTAACATTATTTACTTATTATGCAGAGGGACTTCACTTGACTACCCTAACATCATGATAAAATAAAAAGGAACTTTAAATGATGAAGATTTACTCACTTATGTGATATGTTCACATATATCCACACGTTTGCAAGAGGACAGGGAGTAAGTTTAGCTAGATCTTTATACAACTTCTCCCTTACCATGGCAAGTCTTTGTGAAATCACTCTAATGGGAGGAAAAATAGAAAGCATTAAGAGCACCACCAGGCCCAACCCTAGATACTCTAAGATCTATTTTCAAACACGCTCCTCCCATTTTGAGTCAAGAGATAGATAAATAGATACATCTCATTGCATTGATCGGAGAGCACTCCTAGTGTATGAAGAGGTCGAAAACCACGAAGTGAGTCAAGCATTCTTCTTATATTATGGCTAGTTATAATCTCTTGGTCCCTATAGAAAGAAAAAAAGAATTTCACTTTCTTTCTTTTTGGAAGGGAGGATTCGAGAAATCCTATTGGTTATTGCTTTCTTCAAACATCCAGTATGAAAAAAGGCTCGAATGGAACGATCCATCCATCACCCCATAGTGAAAGGGGCGATCTTGTAGCTCTTGGTTTATAAAGATGCATTGCTAGGTGATCCATTTTTTCATTGAGACTGAATCTCAACCTGTGCTCGAGAGATAGCTGTCCAAACACTAATAAGAGGTGTATGTATTCTTGAGAAGAGAGGAGTCATAGGGTCCCCGCCCCACCCTCCGCTGGGATCTCACTAGTGAATAGAAAGTTTGATCTTCATTAAATCTCTCCTGAATCGCCCCATCTATCCTTTTGAAGAGAAGTTTGGTTTCAAACTCTAATCCAAATAGGAGGAGTATACCATGCTAATGTTCCTTGGATGATCCACATCTCCAGGTCAGGCATCGATGAGCACATTGAACTATCCATTTAGCTAAGAACCCACATAGACTAAGCACAATGATGCAATTATTAGGGGCATGCTCTACCATTAAGTTAATTGCCTGTTGTGTGGGCCTCCCTACGTGAGGCCAGCTATGCCAAAAGTAAGAGAAACTCCATCCCTCTCTTTCCTTTTGTACATCCCCATGTCGCCACACTAGAGGGACATGACGATATACAAAACAGATCATATCAACTTGTTACGACCTAGGATAATAAGCTCATGGGCTTGGTCATACTTCACCATTGAGAAATGAAAGAAGACTTCCATATCCAAGCTTAGCTCAGATGTAACTCACTTTATTTTAGGTGTCAAATTGTGTCAAACCAAAATACCCAACAAGCATAAGCATTAGCTCTCTTTGAAAAGGAGGTGATCTAACGGCGCCTTCCAATATTGCTACCGTATTATGACTTTACTGCAGTCACTAGCCCAGCCTTTAGCATCCCCTTCATTGTGGTTAAGGTAATGAATTTGAGCATGGCCAGCTTTTATAGTGAGATGGGTGGTGTGTATAAGGCTCGATAATGAATTCACCTTCATATTGCTAATCATTGATTACTAGCATTTTTGGCTTCATGCAAGCAAGTTACAGCCTGCAATCCGAACTGAGGCCATATTTTGGAGTTAGCTCATCATCATGATCCCTTTATCCCAACCATTGCAGCATGTGTGTCGCCCAGGGCATAAATGACATGATGACTTGACATCGTCGTCATCTTCTTTATCACCAACAGTCTATTCAGGGTTCCAAACTCAATGGTGGCAACTAAACACGAGGGTTAAGCTCATTTTGGAACTTAAAACAACACCTTACAGCATGAGTTGATGATAGCCATGCACCACCTGTGTTTGTATTCCTAAAGACACCCCCGCCTTTCAAGAGGATTCATGACATGTCAAGCTCTAGTAAGGTTTCACTTTGCACAAAATTAAACCACATGCCCCACCGCTTGTGTGCCCCCCTGCTCGTTATTTCCTTTAAGTTGTATTCTTGTGAACATACACCCTAGGTGAGATACTTAACGTGTTAGCTACAACATTACACGAATCAATACACGCTAGTATCTTTCATTTACAACTAGGACTACTTGGGTATCTAATCTCATTTAACCCTCTAAATTTTATCTCTCAATTTAGTTTTGTAGAGGGCTTTCATCATTGGTGTTCTTTCCTATCTCTACCCATTTCACTGCTCCAACAAAAATTCCCTCTGCCCCTACCATACTCCAGTTTGGTAGTTTTCACTGCCTGTCCAGGGTTGAGCCTTGGGATTTGATGGCATACTTACAAAGCCCCTCACAGACGCTTTACACCCAATCATTCCAAATAATGTTTACATCATTTGTCTTACTATGGCTGCTAGCATAGAGTTAGCTGATGCTTATTCCCCATATGTTGTCATTACTTCTTCTCCAAGAAAAGAAGTTCATGACCCGTGGGCCTTCTACCTCCATGCGGTATTACTTTATTAGGCTATCACCCATTGTGAAAAATTTCTTATTGCTACATCCCAGAAAAGTCTAGGCCATGTCTCGGTCTTAGTGTGGCTAATCATTTTCTCAGACCAGCTACAGATGATTTCCTTGGTAAGCAATTGCCTCGCCAACTAACTAATCAAATGTGAGTCCCTTTTCAAGTAGATTCCTCCTTTTTGTTCCTCATCATATGGGGTATTAGCAACTATTTCCAATTGTTGTTCTCCTCCAAAGGGTAGTTCTTATGCATTGCTCACCTGTCCTCCACTGGAAACACTGCTTCCCGTTCGATTTGCATTTGCTAAGCATGCCACCATCATCATGAGCCATGATCGAACTCTCCATGGGATTCATTGTTGCATTACTTATAGCTTCCTTATTCATAAACAAAGCTGATTCAAAATTGTCTTTCATTACAAGGCTAAAGGCTTGTATCCATCTATGTGCTTCATATTAGCCTGGAGTTTGCTCCTAGTAATATCACCATCCTTACCCCATCCGCGTAAATCCCATAAGCCTCTTATCCATTCTCGTTTGATCATGATGGGAGAGCAAGTCCAAATAGAGAAACTCTCATTGGGTTTAGGGATAATAAGAGACGATGACTTCCACCACATCAAAGTGACACAACTGAGTTATATTCCTTCTCGGTCCCATCAAGAAATATAATTAACAAATCCTAAGGCAAAGGGTCGAGGGACTAAATGCCACTATTCCTGAACAACCTTGAGTTGAGCCTTCTTTTTGCACTATTATGTTATGGATAGTCAAGTAATGAGAAAAATTGGATTCCATTGTCAAGCCTCCTATCAAAAGGATTAACTATGGATTCAAACCAGAGAACATGGCTTCTAAAATCCATTTTCAAACTAAATTGAACAATTTTACATGAAAAGTTTTTTTCTCCATGATATATTCAAGGCGATGGGAAGACTTATTGTAAAAAAAGAGTGGAAGAAGAAACAAGTCTAGATGATATGAATCATCCATTCTTCTTGCCCCAAGGATCTTATTATCATTATTGAAGAAAATGGAGCTACTTTTCTTTTCCATTTTTTTTTTCTAAGGTTCCTATCTGTTTCCACACTCTTTTCTTAGGAGCACATGCAATAAAAAGGATAGTGCCCATTGTTAACTACATTTTTATTTATGAATTGAATAGTAATATGAATACATGTCCTACTGAGACAGAGACAGAATTTGTATTTTACTATCCTTTTGCCTAGCACGCAAAGATGGACCCCCAAAACTAAGACTATAAAACTAATCTAACCATAAATAATTTATATATATATATATATATATATATATATATATATATATATATATATAAAGGAACATTCCTTTCTTTCCCTGATTCTATTGCTACCATGGCCTTTATGCAATTGATGGGATTATATAGATTTTAACATAATATAGGCCATCAAAAGGATCTCAGATGACTCACCAACAGGAAAGCTAGGATCTTTTAGAAAATGGATTATTATTTGAAGAGTGCAAAACCACATGGATAAGCTCTCTCACTAACCATCCTTTTGGATCCAATTGGATCTTCCATATGGGATATCGAGAAGGAATTGGAATGTAAGATATCAATTCATATAGAATAAAAGGTTTTCTATTAATTCAAACACTATATATATAAGACATAGAGATAGAGGAGGAGGAAAACCCAAAGATTTCACATAGTATTTTTGATCTAAAAAGAAAAAAAAAGTTAAAGATAGATGAGCCTAGATTCCAAATGAACAAATTCAAACTCAAAAAGGATCTTCTAGTTCTTGAAATGAGGCTAAGGGATTGACCGAGAAAGATCTTTATTCTTCTTATACTTAGAAAATCATGATTTGATCTCGCATATGTTTGCTAAAAGAAGAACTTCTCCTTTGATCATAAATGAAAAGTTTTCAATTGGAACATGAAAATGTAAATGAATCGGTCTGCATTACTCTTCATGATAGAGTAGAAGATGGGAGAAGATTCATGAACGAAGAAAAAGATTTAATTACTTTGAAAGAATTGAATGAGGATTCCTATGAGGTGAAAATCTCATGTACGATTCTGTAGAGTGACAATAAGGGTGACTTATTTATCAACTTTTTCAGGATCACTCCTAAAAAACCAAACTCTGCCTAATGTAAAATTTCCAATGTACAATTAACCTTGGGATTTGAATCACTACTTACGTGGTATTGGCCATAATTCACAAGAATATTCTATAGTATTGATAAGAGGAGAAAGAGTTAAAGATTTACTTGATGTGAGATATCACATTATTCAAGGAACCCTAAATGTGAGTAAGTGATCCCCAACAAGGGCATTCTAATGCATTGTTGATTATTATATAAGATTTGTATTATTTGATGATGTCATGTGAATCACTAGAAATAAGTGAAGTGTATGGCTAACCCAACAACAGAAGTTTTAGAAGGGGACAGAGCAGGTTACCATGAGATAAAAGATCTTCTTTCTAAAGAGATTCAACTCAAAACTACTATATGTCCAAGGTCCAATATTAGAATAATTTAAGCAGTTTTCCTTCATTTGTTTGTGTTAACAAACAATTCGAAATATTTCAACTTTTTTAAAATAGGTCCAAGTCCAATAGTAATGATTCGAAGCACTTCTTTTTTCATTACATTAATTCAGAAACCCAAGGACTCGATCGCATGGTTATGTAAGGATTTCCAATCGTAGAAGGAAATGGAGGGAAATAGATACGTAATTTAAAAGTGAGTAAATAGATTCAATACTGAACTCATAGATATATATAGAATTTTGTGGAAAGACGAATTCGATGAAAGTAGTATGTATAGCTTGGATGGAATTTTCATATCTTTTGAAATACACTTTATAATATGGGGTCAAAAATCCAAAATAAGTGATTCATTTTTAGGCTTCATCAAAATAAAATTGATTCTTAAACCTCTTTCACGCTCATGTCACATTGAGGTATTGAATAAGAAAAAATTGTAAAATTTGATCTAATTTATCGTAATTGATTAGTTAACATATTTGTTAATAGTATTTTAAATATAAAAAAATCATTAGCTTATCAAATTATCTATCGAGCCATGAAAAAGATTCAACAAAAGACAAAAATAAATCCACTATCTATTTTATGTCAAGCGATATGTGGAGTAACTCCCAAAATAATACTAAAACCAAGATGTGTAAGCAAATCGACTCATTAAGTTCCTATTGAAATAAGATCCACAAAGAAAAGTGTTTTCCATTTGTAGTTTATTAGGGGCATCTGTAAGCGGTCAAAATATGGCTTGATTAAGTTATGAATTAGTAGATAAAAGTAGGGAAATGTCATACACAAAAATGAAAAGACTCATATAATGGTAGAGGTAAATAGAGCTTTTACACATTTTTATCCATGAACAAGATCTATATAGACACATAGATCCATGGATCCATGCATCTCAATCATAAAAGAATCAATAGAAAAAATAATCAGAATTGATCGAGATCTTTCTCGAAGCAAACAAAAAGGAAAAGAAATATGAAACATAAATCATGAATCAACTAAGCCTTCTCAAGGGATTGCTTAAGAATAAGAAAGATGAATATTATAAAAATATCATGGAATAAATTTTGTTCCTATTCATGGGGATTCCACAAATATTCCATTCCAAAAATAGAAAGTTCAAAACAATTGAGACTTTTTTGTAGATTGGATGCAATTACTAATTCAAGATCTAGCATGTACAAAATGAAAACATCATTCTTGATTCTACGAAAATTTTTATGAAAGCATTTCATTTGCTTCTCTTCCATGAAAGCTTCATTTTCCTAGATGTATCGTAATGTTTAGCCTAATTTTTTTTTTCTGATGATCAATTCAACCTCTGATCAAAATGATAGACCTTGGTTCTATTTCATCTCTTCAACAAGTTTAGTAATTAGCTTTTTAGAAAATTTCTAAACAAACAATTTCAACAAAATCTTTTAATTTCTTATTTTACTATGTTTAACTCTATATATACTCTATTCATAGTACATTGAATGTACATAAATGCCTGAGTTTATGTTATTCATATTACTAGGTACTCTAGGAGGAATAGTTTTATGTGATGCTAACAATTTAATAACTATCTCTGTAGCTCTAGAATATTTTTGTTTATACTCATACCTATTATCTGGATATACCAAGAGAGAGGTATGGTCTAATGAGGTTGAGATGAAATATTTACTCATGGGTGGGGCACGCTCTTCTATTTTGATTCATGGTTTATGGGCAGATCGAGCTTCAAGAAATAGTGAATGGTCTTATCAATACACAAATGTATAACTCCCTAGGAATCTCAATTGTGTTTATATTCATCATTGTAAGAATTAGGTTCAAGCTTTCCCTAGTCCCTTTTCATTAATGGACTCCTGATGTATATGAAGGAGTGCAGTTCATTCGACAAATTCCAACCTCTATATATATCTCTGAGATGTTTGGATTTTTTAAAACTCTATAGACATGCAAAAGAAAAATACTATCCACACTCAGACTAAGACATCACTTTAACCAAAAGTTATTATGATACTTTTGTTAAATAACAATTAAGGTGAAGCAAGGTCATGAACAATGAATCTCTTTATGATAATTAAATCCTCTTTGAAAGTTTGTTATTACAGGTAGTTCTATAAAAGATCAGACTAATGACATATACACTACTTGAATTATCGATGTAGATGATAAATAATTAGTTCTCATCCTTCAAAGACTATGAGTGTAAGTGAAACATCCGTTGATAAAAGGATCACCCTATGATGATTATCTCATGGCTATGGAGATTGAATCAAATTAGATGGTTCAAGGAACTTCTATGAAATGGTTTCATAATATCCAACCAATTATCTTGATCCTGGGATATCATTAAGAAATAGGAATCTGTGTTATCAAAGGATTTCTTGCGATTCTTTCTAGTATGGAATGAGTCAATCACCCACTTTGGTATCTTTTTGAACAAAAATGGTAATATTGTTCCTCCATTGATCAAAATTTTTTGTCTTTGGAAAGTATCATGATCATTCAATAATAAGGGTTTCAATTTCTTGAAATAAATGATTTGAATACCTATAGATTCTAATAATTGATTATAGAGTTGATCATTCAGACCTTTCACTTCATAGATGATGATCTCGATCCTATGAATGGAGATATTCTCGATCCTCACAAAGAAAAAGGAAGTGACTTGGACAAAAAGAGAAGTGACTTGGAAAAAAAATAAAGTGGCTTAGACAAATCTTCTTTGTTGATAGCCTCAAACTAATAAATCTAATATTGATTAATATGTGATCAATCGAACACTACTTGAACTACTTGACAAGGATTCTTTTGTACAAAAATAAAATGTTCCTAAAAATTCTTGCTCCCATTGGACCATTTGTATTTATATTCATCAAAATCTCGATTCATGGATCTCTAAATTCAAGAAATAAGAGGATTAAACCATTTCTTCTGACTCTTTTTTAAATTTGATAAATATTAGTTGATCATATATTTCATTATAGTTATATGTATCATTTCCTATAGGATCTCTTTGAATTCCATATTCAAAGTTGTGATCAATCTATTCATTAAAAAAAATCAATTTGATACATTTCTTATGTACCCATAAATGTTATATATTGATTTGAATTAGATTTGAATCAATCTATATCTATTGACTACCTCCATTAGGTTGTTGCTAGCAAATACCATTTTTTTAGTTTAGGATCTTTCAACTCATTCATGTAGTAGATCTATACTAATTTTTTTATCCATTGATAAAAAGATTTATTCTCCTTACAAAAATGAGGAGGTAGAACTAGAAAAGATTTTTTTTTCGATTCATCTCTAGAGTTGAATACGTCATTTAAATTTTTTTTTTATCCAACAATTAGGAATCAATAGAAAAGGTAAATCACCTATGAAAACTAGATCTGGCTCGATTTTTGATAAAGTGAATAAATTTTCTATTTCTGGGAATCTCTCTTCTGATTCAAAGAAATAATGGTGTAATGTGTATCCCCATTTGTTTAGGTCATGGAATAGATGAAAAAAAAAAAATAATGTATTTTATTCAAGAATGAAATTTTATGTCCATGTCAGTTCAACCTTTGGAATCGATCGATGTGATATGGTTCAAGGATGAATTGAGAAGGTATCTTGTAAATACATAATTATATTGAATATATCAACTCTTTCTTTATTTTTCCCTCACTTGGAAGAGGTAAAAGAAACTTCTTAATTTTCTTTAATAATTTATGATGATCTCTAGTAGACCTCTTAGTAGGATTCGAACCTAGATGAAGTTCTAACAATCTATTAGAGAAAAAAAAATTTTCTTGTATGATTCCCAAGAAATTCTTCGATTTCTTTCAAAAGTAGATGATTATTCATCCGCTTCTCAAGTTTTCTGAATAGCTAGGACATGGTGGAAGATTTAAAAGGCATTTCGAGAATCGATATGATTTTATCTCTATTTGTTCTATCTGAAGAAAGGAAGGATCCTAAAGAATTGGTCTCTCTTTTTAGTTGTTGAATCTCTGTTTAATCAATCAATGTGTGATATTCTAAATTCTCATTTATAATGAAATCAAAATTATCTTTGGATTGATCAGAAGAAGATCTTTCTAGAATTACTTGAACAAAAATCCTATGGAATCATATTGCATATTTAATACAATTCATACCTTGCTAAAAAATGATCCTTGTTTACCAACCACATATTGTAACCAAATCCAGTTCTCTCTCGAGATATTCCTAAAAAAAAAATCTGATTCATGCTAATTCTTTTGCCCAACTAATGAAGAGATTTTGGGAAATCATATATAAAATTGAGCATAATTTTGCAAAGAAATACCCTAATTTCTTGAGAAGAGATGGAAAACATGCTCAATATCATTAGATTATATATTTGTCCCTGCTCCTTATTTTTTGAAGAAACTTTCCCCCTAAATTGGTCTTTTTTTTTATGAAAAGTAGACATGAGAAAACAAATCAAGTCTTTTCTTAAGATTTGGAATAGCTATCCCAATTCAAGTTGATTATGTTTTATTTCTTTCTCAAGAAAGATGGTAAAAAATTCTCAATCATGATCCTTGCGGATCATCCATATATGATAAAAAAGAAACTCCATATATTTGTCTTTCTTTTGAACGAAGTTTTCAATTCCAGCTATTGTTTTGTTAGATATACAACTATAATTATTATTTTTTTGATCCGGTTCCTCCACCCTCATGAACCCCTGTTAGATTCAGGCATGATGCACTTTTTCATTAGTAGGATAACCCATGTACTCTTTTGCAAATCCATGAAACAACACTCAGAAACCTTTTTTTTTCTTTTAGAAGATATAGGAGTAAAACAATCAACTTATTTCTATTGGAATACTAAAATGATTCTTGCAATGTCTCTTTTAGGTCTAATATAATTCATAAGTATAGGAAGAAGCCCTATCAAATAGATTTTTTTTCTTTCAACCATCTTTTGACTATTAATATGAGATATAAGGACCACTACTACAAGTAGTACTACACCTTTGATCATGAAATATCGATTGTTTATTGCAACCTGTGAATTAAATGAAAGTAGGAGTTTCATAAATGTTCTTTGTGAAAAAAATGTGAGTGAAAGATCTCTGTAAATCGAATTTGATCCAAGAATCTAAGAAATAGTGAGAATTGATATCTCTCAATTCAAATATCTAAGCTTCAAATTGACGCGTTCATTGATTCTCCTAAAGACTTCATTTCAATTGAAATTTGGTTATTCATGATGTGATGATCCCCCAAGCATCCATAGGAATGGTTAAAGAGGCCAACTCATAATTGACAAATTTGTATGTTCAATTCTGTTGATACAAGCCAATAAAAACATTCAATAAGTCTATTGGAATTAGCTCTATATCATTGGAATCCATACATATCTAATTGGTATGGTATATTAATACCATAACATATGAACAATAAGACTATAATTCTTATCGATATTAGAAATCATAGAAAAAAAATTGGACTTATGGATGGAATCAAATATGCATTGTTTATAAAAAAAGTATTCAATTATGAATAATCAATATACTTCTAATGTCAAGATCAATCATAAATAAAGCATTGGCTCAAACTCTTCTTTGGTATAAAGGTAAGAGCTATGAATAGTCATGACTCAGGGAAAGGGTAGAAGGATGAGACCTATTATGGGACATACAATGTATTACAAACATATGACATTACACTTCAATCGGGTTATTCTATTTCATTTCTTATAGAGAAAATACTTAAAGCAAAAGACTTGATAACATGATAATACATTTATATAGAACTTTTACCCTAAGCACACTAATAGAGTCATAGACAGTCAAGCGAAAATCCAATCCATGAGATAATTTGATCTATGGACAACATCATTGTTGCAAAGGTCGTAATGCCATAGGAATCATTACAACAGAGCATATAGAGGGAGGTCATAAGCATCTATACCATAAAATTAACTTTCAATGGAATGGAAAATGATATCTGGTAAAATCGTAGTTGCAGATATGACCCTAATCAAAATGGATACATTTGTCTCATACACTATGGGGATGGTGAGAAGAGATATATTTTATATCCCAGAAGGGCTATAATTAGAGATACCATTATATATGTTGCCGAAGTTCTAATATCAATGGGAAATGCCCTACCTTTGAGTACAGTTTAAACTATTGATTTACGTAATTGAAAGTAACTAATTAAGTTTATGATGAAACCTAAAATTGATTCGATCCAATTAGAGTACCTCTAGGGATCAAAAAACTATTTAATCGCATCAAGTGATTGAGTTCAGTAGTTCCTCATAAAAAATTATTGACTCTAGAGATATCATAATATGAAAAAGATAAAATTATTTGAAGTAGGCACAAAATTGAAAACCCCTTATTTCAAAGAGATAAGGATGAGTAATTTACATTTCATTTGATGGTTAGAGGCCAATAGAAAGCTAATCTATGGTAATTAGCCCCCCCAGGAAAAAATAGAAATGTCTCCTATGTTACCCATAATATATGAAAGTATGGACATAATTTCATAGAGTCATCCGATTTGAAAGCTACATGAAGAACATAAGCCAGATGATGGAATGGTAGACTAGGAAGTAGAAGATCATAACATAAGTGATTTAACATATTTGGAATCCTATATATCCACTCATGTGGTATTGCATCATATGGTATTGTAAGATCCATCTGTCTAGGTATCAACATATACATCTAGAAAGTTATATGCTTTGGAAGAAGCCTGTACAATTTGAGAAGTGATTTTGATTGATTAAAAATAAGAATTTACTTCAATGGTTTGCCCTTAGGCACGACCATACAAAATATAGAAATCACACTTAGAAATGGTGGATAATTAGCTAGAGCAACAGGCATTATAGAGAAACTAATTGCAAAAGAGGGTAAATTGACCATTAAGATTACCATATGGGGAAGTCTATTTTATATCCAAAAATTGCTTAGCAATAGTCGAACAAGTGGGTAATGTTGGGGTCACCCAAAAAAGTTTGGGTAGAGTCAATCTATGTGTTACGTAAGCTTCTTGTAGTAAGAGGAGTAGTTATAAACCCTATAGACCATCCCCATGGGGGCAATGAAGGGAGAACCCCAATTGGTAGAAAAAGCTCACAACCCTAGTTATCCTTCAGAAGAAGGGAAAAGGAATAAATATAATGATAATTTTATTCTTAGTTTCCATAAATAGGACATTGAAAATCAAATTTTGGAATTGGAAATAATGTGATGGGCAAATGATGGGAATTGAAACTATGCATGGTGGATTTACAATCCGCTACCTTGATCCACTTGGCTACATCTGCCTTTCCCTTTTCTAGCTAAAGTATTTTCTCTTTTTGCATTCATCATTATATTTCATTTTAAGATCGAGATATTAAACATAGAATGTAATTTAAAAATTATAAAAAAGGGAATAATCAGTACTGACACATTTGCTCAATTAAATTATTTTGTAGCTAATCATTTATTGGGAAGAATTGAAAAACTCATTATGAGGGAGGAGAAAGAAATCATTGACTTGATCTCGCATCTACCATTATACCTACAATGATTGGCCATACAATCGCTATTCAAAATGGAAAGTAACATTTACTTATTTATATCATAGATCGTATGATTGTTCACAAATTGAGAGAATTTGCACTTACTCTCAGTTTCATGAGACATGCAAGAAATGCTAATAAATCTCATCATTAGTCATTTTACTAAGTATTAATGTGAAAAGCTTTATCTTAAGAGTCTTTATCTTATAATAAGAGTAGAGGTATTTTTATTTTGTTTTTCATATGACTTAAATTTTTATGACTTATATTATAATTCACCTAGACACTTATCATTCATTGACAAAAGATTAGGATAGCCCAAAGTACACTTAAAAAAAAGAGTAGAGCAAATATAATCAAATGTCTAACTATGGAGACATATGGAGCTCATTTCATAATAGTGACTTAGTTTTATATATTAAATATAATAAGAGAATGATTAATATAATAATTACATATTTATGATATGATTTACTAGTTCAAATTAATAGCTTTTAAATATCTTTTATATAAACAAATGTTGAAAAGGGCCTATAATGTTAGAGTTACAAATACACACATCTATACCAACAAGACCAATAGTGAGTTGATAGTAGAGCCCAATAAGTCTACATCTATGTTACTTTTTTAAAGAAATTATGATACTAACATATTATCAAGTTATTATTAATAATATTAAAGTTTCATATAATGAATACATTCATCTAAGGGATATGCAAGCTTAATCATCTCAAGGAGAGTGATTTTCATGGTGAGATGAGTTCAATTTATGGTGGCATGCAATAGAAGTCAAGAAGAAGGAGATGATTTATGGACTAAGCTCTAAGGGCATAAAATATAATGACAGTCTTCTTAGACATCATTCTCAAGTGTTAATACAATTGGTGATGTGGTCAAAAAAATATTGTCTACTTTTGTTGAAGACATGAACACTTGCATGATGGCGGTGTAGGCAAAGAAGATAGAACTGTGTATGCAATGGAACAAAAGACAAGAAAATAAATTAGTAGAATAAAATGATGAGGAGGAGGATGAGGAGGACAAAAAATGAGAAAAGACTATTGAGTATTTTTTTAGTGTTGTTTTTTCTAATGTTGGATTCTATATGACCCTAAGATTTTCACATTATTTTGTATTGCTTTATTATATTATCTGATGATCATAGTATTACTAATTAATTAGGTTTTTTATTAATATATTTCTTTAGATTGATTGTTGTGCATTATTCTACTTAGTACAATATCCTATGATATAACTGCATATGATATGTATTGTAATGTAATAGAATGTGCAGGTTTTGTAAACAATTGAGAGTAGAGTAAACCATTTATATAAAAAAATTGCTATAGATTTTTAGAGAATTTTTTGTTAAAAATGACAATATTTTTCATTTACTAAGGATATTGGGGTGAAAACGTTTGACAATATATTATATATTTTTTGATGGCCATGATGCTAGTAATTTCTAGCTTCCATGCCATCGATAAAGCTATTAGAAATTTCTAACAATCCTAGTCATTGTAAAATATATTTTGATGATTTTTACTTTTTTTTTGTAAAGGGTCTATTATATTTTTTGTCTACAACTGACATTTTGTTTGTTGGAAATCCATTGAAAAGTTTTTCTAATGACAAAATAATATCAACAGAAGTTATTTCCATCATGTATTTTCTTGTAGACAACAATCCATTAGAAAGTCATAAAAAATGTTTTTTATTGCCATAATTTATGTTTTTCTAATAGATTTGGCTAGCAAAAAAGTGCACATATTTCTATAGTGTGGATTACATTTAAAAAAAGTGGTGTTTGGCTAATTTAATTTAAATCACATGAACGATGATAACATAGAGTAAGAAACTAATCAAATTAGGAGCAGTGGATTCATACTATGCCAATCAAATAATACAACATGTAAGCATGATAAGGCTTATGGCTATTAGAAGGAATCCATGAGCAACCAAATAAGGGAAGTTGATGGGATGCAAAAGTGGTCCAATGAATCTAAAATCATTAGTTGATATGTCATTAGATCACTAAAAAAATTTTGTGCAATGCATGTGAAGGATGGAAGTTGAAGCATTAATGTGCATGCATTTTATGCATGGTATAGAGAGTGAGTCAATAAGTAAAAGTCAACTTGAGCTAGTTAGAGATATCATCTTATAAAGGTGATAAGCCAACCTAGTGTAAAATGTAAAGATTTCATCTCTTGAAGTCCATCATATTAAAGGTGGAAACTTCTCGAAAGGTGATGTGCTAGGAAAGTAAATTAGTTGATAACTTGAAATATCTAGTTTACCAACATCTTGGTTAGAGTACAATTATCAGGCATGCATGTTACTATGGTCAATGAGTTGAACAAATATTGTGAACATGTTGACCATTTTAATTTCCAATGTTATGCAATATAGCCCACCTCTAAGAGTTCAGAATATCATTACAAGAAATAGGATCTTTATATAGGTTGTCAACCTTTCTTTAGTACTTTAAATAATAATGACAAAGAAAAGGCTTCCAAGTTAATGGCCTAGCAATGGTAAGAAGACAATGACAACTCCACACCTAAGAAGATAATGGAATATAATAGAGAGATTGCCTCATATGTGATTATGATAGTAGAGAATAAAATACTTCTTATTGCCATACATGATGCATATAGTTGAGAGCACTATGAGAAAGCAGAAGTTGATGATAACAAAAGGTAATAGCTTCCTTAAAATAGTCATTTTTTATGCATTAAGGGGTTGAATAAGGGTGAAATGGTTGGTGAGTTGAAAACCAAAGGTTAAGAATGATTAAAAACATAAGGAGGAAGTTTAAGAACATTGAATCTTAAATTTCATGAGAAGGATTTTGATAATCAATATTGGGAGAAAATTTACTATTCTAAACCTAATGAAATTTGAAATTGTAGGCTTTATAAAGTTAGAGATTGGGAGAACTTTGTTGTTCCTACAATAAAGGTTATGTGAGATTATGAGCTGGAGGAGAAAGAGTGTGAGCATATATAACTAAACTATCATGTCATCTACTGGTGAAACCAATTAAAAAGAGCAATGACAAAATCAAATTTTGATTAAATAATTTAAAATTAGAAGTTTATTTTACTAAACTAGCATTAATAGATAAAAAATATTTATTAATAAGAATAATAAAAAAGTTTAATAATATTTTTTAATTTAATTATTATAGTTAGGAATCTTAAATAATTTCCATCATTTTTTATTGCATCAAAGGGTCTGTTTAAGGGTGCTGTAGCTTTTTGAAAAGCTAGTTGTAAAGTTGCTATAGGGAGAGCAGCTTTTTGACAAGCTGTTGTTGGTGTTATAAATATTTTTATAAAAAATTCAAATAGCAACTTCCATACTCTAATAGCTCTAGTTTTCAGCTTTTCACCACAAAACTTTAAAAAATAGCTAACAACTTAAAACTATATGGTTGCTTTCTAGCTACTTTCTAAAAAATAAAGCAAATGTATCCCAAATACACTTTAAATTATTAATTATTAATTCTATCTCAAAACTCATTGAAATGTCATTTTTCAATATATATTACTAAAAAAACGTAAAGAAATATTTTTACCTTATTTATTAATCCTTTCTTAATATTATTTATTGTTAAAATACATATTTGATTATTTTATTTAAAATATATTAAGTAATGACTAACCAAATCAATTGATTAAGAATATAATATCTATTCATTTATCTCATCTTTACTAATATTTTATATAAACAAAAAATTATAAGGAGATTTTGAAATGCTTAATTTCTATGATCCTCAATTTTAATTTACTTCAATCAATTTCTTATGTGTAAATTTTCTTAGGTAATGAAGTTCTTAGAATAAATTTTATTTGCAAAGAAATAAATATTATTTAGTTTGCATGATTAGTATATAGCTTGAGGATTCAAGAAAGAATTAAGAATCAATAGTTCAAGAACATAATCTTTTAACTTGTTATTCATTTCTAATAATCATGCATTTAAAGTGACTATTAAAAATATCAATCTTACAATGTTGAGTTATTATAATAGTACCCTTTCTATGATGAGGATGTCCTCGACCTTCAGAGTATAAAGTATTCATATTAATTGATATTTGCATATCCAAATTTTATAAAGTAACTTTACCATCTTGAGCAAATAATCACATTTTCACTATTTTAATTTTTAATGATATTTGAAATTAATATTAATTGCACTACATTCAAAATATCTTATGACCTCTTTTGTAATAGTTCCTTCTAAAGATCATTATTAATTTCTGAAATTTTTTTCATAAGATGTAAACTGAAAATGAAGTCAAATAAAACCTTTACATTATAAGGTCCATCAACTTCACTTTATTGACTGATAAATTTTTTTAATGTAATGTTAAATAAAATCAACTATAAAATCATCTATATTTTTTTTCCTTACATTTTTAAAATTGATATTTTCAAGTAACGGTATCGGAAATTTAACCTACACAACTACCTGACCCAAACTCAACCTACAAAATTTGGGTTCAAATTGACATGATTTATTTTCTAATTGGATGAGTATATGAATTTGGCCCATTTAATTTTTTGAGTTGGATTTAGGTTGATCTGCCAACTAGAAATTGATCTAATTTTAACCCACTAACTTGAAATTTACCAAATTTTGAATTATAAATTTGAGATTGATCCAAATTTGACTGTGCAAAAAAAAAAACCCCTGCTTTTAATCCAATTTTGATCTAAATTCAATGCCCAAATGAGTCACTGAGATAGTGTTCAGGTCAATTAAGTTGAAGGTAGGTTGGGTTTGGGTTATAGTTTTCAACCTATTTAATGGGTCATATCTATTTAGGATAGGTTTGATTCTGATCATGCCCAAACTTGGCCTACATACCCAAATTAACACGCCTATTTTCAAGTATAGAGATAGCAAAATTTTTGACATAATATATAATATTAAATGATTTACATTAAATTTAATGGTGGTGAGTGCCCCTTTAGCCTCCCCTTGGATCCACCATTGATGCCACTTAATTCGTTTATATGTTATGCCACATATTTTCTTGATAGTGCTTTTTTTTAAAATAAAAAAAAAGAAATATATAGAAAGTGAAAACTAGTGGCAATGGATGACCCAAGGAATACATCAATAAAAAATAATTAATTGAAGACCATTAATAATAATAATAATAATAAGTATATTTGGTGTGATTATTCACTAATGTGTGCAAAATGTATATAAATATGCCACCTACCCAACAAGTTTAGAGGACACCAAGAAGTTGACCTATTGACTAAGGTGACTTAAAAGTAAAAAAAAAATGTTGAGATCAAGATGAATTGCCAAGATATTGGTAGTGTCCAATTTATCAAAAAGATGAGAAAATAATTAACCTATAGAAAAAGTAAATCAAGAATCAAGATTGCTAGAGGATAATAAAAAATTGAAGTCTATAATATAAAAAGGAATGTTAAGTTACTAGAAATAAATCTTAAAGTTTGCATCAAGAAAGGGTGATTAGAAGTTAGATCCTAAGCACAACTTGTTAAGATATTGACAAAACAAAGTTGTCGAGATGACTCAATGATATAAAGTCAGCAAAAGTGTAACTTTAAGAAAAGTTGACTTAATGCTAAGAATGAAAATAAAATTATTGATAACTTGAAGAAGGAGTTGTTAGCAAAATTCATACAAGTCAAATAACAACATAGTGAGACAAACAAAAGAAAGTGCACTAGGTATTGAGAGGAAATTGTTGTCCATAAAATCAATGCCAAAGAAGATGGCATCATTGACCTAATGACAAGAATTTAAAGTTGAGGGGTCTATCTAAGTGAAAATTCAAACTTAATATGATGTCAAACAAACTTATATCATCAAAATCACCGTGAATAAATTAGACTAAAACTAAGCAAGTCCAAAAAGGAGGTCAATAGTCATGGTATATGCACTCACCAAATAGACAAAAAATTTATATTGTATGGGTAGTAATCTTTTGACCATATTGGTCTAGAATACATATGTCCGATATTTCATTAATCTTGAATTTAAACTTAGATATAATGAGATTCCCAATAGTTGAGCCTTTGCTAAGCTAGATAATGAACAGTATAATTAGAGGGAATCATTAATAGAATGCTTGTTTAATAATATATCTAATTGGAGAGAATCATTAATAGAATACTTGTTTAATAATATGCTCTCATATGAAAGTTCTCTTGCTTAAAAAATTAAGAACAAAGAGTTATCTTTTATGTAAGATAATGATATCTTGCACCAACATTTATTTAATCTAACATATCTTTATTTTCTTAAGAATGATAAAATAAATAAGATCATGAATGAAGTACATTTCAAATTGTGTAAATCCCATTAGTCTAGCACTAGATTAAAATATAAGATGAATATATTTGTTATTATTAGTCTTTGATGATTAATGTTTTCATGGGTGTGATATGTCATTTTCATTAGTTATAAGTTCATGGTGTAATGCTTCCCCAACCATCAAATCTTCTTTTTTGATGGCTTGTCTTTGTATTTTATATGAGAAGGAATAGATATTCTAAGGTCAATTGTTTCTACTTCTTTAAAGAGTCACTTACTCTTTGTAACTACCATTGATTATTTTTCAAAGTAGGTTGTAGTCATCCCATTACTAAAAGTAAATTTATGTTATATGTTGCTCTTTTAGAATCATAATATGTATTGATAATGGCACCACATTTACAAGCAGTAAATTAATAGCTTTGCTCATAATATTACTTAGCACTATTCTACTATACAAATCCTTTAATAAGATATTGGTATAATTTTCTAAGATATTTTTATGAAAATAAGAGTGGCATGACAAGTTCATAGAGGCCTTAGGGTAATATCAGATCATATATAAAACCATAATTTAGTCTACCTTATAGCTTAGTTTTTGGAGTTAAATTTTCCTTATTTTCAAAGGTAGAACTCATCTTTAAAAGGATTTTCTTAGTTAGTAGATCACTTAAAAAAATACCCATTAGATTAAAAATACTAAATAATTTAGCTGAAAAATGCTTGAAGAGAAGTTAAAATCTTTAGTTATTCTAATGTTATTTAGCTTAGGCCCATAATAGGTTAGTGCAACTCAGAACATTTAAAGCTAATGATTTTATCCTAGTATCATGATGAACATTTCATGTGCAGTGCTATAATGCTACAAAGATTAAGCCCACTTGATATGGTCTTTTTATGGTCAGTAAGTACATAAAAGTTATTTTTACTAGCTGACATATCTTAATGGTCAATAACTCAAGCTATAAATTAATGATTGTTACTTAAAAAAAATATTTTACATTATATTTTTTGAATCATGCCCTATATGAAAAGGTGCATATTATATACCACTTTTGTACCCCAATTAACATACTCAAATAAATAGTTTATAATCATTCACACATATATAATGTTTATTATAAAATGATGTTTGTATAAGTTATTTGTGGCACATACTTGTTAGATATAATTTCTCAATTTGGTCCTAGAATGGATCTAAACATAATGTATAAACCTTTCTTTGCTTAAATATAATGGTCTCACTGCATTCTCCCATTGAGTCATTGCTCTCCTAATTTTATAGCATAAATTATGCTAGGTTTTTTGCCCTCTTTGCTTTAATGCCCATGCATTGAGGTTGTATCATTATAAATCAACTTTCTCTAGTGATTGAAATCCTCGAAGGAGTTTCTCGTATTACATATCTAAAGGAAATGTTCTCTAAACTTAAGGTAGGTTTTTTCCTTTACTTAATCCAAGGATTGATTTAGTCAAGATAAATATTTTGTTTCAAGATAGTATTTGTGCAATATCCTTAGTGAAGTTAACTTCCTTATTTGGAATGTTGTTTCATTCTTGATTAGGTCAATTATACATGTGTTGACCTTATGGAATGATCTGACTGATCCCTTAGATTAGGTTTATATCTTTCTTAATCAAGATAGATGTATAATTTCATGACACTTGTATAGTGATTTTTGGAATGAAAAATCCCTCATTGTCATCCACACTTTACTTCATTGCCTGGCAAACATTCTTTTATTTGATCCATTGCCATACATACAACTTAAGATTTGAATCCTTTATGGAGTTGGAAATTCAATGTTACTATCCACTTATGGCTTATCCTCTTTATAGATGCCCTAAGTTTATGCATTCAAGAGACTTGGAGTAGCATATTAGTGTGATCTTTAAAACAAACCTTGATCTTTGAGATCTAGGTGAATATTAAGGTTTAAATTCATTAATAAAATTTTTTTTGAAAGATTACAATACAAAACAACTTCACTAATTTTTTGTACATATTAATCACACATATTTATGTAATATCATTTAAGTTTATGTTATTGTATATTATTGATATATCATCATGAAATCTAATCAACTATGTGTGAATCTCGAGACAAATTGAGCATCTTGATTAGATGAATCTATCAACACAATAAGTGATTTAATATGAATCCAAATGAGCTTAAATCAAGCCTTTAAACTATAATTAATAGCTTTGAAGTATTAGTTAAAGTATCAGATAATCATCTGATATGTCATGCTTATAGTTAAATCAAGCATCATGATGAGAGGAATCCAATAAGCCTAAAATCACTTAAATCTAAGATCATTAAGGCATTTAAATGATAGAAGAACGATTTATGATTTAGGTGTGGAGAAAATGTATGACACCACATAGAGTTTTAAGAAATTCTTATTTAGATGATCAAATGCATCATTAAGAAATAAACATATTATCTCAAAAGATAAACATGTCTCCCTTTAATTGATTTGATCATTAAATAAAAGACTCCTAAGGCTAATGGTCTTTCATTACTAGATATTTTTCTCCTGAACTACATGGAAGGTAAAATAGGGTTTAATTTAAACTATGTTTATGGTTCCCTATTGAGGAAAGCCTCTATAGTTAATTACATATTAAGGGGTTTCTTAAGAATACTCGATTAAAGAAATAAGTTATTATTCCTAAAGCTTTCTAAGGTGTTTTCATAGAATCAATTTTTGGAATTTTCAATTGGGAGCGATTCAAAGTGGAGAGAGTTATTTTAGAATCTAAATAAGATAAAGTAGAAAATTCCTATTGATACTGGGATGTGAAGTAGACATTCCAACTATCCTATAATTGGGATTTAAATTTTGAAATTTAATTTAAATTTTGAGTTGACATTTTCTTAGAAGTTTAAGACTTAGATTCTAGCAGTACAAGACTATAGAAATGCCTAGAGTTGAAGACTTGTTCCTAAATAGGATGCTTCAAAAAGCAAGTCTATAGGTGCTTCTGACACATGCCAAATGCTTGACCTAATTCCATTTTTGGGAATTATCGGCCACTCCTCTCACTTGAGGGAATTAACCTATCACTAACTCTTCTGGACTCACAACCTGCCTGGAGAGGGCTGGCAGTTAACACCACCTAAGCACATTTTAAATTCATGATTCCAAGTCTTATGAATACAAGATGGCTAGGTTGTTATATATTTGAGAAAGGAATCTATGAACCTAGACTCACTCCTTAATCCCTAAGATAATATGGGGGTATGAAATGCATCTAACTAATGCACATTTTCAGATTTTTATAAATTTTGACTTGATAATCATTTTAGGCCATGGGTATGCAAGTTATGCCTACATGGTATGTAATTAGAAAGAAAGTCGTGGGCCAAATCAATAAATAGAATGCAGGCTTCCCCAAGAAGGCAGTCATCCTCACAGGTCAGATGACCTTTATGTGCAATGGGAGAAGTTTACCAATTCAAGGAATGGAGCATTATGATTGCATGATTTTCAAGAGCTAATTAGTTTCTAATTAATTTTAAATTATTTCCTATGGCTTTATTTATATTCAATTTTGAATTACATTTATTTTTATTTTTGAATTGATTAAATTTAATTAGGTAGAAATTTTAATTTTTCCCTATGAGCTTATGTCTAGACATTCATTACAAAAAGAAACCTAGAAAAGTAGGTTGTTTTTATTGCACACCCAAAATAAATCAAGCCATTTTAAATTTATAAAAATAGACCAATGCGGCTGGGCACCATTGTACACCTAGGAAGAAAGGAAAATAGTCAGCCAAGCTATGCCCTTATACAGCTTAAAACTACAAGTCTAGATTTATGGGTCTTCTCTCCAGGATCATCTCTTTCTTTAGGGACCTTCATTGGGCATCATAGGGGACCTTTGCACCATCTCTTGGTAGGGTCAACCTGGTAATCCTAAACCCCATAGATCTTAACCTAATTCTAAGCTCAAATTTATAATTTTAAAATCAAAATAAATCCTAAGCCCTATAAAACAAATGTCAACAAATACAAATAGCATACAACAGTTATATTTTTCAAACATGTGGGCTCAACATTAGTTGCTTGTCATGCCCACCTATCCTATGGACTATGTTAAGAGATTTTTCAGCACCTACAAGCAAACAATAATTCTATAATTTTTTTATTTATGAGACCTTTAACTCTATAAGACAATGTTAGTTCTCGAAATAACATTCTACCAACATTGCAAATCAATCCTAGCCATCCAGTCTAAAATAGTACACCACAAAATAATAAAAATAATTATTATCACATAATCACAAGAAATCATAGAAAATCATAGAAGAACGTCTAATTCTAGGATCCATGACCTATAATTTTAATGTGTGAAGAAAAGGGTTTGTGTAGCAAGACATTACTAAGCTTTATGATTTAATTTTATTTAGTTTTGAATGTTGGTTTAGTTACCTTTGGATGATTTCAATTCAAGTTATTTAATAATTTATATTCATTTTAGGTACATTTTATTATGCTTAAATTTTAAATTAGGTTTTCAAGAGTAAAGAATAAAATAGGTTTCATTATAAATGAAACCTATTCCATTCAATACCCTAAATTTTAATAGGATGATATTTTTATTCTAAGGTAAAGATTCATCCTAAAGATCTAACTAAAATTCTAAGTATTTTGATTTGAACTTGAATTTAGAGGGTTTGACTTAATTTAGTTTATTTCATTTTATTTCTTCTATTGGGTATTTTATGATTTTGGTTTGGATTAAGTTATTTTATTTCTTATTATAATTTAATTTAATTTAATTTTTTCCATTAAGTTAATCCATTTATCATTATAATTTGAGTTTCTTTTAATTTCTTTGGTTTAAGGTTGTGATATTGATATTTATCATTTATTCCTTTAGTTTGACATATTTACTTAATTGATTTTAAAGACTTTTATTTGTATTGAATTCATCTTTGATTAATATTTATGCTTGTTCATTGACTTTACTATATTTGATTTAGAGTAAAACTTAAATGTAGGTATTTTCTCTATTCAAGTTAAGTTAATGTGAAACTTTTAAAGTTATTTTCATTGTTTATTTTCATTAATGTTCATTAACCTAAATAATGTTATATTTGATTTATTGTGTTTAAGATTATTCAATTTATTACATTCCATTTTAATAGCTCATTTATATTAATGATTCTTTTATTATAGAATAGTTCTAAGTTATTATGTTTGATACTTCCAAATTGTACATTATGAAAGGATACCATTTAGCTTAATATTTTACAACAAAAAATGATCTTTATGTCCTTTGAAAAGAACATTTATCTTGATGTAGATTTATTCAATGACTTGATTGATTAAAATATGCTTTATTACTTTGTCATTTTAAAATTTTAATTCATTCTAGTTTATAGTTCTAATTACACTTAACCTTTTTTATGTTCACATTTCTTTTTCTTATGTTTACATACTAATCTTTTTATGTTCACATTCATACCATTCTATTTCCTTATGCAAATGGTATTAATATATTAATGTATTGATATTTTACATATTTCAGAAATCAATGATTTTTTTATATTTATCTTATGAAATCATTATGATTTAAAGATTAATCATAATGAAATATGATTTAAGTTTCATATTTCCTTTAGTTATGATTGTTAACTTAGAGTTATTTGAATTCTATTATTTTTAGTTGACTTATGTATTTTATTTAAGTGTTTTGATATTAACTATAGTGTTTTAAATTTGTATTATGAATTTTATTATTTCTATAAATTTTTTGATTTAATATTTTCTTCTAAATTGACCTAGAGGCTTGGAAATTCAAGTACTCCTAGTCCAGAGGTCAAATGTATCTAAACTTTTTATGGAAAGTAGGGTTCTTTGCCTATTTAGTTTTCCTTAAAGTTTCACTTTGATCATATATGTGATTAAGATGTAATTAAGATTTTAATTATTTCATTATAACCTATATTAAGCTTAATTTAATGAAAATTATTCAAAGATTTTATTTTTCCTTGAAACCCTTGCAAAATATACATCTAAAGAGGGTTTATTCATAATTTTATTTAAGTTCAAGTTGATTAATTGAATTAATTAATTTAATTAAGCCAATTTTATGAATTATTATGTTCCCATGAGTTTTAATAGTTTATTTATGATCATTAGAGTATATTAAGATATTTTAAATCATTTATATTAATTTTTATCATTTATTTCATTTATTAATAATTAATTTCACAAAAATTAAGGTTTAGGGTTTAAAATTGTCAATATTAAGATTCATTGATCAATAAATTATGAAAAATTTACATGATGTGTGTATTAACATCAATTTTAATCTCCCAAAGTTTCATTTGGATTGGATCATTAATTTAAGAGTAATTAAGGTTTGAAGGTTTACATTCAAACCTAAATTAAAGTAAAAAATACCCGAAAATAATTTGGGATTTTAATTTTAATGGATTTCTTTCATCAAGATGAATCCATAGAGCCCAAGTTTATAATTTTTGGATTTATTTTTATTTTTTCTAAATTTTTAAAGTTTTTGTGATTTTTAATTATTTTTTAATTAATGAAATAGAGCATTTACCCATTTTATAACGGCAGGTCAACATTGCATCATCGTGGCGCTGCCGCTACATGGCAAGGTGTGATTTGGCCACATAGATTTTGCATGGTATCTATGTCAAAAGAAATGCCACTCGGGATGATCTATGGCCATCCGATTGAAGATTGAACAGTTCCGATTCGATCCGCGGTTCCCTTTATCGGATTTAATCAAAGATTTGACTAGATCTTGACCGTCTGTCTTTTAAAATGAACGGATAGTGGAGATTATGTCTCCTATGCCGACGAAGGTCAAGAGCTATCCATCATTTTCACATGATTTCTGGCCATCCGACTATTGAAATCACATAAATTTGATTGCAAATCCGCCAGTGATTAAAGGGATCTAAGCGGTTTGATCTCACTTGAGATCAAACTTTCTTCAAAAAATACCAAAGCTAAAAGCTTAGTGGAGGTCATTAATGGCATACCTCGGTCCTGGTGATCTCCAGTGGGGGTCAACTCCAATAGCTATGGAATGATATAGTGCTCGTGTGCCAAAGGAATTGGATTGCCTCCCATTGGATTGCTCTCTAAACCAACCTCGATTTAAATTCTGGTGGTGTTGGTCATTTTCCAGCCTCTCGATGGCTAGGAAAGTGGGGGAAGTTCATTTCAACTTCGTTTGAGGTCGAGAAGGTGATGGGAAGGTTATTTGCACTTGGGAATTGTTCTATGTGTGTATCTTTCTTTGGTCGTGAGATCTTAATATATATTTCTCCCTCTCTTGGTCGACTGAGCTAACCATAATATTTGGGAGTTAGCTGCCATGCCTAGGATGAGAGGTGGAGAGGGAATTGAGTTATGCAAATGGTATTTGGTTTGTCATCCATTTGACTAGTCATGCCATCCATTGATTTGGATTTATGCAAAAGGTGCTTAAGTGACTTGATTAAGGCTGAGAATCATCATTAATGAAGTCTAGGAATGTTTTATTAACATCCTAGGTGGATTGGTTAAGGATGGGATTTTAATTAACTTAACTATTCCTTACATTAGTGTAATTTAGGTCTTCCCAATTAATTGATCAGCCTTGGTTTAATGTTTAAATGTGCTTTTCATCATTAATGCACCTTTGGATAAAAGGGTATCAAGGATTTTAAGATTTATAGAGCATTTGATCTAAGTTTAGTCCATTTAATGTCATTGTATTCGAATTGGTTTTAATTAAGTCAAGTAGTTTATTTAGCGTCTTAATTATGATGTGTTTAATTTCTCATTAGGTTAATCCAAGAAATTTGGAATGCATTGGATTAAACGATTCCAATTTTATTTCATTTTGAACCCATTTGACCCAAGTTGGGTTTAATGGGTTAAGTTTGGGTTCATTTGGGTCAAATGACTCAAATTAGCCAAATTGAATTCAATGATGGATTGAATTATGTTTAATAATTATATTCAAATGATTTTAAACAATTAATTTTAGTTTATGTGAGTTTGATTTGAGTTTAAACCCAATAAAGAACCATTTAGTCTTATTTAGATTAAATAGCTTAATTAGTCTAATCAAGGCCACATTGAACTTATATTCTTTCAAATTCATATTTAAGTTTGTTCATATTATCATTCCAACCATTTGGAAGGATTTTATTTAGTCAAATTTGGTAGGTTGATTTTTGACTAGATGGTACCCACATAAGTCAAACCCATGTAAAATGGTTGGCAAACCTTTAACTTTTGAATTGGATTTGGATCCATTTAATTTTATGTCTTGATTTTATGTTTCTGATTTCTTTTAATTTGGATTTATTTTGGGTTTAATTTTAATTTCTTTATGTGATAATAAGCTTAATTGAGGTAACTAGGTTTAGTTCCCTAATTACACTAACCTTAGCTTAATTAATTATGTATGTTTAGGTTGATTTGGATTAGATCTAACTAAACCCATTAAGTTAGATTAATCCAAGGAAAGTGTACTAGATCACAAAATGTAATGACATAAGTACTTAGTTAAAAGGATTTTAATTTAGGATTAGGTGTCCTAATATTCACCTTTGGAAGAAGTGTTAACCTCATCCAAAAATGAGGTCAACTTTATAAAATAAATGTGAAGTGTTTAATATAATGTTTTGAGATTTTTGCCAAACTTACTAAGATGCCACTCTTATAACTCAATAAATAGAATCCCATTCTCTCTATAGAAGATGGAGAAAAGAGCTAAACCTAAGAGCGTGAAGCCCACCACCACCAGGTAGTCATCACTGGCTATCACCAACACTCATCGTCAACCACCATCAATGGTTATTATAGCTCATATACAACCTTATCACTTATTGTGTTTTGTTGACCTCACTTTTGGAGTGAGGATTAACCTTTATCATCTTAGACTTAGGAACCATCTAGGCACTTAAATTTTCTTAGTGATAAGACACTTCTAGTGACTAATGGAACACTAAACCCAAGCTTAGAGACTTAGGAGGCATACCCTAAGCCCAGGATATGCCTTAGGATAAATAACTATAACTTAAACTAAGACCCAAGCTTATTCACTCATCCAAACCTAAACTCATATGAATGAGACATGACCAACCTCAAGCTTACTCAACTAATCTCACTTGAATTTGTTTTCTAAACCAAGCTCCAAGCCAAATTAACTTAGGCCACCTAAGTTAACCCCATCATGATCCTATGATCCAACCCAAACACATTCAAGAAAACTAAATCTAACTTGATTTTATTAATCACTCCAACCATTTAACAGATTATTTTAAATTCCTCAAACACTTGCAATCAATCAAATAAAATCAAATCAAATGAATTTGATCAACTTGTTAGCCCATTTGACCCAAAAAGTTAAAATGAGTTAAAATCAAATCAAGCCTAAATCAGTTATAATCAAGGTCACCAATCAACTCTAAATCTATCATTGAACCCCTCTCAACACCTAATTAACATCAACTCAATCCAATTCAACCCAATTGATTCACTTGACCCAATGTGACCAAAATGACTAATTTGATTCAAAATTCAATCCAATCCAAATTGGATTAAATCAACTCATCCAATCCTTTCCATAATAATTATTAATCATCCTTGATTACCCAATTGCAATTAATTAGGCCAAACCAAACTAATTTGATCACTAAGACAAATTAATTACAATCAATGACTCTCATCAACCATAAATTGAGTATTGAACATGGCTCAAGCACCATTTTGAACCTAACCAAGCCAATTTTGTCTCTTGACCCAAGTTGACTCAATTTGACCTAAAGGATTAAATTGAGTCAAATCAAATCCTAAGCCAAATTGATTAAAATCAATACTTCTAACCAATCATAAATTGATTATTAAACATGAACCAACCTTCAATTGAACCTAATTTGACTAAATCAATCTAATTGACCCACTTAGCCCAAATTATCCTAAAGGGTCCAATTGAACCAAATCATTCTCTAATCCAAATCAATTCAAACCAACACTACAATCATTCTCAAATGATCAATTGATTTTAAACCTAACCCATGCCCAAGCCAATTTGTCCAATTTGATTAAAGTGATCAACATAACACATTTGGCCTAAATTACCCAAATGAACCAAATCCAAATCCACTTCAAATTGAATCAAACTAATTGCACCAATGGATTCCAAATGACCAATTGAGCACACCCAAACTCTTGGTTTGACCCAATTTAACCAATTAATCAACTTAACCTAATTAAATTCAAATTGACCCATATGGGTCAAATTGAGCCAAACCCAATCATACTTGGCATGACTCATACTTAGGTCACCATGGGCTTGCCCAAGTGGACCCAACCCATGGTTAACCCGATTTGGGTCAAACCCATTGAACCAATCCCCCCTAAATGGGAAAATCCTCATTTTGGTGGGTTCTCCCACTCTCCACCCCATGGCAGCCACCTTTGGCTCTTCTTGGACAAGAGGACCACTGACCTAACCTAACTAAGGCTATTGGGCTTAGCCTTTGGCAATGAGAGGGTGAGTTCACCCATGACACTCCATTGGTCCACCTACGGAAGGTTGTACACCACATGCTAGCCCATGTCAAGCACCTCCACCTTAACAGTCCCCTGGCACTTCCGGCCACCTACCCCGGTTGGATGGCTGCTAAAGGTTGAACCATCCTTAGCCATTGGTTCAACTGGGGAGATGGGTATAGTCCTTCCCAAGGATTCAAACTTCACATACACCTTCCTCAGAGTATTCTGCACAGTCCGAGATCTTCCCCAGAACTCCTCGTGCACTCCACCGCTGGGGAGACCAACCCCTAAAAATTGAGCCTCATCCATCCAATCTCACAAAACTCCATAAAACCCAAATTAACTCTTCACACACCTTCCCCTCACTCCAGCGAGTGAAAATGAATCATTTATAGAGCGATCTAGTCATTGAAAGGCGATCTTAAAATAACTCCGATGAGTTTCATGGTGGTGTTTGGTCCACAGAGCGAACGATGAGGAGGCAACTCGTGACCTTCTCAATAGGGCTTCTTCTCTTCAACATGAAGCTACCTAAGTTAACAGACCACCAGTCTCTAGTTCTAGTGAGGTAAAATCGCAACCATAGATTTCCCCCCTAGGTGTTGGTCTTTTTCAATGTGGAATGTAATTTCACACGATTTCCACCATAGGATCCCTCTAGATTTTATAGCTGATTATTTTTTAGTATATTTTGCCGAATGAACTCCGGTGAGCTCAAATTGAGTGGCAATAAGTGAACGGTGTCCACCTTCCGGTGCTCGGGGGATGATGGATCATCGACCATTCATTCTACATGATTAGAACCGACAGTCGTGATTAATTGTGATATAATTTTTTATTTAGTTCTTTTGAAACCATTGGATTAATCTCAGTCGTCCGATTTGAGATCAAACTATCAGGATGAAACCGCGTCCACTGTCATTGAGTCAACTATCATGTCGGACATTTTAAATAGTCAATACCATGGCGCCATGTGAAAGCGTTGTCGCATCAACGCGTCACATGGTGCCGATGGTTTAAGTGATTAATTAGACTTTAAAAATATAATTAAATAGTCAGAACTTTCAAAAAATTATAACAAATTATAGAAAAATTCAAAAATACAAATAAACCTATTTTGGAAAGGTTAAACATATGAGAATTTAATAAAAATAAAAGTTATAATGTTTGATCAGTGAATAGTGCTTAATTAGGATTTTAAATTTTAGTTAATTATCTTAATTAAGACTTAATTGCTTGGCTAATTAATTTCAAATTTGGTGGAATAGTTCTATGGGATGTCAACCTCTTATAATTTTTTTGAAATTATTGGCCATGTAATTTAAAGAGTGTGGAATTTTTGATCCTAATTATCCTTATTAATCAATTTAATATTCATTAAAATTATTAAATAATGAAAATTAAAGAATTAATGAAAATTAATCATTGTGAATAGTGAGAATAGAGAGGGAAAATAATTAGGATCTCTTTCTTAATTACTTTCCTAAATACATTTTCATAAGAGGTTAATTAACATGTGTAGTAATTAGGGATTAATTAAGAAATTTAATGATGAAATAAAAATCAAGTTGCTAATGGTTATGTCAGATAATTCAAATATAATTTATTTTTTTCTTTATGTGTTTATAGCATAAAGCCATTAAGGAATTTATGGTTAACCTATTGGTGTGGGAAAACCATAAGAGTACTTAACTTAAATTCTTTCCTTCTTTAATCTAAGTAATTCTTAAGCATGAGCCTAATTGCATTAGGTCCCTTTAGGTGCATTGTAAATTTTAATTTCTCATAAGCATATCATTGGAGGCTCATGATTAAGTAGTTAATTAAGTTAAAGAAGCTTAGGAAAGGGTAACCAAATTGGTTGCTTAATGACTTGAACTAAATCAATCCATAAAACTTATTTATCACTTTCCTTAAATAGATTAAGTCACTAATGTGGGATGGGGCAAACACAAAGTGTCATTTCTCCTCTTTAGGTTTTGATAATTCAAACATCAAAAATCAAAATTCATAAAGACTTTGGTTAATCTTAAAGAAGTTTATTTGACTTGATCATCCTTAGGAATTAATGTGATTGAATGTATTATATGACAATGTTTAGTCATTCTTTTCAATCATTATAAATTTGCATGCCATTTGGTGTTATACATTCATGTTTTCAAAACAAAAAATAAAGAAATATGGATATATTTATGTTGATGTGTTGGATAAATATTTTATAGTGTGGTTATTATCACTAATAAATCTCAAATTACTTTCAAAGTTATAAATTAATGATGAGAATCCAAGTTAATGTTGCTTGTCAATACTCAATATAATTTACATTTAAATATGGTAAAGCATTATTTTATTTTCATAATTCATGTGTATGCTTACATATGTTTGAAGATTAGCAAGTATATAGTCTAGATATCCCGGGAACACGAGATTTTAAATAGCCTCAAGGAGGACTTAGATAATCTCAATTTCCTAGTTTAACAACATCATACTTGCCTAATTTTATTCATATGTGTACATGTGCTAGAATTTGGGATAGAAATTTGCTTTGAATGAATAAATGATTTGTTATAATATAATTTTAGCATGGTTTTCATTACTATTTTTGTGTATATGTTTACATATATTTAAATTAGCAAGTATATAGTCTGGACATCTCAAGAACACAAGGCTTTAAGTAGCCCTAAGGAGGTCTCAGATAATCTCACTTCTAGTTTAATAATGGCATGTACTTGCCTAAATCTTTAATACATGTGTATATATGCCTAACTAAAGGATGAAATCTTTCTTTTCTACCAAAATACATGCATTAAAAATCATCAAGTGTGCAAAAAATATAAAGTATATTATATGTATAAATAAATATATTAAATTAAATATCATGAGTAATAAAATTAAAGAGATGTGTATGTTATTGATGATGAAATGTTATCCATGTGATAGTGATTCAATTTTATTAATCTTGAGATATCTTTCATGTTTGAATGAGAATCTTTAAGATTAGCCCAAACTTAGGTTTAATAAAAATATTTAATAAGTCATTCATTAAAGAAACCAAAATCATAACAACATACCTTTAGAAAATAACTTAGGATAGGGATGAAAGAGGTCAAACCTTTTTCCTCTCTTTATAACAATTAGTTATTAAGTAGGCATCAAATGAAACCAAGAAAATACAAATTAAATTTAACTAATCCTTTTAATAATTTTAAGTGAAATCTCTTAATATCTAACTTAAATAAATCTAAACTTTAGATAATCATACTTCCAAATCCTAATTAAGATATACAAACACTAAACCTTAGCACACACATTAGATTATTAAGTCACCAAATCTAACTCTAGCTAGTGTATGTTGTGGTGTTATGTTTTGTTTTAAGATGTGATGTTTTAGAATGGATGTTTGGATTATGAGTATATTGAATGTTAGGTCATTAATAGCCTAATGATATTATCTATATGGGATTATTTTAAAGGGGCTGCTAAAATAATAAATAAATATAAATATTTTTTCTTGCAGTGCTTATGCCCTAAGCATAATCTAATTAGGACAGTTGGACTTGCTTACCCATGTGTAGGTTGCTAAGTCCAAACATATAAAATATAACTACTTAGCTTGTATATTTGTTTAGCTAACATCTATTTTGCAGGTATAATTAGATTTCATTTTCATAAATATATAATTTTTTAAATAGGATTAGGATTAGTGCTATCAAGTTTAGGATGAATAGTGGCTAGAAGGCAAAGACCTGGGAGGCCCTATGTAGCCTAGAGCAAAACCAATCCAAAGGAAAAGAAGAAAAGAAAGAAAGACAAGAAATTGAAGACCCCCCAATGCATCTATTTCATTATAATTGTATTATTTTTTTGTACTCTGGGTTGTATAAGAGTAGTGCTCGGCTACCCAATATCTTTTTTTTTTCTACGGTGATACCCGGCCACATCAACCTTTTATTCTTTTACAAAATTTAAATATTTAATTATTATGTTTAGTTTGTGCAATAGAAATTACATATTTTTCATAGGTTTCTTAAAGTGTGATGTTTTAATGTGTGGCTTAGATGTGGTAGGCTTTTTAGGATAAAATTAATTTTTTTTATCTCATTAATAACTCATAACTAAATTTTAATACACCTCACAACCTCACCTTAAAGCATAAGTTCATGATCAAGATAAATAAAAAATTTAGCAACCTGAATGTTGTATGTTCTCATATCAAGCAAATCATCTTGTTTTACTTTTGAATATGGATGCTCTCCATTCTTTCATGATAAGGGATATGCTTGATTGTTGAGGGCAATCCCTTATAATGGAGAACACCTCCTCCCGTTGATTTAGCCCACAACCTTATTTCATCATGCATATAAGCATAATTGTCTCAAGCCTTAGTCCAAAATGAATGTGTCAAAAATAGTGAAAAAGAATGTAATTTTTGCATTAGTTTAAGTCATTTATGATAGTCATGATCTAGTCTCTTAGGAGTGAGTTTAAGATTCTAGCTTTCTTCCTAATTAAATAACAACCTAATTATCTTGCATATAAATAAGACCGGCTTACATAATTTTAAAGCATATAAGGTGTTAGCTAATATCCACTCTAGACAATTGTAAGCCAAAAGAGTCAAGATGGGTCAATCATCTCTAGTGAAGATAAACCATTATGTCCCACCTTTCCGAATAGACATAGGTCATTATTTTATCTTATGCTAAAGCATTCTAGATTTAGGTGCTAAGGCTACTTTTTTTTGGCTACGAGTATAAGTCCTCACATCTTAAGCATTTTCATAATCTTGTGTTAATGGATTATAAACCCTAGCATTTAAATAAATATTCCAACTTAAACAAAATAAATTCTCTCTTTCAAATATGTAAAGCCTCACTATAAGGTAAACTTGAGTACTCATTAAGTCTCCTAGTATTTTGAGTGTTAACCTCATTTTTGGAATGAGCTCTCAACCCCTCCATCTTAGACATGATTTCTCTTAGACTTTAAGAATTTCTTAGTCTTAAGACACATCTAGTGATTAGGTGGACACTTAACCTAGCCTTAGAGACTTAGAAGGTTTAGCCATAGGAATAGGTTATGCCTTAAGGGTGTTAGAAAAATTTGTTTACCCTATAGCTTGAACCAACTCCTCACTTCCTTCCTTCAAGTCAAATTCAAATCAACTCCAAACTCATATCAACTTCAACTCGAATCAAACCTCAACTAATTTTCAATGGATTTTCTCAAATCATGAATCAATTCCCAAATGATTGAAACCCATGATCAATTCCAAATCCAAAATATTTCCTATGGACTTCTAAATCAAATCAAATCCAAATCAAATTCAAGAAATTTTCTCATAACCCATTTATATTCTCATTTATATTCACAAATATGAATGAATTATAAATTCAAATAACCAAAACTAACTCCAAAAATCAAACTCAAATTCAATCAAAATCCAACCTGAGCCTTCAAGATAAAATCTTGAACTAGCCAAATCAAACTCAAATCAAGATTTTTCTTCATGATTCAATCAATCCTATAATCATGAATCAAAATATAAACATAAACTTCAATCATCAAACCAAAACTAAATTCAAAAATCAAACCCAAGTCAAGCCCATATTCACCATTTTGACTTGAAATTGTCAAATGAATCAAAACTATTTTCCTAAATCTCTTCAAATGGATTTATATTTCAATCATAAATCCTTATGTGAGTTCAACCAAACTTAAATCAAGCCTTGATCAAGCCAACTAAACCCAAATTGGCTCACTTGACCCAAAGTGGCCAATTTGACCTACATGAACCAAATCTAATTCAATCCAAATCAAAGTGAGTTAAGCCAATCCAAACTTCATGCCATATTTGTTGATCATCATAGGTTAATCAATTGTCATGAATTGTGTCAAACCAAGTCAACCTAGTTCATTGACCATGTCAACTCTTTAACCCACATGAATCCAAACTAGCCAAATTGCAACCTAAACCAAATTGATCATGACCAATGGCTTAAGTTTACTCCAAATTGATTATTGAACTTGATGAAAGCCTCAATTAAACCCAATTTCAATGGCCAACTAGACCCAACCTAGCCCAATTGACTATGAACAACTTGACCTAAAAGGTCAAATCAAGTAAAAATCAAATATAAACTAAACTGATTGGATACCAATCCATTTCAAAATGATCAACTAAATTGCCACTAAATTAATTAAATTAATTGAAATTGAACCAATACTCAAATAGTCAAATTTGAAACCAACTCTTGGTTTGACCAATACCAATTGGTTAATCTAACTATTTGATGATTTAACCCAAATGGGTCAAATTAAACCAAATTAAATTAAACCAAATGAACTTCAAATGACATGAAATTTGGTCCAACTTACTTTTGACCCATTTCAAATCTTTCTAAATCAAATTAAATGAATGACCAAGGGCATTCCATGAGAAAAGGCACTTTCCCAAGTGGTTATTTCTCTTCCTTAGCCACTTAGCACACTCACATCCCTTTGGCTAGAACACCCCTTTGTCCTTCATGGTAGTCACTTTCCATGCCTTAGCCAACCATAGAGAGCCACCTAGGTTGATTCTCTTCCATTCCCAACCACCCCAAGCTAAGTGACATGAGTTTGGAGCCAAAATTTTAAACAAAAGGTGGAAAAAGGTTCATTCACTTCACTTTTCATTATGAGGCTTTAGTGGCTAAAGGAAACCCTCATTTCCTCATTCTCATCCTCCTAGAGCTCCCAAAAGCTATTAGCAATCATCCACATTATTTCGGAGAGAAATACTCCAAAACTAAGGGTATTTTAGTGAGGAAATGATCACCGGAGGAAACTTTATTTTGATGTGAAGGTGAGGATCTAAGCTCAGTCCAAGGCTTCTTTCCTCACCCAACAGCGCGCTCTAGTCACCACCGCTGTTGAAAATCATCCCCGATGAGATAACCTTCAAAAATTGTAGCTGGCCTTAGGGTCTTTCATTTTGTGATGAATTTTTCATGATTTTTAGGAATCTATCCTAGATAATATCGTATTTTTACTTTAAATCATCCCAATTCAAAAATAGAATTTTTCCAATGTGAATTGACATGAAAACGGATCCATTTAGACAAGTTTTCACTTAGAAATCATATTTTCTTCTAAATAGCGAAATTATTCACCACCGGCAAAGTACCAATCACGCACGGATCAGCGGATCACGCGACCGGGCCTTTGGATCACGGTGATCGGACCATCCGATCACGCCAGTGATCGGGCGATCGATTGACGCGTGATCCGAGCCGATCGCGATCGACCAAACGCCCCATCGGATCGATCTAGAGTGCATCGTTCGCTCAGCTGACCAAGTCATTCCACATCCGACCACGCAATCGATAGCATACATGGTGTGCGCATGCCACATGGCACTGCACGTCCAACCGTGCAACGCCATGTGGCGCCTGGTGGCCAAATCAGCGTCGCGCGGTTTTTCTAATTTAAAAAATTAATTTAAATTTCCTAAAACTTTAAAAATTTATAGAAAATAAAATATTTAACCAAAAATTATAAATAATTTCTCGTTGGATTCATCTTTCCGAGAGGAATCCAATTAACCCAAAATCCTCAAATTTCACAGAGTAGTTTGAGCTTAATTTCAGTTTTAGTAAAAAATTAAATTTCTTTAATTAAACCAAAAATACATTTCAGATTAAGCTGAAATTTTCAGAGATTAAAACTGGTGTTAAAATACACTTAACATAAAAATTTCAAGTTAAAATAACCTCTGGATTAAAATATATTGAATTTTGAATGTCAAATGATTTATTTTAATAAAATAAATTAGTAGAATTCTTAAAAATCACTTAAATCATTCAAACTTCAAAAATACATAACTAAATGTAGAAAAATCCAAAAAATATGAATGAGGGCTCATTTTAAAGATATTTAGAGAAGAATCTAATAAACTTGTTTATAATTGAATTTGAATAGTAGCATTTCCTTAATTAGGGTTTATTTGAAAACTTAATGACCATAATTACTCCCTAATGACTTCATTAATTAATTCTAAACTTCTCAAGCATGTTTAGGGAGATGACTTTGCCTCCTCTAATTTTCTTGGAATTTATTAATGTGTCAGCTAAAAAAAGTAATTAATGAACTCCTAATCACCCTCTTAATGTAACTAAGATTAATTAAGCATGTGAACAGTGGTTTAATTCCTTGATTAAGATAATTAAACTTTGTGATTATGAGGTTTATGGAATGATTTTAGATATTTTCTTAAGCTATTCCCTAAACCCCCTTTCTTCCTTAAATCCAAATCTAATTAAGGGTTAATCTACTAATGATCTACTTAATTAATCAAATCAAATTTCTAAATTAATCCAAAACTTAATCAATCCTTCTTGGGTAGATACTTAGGTGTTCAATAACCTAAGTAAACTTAAGAAAATCATACCTAACCCATATGTGTGGGAAAGGTTATGAAAGTACTTAAATTAAACCCTTTAGCTTAATTAATCATTAATTGTGAGCCAATTACATTAGGTACCTTTCTTTCCTAAGATGCATTGCTGATTTAAATTCTTTGTGGTTTTATGTCATACATTTTATAATTATTTGATTAAATATGTTAAAGTGGTATGTAAGGGTAATTAATGAACTTAATCTACACCTAACCTAACCAAAGCATATAATTAATTTAATCACCTAAAAATTAAATTAAAATAATACACACATGTGAGAATGGGTAAGGACCAGCAAACATTGTCACACTTTCCTAATTCAAATCAAACTCAAAACAAAATGAAAGTCTCTTTAAACAACTTTTGATTCTCTTTAAATGATCTTACTTCATAAGATTGTCTTTAAGAATTAATTAGAGTAAATGAAATTACATGCTCACATCACTTTATTTCTTTCCTAGCATGTTAAATGTGTATGTCATATAAGTTTCATACATTCATGCTTTTCTAAAATCAAATTCAAAATGAAATGTTTTCTTTATGTAAAATTACATGTTTTTGCTAAAGTAAAAAAATATGAGTGGTTATTATCACTATTAAATTCAAAACTATTTCAAAATCTATAAATCAAATACCTAAAATTGAAAGTGTGCTACTTATAGTTTATTTATAAGCTTGCATGTGAATATAAAAATGTGCCTTATCTTTGCTTCCTTTCTTTCCTCTTAACATGGATTTGAATAAGATTTGCAAAGTGTATAGTTCTTTTAAAAGAACATAACACTTGCTTAAATCTATCCTTATCCTCTATGTTATGACTTAAGAAAGATCTTTACACTTACACATATAAATTACATAACCAAGTCCAAACATAAGTATAAATTTTTGCATCTTTCTTTCCTATTCATTTCTTTTGTACATATGCTTGAATTTAAAGAAAGTGGCATATTAGTCTAGACAACCCTGGGGTTGCGAGGCTTTAAGTAGCCCTAAGTAGGTCCTGTACCTTAAACCCCTAGTTAACAATGGTGTCATACTCACTTGTTCCTTTTATACATACATGTGTGCATATGAAAAGTGGATAAGAAAATCTCTTTTCTACTTAATGAAAATCATGCATCATAAAGCATTCAAATTTTCTTAAGTAACTCACTTAGCATTCTCTTTCCATGCATTTATTTTTGTACATGCACATGTATTTAATAAAAGTGGTATATTAGTCTAGAAAACTCTGTGGTTGTGAGGCTTTAAGTAGCCCTAAGTAGGTCTTGTACCTTATACCTCTGGTTAATAATGGTGTTGTACTCACTTATGTCTTTTATACTTATAAATGTGCATATGAAAAATGGATAAAAGAACTACTCTCTTCTACTTAACAAAATTATGCATACATAAAACATTCCAAGTTTCCTTAAGCAACCTCTCTTAGCATTCATTATTAAGATGTGCTAAATACTTGCCTTGCATGTATAGATATGCTTAGGATTCATTCATGTGCATGATACATATATGGAAAAGAAATAAAATATTATGTGTTTTGTGATAGTAATTCACTTTATTTAATCTTAAAATGCCTTTCTTTTTAATAGGTTTGTTTAATAAAATCTAAACTTAGGATTAATTAAAATACATAATAAATGATTCACTAAATAAAAATCCTTAATGAATATACCTTAGAAATCACTTATGGTATGGAGGAAAGTGAAGTTCTCTTATCTTTTCCTCTCTTTACAACCTTTAGTAATTAAGTTTGTTCATTCAAACCAAACCAAATCATCAAATAAAATTAACCTATATCAACTAAACAACTTAAATGAGACCACTCTTCTAAGTTGAACCTTTTCACTCTTGGAAAATCCTAACCTTAAAGCTTAGCTAAGCATACCACATAAACTTTACATGACACACAAATTAGGCTAAGTCACCACTTCTAGTCCTATGTTAGGGTGGTGCATGGTTTAATGTTTGTTTTATTTTATGATGTGATGTTTTGTCTAGATGTTAGGGTGTATGTACGTAGAATGAATGGTAGGATGATTTAGTCTAATCATTATCATATGTAGGGGATTATGCTTAAGGGGCGCTATAATAAAAATATAACTGCTTTTGTTGTGCAGGTTGCTTATACCCCTAAGCATAATCCAAAATAAGTCAGGTGGACTTGGTTACCCATGTGTGGTATGCTAAGTCAAATTTGTTGATGTACATGCTTAGGAATGAGTGATTTTTTTAGCTAATCTCTATTTTATAGGTTTTAGTTAGATTTACTCTTTCCCTTTTCATGTAATTTTGCAATTAGGATTTTGGAATGATTATTATGGGGATTAGGACAAGCATTGGTTATAAGGCCATGCCTTATGTACCATGTGAAGCCTTTGGAACAACCACCTTCCAACCATTCAAAAGAAGAACCAAGAAGAAAGAAGAGATGAAGAAGAAAGAAGAAAAGAAGAATGAAGAAATGAAGCTTAAAGACCCCTATAACATGAATTCCTTGCTTAATTGTAATTAATTCATTTATAATCTAGGTTGTATAAAGGTAGAGCTTAGCTACCCAATTTATTTTTTGGATTTGTACAGTGGTGCCCAACCACACTTGGCCTTTTATTCTTTTGTGCTAGCTTTATAAAATATTTGATATTCTGATTAGTTTGTGCATTAGAAGTGGCATGTTTTCCTAGTTCTTCTTGCTTTGATGTATGGCCTAGATGAGGATTAGGCTCTTAAGGATAAATAAATCTTCTACCAAATTAATTAACTTAAAATTAAAAATAAATAACTCATAACCTCATTTAAAGCCTAAGCTAAAAATTAAGATAAAAGAATTAGCAACCACTTAGCTGGATGAGTATTTCTTTTATAATATCATGCACAACAGTATATTGCATCACTCTTGATTTGGAGGGCTTCCACCCATGTCAGAGAAATTGGCTTGACCTTTGTGAGCCATGGTAAAAACACACCTCCCATCTTGCTAATTTTAGCCCATAATTTAATTTCTCATGCATTATGCATAAAGAATCCTATAGCCTGAGTCAAATGATTATCAAAAAATGAAAATAATATGTAATATGATTTGCATTAGATTTAGGTCATTTGAAGCATGCCTTACATGATCTAGTCTCTTTAGAGAGTGAGTTTAAGGACTTAGTCTCGTTCTAAATAAATAACAGTTTAGCTATCTTACATAAGCATAAGACTTTTCTACATATATTTAAAATTGTAGGAGGAGTTAGTTAAGGTTTGTAAGTCCAAGTAGGGTGATTTGTCCTCTCTTGTGGAGGCAAACCAAATTTTTTTACCTTAGATTTAGGTCATACTTTTGGCCCTCGCCAAAGCTCCCTAGATTTAGATTCTGAGGTTGCTTCTCCCATCTATAGGCCATAAGCATAAATCTTCACCTCTTGGGCATTTCCATGACCTTGTATTGTGGAATTATAAGCTCTAAACTTCTAATAAAAAATCAACTCAAACAAATAATTCCCCTCAATTTTAAAAATGTAAAACCCAACCATAGGATAGTTTGGGATGTTTATTAGGATTTCTAGTATGCTAAACATCCCTACTCACTTCCATTTTATCTTCGATAATAACTCCCCCCTCTTTGATCAATCTCATTGATCTTTAAAATAAAACTAATCGATTGATAGTCCTTTCCGATTGAAATCTTCAAAGACAATGATCATTTACCTTAATCGAGAGTATTTCTACGGAATCCCCTTCCTTAAAATGTAATTAACTATGGGAGCTTTCCCCTGTAGGGAACTTAACGAACCCAGTTTGAAATAAATCCTACTTTACTTTTCCATGTAAAGTAGGGGAAGAATCTCTAATACATATGTATCCCCATAGTCCTTATGAGTCCTTATAGAGGTGAGTAGGTCCATTATAGGGTGGTGACTTCTATCTTTCGAGCTAGTACACTTCTCTTCAATGTGGTACTCGATCACCCTAATAAGAACATCTGTGGATCTATGTGGTGTCTTGACCAAAAGGTGTATATTTATATTTTCATTTATCCTCCTCAAAAGGATAGATGAAGGCGGGAATATTTCACCACAATGAGTGCTCCCTACATATCTTCCTTTGGGATCCGTAAATAAGTCTTTCTACTTGAACTCTCCCTCTTGACTTTCATAAATGCATAATCCTTTGATAATCTAGCTTTAAAATCTTTGGGGATACTTATTGACTACTTTAATTAAGAGTGTTCTTAGAAAATTCCTACTTCCTAAGATGAAATTAACTATAGAAGCTTGCTTCCATAAGGAATTAAGGAACCTGACATAAAATAAATGTTTTACTTCTCCATGTAAAGTAGGGGAAAGATCCCTGGTATACACATGGGCCCATCTTTTAGGAGTCCTTATTAGGTGATTAAGTCTATTGTAGGGTGATATTTTCATCTTCTGAGATGGTACATCATACTTTAATATCATACTTGATCATTTTAATAAGTACCCCCTAAGATATGTGTGATGTCTATACGACTCCAAATTAAAACACCACATGTTTGTATTTGGAGTCATAGTGACACCACATAGATCTTAGGGGGTACTTATTAAAATGATCAAGCATGGCATCTAAGGAATGATGTACTACCTTAGGAGGTAGAAACATCACCATGTAATAGACTCAATCATCTAATATAGACTCCTAAGAAAGATGGGTGTTGACCTCACTTTTGGAATGAGGATTCAATCTTCCCATCATAGGTCTAAGAATCTCCTAAACACTAAGAGCTCCTTAGTCATAGGGCACTTCTAGTGGCTAAGTGAACACTTAACTTAAACCCAGAGACTTTAGGTGGGTTTGTTATAGGATTAGGTTAAGCCTTATCACCCAAGGTGACTCGCCCATTCTATGGCCTAAAAAAGCAAATGCCTACCTCCTTAGCCAAAACCTAGATTAAACCCAAATTTAATAAAACTTAATAGAAATCTAAATCAAACATATTTGAATTGAAATCTAATACCAATTGAGCTTGGGTTGAGGTAATTATGTTAATTAACTCAATTAATCCTTTTAAGCTCAAAATCACTTAAGTCCAAATAAAATTAAATTAAATCAAAATTAAATCAAATCAAAAGCACAAAACCAATGCATAAATATAAATGAACTTAAAAATAAATTCAAATGTGGTTCAAAGTGGCAAATAAGTCATTTGACCTAGAGTTGACCCATGTGGGCCCCATTAAGTCAAAAGTCAACAAACCAAAAGTTGCCCAAATTAAATCATTCTAAAGGCTCAAAATAATCCAATAAATATGCTTAAACATAAATCTAAATAAATCAAAATCAAATTATATCTCAAATGGATTAATTTGATCATTTAACCCATTAAGCCTAATTTAAGTTAAAATGAGTTTAAATCAAAATTAACATCAAATCAAATGAAACTAATTACTCTAAATCACAATGATCACTTAATCAAACATGATTAAAACTTAAATACATCTTGGTTGAGTCAAACAAAACATTTAACTCAATTGAACCCAATTTGACCCATTTGAACTCAAAATGGGTCAAATCCAAATCCAAGCCAAATTAATCCAAATAATGGACCAAAAATATTCCAAATAATTCATAAAATATAATTGAAACATAATCTAAACATTAAATAATAAATTGAATCACATAAATCAACTAAACCAATTTTGGTCAAAGTTGGTCAAACTTTAATCAAACTTGGGTTAAATTCAAAATTAATCCAAATTAAACAAAATTAATCATTCAAAACTATCATAAATGATCAATCAAACATAATTTAAAGCAATTCTGAAGCCAATGAGTCAAATCAAGTTGCTTGAACCCAACCCAACTCTTTTGGGTCAACATAAGTTGACCCAATCCCAAATCAAGGCCAAATGGGATAATAACACTCAAATCATCAAGTAAAAAGTTGAAAATCAACTTCTATGGCTGGGTGAAACCAAGAGAGAGAGAGAGAGAGAGAGAGAGGGAGAGAGAGAGAGAGAGGGAAAAAATAAAATCTTGCAAAAAATTCTCTCATCCACTCCTCCCCAACTCTTGCAATGAATGGCACTGACCTCACAGCCACAAGAGGAGACTTTGGAAGCTAAAATCCAAAGTTTCCAATCCCCCATGGCCACCCAACCACCTCCCATCACCATTGATGGTGATTTTCAGCCACCATTAAGGGGGGAGGAAAAGAGACCCAATTCTGATCCAATTTCGCACTAGCTACTCTCCAAAGAGTTCTCCTAAGCAAAACAAACCCATTCCCCACTTTCTTTTAGTGGAAAATCATTTAATCCGAGCAGATTCTAGAAAAGTGTGGTAGAGGTTGGTGATTACGATGTTCTGAGGCAAGGAAAGAGTCCAGAATCATTCCAAAGCTTCATCTCGCATCCAGGAGCATGTTCAAATCGACTCTATCGCCAAAAATCATCCCCGGTGAGGTAAATTCCAAATCTCATAGCCATGCCATAAAGTCTCTTATTTGTGATGATATTTGCACAATTTTAGGAAATCCCTTAGATATCCATTGCATTCTTCATTTTACATGACCCCAATGCAAACATATGAGTTTTCCCATGAGAATCAACGTGAAATCGAGCCCGAAATGGAATCTTGACATTCATTTTTCATGTTTCGGACAATCAACATGTCATTTTTATCACTTAGGAGGAAGACGACACAATAGCTATCTGATATCTCTTTATTAGGGACGGACGGCTACAATTAGAAGGAGATCCGATCGATTTTGTCCCTTAGATCACACGATTCAATATGGATCTCCGATCTGACGATTGGACGGTCCAATAAAAACCCGTGGGTTTCCCGCTCAAAGGCCACGTGAAACTACATGACCCAATCACGTGCCGCCATGTGGAACTGCATGGCGCTAACTGGGTTAATTGAGAAAATCAGAGTTTTCAATTTTAAAAATTAATTAAATTGCATAAAACTTCAAAGCATCATAAAAAATAAAATACTCAATGAAAATTCCAAATAAGGGCTCGTTGGATTCAACTTTTGAGAGGAATCTAACAAGCCTAAATTCCCAATTTATATTAGGTATTTTGAGCTTAATTTAGGTTTTAGTAAAAATCAAATTTTATTAATTAAACCAATAATACAAATTAGATTTCCTGAAATTATTAGAGACTAAAACTGATGTTAAAATATGCTTACCATAAAAATTTCAAGACAAAATATTTTTTGAATTGAGAGATATTAAATTCCAAAGTTTAAATTATATATTTTAATCAAATAAATTAATAAACTTTATAAAAATTATAAAAATTTATCAATATGCTTTTAAAACATTTTAATTGACATCAGAGAACTAAAATAAAAATGGAACTCTTTGAATCTCAAAATAACTAACATTCTATTCAATTTAATTAGGATTTAAGAAATGATTAAAACCAACATTGATTAAATTTATCAAAGCTAGAACTTAATAAATATCAAGCCGAACTCATAGGTAGATAATTATTCAAGCTCCCATTAACTAAACCCTAAGTTGAATCGAACAAACTTAAACTTTTACTTTAAAGGAAAATCAAATGAGTGACACATAATTCTCAAATCAAAATTAAACCAAATTAAGCATAAACCTAAAATTAATTACATGAAAACCCATTTAAGTATTAATTAAACTCTAAACTAAACTTAAGTAAATAAATGTGAATCATCAATCATCAATTGAATCATTAATTAAAAATTAATCATGACAAATCAAATTACATTAGGCTTAATTAAGGTTTAATTAATTATTTTAATGGCTGAAACTTTGAAAAGTTATAACAAATTAAAAAAAATCAGAAAAATATAAATAAATACTCATTTTAAAAGTAATTCAGAGGCGATTCAATTAAAATCAATTCCACTTAGTTTTGAATAGTGATTAAGGCTTAATTAAGGTTTAAATAAAAACTTAATTAGCTTAATTAAGCTTTAATTATTTAAATAATCAATCCCAAACTTTGTGTGTGAGTTTAATGGGATGACCTCTGTCTCTCGTAGTTTTCTTGAGATTTATTGCTTGGTTAATTAGGAGAATTTATCATTTAAGCCCTAATTAATCTCTTAATCCACTTAATGGATAATTAACACCCTAAATAATAACAAATTAATTAATTAAACTCATTAATCACTGTCTAACAGTGAATGGATAAGGAGAGTGGGATTAGAATCTCCTTCCTAGCTTCTTTTCCTAAGTCCACTTCATTTTGAAAGAAAGTTAATTAATATGAAGATTAATTAAGGGTTAATTAATTAATTAAGTGGCTTAACTAATAAAATTTAAATCATAATCATATCATATAATTAACAATGAAATTAAGGGTTCCTCTTTATATGTTTAATAACATAAAGACCCTTTAAGGAAATTACGATTAGCCCGTAAGTGTGGGAAAATCATAAAAGTACTTAATTAGATTTTTTATTTAATTAACCTTTAATTATGAGACATTTATATTAAGTTTTGAAGGAGAATTGCAATTTTACTTCTTCACGTGTTCATGTCATTTGTGGCTCATAATTAAGTGGTTAATCAAATTAAAGGAGCATGGGTAAGGGTAATTAATTGATTTAATTAAAGATCCAACTTAATTAATTCATAAAATTCACTTAATTACCTTTTCTTAAACCAAATCAAATTACTAATGTGGGAATGGGATTAAAACAACAAATAACTCTTCACCTCTTTAAACTTAATCAAAATCTTAAGTCATAAATTAATAAAGAAGCTTTAGTATTCTTTAAATGGCTTTATTTGATGTGATTGTCCTTAGAATTAATTTAGTTGAATGAACCATGCATTTGTACTTAGTCATTCCTTTCCAATCACTTTAGATGTTCTATGTTAATATATTTCATGCATTCATCCTTTTAAATATAAATGAATCAAATGATATTTATTTATGTAAGTTTCATGTGTTGGATTAACTTATCATATGTGTTGCTATTATCACTATTAAATCTAAATCTATTTTTTCAAAATTTATAAGGTGATAACAACATATGAAGTGATAGTAGTTATGAGTCCATATAGTTTTGCATGTTCTTATAGCTTAGATATGTAAATTAAAACTCTCTTTTCTTTAATTGAAGAGTAGATTTACATGTGCTTGCATGTTAATAAGTATATAATCTAGACATCCCTGGAATATGAGGCTTTAGTTAGCCCCAAGGAAGTCATTTGATTACCTACTTCCCTAGTTAACAATGACACATATTTATTTGATTTCCTTCTCATGTATTTCTACATTATAATTTGAATATAACTTTAACTCACATACATAAATAATTCGATCAAATAAAAATACAACTTTGCATGATTCTCTTTCCTTTAGTTATTTATACATCTATATGTATCTAAGAAAGTAAGTATATAGTCTAGACATCTCGGGAATATGAGGCTTTAGCTAGCCCCAAGGAGGTCATTTGATTATCTCACTTTCCTAGTTAACAATGGCATGTACTTGCTTATATCTTTTATACATACATGTGTATTTAATTAAGGAATTAGGATCCTCCATTTCTACTAAAATGCATGCATCCATATTCACCTAAGTTATTAGCACATGTTATATATTAGTTATCTCTTTTCTTTATTCATGTAGATTTACATAGGTTTGGAATGTTTATAAGTATATAGTATGGACATCCCGGGAATATGAGGCTTTAGTTAGCCCCAAGGAGGTCATCTGATTATCTCACTTCCCTGGTTAATAATGATGCGTACTTATGTGATTCCATCCTTATGTATTTTGATATTAGAATTTAGATAGAGCTTTAATTTATATGTTTATATAATTCAACCAAAAATAAAAATATAAATTCCAAACATACACATTCATCATCATTTAAATGTGCAAAAACATATTGATGTATAGATATGCTAAGTATCAAATCATGTGCATGTTATATGTGATGGAAAGGAATGACTTAGTGTGCTCTATGTGATAGTAATTCAATTAGATTAATCTTAAGAAGCCTTTCATTTTTGATAAGGTCATTTAAAGTTAACCTAAACTTAGGATTAATTAAAAATCATTTAATAACCATTCATTAAAGAGAAGTAAATCAAATTAATATGTTTTAGAAAGCGGCATAAGGTATGGATGAAAGAGGGCAATCCTCCTTCTTCTCTTTATAACACTTAGATGTTAAGTGTAAATAATATAAAATAAAATTAAATTAAAATTAAAATTCTCAAATCAACTAAACAACCAGAAGTGAAACCAACCTTTTATGTTAAATTAAATCCTTCCAAGCTTAGAAAATCATAACTCTAATGCCTAGTAAAACATACCATACCAAGCCTTAACACACATATTTGAACTAAGTCACCACTTCTAGTCCTAAGTTAGGATGGTGTATGTATGATGTTGTATTTTATTTTGTGATGTAATATTTTAAACTATATGTTAAGAATGTGGATTGTAGACTAGATGATAGGCCGTTAATAGTCTAACATTATTTTCTATAAGGGATTGTGCTTAAGGGGCTGCTGTAAAAATAAGTATAAATATTTTGTTGTAGGTTGCTTATGCCCCTAAGCATAATTCGAGTTAGGATAGGTGAGCTTAGTTATCCATATGCAAGGTGCTAAGTCTAAATTATGATATAACTACTTGGGATTGAATGTATGTTTAACTAACCTCTATTTTGCAGGTGTAGTTAAATTTACTTTTATATAAAATGTAATTTTGTAATATAAATTAGGATTAGTGTTATGGGGGATTAGGATGAGTAGTGGCCAGAAGGCTTAGTCCCTCGGGTGCCCTATGATGCCCTGAAGTAAACTAGATTGAAAAGAGAACGAGAATATGAAGAAGTGAAGAATGAAGACCTCCATAGCATGTATTCAATTTCAATTGTAATATTATTTTATAATTTCAGGTTGTATAAGGGTAGAGCTTGGCTACCCATCTTTTCCCTTTTTTGGAGTGTACGATGGTACCCGGCTGCACCGGCCTTTTATTCTTTTGCGATATTCTATAAAATTATTTGATGTTGAGTTTAAATTGCACACTAGAATTGTATGTTTTTCCTATTTTCTTCATGTTTGATGTTTGAATGTGTGGCCAGAATACGTTAGGCCCTTAGGATAAAATTAATTTTTCTACCCCAATTAATCACTCATAATTAAATTTTAAAACTCATAACCTCACCATAAAGCCTAGGTCTTAAATAAGATAATTAAAAGATTTAGCAACCCTTTAGCTGAATGATTGAATGTTTCACAACCTACATATCATATTATTTCGCTCTTGAAAATAAGAGATTTTCATCCTTACATGATAGGGGAATGCTTGACCTTTGAGGGCATCCCTTATGTTGAAAAATACCCCTTCTCATAGATTTAGCCAACAACTTTATTTCATCATGCATGTAGGCATCAAAATCCTATAGTCATTGTCCAAATGAAGTGTCAAAAATTAAATAAAATTTGGAAATATTTTGCATTAGATTAAGTCATCACTCATACCACTCTTGCTCTAGTCTCCTAGGGAGTGGGTTTAAGGACTTTAGTCTCTTTTCTAAATAAATAACAACCAAACTATCTTGTAATTTTATATGACCGGACCACATGGATTTGAATCGTAGGAGTTAGTTGCCGGCCACTCTAAGCGGTTGTAAGTCCAGAAGTCAGGCCATTTATCCTCTCTTGTGGAGGTAAATCATTATGTCCACTCTTCACTTAGATTTAGGATGCGCTTTAGCTCATGCTAAAGCTCCCTAGATTTAAAATCTAAGGTGGTTATTTTCTTCGGGCTACGAGCATAAATCCTTACCCTTTATGCATTTTCACAATCTTGTGTTAACGGATTATAAGTTCTAGCAATCTAATAAAACTTCAACTCTAATGAAATAAATCTCTTTAATTTCAAACATATAAAGCCCAACTATAAGGTAGATTGGAATGCTCACTAAGTTTTCTAGTATCATGAGCATCCCCTATGGATTCCAAAAAATAAGTCTTCTCCTTGAACTTTCTCAATTGATCTTCTAAATATAACCAATTTATTGATAGTCTAGCCTTGAAATATTTGGAGGCCATAATTTCCTAATTTAATTGAGAGTGTTCTTAGAAAATTTCATTTCCTATGATGTAATTAACTATCGATACTTGCTTCCATATGGAACTAAAGAACTCAGCTTAAAATAAACCCTACTTTACTATTTCATGTAAAGTAGGGAAAAGATCTTTAGTATATTCGAAGACCATCATGCCTTAAGAGTCCTTATTAGGTGATTAGGTCCATTTTAGGGTGATGTTTCTATCTTTTGAGATAGTACATCATACCTTAATATCGTATCCCATTGCTTCAATAAGTATCCCTTAAGATCTGTGCGGTGTCTCACATCCAAAAATAAACACCACAATGTGTATATGTTACCAGAGATATTTCTCCTACTTCACAGGGATGAAGTAAAGCAAACTTTATTTTAGGCTGAGATATTTTTTTTCCTATGAAGGCAAGTCCCCATAGTTAATTACATTCAATGAAATAAAAATTTCTTAAAAATACTCTCGATTAAAGTAGTCAATTAATATCTCCAAAAATTTCAAAAATTGATGGTCAAATGACTATTAATTATTGGAGATCAATTAGGAAAGTTCAAAATCAGAATACTTCATTATGGATTACAAAGGAGAATGAGTAAAAAGAACCCATAACATCAGGAAGCCTAGTGAGTGTCTTAACCTATTATATAATGAGGCTTTATATTTTTGAAGGAGATAATTATTCTTATTTGAGTTAATTTTTTATTAGAATATTAGGACTTTAATTCTAACAACACAAGATTGTGAGAATTTTTAGAGATGAGGACATACACCCATAGTAGAAGAGAAATAGGTAGTCTATGAACCTAAATCTAAAGTGTTATAGTATATGCTAAGAGCTCGGCCTAATTCTACTTAGAGAAGAAGGATGTATTGGTTTCCTTCCATTAGAGAGAGTGAAGCAATCTAGACTCTTCTAGACTTACAACTGCTTAGAGTGGCTTCCAGCTAACACCGCCTATGATTCAAAACTATGTGGGTCTGTATTATGTAGATGAAAGATATCTAAACTGTTGTTTATTAGGAAGGAATCCTAAGAGACTAGATCATGACTAGTATAAAAATCATGACTTAGACTAATGCAATAAAAATTTATAAGTTTTATTTCATTTTTGACTCAATATTTTGGACTCAGGCTTGAGAGAATTTATGTCTGCATGCATAATGAAACTAAGTTATGGGCTAAATCAATAAGAAGAGATGTTCTCCACTACAAGAGATTGTTCTCACAAGTCAAGTCTTGTCCCTTATCATGCAAGAGTGGAGTCTTCTTATTTACAAGAGTGAAATAATATGCATGCATGATATTAAAACATACAATCATACAGCTATGTGGTTGTTAAATCTTTTATTTCTTTGATTAAAATTCTAGGCTTTAGAGTGAGGTTATGAGTTATTTAATTTAATTGAAGTTATTTAGTTGAAGTGGAAAATTTAAGTTTCTTAAAGAGTCTACTACATCAAGGTCATACAACAAACATTCAAACTTTAAGAAACCTATGAAAAGCATTCCATTTTTATTGTGAAATTAACATACACATAATATTCAAACATTAATCGCTTAAGAGATTAAGAGACCAGTACAGTAGGGTACTGCTGTGTACCAAAGAAAAGAAAAGAAATTGGGTAGTCGAGCTTTACCTTTATACAGTCCGATTATAATTAATTTATAAATAAAAATACAACTATGGGGGTCTTCAATTATTATCTTCACTCTGCTTCATGGATTTGTGGACTCCAAGCATCATAGGGCCTATTAGGTCTATGTATTTTAGCCATTACTCATCATAAATGCCATAGCTCTAATCCTAATCCTATGGCAAAAATGTATATTTTTATTAAATAAAATTCTAACTACACCAACAAAACATAAATTAGCAATTATATTTTATACATTTGTGCTTAACACCCTACCTTAGGCCACCTATCTTAATAGATTATGCTTAGGTACTTAAGCAGCACCTACAATTAAGAAGCATATATATTTATTTATTATTATAATGATTTATTAAGTAAAATATCTTGTAAAAAATATCATTAATCTAGTATCACCCTAACATCCAAACTATGCATAATTAATCCTAACATCAAGTCTAAAATAATATATGATAAAATAAAACATCACATCATCACAACAAATATTAATGCCTAACCTAAGACTAGGTTCGATGACTTAGCATTCTAATATGTGTGCTAGGTTTAGTGTGATATGTCATGATTAGGCTTTAATGTTTAAAGTTATCTAATGATGAATGTTTAAGTTTTTTTATTTTGTTAAGGATGAATATAATTTACATGATTAATGATTTTGAGGTGAATTTTTGACTTAGACATTTGATTTCATTTGGGTTTCATTTTTTTATTTAGAGTTTTAAAGAGAGTAAGGAAGAGTGAGGTTCACCTTAATCGCTAACTTTAGGTTGAATCTAAGAGATGAATTCTATGATTTTTAATCCTCTTAATGAATTATTATAGATTTTTTTTATTAAACTATATATTTGGATTTAACTTAAGATATTTTATCCAAATCGAGAGGCATCTTAAGATTAGTGAAACCAAACGATTGTTGATTTAATAATATTTTGTTGACTTTGCTTCAATATTATATTTTGTTAATATCCATTTAATTAAATATTATTAATTGTTAAAATATATATATATATATATATATATATATATATATATATATATATATATATATATATATATATATATATATATATATATATATATATATATATATATATATATCTTTAATCATTTCACACTTGATGCATGGATGAATTGATGTATCTATTGTTTTCTTCTAATTTATAATTTCATAGATGGGATGTGATGCATGAATTTTATAGGAAAAAGCTAGTTTAATCATACCTTATACATATACATATGCATTAGTATGTTGAATTTGTACAAGTATGTGCCATTGTTAAACCAAAAAAGCGAGATAATCAAGACCCTCTTGAGACTACTTAAAGTCTCATGCTCCTGGTATGCTTAGACTATATACTTGTTATACATATATGGACATAAGAATGAAATTATGAAACTTTTTATGATATTTTAATTATATAATTGAAAATAATTTTATCTTAGTATGTAATTTACTATAAATTTAAAGTATGTGCTTTTGTTAGACTGAAGAAGTAAGGTACAAAGACCCCTTGAGACTACTTAAAGTCTCATGCTCATTGGTTTCCAACTATATACCTTTCAATATTGTAGCTCATACATATAGAGATTAAATTTATATCTTAATTATTCATATTCTTTTATATTTAAATTAATATGCATCTTTTAATTAATCTAGAAAAAAATAATATAAGATTTACTAGTGATAATAGTCATACAATTTAATTCAAAGACATGTAATTGAATGAAATATTTATTTATTTATTTATTTTTAAAATATGAATGCATGAAACATATGAAATGTAGACTTATAAATAATTAAAGCAAACCAATTAAATACTATTAATTAACCTATTTGGACTTATTAATCTCTAAGAACACTCATATTAGGATAAGCACCCATAAGCCTAATCAAATCTATTAAGAATTAACTTTTGAATTTTGAATTATTTAACCCTAAAGAGGAGATGGAATTATTAGAGCCCTTGACCCATCTCTCTTCATTAAGTGATTTAAAATGATTTAGATAATTTTTATGAATTAAATATAGTTAATTAATTATTTAATTAATTATTTAATTAATTAAGCCCAAAAGAGCCAATAAATTCAATTAAGCCTTAAGTGTAAGTTGACAAATTATGATAAAATTATTGAAAACGCATAAACATGCTCTATAAAATCCAATGCAATTGGGCTTATATTTAAGGGTTAATTAAATAAATGGAAAATCCAAAATCATAAATTACACTCAAAATACTCCAAATAATTAGGGATTTTGATTTTAATAAAAACTTCTTTATTAGTTTAGCACAAAGAGGGATTGGTCAAATTTTTTAATGATCTATACTAATTACTATAACTTTTCTAAGCTCTAAGTTACTTAATGATTTAATTAAATAAATAAAAGTCTTTTAAGGTGATTTTGAGAAAGAATTAAAACCAATGGTTCTAATTAATTTCTCTAATCACTTACTATTTTAATAAATAATTAAGTTTTCATAATTAATTTATAATTTTTTAATTTTTCTATAATTATTAAATGCATCAAAAATAACAAATTATGGTTTGAAATTTTGGATTTCCAAAATTACTAGGCAAATTAACTTATGAAGATTATAGGAGACAAAGGTCAACCTAAAGAACATTCACACCAAATTTCAAGTTAATCAACCAAGTAATTAAGTCTTCTTTAATCCAATTAAGTAAAACTTCAAACCATAATTAATCATTGTTCATTTAATAAAAGTAGGGTTTTTATTTTTGTAGATTTTCTTTTGTTTAAACTTTCTAAAATGGGTTTATTTATATTTTTTTATGTTTCTATAATTAGTTATGATTTTTTAAAATTTTGGCTAATTAAAATTCATTTTAAACCCTAATTAATTTATTTATACAATCAATGTTACATCAACGCTGACACAACAATGCTTTCCACGTGACAGTGGATCGAAATAATCACCTCTTTCTAAAAAAAAAAAGGAAAGAGTTGTTTAAGTTTCGATAATTGTATGAATAGTATATAAGACACTACTTCAGATTTCGTTCTCATTTGGTGAGAACTTTTATATCTAGTTCTGTGTTTCTAAAGCGCCCCTATAGTTAATTACCTCTCAATACCGAGAGAGCACTTTCGATTAATTAGTCAATGAATCGTTAAAGAACCAGTATATAATTGCAGAGTGAAGTTTAGAACTTATGAAATTTATTATTTTAACTTAAAACTTTTGTTGGGAACGATGACGCGCGATCAAGATCCCATGGTTCCGTCATCCGTCATGATCCCCGGTCCGTAGTCGAGAGGTACACCAACCCAAGGATCCTTGTCAGCAACACATGGGTTACGTCGTCCAAGGTGTCCTTGTAGACCTTGGGTGGAGTTTGTCTAAGGGGATAAATATAAGTCAACCTTAGCTAACATAGGGATTTTTGCCCAACCAAATACATTCTACATTTCACAGCTCAAAGAGCAAAACCGCTGGGAACATACGTACACGACCGTAATTTAGGGCCGAACCACCCTAGGGCTGTGTCAGAATCACATTGGTGTCATATCGCAAAACCACGGACAGAGGACATGCCACATCCAGCTTTAGGAATATTTAAGTGTGAAGGTAGTTATGTATTTAATTTGACATTGGCTCTTTGTGAGCAAAAGTTTTCTTAATTTGCCACCCGAAGACAAACAATTGTGGAGGGGTGGATTGATTTTTATTTTTTTATTTTTTTATTTTTAAGTTTTAATTTAAATAATTCATTTCATTTTTTTATTTATATTTTTTTTATTTTTTTTTGAATTTTGATCATTTTATGATTGATTTTAGATTTGAATATATATGATCATTTATCATTGAAATCTTAATTATAATTAACCTTCTCGATTTTAGGATTAATATCAATTGATAGACCTTGTCTACTCGATTTTCTGGGAGGTCTAATTCATTATCTCAAGTATAATCCTTCAAAACCTTGTAAACATGAGGATGGTTTGGGACTTTTCTTCCTGAGGATTTGAATTTTAAAAGCTATGTGAGTTTATTCATATCTTGTATTAAATGACAGAATTAGCTTCTCAGATATTATTAATTTTAAAATTCTTATAATATTACATTTTTAGATTTTGTTAACCCGGACCTGGTCCGAAGACCAAACCGGGAAGATGTAGCATCTGTTCTTTTGTATTTGACTCAGTAATTACTCCAACATGCATACGGATATTCATTCTTTAAGAGTTGTATGGATATTAGAATGTCTAAGTTGGAGTTTATATGACGAATTTTGATTTTTGAATTTTGTTAACCTAACGACCAAGACCAAACCGGAAGATGTAGCATCTGTTCTTATTTTATACCTAATGCGTCCTATTGTTGAACACTTCAACATACATACAGTATCTCTTTTAAAATATTGTATGGACATTGAATGTCTAGTTGAAAGGATTTACAAGTTTAAGTTTTAATATGACATTTTTGGTTTTGTTATTAACCGTCCAAGACCAAACCGGAAGATGTAGCATCTGTTTATTTGACTTAACTGTGTCCTTATTGTTTGAATACTTCAACATACATGAGTATCTGTTTTTTTAAAATGTTGTATTGAATGTGTATAGAAAAATGTCGATTTAACGCTTAAGTTTTATTAATATTTTTTGGGTTTTAACTGACGTCAAGACCAAACCGGGAAGGATAGCATCTATTCTTTGGAAAATATGATATGCATATTATTTTGGCCAAAAGCTCCCCTTTTATGTCACAAATCAATAGGGTATGGAGCTGAAATAAATTATTTTGGAAGCCTATTTGATCAAATATAAGGTGATGAGCCTAGAATGAGTTTAGGCATTTGATTTGGGCTAAAAACTCTTTCTTTATGTGGCAAATCAGCAAACATAAAGGGGCTGAAATAACCATTTCTTTGAAGGCCCATATGATCAAATATAAAGTGATGGGCCTAGAATGAGTTTAGGCATTTGATTTGGGCTAAAAATCCTTTCTTTATGTGGCAAATCAGCAAACATAAAGGGGCTAAAATAAATCATTTTGAAGGCCCATATGATCAAATATAAAGTGATGGGCCTAGAATGAGTTTAGGCATTTGATTTGGGCTAAAAATCCTTTCTTTATGTGGCAAATCAGCAAACATAAAGGGGCTAAAACAAATCATTTTGAAGGCCCATATGATCAAATATAAAGTGATTCAATGAGAGTTTAGTATTTGATTTGAGCTAAAACCCTTTCTTTATGTGCAAATCAGAAACATAAAGGCTAAAATAATCATTTTGAAGGCCCATATGATCAAAACCCATAGCCCATTTATTTCCTTGATAAGGGAGGGAATATAAAATATGAGTAGATGTCATATTTCATTTAAAAGAGGCAAGTGGATTAATTAAAATCCACCTCCTTCACATGCAAGCTCATGGCAAGTGGGGGGACAAATACTCATTAAATTTATTAAGAAGATATGGCAAAGACTTTATTTTCCTCTTCAAAAAAAAAAAAGAGATAAGGATGCAGGCATGCATGTCCATGCATGCATGCAATATGACAAATGGCATTACATTAGATGGTTTCCTTGCATGACATTATGTCGATGCCATAAGAATAGATGGCAAAAGGAAAGGGCTAAGGAAGCCTATAAATAAGAGGGGATTTCCCTTTCACAAGGTACTTACATTTTCTACTCTCCTTTTCTCCCTTATACCACAAGTTTAAGTTCTTTCAATCTTGCATAAAGGGTTAAGTTGTGTCACATATACTTGTGAGTTTCTTTTCTAACTTAACCATTTTTTTTGATATCTTCTTGATATATGTCATGTCATATGGTAGATTTAATTTATTCCATATGTGTTTGCTTCAAGTCTTCACTATGTCTTATGTATGTATGTAAACCATGGTGGGAATGACAAGTAAAGTAGGGGAGGTATTTATGTTTGAACATATGTCTAATGTGTATTTCACATGTCAAGCTAAATAGAATTCTAAGGTGAATATTACACCATGCATGTCATAATGATCAAACATGAAAAATAGCTTGCATGATATAGAAATTCAACACATAAGCATTTATATTTGAGATAAAGAAAATTTTAAGCCAACATAACTTAAGCATTTCATCCTTTCTTCTCTCTCCCTTCCCTTTTTTTTAAAAAAAAATTTTTGGCAGCCTCCCGGCGTCATACCCGCATAGGGGGCTACTTCAGGGGACTAGGCCTTCCCACCACGCCAAGAAAGGTGTGCATGGTAGGTGTCGTGAGACACCTCGATCGAAAATTTATTTGCCCACCATGCCAAGAAAGGCTGCATGGTTAGCATAATATAGCAAATTTCCCATCCTTATCTCCTGGTGCTTATGTACCTCCCTTCCTCCAGGGTTGCCAAGAGATGAGCCCACCATGCCAAGGTGCATGGTGTGGTCGACACCTAAACTTGATAGCTAGCATTTCCCTATTAAGATATCACACATGCAATTTTCATTTCATGTATACACTTTGATCACATGTTAGATATGTAAAAGGAGAATTTGCAAACATCAATCTTTCTAATCAACAAGAAAGTAAAGCATAAGAAAGAAAGGATTTTTGAATATTGCATGATTAATTGCCACATACTAGAAAGATTCAAGCATTCATTAAACTAAGCATGAATAATTATATGCATATACCTTTCTTTTCAAACACTTAGAAAATTTTTACACATTTTGTTTACCTTGGCAAGCTCTGCATCATCCCCACATAGGAGACTAGCCCACCACGCCAAGAAAGGCATGCGTAGGTGTCATGAGACACCGAAATTTATTCCACCACGCCAAGATGCATGGGTTAGCATAATATAAGAATTTTTCCAATCCTTATCTCCGTTTTATCAAAGTTTACAACTTTCACTTCCATGAGATCGAGTCACACCACGCCAAGAAAGGCATAGTTGTGAGATACAAACTTTGATAAAGCATTAAAAGAGTATAAAGATGAAATCAATCCTTCCGTTTATCAAAGTTTACAACAACCTCCGCCTCCCCAGGGTGTTGCCATGAGAGACGCCCCGCACGCAAGAGAAAGGGCATGGGTGGTGTCGAGACACCGAAACTTTGATAGCTAGATGCTAACAAGATATCACATATGCAAGTATGCAAGAATGAAACTCATAGATAATAGCAAGTGGTATAACCAAATCCCTTTCTAATTTTTTCAACTTGCATATGAAAGAGGCATGATATATATATAATTCCTTCATAGGAAATAAATTGAAGCAAAGTAGAAGCATGAAATTCATAGGGGAACAACATCATATCTCATCAAGAAGCTAATTGATTTCTCCCTTAGATAAGAAAGTTTAGAAGCCTTATACTCATCAAATAACAAAATGATTGATTCCCTTAGGGAAAATATTTTCAAGTATTTTACCCATTAAATAACAAGATGATTGATTCCCCCTTAGAGGAAAACAATTTTCAGCATGCTTATGCCTCTAAACAACAAGCTAATAGTTTTTCCCTTTCATAAAAATGCTTTCAGCATGTATCATACACATTAGGAGCAAATCGATTCAATTTCTCTCTAGTAAAAATATTTTCAGCATGCATTATTTCTTTAGAAAAGCCAATCAATGGATTTCCCTTAGGTAAAATAATTTCAGCATTGCATTCCCATGCTAAATAAAAGAATTTCAGCATGTATCATAGCGAGAGGAAGCTAATTGAAGCCAATTGAGACATGTAACCCATAGAAGGACAACAAGTACTATGACATTTAGGCTACACATCTAAACTTGTCATATCCCCACACTTCTATCTTAACTCCATCTCTCCTTGATTTCATTTTATGTGCAAGAGGCAAAGCAAATGAAACTCATAGAAAATAGCAAGTAGCTACACATACCCCTTACAAAAAAAAAATTTTGATTCAACCTCCTTAGGTAAAACCAATTTCAGCACCTAAAGAAAGTGTCATCCAGGACAAGAGAAAACAGCAAAAATTGGGCCATACATTATCCCAAAACATTTTCAAGAGCATGAATACCATAAAATCCAAAAAAAATGAGATTTGGGCCATACATCATCCCAAATCCCTAAAGAAAACTCTTAGCATAATCCCAAGCATAAGATATAGCATATTTAACAAAAACTCTAACTTCCAAAGAAACTCAAATGCATAAGAACAAGCTTAGGGTTAGAGAGAGAAACAACCTGAGGTTTTCAATGCTAAGAGGAAAGGAGGAAAGGGGTTTCTAGGGTCTAACCCTCAAGTTTCAATTGAGCTTCTGACTGAACGGAAGAAGAGAAAGAGGAGATCGCCTGGGGAAATGCCGTGAACTTCACAGAGTGAGAAGGAGTCTGGGGAGTTCGGCCGAGCAAGAGGGAGAGTCGAATCACAGCTAAAGTCAGAGCCACAGAAGTGAGAGGGAGAGTAATCAGAGAGAGAACGCCGTGAACTTCGTGAAGCTGGGAGGAGAACGAGAGATCGTGAGAGGGAATGTGAGCTTCACAGAGCGGGAGATCAAAGCAGGAAAAATGAGAGAGGGAGTAAAATGAGGGTAGAGGGCTGAAATGAGGGTCATTTTCGATCTTTAGGTCGGTCTCTCCGACACGAACGAGCGGAGTTAGGTAGGGCTTAAGAGGGGTTTAAGGGATTAAGCAACCATTAGTCCCTTTAATTATAATTTAATATTGATATTAATTTATGCACTAAACCCTAGCAATATGGGTATCAATTTTAGGTATTTCACCAGGTCAAAACGACGACATCAATGACGGAGATCGTTTAGACATTGTCGGCTTTAATTGGATATGCGATAATTTCATTAAAATTAATTTTAATTTTAATTTTGGATCGATCATTAAATGATTGATATTTTCTATTTAATTAATTTTAATATTTTTGCCGCATTGCTTGAATTTTTTTTTTCAAATCTAAGCGAATTTAATCGATTTCGATTGCGATTAGGAGAATTCAACATTTGTGTCATTTATTCAATTTCCAATGACACATAGTTGTAGGTCAACAGGCACAACAGTATTGGCTATTTAAAACATCTCTCATGGTTGTTAACTCAATGAAGGTAGATGCGCTTTCTTCTCAACTGTTGGATCACGAATCGGATGACAAAAATTAATCCTATACATTAAATTGAAATCAAATAAAAAATTTAATGACATTAATCATGGTCATCCATTCTAATCACTCGGAACGAATGGCAGATGATTCATCGTCGACCTTCAATGAAAAATGAACACCATTCAACCTTCGTTGCTCAATCTAAGCTCGCAGAAGCCTGTTCAATGACAGAATCAATTTCAAATCGATCATGGAATGATTCTAAAGGGATATTATAGTTGGATTCGTGTTAAATCACAAAACTCTTCAAAAAGACCAACATATACTAGATTTTCTATGGTTTGTCCAAGTTTACCTCACCGGAGCTAAGGACCGACAACCAAATGACTGAGGTAGCTTTGCCTTAAAGAGGTAAAACCATTCTGAGAAGATCATGAGCTTCCTCCTCGCCCTAGGATAAGCACTACCATGAAGCTCATAAGAGTTGGTCTTAGAGTGATTTTTGGTGCTCAAATCAAGTGTTTCTTGAATCATTTTGGATTATCGGAGCTCAGTGAAGGTGTGGGAAGAGTTAAGTTAGGTTTGGGGTCAGTTAAGTAGAGTTGGGCGTAAAAGGTGTTCATGATTGAAGTGGGGTTGGTCTCGCAAGCAATGAGGTACACTAAAAGCTCTGGAGAAGCTCGTGGGCTTCATCTCGTGCTTTAAGGAAGGTGTGTGTTGAGTTTGAATGGGGGAGGAAGTGTATACCCTCCTCCCTAAGTGAACCAACCAAAGAGTTGGTTCAAGTTGTGGTAGCCATCTATCTAGTGGGGGTGGTCAAAAATTACTAAGGACTGATGAGGTGGAGGTCCTCTAGTGCTCAAGGAGTTTGGTGGCATGCTATGAAGTGGACATCCCATGGGGAGTAAACTAAGGGTTGGCCAAGCTGAGAGGGACCTTACTTTGGTTAATGGCTGAGTCAAACAGCTTTAGGAGAGCTCAAGACATGTTAAGAGGGCTACCCAAGACAAACGGAGGGGTTGGACCTTCATATTTTGAGTTTTTGTCCTACTTAGAACCTTTTGTTTAGTTGATTTGGGCTGAATCGAGTTCACACTTGGGCAGGTTAATGGGGACCTAAGGGTGAGTCATGCCAAGTTAGGTTAACTAATTAATCAAATAAGGTCAAGAGAACTATTGGATCATACTCAAATGATCATTTAGAATATATGGGTGCAAACAATTTAGTTTGATATAAAGTATATTTGAATTTGACTCATATGGGTCATATATGTCAAATGGGTTAAGTTTATTAATTTGGTCAAATTGACCAAATTTTGTTGGGTAAGGGGTTGAGTCATATTAATTGATCATTTAACATTAATTGAAAGCTTTAATTTGAATTGATTTGGTTTAGATTTGGTTTTGGTTTAATTTGATCTTTTAGGCTAAATTGGGCTAAATGGGTCAATTGGGCCAATTTGATCAAATTGGCTTCAATTGGTGATTGATAGTGTTTGATAATCAATTTATGATTGATTGGAGAAATTGATTAGAATCAATTTGGATTGTAATGAGTTTTGGCCAATTTGACCATTTAGGTCAAATTAGGTCAACTTGGGTTAATGACCAAATTGGCTTGATTGGATTCAATTGATTACAAATGAGTGCTTGATCATGATAAAAAAAATTATTTTGTAGATGATTGGATGAGTTGATTTGGTCTAATTTGGATTGTATTAAGATTTGACTCAATTTGATCTTTTATGCCAAATTGGGTCAAGCAGGTTAATTGGCTTGGTTAGGCTCAATTGGGATCAATTGAGTGTTGTGATATATTCAATGATGAATTTGAAGTTGATTGGCGGCTTTGATTGCAATCAATTTGGATTAGATTGAGTTTTGACTCATTTGAACCTTTTAGGAAAAATGAGTCAAGTTGGGTTAGTTGGACTAATTGGTGGTATTAGATTTGTTAAAATGATTCAAATGTTTAATTAAATATTTAGAATGATCATGAGGCTGGATTGATTCAATTTAACTTAAATCAAGTTGAATTGAATGTTGGCCCTATAGGGATTAAATGGGTCAACTTGGGTTAAAGGCCATTTGGTTCATTTTGGTTAAATTGGATTGCAATTAAGATTCAATTAAGTTCAATTAAGGTTCAAATGAGTTTGAGTGAGTTCAATTTCACTTAGATTGGATTAATTTTGGATTTAACTTTTTCAAGCCCAAATATGTCAAGTTGGGTCAACTTAGCCATTAAATTGAATTGAACCTTAATGTGTCGAATTGAGTATAAAATCAATTGATTTTGGTCAAGGTTTGATTTGTGATCAATTTATTTGGGTTTGAGGAATTTGTTTTATATGTGGTTTAAATGGGTTTATGGTAAGTGGGCCCTTCTAAACCTAAGTCAGGGTCTAACCCTAAGGTCAAGTCCTATGAGTCTTCTAGGCTTATGTTTAGAGTTCTCCTAGCCACTAAAAGTGTCCTAGTTCTAATAAGATCTTAGTTCCTAGATGGATCTTAAGTCTAAGGAGGAGATTATCATCCTCACTCTGAAAGTGAGGTTAACATCACTGTTATAGCCTTATATTTAGGTTATTGTTGCCTAAATTTTATATAGCTTGCAACTTTATAATGTCATATACACCAATTAAATATAAGGGTGAAATTTGATAATTTTGCTTACAAAGTGGATAATTTTGATTTAGGCTTTTAGGTTTTCAAATGAAAAAATTCTAAAGTCTTCTATATTCTTCTTTATTATCTAGACATGTATTGGATTTTAATGCAAAGCTAAGACATATAATTATTACTCTACCATCACAAATATTCTAGCATGCAATAATATGGCATTTCTGGGAAATCAATTCATGACAAACTTCTTCAGTGGCTAAATATCAAGGACAACATTACTTACATGGTGGAGGCAATTTTATCTTAAGTTGGAAAGAACATTTGTGTAGAATGAAAGACCATCAAGCTCAAATTCTTCAACTCTTGGTGAAAGTGAAGCAACAATGGGTGTCATCTCAACATGGTGGAAATCACTCACTAATAAATTAATAACAAGTTAGAGTTACTTAATTTGATTCCATTCATTTTTTGCCACTTATTATCAAGATTAAAAGGTCTTGTAGATAATGTTAATTCAACACACCCTTCTCATATTTTTCAACCACTCTTTATTAATAAACCCCATAATATTATATGAGATGAACTTTAATGCCTTAACTATCAAATCTTTCACTCACATTAGGTTTCAAGATTCTTCAACTCCAACTAAGTACATTCTCTAACATCCTATTCCAGCAGGGTTCAAATTACCTATCAGTGACATTAATGATGAAACCTCAAATTCCTATAAGCATATTGATCATTATAAAATAATAATACATATTCAACTAGCTTCATATGTGGTCCTCTACTAAGTCTTTTCTACAACAAATAAAGGTTAAGATGTACTTGGTTACTACTCTTCCTAAAAAACTATCCACATATTTAATAAACTTGTCAACTTTTTATATAGCAATTTATTATGAATTGAAGGATCATTAAGCACTCTTCTCATCTTTCTAGATTTCACCAAAATAAGGGAGAAACTCTTAAATAATATTTTAGAGATTCCCTTCTGAAACCCATCAAATATGGTGTTGATCCAAAATTATTACAAGGTATTTTTCTTAGAGGCCTTCATCTCAAACATCTTCAATCAAACCATTCTACTCGTTAATACAAGAAATAGTTCACTCTTATGCTAACCTTGTTCATTAAGTAGAGAAACAAATTACTACAAATGAGGCTACCAGTGCACATCAAAAATAACTTGAATACACTTATAATAAACACAATATAAAGTGTTACAAGTAGTATACCAACAAAAAAGGGATAGACATTCAAGAGATCAATGATAGTATGGAATTTCCAATTATACTCCATTAAATACATCTAGAACTAATATCATAATATAGATTCAAAATTCTTAATATTTTAAATAGCTAAAACCATTAAAGAGTCTAAATGAGGGAGATCAATGTCATAATTATCCATTTCACCATTCAAGGCTGTGTGAATTTTATTTGGAACACCACGTAGATCTTAGGGGTTCTTATTTAAGTAATCAAATATGTTATTGAGGGATTAATATATTAACTCAAAAGATAAATATATTATCATATAATAATTGATTTGATTACTTAATAAAGACTCTAAGGCTAATAGTCTTCGATGTACCAGAGATTTTTCCCTTGAACTACATAAAAAAGTAGAATAAGGTTTATTTTAATGTAGGGTTTAAAGTTTCCTACAAGGACAAGCCATTTATAGTTAATTACATTTTAGAAGAAAATGAATTCCCTATAAGAATACTCTCAATTAAAAAAATTGACTTTCAACTCTATGGATTTTAAAACTTGTCTTAAAGGATGGTAAATTTGGAAATTCAAAATGGAACGCTCCAAGAAGAATGAGTTCTTTTCAGAAGCTCAAATAGATTAAATAGGAAATTCTTCTAAATATTGAGATGCTCGGTAAGCATTTCAACTATCCTGTTGTTGGGCTTTATATTTTTTTTTAGATTGAATTTATTAGAGTTGTGAATTTGACATTTTTTAAAAAAAATCTAGGATTTAAATTATAACATCACAAGAATGTAAACATGCATAGCGGTTGAAGACTTATTCCAACAGGATACTTCAAAACCTAAGTCTAAAAGTGCTTCTACTTTGATAATTATCAATTTGTTTTTTTACTTAAGAAAATAAAACTATCCCTGACTCTTCTAGACTTATTTCCCGCCTAAAACGATTGCCAAATAACACCACCCAAGAAATTTTAAAACCATGACTTCGATCTTATGAATGCAAGATGGTTGGGATATTATATTTAAGAAAAAAAGCTAAAAGTCTAAACTTAGTTCTTAACCCTAAGATAATGACTGGTATGTTATACATATAACTAATACAATAATTTTTAATTTTCAAGTATTTTGACTCATAATTTTATTTAAAGGCTTTTGGTATAAAATTCATTCCAAAAATGGGATGCAGTTAAAAAAAGATCATAGGTAAAATCAAAAAAAGAAGGCACACTTCTCCAAGAAGGGTGGTCATCTTCATAGGTCAAATGTCTCTTTATGTGTAATGTGTGAAGCATCCAATTCAAAAATTATGAATAATATGATTGCATCGTTTAGAAAGTCCAATTGTTTCTAGTTGCTTTTAGTTGTATGCTTATGGCTTTAATTATAATGAGATTATAAAACTTTATTTATTTTTTAGTTAAATTAATTTTAATGTAATAAAAAATTTAGTTTTCGTGAGAGCTTAACGCATCTAGGCTTCATCACAGAATACAACAATCACAAAAAGAAACTTATGAAAAATATACAATTCTATTATGCACCCCAAAATAAATCAAACCAAATTTAAATAAATAAAATAGGCTGATGCGGCCGGATACTATTGTACACCCCATGAAAAGAAAAGTAGGCATCCAAGTTCTGCCTTTAAGCAACCTAGCCTAGCACTAAAAGTTTGATCTATGGGGTTTTTACTAACTGGGATCTTTGCCTTCTTTAGTGACCTCCTTAGACTCTTAGACTATAAAATGGGTACAATCTGCTCTATTTATCCTAAACCTCATAGATCCTAACCTAATTTTAGGCTCAAATTACATCTAAAAATTCTAAAATAAAATCTTAAACTTTGCAAAATAAACATTAGGAAGAACATACAACACACCAATAGTTTATATTTTAAACATAGCATATTATCAGTAATTTCCAAGTTCATATATATTATTAGATTATATTTAGGAACTTAAGCAACACTTGCAAGTAATCAACATTTATTATTTTTATGACAACGGTCCCTTTAAGCACAACCCCTGCAAAAAATATTGTTAGGCTAAAAGAATATCATAACATCCACACTAGCAAGCAAACAACCCTAGCCATCCAATCTAAAATAGTACACCACAAAATAAAAAAAACATCACATCACAATCAACACATCATCACAGATCATCGACATAACTTAAGTCTAAGGTCAGTGACCTAGTATTCTAGTGTGTGAAAAGAGGGCTACTATGGCAAGTTTGTACTGGGCTTCTTTAAGTTTAAGTTTTAATTTAAATTCATGGTTTGTTAATTTACCATTGGGTGGTATCACTTCAAATAATTTAGTTTGTTTTTTTATTTTATTTCCAATTTTAATCCATTTTTATGTTAACATTGAATTTGGGTTTTAAAGAGTTGAAATGAAGCTAAACCTTGTTTATGGCAAGGCACAATCTACTTAACACCATAATCCTTATATAAATGTATAAAAAAAACCCAAAATGTGAAATCCACAAAAAATACATAACTTTTACAAAAAATGATACTCCCATGAGGGGGCACAAACCCTTAATATAAAAAAGCATTTTTTTTGTTCCTAAGACAAAAGTCTTAAATATATCTTTATTGAGTAAAATATTTTAGATGGAATAATAAGATGCTCTCATTAGAGGAGAACTAGATCTACAAATGGACTTGTATACCACTTTTCTAAGACATTTTCAAACATCTATATAAAGAAGAATTGGAGCCTGCAAATGGAGTTTACGTGCCACCTATTTAAAATAGTTTTAAGGCTCTATATAAAAGAGAATTAGAGCCTATGAAGTGGGATTGTGGACCACCTATTTATGACAATTTCAAATTTTTATGTAGAGAAACATTGGGCCTGAAAGGATGATATACATCTGTGGGCTCCGAAAATTTATCACCGACCTCTCACATTGAAGAGAGTATGATTTATGTTGGTAAAATTTTCAGAAGACAGATGAGATAGTAGATAAGAAACTACCCAGAGATTTCTCCCTCATTTGGTGAGAACTTTATATGATTCTAGGTTTCCTATAAGCGCAACCACCTAAAGTTAATTACCCCTCTTAACACTGAGAGAGAACTTTGATTAAGGCTAGTCATTAGATCGCTGAATGTGTAGCATATAGTAGCAGGATATAAAATTTTAGAAATTAGAATTTATGAAATTCATCATCATTAGCTTAAAGCGGATGGTTGGGAGAACGATGACGTGCCTGATCTAGATCCCATGGTTCCATCATCCCGGGCTATCGTGATCCCTAGTCTACTTAATCAGAGAAGGTAGTCAACCCAACCTGACCGAAGAATTCTTATCAGCGTCATGGGTTGTATCGTCCAAATAATTCGTGTAGACCTAGGGTAGTGTTTGTCTAAGGAGATAAGCTTAAGTATACCTTAGCTGACAGAGGGTTTTGCCTTACCAGGTGTACCTTATGATTCACCTCTTAAAGTATAGTGTCATTGGGGACCAAATGGGCTACATTCGTGATCGTAATATATTGGTGTCATTTGGTGGCGACCACCTAATCAAAGGACTCTGGTCGTAACTGCATCATATGTTGAGCCTACTGGCCAAACAACGCAGACAGAGAACATGAGCCACGTCCATACTGGCATGAGATTGATTGAGAGTGAATATAGAAATACATTTGAATTGATATTGGCTCATTTGTGAGCTAGAGTTTTCTTAATTTATCACCTTTAACAAACAGTTGCATAAGGTGGATTGAATGGAGTTTTCTTTAAGTATTTAAGGATTAAGTTTCATTTAACCATTAATAGTTTAGTGATATATTAGATTTTGCATTTGGATTGATACTTAATTTAAGTTAATTTAATCTGAAATTAAAATCACATTTTGATGGAAGTATCCTCTCCGGTTGAAATCTTCATTCAACACAGCCATCATCCGGGTGTATAAGTTTGCTTACTCATTTAATTTATTATTTTAGATTCTTGACTCTATTAGTTTGATAATAGAGGATCAGATCTACTATCACATGAGAGAATTAGTTTCTTAAATATTTTAGTAAGTTAAAATTCTTATAATAATATTATTAGATCTTAGGTTTTGTTAACTTCTAAGACCAAACCGCAACCCATGCCGCATCCCACTAAATTTAAGCATTTAGCATAGTGTTGGGGCCCATGCGGGTGTTTAATTCAAAATTATGAGATTAATTTTATATTTTCATTTAATTCTAAGAAGCTCCATAATTCATGGAGAATTTAATTTAGCATCACCTTCTATCTACTTGTACAAAGAATTACATATCTGGTGGTGTTATTTTTGTATTTGATTTTTGCATTAAGCTAATGCAAAAATAACTTTCATTTGATTCTTCATTTATTAAATCACTATAATTTTAATGAAGAATTTTATTTGTATTCATGGATATACCTCCAAACATATTACAAATTTGTTTTTCTCGATTTGTTCAATGAATTACAAACTGATTTGATTATTCACATTTGCTAGTAAGCCATATAATCAAGCCTTTATTTGCAAACTAACTTGTAAAAGTTAATGCAAATTTATTTGCAAGTTATTTTCATTCAGTCCTTGCTTGAAATTGAGTATTCAGATTCAATTGATTTCTATTGAGATCTCCTACCGATCTCTTTTGAATTTTACATTTGAAAGTTATACTTCAACCATATTACAAGCTTCCAATAATCCAATTATACATTCAATTGGATTTATCTTTGTATCATGTTGAAATGAAAGACTGTAAAGTATCATTCATGTTCACTCAATCAAACTTTTAAGATTATATTTGAATCATATAAATGTTATTTGCCTCCAACCCTTACAATCCAAATTTTGATTTGATGGCATCATTAATTTTCAATTTTGAGCTCAAAAATTACAATTAAATCGTTTATTTTGAGTTCGAATTTTATTTAGAGCATAGTCATTCAATTTTGTATCAAATTCATTTCAAGTTTATTTACATTTAATTTCCAATTCATTTCTTTAAGACTTTATATTTTATATTTAACATAATGTTAAATCATTCTTTTTTTTATTAAGTCCCAAAATTTGGCAAAATTTTGACGATTGGCATCCATGCGTAGGGGACTACATCAAAACTGTTTTGGCCTATCTATCATGACCTGATGAGCGTGACAGTTGGTATTTTGAAGCACCTCGGTCGAATTTCAATCCCGTTACGCCTAATGAGCATAACGAGGCCTTCAATCACCTGCATAAAAATAAATATATATGCAATTTCTACATATTCATTTTTTTTGTTTTAGATTATTTATTTTTGACGTGATTGATTCCTTTTAAATGAGTCTTGATTCTTTCCCTTTTTTTTCTAAGTCCAAAATTTAGTCAATTTATTTTTATTAGATTCGTCACATATACATCGAAACTATTTTGGCCTATTCGTCATGCTCTGATGAGCATGATAGTTGGTGTTTTAAAATACCTCGATCGAATTTCAATCCTGCTATGCCGATGAGCATAACGGGACCCTCAATTATCTTCAGTGTGAGTAGAATCTCATTCAGAATCAAAAATGTTTTAGTACTCATGTCAGCAACAGTATTAAGATCAACTGCTATCTCAACAAAAGAAGATGCAAGCTCCATCAGTAAACACCTCCTCTCCTCATTTTTCTCCAAAGCTGCTTTGGCCACACCAACCTAGTTTGTTTTCTAGTTGTGCATGATCATCTAAACTGTCAGAATCTCAATCATTAGATTGCTCAACACTTGTAATTTCTAAAAGAAAAAAGTTCCTTATGTGATCACTTGGAATGATGAAATCAAGGGATCCAAGAACAGCCTTAACACATCCACGTTTATCTGGGGAAGCAAAGAATATATCTTGGAGATGATAAAACAGTTCCAACGACCTAGAGGCCATGGCCTTCATATTCTTAGATGCAACTTTCTTTAAATAGAAAAAAATTTTGAATTCCACATTAAAAATTTGAGAAAAAATTCTGCATGGATCCTCCACACAATGTCGTTTGTCATCTTTGCTCGGACGACAAGCACCTGTAAAGCTAAAGCTATGATTTCATATAAAGATGGGTCTTCCATCACAACAACCACAAACAACTTAGATAAGGATTCTTTTTTTTTTTTGAAATATCAATTGGGTTGCAACAGAAGGCAGGAAGCAGATCCCATAAGCTATGGAAACATGACTGCAGACTTTTATGGATGGATTCTTCCTTTACTAAGATGTAGAAGCGTTCAGATTTTTAAAATCCTTATGATGAATTTTTAGTATTTAGTATTTCAAATTATACTTTTTTTACATGCTTCCTGAATATGTTTTTGCCAAAGGAACAATATTGTCCATAAAATATTATAGCGAGGCTCCAACTACATATTTCTTCAAAATAGGTATTAATATGACCCTGAAAATTCCACTAGTCGAAGCATGAATCTTGATGTCAAAAGCAATGTGTTTCTGAATCAAGACTAATCGAGATCAAGCGCTTATTATCAATCGACTCTTAAACATGGAGTGTTTATAGTAAAATCGAGCGTCTTGAAGAGCCAGATCTAACAAGCCCAAGATCTCATAATTTCGACTTCATTTGAGCATTCAAATACACAAAATACATCAAATGATCAAAGGAATCATTTTGAGCCATCCGATGGAGTGGAGTGGTATGGGTTTTGCATGTATTTACAGAAATGTCACTCCTCCAATCTATAAATATCCCATCATTCCTCATGAAGGGAGGCCAAGAGAGGAGAGAGCTCTAAAGCTTGAAGATCTTCCAAACCGCGTGCCACCACTCAACGTCGCCAGCCGTATGTCCAATCGCCATTGTCATCTATTGATCGCCCATTGACGCTATTCCTCGCTCGCTTCACCATCATCACACTACCTAGCACTGCGCCACCAACGTGTTGTTGTTTGATTTTGGGGTTCCCATTGTCAGCCCTTCTCATATACAATTTTGTAATCCCGTAGCGAGAAAACTTGCACTCCAAAATAAATATATAGTGAAAACTTTTTACTGGGATAGGCCCCATAGTTTTTTCCCTCTTTACGAGATTTTTTACATAAAAATTTCTGGAGTTTTCTTGTTCACTCTTTAAATACTTGTGTGTGTGTGCTGGATTTCACAACAAGGCTAAGGCGTAAACTTTCACTCTACCACAATTGGTTTTCTAGTGCATGATTTGGCGCGTCTTGGAAAACTGATTCCCATTATTTCCTCTTTTATGACGACCAAGTTTTCCAACAAAATCAAAACCACCATCGAAATGGAGCATTTCAAGCTTTTAAGGAGCCAAGCGAAGAATGAAGATTCATCAAACTTCGTTCCTTCAGATTTTGTCGAAAACTCGGGGGCAACTCTTAATCTTAGAAGATCATCCATATTAATATGTTAAGCATCTAATCGATTACCATCCCAAGAAACAAGTCAAAGTTGGAGGATATTTCAACATTGAGAAGAGATATAGCTTTGCAAATTATGATTTTCCAATCATACTCGTGGAAAAATAAGATCAAGGTTAAGGAGCAACTTTGGCTACAACCACAAATGGATGTTTTGATTTGACCTCTTCCATACAGGTTAACGCCATCGTAACACTGACAATCTGGATGGGTCAAAAATCCTCGGATTCAATTATTCTTCCATACATGTTAACTTCATCGCAAAGACTAACAAACAACCAATAGATAGGCCAAGGTCCTTGGTGGACTTCCCACCTCTTCCATATAGTTAACGCCATGGTAACACCGACAAACAACCTCGGATAGGTAAAAAATCTTCAGCTGATTCAATTCGACCTCTTCCATACAGGTTAATGTCATCTGTACTCGACAAACCTCGGATGGGTCTCGGCCAGATTCAATTCAACCTCTTTCACACAGTTGCGTCGCCGGGTAACACTCTAACAACAAGGATGGGTCAAAATCCTCCGATTCAACCTCTTCCACACAGTTAATCGGGGTAACACTCGACAAACAACCTCGATGGGTCAAAATTCTCGGATTCAATTCAACCTCTTCCATACATGTTAACATCATTGAGCAAACACTCTGACAAACAACTAGATAGGTCAAAGGTCCGGTGGACTTCGCCTCTTCCCAGTTAACGTCGCCAGTAACTCTCGACAAACAATATCGGATAGGTCAAAATCTCCTCAACTTCAATTCGACCTCTTCCGTTAATGTCCAAACACAAACCTCCGGATAGTCAAAATCATCAATTGATTCAACCTCTTCCACAGTTAATGTCATGTAATACTCGACAAACAACCGATAGGTCAAAATCTTCAACGGATTGATTCGACCTCTTCCATACAGTTAACGTCATCACACTCGACAACAACCGGATAGGTCAATTATCACCGTTCGAATATCGTCGCCGGCCATCGCACCATCGCCATCTCCGGGCGGCATCATCGGACCGCTTCGTACCATCGCCGTTCTTTCGCTACCAATGTTCTGGACTCGGCTTGCGTCGGCCATCTTCAGTCATTCTGCTGGCCATCATCAGCCATCCGAATCACTTTACCCTTGCGATTGGTCATCTGCCACGCCAGCTGGCTATCTCATCGGTCATACTGACTATGCCGTGTCGCGGTTACTCATCAGATTTCCGCCTCATGGCTACTCAGGTCTCCCATCATCATCGGTCATTGAGATGGGGGGATTGTAGTTTCTCATCTGACACGTCATATCGCAGTCCGCATTCGGTCGCTGGTACTATTCTGCGCCTGCGCGGCTGGCCGTCATATCGGTTTTTGGCTGCTGGCCACCCTGGTGGTTGCCAATACCGCTGCGCTGGCATTCGCCGGGTCTGTCGATTATATATATCGTGGTTATGGTTTACCATGTCGTTCGCCAATATCGGCATCGCATCAAATTCTCCGTTATTGCGGCGCGATCGCCTCCTCGGTCCGGGAGGCTTCTTTCGAGGAGAGCTTTTGCGTATGAACTTGACGCGGCATCTCCAAACCAGTCGGTTGGCTGATGATGCCTCTTTCGGGTATACAGCGTATACACGGGTCTTGATCGCCTCCGACAGTCGGTCGAGGTCGATTCTCTTTCAAGCAGCATTCTTCAAAATGTCTTGATCACCTCACCGGTCAATCCAGATCAATTGACACCTCTTTCGAGAGAAAATTGGAGCCTTGTCATATGAACTACGGGCCTTGATCACCTCCAAACCCGTCGGTCGACGAGGTTAGTTGACACCTCTTTCGAGGGAAAACTGGAGCCTTGTTGTATGAACTACGAGTCTTGATCGCCTCCGAACCCTGTCAGTCCGACGAGGTCAATTGACACCTCTTTCGAGGGAAAACGAGAGCCGGTGAACTATGGGTCTTGATCGCCAACGGTCGGTCCGGAGGTCGGTTGACACCTCTTTCAGGGAAATTGGAGCATTATGTGAACTACGGTCTTGATCACCTATTTCTCAAGAAGAGAAGGTGCCTTCTCCCTTGGGATTTTATAAACCCCATAGGGCAAAAAGTCAAAAAAAATGGCTTAAAATGGCGTGAAAATCGCAGAAACGGACAAAATACCCTCATTGGCGGTTTTGTATAGGCGCCTTCATGAACCAGTCGCGTGCCATGGGTTGCACCGCCATGGCACGCTACGCTCGCCCGTAGCCTTCGCTAGCCGGCCGCTAGCCGCCGGCCTTCCGCCAAGCGCCACCCGCTGAGCAGCTCGCCGCCGCCATGGCAGCCAGCCTCAAAGTACCCATGTGCTGAAATTCACCGTGGGCCGCAAAAGCACCAAATGGATCCATAACCCCGAAATCTTCTTAGCATTAAGCATATCATGCTTTCATATCGTAATCATATTTCGTATCTTCAAATTATTGGTTTGGAAGAATTTCATCCAAAAGAATTTTGATTTTAATCTCTGGCCGAAATTTTGGCAAATTGAGTCTGATTCAATCAGCGAGATCAAGCACTTATTATCAATTGACTCTTAAACATTGAGTGTTTATAGTCAAATCGAGCGTCTTGAAGAGCGGATCTAACAAGCCCAAGATCTCATAATTCATTTGAGCATTCAAATACACAAAATACATCAAATGATCGAGGAATCATTTTGAGCCGTCCAGATGGAGTGGAGTGGTACAAGTTTTGCATATATTATAAATGCCACTCTCCAATCTAAAATACCCATCATTCCTCATACGGAAGCAAGCAGTGAGTATGAGAGCTCTAAAACTTGAAGATCTTTCAAGACAATCGCCTCGACCTGGCCATCAACCACCACCACCGGCCGCCGCCGCCGATCCTCGCCGTCGTCAATCTCTTGCCTTCCATCATAACCTTCATCGCTACCGCTGCTCATCATCATCTCGCTACCACTAAGAACCGCCACTGAATGCTGAATTAAATGCTATTATTGTCTGATTTTTGGGTTCCCATTGTCAGCCCTTCTCATATACAATTTTATAATTTCAATGGGTCCTGAAAAGGCTCCGATTTATGTGATGATTTATTGATTCTTTCATAATATCAGCCACAAGCTTGGATGTATCGGAATCAGATTGCAAATATCCTATAAGAGAAGCGAAAACAACAGGAAGGTATCTTATCCACATGCTTGGAAATGCATCTTCAAATTTCCTTAAAACATTTTTCAATAATGCTGATGTAGAAACAATGGTATCCACAGGATTCTTTTCGGTAATGGAAACATACAATGTAAGAGCTGATACATCATTTTCTGCTTTGGGTGCAATAACCTGAACATCTGAGTGATCCAGCAATGCCTCAAGAATTCTTAAAATATGTCTAGTTGGCCATGAAAAATGACAACCAAAATGCTCATAAGAATCAGACAAAAATTTCATTCTGACTTTCTGATTTTAGGGAAAACGGGAGCTGAGTATTCAGAACATTTAGCATGTGGAGGGCTTCCAAATGCTCAGGTTTGGACAAATTGTTGTTCAGAGTTGCATCTGTATGTTCAATTGAATGGGGTTTCTCTCACCAATGCAATATACTTTCTATGCATCCGATGAACCACTTTGCTAGTGCGCGGCTTCATTCCATTCGGATCGAGGGAAATTGGGGGAGTATGAGAGCCGAAGGCTTGCGGCTTTTTGAAGGATGAACCGAGACCGTGAGAACGGGAGATCATGAGGTTCTTGTGCGATTGGAGGAGTTGGAACGAGAGAGAGGGCTTTCAGTTTTTAGGGAGGATGGGAGGGAGCGGTTTCTTACGGTTTGAAGGAGACGGGGTGAACGAGAGGGGGAGGAGGAAGCCTAAGCTTCCTCTATCGGGCTCGCGTGCGATCCGGCTCGGGTCGTGCTGCGAATAGAGAGATTAGGGACAGTTAGGGCTAGATAGAATATAGCTATTATTAATTAAAATTTTTTAGTGTTTAATTAACTTCAATATAGATTTTATGATGATATTATTATATAATTAATATATATTTAATTATTAATATTTAGACGTGGCTAGTCAGTTTAATCGAACGTTTGGTTTGAGTCGGTCAATGGATCAATTTCAACTCAAAATGCGTATTATTACTTTCGACCGCTCGACATTTGCATAAACTCATCAGAATCGGTCGCGTACAGTTTCATTTGATAGATTTTAATATTTTGAAGCTAACGATGAATCAATTTTACAAACGGAGGTCGTTTGGGCATCGTCGCAGCTTTTCTATTTAGACATGTCTGTCGGCATATTGACTGCTCGATCTCTTAATCGATCTACCGTTAGATTATGCAATATTTATATTCGGATTTATTTCGATGTTTCGAATGTGATGGCAAAGTTCGTTCATCGATCGGATATCGTTTCAACTAATTTTTGGTGCCATCGAGTATATTTTAGCTCTGATTTACACACTGTTGCATCCGAAGTTCGTCGACTTGGTCTTATAAGCTCGACTCGACTTATGGCGCATGCATGGAGGTCAACAAATGGGTGGGCTCCAAAAATTCACCATCGACCTCTCACATTGAAGAGAGTATGATTTAAGTGTGTGTAGAAGGCATGGAATAGTATATAGACACTACCTTAGATTTTTTATTTTGTAAAGACTTTAGATCTGGTTCCAGATTTCCTATAGGCGCAAGCACCCATAGTTAATAACTCCCTCAATGCTGAGAGAAAACTTTCGATTAAGGCTAATCATTAGATCGTTGAATGTGGCAGCATATTAAGTATAAAATTTAAATTTAGAATTTATGAAATTCACCATTATTTAACTTAAAGCATATGGTTAGTAGAATGATGATGTGCCCAATCTAGATCTCATGGTCTTCAGTTATCATGAATTCTACTTGGAGAGGTGTCGACGGCAGAAGGATCCTCATTATCATGGGTTGCATCGTCAAGTAATCCTTGTAGACTTGGGCGGTACTCAGGAGATAAGTTTAAGTCCAACTTAACTGTAAAATGATTTTTTGCCCTATTAGGTGTATGGCTCATCTGACGAGTTATTGGCGAACATATGGGCTTCAATCATGATTGTAATATAATAGTGTCATTTGGCGGCAACCACCAGATCAGAGGACTCTGGTCATAATTACATCATATGTGGAGCCCAGCCAAATCTCGAGGAGGACAGTCCGCTCCAGTAGGTATGAGATCGATTGAGAGTGAATATAGTTATGTACTTGATTTGATATTGGCTCCTTTGTGAGCTAGAGTTTTCTTAATTTGTCACCTCTAACAAATAATTGCGGAAAGTGGATTGAACTTTTTTAGCTTTAAGTATTAGTTCCTGTCAACTCCGTTTAATTCCAAATAGAGGATCGTTAAGTTAAAGCTCATAGTTATATTGATACTTGATTTTAATTAATTTGATTTGAGCTTGCAAGCATATTTTAATGGTAAGTATTCTCTTCGGTTGAAATCTTCATTCAACACAATCATCATCGAGGTAGTTAATTGATTGAATTGAATATACTTAAGAACTTTAATCCTGCCAACTCTGTTTAATTTCTAACAGAGGATCAGATCTTTTAAGTTAAAACTCATAGTTGTATTGATACTTGATTTTGATTAATTTGATTTGAGCTTGCAAGCACATTTTAATGATAAGTATCCCCTTCGGTTGAAATTTTCATTCAACACAGCCATAATATGGGTAGTTAATTGACTGAATTGAATATATTTAATAACTTTAGATCTTGTCAACTATGTTTAATTCCTAAGAGAGGATCAAATCTTTAAGTTAAAGCTCATAATTGTATTTCATAACTTTACAATTGGAAATCTTTTGTATTTCAACAAATATTTTTATATTTTAAAAATTCAATGATTAGTTCATTTAAATATTTGTACTTTTGAAATATAATTATGAAGTTGTAATATATTCTCAAAAATAAATTCTAAATTTATTTATTTTTAACCCGCACAGCATCTTGACACTTGAATATAAGCATTCAATATTGTGTCAGGGCTCATGCAGATATTTAGTAATTTAAGTAATTTGATTTCTAAATCATGAGAATAATTTCATATTTATTTAATTAACTGCAGCTTTGATATTAAAATTTGCACTTGAATTTTTCATGTCACATACGCATTTATAACTTAGATAATTTCATTTAATTAATGAAATCATTGATTTTAAAAATCATAATTAGAATAAAATTTCTTAATTTTTGGATTGAAAAAAGCTTCATAATTCATGAAGAATTTAATTTAGCATTGCCTTCTATCTGTTTGTACAAAGAATTGTAGATCCGGTGGTGATGGCATTTTAAATTAATTAATATCTGAATAATACTTAATTGTTTTCTTTTATTCAAAAGTTTTGAATGTTTATTAGACTCATTTATATATATTCAATTCTCAAACTCATCATTTCACTATTCAATTGATCGATTCGGTATTTAATAAGATGAATAATATGCTTCAAATATTTTTTAAGGATTCATTAATTATGGTTATTAACAATCATTCAATCTCATTAAAAAAAAACTCTTATGAATTCTTTGACTTTCTCCGATACATTTGGAATGAATTATGATTTGAAAGCTATATTTTAGTTCTAAGAAGATCTTTTGTGCTCTCATTGGATATTCAATCAGCTCATCTTCTAAATCAATTAAAGTGAGATGTTGACATGCTAAATTTATATTTATTGCCAAAATATTCAGCTCACTTCAAGTTCATAAATTTATTTGAGTTCAATCCACTTTTTTTATTTGAAATATAATATTTAAATTCATTTCAAATTCATTCTCATTTATAATTCAAAATTTAATTTGATGTCAATTTTATTTTAGCGAGTTTAGGTAGCGCTATTTTTTTAGTTTGAATTTTATTTGCAAGTATGAATTTTAGATAAAATTTTGGCAGATTTCAAGTATTTTGCATCATCCCCATAATGGACTACTAATTGTTTTGGCTACTGTCACACCCCAATGAGCATGACGGTTGATGTTTTGAAGCACCTCGACCGAATTTCAATCCCATTATGCTCTTATAAGCATAACAGAGCTTTCAATCACCTGTATAAAACAAATATATACAACTTCTACATATTCAAATTTTGTTTTAAATTGATTATTTTTTATTTGTTTTATTTATTTTTTAAATGAATCTTGATTCCTCCCATTTTTTGTAAGTCCAAAATTTAATCAAAATTTTGGCAGCATTTCGATATAGAGTGCGTCTAATAATTTTGGCTTACCCATCATGCCTTGATGAACGTGCGGTTGGTGTTTTGAAATATCTCGACCGATTTTTATGTCTTCGATGAAGGAGTGAAGACTAACCTACAAAAGAAGCACATATACAACTTCCACACATTTCTTTATACATCTACAAGAGCAACAATAAGTTTGCATGAGTTTGGCTAGAAAGAATTGAATATGAGAGATTATCGGGTTGATTATTTATGTTGAATATGTGGGAGAAATACCGAAAATCGAGAGGAACCTGCGTGATGACGGAGTTCCCTCTTGGCTAAAGCAAATGGAATTAGACTCTAATCAAAGAGAGGATACGAAATAGCAGCAGGAAATAGTACTGAGAGGAACCCATCTGATGATGGAGTTGCCCCTTGACTGTGAAAAGAGTGGTTATTGAGAGGAACCTGCCTGATGACAGAATTGCCCCTCGGCTATACTCTAGGTCGTGGAAAGAAAAGGAGAGTGTGCTGCTAGGTATGAGGGAGGAAGGAAAGAAATGGGGAGTGCCGAAGACCAAGAGGAACCCGTTTAATGACGGAGTTCCTTCTCGGTTGCGGTAAAGGAATGATCGGAGGAGAGGTTCTAGTGTTGTAGCAAATGAGAAAGAGCCAAGAAAAAAGGAAAAAAAAAATATTTTTGGTGCTACAATAATATTGCTACAATGGATGTGCTACAGTATTCCTCTACAGTAATATAGCTACCGTGCTTGTGCTACAGTACCCCGGGATTAGCTGATCGGAATTCGATTTTTTTTTTTTTTTTTTTTTTGGGGAGAAGGAATTAGTGTACAGTGCGACGGGTACTGTAGCATAATGGACGGGAGGAAGGATTCATCCGTTCGCGTGCAATGCTCAAGTCGGACGAGTTTGGAAGCTCGGTCGCTCAGCTTGCAACAGGGACGGACAGACAAACCAAGAGGAAATCGTTCGGCTGCACGAGGGGAAGAAGATTTTGTTTTTCTTCGACTGGAGGGAGTTCGAATGGAGAGGGGAGTTCGGCTTACTCGTTTGGCTGCATGAGGGGAAGAGGATTTCGTTTTCCTTCGGCTGGAGGGAGTTTGAATGGAGAGGGGAGTTCGGCTTCTTGAGGACGAATCGAGAGGGAGCGAGCAGCTTTTTGGGATTTCTGCGGTTTCCTTTACGAGAGGGAACCGGTGAGGGATCGTGCCCTCATTTTTCATTTATTTATTTATTTGAATTAATGAAATAATATTAAAGGTTAAAGGTTAACAACATCACCCAATTAGGATAGTATCAAACCTCTTTAAAGAATTTCTCTAAAAGAGAAATAGAAAATTATGGCAAGAGAGAAGAGTACATTCTCCCTTCTCCCTTCCTCTATTTATAGTTGAATGAAAGAAAAGTCAAAGAGTTTTTATATTTAAATGGGAGAAATTTAAAGAAATTTTATAATTAAATGGAGAAAGTCAATAAAATTTAGAATATTTTAAAATGAATGTTGAAGTCAAGAGCTTTTTAGCATATTCTAAATTTTTATATATATATATGACTCAAATTTGTACCTAAATACTATGATTTGAATTTTTTTTAATCTCAAAATTATTTTAAAATTTAAACTCACCAAATTTTACATTGATCAATGTGTCAACTTTAATAAAAATTATAATTATAATTATAAATAATTTAGTTAATTTGTAGCTTAGATGGAAGATTCATATTGACATTTGGATGACAATTACGCCAAACTATTTTTGGAGAATATAATTTCACACTTATTTTCATACGACATAATTTTGATCTTCAAAAATAGGATGGACAAATGATATATTATCCTAAAATTTGATCAATCAACTGTGATTCTTGAGTCGAACTGAATGACTTGAGATGAATCTATCAATATCAAAAAAATGATTTGATTCGAATCAAAATGAGCTTAAATCAAACCTTTTAAGTGTAATTGAAAGCTTCAAACTGTTATTACAATTTTATATATAGGTTATTATTATTTAACTTTTGTATGATTTATACTTTTATAATTTCATATATTCTAAGTATTTGTTATGTGCAATGTATGCAAATGCCCCTTTAAAATAATTTGGCTGACGTATTGTGTGAACAGATTGAAGTTAGCTAGACCAATTTTTAGCACACCCGTAGTCAGTGCAATCTCATCGACGGAGCTCATGCTGCTCACGAGCTCAACCCCCACCTATCGGAAATGCGGCCGGCAACCACTGAGCTGAGCGGGCAGCTGAACTCAACTCTCCAATGGCAAGTTCCTCTGCCACCGATCTGAACTCTCCATTAGTAATACTAATATCCTGGCCTAAGAGGAAACCCTAACACTGAAAATGCCAATAAAGAGTGAATCTTTAATGGTTCACCGTTAAAAATATTCTAGACCTTTTGCTATTTGTTCCCTCTCCACTGCCGAAAAGCATTGATGCGCACCATCTCGCCTTTCCCTCAATTCTCCCTTTTCTGTTTTTTTATCAGCTCCATGGCTCATGCATGTTTGCGTCTCTGTAATGGTGATAGATTCTCTGATCATGAAAAAAAGCTCCTTTGCTTTCCTCCCATCTTTGTCTTACCTGATTGGGGTTGTCCCTTTCTCCTTTTTTCCCCCGTTGTTTATATTTTCAGGCCTTTTCTAGCTACAGCCTGTACGTGGTGAGTGGTAGTGGGATTCGAATTCATGAGCTTTTATTCGTATTCCAGTTTCCGTGTTTGTGTATAAATAGAGACCTCTTGGTTGCTGTTTATTGCAGGAGAGCTAGCGGCTGAACAAGGTGAGGCTTTGAGATATAGCTGCTGCTGTTCGTTGGTGAAGATGAGTTATGGAAGCAGCTCTCTTGGTTCTGGTTTGCATCATTTGATACTTCTTCTGTGTCAATTTATTAATATGCATGTAATGTTTTTATTAGTTCTTGTTATGGCCATCTATTGTTGAAGTTATTGAGTGGGAATGCAGGGGGTAGGACTAATAGGAGGGCTTTTGAGTTTGGGAAGACGCATGTGGTCAAACCCAAGGGAAGACACCAGGCCACTATTGTCTGGCTCCATGGTCTTGGTGATAACGGAGCAAGGTATAGTTTATACTTAATGGTTGTATACTGTTAAAATTTCCTGAAGTACATGTCTTACTCTTTTTTTTTTGGTCTTCATTACTGATAATCATAGATGTTTATATGCGATTTTGTGGTTGAGAAACATTTTCTTTTCAATTGGAGTCTGTTCTGCACAAAGGTTCCTCTTCTTTAGTTAGTGGAATGCATATTTTACTTGTCCTTAGAAATATTAGTATTTGTACTTCATAAGATGAAAAGAAAGTAAAACAAGTGTTTGTTGTCTTTGCTAACGTTTCAAACTATCACCTACTTAAAATGGCTTATGGCATGTGTTTTGTCAGCATATGCATGGCAAAAAGTGGTTACTATGTGGTCTATAAGATTATGGAAGATTGTTCTTTAATATGATTGTGTTTAATGCTTTATTCTCTACTTTTCCAAAAAATGATTGGAAAAAATGATTGCTATGGTTTTGTTCCTTTAGGTATTCCTAGTATTACTTAACAAAAAAATTTTATGAGCTTACTATGCAAGTTTTTCCTTAAGCTTGTATGTTTGCATGCTAATTGGGGAAGATTCTTTTCTATTGTAGAACAGTGAGGCGGGGGATGGCAGCCCTATTCTTTAAAGGCTTGTTTGGGATAATTTTATTTTGAGAATTTTGTTTTTGCTTTTATGTTATTTTTAAAATATGTTTGTTTAATATGTTTTTTTAATTTTTTAATTCGTTTTAAAAATACTCAAAAACAACTTTTAGATATTTTGAGTCAACCATTATCATCAAACATGTTTTAATTTAAAGAAAAACATAATAAAACAAAATAAAAACATAAAACAAAAAATAAAAAAATAAAAATTTATCCCAGATGGCCCTTAAGTTAATAAGTAATCATGTTATTCCTGTTTACTGGAATATTTCTTTCTTCTTGATGATATTGAACATAATATAATAAATTAATAAAGTTAATCTTACTTCAGTTCCCTTTGTCCTTTACTAGATGACTTCTTTTAGGACTTCGAAGAATAATGAGTATGCCTAAAGTCTTATTTGGGACCACTGTGTGTAATATATTCATTTCATTTGCGTAGTGCTCTTCCTAGGTTCTTATAGCAGAGTAACTGTAGTAAACAACATAAAATAATTTATGGTTGTCAGCTGTCTTCTTATTTTATATCCAAGTACTTTTTGCCCTGTTGAGATAATTAAAAATGAGTCGCCACATCAAGAATTTTAACATTCGGCATTACCACCGTCTCTTAGCTCGGTTGGTGGGCGTGCTCGGCCGGGAACCCCTCGGACCGAGTTCGATTCCTCTCCAAGGCGGAGGCGCCTATTCGTAATGGTGGGGAAAGAAAGGGGGGCCCGACACGTGTGGGTGATGAATGTGGCAGTGCGTGGGATTATTAACGACATCTCCCAGATGGGTGGGGTGTTGGGTGGATACCCTTCCAAAAAAAAAAAAAACATTCGGCATTTTGTTGTTCTCTGTTCAACACGTTTATATATTATATGCATTTTAATCTTTTAAATTTTTTTTTTTTTTTATGTTTACAATGATGTCATTTGTTTTTCTTAAGTGTGTATGACCATTAGATATGCTACTTACTGTGTCATCATTTGCCATGCAAAATTGGCAATGGTGGTTAATTTTTTCTTCACGAAGTCCTTACTAATCATTTGCTTTATTATGACCGACTGAAAATATTTATCTGAAGTGTTTTCTCTTTGGTGGTGGAAGCCTTACCTTTCTGATTGAACTAGCAAGGCCAATATTTTGTAATCTATCAGCCTTTGATTTTTGATAAATTTGATGGATATTTTCTTTATTAGCCTGTGGTTTACATGTCCTGATTTGCCTTGTCTTTAACATGAGCATAACATTACTAATATTCTTTAGTACTAAGAATATGAAATGAGGACCAACCATAGTAGCTTGCTTGTAGTTGGTATTTCGATGTGTGAACTAATTTGAGATTTATTCCATAATATTGTCAAAATTATGCTATGTTACTTGAATGGAAATAAAACATTCTCATACTGCATATAAAGAGCTTGTTGTGTTTCTTAACTTTTCAAGGTAAGTTTATCGTTGTTATTGATCATTATGGTTTGCAACTATTCAATTTGATAAGGCTCTTTTTGAAAACTTTTCAACTCTATCTAAAACTTCATGTATCTCTGTTGAATGCTCTTAATGATTTTGAAATAACAATAATCTGACATTCTTAGTGCTGAATTTTCTTTCCAGCTGGTCCCAGCTCTTGGAAACACTTCCTCTTCCTAATGTAAGGGATTGTGCTATAAATTGAAAATGCATTCGATGCAACCTTCCTCTTTTTTGAATTGTCAAGGAAATTGTTTTCATCTTACTTATTTGCATGAACAGATTAAATGGATCTGTCCAACAGCACCTACCCGACCAGTTGCAGCTTTTGGAGGATTCCCATGCACTGCATGTGAGCATGCTTATAAATGCCTCTTCCTCATGCTCTTACTGTTGAACATCTTATTTGAATGCTTGTGTTAGAAACATATTGGTTTTTTTCAAGTTCGGCCTTATTTTTAAGCCACTGTAGTGCGTTGTTGGATCTGGATTTTAAATCATATTTTGTTGTATTCATTATTAGGGTTTGATGTCGGAGAATTTTCTGACAATGGTCCTGATGATATAGAGGGTTTGGATGCTTCAGCTATGCATGTTGCAAATCTTCTGTCAGGTGAACCAGCCGGCAGTAAGTTTCAGACTGAAATAATTATTTACTTATGATCGTTTAATTTAAATATTAGTTAGCTTTTGTGCTAAAAGGTTATTTAGTGGATGTTTAACTTAAACATTAACTAACTTAATTTGGTTAAGCTCACCAAATTGTTCTATGTGCACTAGATAAGCTTGATTAACTTTTGTAAGGCTTATTGCTGCTTTGGGCATGGGGTAGGATAAGCTTATTAGTTACTATAGAGAAGGTGCTTAAGCTTAATCTAGCTTATCTTACGTGCTTTTCTAAATATTTAATCTTTACCTTGACTAATTATCTTTATTTATTAACCTATGATGGATTAAACAAATGTATAATCGTAATCATTTTTAATCCTTAATTGACTTAATTATGCAAAAGAAAAACTTAATATATTCTCAGTTCATATCATAATCAATTATTGACACTTAATCAGTTAAATTGATTACTTAATTAATTAATCTATCAGTAGTTAAATTAGTTTTCCTCATCATAATTTATTGACTAATTTGCATCATTATTTCTTGATTAACATATTTGATTAGGTTAATTTAATTTCTAAATGTCTTAGTATAATTTATTAACCAAATCATTAAGTTGTCCTTATCCTTATATCTAAATATCATCCCAAATAACAGTAATTAATTCAATTAATTGTATAATTAATGGTTTAGATACGTCAGATTACTTTTTCTTTCCCAAAAAGTTTAAGGTGGTGTCAAAGATTATCTTTTTAACCAAACCAAACAGGTACATATCCTTAACTAAATAAAGCTCCTAAGCTTCTCGCTGTCCAAGCCAAAATAGGCTGACAGTGTATGTAAGAGCCCCAATAAGGTAAGCTTGAGTTTGAATCAAACAGCTCCTTCAGAGTAACTTAAGGATGTAACTCTCTGTGGGAATAAAATTGCAAAAGCTTTATATTACCTCTGCTATACATGTTGTGATTTCCATAACGTTCTGAATGATTAGTAATTTTTCTTTTTTTTTTCTTTTTTCTTCTTCTTTTTATTTTTATTTATTTATTTATTTTTTTGTTAATGCAGTTCAACTTGGTATTGGCGGGTTCAGTATGGGTGCTTCAACTGCCCTTTACTCTGCAGTCTGTTGTGCTTATGGGAGATTCGGAAGTGGAAATCCATACCCAGTTAACATCAGTGTAGTGGTTGGTCTAAGCGGTTGGCTTCCATGCTCAAGGTAATATTGTTTTCATTCATTTCAAGTGTAAATTTATAATCCATACTTTTTGAGAGAACTTGTATGTGCTTTAAGACTTCAAAATCCATATTGATTATTATTTTCATCCAACTAAATGATTGAATCTAAAATACATCATTTTTCAAAATACATTTCCTAGCTTCAAACAATCAAATGTGCTCTAAACCAAGTTTGCACCTCTACATTTTCTTTAGGAGCTTGAATCATAAAGTTGAAAGTTCTCAAGATTCTGCTAGAAGGGCTGCTTCCTTGCCAATTTTGCTTTGTCATGGTAAAGGTAAAATTTTATTTGAAGAAGCTTAATATTTCTGCTATGATATATATATATATATATGTGTGTGTGTGTGTGTGTGTCCATTCATTTAAATCGTACTATTATTATATCCAAAAAGAAAGAGAATTTATAGTCTATTGTTGATATCCAGTTGTCCTTTGCATTCATTGTTCACTAAGTTAGATACATCGGCTCTTTGGCTCCAGAGATTTCATGATTTCTTCCCATTATGGATACAAATGACTTGAAACCCAAATAAAAAATAAATATATTTATGAATTGTTAAGCATGCTACAAAACCTGATATTCAGCATGTTACTGTTGGGCCTTGAATGGTTTAGCTGGCATGATGGATTAGCTGAAAAGTGATGTTATAAATATTTGGGATAAATTATGTAAACCACTGAAGCAGAAAATCATAATGGCAAGATGAATAAAAAAGTAAGAAAGGCAAGTCTGAGAAGGTGAGCTAGTCTTGGATTAAGGAACTTCCTTTCATGTGGGATTGAACGTTGGTCATGATTTCAAAGTCACTGAAGCTGATTGATTGTTCCATGAGGATTTATGATCAGGTAGAGGTTCTCTAAAAACTCACTCCTAACCTAAAATAATAATATAAAACATTAATATTCAAAGGGAAATATGATGAGTATTTGTTGTTTTGATCATGCATGTCAATGGCGCAAAATAACGAGTGTCGTGGCTCAATGCATCACACTCTCTGTGCTAGTTGTATAGTGCGGCGCAGCGCATTAACATGGCACACGTTATGATGTACCATTCGCCATTGACAAGTAAAGTAAGTAAGCATCATTTAGTAACATATAGCATAGCTAGCGACCAGAACTTCTATATACGCTTGCAGTAGATAATGTTATCAACCATAATTACTAACATAAATACAGTCAACCGTAATTAAGAACATAAATACAATTATTATAACTTGCTTATTAAAGCTCTTGCATCTTTTTTTGGAGCCATAGATTTTCTCAATCATGCCACTTCATAAAATTAATAATCCGACCGAAAGGCACATAATTATGAACTTAATCTTGGATATAAAAACATTGCAAAATAAGCGTGCATTGATTCATGGAATATAGAAGTGAATACTTTTTTTTTGATGGGACCGTTTTAAAAGAAAATAATGTTGAACGCAGCATTTTATTTTTACTTATTATTTGGGACAAAATGAATGAAAGAGTTCTCTGCATGAACCATGGTTAAAATTGAAAAGGCTATCCAATTTAAAAGAATATACATGATAAATGAAAGTTCATCTTCCAAGCAATATATAAGCAAGCCCTCAAATTATTTATCTGCATGGGAGCTCTAAATCACTAGAGAAATACAAATAAAAAAGAGAATTTGATCAATCATTTTTTTTAGTTGTCAAGGTGTGGATTTGAACCAAGAGATCTCTTTTTTCATCATGAATCAAATCACTGTTTCCAACTCAGAATCTATTTTTTTTCATCAATCCAATCACCTTCACGTATTCTTTTTGTTATCAATGAATTGATTTTTTACTTGTACAACTTAGATTTCTTGTATTTCTAAAAAAAAAAAAAATTATTCGATTGATGAAATTGATCTTCTAATATTTTTTCTTAGAACACATTAATTTGATTCCATAAGTGAGACCACCACCCAAAGATATGATGCCACTAGAAGCAAAACCCAGTATAACTACCTAAATCAAAATTTATCATTTTATGAGAATGCTTGTGTTCATCTTATACTTGTTCTTGCTAGTTAATTTGGCCCTTAACTTGAACCCCTGTTGTTGCAGCTGATGATGTTGTGCTCTATAAACATGGGGAGAAATCCGCCGAAGTTTTAAGATCATCTGCTTTCCGAAATGTTACATTTAAAACCTATAATGGGTATGAAACCTTCACTTTGATTACTTAAATTGGAAAACACAGTCTATCATTCTTCTTTTAATATAAAATGAATTGGTACCTGCAGGCTTGGCCACTACACTGTCCCAGAAGAAATGGATGATGTTTGCAAATGGCTTACTGCAAGGTTGGGACTTGATTGGTCTCGCTAATACCTATAAAAATCCACCACCCTTTAGCTTTCCATAGTAGCTGGGATAGGAATGGAAAGTTATTTTTATTACTAACATATACGACTATATGCTTAGATCTAGGTTGAGTAATAATGTTTTCTAGAATTTAAGCTACATTTCCTTGTTTACTAGTTTTTGTATCTGTAACTTAACAATGTATTGAATGTATATTTCTAATAAACTTATGGGGTATGTTGCTTGCTTTAGTGATGCTTTCATCTTGTTATAAGCTGACTAACTTTTTGTGCTAAGTAATTGCTGTAAGAAGCAGCACTAGATCTTTTATCAATTTTATTTTGTAGAACTTAAATTTTGCAATAATCTGTCATAATATCCAGCTTCATTTGAATCTAGGGGTGTCAAAAAAGTTCGTTGTTCCTGTGTTAAGTTAAGTAAATTTGTGTTACCTCGTTAAACTAAAACTAACGAATGATATTTTAAGCGATATATAAGCTAACATCAATCGTTTGTTCGATCGTTTACTCGATTTAGCTCGAAATAAAAATTTATATTATATTATATTATATTATTATTATTATTATTATTATTTTATTACTATTATTTTTATTTATTACTATTATTTTTATTTATTACTATTATTTTATTTATTACTATTATTTTTATTTATTATTATTATTATTTATTTATTATTATTATTTATATTTATTACTATTATTTTTATTTTTTACTATTATTATTATTTTTATTTTTTATTATTATATATAGATACGAACACACACATATATATATCACAAATGTGAGCATGATTTAGTGGTTAAAATTTTTGTTATTCAAAGATTACAAGTTGAACACAGAATAAAAATCTAATTGAAATTTAGTCTTTAACACGGTGACACTAATAAAATAATTTTCAAACAAGCTGAACACGAACAAAAGTTCAGCTTGCTCAAGCTTGGCTCATTTACACCCCTATTTGAATCTAGTCATTCTAGCTCTGCACATGTTTGTGTTAGCTTGTTTCTTTGTGCTGACAACACTTAAAAAGTGCAGTTAGTGCATATGTGCTTCTCTCTCTCTCTCTCTCTCTCTCTTTATATATATATATATATAATGTTTTAGCGGGAACTAACTATGCATTGGAAGCGTGTTGCCATGCTATTGAAAGTTCTTCAAGCTAAGGTGCAAGCCAAAGGTATTTGACAGCAGTTCTGATAATTTGTAGTGAGTACTGATCAGCATGCTACTAAGAAGAGGGAGATTTACTTGTGAATTGGGACGATGATACGTTCTGAAGATTTTGATTTTTGTTGGAGTGAAGATTCAGTTTAATTGAAAGTAATTAATGTGTTATTTGTTTTATGTAATCACAAATATATGAATGCATGTATATGTATTTGTACATGTATCAAATATATATTATATATTGAGTTTGAACTGAGTTGAACTTATCTTTAGTGTCATTTTTGAGTTGTAGATTGATTTTTTATATTAGAACTTAAACTGATATTTCAATAGAATTATAAGCCCTGATGTGAAATTGTTGGATGCTTTGATATGGAACCGCTTTTTATGGCTAACCCTGATTGATAATCTTTATTAAGCATCACAAGGAAAATTTGAATTTTTTTTTAAACATGTGATTTTTCATTTATGTATGAAAGCTTATATATATATATATATATATATATATATATATATATATATATATATATATAGCCATGTCTTTTTCTTGTCCGAATTAACAAATCATTGAAATTGAAAGCGAGGTTTCTGAGGAGCCAATTGGTGTTCTTGAAGTTGCTCAGCACATTTCTATTAAATATTATCTAAGTTCTCAACTTTTGTTTCATCTAGAAAATTTGTTCAATTAGGGGTCTTTGTATTGAAAAATGTGATGGATGAATGCCTTTATTTATTCCTTATTCATGAAGCGGAATGGATGCATACTTTTTTAAGAAACAAAGCACATAAATGGGAAGAAAGCTGAATGTCGCAGACGTATTTTTCTAAAGTCATTTGTGTGGTTTTAGGACACTCTCTTAGTGTTAAATCAGTCTTGTATTCACATAACAACAGGCTAGAATGTAAAGGAAGAGAAGTGAGAAATTTTCACCAACACAAAACTTATAATGCTTGGATCTTACACACTCCCACTTATATTCGCTTTATTGGATCCTTGATTTTTGGATACAAATGAGAGGGAAGAGTCCTATTTATAATCCTCTTCTCATGTCTAAGAATATTCTAAAACACATTATATATTACATATGCATGGAGTCTTCTAGAACACTCCATACTATTCCTTTTACAAAGTAATACATTCTATAATATTCTAGAGAATTCTAGAGTCTTCAGAATACTCTCGAAGTCCCTAGATAATTCTAGATATATTTAGAAGCATGTAGAACCTCATAGACTTTCGTAGTCTTATGGAGTTTTGATTATCTTCTAAAAGGTTTTGGACATGTGTAGCTTCTTCCAGAACCTTCAGCTTATGATGGATCCATGTTTTGATGGCTCTGATTAGTCTTCTTGCTTCTCTTAGTCATGTCATACTCAGATTAGCATGACTAATCTCCTAGAGTTTTGGCGAGGCATGGCATAAAGCTATAATAATTGATTTATTAATTTGAACAAATTAATTTACCTTCTCAATTAACAATAAAGCTTAAAAATAGATTATGTTTTCATATAATATAAAGGTTTAGAGTTTAGGATTTAGAGTCTGTATATAAAGAGTTAGGATCTTGTAGATTATTGAGTTAGAATTTGGATGAGGTTGACTGGCATAGTTCAATAATCATTCATAGGAGTGGCTGTCAATAAGTGGGACAAATTGGTGTGCTAATGAGTGATGATCATGAGGTAGTTGTAGATGATTCAATGGTTGTACCTAGTCATAAGGGGGATGGTTTTAGAAGTTAAAGAGGCAATAGTTTGGTAATGATTTAAGTTGAATGTAGTATTTGTATTATTTAGAATTTTCACTCTCTTAAGCTAAGAATTTTTGTTTTTTTTTATTTCATTCCAAGCATGGAAGTAAGATTTTTTTAATATTTTTTAATCAATAGCTTTAGTAAAGATATCTATAATATAAAATTTGGTTAATGTAATTTATTTATATGAAACTTTGATCAATTTTTTTATTTATATATGCTTAATCCAATCATAGGAAACTAGGTTCTTAGCAATGGTATAATGGCTTGATAGTCACACTATATTAACATAGATTCTATAATAGAAATATATAAATCTTGGAGTCGATATTAAGTCGTATACATTCATTAATACCATGGACCAAGACTCAAATTTTACTTCAACATTATGTCTAGCAATAATATATGGCTCCTTTGTTTCTCCAAATAACTAACTTTTCAGTTCATAAAGGCCGTGAGACATAAACTTCTGCATTGAGATAGCACATTTGTCGAACTCCAAGCAATGCTCCATCTAAAAAATGTCATGGAACTATAGATGTATAAATACAAAGGGATCATTATGGAAGTGGACAACATTAGTGTGCTGAACTATATGAAGCAAAGCATGAAGGATAAGATATGGAGATGCAGACCCTCAGACATCCCAAGTGTGCTGAACCCTAAGACTAAAGTTCTTTCAAACATTAGGCATGAGCAAAAATATCATCTTCTATTTAACTTAAAATATATCCATAGATTGATGTATACAATGAGAATTTTCCCACAAAAAATTATAAATAGTAAATAATAACACTTTACAAAGTACCCTAATGATTGAGTTAAATAAAGATATCATTAATGTGATTCAATCATCATTAAATTTTATGTAAAATTATCTTTACCAGCCAATATTATTTAGATATATCGCAATAAAATTTTAGCAAAATGATATTAACAAAATATTTTTAGCAAAAAGAATTTCAGCATATAATTATTTATAAAATAATTTTCAATTACTTTGGATTCTTGAAAACTAAATTTAATATTAGTTTATGCAAAAATATTTCAGCAACTTGTAAATTTTAATTGAAACGCCTATAAGATATAATTTTAATAAATAATATTTATAATAAATAAATCACATAAATTAAATTTTAGCAAGTATAAATATATATCTATAGTAAATACTCAATCCAAAATTAAAATTTTCAAAATCATTTCTACAAAATAAGTTTTGTATTTTAGCATTAATGATTTTAAGTTTAAAATTTAGATGTTTGATTCTTAAGCAAAACTAATATTTGATCTATAAAACAAGCAGTACAAACTCTAGGAATTAATTTCAGCAAATATTCAAATGGACCAAAAAAATAATGCATACATGATTTATCAATATTCAAAAAAGATCTTTAAACAAGTGTCCAAAATGAATGTCAACAATAGTTTAATTTATATTTAAATGGATCAAATAAATTTCAAATAAGAATCTAATCAAATATTTTAGTGAATTGTTATATGAAAATGTGGGGTTCGAAAATTCATGTCAGCCTCTTGATGGAAGAGAGTTAACATTTGTGCCAAGTGAAATTTTTAAAAAAGTAGATGAATTTATTTTATTAATGAATTAGACATTGCCTAAAGATTTTATGAGCACTTCGGATCTGGTTCCAAGCTTCTTATAGGTGCAAGCACCTATAGTTAATTACATTTCCCAAGAATTAGAATGAATTTTCTATTAAAGCTAGTCATAGTCGCTAATTGCTTAGCGTATAGTAGCAATAGGCAGAGTATTGTTAATTTATGAAATTCATCGTTTATTTACTTAATGTGGGCACTGAAAATTCGCCACTGACCTCTCGACAAATTAAATTGAAGAGAGTGATTTAAAGTGTCGGTGTAATTTTCAGAAAGCAGATGAGATAGTAGATAAGACACTACCCAGAGATTTCGTCCTCATTTGATGAGGACTTTAGATCTGTTCTGTGTTCCTATAAAGCAAGCCCCTATAGTTAATTACCCCTCCCAATAAGTGAGAGAGAACTTTCGATTAAGGCTAGTCATTAGGTCACTTAATGCGTAGCGTATAGTAGTAGCATATGGAGTTTCAAAATTTAGATTATGATGAAATTCATCATTTCAGCTTAAACTGAATGATGGAGGGAATAATGATGTGCCCGATCTAGATTCCATAGTTTCGTCATCCCAGGTTGTCGTGGTCCCTAGTTTACTTAATCAGAGGAGATAGTCGACCCAACATGATAGAAGGATCCTTATCAGCAACATATTAGTTATATTGTCCAAGAAATTCTTATAGATCTGGGATGGTGTTTGTCTAAGGAGAAAAACTTAGTCTACTACTTATTTATCCTATCATATATGATTTACAACTCAAAGGGCACACCCATTGGGGACCATACATGTTATGATCATGATCATAATATAATGGCCAAATCATCCATCAAGACTCTCATAATCGACTTCCGTCACCATGGCCAAGCCACGCAAAGGACATGAGCCATGTTCTTACTGGCACGAAATTGATTGAGAGTGAACATAGTAGAACACTTGATTTGACATTAGCTCTTTTGTGAGCTAGAATTTTCTTAATTTATCACCTCTGATAAATAATTACGGAAGGTGGACAGATTGAGTTATGATTTAAGCTTTTAATGATAGAATTTTATTTAAGTATTTTCGTATTGCTACTTAATTTGAATTAATTTGATTTAAAAATTTTATTAATTTGAATATTTTTAATAATTTTAAATCCTCTAACTCTGTTTAGCTGCTAACAGAGGATTAGATTTACTGTCACTGGATAGAATCAGTTTCTCAGATATTTTACTAAGTTGAATTTTTTATAATAGATTTTTAGGTTTTGTTAACCCGGAGCCAGTTATAAGACTAAACCGGGTAGCAACCCATGCAGCATCCTCAGATACTTGAATTTAAGCATTCGATGTAGTATCGGGGCCCATGCGGGTGTATCTAGAAATACCTTAATTAACATTTTATGTTCGCTTGTACGATGTGTTGCAAATCTGGTAGCATAGAAGGAGTTGTAAAATGATCTAATATCATATTAGATTTTTCATATTAATATTTAATAATTCTAATTTAGCTTGGGCAACCTTTTTAGATATTAAAATTTACACTTTAAATTTCTGAATACGCAAGTTTTATAGCTTAGATAATTTCACCGACAAGTGATTGTTGATTTTGAAAATCATAATTTAGAATGAAGTTCTTTAATTTTGTATTGAAGGAAAGCTCTTTCATTCAAAGATTTAGTATGTGTCGCTTGTATAAAGAATTACAGAGTTAGTGATGACTATTTGAAAGTTTGCATAAGCTTTGAATAAGAATATATTCATTTCAGATATGTGTAATGAATTTATTTTCATTCAAGCATTTACATATATTTTAGAATATTTTACCCAAAGGAGTGACCGCTATAAGATATGTGTGAGGACATACTTCATGCAGTTGTATTCATACAAGTTTATATGTACAAAGTTCACCTAAAAAAAAGTTTCAAGATGCTCTAATTTTATCATTTAAGGAATTTTTACATTTTCTACAACTAGAGTTGTTAGCCCCAATTTAGATTCATTCTTAACTTCATATCAAATTCCTTATTTATTTGAAAATTAGACTTCAAATTTATTGCAAGTTTGTTATGAGTTTAGTATTAACTTCCTTAAGTTTCACTTGTATTTCTTTTGATAACAAACATAGAATAAGGTTGTTGTGATATATTTTACATATGTTGTTAATTTAATTATAAGTAGGTCCCACAAAGATAGCTTTCCTTTCCTATAAATAAGGCTAAGGGGGAGTTACCTTTCATATTATTTGCATGAAAAATACTCCATAGCCTTTAAAGATTTTGAAGAAAGGAAGGGAATTTGCTTGTGTTTAAAGTAAGTATTTTACTTCATTATTATATTTCTTTTTTTAGTTTCCCTTTAAGTATTCTCCATTTATTTTTTTCTTTAATTTAATGTCTACCTTCATATTTGTTATGCATTTTTTTAATTTTATTTAAGTTTAAATGATTTCCATTTAAGTTTGCTTAAGTCTCAAATTAAATCCAAAATCGCATACTAAGTACTCTAAACATCATCCCCACATAGGGGCTACATCGAGAGTATTTTGGCATTCTCGATTTCTAATGATAATGAGCTTGTCAGACACCACGCCTTCTTCTCACTTTACCTTATGGGGCATTAGGGTCTTGAAACCGCGATAAAGAGAAATACAATGATATATATATATATATATATATATATATATATATATATATATATATATATATATATATATATATATATATATATATATATATATATTTTTTTTCTCTTTTTTTTTTTAAAGTCTAGAATTTTGTAAAAAAATTTCAGGGGAACATCTAACATATGGCTTTCGCGCCCTATGAAGGAAGTGAGTGGTGTCTACACACTGCTTTCAGCCTATATGCCCTATGGGGCATTAATGATTTTGAAACTCGCGAAAAGAAAGAAATGCATACATATTCATTTCTTTTTTTTTAAGTCCAAAATTCGCTAAAATTTTGACAAGATTCTGGAGCATCTAACAGATGTTGCTTACTCAAGACAGAATGAATGAGGTATGACATCAGTCACCCACTATGCCTATGATTAGCTGTCTTGAACCTGCCAATAGAAGCACAAGCATATATACTATTTTCACACATTTCCATACACATCTACCAATTTTGTCTTGAAACCTCATTTCTTATTTTGGATGAGAGAAAGAGAGGGAGAGGGAGGAAAGATTTTTTTTCTCTTTATTTTGTGAATCTGAAAGAGAAAGAAAGAGAGAGAGAGAGAGAGAGAGAGAGAGAGAGTGTGTGTGTAAGAGAGTGGCGGTTTTTTTATTACATATTCTTTTCTTTATTTGTGAATCTGAAAGAGAGAGAAAGAGAGAGAGAGAGAGAGAGAGAGAGAGAGAGAGAGAGAGAGAGTGGAGGTGAGGTTTTTTTATTATATATACATTTCTTTTTTTGTGAATCCGAAAGAGAGAGAAAGAGAGAGAGAGAGAGAAAGAGAGTGGCGGTGAGGTTTTTTTATTATATATTTTTTCCTCTTTTTGTGAATGAAAGAGAGAGAAAGAGAGAGAGAGAGAGAGAGAGAGAGAGAGAGAAGGAAGGAAGACTGTATGTGGGAACGAAGAGGAGGCTGTTCGGACTAGTGAAGGAGAAGTTCAGCTAGGACGAATGGAGAGGAGATGCGATAGAGGTGATGCCTGCAAAGATGAAGAGGAATGGATGCGAGAGGGAAGGAAGTTCTTGGCTTTGTAGTCGAATGAAGAAGAAAACCTAGGGAAGGAGAGCGGGTTCCTTAAGGTTTTAAAGACCAACGAGTGGGGAACAGTTGAAGGGGAGCCGAGCGTGCGCTGCTTGCGATTGGAAGAGTCGAGCGTGTGCTGTCGTTCAATCGAGAGGGAGTTGTTTTCATTTCTTTAGAACCGTCTGATGTAAAGAGGGTCAACAAATACACCCCAAATGCATGAAATGAAATATATTTGTTAAAACTGGTTGACCTTTCATGTATGCCGCAACTCCTAGACCACTTCATCTTTGATTTCAATAGCTTATAGAGCTTTAACAGAATTCATCATTAGTGTGATGTCTTATATTTAGACATACTAAATGACAGGATTGACTGATTCATCACAATCAACTTGTTAGAAAGATAAGAGTTCTTACGCCATCTACTCTCTACTTTAATGGCTTTTCTGAAGATCTCTTTCTTTTATGTCATTACAGATTTGAGTTTCCTCCAACCCTAGCTTCATGCTTGATTGAGTTTATTGTAGGAATTGGTTCATTTGTTTTGATGAAGGGCTCCGCTGGAGAGTTGGTTTATCCATGATTGATCAGATTTGAAATTTCTTATGTCCTAGCTTTAAGCTTGACTTGATAAAAGCATTGATTTATCATATCATTCTGTTAAAAGAGATATGCCATGAATCATGTGCTTATTGCTTTGATGATTCATTAAAGGGTGCGTAGATGACCCAAAGCTATACTAGTCTCTGTTGAGTTATCTCAGCAATGTGCTTTAATAGACTGAATAACCATAAAATTCCTTTAGTTCTACCATCGGCTTTGTATGAACTATGGAATTGCTTCATCGGTCCTATGTTTTCTGCTTTGATAGACTTGATGAGGAGATTGGCTTCGATCTATGCTTTGAGCTTGATCAAATCATTTGAGAATAAATTAAAATATCACCCCGCAAGCAATATAAGATTGACTTCGCCTGAATAAAGAGTTTTCTCGATTGTCTGGTCTATCGATCAAGCAAGTAAAGATCTCATAGATCTTGGTTGCTTGTAATCACTAAGTCGATTTGGTTGGAGATTCAGCCTATCATTGGACCAACGAAAGGGATCTTTCATGCCTTTTCTTATAGCTTGTTTGTGAAAGTTAACATTGCGAAGTTTGACCTTAGAACTTACCAGTCTTCTACTTTATTGGGTTGATGGTTTTGTTATTGATGAATGGGTGCTCTTTCACAGCCCCATATCTTATAGAGAGAATTTTAAAGCATATTTAAAAGAATTTTGAAGATGAAAAATATGCAAATACATCAATATCTGAATTGAAATGCTCTTAAGAGGGTTTTAACATACAACATTGACTTCATCTATATATATAAATCTAAAAATTCCCCCTGTGTAACTGGAGAATTTTCATAGAAAAGCTTTTTTTTTCATCTCGTGTGAGTATATTTATTTAGAGATCTCGGCATGAAGCGCAATTTCGACCTAAATAGATATACTAAAAAAATGTCTCCTATCTTGCAGAGAGATTTCTATTGTACCTCGAGAATGTATTCATTATGTATAATATTTTTTCAGGTATCGACCATTAATTGGAGGCATTGGATTTTCACCCTTTAGGTCAATGAGTTGGTATGCCCATCCTTGATACACTTTTTCAATGACAAAAGGTCCCTCCCAATTAGGCTCAAATTTTTTTTTTTTGATTGGATAATGGTTCTCAAACTAATTCTCTCTTTTGGAATGTTCAAGGTCACACCGTATGGTCAAAAGCCCTAGACATCTTTGCTCGATAAACCTCCAAATTTTGATGAGCTTGCAATCTAACTTCATCGCGCGTGAAGTTCCTCCATTCTCAAACCATTTTGATCTTCGCTAGATTGTAGGATGGTTACCGGTGAAGGTAACTTCGAAGTAAAGAACTGCCAATTTCCAAATACCAACAAATAGGAGTGGCTTTACAACGCCTTGTAGGTGGTTCGATATCCATATAGTGCCTCTATTGGGTATGTCATTCTCTTTTTTAGTGAGAATCTTCTTAAGCAATTTGACCAATGTCTTATTGAAAGCCTCTGCCAAACCATTTTCTCTTAGATTATATATTGAAGAGTATCACTAATCAATTTTATGTTGATCGATGAATCTATAACACTTTTGAAAGTTATGTCATTATCAAAAATTATTCGTCACGGCACTCTAAATCTATAGACCACATTATGCGTGAAGAAGTTGATCACTCGGTCAGCAGTAACTTCTTTAAATGGGGTTGCCTCAGTCCACTTAGAGAAATAGTCAGTTAATGCTAGGATGAAGCGGTGTCCAACTAACGATGGCAGATCAATTGGTCAATTACATGCACATTCAAATTAAGATGTTAGGTATTTGGAAGTTGGTTGATGGATATATTCTCATGTACCATTCATGACACTTTAGCATGACAGTCTCATATGGCTAATAATAACTCATTTTTGATATTTACGCCATCTTGGGATCTGATGTGCACAAAAGTTCTTCATGAACTTCAACCATCATTTTGCTAGCCTTTCATTTAGGCATCATAACCACATTTATTTGTTCAAAGGATCTAATATAGTATTATATAGCATAACATTCTCTTCTCAATTTGAGCTTCCATGATTTATTGATTGATAATTCTTTAAAGAATAATGAAGGGTTGCCTCCAATCATGTGGCTCTTCTAATAAAGGCTTCACCTACTTTTCAAGCAATGTCTTAGCTCTTCATATAACCATGTTGATTTGGGAGTATGAGGAGCAACCCGAGTCATCCTACTGGTCAAATTTGATAACCCCTCTATCTGGGATTGATACTTTATTTGCTTTAAAATTCATCAAGTAATCATGACATAAATCACCATTCATACATTTCCTTATAATTTTCTAAGAAATTAACTTTATTTCTATCAAGAGACTCAAGTTAGTGTGATATTTGGTATTTACTTCATAAGCAGAACTCTTGTGAAAAAGCTTGTTGCTTTTATATTATGATGTACTTGATTTATAATAAGCTCGAGAATCGCCAAAATATGCAAGTTTTGAATGCCTATGAAAATTCTTCAAGACCTACCACTAATGCTTCATACCATTATTAGTTTTCCAATCCATATGATCTCATTATCCCTCGCTTATGAAGAAGATGTTGATTCTCGCTCTTGCCCTTGGGAAATTTAGGTTTGACTGATGATCCATCAAAATTTCCAATATTTGTGATTTTTCTTTCAATGAGCATAATTTGCTCATCTGCATCATCGTTAAGAAGAGAGGGATGGATGTCTGAGAAAATCGCTAAGATTTGTCCCTTCACTATATATGTGATATCAAATTGTAAAAGCCATATGCCCATTTGTCAAGTGCCAGTTGTCAGATGTACTTTAAGATCAATCCTGAGAGTAATAATCTTGTGAGATAATATAATGATAAGTTTGGATTGTAAAGATTAATGTCAAACAGTGCTTCTCTACTGGAGAGTATCTCATTTATGTTCATATTAATCATTGACTCATATAATAAAGAGCATTCTTTTTGGTTTCTTCATTGTTGTTAATAATGCCCTAAAGACTCTTCTAATGCGCTTGTGTATAGAATAGGACTTATAGTAATTGCAAGTGGATTTAATTAGCTTTTAATTATTGAAGGCTTCTTGCACTCCTTATCCCATTTGAATGGAGCATCATTCTTATTAACCTTGCAAATGGTTGACGATCGATAGGTTTGATATAAATCGATGACAAATGCTATGCTTGTAAAGAAGTCGACAAAACTCTTCTGTAGAGGCATCTCCATAATTATCTTGATTTTAGCAGAATCAATTTCAATACCTCTATGATGTACAATATACCCAAGGAATTTTCTAGTGGATACCCCAAATGAATATTTTAGAGGATTCATCTTGAAATCATATTTTCTGATTCTCTCTAATACAATTCTCAAGTCTTCAAAGTGATTTTCACGATTTAAGTTTTTCACCACCAAATTGTCAACATAGCATTCAACCTTTTGATGAATCAACTTATCAAAAATATGTTTCATGGCTATTTGGTATGTTTAGCATTTTTCAAGCATGACTGTAGCAATAGATGCCAATAGTGTTTTGAACCGTATATTTTTCATCTTTAGGTGCCATTTTGATTTGATTATATCCTGACGATCTGTCCATGAATGAGAATGTCATAGTTGGAAGTGTTGTCCACTAGTAGTTTTGATATTGGAAGCAAAAAGTCATCTTTTGGGTATGCCTTATTTAGTCCAAGTCATAGAAATGCAGATTTGACCGTTTCTTCTTCTAACTAAGATGTTGGCTATCCAATCGCATATTTCTCCTCTGATGAAGCTTCTGATTTAGTTTCTAATTACCTATTCTTCAATCTCCAATCTCATCTCCTAGGAGCTTGCTTAATGCATCCGGTTTAATAACTAGTTTATGAACTTATATCGGGATACATTTCATAATATGTCCAGCAATCAATTCACAAAGTAGCATTTTAACTCTTCAACTTTCTCATCAAGTAAAGGGCATCGGTGAAAGTTGGACGGGATCATCTTCAGCCCTAGGTTGATTTCTTTGAGTTCATCCATGGTATTTGTCCACCATCTTCAAGTTCTTGCGGCTTGCTTCTACTTCATTATCAAGAAGAATTTAATGGAGATCCTCTTCTTCGTCACTATTAGTTTCGATCTCAGCTTATATTATATTATAACAAGCTATATTTTGATGTGATTTACGGAGGAACCCAATAACTTCTTCACGATGTTTGAGAACTTCCTTGGCTCCACATCTTGTTAAAGATTTGAGTTCTATATTTAGTAGTTTTAATATGAATTACAAGCTTATGTATCATTCTTCATAATTTCTATGGATAATATATTGATATTCTTGTTGGCACTATCTCATCATAATTTTCATGTTGAAAAAGAATATGCTAAGACTCTTGATTTATAAAATAGAGTTCTTGCTCGCCACTCTCAGGTGGCACATAAAAGAATTATCAATTCTTCAATATTATGAACCTCGGAGTGATTTCTTTGAAGCACGAGGGATGGGTATAATTTTAGTGAGTCATCCTGCCAAGTGAGCTATCATCCTTGATGTAACCATCTAAACTCTATTTTCATAAGTAGATTCAAAATCATAGTCTGAATTAGAATCACTTATTTCATATTCTGCCTTTCTTGAAAGCTTATAAGTTTCCTTAGGTTTGACAAGAATATCTTCTCCTTCTTCTTTATCACTTCCCAAATGAGGAATTGATTTTCCTGATTTAGGTGCATAATCAAGTGTTTTAGGGTAAGTCGACATTGTCTTCTTTCTTCTTCTTTGCTTATGCTCTTTCACTTTGTGAAATTGCTTTCTAGTTCTTGAAGTGGATGCTACCTTCAAGAGGTTGTTTTAGGCTCTGAAATATTTACATCTTCATAAATATTTACTTCATTAAGAATGTTGGTTGTAGTTACCGAAATTCTAATTCTTCTTCTTGGTACTTCATACATGACATAATTGATGATATGCCATACTCATACAACCACAACCGGCCCAAGAGAGCTCTAAATGATGTATCGACATCGATTACATGAAGCTTGGCTTCTGTATATAAATTCTTGAATTTGAGTGGGAGAATAAAAGAACCAAGGGCTTTCTGTCCTTTTTCATTGACACCATGAACCATCAACTTATCTCTCCCAAGATGTTGGATATTAAGTGATAATTCTCTTAAAACTTTTAGACTCATAAGATTGATAGAAGAATCTGGATCAACCAATATTCGGTTGTTCGAGATGTCATCACTTTCTACAATAACATAAAGATGATGGTTGTGACCTGCTATCCCCAACATAAGATCTTCCTCAGAAAATATGATTATTGGGAGATCTTGAGTTCGCAATATTTCAATCATACATTTTTCAGTGAAGTAAGCTTCATAACTCTCTGAATCTTTGAGAGCCTGTATCAAAGTTTCTAGGAGGTCTTTTAACAACAAGAGAGCCTCATACACACTCAGTTGTACATGGATCTTTCTCAGATGTGATAGAATATTATAATCTATCTTTTTGCTTGATTTAAGCTTCATTCTAGGATTTTTAGGAATGATATCTTCATTAACTTCAATTTGTTTGTCTTTATCTTTATTTACATTTTTCCTTCTTTGATGAAGGTGTTAGAACTTTACCCCTTCTCAACTGAACTTGAATCACCTTATCTTGCTCAGATTCTTCTGAAGAGGTAGTTTCTTCAAATTCTCTTCTTATTCTGGAAGATTGGCCAAAAGGGACTCATTTTTCAACATCAAACATTTTACACATGATGATATCAATGAGTCTGACTCTTCTCCATCGAGAAAATATAGATCTTCATCTAAACTGTTATTATCTTGTTGAGTCATTAAAAAAATTGCATGTTAGCTCTCTGCTCTTCTTGCTTTCCTAATAAGAATTTTGATGGGTTGGTCGATTATCCGACTACTCTTCGAGTAACGATGTTGAAGAACAAGACATCATGATGATTCTCATTTCTCGGACAAGATTCACCATTATCTTCTTCATTCATTCATCAATGCAAAGTTTAGGCATAAAGTCCGCAAGCCTAAATGATTGTCATGGTGATACTCTTCTAAATTGTTAATGATCTTTTGAGTTGTAGTTCTCTTCTTGATCTTCTTTTCTTAGACATTCTTTAATTTATGAGGGTTACGTAGATCGCTTTCATGTTTTGATGAAGTAGCCTTATCGAATGCCATAGAAGCCCAAATACTTGGTTTAGGCATCTTTTAAGTCCAATAGGTTCAAGTTGTGATTTTCACTTAACACTAGGGATGTTTTTAGCTTCGATTTTCATGATCTTTTGGAGACTACTGTTCCCATTCTTCGCCTAAACCGATTTCTTATTTTTTTTTTCTTTGATGATAAGAGGACATCATCCTTGTAGATTCTCTTTGGGTTGACTAGAATTGTAGAAGATAATGTAAATTCACCTCATCGATACTTTCTTTCTAGCCAAACTTTGAAGACATAATAATCTTTGATAGGATGATAGATCATCCGATGAAAGGGACAGTAATTTGGATTACCGACTTGATGAGCTTCTTCAGGCCTTTTAATTTTGGATAATTATAGACCAGCTTTGACTGCTTGTCGAAATAATTTAGCCACACTATCCCTTCTAAAGGAATATTCTTTGTTCATCTTTTCCTTAAGAGATGGTTGCATTCGCTCATCATCTCTTGTTGCTTATTTTGGACGCTCCTCACCACTTGAAAAAGTCTGAGATTTGTCATTGCCTCATAATACCAATTTTGGCTGTGTGTTAAAATATACAGGCTTCTTACCCTTATCATCATTGTACATCGGCTATTTTCCTTTATCCACATTATATATCACCCACTTTTCGCTATTTGAGCTATAGGAAGTGGCATGAATTTTGTTTCTTCTTGAGTCTGAAGGTTTGTTTGTCTTTGCTTGATCTGCATAGATTTCATACTTAAGGTGATTCAGCTTTTCAAATTTAGCCACCTTATCAAACAAGTTCTGGAATATTGCAATCAACGTCATGCATAGAAATATTACTATTTTATCATCCATATTATCCATTAGTAATTGGATCACATGTTCTTCCTCCAATTATTGCTCGCACTTCATACTTAGGTTACGCTAATGACTTAAGAATTTTGTCACTAACTCATTTTTTTCCTTTTCAGCAAGGCAAGATTAGCGATTGTGATATTCTCAATTGCATTGGTGAACCTCTTCATAAATATTATCTCTAATTTACCAAAGGTTTTAACCGAATCATTTGATAATTTTGTATACCATCGAAGCAAAGTCGCTACTAACTAATCCAAAAGAGTAAGGCATCATTCTCCCCTATGTTACCATAAATAGGCTTAAATTAGGCTAGATGTTTCTTTGGATTACTAAGCCCACTGAAAGTATTAAATTTTGGCACTGAGTAACCTTTAAGGGTATGTCACTTGATCATATTTAGCTGGGTAAGGGCAACCCTTACTCACCAGCTGTTCAGCCTGCTCTGAGACTATAAATGTCTTTATCTTTTCATTAATTATCATTTTCAAGCAAAATTATCGCTAGGTGTTAGCCGATTTTGAATTTTGGTCATGGTTGTTGGTTAACTTTGTTCCTCGCATATGTACCGTAGAGCTTGAGGAGCACCGGTATAGAAGTTGCATTATTAGTTACCCGTTAATAAGCAGATGAAATAGGTGCTGCACTTGATGTGATATTCTTTTGCAACATCTCCATCATGATATTCATTTGCAACATCATGTCATTCATCTTGGTACCGAGCTGTGCAATTTCCTTGTCTTTGACTTCCATTTGACGCTGCATTTCTCTTTGCAATCTAGCTAGCACTATGGTGTCAACAAGTACAGGCTCTTCTTCTTCCTCTTCTTCTTGCTATTGTTTTTCTCTTTGCTCATATTCAGGGGAAGAACTTGACTGCTCTTCGCCTTATGTATTTGTAGGGGCAGTTATTGATAGGGCTGAACGACGACGTTGATCTCTTTTTCATTCAGGTCTTCTTCTTCTTCTTCCTCTTCTTCAGCAGAGACTGAAGATCCATTTTCTATTTGCTTCTGTGAAGACTTATCTTCACTAATGTCAAATTCGAGTTCAATTTCCTGAGTTCATGTTACTATTGATGGTGTTATGCGGAGAGTTCATCTATATCTCTGATCATATAAATGACTCTACTTCTATAGTGTCTTCTTCATCACCTTCTTTTTACGCATGAATTTATGATCGATGTTTCTAGTGGATCTTTGGTTTAATGTGCGGGATAAACACTTCTTCGATTAAAGGACTACGATCAAAGTCAACCTTCTCTTGTTGGGGTGAATCTGATCTATGATGGGATCCCCTAGAGAATTCTCCAGGGTATCGACCATCATGTCTTTCATTAATGATATCCCTTCTTTTGGGTATCCACTTCTGATGAGTTATTTTTGAGGTGGATTTCTGAGTATATGTATCAGATGTCACACCTCTTCCATTCTTTGAAGTTTCATTACGAGGGATTGGCCTCCATATCTGTTTACCCTTTCGTTGAGACCTTTCAATAGTGGATTCTTGGACACACGGTCCAAGTGTCACGCTCCGATGCTCACCATGCGAAGCATACTTGTCTCGATGATTGGTTACCATAAGAGATGGCAACCTTCTTGGTGAGCTTTAGTATTTTAAACTATCTCAGGCCTCTGAAATCTTCTTCTCATCAAGCCCCTGTCCTTGGCTACTTTAAGAACTTTGTATATTCTGGTATATAGTGTATCAGGCTATCTCCTCTATGGTGGTGGAGCTTGACGTGGTTGGTTCCAGAAAGACTATTTTACTTCACCAGTAGAGCTATTCCTTTTCACATACTTTAGATTATCAAAGTTATTGTGGGTAGAAATACCGCTTCTGGCGGCAGTATCGCTTGTTCACTAGGTCGCTCAAAGGGGATCTGTTGAGCCCTTAGCTCAGCGTTTCTCCTTCTTCTCTGCCTTCTGGTTAATTTTCTTTCTGATGAGGAAGTTTAATGATCATGCTTTCAGGGTACAATAGGTTTAATCGGAGTACTTGCAGGCATTAAAGTTGCACGATTCTTCCATTCTTGTCACGGGGCTTCAAACGTAGCCTTTTAAAACTAAAGTTCTCTAGAGAACTCTTTGACAACGACATGCTAAATTGATTAGCGGCAAGAAGAGGCCTTCGAGCTTGCCGAATGAGTGTAAAATTACCACGAGTACTTCAAGAGTCATAAATGTGACAAACGGAAATTCTACCTAATTGAATTGTAGCTCCAACATCTCTTGTTGATGATAAGTGTTGGCTGATCGTTAATGCCCCTGCTGTAGATCCATTCTCAAAAATGAAAGATGGGGATTGGGTAATTAATAATTATTATTTCACCACATACTTTCAAAATGCGTACTACGTAATAAAATAATAGTGTAATAAAAAATATACTCTACGAATAATTCATTTGACATGAGCTTCATACATTAGTAATTTGAATTTATTACACATTTAAATAACCTTCTTTTTAATTTTTAATATTTTATTGCTACTATAGCATATATATGACTAGCCAAAGATGGAAAGAGAATCATGTCCCCAGCGGAATCGCTAGAAATTTATGGGCTCCAAAAATTTGCCATCGACCTCTCAACAAATTGAATTGAAGAGAGAGATTTAAAGTGTTGGTGTAATTTTCAGAAGGTAGATGAGATAGTAGATAAGATACTACCCATAGATTTCGTCCTCATTTGGTGAGAGCTTTAGATCTGGCTCCAGGTTTCCTATAGGCGCAAGCCCCTATAGTTAATTACCCCTCCCAACAAGTAAGAGAGAACTTTCGATTAAGGATAGTCATTAGGTCGATTAATGTGTAGCATATAGTAGTAGCATATGGAGTTTCAAAATTTAGATTATGATGAAATTCATCATTTCAGCTTAAATCAAATGGTTGAGGGAATGATGATGTGCCCGATCTAGATCCCATGGTTTCATCATTCCTGGTGGTCTACTCTCTTGAGTCGGAGGAGATAATGGTGTGACATGAAGGATCCTTATGAACACATGGGTTACGTCGTCTAAGAAATCTTTGTAGATCTAGGGTGGTGTTTGTCTAAGGAGACAGACTTAAGTCTATCTTAGTTGACACAGGGTTGTTTGTCTTATCAAGTATACCCTATGATTCACAACTCAAAGGCAGAGCCATTGGGGAGCATACGGGCTACGATCGTGATCATAATATATTGGAGCCTGATTGGCCAAACCAACCGATCAGAGGACTCTGGTCATAACTACATCATCTGTGGAGCCTACTGGCCAAGTCACGTAGTCAAAGGACATTATCCACGTCCTTACTGGCAAGAGATTGATTGAGAGTGAATATAGTATAACACTTGATTTGACATTGACTCCTTTGTAAGCTAGAGTTTTCTTCATTTGTCAACTCCGACAAATAATTACGGAATGTGGATAGATTGAGTTTTGATTTAAGCTTTTAATGACAGAATTTCATTAAAGCATTTTTAGATTGCTACTTAATTTAAATTAATTTGATTTAAAAAATTGATTAATTTGAATATATTTAAGAGCTTTAGATCATGTCAACTCTATTTAATTGCTAATAGAGGATTAGATTTACTGTCACATAGCATAATCAGTTTCTCAGATATTTTACTAAGTTGAAATTTTTATAATAGATTTTTAGGTTTTGTAAACCCGAACCCAATCCTAAGACTAAGCCGGGTAGTAACCCACGCACCATTCTTAGACACTTCAATTTAGGCATTCAGCGTAGTGTTGCGGCCCATGCGGGTGTATCTAGAAATGCCTTAATTAACGTCTTCTGTTCGCTTATATGATGTATTGTGAATCCGGTGGCATAGAAGGCGTTATAAATTGATCTAATATCTTATTAGATTTTTTAGATTAATATTTAATTAATTCCAATTTAGCCCACACAGCCTTTTTAGACATTAAAATTTGCATTTGAAATTTCTATGTCCTAGCATATGCAGATTTTTATAGCGTAGATAATTTTATCTAATTAGTGATTTTGTTGACTTTAAAAATCATAATTTAGATTGAAGTTCCTTAATTTTTGTATTGAAAAAAAGCTCCTTCATTCGTGCAGCATTTAGTTTAATGTCATCTTTTATCTGCTTGTACAAAGAATTGCAGATCCGGTGGCGGCTATTTGAAAGTTTGCACAAGCTTTGAATAAGAATGTATTCATTTTAGATATGTGTAATGAATTTATTTACATTCAAGCATTCACATGTATTTTCGAATATTTTACCCAAAGGAGTGACCGCTATAAGATATGTGTGAGGATATACTTCATGCAGTTGTATTCATACAAGTTTATATGTACGAAGTTTACCGAAAAAAAAGTTTCAAACCTCTCAAATTTTATCATTTAAGAACTTTTCACATTTTCTAGAACAAGAGTTGTTAGACCCAATTTAGATTCATTCTTAACTTCATATCAAATTCCTTATTTATTTGAAAATTAGATTTCAAATTTATTGCAAGTTTGTTATGAGGTTTGTATTAACTTCCAGAAGTCTCACTTGCATTTGTTTTGATAACAAACATGAAACAAGGTTGTTGTGATATGTTTTACATATGTTGTTGGTTTAATTATAAGCGGGTCCCACAAAGATGGCTTTCCTTTCCTATAAATAAGGCTAAGAGGGGGAGTTACCATTTATATCATTTGCTTGAAAAATACTTCATAGTCTTTAAAGATTTTGAAGAAAGGAAGGGAATTTGCTCGCATTTAAAGTAAGTATTTTACTTCATTATTATATTTCTCTTTTTTTTTTAGTTTCCCTTTAAGTATTCTCCATTTTTTTTCTTTAATTTAATGTCTACCTTCATATTTATTATGCATTTTTTATTTGATTTAAGTTTAAATGATTTCCATTTAAATTGCTTAAGTCTCAAATTTAATTCAAAATCATAATTTGCCTCCCATCATCCCTTACATCGGGAGTATTTTGACTTTCTCGATGCCTAATGAGCGCATGAGGCCTTACAACACCACATTCTTCTTCACACACCCGCTATACCCTGTGGGGCATTAGCGGAGTCTCGAAACCTGCATAAAGAGAAATACAATGATATATATATATATATATATATATATATATATATATATATATATATATATATATATATATATATATATATATTTCTTTTCTCTCTTTTTTTCAAGTCTAGAATTTTGTAAAATTTGCAAAGATTCAGGAGCGACATCTAATGGATGTTGGCTTGCTCGACACATGAAGATACCGAGGTGTCTTGTGACACCATACCGCTTCGACTGCCAGCCCTATGGCATTAAGGTCTTGAAACATGGGAAGGAAATGCAATGCAATATATACATATTCATTTTTTTTTAAGTCAAAATTCGGTTAAAATTGTATGATTTGGGAGCGATATCTAACAGATATTGGCTTTTCGATAGTTCTAGCTGAATGTAGATCTCATGACATCTGAATCTTCTTTCACACTCGCACCTTATGGATTAACGGGATCTTGGAACCTGCTAATAGAAGCACAAGCATATATACTATTTCTACACATTTTCATACACATATAACGATTATATCTTGAAATCTCATTTCCTATTTTGGATGAGAGATAGAGAGGGAGAGAGAGAGGAAAGATTTTTTTTTCTCTTTTTTGTGAATCGGAAAGAGAAAGAAAGAGGAGAGAGAGAGTGAAAGAGAGAGAAAGAGAGTGGCGATGACTTTTTTTATATATATATATGGGAAAGTGGTAATATTATTGTGTTAGAATATTTTAGGTGTTAAAATTATAAAATAATAAGTTTAGGTGTTAAATATATAAATAATGATGTTTGCCGTGGTATTAAATCCCCCTTTTTATTATATATTTTTTCCTCTTTTTTTTTGTGAATCTCAAAGAGAGAGAGAGAGAGAGAGAGAGGAAGATAGTATGTGGAAACAGAGAGGAGGCTGTTCGGACGAGTGAAGGAGAAGTTCGGCTAGGAGGAAGAAACGGAGAGGGAGATACCGTGCGTGTGCGATAGAGGCGAAGCCTTGCGGTTGAGGGAAGATCCGGAGTCGGAGGAACGAACGTGCGAGAGGGGAAGGAAGTTCTTGGCTTTGCGGTTTGAAAGATCGAACGAAGAAAACAAACCCAGGGAGGGAGAGGTGCAGTTCCTTGAGGTTTTAGGGAAGACCAACGGGAGAGCGGGAACAGTTGAAGGGGAGCCGAGCGTGCGCTGCTTGAAGAGTCGAGCGTGTGCTGCCGTTCAATCAAGAGGGAGCTGTTTTCATTCCTTTGGAACCGTGTGATGCAAAGAGGGTCCAGACTTAAAAGCATATGGTTAATATAATGATGACATGCCCGATCAAGATCTTATGATTTCATCATTCGAGACTGTCGTGATCCCTAATTTACTTAATCAGAAGAGATAGTCGGCCCAACCTAACCGAAGGACCTCTTTCAATAACTATGGGTTATATCATCCAAAGTAATCCTTACAAACTTGGAGTCTCTGAGAAATCTTAAGTCTATCTTGGAGGTCATCAAATATACCCTATAATTTATAACTCAAAGAAAAGCCATTCGAATATACGCTACAACCACGATCGACACAAGAATGGCTAAGCCACCCAATCATAGAACCCAAGTCGTAACCGCATTTTATGAGATACTATTTAGGGGCAAAAGCACATGGATAAAGACACTGACCAAGCCCTTACTAGTATGAGATTATTTGAGTTTGAATATAATTTATTTAAGTTGACAGTTCCTTTGTGAGCTATCATACTCAACAAATGATGACGAAAGAGTGGATGAATTGTTTACTTTAAGATGTTAATAATAATAAACTTTATTTTATTTGAATTTATATTTAATTGAAGTTTAATTTAATATTAACTTTGTTTAAAATTTAAATGACTTTTGATGATAATATCCCATCTGTTGAGATAATCATTCAACATAACTATCATTGGAGTATATTTTGTTAGCTCTACTTAGCAAAAGATTTGATCTCTAATGTTCAAAACCAATCTTGTTAACTCTGAACTTTAAAAGAAAGAGGATCAAATTGGCTATACGAGATTTACAATCTTAGATGAATTTGCATAATAATGTGTGGTTAACAAATCTAGATTTTGCTTTCAAAACTAAGTGTAATTATTAGTTATTCAAATTATATATTCAAATCTTGAAATAAGAATGAATTTACATTAATCATAATTTTTAGCCTACGGAGCATTCTCGGACCTTATGATTAAATGTGTTTAACATATTGGTCGGAGCACTTGCAGGTGATTTATATGTATTTTATTAACATGAAGCATCATCATACACTAAGTATAGATATTTGCCACTATGTGAGAGCCAATGCGGGTGTTTTAGAATACTTGTACAAACTTTGAAAACATCAAGTTAAATTGAAGATTATTTTATATTATATATAAGAATTCATGCCTTTCAATTGATTGCGTAAATTCTGAAATACTTGAATTAAATGATAATTAGCTTCATAATTTGTGAAAGACTAATAAAATCAAAGCTTATTTAGAACTTAAATCAACACCTTCTATCTACTAGCATGAATATGGTACAGATCCATTGACATTTGAAGGCATTATAGATTCATATTGCAATTCAAAATAGTATATCATTACTTGCCTTTGTTTTTTTTAAGTATTTGAGCTTGAAAGATCCAAAGCTGTTTTTTTTATACTCGCTACTAACCATTTAATGCTCGTTGTAAATCTCAAATAAATACTTTGACTACTCTTAATTTGTCTGAGTTGAATTGTAGCTAAATCTAGTATTTATTAAAGAACTTTTTTATACTTAATAGAGAGCTACTAAAATTAATATAAATGCTCTATAAATTTTATTTGAATTGTGTTTAAATTTAAAAAATTATATTTCAATCATATTGCAAATCTCATTTATGTTGAATTTATATATGAGAGCTAAATTTTAATCTCACTTTTGATCTTCAATTGATGTGATTAACGTTTAATCAAATTTATCTTCTAAATCATCTAAAGTGAGATTGCAATGCTATATTTATATTTATAGATAAGACATTAAATTCACTTCAATTATTTTGTAATCAAACATCTAAATATTTCAAAATTTTATGTGCTACAAATATATAATCAAATGAAGTTTCTTTAAATCATTCCAATTTATTCTAATTTTAATTAATTTAAAATTTAGTTGATTTGTCTTTCTCTTCAAAATTGATACTTTGAATTTAATTTAAATTCAATTTAATTTTAAATTGAAGCTTCAAATATTATTCTACTTTATCTGATATTGTTTTGCTTCAATTCAATTCAGGTCCATAGTTAAACAAAATTTTGGAGTTGTATCAGGTGTGTTGGGCCTACTTATCATGCCTAAAAAGACTGTGTACAATCGATATTGAGTAACATTATGGCCTAAAAATAACTCTAAACCTACCACTCTCATAAGGAGAGTGCATAATTAGATGTAGGTGCACAACTTTTAATTAAAATTTCAATTTTAAAGTTTAGATTTACTTTCAGCAAAGTTATTCATAATATGAAAATCAATTCAAAATTTTAATAACATATCACGCCGTCCGCATGATGGGTGTCTTTGCTGGCATAACTATCACTCCAACTTATGTATGATAATTGATGTTTTGTGACACTGCGATCGAATCTTCAATAGCTCTTTACGCCAGTTTAAGCACAAAATCTTCAATCATATGTTTAAAAATATTATTAAATATTCTTGTGATGTCAAACCCAACACACATATGTACTTAAATTTCATAATTTTTCTTACAATATCATATTTTAACATACACAAGTATTTAAATTTCATAAATTTTCTCATGAGATTAAGTCCTGCAACACTTGGATACTTAAATTTCATAAATTTTTTCGTCAATAAATATTTTATTATCTGTTGTGCTGAAACAATATAAATAAATATTTAAAATAGATTTCCTTCGTTAATGGGAACAACACAAGCTACTACTTAGATTTTGAGGATCTTACCGTACTTCATCTCGAAATTCGTGCCATCTATCCTTTTTTTTCAAAAAAAAAAAGGATAGATGGCACGAATTTCGAGATGATTCGAATTTTGAGGAGGGCGGCTTGAATTAACCTCTGCTTATGCAGGAATCAGAGGAATAGGAAGGATTCGGCCAGCAGCATGAGAGGTCGGCTTGGAGGGATTGCGGGCGGGTTGGATGGCTTGGGTTATATGGAGATCAACGGGATTCTTGGCTGGACGGAAGAAAAGGAGAGAGAAACGTTCGGCAGGAGCTCGGCTGTAAGGTTTAAACAACGGGATTGGAGCGACGGGAATCAGGCTCGGCGGGATTGGAGCGATGGGAGAAAGAGGATTGACGTCCGGCTGTCTGCTCGCCGGCGTCCAGAGAGATCGGGGTTTGGCTGATGCTGCAGTGCGACGGGGATGGTGCGTTCAGGTACACGGGATGAGTCCAGCCGGCTGGGAAATCGGGAAGAATGGTCTGGCTATAGGGGAATAACGGGATAGGGATACCGACGGGAGGAACTGGATTCGAGAAATTCGTGCTGTGGGATTGGAGCCACGGGAAGAGGTGCGGCGAAGGGAAAGAGGGTCTCGGCCGTGTGTTCTTGACTTCGGTTCTTGATATCGTGATTATCCACAAATGAGGAATAGGAGCTGGAGCTTTGTAGTATTCGGTTAGGAGCGGATTACGGAGCAGAGAAAGAAGAATTAGAGAGATTTTAAGAAATTTTGTAATTCAAATTAAAAATTTAGGAATCATTTGGGGGGATTAAATTTAATTAATTATCTATTCATCTAGAGATTTTAAATTTATTCTGAAATAAATCCATTATCAAAATAAGACTCAATAAATAAATATCTATTTTTGTGAGATCCAATTTCATTAAAATTCATGCAAAATTTTACTAAAATTTAATATACCCAATATGTCTGTTATTTATGAGACATTTGGAAGGCATCAATTTTACAAAATTTAAGAATATCGATTTAACTTTGAGCTTGATTGAAATAGTTGACATTTACTCCATATTAAATAATTGATCATTTTATGGTTTTATTTAAGAATTTACATATTCATTTAAAATTCGTTGTATAAATTTTTCAAAATGACATATAGAAAATCTGTAATTTATTTTATCTCATGGATGATTTAGATAATGTGAGAATCAATTTGATTAATTTTGATATTTTGACATAGTTTTTATGATCACAGGAGATCTCAATCGATTTCGATTCGACATTTCAACTCCAATTTGCATGATATTGCATTCGAAATCCGCCGATTTAAATATATTTGATCCATCATATTTATGAATTTTATAAATAGATCAACATAAACTAAATAAGTTTCAAACAAAATTTAATAAAGTATTCAAGCTAAAGAGTTGTGTAGGGCCAAAAGGGATTAAATCAAGATCTAATTAATAAGAAATTAAAATAAATTAAAAATTCAAATGAAAATAAGGGTGTGTTTTGGGGGGTAGTGTGACAACTGCAGTGAAAAAATGAGATAATTTGATAACTATGTTCTGACATTTAAGGAATACACTATGAAAGTGATATAACTTTATTTGATCGATATTGCTGAAATCTTTAATTTTCATAAAATAAAAAAAAATTGTATACCCACCATTATTTCATATATATTTTAAAATCCATCATTATTTAAATACAAATTAAATCAAATAGTCAACTTGATTCAAACAATAATTCTAACATAAGTTGAAGTGTGAATTTAAAAAAATTACATATCAAAAATCTAAGTTGATTCAAACAAGAATTTTATCATGAGATATTATAGGAAGAAATCAACAATTTTCCAACAAGTATTAAAAAATAGTGCAAATAACTTTTGAAATAAATGAAAATTAAGTTTAGTTATGGAAGATGAAGATGACTTTGAGGAGGGCATAATGCAACCCCCTCGATCCAAAAAGCCTTATTTCATTGAGAGAGAGAGAGAGAGAGAGAGAGAGAGATCAAATGTTACTTAAAGGATAAGTATAAAGGATAAATATCATAAACTTACATGAATAATTGAAATATACTATAAATGAAAAAATTTTCATATGAGCCTAACTTTATTTTATTCTAAATTAATGTATATAAATTTTTATAATCCATATCATTTTTTTATCATCATATATTAAAAATTCCTCTAAGACAAATCTGATGTCAAATTCCAAATCAAATAGATCAAGATTTAAAAATATCATTAAACTTTGATGAAATTTAAAAAAATTACATATCATAAATCTAAGTTGATTCAAACAAGAATTTTATCATGAGATATTATAGGAAGAAATCAAACAATTTTCCAACAAGTATTAAAAAATAGTGCAAATAACCTTTTGAAATAAATGAAAATTAAGTTTAGTTATGGAAGATGAAGATGACTTTGAGGAGGGAAAATGCCCTTATTTCAAAAAGAGAGTATGGAGAGAGAGAGAGAGAGAGAGAGAGAGAGAGATCAAATGTTACTTAAAGGATAAGATTTTATAAAGGATAAACATCATAAACTTACATGAATAATTGAAATAGATACTATAAATGAACTTTTTAATCATGCAAGATTATTCATAGAGCCTAACTTTATATTTATTCTAAATTAATGTATATAAATTAGTTTATAATCCATATCTATTTTTTTATCATAATCTAAAATATATTAATAATCATGTGTCATATCAAATAAGGATGAGTTTTAAATTAATTTAATGAGTTAGTGATTATATAACATGCCATTAATCAACTTGAATAAAATCTACATACTAATAATAGTCATAATTATTATAAAGGGCTTATAAGATCAAATTATGTATAGAATTATGAACAAATTAATTATATAAAACTCTTGCTCCACAAAAATAAAAACTAATCATTGTTATGATTAGAAAATATACACAAGATATTAACTAAATATACTTATCATAAATTTTGAGAATTTAATCATTTAAATCTAAATGATAGTACGAAAATTTTATTTGTCCATAAAATTATAAAATTCATAAACTATATAAAATATTATAGTAAAATAAATTAAATGTCTAAAATATGCATTTCATATGATTTAAAAGATTACTCTCACATCATATTTCAGAATAACTCATTTTTTATTCAATAGAATATTAAGTTTATATAGGTTAGATGGATATGAATGAAAGTTAACTAATCTAAAGACATAAATGCAGAAAAAAGGTTAATTAATGCTCAAAATTGCCACCCATCTACAAGAGAGTTTGATTTATGTATGTAATTTTCAAAAGATGGAATAGTAGAGACACTACCCAAAGATTTTCCCTCATTTGGTGAGGACTTTAGATGGCCTGTGTTTCCTATAAGTGCAAGACCTAGTTAATTACCCTTTCAATGCGAGAGAGAACTTTCGATTAAGGCTAGTCGTTAGATCGCTAAATGCATAGTGTATAGTCATAGCAATGTAGAATTTTAGAATTTAGATTTAGAATTTATGAAATTCATCATCATTAGCTTAAAGCTAATTGGGGAATGATGGCTCCATCCAGATCATATCCCGGTCTGCTGTCATTTTAGTCGAGAGTATGAAAATATATTTTTATACATTCCTGCCTTCCATCTATCCTCCCCTCTTTTGGAAGAAAATAGTTAAATGAAAACAAAATTATATAAAAATATACGCCTTGTTGGGACGCCACGCAGATCCGCAGATGTTCTTATTAAGGTGATCGAGTACGACGTTGAGGAGAAGTGTACTATCTCGAGAGATAGAAGTCACCACCCTACAATGGACCTAATCACATGAATTAAGACTCCTGATGGGTCTACATATATACCAGATTCTTCCCCTACTTTTACATGAAAAAAAGTAAAATAAGATTTATTTTAAATGGGGTTAAGTTTCCTAGGGGCAAGCCCATAGTTAATTACATCCTAAGGAATGATTCTTAGGAATACTCTCGATTAAGGTAAATGATCATTGTCTAAAGATTTCAATAGGTAGGACTATCAATGATTAGTTTATTTTTTGAAGATCAAATGGGATTGATCAAGAGAGAGTTATTATCAAGCCAAATGAAGATAAGTAGGAGATGCTCAAGATGCTAGAAACTAAGCATCTCAAACTATCTATGGTTGGGCTTTACATTTTTGAAATTGATTTAATTTATTTGAGTTAAATTTTTTTTAGAAATTTTAGCTTATAATTCCACACAAGATTATGAAATGCACAGAGGTGAGGATTTACTTATGGCCATAGGGAGAAATAATCTACCTAAATCTAAAGCTTTGGCGAGGGTAAAAGCATAACCTAAATAAATCAAAGGTAAAATGGGTATTTGGTTTTCCTCCAGAGAGGACAAACCACCCATTTGGACTTACATGCAGGGTGGCCACAACTAACTCCTCTATGATTTTAAATTCATGTAGGCAAGTCTTTATGCTTTATGCAAGATAGCTAGGCTATTATTTATTTAGAAAGATTAAACTCACTCCTAAGAGACTAGATCATGTAAGGGCATGCTTGACCTAAATCTAATGCAAATCATTATTATTTTCATTTTGGACAATCATTTGACTCGGCTTATAGGATTCATATATGAGAAATAAGATTATTGGCCAAAATCGGTGAAGGGAGGTGTGTTTCCATATGGCTCTCAAAGGTCAAGCCAAGTTTCTCAAAGGTGAAAGCCCCTCAATCAAGTGAAATAAGATGTATTGTGCATGATATTATAAAGAAATACTCATCCACTAAGGGGTTCTTAATTCTTTTATCTTGATTTTAACTTAGGCTTTAGATGAGGTTATGAGTTCTTTATTTTAATTTTGAATTATTAAATTTGGTAGAAGATTTATTTTTTCCTAAGAGCCTAATCGTCATCCAGTCTATACATCAAGTAAGAAATAAACTAGGAAAAGGATGCCATCTTAGTGCACAAGCTAAACAAATTATCAATCAATTTATAAAGCTAACGTGAAAGAATAAGACGTCATTTGTGGTCGGGTACCACCGCACAAACCTGAAAATAAATTGGGTAGCCGAGCTCTACCCTTATACAACCCGGATTATAAATGAATTAATTTACAATTAAGCAAGAAATTCATTATTATTGGGGTCTTCAAGCTTCATTTCTTTTTTCTTCTTTGGTTCCTTCTTTTAGATGGTTGGAGGATGGATGCTCCAAAGGCTTCACATGGTATATAAGGCATGGCCTTATAACCAATGCTCATCCTAATCCCCATAACAATCATTCTAAAATCCTAATTATAAAATTACATGAAAAGAAAAGTAAACACTTTACAAAAATAGATTAGCTAAAATAAACCATACAAATCCCAAGCATGTATGTTGGACTTACACCCTAAGTGAGTCTGTATTGGATTATGCTTAGGGGTATAAGCACCAAAAGCATTTTATATTTTTATTACATCACCCCTTAAGCACAATCCACTACAAAGGACAATGGATAGACTAAGATCACCCTACCATTCATTTCTGCACATACTAACATCACTAAAATATTATCACAAAATAAAAGTAAACATAAAACCATGCACCGTTCTAACCTAAAGTTAGAAGTAGTAACTTAGCCTGATGTGTGTGCTTTAAGGTTGGTGTGGTATGCTTAGCCATGGCTTTAAGTTAGAATTTTCTAAGTGTGAAAAATATTCAACTTAGAGGAGGGTTTCATTTAAGTTATTTAGATGTTTTGGGTTGATTTTATTTTATGTTTTGATTAGGTTCAAGTGAATCCTATACTTAATTACTAAGTTGTAAAGAGAGGAAAAGAGAAGAAAACTTCTCTTTCCTTCCCTAACCTAAGTAATTTCTAAAGTAGATTCATGTTTTAGTTTTATTTAGTAAATATTTTATTATTATTTTTAATTAATCTTAAGTTAGATGAACTTTAAACAAACCTATTCAAAAGAAAGGCATTTTAAGATTAAGTAAAGTGAATTAAATTCACAAAACACATCACTTCATTTCTTTCTCAACATGTATAGCATGCATATGAATGCTTTCTAAGCATATATATACATACATATGGGAATGTTTAGCACACTTTATGATGAATGCTAAGTGAGTTACTTAAGAAAATTTGAATGCTTATGATGCATGATTTTCATTAAGTAGAAAATGGGTTTCTTATCCAATTTTCACATACACACATGAATGTATGAAAGGAAAAAGTGAGTGAGTTAATATTGTTAAAGGTGTAAGGTATAAGACCTACTTAGGGCTATTTAAAGCCTCGCAATCTTGGGGTTGTCCAGACTAATATACCACTTTCCTTAAATACAAGCATATGTATAAAAGAAATGAATGGAAAAGAAAGGATGCAAAAAGTTTGTATTTGTATTTTGGATTTACTTATGCAATTTATATGTGTGAATATGAAGATCCTTCTTAGGTTATAACATGGAAAGGGATAGATAGATTTAAGCAAGTGTTATATTCTTTTAAAGAGAACTACACTTTGCAAATCTTATCCAAGTCCATGTTAAGAGGAAAGAAAGCAAACATAAGACACATTTTTATATTCACATGCAAACTTATAAATAAACTATAAGTAACACACTTTTAGTTTTGATAATTAATTCATATGCAATTTGACATAAAGAAAATATATTTCTTTCATTTTCATTTTATTTTTGAAAAGCATGAATACATGAAATCCATATGACATACAAATTTAGCATGCTAGGAAAGAAATCAAGTGATGAAAGCAAGTAAACACATTCACCCTAATTAATTCCTAAAGACAATCTTATGAAATAAGAAAGCTTGAAGCAAATCAAATTATTTTTAAGGAAAGTTTGATTTTGTTTTGAGTTTGATTTAATTTAAAAAATATCAGGTAAGTTTGTTGTTCCTAACCCATTCCTACATGTATCGATTATTTTAGTTTAATTTTTAGATGATTAGATATATTTTATATTTTGATTAGGTTAAGGTATGAATTAAGTGTATTAATTACCCCTTACTATACCACCTTAGCATATTTAATCAAGTAATCATGAGCTAATGAGATGATACAAAACCTCACAAGGAATTTAAATTTGCAATGCACATAAGAAGAAAAGGCTTAATACAATTTGGCTCATGATTAGTGATTAATTAAACTAAGAGGTTTAACTTAAGTAATTTCATAACCCCTCTCACACATGTGAGTTGGATTTTGATTTCCTTAATATACTTAGGCTCTTAAACACCTAAGCACCTATCCAAGATGGATTAATTAAGTTATGGAAGGTTTTAGAATTTTATAAAATTAATTAAGGGGCTAATTAGTGAATTAACTAGGATGGATTAAGAAAGAAAAGGGGGTTTAGGGAATATCTCAAGGAAAGTATTTCAAAATTATTTCCTAAACCTCACATTCACTTAATTGACTCAATCAAAGGGTTAAACCACCAATTATGCCCTTAATTAAGCTTGATTATATTAAGAGATTGATTAAAGAATGAACTAGCAATTCCTCCAATTAAGCACCAATAAATCCCAAGAAAATTAGGGTAGGCAGGAGTCATCCCACTAATTAAGCACAAAAAGTTTGGGATTAATCAGAGGATTGATTAAAGGGTAATTAGCAAAATAACATTCCCAATAAAATCTAAATTCAGAGAAAAATACTATTCAAAATCCATTGAAATTAATTTTAGAATATTTTATGTTCAATTATCTTTCAAATGCAATTTATTTCATATTTTTTGATTTTCTATGTTGAGATATGAAGTTTAGGTGATTAATTAGAAATTAAATAATCCCTAATTATATTATTAATCCCATGCCATGTACGCGTGGCGACATGCGCTTACGTGACACAGATTGGGTACTTAACCTCACATCATAGCGCCATGGCGCCTTTGCTTCTCCTCTGCCGTCCGATCATGGATCGGACGATTGAGATTAAAGCTGCGGATCATAGGAGTAAATTCATGAGTGCTACGTGTTTCAATCTTGGCCATCCATCCAAAATGTGCGGATGGATGGCCAGAGATTCATCCCTATAATTCCTTATAGGAAAGGGGATCCGTCCATGTTCTAGGCCATGATCCAAGCTCGATTGAGCTCAAATTGGGCTAGAACTTAGCCCACACCTTCATCATGCAACCTAGATCACATCTAACGGCCAAAATCCTTTGAGATTAACATTCACTTCACAAAGCTCCAAACCATAGCTAGATTAAGCTCAAAAAATGGCTAACCTCATCAGAGGTGATCACCGGCACTTGAATCCCTTGGAGAAGCTTCATTTGGTTGAGATGAAGCTTTGCTGAAGTTTGAGCTCTTGAAATTGAGTGGATGCTTCTATGGACCAACTCCCCTTTGCCTTGAGCTCGGTCTTGATCAAGATGGCTCCTCCCTTGCTTTAGAACTTAGGAAAGAGTTTTGGTGAGTTCGATTGAGCTCATTGAGGGAGTGTGCAAAAGGAATTGCACTGGTTTTGAGTGTGGAGTGAGTTGGCTCTTCAATGGAGGTCCCCTATTTTCAAGTTCTAAAAACCGAGAAATGAAGTTTTGAAATCACTCTAGGAAGGTTGGAGAGGCTAAGAAATTACTTCTTCAGCTTCCCTAAGTTCAATCAAATTGAGGAATATTGGAATCAAATGAAATTAGGGGGAGTATATCTCCCCTTAAGGTAATCGGATGACCAAAGCTTGCCATGCCATTTTTGATCAATTGCCTTGATTTAGTGGGTTTGTTAGGTTGTTTTGAATTGCATGTGGTTCAATTTTGGCTAGGGAAGAAGTGGGTGAGGTGGCCATGTGCTTGAATTGAGTGGAAGCATGATTCCCATGTGGCCATTTCAAAGCATGTGCTCGATTTGGCCATTGGGCTAGGTTGGGCTAACCCAAACCCATTGGGTTTGTTGCACTACTCTCCCTAGTGTTCACTTGATCCACTAAGGGGGGTCAAGTGGTTATGAAGAGGATTTGACCAAATTCCAAGTGAAATTGGCCAAAATTTACCCTATGGCCTAGGGGTAAAATGGTCATTTGACCTTGATTTCAATTTGGGCATGTTTGGTATGATGAGAAAATAGGTTTGGCCAAGTTTCATTGAATTTGGAGTTGGTTTGATGTGATTTGGCTCATGTTGACCCATTTAGGTCAAAATGGGTCAAGTTGACCAATTGGTCAAATTGGGTCAAACCAAGGGTTGGGTCAAGTTCATATGACCATTTGAAATATTTTGGTTGCTTCAGTTTGATTCAATTTGGTTTATATTTGGTTTTGGTTCAATTGAGTTCATTTAGGTCAAATGGGTCAAGTTGACCAAATTGACCCATTTGACCTATTTAGGCTAGGTCAAGGGTTGGTTCATGTTTGGTTGGTCATATGAAATGGATTGGTATCTTTATTTCCAATCAATTTTGGTTAAGTTTGAATTTGGCTCAATTTGACCATTTAGGGCAAGTTGGGCTCAAGGTCAATAATTGGGGTTGGGTCTAGTTGGCCAATTGGCTTTGGTCAAATTCATTGGTTTCAATCAATTTGGCTTAGATTTTTTTTAGGTCAAGTTGGGTCAACTGGGTCAAGTGGCCAATTGGGTTAGGTTAGGCTCAAATGTTGACTTAGTCAAGTTCAAATATTGATCATGAATGAACTTAGATCAATGGTTTCAATCAATTTAGCCTATGATAGATTTTAGCTATGTTAGGTTTCATTTTGGCTAAGTATTGACTTGGTCAACCCTTAGGTTTAACTTGGTTTGACCCAATTTGATTGATTGATCATCTCATTATGATTGTTGTTGATGAGGTATAGAGGCTGCTTAGTTCAATCTAATTTGGTTAGGATTAGAATTTGGCTCATAAGGTACTTTATGTCACTTTGGGTCAAGTGAACCTAAGTAGGTCAAATGGTCAAAGCTTGATTTGAGTTTGATTGAACTTGTATATGGACTTATGATTGAAATAAAAAATCCATTTGCAAGTAGAAGTCAAGGGTTTTTAGTTCATTTGATAATTTCAAGTTCAAAGGGTGAACATGAGTTTGAGTTGGGTTTGATTTTGAGTTGAGTTTTGCTAAGTGAAGTTTATGTTTATATTTGGATTCATGTTTGAAGGATTGATTGAATCATGAAGAAAAAAATCAATGGTTTGGCTTGATTTGAAATTGATTTGGCTAAGTTCAAGAATTTGACTTTAAAAGGCTTAGGTTGGATTTTGTTTGAATTTGAGTTTGATTTTTGGATTTGGTTTTGGTTGTTTGAATTTATATTTTATTTATATATGTGAATATAAATGAGAATATAAATGGGTTATGAGAAAATTTCAAGGATTTGAAGTGATTTGAACATGACTTGGGCTAAATCCATGAGAAGAAATCAAAGGACTTTGAAAATATTTGGAATTTGACCATGTATTTTGAATTTGATTTTTGAGTTTAGTTTGATTGATTTGAATTTATATTTCATTCATATATATGAATATAAATGAGAATATAAATGTTGTGAGAAAATTTCATGAGTTTGAATTGATTTGGATTAGATTTAGGCTAAATCCTTAAGAGAGGATTAAAGGACTTTAGGAAAGATTTTGGAATTTTGGATTTGAATTTTGGATTTATTTTGATTGATTTGAATTTATTTTTCATTTATATATGTGAATATAAATGAGAATATAAATGAGTTGTGAGAAAGTTTAATGAATATGAGTTGATTTGAAGATGATTTAGGCTAAGTCCTTAAGAGGGAATTAAAGACTTAGTAAATATTTTAAACTTTGGAATTTCAACTTGGAATTTGATTTGACTGATTTGAACTTATATTTTATTTATATATGTGAATAAAAATGAGAATATAAATGAGTTATGAGAAAATTTCATGAGTTTGAATTGATTTGATTTGTTTTAGGCTAAGTCCATAAGAAGGGAACCAAAAGACTTAGAAAAGATTTTGAACTTGAAATTTCATTCATGAGTTTCAATCATGAAGTTCAATCACATAGAATTGATTTAAGTTTGGAGAAAATCAATTAAAATTTATTTGGAGTTTGAGAAAAATAATTAGGATTGATTTTTGGTTTGACTTGAATGAAGGAAGAATGTGGTTCAAATTATAGGGCAGAGAAATTTTTCTAACACCTATAAGGCATGACATATTCCTATGGCTAACTCTCTAGATAGAGTGTCCACCTAATCATTAGATGTCTTAAGACTCAGGATCTCTTAATGTGTAAGAGGAGTCCTATGTCTAAGATGGAGGGGTTGAGAGCTCATCTAAAAAATGAGGTCAACAAGGAGGTTTCATTGTAAAGAATCTTTATCAACAACACTGGGTTACGCCGTAAAAGAAATTAGACTTGGGTGGTGTTGTTTGCAAGGAGAGGACTTAAGTCTACCTTAGACAAAAAGGACTTTTTTCTCATCGTGTATCCTATGATTCACAACTCAAAGAGCTGAGCCATTGGGACTTACGAGCATGTAATATAATGGTTCCATTTCATCGAGAACCACTGATCAGAACTACATCATATGTGGAGCCTACCGCAGTGGGTAGACATAACATCCCATCAAGAAGATGATGAGAGAACATAGTAACACTTGATTTGATATCTTTTGAGCAAGAGTTTTCATAATTTGTCACCTTCAACAAACTATGAAGGTGGATTGAATGGAGCTTTTAAAGCTTTTAAAGATTAAATTTTATTTGAACAGTTTTTAGATTGATGCTTAATTTGAGTTAATTTGATTTGAGATTAGAATCATATTTTGATGGAATTATCCCCTCCGGTTGAAATGTTCATTCAACATACCATCATTGAGATAGTTTATTATTTCAGATCTTGTCGACTCTATTAATTTAATAATAAAGTATCAGATCTACTATCATATGACATAATTAGCTTCTCAAATATTTTAGTAAGTTAAAATTCTTATAATGATTAAATTTTTTAGGTTTTTTTAACCCCAACCTGGTCCTAAGACCAAACCGAGAATCAACCCACGCAACATCCTCAAACACTAAGTTTAAGCATTCAGCGTAGTGTCGAGGCCCATGCGGGTATTTAGTAATTCAGATAATTTTATGTTTAAATTGTAAGATTGATTTTATATTTTTATTTAATTCCAACTTAGCCTGCATAGCCTTTTTAGACATTAAAATTTACACTTTAAATCTCCATGTCCGAGCACATTCAGGTATTTATAGCTTAGATAATTTCATCTAATTAATAATATCATTATTTTTTTAAAATCATAATTAGAATGAAACTCTTTAATTTTTGGATTGAAAGAAACTTCATAATTCATAGAGAATTTGATTTAGAATAGCCTTCTGTTTGCTTATACAAAGAATTGCAGATCCGGTGGCGATAGAAGGAGAACCAGAAGCGGAGTCAAAAGTTAAGGATGAAGTGAGGTGTGAGCGGCTCGATCCACTATTCACATCCTAATTTTGTAACTAAGTGTTGTGAATGTTGCATTTGGGTTCTACTCTTACTTGAAAGTTGACATTCAGACATATTGTAGATCTCATTTGCTACAACCTTAAATTCAATTGAATCCTTCTTCAATTCATTTGAATCGAGATACTACAATATATGCATTTAATAAGACATCTTATTGACGAGCTTCCCAATATTTCTCCAATTTGATTTCAAATTTATTCAATATGAATTATAACATAATTCACTTGTTAATTGGAAAGCCACCTTATAAGTTATTTTATGGATTTCATTAGTTTGAAGATAATTAATAGATATAGCACAAATGCTTCAAATTCAACTTTAAATGCAAGCTCCAAATGATCTTTTAAAAGCTACATTCATGGTTGCTCATGAGTTGCCTAATTGAACTTGTGCTTGTAATAAAGTTATTAAATTACTTACACTTTTTTATTTTCCATTTAGAATTGAACATTTGAATTTACCACCAATCATTTATATTTGATATTCAACTAAGATCCTTATTTCCTTTGACATCAAATGTGATTCTTCAAGTGTATTATTCACATATTACTTGTTCATGAATTTAACACTTTGAATATCCAAAGAGAAGCTTTGTTCATGCAAAAAGACTTCGAATCTAACATGGATTTATCCCCATTCAAATTCATTTATGAATTATTTAATCTCCTCTAAATTCATCTCATATTCATCTTGAAAATCATTTCAATTCCAAATCATGAGCTTAAGAATTTATTTGAAATTGATTAATTATCCTCATAAATTCAATCTTTATTTATGAGTGGTCTTCAAATATACTTCAAATTATATATTTTCATTCTCCAAGCTTTCAAATTCATTTATGAGCAGGAAATTAATCTTTTTTTATGGACTCACTTTAGAATCTAATCCAAATTCTTTCATATTTGAGAGTCTATCTTCCAATTAGCTTAAAGCAAACTCTTAATAACTCTCTTCTAATCATGCCTGCACCTAACTTAGGAATTAATATGGAATAAAATGGTGACATGTTTTACACGTCATACCACTTAAGATTTCATAAATTGAATATGAACCTTTAAAAGGGTTTACTCTCCATTTATAAGTCGAAAGGATTTAGGAGAGTTTTTCTTCCATGTTTTATTTATTTCTTCAAGTCAAAAATTATCTTTTCAGCATCGGTAAAGTAAGTGGAGAAATTATTTAATATTGCTTGAGTTTTTAAATTTAAAGAAGAGACTTTATAAGTAATTTCCCCTCTTTTTTTATGCTTACATTTATATTTATTTTGCATATTTACTTGACTTCTTCAATTCAATTTTAATTCCATATCGTTTCATCATTTGTGTGTTTCTCTTCTTTTTTTTATGAATTTTGATTCTTTTTTTTTCTAATTCCGAAAATTTAATGAAATTTAAGATTTCGATGGAGCAACATCTAACGCTTTTACTAGGTACTTTGATGATGAGTGTTTATGTACCAAAATTTTATCTAACATGATGACATCACACCCTTAAAGCATAAAATAAAGATATATATATATATATATATATATATATATATATATATATATATATATATATATATATATATATATATATATATATATATATATATATATATATATATATATATATATATATAATTTCCACATTCACATCACACATCTACAACTATTTCACCATTGACATTGGAAGAGAAGTAATTGAAGGAATGGAAGTGGAGTGTGGCTGAAAGTATTGGAGTGTTGCAAGAAGAGGAAAAGGCAAAAAAGTGATGAAAATAATACCTAGAGAAGAACCCCTGACGATGTGTTCTTCTTCACAAGAAAAAAGGAAAGGTCGGAAGGGTAGTTCAGTGACTATGCACTCGATTAGAGGAGAAAGCGAGGAGGTATACCGAGAGGAACCCGTCTACTGATAGTGTTGCCTCTCGGCTACCCTCACTTATAAAAAAGGGGAGGTCGACTAAGGATGAATTTAGCAAAGGGAAATGAGGGAAGGAGAGAGTTCGACCAAGGAAAAATGAGGGAGAGAGGGAGTTCGGCCAAGGGAAAAGGAGGGAGAGAGAGAATTCGACCAAGGGAAATGAGGGAAAGAGGGAGTTCAGCCAAGGGAAATGAGGGAAAGATGGAGTTCGGCAAAGAGAAATGAGGGAAAGATGGAGTTCGGCAAAGGGAAATGAGGGAAGGAGATAGGAATTTTCAGCCAAGCAGAATGAGGGAAGGAGGAAAAATAGAAAGAGGAAGGCTCTTTCCTTTATGGCTCAAAGGGGGGGACACAGAAGAACCTGCTTTTGGTTCAATCGGAGATGAGGTGAAAAATGAGCGAGAGCCTCAGTTGAGGGAACCATTTGATTTTGAAGGAGGAGGAAGGAGGAAGGAGGAAGCGGGAGCAGTTCATGAGGTCCGAGCGAGAACAGGTGAAGACCGAACATGGAGCAGCTGTGGGGAGATCAAATGGAAGAAGCTTTCGGTTTTGTGTGGAGCGCACGTGCAAAGGGGAGAACCGAGCAGAAGGGGTTGAGGGGAGATCGAGTCGGATCGAGTCGATTATAGATTTAAGTATAAATGGGTTTAGCTAATTTTTAAGCACTTAATCGACCATAAAATAAATTGGAGGTTGACAAAATCATATAGTCAATATACCTATCAATCTTAGGATATCAAAGTTCAGATACCGTAATCCATTTTGCACCATTTATTTGGTTTAAGTCGACGTCAAATTGGATAAATTTTGGCTCAAAATATGCGTTATCACTTCCGATCACTCAATTTTCATATAAATTTGTCAAAATTGAGTGTTAATAATCTCACTTGATAGATTTTGATATTTTAAAACTAACACCGCATTCAATTTAACAAACAGAGATCATTTGGGCATCATCGCAGCCTCCTGACCTCGATATGGTAGTATGCTTGATGGTTCGATCACTTGATCTACCGTGAAGGTAAAATATTCATCGATCGGATTGTTGACACTTGCCGACCGTTCATGTAGACTCATCTAAAATGAGCATGGATAGTCTCATTTGGTAGGTTTAGGTATTTCGAAGTCAATGATGCAACCAATTTCATGAACGGAGGTCATTTGGACATCATCATAGTTTCACTTCCCTGATATGCATGTTGGCACATTAATAGCTCAATCGCTTGCTCAGTTGATTGTTAGATTATGTAATATTTATATTTTAACCATTTTTGATGTTTTGAATGCAATTGTGAAGTCCGTTTATCGATGGAGGTCATTTTGACTAATTTTGGTGATGTTTGGCGATATTAAATTATTTGCAAGAGTTTGTCATTTAATTTGGATTTTGAGCTTGACTCGACTCATGTATCACACTTGAAGATCAACAAATGGCCCCCAATAAATGTGATTAACACATAGAGAGAGTCGCGTTTGTTGAAAACTGGTTAACATTTTGGGCTAGCCACAGAACTTGGATCATTTCAACTTCAATTGCAATAGCTTACGAAGCTTTAATAGGATTTATCATTAGTATGATGCCTTATATTTAGATGAGCTAAATAGCGGGATTGCTTGATTTATCCTAGTTAACTTGTCAGATTAAGAGCTTCTTCTACCATCTACTTTCTACTTTAATGGGTTTACTGAAGATCTATTTTTTCTATATTATCGCGGATTTGGGTTTCCTCCGACCCTAGCTTCGTGCTTGATCGGGTTTGATGAAGGATTTGGTTTGCTTATTTCGAGATTTGGAATTCCTTCTGTCCTAGTTTTAAGCTTGACGAACTTGATGAAGGTTTGACCTAATTTGTCTACATTGACTTGTCGACGTGCATATCTTCACCTATGCTGTCGCTTTGAGACTTATTGAAGGATGGGTACAAATGACATAGCCTTCTGGCTTATATTAGGTCTATAATATTGAGTTATCAGCCTAGCAATGTGTGCATTAACAAACTGAATAACTATCAAATTCCTTTAATTCGGCCATCGGCTTTGTATGAACTATGGAATTGTCCCCTCGATCTTGTGTTTTCTGCTTTGACAGACTTGATGAGGAGATTGGCTTTGATCTGTGCTTTGTACTTGATCAGATCATTTGAGAATAAATTGAAATATCAAACTACATGTAATATAAAGATTGACTTGAGGCAGCTCTAAATTGAGAGTTTCCTCAGATTATCTTGATCCATTAATCAAGTAGAAAGATCTCTTGGATTACGGTTACTTGTAGTCACTAAGTTGAATTGAGATTGGTCATCCATCATTGACGAGGGGCTCTCTTACTGCCTCTTCTTGTGATGAGTGAGAGCATCGTGAACTAGCTTATTGAGTTCGACCTTTAGAACATACTTCAGTCTTTGACTTAAGCTGTAATGGGTTGATTGTTTGGTCATCGGACTAACGAATGGGGGCTCTTTCACTGCGGGCTTTTCTTGTGGCTTGTTGAGTGAGGAGAGCATCAGGAACCGGCCATTTGTGGGCTTGTTGAGTCTGATCTTTAAAACTCATCCATGTCCTAAACTCTAGGATGTAGAGGTTGACATTTTTTCAACTTAGTTGATTACAACTTCCAAAATTGGGAGTTCTTCTGACTTAATCTTCAGAATTTGATAAATCTGGGGGATAAACTTTTAATATTTAGGGCTATCTTTTTATGCATAAAAATAGTTTCTTTTTGCTCCTGCAAGAACCTATAACTTAATAATAACAATTATGGATATATTTAGGGATTTTGGTGTAAAGCTCGATGTCAACCTAAATCAGAATATATTTGAGGATCTCGTCTTACAGCACGATTTCAACTTGGCTAAATATATAAAAATGCCCCATCTTGTAGGAGAAATTCTAAAGCACTTTGAAAAAGCTCTAAAATAATTTAAGAAAATATATCAATGTATGAGTTGATACATTTGATCTTAAGAGAGTTTTAACATGTAATATTGATTTCATCTATGTATAGAGATCTAAAATGCCCCCTGTGTAATAAGAGAATTTTCACAGAAAATTTTCTTCATCTTAAGTAGGTATACTTATTTAGGGATTTCGACTTAAAGCACAATGTCAACCTAAATAAATATATTAAAAAATTCGCCCTGTCTTGCAGGGAGATTTCTATTGTACCTTGAGAATGTATTTATCATGTATAATACTTTTCATATATCGATCATTAATTAACGACATTGGTCTTTCACCCTTTAAGTCAATGAGTTGGTATGCCCCTCCTTGATATACTTTTTCAATGACAAAAGGGCCCTCCCAATTAGGCTCAAATTTTCCATCAAATTTTTGATTAAGAATAATCAGTCTTCTCAGCACCAAGACCAATTCCACTTTTTGGAATGTTCGAGGCCACACTGTATGGTCAAAAGCCTTTGACATCTTCGCTCAATAAACTTCTAGATTTTGATGAGCTTACAATCTAACTTCATCAAGCTCGTCGAGTACCTCCATTCTTAAATGAGCATTTTGATCTTCAGTTAGGTTGTATTGGATCACTATTCGAAGTGATGGCAACTCAACTTCAAGCAGAAGAACCGCCTCGGTTCCAAATAGAAATGAATAAGGAGTGGCTTTAGTCGGCTTCTTGTAGGTAGTTCGATATGTCCATAATGCCTCTATCAGTTTGGCATTCCATTCTCTCTTAATTTTAGTGAGAATCTTCTTGAAAAATTTGACCAATGTCTTGTTGAAAGCTTCTGCCATACTATTTGCCCTTGGATTATATATTGAAGAATATCGCTAATCAATTTTATGTCGATCGATGAATCTATAAATCTTTGTATTTTTTAAAGCTGTCATTCTCAGAAATTATTTGACGCGACACTCCAAATCTATAGACCACATTATGAGTAAAGAAGTTAATAACTCGATCAGCAGTAACTTCTTTAAATGTAGTAGCTTCAGTCCACTTAGAGAAATAATCAATCGCTGCTAGGATGAAGCAGTGTCCAACTGACGATGGTGGATCAATTGGTGCAATTACATCTATACGCCGACATTCGAATGGTCAAGATGTTATTGTTGGGTGTAACAGATTTGGAGGTTGATGGATTATATTCCCATGTACTTGACATTTATGACACTTCTTAGCATGATTGATACAATCTCACCATAGATGGCCAATAATAGCTCATCCTTTTGATCTTTACTACCATCTTAGGACTTGACTGATTTGCACCACAAAGTCCTTCATGAACTTCACTTTGTTAGCTTCATCTGTATTTAGGCACCGTAGCCATATTTGTTCAAATAATCTATGATATAAAGTGTTGTTGACAAAAGCATAACGCAACATTCTCTTCTTGATTTGAGTTGTCGGTGATTTATTATTTGGTAATTTGCTTTCTTTAAAGTAGTCGATGAAGGGTTGCCTCCAATCATGTGGCTCTTCTATAATAAATACTTCACACTACTTTTCTGAGGCAATATCATGCTTAGTTGTTCTTGTTAAAAATTTATGCAAATAATTTTTAAATATAACCAACTTCGGTTTATCCAAAACCAAACCAAAATAATTGAACCAAATTATTATTCGATTTGTTTGGTTTTGCATTTTATTTGGTCGGTTTGATTTTGGTTTTAAAAATTTATCATCCAATCCATCCAAATCAACCAAACGCACACCCCTACCTCTGTCACTCTCTCTCGTTCTCACTCCTCTGAGTCTTCTAACTCATCTCTATGGTTCCCTCTATCTCTCAACTCTCTTAACTCTTAATATCAGACTATTAACTGCTCGGCTCGCTCAGGTATTGCACGAGCCTCTTTAGCTTTTAACCAATCCATGATTCTTGTGATAATGTGATCTTTTCTAGAGCATAACTACTCTGATGTATATGCCTCTATTGAGAGTGATTTTACAGTTTGAAATCAGCTCTATTATATTTTTTTTCTCAATGTGTAATCGATTCTATATTGAAATCGATTCTAATGCCTATCTTTTTTATTGTGATTATATGACAGTCGATTATTTAGGATTTCACGTACATATGTGCTTTGAAAAGGTTTAAAGTTTCACATAAATGTGCTTTGAAAAGGTTTAGAGTTTTCTAAGCATACCTCTATTGCAGTTGATTCTAATGTTAATCTCTTTCAATGTGGTTCTGTGATTTTTGAATTTCACATACACTCAGACGTGATTTTTGGGATTCATTGCTGTATGATCTAGGAAGGGGTCAATATATGTGCCCTTGCATGTTCAAATAGTTTGTTCTATGCATATAATCTGGGAACTTCAGAAAATGTTACCATTATACTATGTTTTAATCGTATTAAGTCCGTGGAACACATTGACAAGTAACACCTAAACTGCTCTTGATCATTTTAAGTCCTTGGAACCCATTGACAGGTGACACATAATCTAATAACTTCAAGGAGTGTTTTTGTACGTAAGAGGCTACCTTAACAAAAGTTGCCTTGACTACGATGATTGTTTATTAATTTTTTGCAATTTCATGAGTATTTGCTCGTAATAGTCTGATATGAACACATATCCCCAAGCCAACAACAGAGAATAACATACAGCCTTAGAACAGAGAATAAAGATATAAATATTAACAAGTTATTACAACGAAGAATAATTACAGCCAGAATAATAAAAGATCCCCAAAAGAACAGACAAAGAATACATCTAACAGTACAGACCTCCCAAGGAACCATATACAACGAAGCTACTCAAAACAGGTAAAGGAAAGACCTTCCAATACATAAATGTAATTAGAGATTAGTAAAAGGTAAGACTAATAGCAGATCAAAACTGAAACTTAACACGACATAGGCAAGATCTCTAAAAAAAATAACGTAATGAGGACAGAGAATATTCTAGAGCAAACCAAATACTATAAATAGAGATGAGGAAATCAAAGAAAGGGTTGAAGAATTATCAAGAAATCTCCTTCTGCCTGAGCTTTCTCCTTCTCCATCTTCTCAGTCTTTCCCCTGTTTTTTCCTTACTGGAAGGGATTCCTCTCCGGCGAAATCACCGGCGAACTCCCTCTGGTTCCCTCTCTTCCCCCTGCTTTCTCTCTGGAGCAAGTCGACGTTCGAACGTGAACGAAACAATCAAACAACAAGGCAAGTATCTCCATTAGGTTAATTGAAGTTGCATGGCTAAGCGAATTCAGCAAGGGACCGATTCATTTCCCGCATCGTGCACAATACAACATCTGTAATCCACTAACTTCACAGCAATTCAGAACCGATTGATCCAAGATCAGATCCAAGGGCTAATCAGACAACAAGGAAATCCAACGGCGCAAGATTCAATCCAAAAAGAACTCAATCCGAGTGCTAGCATCCAACGCATTAAAAGTTAAAATAAGGGTATCTCAAAACTACCGTCGTCAAATCTCACTCAGGCTCTGAATCAAACATCACCTGAGAGATTTCTTTAATTCCTTCTTATTTTATCATTTATGGTTTCTGGTTAACAATCTCTTTTCCCCCTGTAATCTTTAAGTTTCTTGATCTGTCTCGTTTAGAAGCAGAGTCGGGTAGGTTTCTTGACCTCATGCTATTAGTCTTCTGTTTTACTAATCTCTCTGGTCGTTAATTCTGTTATGTATTGGAAGGTCTTTCCTTTACCTGTTTTGAGCGCCTTCTCTTGTATATGGTTCCTTGGGAGGTCTCAGATGTTAGATGTATTCTTCTGTTCTTTTGGGGATCTTTATTATTCTGTGTAATTATTTCTTGTTGTACTAACTTGTTAATATTTATATCTTTATTCTACTCTGCTCTAAGGTATGTTATGTTTCTTGTTGTTTTGGGGATATGTGTTCATATCATAGTCTTGCAAAACGGAAGGATAAACTCAAGACATTACCTATACATTTTCAAGTAGGATTTACTTGACAACTTGTAAAATTTGTAAAACATATTCCCTTTTTATTTATGTTTTATGTTTCACTTCCCTAAATCACATTGAATTCTCTTGGTGTTTTGATGTTAGTCTCATGAAATTTCCCTAAATCACTTTCATAAATTTTTTGTTTAATGTTTCACCTTCCCTAAATCATAGGGATGCCTGCTTTCAATAAGGATTTAATTTTTATTTCTGTTAGTAGTCTATTTAAACTAAACTGCTCTTGGTCTTTCTAAATTTTCTAAATGTATCATATGTCATTTTCATTATACAAAGTTTGATTGTATTTGTACATACATAGTTTTGTCATATTTTTCATTTAACATATGATATTTTGTATTTTCATAGCTTATATACAACATAAGTCATCATTTGAATAATCCCAGTCTGCATCAACTGGTAAGGTGCCACCAGTTAAGATGAAAAATTTGAAAGATAGTTATAATCAAACATCTGATAATATTTCTCAACAAATCGTTGAGAGTACTAGCACCATGCCTGAGTTGCAGGCTAAGAAAGCTAAAATTAATAAACAACCAAGGTTCGAGGTGCCTCCAGTTTTTCAGGAATCCCCTGAAGTGTAGATTCGGAGTAACTTCGGGAAAATTCCTTGGGTTTGTTGTCCAGCACCATGGAATAGAAATCAATCCGGAGAAGATCAAAGGCGATATTAGAAATGATACCCTAAAAGTCTATCTCAACTGAGATTATTTCAAGTGTAGTTGGCGTATCTAAGATGCTTCAATTCCAACCTATCAGAAAGATGACAACTATTTTCAGCATTTGCTAAAAAGGACGCCAAGTTCAAGTGGGATGACAAGTGCCAACATGCCTTCGAATATATCAAGCACTACCTGATGACACCGCTAGTTCTAGCAGCCCCTATCCTAGGCAAGCCATTGATACTATATATTGTTGCATTAGACGACTCCATTGGTGCTTTGTTGGCCCAAACCAACGATGAAGGGAAAGAGAATGCACTTTACTATCTCAGTCGTCGTCTAATCCCTGCTGAGGAAAATTATCCACCTACTGAAAAGCATTGCTTAGATTTAATCTTTGCATCCCAAAAGCTATGGCATTATATGCTTTCTTATAAGGTGAACTTGATCTCTATGACCAATCCACTGCAATATCTCATAACACAGCTGATGCTATCCGGACGATTGGCGCATTGGTCAATGATTTTGTCACAGTTTGACATCAATTTCGTACCCCTCCGTGTAGTTAAAGGACAAGCACTAGCGGAATTTCTAGCAGCACACCCACTTCTTGCTGATTCCCCACTTTGTGATGACCTCCCCGATAAATAAATCATGAACTTAGGGGACACTAACATTCGCTATTGGAAGATGTATTTTGATGGTGCGGCTTCCCTTCAAAAAGGAGAAGAACCATTTACTCTTTCCGAAAGATGGGAATAGTTCTCTTAACTCCGCATCATGATGAGATTCTCTCCAATCTATACATCAACAATGAAGTTGAGTATGAGGCTTTGATTGCCGGTCTAGAGTTAGCAATTACAATGTGTGTTAAAAGCATAAACATCTGGATTCTCGGTCATCAACCGATTGTCGTCTGGTTCTAAAACCTAAGCTATTTAGGTATACCATGAAGCTGTTGGCCCAAATCCCTGAAGTCACCGTCTACAAGGTCCCTCGAGGAGAGAACGCAATAGCAGATGCTTTGGCCAAACTTGCCAAGGAATTGTCATTTCCGGAAGATGAGTATATTCCAATAAGAGTCCAAAACAGACAAGTCTTATCCCTTATTGATGCTGAACTCCTCGAGAGACTTTCTCTTAAAGGGGAGGTTGTCGTTGCCTACAAAGACGAGGAGCTGGATTGGAGGCAACCATTCATAAATTACTTGAACATCGGCAAACTACCTCAAAAAAAATCACAAGCCCATCGATGAAAGACTCCTATGCTCTCGTGGATGGCACTTTACGGTCTTTCAAATGTGACAAACACGCCAATAGGATCATGCGAATAGGATCATCGCATCAATCCATCAAGATGAAAGCAACGATCAAGAGACTATGATACTACTGGCCTTCGATGATTACAGATTTCATGGATGTATCAAGGAGATGCCATGTGGTCCACATCAACCACCCAACATTCTACATCCTACATTAGTTTCATGACCATTTGAGTGTTGGGGTACCGACATTGTGGGTCCTATCGAACCTCTTTCTTCCAAGGGGCATCGGTTCATTCGACTACTACTTTTCCAAGTGGGCAATTCCACTCGAGAGGTCAGCCAAAGATGTGCTCTAGTTTTTCAGGAACCATATCGTATATAGGTTCAGGGTGCCTCGACGAATTATATCTGATAATGGTACTGCATTCAAGAGTATCAAGATCAATAGCTTCTCTAGAAGACATGGTATAAATTGGAGATACTCCACCATCTACTACCCCAGGGCAAATGGCCTAACAGAACTATTCAATAAAACTCTCATCCAAATACTAAAGAAGACCAACGACAACAAACGCATGGCATGGCAAAGCTATTTGAAGTCTGTGGGCCTACGAACTCCAACTCAATCTACCCCGTTCTCCTTAGTGTATGGGTCTGAAGCCGTTCTACCCTTAGAAGTTCAACTCCATCACTAAGGATAGCATTGGGTGGCAAAATCACTACAGAGCATAATGCAAAGTTGTAATTAGAAGAGTTCGAAAGTTTGGAGGAGAGATGCCTACGGACGTGCCAAAACCTCGAGTTGTACAAAGATAAAATGATTCAAGCTGACAACAAGCTAGTCCGCCCTAGAAGAGCATAATGCAAAGTTGTAATTAGAAGAGTTCGAAGGTTTGGAAGAGAGATGCCTACGGACGTGCCAAAACCTCGAGTTGTACAAAGACAAAATAATTCAAGCTCACAACAAGCTAGTCCGCCCTAGAACTTTCAAGTAAGAGAGCTTGTCTTAGTTCTAAGGAGACAAATTGTTGCCCGTCGAAAGATGGGAGACAAGTTTGAACCCACTTGGGAAGGCCCTTTTATCATAGAAAAGGCCTACCAAGGAGAATCTTATCAGCTCATTGATTGTAAAGGGGAACACCCAATGCTTCCAATTAAAGGGCTCTATTTGAAGAAATATTACTCATAAATCATGTTTGAAAACTATCATCAAAAGAATAAAATTTCATTCTAATTCATCAAAATCTTCTCTTCATTCGAAGCATTGTTTGCTTGTCTTGCGAATCTGCCACGACGTGTTTAGGATAGGTGTAAGAAAACCCAAGAGGCATCTTATCCCTCTTTCACCACACAAACATAATCAAACATAATTCCCACGCTACTAGAATAGGTATGAAAGAACCCAAGAGGCATCCTATTTCGATCAGCACAACTAAGTTAGGTGTGAGAGAACCCAAGCGGCATCCTTTCTTGGTGGGAATCCTAACTGTCATTCATGGCACCGTTTCATCAAATTCCCAAGCGTGTTTTAGGATAGGTGTAAGATAACCCGAGAGACATCATATTCCTTCTAACACAAAAACAAACACATATCTTTTGTCTCAGGCTATTTTTATGTGGGAGCAAGCCCCCTGTGGCACTCACTCATTAACTACTCTAGGTCAGGTTAACATGCTACTTTGCTAGTATGTCACCCTAGTGATTATTTGTCTGGCGGATGTGAGTCCCCACACTTTATTCCTAACTTGGCCATTGCAAACCAATGAGCGCCTTGTTAGTTTGGTAGAATTCACTACGCAGCTAGTAAACTACCTTATATTGATTTTGTTTAAGAAGATGTGAGTCCCCATGCTTTCTTCTTGAACTAATCATCATGTACTGACTAGGTCGAGTATATTTGAGGTTTAGGATAAGTCCCTCTTGACTACTCTTGAGTTGATATAAGTCAACCAGTGACATTCACTCAAGAAGTCGCCCTGGGATAGCACTAAAGGGCAGACTATCCCAACAATTAGTTCCGCTATAGGAAGATGTGAGTCCCCGATGCTTTCTTCCTAGGCTGATTGTTGCAAACCGACGAGCACCTTAGGTTGGTTGATGTTCACTATGCTGATAGCAACTCACCGGTGGATACACCACTCTTGGCAGATATGAGTCCCCGCGCTTTCTCCTTGAGTTGGCCACCGAATACCTATGCAAATTATCTTCTCCAAGGTTTTGGATAAAGCACTTAGCGGCCCCTCTCCCTGTGGACACTCTACTTGGATCACGTCCTTTGCAACCCCATTCAGGCACTACTCGTGTTACTCTTGAATTGGACAGTCCCATTTCCTAATAGCCACTCCTGTGGTTGGAGAATTTGTTCAGCGGATGCGCAGATTCTCCCTTAGTTCAGTAAATCTGAGATAGGTCTAGGCTAATATAAGCTCCTTCTCATTATGATCCTTTGCAAACTAACAGGGTCCACGATAAACAAACAAAACAAACAAATAAAATATATTCGCTTGTGGGTTAGGAATTCAAGCCCCCAGTGGCCCCTTTCCCAAGCAAGCATCATATCTTTAGGATAGTGTCAGCAAAACTCCCTATATGAATTGCCTGACTATGCTTGAGTTGAGATAAGTCCCTGGGCACTCTTTTAGTTGTTGGGTTGTCTGCTTTTGCCACAAACAGATAATTACTCATTCACTTTGGAAGATATAAGTTCTTGATCTTTGAGGGTTTACTTTGTGGTGGAAACACATCTTTCTCTCTAATTTAGTCAATAACTTCATTTTAATATGCATTTAGACATATACAAATCATACGGCCTTTGTCAAAATAAAGAGTCAAAATCAAATAAAAATTGAAAAGATTTACATTATACTAAGTCATTACTCAAATCACTCATATTCCAGTCTCGTAGATAGTGGGTTTAAGTACTTTAGTCTCTTTGTATATAACAACAACCTAACCATCTTGCAAAATCATATGACTTGACGTCATGATTTTAAAGCGTAGAGAGTAGCTATCACAAGTCTATGTAAAGTGGTGATTTGCTCTCTTGTGGAGATAAATTATATACCCATCTTCGCTTAGATTTAGGCCGTGCTTTGGTTTATGTCAAAGCTCCCTAAATTTAAAAATCGAGTGGCTGTTTCTTTCGGGCTACAAGCATAAATCCTCACCTCTGAGGCATTTTCATAAACTTGTATTGTAAAATTATAAGCTCTAGTAATCTAATAAAATTCAACTCAAATAAATAATTCTCCTCAATTTCAAACATATAAAGCTCAACTATATGATAAATTGGAGTGCTCACTAAATTTCCTAGTATCATAAGCATTCCTACTCATCCTCTTTAGCTTTGATAATAGGTCTCTCCTTTTTCATCTTTTCCAATTGATTTTCTAAATATAACAAATTTTTTAATAGTCTTACCCTTGAAATTTTTGGAGACAACAATTATCTACTTTAATCGAGAGTATTCCTAAGAAATTCACCTTTCATAGGATATAATTAACTATGGGGGATTGCCCTTATAGAGAACTTTAGAACCCGGTTTAAATAAGCATTGCTTTATTCATCTATGTAAAGTTTGAGAAAAATCTCTGATATATTCGAAGACCCATCATGCCTTAGGAGTCCTCATTAGGTGATTAGATTCATTGTAGGGTAGTGATTTCTATCTTTTGAAATAATGCAATATTCTTTAATATCGTATTCGATCACTTTAATGAGTACCCCCTCAAATCTGCATAATATCCTCTCAAATCTACGTAATGTCCCCTCATATACATATCCAAAAATAAACACCACAAAGCCCATATCTTTTTGCTTTAGTGATGTTTGTACTAAACATTAATAAGAGGCTGTACCTTGGCATAGAGAGAGTTCAAGAAAAACTTGAAGTATGGAGGACAACCATAGAGTCTAAAGGCTTTCATATAAGTAGATCTAAATTGAATATATTGAGTGTAATTTTAATTATAGAAGATCTAATAGCCAAGTGGTGATAACGAGTGGAGTCATTAAAAATATTCTTTGCCATTATCAATTAAGGGGGATTTGAATTTTAAAACAGATCATACACCACCTAAGCTCAGTGATCAAGAGACAGGGCACCGGGCGGAGAAAATGGCGACGGCTGCTGGGGCTGCACGTCGAATTCTTCGTCTCCGCTGCTCTATTTCCTCTATAGTCAGCTTCCGTCCTGCTGGGGCTGCACGTGGAACTCTTCCGGCCTGCGCCTCCGCCCGCATTTCCCGCCGGATACTGCCATCAATTGTTTCGAGGCTTCCTGCAAGTCGAATTGTGTTCTATGCAGTTCTTCATGCCATTTCACAGCGCCACCGCTTCGTCTTCGCTTACTTCGAAGCTCTCTCTGAAGCCATCAAAGGGTCATTCTCTATCTTTATTTCTAGATTTCAACTTGTGAAATTGGTTTAATTATCAGAATTAATTTTGTTATGGCAACTAAATATCCTACGTAAAAATTCTGATTTAAAAAAAATGGAGGATTTGAATTTGATATTACCTCCTGAGATGTGCCATAGATGTTACTATAGAGTGCTGTAAAAGGTTGAAAGGTCTTCTAAGATTGACTAAGGTAGAAAATTTGAGTGTTTTTAAATAATTGACAAAATTTATGCCAAAATACCTCAAGGCTTGTTTTCTCATCACTTTATCAAAAGTATTCTTTATTCACCTTTTAGGATACTCTTGATTGTCTATAAGGTAAAAAATTATATATACTTTTTATTTACCTAGCCAATTATCTTATCAAGTCCCTAACCTAAAATTCACAGTAAGTAGAAAAAATATTAATAGAATAACTCACATCTTTAATAATTTTGTTGAATAATAAAAAATTATAGGAAAGCCTGGGAACTAAGAGCAGAATTCAGAATCAAAGAACTAATGGTTTTGGCAGCTTTGATGCTAATTACGTTGACTCACCAACAATCCTAACTGTATTATCCTTCAAACAAAGATGAAAAGTTTGAAATAATAAGGCAACCTCTAACCCTTATCATATATGATCAGTGAGGCTCGTGATCTAAAATATTATTTTATTTTTTAGTATTTTGATGATTATTTCGACAAATTAGCTTCACACCATAAACCCTTTACTTTTCACATCCGGACTTAGGACCGGCAATGGTAGCCGACCCTACCTAGTAGCCAACCCTCCAAGTCCCAATCTTTTCGAGCAACACAGTTTATGATTTTTGGTGTAAAAGTATTGCTTTGAAATTGATAAATGGTGTCTTGGACTATGTTGCGTCACCAGTGCGCACTGTTGTTTGGTTCTGGCCACGCATGACTTATAAGTAAAAATAATAAAAATGAATTGCCTGTTCAATTAAAAAATAAAGATGAAAAATAAATTCTTTCTACATAGAGCATTAGAGATCTAAATGCTATTTGTGATGTAATATTAAAAATATGAATGCTAATTATGTAAATATGAATGTTTAGAACTTAAGAGGTATAAATATATAAAAATTGTGTGCTATGTATGCAAATGCCCCTAAAATTTATTCCATAACCTAAACTTGTATGCTAAATTGGTAGGAATCTACCAAACCACCCTGCTATTAAAATACTGTTGCCAAAGTTTTATCTTCATCAGTAGAAAAAACAAACATGAACATTAAGAGAACTACCAATCTACAACTTGGTCTAAATGAATTCTTTCTGTGCACATGCTACTAAAGACTAAAAACAGGACTTCTTAGCATCCAATGACCAAAAGAAACATTCACTAGTGGTAAAACATGCACTGATGAGAAAAATAGCCGTTAGTAAAAAACCATTGATGCTGCATTAGTATTATACATTATAACAATCAGCACATAATGCATTCGTGGGCATACGAGTCTCAGTTTTCAACAACAATCAGTCCTCTATGAACAAAAATTTAATACATTATATAACAATCAGGACATAATATAAGAAAGATTACAGGCTAATAATAACTCAGGACTCCATGTTAACTTATATTTTAATAAACAAAACTTATTCAGGGTTTGCATTTCAAAAAAAGGAAAAACTAGTTATCTCCTGAGGGCTTAGAATCGTTACCCTTGATGTCTGAAAGCAACTCCTTCAGCTGACCGTTCTGCAACATGAATCAGAAACATTAGCAACAGAAGAGTCGCATTAAACTAACAAAGAGAAAATGATCAGGCCATATAAAATTAGAACCACCTGATGCATGCTGAGAACAATATCTGATCCACCAATGAACTCTCCTTTAACGAATATTTGTGGAAAAGTTGGCCAATTGCTACATGGAAAAAACAAATTTTAAATTGCGGTGAGAATTACATTACCAAAGGAACATAATTCATGCCAAAAAACTGAGAAAACATCATGAAGTGCGATTTAATTTAAAGTCTGTGACGCATAAAGAAGAATTGACTTTGTTAAAAAGAGAGTGAATTACTATGCATGTTCCCATATATATGTAAGAGGAGAGAACGAAAAAAATACAAATATCTTCAATAATGAGGGAATATCAGGATAATAAATGGTAAAAATTCTTGCTTTTATAATTTCGTATGTATTTATTAATTATATATACAATAATACTCCCTGGAAAACTCAAAAGAGGCATAGAAGATATTGAGTTTTGGAAATAGTTAAAACCAAAGTTATGGTGATAGAAAATTTGCTACCCAGAGATCGTGATTATCGTAGGATAGTGGCCAAAGTGCTCATGAAATCTATAAAAAGAAGTCCAACCTCGATCAAAGGTAAAGAGTCAAGGATGTGGAAACAAGATCCATGTTAGAGAGGCATGAAGAAGAATCTCTAAGCTCTGTCATCAATGACTGAAGATAACAACAAAGTAGAACAAGAATGCCCTCAAAACGCATCAATCCGTGATGCTATTATAGGCATTATAAGCATCATCAAAATGAACAACTTCGGCTGAGGAATCACTGATTTAGGTATAGATCCACGATATTGATGGAAGTATAGACAAAAACATTGATGAGAGCATAAAGCTATGATGTTAACAGAAGTATCAACAGAGAGCATCAATGAAAGAATAGATCTGTAATCGACGAAAGAGTCGATAGTGGCACTGATGAAGGGCATTAATAAAGCGATCGACTAAGGTATTGCAATCATGGACAAACAAGCAATGAGAGGTTGAAATGCATTTTGATTATAACAAGCAAGGATGTGGCAACAAGAGCACCAAAAAAGCGTGTAAATCAAGAACACAGAGGTAAATAGGATGTCGATGAAGGACACGCAGGCAAATGCACCTGATGCATGCTGAGAACAATACATGATCCACCAATGAACTCTCCTTCAATAAAAATTTGTGGAAAAGTTGGACAATTGCTACATGAAAATACAAATTTTAGTTGCGGTGAGAATTACATTTACAAAGGAACATAATTCATGGCAAAAAAATGAGAAAATATCATGAAGTGCAGTTTATTTTAAAGGCAGTGGCATATAAAGTAGAATTGACTTAGTTTGTTAGAAAGAGGGTGAATAATTATACATGTTCCCATATATATATGTATGAGGAGAGAACAAAAAAAAAATACAAAATATTTTCAAAAAGGAGGAAATATCAGAATAATAAATGGTAAATATTCTTGTTATTTATAATTTAGTATGTATTTATTAATTATATATAAAATACTCTGACAAACTCAAAGAGGCATAGAAGATTTTGAGTTTTGGAAATAGTTATAACCAAAAATAAGGTGATTGAAAATTTGCAACCGAGAGATCATGATTATCATAGGATGGTGACGAAAGTGCTCATGAGATCTATAAAAAGAAGTCCAACCTGGATCAAAGGTAAGGAGTCAATGATGAAGAAACAAGATCCATGTTAGAGAGGCATGATGAACAGACAACGACAAGGTAGAACAAGAATGCCTTCAAAAGGCATCAGTCTGTGATGCTATCATAGGCATTATAAGCATCGTCAAAATGAACAACATTGACTGAGAAATCATTGATTGAAGTATCGACAAAGATCATTGATTTAGGTATAGATACATGATATTGATGGAAGTATATACAAAAAGCATTGATGACAGCATAAACCTATGATGTTAACAGAAGTATCAACAGAGAGCATCAATGAAAGAATAAATTTGCAATCGACAAAAAAATTGAGAGGCGCTGATGAAAGGCATTAATAATGCCACTGACTAAGGTATTGCAATCATGGGCAAACAACGAGGGTTGGAATGCATTTTGATTATAACAAGTAAGGAGGTGGTAACAACAAGAGCACCAAAAAAGCGTACAAATCAAGAGCACACAGGTGAATAGGATGACGATGATGGACATGCAGGCAAATGCATAAATGAATTTTGGAGCAGTAAACACGCTATAACTGTTGCTAAGAGAAGTTGACGTTGAACTGAATTGGGAAAGAGTTGGTGAGAATGGTTGCTCTCAGAGTTAGATTGCACTAAATCTAGGTGATAGTTAATTTTTAATGTTAAAGGGTTCCAAACACCAGCGCTAAGCAATTCTACACATCTGCTGTGTTGATCCTTCAAGATGCTGACAATCTTACATTGGAGAGGAAGTCATGAATAGTGTAGGAATGGAAAAAGTTGTATGCAGAGAGCAAAGAGATGCAATTGATGAGCTTGACTTAAGTAGGGAGCTTGTCTGACTGCCGGATGCAAAAGAAGAGGCCTTTACAGATTTTTACGAGCATGGTGTCAGAGACAGATATAGGAATTAAAAAAAGAATAAAATTATCACAATAACAAAGAGCAAAAAAATCCTTACTATACATCAATTTGCACGTGCATTATCTAACTACTTTGGGTGAACATCAAGAATTTATTTCATAACCCTTCCTACCAAGAGTTAAATGAAAGTAAAGTGAAAGTCGAATGATTCTAGACAGCTCATAACCATGTTAGCATCGCAGTTTATTTCACTACCTTTTCCCAACACAGCTAGATAGCACTCTCAAATAGGTTCTAGTTCACTGCCAACTGCTAATTTTTTCCTTTGGACATGCAAATCATCTCCATTTACATCCTATTGCCTTATTTATCAACCGTAGAATTCTTGATAAATAAATTAAAAAAAAAAAACAGAAATTGGGGAGACAAGATCAGAGCCTGATGGGTAAGACAATACTGAGAAAACCAGACCACTTCTAAGAGCAAGTAATGAAATACAGAAAGATAGTTGGTCTAATCTGGGTATGCAACATAAGTGGAATATGATACACCCGAAATATTGCTGGCCTATAATGCTTACTTTAGATAATAACTACAGATTTTATTTATTAAAAATATGTGCTAAATTTCTGAAAACAAAGACCATCCATTATAGAATAACGAATGAATAATTTAGGGACAAACTAATGGCTCCCAAATCAACACTAAAATCCTTTCAGTTGTCGATGAGATTTTAATACCGCCAGTATTAGAACCATCCACAGATATTTTATCAATGCATACATACATAAAGTACAACCGCAAATAGTAATTCATAGAATTTGCATCCAACAAAACAGGAACTTGTTAATTCAGTTTCTATTGGGCTATCCAACAGACAGCCAATGTTTAAGCTTTATCCCACTAAGTGAGGTCCGCTATATGAATCCTTCGTCTCCATTGTGTCCTATTATGTGTCAAATTCTCATTTAATTCAAGTATACTAAGGTCATTTTTTATACATCTTAAGTCTTTTAGGTCTACTCTACCTTTCTTAACATAAGGCAAATCTAATGCATCTACTCTCCTGTCATTCGGACGGACGCTTTATGTGGCCAAATCATCTAAGACTCTCTCTAATCTTATGACTCCAACTTTTTTCCTAACATACTCATTTACGTTTATCTCTAAAGAGTAAAACTCATCCACTGAGCATCCTCATCTCTAACATAACTTAGTCTTATGCTTCTCTTTGTTGTTGCATTCTGTACCATAAGTCATTGCAGGTCTTACCACCATCTTATAAAATGTTCCCTTAAGTTTAAATCAAACCTAGGCCAAATTGATTGAAACCACTTGAACCAAAACTCTTCAAATCATCATTTGAACCTAACACAAGCCTTGGTTTGACCCAATTTGACTAGTTGGTCAACCCAACCCAACATGAACCTATATAAACCATTTGACCAAATGAAGCCAAAACCCATAAAACTAACCCATGGGACCTTGTTGGCTGACCAAACCCGACCCAAATTGACCCTAGGTCAGCCCAAAGTCATCCCAAACCAAGTGGGTCCCTTCCAAGCCATTGTCCATTGGTTAAGCCCTCTTCACATAGGCAAAGTCCACTCTCTCATCACCTTGGCAGCCCTCACTCACCCAAATGAGGGTTTACCTAACCCACCTAGGCCACCTAACCCATGCTAGGTCGGCCATGGACCAAAGGGAGGTGAGTTAATTCACCTCCCAAATAGGCCGAGCACCCAAGGGATCAAGCCAAGGAGATCTCCCCACATCATACCTTGAGCCACCTCCCATGAGTTCCTCCAACCCAATCGAGCCACGTGGACCCGATTGAGACCCCTCTAGTGCTCTGATGGCGGCTAGCCAGCCGAAAAATGGGAGGCAATCCTATCCGTCCAATTCAGCAAATCAAAGGGTATCCCCCCCCCCCCCCCAATTGAGCAGATTTGCATCGTGCGAGCTTCCTTGCGAGTTCTAGAGCGGTCCCAAGCTTCCCACCTTCGGCATCCCCTCTTCCCATGCAAAATCGAAATAGGGGAGGCCATCTTTGATCCAAGCTCCCTCAATTTGCCACCAAAGATTAATTACTCGTTCCTACACCATCTCCATACCTCGTCGAGGCTACCCGAAGCTTCCCCCAAGTTCCAAACCCACCGAAGCAAGGAGTTCGATCAAGGTCGAAGCTCCAAAACACCATTCTTGGCCAACCGAGCAATACACTTGGAACAAACTTGATTGCTGGTCAACAGGGCTTCGTTTCAACTAGGCGAAGCTTCCTTAAACGTGCGAGCCGCCGGTCTTAGCTCCTGTGAGGTATTTCCATGAAAACTGATCTCTAGCTTTAAGTGTAGTTGGTCCTTTTCGAAGGAAACTTGCATATGAGCTCATCCTAGCCGTTGGATCCTTGTGGATCCTTCGCGCAAAGGTGTGGGTTGATTTTGGAGTGGATCTGAGCTTGGGTGAGCTCGGATCGAGTGATCCATGGCGGACGGGCTCCGTTGTTCGTCGCTCACGGGAAGGAGGATCATGGGTCGTCCGTTCTGCATGATTGGAACAGACGGCTCTGATCAAATCATGTTAGATCCATCTATTTTTCTCTCCTTTATGTCGTGGGTTTGATCTACCGTCCGGGGACGGAAATCGATACGCGTCGCCTAACTTCGGCGTGCGACGTGACAACTTAATAATAACGATCCGTGGCATACGTGGAAAGCGTCCGCGTGGCGTCAAAGGGATTAGGCTTAATTAAGTCTAATTAATTAGATTTAAGGCTAAAACTTCTATAATTCATAACTAATTGTAGAAAAATCCAAAAAATTATAAATAATAACTCATTTTAAAGGTATTTCATAGGAGGATTTAATAAAAATAATTTTAATTAATTTTGGACAGTAAATAGAGCTTAATTATGGTTTAATTAAAAACTTAATTTGTTTAATTACTCTCTAATCATTCAAGTGATTGATCCTAAAATATCTAAGATTATTTGAGAGAATGACCTCTGTCTCCTCTAATTTTCTTGAGATTTATTACTTGTTAAATTAGGATGATTGATTAATTAAGTCCTAATTATCTTTTTAATTTAATTAAGAGATAATTAAGCATATGAACATTAATTAATTAACTATTTAGACTCTCTAATCACTATTGAATAGTAAGGGGGCTTAAGGAATTGGATTGGGGCCTCCCTCCTAATCTTTTTTTAAAGTTTCCTTCTCTTTTCAACAAAAATGCTAATTAATAATTAATTAATTAATTAATGACTTAATTAGCTAAGTTAAAATTCAAATCACATGAAATCATGATTGATCAAGTGGGTGGCTTATGAAATTAAGTTGGGATCTATTTCCCTACCTTTTCCCTTAAGCACATCTCATTTCAAAAGATAATCAATTAACTTTGATAATTAATTAAGGAGAAATGAATTAATAGATTAATTAATTAAATTAAAAACCTAATTGAAAATCTCATTTCCTTAATTTAATCTTGGGTAGAGCTTTAAGTGTTCAAGAACTTAAAGAGGTTTAATGAAATTATGATTAACTCACATGTGTGAGAAAATCATGAAAGTAATTAAAATAATTCCTTAAGCTTAATTAACAAATGATTCTGAGCTAATTGTATTAGACCCTTTTCATTTCATAAGAACATTGCCATTTACTTTATAATTTATTTGCATATTATATTAGCTCCTAATTATTTAATTAATTATCTTAAGATAACATAAGTAAATATTTAATTAATTGATTTAATCTATGCTTAACTTAATCAATCTATAAAATCAATCTAATTGCTTCTTATTAAATCAAATTAACTCACACATGTGGGGAATGGGATTAGGATTAACAAATCTTTCTCACATCTCTTAAATCAAGTTAAACATAAAATCAAAAGTGACATTAAGAATCTTTGATTTATTTTAAATAAGCTTCTTTAATATAATTGTCCTTAGGAATTAGTTGGATTGAATGAAATTACATACTTGTGTCTCTTTATTTCTTTCCAATCATATTAAAATATTATATGTCATTCGATTCATACATTCATTTCTTCAAAAAATTAATTAAAAATAAATTATTTCCTTTATGTCATGCTTGCATGTGTTGATCAAATTAATATATGTGTGGCTACTATCATTATTAAATCCAAATCTATTTTTCAAATCATATAAATAAATGATTACATATACTATGAATGCTAGTTATAAATACATAAGAAATACAAGTGATTATAGCTTAGGTATATGAAGTGAAGTTTCATTACTTCATTCATGTATTGATTTATATAAATAAGAATGTTGATGGATATATAGCATGGGTATCTCGGGAATACTAGACTTTAGTTAGCCCCAAGGAGGTCATTTGATTACCTCACTTCCCCGAATTAACGACACGTACTCCATTTGATTTCATCCTTATGTATTTTAATATTAGGATTTGGATAAGACTTCACTCCATATGCAAAAATATTTCAATCAAATAAAAATATAACTTTTGTATGATTTTCCCCCCTTTATTTATGTATACATTCATATGTATTTAAGAAAAGCAAATATTTAATCTAGACACCCGGGAATACGAGACTTTAAGTAACCCCAAGGAGGTCATTTGATTACATCACTTCCCTAGTTAATAATGAAATGTACTAGCTTATGTCACTCTTACATGTGTGTGTACTTAATTATGGAATCAAAAGCCCTCTTTCTTTTACCAAAATATATGCATTTGCAATTGTTTAAGTGATAAAATTAATTAATCATGTGATTAAAAGCTCTTTCTTATATACATGTATGCAAACTTACATGTGTTTGAATGCAAATGGTATTTAGTCTGAATATCTTGGGAATACGAGGCTTTAACTAGCCCCAAAAAGGTCATTTAATTACCTCACTTCCCTGGTTAATAATGGCACGTACATGTTTAACTTCATTCTTATGTATTTTTGCATAACAATCTAGATAGAACTTTAAATTAATATGATAAAAATAATTCAATCAAAAAGAAAATATAAACTTTAAATATACATGTTCATATTCATCATTTAAGTGTGCTAACACATATTGTATGTATAGATATGTTTAAGACTTAGTCATATGCATGCTACATATGATGAAAAGAAATGAATAAATACGTGTTATGTGATAGTAATTAATTTTAATTAATCTTAAGATGCATTTTTTATTAAATGAGATTATTTAAAATGAACATAAACCTAAGATTAATTAAAAATATATAATAGGTCATTCACTAAAGAAAATTCATTTAATTAATATGTTTTAGAAGTGATTTAAGGTAAGAATAAAAGAGAGTAATTCTCTTTTTTCTTCTCTTTATAATACTTAGTTGTTAAGAGTAAGTCAACTAGAATAAAAGAAAATATTAAATAAAAATTATCAAATTAATTAAATCATTTAAAGTGAAATCAACTTCTTATGATTAAACACCCTTGCATACTTAGAAAATTCTAACAAAACTTAGTTAAGGCATATCACACAAGCCTTAATACACACACTCTAGAATTAAGTCACTGCTTCTAACTTTTTGTTAGGGTGGTGCATGGTATGATGAATGTCTTATTTTATGATGTATTACTTTAGACTGGATATTAGAGTGTATGCTTCGTAGACTAGATGTTAGGTTGTGATTAGTCTAATCATATTTTTTACAGGAGATTATGTTTAAGAGGTGCTTAATATATATATATATATATATATATATATATATATATGCTCTCTTTTTTGCAAGTTGCTTAACTCCTAAGCATGATCCAAATTAAGCCAAGTGATCTTGGTTCTTGGTTATCCATGTGTAGGATGCTAAGTCAAAATTATCCATATAATTGTTTGGATTGTATGATATGTTTACTAACACTTATTTTGCAAGTGTAGTTAGATTTAATTTTCTTATTTTTGATGTAATTTTGTATTATGAATTAATATTAGTGCTATGGAGGTTAAGAATGAACATTGGCCAGAAGGTTTGATCTTAGGGTGTCATGTGATGCCTTGAAGCCTACTAAATCAAAAGAAACAAACCAAATGAGAAAATGAACGAGATATGAAGAATGAAGACCCCCAATAGCATTTATTTATTTGTAAATTTGTAATTATTATTTCATATACTGAGTTGTATAAGAATAGAGCTCGGCTACCCATTTCTCTCGGGTTGTATGACGGTACCCGACCGCACCGACCTGTTATTCTTTTGTGTTAGATTTATAAAAAAAAATTTGGTGATTTGTTTACAATTGCGCAATAGAAATGGCATGCATTTTTCTAGTTTCTTTATAAATGGTGATTTAATGTGCGGCCTAAATCCGATTAGGCTCTTAGGAATAAATAAATTTTTTACCCCAACTATAACTCATAACTAAATTTTCTAAATAACTCATAACCTCACATAAAGCCTAGAGATTAAATCAAGATAACTAAAAGATTTAGCAACTCCTTAGTTGAATATTGTATGCTTAATATAATGCATCCATATTATTTCACTCTTGCTAAGAGAGGATTTTCATCCTTGCACGATAGGAAAAGACTTGATCTTTGAGGGTTTACTCTGTGGTGAAAAACATATCTTTCTCTCTAATTTAGCCAATAACTTCATTTTAATGTGTTTAGACATATACAAATCATACGACCTTTGTCAAAATAAATAGTCAAAATCAAATAAAAATTGAAAAGATTTGCATTATACTAAGTCATTACTCATATCACTCATATTCTAGTCTCGTAGATAGTGGGTTTAAGGACTTTAGTCTCTTTCTAAATATTAACTTATCTTTTGAATCATATGACTTAATGACATGATTTTAAAGTAAGAGGAGTTAGGTCATCAAGCGGTCGTAAGTCCGTGGTCGTGATTTGCTCTCTCTTGTGGAGATAAATTATATATCCATCTTCGCTTAGATTTAAGTCATGCTTTGGCTTATGTCAAAGCTCCTTAAATTTAGAATCAGGGTGGTGTTTTCTTTTGACAAGCATACACCTCACGTTTATAAACTTGTATTGTGAAATTATAAAGTCTAGCAATCTAATAAAATTCAACTCAAATAAATAATTCTCTCAATTTCAAACATATAAAGCTGTTATATAATGGGTGGAATCTCCTAAGTTTCCTAGTATCATGAGCATTCCTACTCATCATCTTTGGCTTCGATAATAGGTCTCTCCTTTTTTATCTTTCCCAATTGATTTTCTAAATATAACTAATTTTTTAATAACCCTTAAAATTTTTGGAGACAATAATAGTCTACTTTAATCGAGAGTATTCCTAAGGAATTCACCTTCTATAGAATATAATTAACTATGGGGGATTGTCCCTATAGAAAACTTTAAAACCCGATTTAAATAAGCATTGTTTTATTCATCCATGTAAAATTAGAGAAAAATCTCTGTTATATTCAAAAACTCATCATGCCTTAGAAGTCCTCATTAGGTGATTAGGTTCATTATATGATAGTGATTTTTTATCTTTTGAGATAATGCAATATTCTGTAATATCGTATCCGATCACTTTAATAAATAACCCCTCAAATTTGCATAGTATCCCCTCAAATCTGCGTAATATCTCCTCATATACATATTCAAAAATAAATACCACAAAGCCCATATGTTTTTCCTTTAGGGATGTTTGTACTAAACATTAATAAGAGGTTGTACCTTGGCATAGAGAGAGTTCAAGAAAAACTTGAAGTAGGGAGGACAATCATAGAGTCTAAAGGCTTTCATGTAAGTAGATCTAAACTGAATATATTAAGTATAATTTTAGTTATAGAAGATATAATAGCCAAGTGGTGATAACGAGTGATTGAGTTATTAAAAATATTTTTTGCCGTTATCAATTAAGGGGGATTTGAATTTTAAAACAGATCACACACCACCTAAGCTCAGTGATCAAGAGACAGGGCACCGGGCGGAGAAAATGGCGACGGCTGCGGGGGCTGCACGTCGAACTCTTCGTCTCCGCTGCTCTATTTCCTCTATAGTCAGCTTCCGTCCCTGGGGCTGCATTGGAACTCTTCCGCCTGCGCCTCGCATTTCCCGCCGGATACTGCCATCAATTGTTTCGAGGCTTCCTGGAAGTCGAATTGTGTTCTATGCAGTTCTTCATGCCATTTCACAGCGCCACCGCTTCGTCTTCACTTGAAGCTCTCTCGAAGCCATCAAAGGGTCATTCTCTATCTTTATTTCTAGATTTCAACTTGTGAAATTGGTTTAATTATCAGAATTAATTTTGTCAAGGCAACTAAATATCCTACGTAAAAACTTCTGATTTAAAAAAATGGAGGATTTGAATTTGGGTTTGAAAGCAGAATATTACCTCCTGAGATGTGCCATAGATGTTACTATAGAGTGTTGTAAAAGGTTGAAAGGTCTTCTAAGATTGACTAAGGTAGAAAATTTGAGTGTTTTTAAATAATTGACAAATTTGATGCCAAAAAACCTCACGGCTTGTTGAGTAAAAGTGAGCGAAACAAATTTTTTAGGCATATAATATTTGGATAATCCAAGTGAAAGTATCACAACATAATGGTACTTCTATTAAAGGGAGATACAAATTGAGTATTCTTTATTTACCTTTTAGGATACTCTTGATTGTCTATAAGGTAAAAAATTATATATACTTTTTATTTACCTAGCCAATTATCTTATCAAGTCCCTAACCTAAAATTCACAGTAAGTAGAAAAAATCTTAATAGAATAACTCACATCTTTAATAATTTTGTTGAATAATAATAAATTATAGGAAAGCCTAGGAACTAAGAGGAGAATTCAGACTCAAAGAACTAATGGTTTTGGCAGCTTTGATGCTAATTACGTTGACTCACCAACAATCCTAACTGTATTATCCTTCAAACAAAGATGAAAAGTTTGAAATAATAAGGCAACCTCTAACCCTTATCATATATGATCAGTGAGGCTCGTGATCTAAAATATTATGGCTTTCTATTTTTAGTATTTTGATGATTATTTCGACAAATTTTACGCTGACTGTCGACTACCTAATGCAACCCTTCACTTTTCACATCCGGACTTGGGACCGGCAATGGTAGCCGACCCTACCTAGTAGCCAACCCTCCAAGTCCCAATCTTTTCGAGCAACACAGTTTATGATTTTTGGTGCAAAAAAGTATTGCTTTGAAATTGATAAATGGTGTCTTGGACTATGTTGCGCCACCAGTGAGCATTGTTGTTTGGTTCTGGCCACGCATGACTAATAAGTAAAAATAATAATAATGATTTGCCTGTTCAATTAAAAAATAAAGATGAAAAATAAATTCTTTCTACATAGAGCATTAGAGATCTAAATGCTATTTGTGATGTAATATTAAAAATATGAAGTGAGAATTACATTACCAAAAAAGCGTACAAATCAAGAGCACACAAGTGAATAGGATGACGATGATGGACATGCAGGCAAATGCATAAATGAATTTTGGAGCAGTAAACACGCTATAACTGTTGCTAAGAGAAGTTGACGTTGAACTGAATTGGGAAAGAGTTGGTGAGAATGGTTGCCCTCAGAGTTAGATTGCACTAAATCTAGGTGATAGTTAATTTTTAATGTTAAAGGGTTCCAAACACCAGCGCTAAGCAGTTCTACACATCTGTTGTGTTGATCCTTCAAGATGCTGACAATCTTACATTGGAGAGGAGTCATGAATAGTGTAGGAATGGAGAAAGTTGTATGCAGAAAGCAAAGAGATACAATTGATGAGCTTGACTTAAGTAGGGAGCTTGTCTGACTGCCGGATGCAAAAGAAGAGGCCTTTACAGATTTTTACGAGCATGGTGTCAGAGACAGATATAGGAATTAAAAAAAGAATAAAATTATCACAATAACAAAGAGAAAAAAATTCCTTACTATACATCAGTTTGCACGTGCATTATCTAACTACTTTGGGTGAACATCAAGAATTTATTTCATAACCCTTCCTACCAAGAGTTAAATGAAAGTAAAGTGAAAGTCGAATGATTCTAGACAGCTCATAACCATGTTAGCATCGCAGTTTATTTCACTACCTTTTCCCAACACAACTAGATAGCACTCTCAAATAGGTTCTAGTTCACTGCCAACTGCTAATTTTTTCCTTTGGACATGCAAATCATCTCCATTTACATCCTATTGCCTTATTTATCAACCGTAGAATTCTTGATAAAAAAATTTTAAAAAAAACAGAAATTGGGGAGACAAGATCAGAGCCTGGTGGGTAAGACAATACTGAGAAAACCAGACCACTTCTAAGAGCAAGTAATGAAATACAGAAAGATAGTTGGTCTAATCTGGGTATGCAACATAAGTGGAATATGATACACCCGAAATATTGCTGGCCTATAATGCTTACTTTAGATAATAACTACAGATTTTTATTTATTAAAAAATATGTGCTAAATTTCTGAAAACAAAGACCATCCATTATAGAATAACGAATGAATAATTTAGGGACAAACTAATGGGTCCCAAATCAACACTAAAATCCTTTCAGTTGTTGATGAGATTTTAATACCGCCAGTATTAGAACCATCCACAGATATTTTATGAATGCATACATACATAAAGTACAACCGCAAATAGTAATTCATAGAATTTGCATCCAACAAAACAGGAACTTGTTAATTCAGTTTCTATTGGGCTATCCAACAGACAGCCAATGTTTAAAAAGCACAACAACAACAAGCCTTTATCCCACTAAGTGGGGTCGGCTATATGAATCCTTCGTCTCCATTGTGTCCTATTATGTGTCAAATTCTCATTTAATTCAAGTATACTAAGGTCATTTTTTAGACATCTTAACCAAGTTTTTTAGGTCTATCTCTACCTTTCTTAACATAAGGCAAATCTAATGCATCTACTCTCCTAACGGTCATGGACGCCGACGCTTTATGTGGCAAAATCATCTAAGGCTCTCTAATCTTATCACACCGAGTTGCTCCAACTTTTCCCCTAGCATACTCATTTCGCATTTTATCTCTAAGAGTAAAGCCACTCATCCACTGGTATCCTCATTTCTGTAACACTTAACTTAGTCTTATGCTTCTCTTTTATTGGCCAACATTCACCATATAAGTCATTGCGTCTTACCACCATCTTATAAAATTTTTCCTTAAGTTTAAATGGAATTTTTCTATCACACACAAAGCCGATGCATTCCTCCACTCAACCATCCAACTTCAATTCTACTAATAACATCTCCATCTATTTCACCATCATTTTGAACAATATAGCCTAAATATCTGAATCGCTAACTCTTATTAATGACTTGTTCGTCTAATGTCACAACACTACTATTAGAACTTCTACAACTAAAATTGCACTCCATATATTCGCTTTAGATCTACTTAAATGAAAACCTTAGACTCTAATATTGACCTCCATAATTCAAGTTTCTTGACTCCCTCTCTAGTCTTATCAACAAGAAGAATGTCATCAAAAAGCATACACCAAGGTACATCTTCCTATAAATGCCTAGTAAGAACATCCATAAGCAAAAGATAAGGGGCTTAAAGTTGATCCTTGATGTAATCCAATTGAAATGGGAAAATATTTTGTCAATCCTCCTTGTATTTGGACACAACAACTCTAGTATACATATCTTTAATGACTTGAATATAACCAATATTATATTAACTCTCGCTTCTAGAACTCTCCAAAGAACATTTTGAAACTTTATCATAAGCTTTCTAAATCAATAAATATCATAAATCCTCCTTACATTCTCTATACTTTCATCAAACCTCTTAACAAATATATAGATCCATAGTAGATCTACCCTGCATGAAACCAAACCGACAGAAACTTTTGTATCATATCAAATCCACGCTCTGCTCATTTCCTCTCCATAATTTTAATGTATGACACATTAACTTAATTCTCTATAATTTGCACCTTGTGCATCACCTTTATTCTTATAGAAACCAACAAACTCTCTCCACCATATCTAAAGATCTTTTTAGCTTTTAAAATAACATTAAAAATATTTGTAAGCCAAGAAATTCTTGATCTCCTAAACATTTCCACACTCTATTGGAATATCATCGTCCTATGTTTCCACATTTCATTTTCTTTAAAGCTTCACTAACTTCGATTTACTAATTTAACGATATAAAAATAAAATTCTTTTTTGTTTAGTATAAGTGCTAAAATCAATCATACATTCAGATCCTTCATTGAAAAGTTTATCAAAATATCTCATCCTTAATACATCATCCACCTATTTTCAATATTCTTTTCTAAGAAAAGCACTTTATTATCTTCATCCTTAATACATCTCACTTGAACTAGATCTTTACTTCTCTCGCTTCTAACTTATAAATACATCTTTTACAGATTCTAATCTAATCAGATAAATCACTAAAAGCTAAATTTTTCAGATCATATTACTTTCTCTCTGCACCTTATATCTTTCCCAATTCTCCACGCTTTTACATCTAAACCAAATTTTATAACGCTTTATTTCTTATATTTTCTGACACACTCCACCACCAACTATTTTTATTAAAAAAACTTTTCCTTTTGATTCTCCAAGACATTTTAAAGAACTCGCTTATCATTTTTTTTTTAATTTCACTATTTTTTTCCACATAATATATTTTTTATAAACATCGCAAATTCTCTCAGAATTTTTAAAATATTTTATTTCATGTTTTTAAGTGCTCCATCTAATCCGTGATAATAATTGATTTATTTTTCCTCTTATAATCTTTCATCTTAAAATCTAAAATTAACAATCGATGTGATTTAAATTTCACTGGAATAACCTTATAATCTTAAAATCTAAACGATATATTTTTCTCATTAAAATAATCAATCTGGTTTTACAAGATCCATTTTATAAGTATAAGATGCTCATCTCTTTTCTTAAATAAAGATATACAAAATCATAAGTAAGAAAAAAATTTAATATAATTCTACATTCTTCAATACTCCAAATCCATAACCACCATGAACACTTTTAAAATCTTCTACTACTCTACTAATATGTCCATTTAAATCGCTCCAATAAATACTTTTCTTCAAGAGATCTTTGTATTAATCCTCTAATTCATTCCAAAATTTTATATACATCCAAACCTACTAAAGCATAAACACTTATAACATCGATAATCTTAAGATCAACAATAATCTTTAAAGTTTATAATTCTATCTAATATTTATAATATTATCCTTCAAACTTTTATCTATAATCACACCTACACCATTTCTTTCGACTTCTAAATATCAAAGTTTAAAACCTAAACTATCAATCTCCTCCTTCTCCCCAACCCATTTAGTTTTGAACACATAAAATATTTATTTTTCTATAAATCATAATATCTATTAATTCCATTACCAGTAAGAGTACCTATATTCCAAGATCCTAACCTAATTCTAGTTTCATGGACTAACTTATTTGCCATATGTCCATAATGTGGAACCCTTGTATTTAACATCGCACTCGCCGATGCACCTTCGACATTTTTTCATTCAGTCATAGACACGCCGCCTGTGGACGCCTAAGATTAACACAATGATTTAAAAGATTCATGTCATGATTATTTCAACAAGTTTTACACTAGCTGGAGACTACCTATTGCAACCCTCCACTTTTCACATTCGAACTTGGGACCGGCAATGGTAGTGTTTAAAAAGCACAATAATCTGAAAATACATGATGTACTTCCACCATTCTTTCAAAAACAAATAGCAAAGCAAATATTTTATATTTCATTGAAGCTCATATATTCCGTAACTTCATATTTAAAATAATGTTTTTCAGATAACACAATTCTAACATATTTTAAAAACATTTAATTATGGAGGGCATGTTATATAAAAGTATAGTGTAGCAGAAGACAGTGAACCAACATCACATCATCTTATGATAACGTGGAGATGGTGTGCAAATGTGTTAGCTTTACGGAGTGTAAAGATCACTTCTCTTTATTGTCTACACAGGCATAACAGTTCTGCAGATCATTTTAAAATAACTATGCTTCCTATTTTACCAAGCTAAATTAACTGTACTTAAAAATCAAGCTAAACTTTTTGGACATACCAAATAAAATAATGATTAGTACCAATGAAGATAAAAAGCATAAAATGGTGTGCCAATTTATAAAAAATATCCTGACTGAGAATTGAGTAAGAATTTGTGATTGCGCTAGGCTAGCATAACAGCGCAAAAGCCAGCATACAACTCTATATATAATGGTACAAGTATACAAGGTAGATGATGCCCAATGATAAAAAAGACCTAGAATGCCAGCTCATGTGACACTGCCCACAGCATTCTGGGATATAGCAAAGGGGTTATATGGCCGGGAAAAATAGAGCAGAAATAAATATCAGATGTTACAAACTTCAATGAAGAAAATGCAATAGAGAAACGATAAAATTAGAGTGCAAAACCAATAAGAAAAAAGAAAATCAAGTAATAGGTTGACGACAAATCTAAAATAAAAAAGAATACATATTGCACAAATGAAGTTGGACGTGCCCTGTCGAAGTGTGATTTTGTTTCTAGAGCCTTGAGTGAAGCGAAACCCCTTTAGAGGCCTCATTTCTAATGGTACTATTGACAAAACAGTAAAAGGCAAACATCTTAAAGTTCCCTATACTAGCAGCCATACTAAATTCTTCTGAACACTTTTGAAAAAACTACAAATAATGCTACGTAATAAATTTAAAAACACTACAGCAAAGGTCAGACCTTGATTATAATAATTACTTTATTAACCAGCAGTGCATGCCAACAATGCAGATTAGGCTCCATAATAGATCTACCTGGTATGAAATTAAACTGGTTTTAAGAAATTTTTATATCACGTCATAACATATGCTCAATTACTCTCTCTTATAATTTTATGTATGGCACATTAACTTAATTCCTCTATAACTTGCATACTCTTATGCATCACCCTTATTCTTAAAAATATGAACTAATAAATTCTTTCTCCACTTATCTAACATCTCCTTAGTCTTTAAAATAATATTAAGAAGATTAGTAAGCCAAAAAATTCGTTGATCTCCAAAGCATTTCCTTCATCAGATCCTATTACTTTTCCGTATTATATTTTCTTTAAAGCTTCTCCAACTTTAGTTTTACTAATACGGTAATAAAAATAAAATTCTCTCCTTTTCATTTAGAAATCAATCATATTCTCGAAACCTTCATTAGAAAGTTTATCAAAATATCTCATCTTCCTATATTGAATATCCTCTTCTAAGGAAAACATTTTTTGATCTTCATCTTTAATGCACTTCACTTAAACTAAATCTTTATTTCTTGTATCTCTCTGCTTAATTACCTTATATATACATTTTCGCTATATTTAATATCTAATCTATTATATAAATCAGAAAATGCTATATTCTTTGTATCATATATTGCTTTCTTAAAATATTTACAAGTCACTCTATATCTTTTTCAATTCTATGAGTTTTTACATCTAAATTAATTTCCATAACAAACTTTCTTATTTTTATTATTTTTTTGCATATCTTGACATCACCACCAACTAGTTTTTACTAATAGGAGATTTTCTTTTTTATTCGTTAAACACATTTTTTGCAACTTGCTTAATCTCACTTACTACATTTTCTCATATAACATTAACTTTCTCATTAACATCACAAATTCTTAGATCTTGTAGCTTGCTCTTAAAAATATTTTTATTAGCCTTTTTAAATATCTCCATCTAATCATAGGCCAATATTTTGATTTACTTTTTTATATTTCAACCCTTCATCTTATAATCTAAAACTAATAGTCGATATTGGTACTTAAACTTTCATCTGAAATGACCATATAATCTATAAAATCTAAATGATCCATTTTTCTTATTAGAAAATAATCAATCGCATTTTAAATCTAATCTTATAAATGATAATATGATCTTTTTTTCTTAAATAAAGTATTAGCAATTATCAAATTATAAGCTAAAATAAAATCTAAAAATATCCTATCTTATTTATTAATCACTCCGGACCCATAATCACCATGAATATTTTTAAAATCTTCTATCACTTCTAACATACCCATTTAAATCTCATCCAATTAATACTCTTTCTTCCAGAGGTATCATTTGTTTCTTTATATGTCATTCCAAAATTTTTCATTCAAGCATACATCCAAACTTACTTGATGGACATAAACACATATAATTTTAATAATTTTAGCATCAATAATAATCTTTAAAGTTATAACTTTATCTCTAATTCTATTAAATTCTATAACATTATTCTTCAAACTCTTAATTATAATCACACCTACATCATTTCTAATATGATTTATACATGAACACCAAAGTTAAAAACCTAAACTGTCAATCTCCCAAGCCTTCTCCTCAACCTATTTAATTTCTTGAATGCAAAAGATATTTATTTCGATGAACTAAAATATCTATTAATTCCATTAATTTACTTGTTAAGAGTACATATATTTCAAGTTCCTATCCTAATTCTAAACTCATGGAATAGCTTCTTTGCCCACTTCCATCCATAATGTGAGAACCATTGCTTATTTAACATTGTACTTTGACAGATGTGGTAGCCCTTTTAAAACTCAAAAGTTAAATAAACTTAATTTGAACATGAACTAACTCGTTTATTTTTATTCATGAACTCATTTATTGTCGACAAAAAATTTGTTAAATGCTCGATATTAAGCTCGTATATTACTTAAATAAAATGTGATTATATAGGACCTATTTAATTATAAATTTTATAGTAAAATATTACAATGTAACATAAATAATACTATTTTATAAATATTTATTCATTAATTAATTTATTAATTACCTCATCAGATGTTTTAGCTTTTATTTTAAAAAATTTTAAATTCCATTGCCCATCTATATCTGATTCACTCCATTAAAAAAAATAAAATCTAAATAAATGTTAAATCCCTAACTCTAAAACCCTTAACCAATCTTCCTCTTTGACTCTCCCTTAGCCCTCATCTCTCTCGCACTTGCATCTCCCTCCCAATCTTTCGCTAGAGCAAGGTTGCTACCAATTCACACTATCACAGAGGGGCAGGATGGGTGAAGAGGGATTCAAGATTCCTAAGAGGACGCAGCTCGATTATTGACAAGCTTTATTTATATATTCAATGAATTAGTTTGTTAGTACTTATCTATATTTTTTTATTACAAGAAAGTTTATGATTTATATAGTATAATAATTAGTGTAAAGTAGTTAGATACTTATTCCAAATTTATTCAATTTCTTGTTTGTTTAGTTTTATAAAATTATTTGTTTATAATTTAATATAAAAAGCCAAGTGCTCGTTTGAGTTTTTGAGTTTTTTATTAACTCATTGAAGTAAGCATTCAATTAATATAAATAAGTCAAGTCTAATCATTGAAAAATTTTAACAAGTCAAGTATGAACCTACATGTGAAAGCTCGATTCAAACTCAAGCCGAATATGAACAACTTATAATATGACCAAGCCAAGTCAAATTCATGACATACTCAACTCAATTACACTATTTGTATTCAACTATCTCTTTCTTTTAGAAAGATTTAAACGATTTGACGTACCATTTCTTTCAAGAACTTGAATATCTTAAAAAACTACACTTCTCCATTAAGGTACTATCAAGGCTTCTTAAATATTCTTGGAAATATCCATGCTTGATAGATTTATAGGAAAGGCATAAAATTTAGAAGATAACAGTCATAGAAAATTTAATGACTAATAGAGTATTTGAATAAAATTCTTATGCTTTATCTGATAGTAGCAATTAGAATGTTTGGATTATCCTCAAAATCAATAATCTCTTGACCTTGTAAAGCAGTGTCATAATTCAGATCAGACATTGGGTTTTTCAAAAGAAATGTTTTATTCTACATTTCCAACTGATTTTTTCTATTGTCTGGAACAGACGATTCTATCATTTGCTTGTTGTATGTGATCTCGCAGCTTTCAGAGTATTTGGAAGATTTAGATTCAAATAAGTGACATTCAAGTAGGTTTAGAAGAGGTGTACGTTGAGATAAAATATAGCTAATTATTGTAAAACTTATATTCATAGTATGAGTTCGTATTTACTCCTTAAATGTGAATTTTGAGAAAAAAATGATTTTTTTAAAAAAAGCTACACCCATGATGATGTCATATTTTTTAGTACTAGGATAAATGGATAATAACATTTGTATTATCGTTGATGAGGAAAGTAGCCAATAAAAATGTATTTTATTAATTTTAGAGCAAATTTGCTTTGATGTGGAGGAATATGCACAAGAACAAAGTGGTCAAACACCTTAAAAGGAATGGTCCGAATGCGTCCATCTATGGGATAAGCTTGGGTGAGAGTTTGGCAAGAATTTCTAAATTTTAGAATTCTTTATGGCATACCCTTAATGAGATAAATAGTACTAAGGACAGCCTTTCCAACAAATATTTTAAGACATTACTAGCAATCCCAATTGATCGAATAAACTTCAAAAGATGATTATTTTTTCCCTTATTTATCTCATTATCTCATTTTGTTAGGAGTGTATTACAAGAACTATTGTGAAAAAAATTTTATTGAAGCAGATATTCTCTAAGCATAGAATGAATATATTCTTTTATATTATCAATCCTAAATACTTGAATTTGAGTTTTGGAGTAAATTTGTTATGATATTAAAGTTTTTTGAAAAATGACATTAGTTTCAAAGTTTTTCATTAGAAAGACATAAATCATTCTAGTAAGGCATCAACAAAGAATATAAATCAACTTAGTACCCAAATATTAATCACTTCAGATAGTCTTCAAATATTTGTATAAATGATAGCAAATGATTCAGAGGCTTTATAAGGATGAGTAGGGTAAATGTTTTTAAGGTGTTTAAATGATTGGCAAGAGAACAACAACAACAACAAACCTTTATCCCACTATATGGGGTCGGCTACTTGAATCCTTCTTCTCCATTGTGTTCTATTAAATATAAAATTATCATTTAATTCTAATGAAATAAGGTCATATATTATACTTTCTAACAAAGTCTTTTTAGATCTACCTCTATCTTTCTTAACATAGGTTAAATCCAATACATTTACTCTCCTAATTGGGACATTGGACGGCCGATTTTTTATGTGACCAAACCATCTACAGCAACTCTCTCTAATCTAATCTACCACTAAAGCTACTCCAACCTTTTCAAATATATATTCATTTCTTTTGTCTATAAGTGTAAAGACACTCATCCACCTGAACAATCTCATCTCTACAACACTTAATTTTATGCAAACATTCTTCATAAGCAATACAAGTCTCACCACCATCTTATAGAATTTTCCATTAAGTCTAATCAGCACTTTTTTATCACACAACAGGCCCGAAACATTCTGCACTTCAACCATCAAGAATTCTGCTAGTAACATCACCATCAATTTCACCATCACTTTGAATAATAGACTTAAGATATCTAAATTGTTCATTCTTTTTTAATGACTTGATAACCCATTTATTACAACCCCATTTTTAGATTTTTTACAACTAAAATTACACTCCATGTGTTCGATTTTAGATCTACTCAAACAAAAGCCTTTAGGCACTAAACTTAACATCCATAATTCAAGTTTCTCTTGAACTCACTTTCTAGTCTTATCAACAAGAAAAATATCATCAGCAAAAGGCATACACCAAGGTACATCCTCCCATAAATGTCTAGTAAGAATATCCATAAATAAAGCAAAAAGATATGACCTTAAAGCCAATCCTTGATGTAATCAAACTAAAATAGAAAAATACTTGATCAATCCTCCATGTGTTTGAACACAAGTAATAGCTCCAGTATGCAATATAGTGTAAATGAAGAGAGATGGGAATACATTTTTATGTACATGTAATTAGGATGACCAAGGAGAAAGTGCTACAATATTATTATACTTTCGATAGAGGAAGATATATAGTAAGCATGAATCTCTTGCTTTCTAGAATTCTCTTCAACATTTATGAGAAAAATACCAACATTTTTCTTCGCATTACCTATTATCCTTCTCAAAATCATATTTTGGAGTTCATAATGCCTGAAAAAATTTAGAGATACAATTCTCAGCTTAGATAAGATTTTTAATGAGGTATTATATTAATATTGATATTTATATTATATTATAAGCATGGATCAACTTTATTTATTCAATGATTAAAATATTTTGTAAGGTTCATTACTCGAATTATATTTAAACAATTTGCACTAGGAACAGTCATTGGCTCAATAGGTTTTTTGGAAGTTAATTACCAAGTTTTTTTAGCATTTGACCTTAACTCAAAAATAAATTAATCCTTAGGAGAAATATCAAACAGAATAAATAAAATTGTAAAATAAAAGTAAGAAACAAACATCAAATACGAAAATGGAAACAACTCTCATTTTTGAGTCATGTTTGCCCGCAACCAATCATAACAAGCGATTTAGACTATGATATATGAACACTTCTAAATGTTGACCTCCATATATGTTTCATAAGTCGAGTCAAGCTCACAAGTCGAATTCAACGGACTTGGAAGTGGCGATCGCAAATCGGGCTCAAAACGCATGCGGGCGTCGCGAAAATGGTTGGCGACCTCCGATCAACGAACGACTTCGTCGTCAGCGTTGAGCGTCCAAAATTGATCGATATAAATATTGCAATCCGATGAAGTCGATTAAGCGCTGGTATCAATGTCGGCCGCGCGCTCGAATCGAAGCTACCGATGTTGAGCGGCCTCCGTTCATTGAAGCGATCAGCGTCGTTCTTGAAATATCAGTCGAATGAGGCTATCGCGCTCAATTCATACGATGCGTCGGCGGTCGGAGTAATATCGTATTTTGAGCGAAAGTGACTCGATTCAATCCGACTTAGGCAAGCGGCCTCCGGTGCGGGGCTTGCGTCGTTGCGTCGAGCGTCAAAATTACCTTGAGTAGACATCCAATTTGATTAAAGTTTTTGGCTTTAAAATTTTGTCGAAATTAGCACGTATTTCGAGATAAATCTATCTAATTATCTCCTAATTGCACCCAGTCAACACCTTGGAACTTGCGGCCACCCATCCCATCACTTCCATATCCTAATTCAGCGCCCCATGCTATTTGACTCTCGCTGATTGGAAATAATGAATCCCCCTTTTTCGAGAATGGCAGTTTATGCGTGCTCTCTCTCTTTCTCGCGATCCTCAAAAAAAGGAAAACCTCAGGCGAACGAGCAAAAAAAAAAAACTTGTTTTTCCGTCTCTAACGCGAATGGGCGAACCCTCTCCGATCCCGTTCGTTCGTCCCGCAACAAACCCCACAATGAACGGGCATCTCCTCGAGCCCGCCGCACTTCCTCCCTCACGCACACAGCCGAACAAGCAGCTTCATTCCCTGCTGCAGAATCCTCCCCTTCTCGGTTCCAAACTCTCGTCGTTCCAGCCAACCAGCCCGCCATACTTCTTCCGCTCCGCAGCGATGGGCTGTGACGCCTAATGTCTTGGCGGCAGCATGACATTCTTGTCGACGGCGGTTGTCCGCCACCAGAAGCGGACCACTCGATGTGAACTCACTAGCGATTGGTGTCAATAATTCCATGGAACATCCTGACTTTTATATGAAGGTTCCTTTTGCTGCTATTTAGTGGGACTCAAGGAAACAGCTCATTTGCGAGGATATAAGGAGAAGGAATGCCGATATAGTGTGCCTTCAGAAAGTGGATAGATATTATGATCTTGAGATTAACTTGAAGAAAGAATATGTAGGTAGATACAAGCGCCGCACCAGAGTTGTGAAGGATGGATGTGCTGTATTTTGGAAAAATAGAAGGTACGCAGCAAACTGATTCAAGAAGGGTAGTCATTGGTAATGTCCATGTCCTTTTTAATCCAAAGCGTGGAGATATCAAGTTAGGATAGGTCCGCATATTATTGCAGCAGGCTCATGCACTTTCTGAGAAATGGGGTGGAATACCAATGGTGCTTGTTGGTGATTTCAACAGCACTCCAGAAAGTGCGATCTATGAGTTCTCATCAACATTAGAGCTGAATATCACCAGACATGATAAGAAATTCCTAGCCGAATTTGAAAGATTTCAACCTCCCTTCATGGTTTCTCTGGCTTGATTAATCATTCTTGGACCGATGAAGAATTGAAAAATGCAACTGGTCATTCAAGCTGCAAGCTACTTTCGCATCCTTTTAAATTGCAGAGCTCATATGCTCGTATCAGTGGTATTGGAAGGACTATGGGTTATTGTGGAGAACCATTACCTACTATCTATCATTCAAAGTTCATGGGAACTATTGACTATTTGTTGTATTCAGGAGAGCTTGAACCTGCTAGGGTTCTGGATACATTATCCATTGCTACATTGAAAAGTATAGGTTGCCTCCCAAGCCAGAAAGAAGAGGTAGGTTTTGAACATCAAGAAGCTTTGATACCCAGCGTTCTTACTCCAGAGGCATTACCATCAATGGAAGAGCTACGAGAGAAGCAGCTCACTGATCCTCGTCTTCCCATACCATACCGAAATGATGTTGCTAGAAGAAAATTTGTTCCTTGGCCTATCGAGCTAAGATTCTGTGCATTGAACAACTCAGCTAGATTAATAAAAGCAAGATTGAACTATTGGTTTAGAGCAAGAGGGAAACTTTCAAATGATCAAGCTTTGCATAGGTACGAAGATCCCATCATGTTAGAGTTGTGGTTGAAGACTTTGTTATGCTTTCGGTAAGCTAACGAGTGAAGACTACTGACGTGGTGTAAATAAGGCTTCGACCGTTATCGAGTAGAAGGAAGGTCGAATAACGTCGACTATATGGACGGCGTCGGGGAGCTGCCAATTTTAGATTGATGGGAGACTTAAACGAAACAAATAAAGTGTTGAGCAAATTAAACTTATTGAAATGATAAATTAAATAATAAACCTACATATATGTTTTATCGAGTGTTTGAAAACTCAATTATCTTAGTAGACGGATAAGATGTAGTGTGAAGGACGAGTTATGCCGGTAGATAACGGGAAGGTCAATATGTTTAAGTGGGAAAGCCAGGAGAGCTGAAATTAAGCTGACGAACTTAATTAATTTAATAAAATGAACTTGAAGCTCAAAATTAAAATTACAGTGTTTGACCGCAGTATACTCTGAAATTTAAAGGTAGAAGGTGAGTAGTGTTCTGAAGACAGACAGATTATGCTCAGTGGAGGCGGCGAAGGCAAATAGACTCGATGCAACCCCATTAGGGGATGGCGTAGAGTTTTGATGGGTGACGGAGAATTAAATAGAACAAATAAAAGTGTTGATGAGCTTAAATTGAGCTTGTTTGAGAATAATAAATTAAAGAATAAACCTACATATGCAAAAATTCTATAAGTCTTTTAATAAGAATGAGCTTTCAGGGGACTTGACGGATAGCCTACGAGGTAGAATAAACATTGAACATATTGAACTAATAAGGCTTGAAAGCTCGTCAATGATCATAAAGCGTATTCTTTATTGAACATTCAAGTTATGTTACGATTCATATTGAACAATGGGGTTGAGCTATATACCACATTAAAATCGTTCAGAGCAAAAAGAATTTGAGTGAGACTTGTGATGAGCCTACAGCTTCTGGCGATCCGAGCTAGTTTAATTGAAACTTAAAACCAAATGACATGAAAAATGCAAACAAATGAATATTAATCAAAATAATTGAGCAAGATAAATCTTACTTGTGATTATGACATATGTACTGGCGAGCAAAATCGTCAATGATCATATTGAACTAATAAGCAACACATTGACGGATCGCCTACGAGGAAGAATAAACATTGAACATATTGAACTAATAAGGCTTGAAAGCTCGTTAATGAGCATAAAGCATATTCTTTATTGAACATTCACATATTGAGCAATGGGGTCGAGCTATATACCACATTAAAATCATTCAGAGCAAAAAGAATTTGAGTGAGACTTGTGAGAAACTACGAGCTTCGACAATCCGCTAAGTTTAATTGAAACTTAAAAAAACCATGAGGTGAACTAAATGCAAACAAATGAATATTAATCTAAATAATTGAGCAAGCGAAATCTTATCGGATTAGCAACACATTGTACCAAGCGAGGCGTTAATTAAAGATTAAATTAAACTCTTGCATATTATAAAGTATGATTAAAACTCAAATTTAATCTCAAAAGTGTACAAGTATTACATACGCGTAGGTCCCGACCTATCTTTGAATCTTAAACTTAAATTATGCAGTATCTTCTGTGAGTTGATTCGGTTTGATCTTAAACCGTTCGGGCAAAATCTAAAAATTCAATAATTATATTATAATATTTTTAATCTGTAAAATCTCTAAAAGGTAATTCGTATAATGATGCGTCGATCTATTATTAAATTAATAAATTGGCGTGATCGAAATAATAAATTAAATTGATCAACACATTGATGATGGGTTGTGTTATTTGAATATTTCAGGAGGATTTTAATAATAATAATAATAATAATCTATTCAAATTCTAATGAATCATTATTAAGCGATCAAATATTCAAACAAATATATATATATATATATTAAATGAAATTAATTATTTAAATTTAAAGTAAAATCCATTAAACATATCCATTTTGTCGAGGGTGAAATTAAGAAAATTTTTTTTGAAAATCGATGTCATCATCATGTATTTTCACTCAAATAATCTTGGCGTGGGGCGTGGCCTTCCTTCCAGCGTGATTTAGCGCAAAATGGCACGTAAATGGCGGTTACAAAAGCCCTCTAACAGGGTTTTAGCGATATGGCACCATTAAATTACGGTCCGCGCCATGAATGTTCAATGCTTTCTTCTTTGAAATATATATAATGTATTTTGATAAGGATGTAACAGTCTACAAGGCACCGCAGACGGTAACCATGTGTGGCCATGACCCGGGATAATCGAACCATGGGATCTAGATCGGCGCATCGTCGTTCACCATGCTTTTAAGTTAAATATAATGAATTTCATAATCATTCTAAAACTCACATCTTGTTATTATACTCATAGCGACCAACATTAACCTTAATCGAAAGTTCTCTCTCGGCGTTGAGGGGTAACTTATAGGTGTTTTTATAGGAAACCCAGATCTAAAGTCCTCATAAAATGAGGGAAATCCCACAGGTAATATTATCTACTATTCATCTTACAAATTACATGACATTTAAATCACTCTCTTAATGAAGAATTGGTGTAATTTTGAACACTAAAAAGAAGTATCACGATTATCAGACGAGTCCAGTGTAAGACACGGTTAAAGCGTGTCAAATTTAAAAAATTTTAAAAATTAAAAAGGACAAGTGTGTCCGAGACACATGTCCTAAATAATTGAATTAATATTACATAAATAATATTTTTTAATTAATTTGTCATAATGAGTTTTTGGAATTTGGAAAATGTGATTTGAGTGAAAAAGAGGAGATGATAAGAGATATTTATTATAAATAATTAAAATTATAGAAAATTATAATTACATTTATAATTTAGAATAGATAATAAATTTTATTAATTAAAATTATTAATGTATAAAATAAATTAGATATATATATATATATTACTTAAGTAATTAATTTAATTTTCATGATTAAATGACTTATCTTTTCTATTTTTTTAAATATTTTATTTATTTAATTAATATATATTATTTTTAATTATTATTATATCATGTCTACACGCGTTCGTGTCTCATATTTTTCATACTAGAAGTGTTTCGTGCCCGTGTCCTCGTGTTCGTGTCTGTGCAATATAGGAATTAGATCAATTTTCGCCTTAAATAAATTCATCATTAAAAATTTTCATTTAAAAGCTAGTAAAAATATTTTTCATTAATTGAAAAAAAATTATCAAAAATAGAGTTACGAAATAAAGAGTAAACAAAAAAAAGTATTACATAAGAAAAAGTTAAATAGTATCTTTAAAAAGATCTAGAGCTTGTCTGGAAATTTAAATCTATCCCTTTCTCCGAGACTAGAATCCATCCAAAAATAAGCTCAAGAACAAATTATCAATGAAATTTACTTATCAGATTTGATAGCATTAGAAAAGATTATATTGTTCCTTTCATTCCAACTGCTCCAAATAGTCGAAAGCAAGAGCATGGCACAAACGTCTTTAGCAGCAAATCCACAAGTCTAATATAACTTTTTCACAAGAGATTAAAGGTTGTAAAAAAATTTGAATTTGACCAAAAAAACCCTAATGAATGCGATAGAGATAATCCAATAATTGTTCCATGGCAAAAAATTTGAATTTGACAAAAAAAAAAAACCCTAATGCATGCGGTAGAGATAATCCAATAATTGTTCCAATAGCATAGAAGCACCTCAAAAAGATCACTAATTCTAACTTTGTTGTCAAAGCCCCATGAAATTGCAAATAAAATTCATACCTATACAACTTGGATAAAAGGCACATGGATAGGGACTTCATCTTTTCTAACAGTAGAACAGGTTTTTGAAGTAATTTTTCTGCATCAATGACAATCAAATGCACTTCTACAATCTCCAACAAGGTACCATTTTCAGAAAACGTAGATAAGTGAAGAATGCTTAACTAATGATCTAGTGGGAAGAAAGAGTTGTTCAGAAAAAGATCTAACCTCGTTCCTACCAGAGGAAACTGAAGGAATACCAAATTGCACAATGCACCTATTTTTCTGAACACCATTTTTCTTACAACCAAAACAAGTCATTCCAAAAAATTAGAGAATTTTAAATCAAGGTAACCCCACACACCCCAAATACAAAGAATGCATCGATCACAACTATTTCTGTGGATTGAGCAACTTTCCTCAAAGAGCAAACCCTACCTAGTATAAATTTGGATTATGAGAGTCAAACATCTTAACAGGTTTTCGGTGATGGGGAATCTCAAGGAGATGATGACAAAGGCGAACAATAAAGTATATGCATGGCATCAAAAAAAGTACACAAAAAATATTCTGCCATTTGTCACTTGCTCAACAAATTTCAAAAAAGGTAAATTTGCTATTGTAAAATCACAACCATCATATTCACCTACTGACCCTTCTTTCACTCATGTATGTATGCATGTGTCTCTAAATGAGACCTCTTGACAATGAACCGCTTATGTGGTTTAAAATAACAAAAAAATTTCAAGCTCTTAATAAAAGTTTAACTATTATGCAAAAAAATTGACATCTAAAAACAGCCTATGAAAAAGCTATGAAGTATGCTTTATATAAACGCCATTTTATTCAAAACAATAGTGCTCCTTTTTATGTCAATTCCCTTAATTGATCATTCAAAAAAAGTAAATATTGTACACCCATGTTTATTTGGGTTAGATTCATCTTAGTCATTAAGGGGGCCTAAACTAAATTCAAGAAGTCACTTGATTATCTACTAACTGAACTGACTACATCTCGAAACTTGTCAATCCAAAAGTCACATGAAACTTAAGTCGTACATATCTAAATCTCATTAAGTTGCCCAAAAGAATAAACCTGAGTCAAACCTCTACGCTATTGATTCTCCAAAAAATTAATCATAATGGCCCATTTGCCAATGCTAAGTCGCCCAAAGTACTCAATAACTGATTAGGAATTCTTACCAAAAAAACTCACTGTTGGCATCAAAAAAATTTTAAGAAAAAAAGGTTAACATAACTATAACGAAGAATCTACACATGTTAGCAGCTGAGTGATAGCAACTTCATGATTACACAGAAATAGTCTATCACCTCTCAAGCTTTTGAATTAATATCGAATTTAACACCAAAAAGTTAATGTAGATTGATAATTACTAACCTAAAAGCCTTTACACCCTCTTTGAGAACAGGATCTTCCAGAATATTTCTGGAACTTATAGGAACTCCTGTAATAGCATGCCAAAAGATAAAATAAAACACACAAACATATGCAACTAAACAAGAAATAAATAGTTATTTATTTGGGCTAATATACTTTGTTCAATAAAGTACATTAAAATTAGTTGCATGCAAGTTTACCGTATTGTTGCAGAACTTTGACTGCCAATGCACTGAACCCACAACGAGGAGCATCAGGAACACCCTTCATATAAACCATCACTGGATTTATCTTAACATCCTATTAAATGCATTCATTCAATACCGTGAAATGTAGAAGAGTTAAAAAAATCATGCATAAACAATAATGCTAAAAATTGCTCAAGTTTTATTCACCTGTCGAACAACATCATGCAGAGATTCCAGACCCTTCCAATTTATTGGTGGAACAAAAATCTTCATGCGTATCTGAATCACCACTTATCCTTGTTGAATACTTCAAACTTTGACCAAAAAAAGGAACTGATACCACCTGTTAAGAGGTTTTATAATAATCATCATTAGCATTATCCAATTTACTTGGAGTAAGCTTATAGATCCTCCGTCATCCATTCTTTTGAGTACCACATAGGTGTTAATATATATTTTTTCTGCTGCATAAATCAAACTCCAAATCTCCTCTTTGAAGATAAGGGGCAACACCACGGGCTATGCACCATGTTATGTTTGGCTAGCTCTTTCTCTTCATAATGCTTTGAAAATTAACTCAACCTACCCATCTTATTTGGTGGATAGTCTTTTCTCCAATGTAAATGCTCGAAGCACCTGAAAACTATTTTTTATTGCATCATCTTCAAAAGGTGATACTATTATCATCTAACTATTATAATTATCATTGCCTTCCATCACTTTACCACACATGAGTCTTAACATTATCTCAACTTAGTTTTTACTATTAAGTCTCTAGGATCCCTATAAAATAATTGATTTGATGATATTTTTAAAGAAGCTAAATAAGATCCCCAAAATATAATCTTTATCACCTAATAAACCAGCCAGCTTTAACTTTTTAAGTTATTTTTAAACGTAAACAGTTAAACCATCATTATTATGTATAATTAATCAAAGATATGTAAGTCTATCAAAGCTATTTAATTAATTGATACTACATCTAATGATCTAGTTGGAAATATTTAAAATTTTAGTAGTAACATTACATTTTCTTATCTGTAGCAGGAAAAGAAAGTTAGAGTACAAAATTATACTTGAATTAGCTACATAACCGTAAAATAAATCAATCCCTCAACTTCCCTTGATGAAAAAAAAGGTCCATGACAGGCTTTTAAAAAACGTATCGGATTAAAATAAAAAGAAGGATGGCAATAAGTGTAGTTTACATCAAGGCCCGCACAAGGTATACTGTGGTACTGGCAGATCAACAACTAAAACTAGACAGTAACAAATGTAAACTGCTTGCAATGAAGACACGCTGTTCAAACATCAAATTAAAAAAAAAGGTACAAACATACAGACATGAAGTAAGAAAGAAGTAATCTCGGACCCAAAGGGAGGGAGATAGCGTTTGGAGAATAACCTTGAACCCCAAAATAATGCTAATAAATTCCAAAACCTGATATGCATCTGTAGTGTTAAATATGAACTCATTCAAATGTAATATAAGCAACTAACAACCAACATAAATCTCAAATGTAATAAAAACAACAACAAACCAACATAGATCTCTTGTTCCTCTGGAGTCTTTTCCAAGGAATATTAGAGCTATGGATTCATTTAGCATTAGATGAAGTAATGTCTCCATTACAAATATTGTTAGCAAAGAAAAAGAGAAACAAGTACAAAAACACTGAGTGGGAGATTCTTACCCTTGACTCAAAGGAACGAGCAACGCCTCTAGAAACCAAGTTGGATAACATCCTCTTTGCCATTTTTCTAGAGTGATTTTGAGGAGTCAAGTTAGTAACTAATAGACAAAAAACTAATGTGATCAATAGCAATGAAAAAAAATTGAGTTTTAATATGACAAAGAATGAATTATAGAATATATGAAACAAGGAAAGAGGTTAATCATGCATGGTTGTTTCCAGAAAAATAAAATTTCAATATAAATCAATTCAAAATTATAACACCTGCAGAAATTTACATGTGGTAGTAACTCTCAAAATCAGAGTTTGGCATCATTATGGACAATAACTTGTTGACAATAAAACAATGTGTCCTCCCATGTCTTCCCATGCAGCTTAATTAGATTTGTGCCAATCTTTGGTAATGAAACTGACAAAGTATAAAGATTACAAGGGGACAAATCCATCTACATGTGGGGCAAAAAACCTAGCAGCTAAGCATAGACTTACTTGTTTATAAAGCAATATATTTATCATGCATGCCTTTTTTTAACCACATTCGCCATCAAGATTTGCATTTACAGGACATCAGCTTGACATTATTACCAAATCAAAACTAATATTGGCCTCTAATGAACATAAATATAGTAATAAATTTTGACCTGACCTAAGGCCAGCCTGTAATCAACTCAATGGCTTCGAGCTTGGTTCAAAATCGAATCATGAGTTGACTCATTCGATTTCAAGTCAACTTGAATAAAAAATTAATAGATCTCAGTCCAACATGTTTAAATTTTGAGCTAGTTCAAATGGAGTTGCTAAATCCAATCTAGCTTGAAATCGAAATGAGATAACTCATTCTGATTGAACCAACTCGAAATTCATTGACAAGAAACTATAAGAATTGAATTGTCACTTGGTTTCAAATCCAGAACAATGCAAAACTAAATAGAATTACCTCATGGTATACTACACAAACAATCCACCATTTTATTTAGAATTTTGCAAAATATATATGATATATAAAACTTTATTTTATAATTTAAAAATATCTTCAATCAAATTTTGAATCTATCTAAGCCCATCCACCTACAGCTTGAAATAAAACAAACTAAGAAATTTGGCTCATGGCTAGGCTCATTTGGCTCGATTTTAGTTAGACCTGAATAAAAAATTGATTAATTTTTGGACGATCTTCAACCTTTAAGCTGCAATCTCAACCCTCATGAGTATGTACTCAGATTTGCATAATCAAATCTAGCATATTATTAATAATAAATTATGTTTATAATTTATGCTAAAAAATTAATTAATTTACTTAAGTTAATATACTTTAACTAACTTATTTTAATTATTAAGCTTGATTTGACTTTAATTAACATGTACATATCTAATTTGCTTGATTTCACATCAACAATTTCAATGAATAAATTTTTTATTGATCTTAGTTACATTATGTATATTATAATTAGCGCGACTTAAAATCCAAATTAATCATTAATTAATAATTCATAAAACTAATAAAATAAAAGAACTTCTATTTAATCAAATAAAATAAATTAATATGTTTTTATTTAAGTAATATTAATAAATAAAATTATTTCAATTTTCAACTTATACATCATATTTATTTAATATCAATTAATATAAAATTTAAAAATATCAAAATTTATATTAAAAATTGTGAAATATATACTTAACACACCTATTATGAAAAACCCTCATTTTTCTCCCCCAAATTCCCAAAGCTCTCGTTGACAAAACAACAAAAAAGTCATGATAGGAGGAGCTCAATAGAGAAGGCATCAACAGGATCAATGATATGTGAAAAAAAAAAGTAGCTCATGAGACTCACATATTTAAGCTAAATCTATTCAATGTCTAGATTTACTAAACTCAAAATTTAAGATAAAATGAGGGAGAAATAGGATTTAAGATTATGTAGGATTTGAAGTTGTCATTTTGTTGTTTAGCAGGATTTAGGTAAACTCCTACTCAAATCCTAGTCAAATCTTCCAACCAAACAATCCCACACACATTGGTGGAACTAGGGTGTTGCTAAGGGGATACTCACTACACCAAAATTTGGTGTGAATCACTTAATATTATATATTAAATTGAAAATACCTAAGATTTAAATGGATAATTATAATTATTATCAATCATATATATATATTTTAATATTAGTCTATTTATCACATCTTAATTATATGTAAATAGCATACCTATAATAATTAGTAAAAATATAATTTTCATTTTTTATTTATTATTGATAATAATTTAAAATTTATATGTAATATCACAATTACTGTATCCCCTTTATGTCCAAATTCTCAAAACTCTCATCTTCTCTTCCACACCCAATTTCTCAAAATGCTCATCTTTTCCCCTTTTTATGCCCAAATTCTCAAATTCTCCCATCTTGTCCCCATTTCATGCAAATTTCTCAAACTTTCTTCTTTCTCCCTCTAACACCAAAATTCCCAAAACTCACTTTTCCCAAACACATTCAAAATTCCAAAACTCTCAACTTATTTGCTCGCATGCTCAAATTCCCAAACTCTCATCTTCTCCCCCTTTCCCACTAAACTCAAAATTCTCATCTTCTCCTCTTTCACATCCAGATTCTTGAAGCCCTCAAGGGTTGAGGCCACCACAAGACCAAGACATTGAAATGGCGACAAGCATAAAGCTCATAATGGAAGCTCACAAAGCATCAATGAGAGCTCAACAACTATAAAGAATATGTTGTAGAATTATGGATTATAGCTTATCTTTGAATCTTCAAAATGGATACAAAATGTTCAAAAGTAATGATATTTATAACCATGCAAATGAGTTTTATACTGTACACTTCGTGTATCAAGAAAAGTTAAACTTGAAAATTCAATTGGACTGTTTCAAAACTAAAGCACATCAAAATCAAATTTTTTAGAACCTCGTCACAATTTTTTATCAATGTTTGATGTTGGCAGAGACAAAAAGATTGATCATATATCTTCTTATTGATTGATTGATTCAACTGACTTTAACTCAACATATTTTGACTGCAATATGTATATTTTTAGCAATTAATATTGTCAAAACAAGATTGTGAAATAAAATGGAAGAGAATTTTTTTGCAACTTCGTGGGAGTTGCATGGAGAAGGAGGACGAATATATACTATCTGTGATGCTGCGACGTGGGTGACAGCGATCACCGGAATGAGAAGGAACACGAAGTTGATGTGTGGACGAAGGAAGGAGAACTGACAAGGGTTTCGATTTCCTCTAGGTTTGAAGCAGCCAGACAGATAAGGAGCACCGGCGTCCCAGGATGAGCTAAGAGGGCCGGCTTCTAGGTGGAGGAAGGAAATCTCAGTGGCAAGCAGGCGGGCCACGGCTAAACCCTAGAGAGGACAAGTTCGAGTGCTCTGCGAATGGCTGCCCACGGCGACTAAATTGCGATATTTTACAGACGAGAGAGGGAACCGGATCAGCCGATCAGGGTTGCTTTTTTTTCTCAGTGTGTTTGGTTCACTGAAAAATAAATACAATTTAAAAGTAATACAGTATAAATTAAATATAATAAATTTTAAATATTTTATATTTATTTGATTATGTATAAAATAAATACATAAAAATTATATTTTTCTATTTACAGGATATATATAAAATAAAATAAATACATAATTTATGAATACTTTTTTGTATTTAAAGTAATTAGAGAATTTTTTTCTTAATTGAATTATTAAATTAATAAATTAAAAATATTTTAAAATATAAATAAATTATAAATAAAATTATACTATTTGTTTAAAAAAGATTAGATATATTTATTTTAAAATTAAAATATTCTTTATGATTTATATATTAGAGTCATATCATAATATAAATAAATTTAAACTCCTAGCTCAATATATAATTTATAATGTGGTTCAAATTCAAATTACTTAAAACTAATCAAGTTAAGCTTGACTCAACTATTTATAATTTTACTCTACAATCATCATTTTCTAAAATAAATTCAAAAAAATTGAAATACAAAAATAATATCTTGAGCTGATTTTTTGCACATATCTCACTAGATCTTTATCTGAATTAAATGAAAAAAGTATCGTTGGAAAGCTAACAAACATCTGCACATCTTTGGCGTTGATCACTTTTAATAATTACTAGATTACAATTCTCGCAAACATCATATAAAAAATAGAAATATAGAAAATAATATGTTCTAATTTTTCGCACACATCTCACTCAATCTTTGTACTAATTAGATGAAAAAGGTATTATTGGAAAGCTAACAACTTTTCCACATATTTGGTGTTGATCACCTTTGATAATTACTCACGGATTTGCTACATTCTCGCAAATATCATATGAAAAAATTAAATTGCAGAAAATAATGTCATGCGTTGACTTTTCACACATATATCATTCGATCCTTGTCCAAATTAGATGAAAAAAATGTCGTTGGAAATATAATGAACTTCTCTACAACTTTTATGTTGATCACTTTGATAAATACCCACGGATTCTCTACAGCTCTTGCAAATATCATATGAAAAGAAAGCTGAAATGCAGAAAAGAATATCATACGCTGATTTTTTGCACATATCTCACTTGATCCTTGTCCGAATTAAATGAAAAATATATCATTAGAAAGTTAACGAACTTCTCCACAACTTTCATGCTGATCACTTTTGATAATTACCCACTGATTTCATAACATAATGACAAGCATTGATTTTTTGCACATATCTCACTCGATCTTTATCTGAATTAGACAAAGAAAAAGTATCATTGGAAAGCTAACTAACTTACACAACTGTTGATCACGATAATTAACCGGATTATTCGGTTAGCAAATATCATATTCAAAAAAATTAAAATGTAAAAAATAATATACTGCATTGGTTTTTCGCACATATCTCACTCAATCTTTGTCCGAATTAGATGAAAAGGATATCGTTGGAAAGCTAACGAACTTCTCCACAACTTTCATGTTGATTACTTCTGATAATTATCCACAAATTCACTACAATTCTCGCAAACATCATATTCAAAAAAATGAAATACATAAAATAATGCATTACATTGAGTTTTTTGCACATATCTCAATCGATCCTTATCCGAATTAGATGAAAAAGGTATCATTGGAAAGCTAACTAATTTTTCTATAACTTTCATGTTGATCACTTAAGATAATTACCCATGGATTCACTACAGTTCTCATAAATGTGACATGCAAAAAATCTGAAATTCCTGAAAAATATATCTGCGTCAAAGTAACATCAAATATAAAGTTTTAAAACATAGTAAACATATCACAACGAAGCTACTCAGAAGTCAATATATATGAAAAACACAACAATTATGAAACATACAACAGAAGTTTAGTACATTCAACATAATGTCCTAATGCATTGCATTCCATTATGATGACTCATATCATTGGATCATTGTTTAACTGCTTCTGCATCCACCTTTCCTTCGAAGTTGGCGGTTTTGAGAGGAATGAAGTAATCATTATAGGGTTACTAGCTAAGGTGTCGTTGATTGCATCAATCTCTTGTGCAGAAAATCCAAGAATCGCTAATAACTTTGTCATCAATTCAGTAAACATCTTCTTTTTCTCATATATTTTTTTTAAACATTGAATGGCATTAGCAACCTGAGATACACTGTCAGCTATCATCACAACGTACTCCTGAAATGTTTGATCAGTAAATAAGTTCTTATTTTTCTTTCTTGGGGGAACTCCCTATGAAGATGATTCTAACCCTTGCTTTATTGTTCCACCAGAATCTTCTTTAACTTCAATATCGTCCCAAACATGAGCTTGAGATGCATCCACATCTGTATCCATGGAGTGTGAGGACTCCTCATCATCTAAGTGAATGTGTTGGCTCCCAAATGAAGTATGAGAGCTTCCCAACTTTGTCCATTCTCTAGTAGCATGTCCCTCTCCACAAACCTTCTAGCTCCATATAATTTACGATTGGGATATTCAAGTAAGTTGCATCTTTTCCAAATGCATGTAACATAAAGAAATGCCATTTTAGCTTTACATAAATAATAGCAAAATAATTTTTAATAAGAGTAAATGTATACTTGAATATGTTATGTGCACTCTTCAGGGCCCATTAAAATCATTTTCTTTTCATCATCCCAGGAAACACTTGACTTCTTCTTCAAATTTTCAATGTGACTCCATATGGATCTTTGATGTCTAATCACCTCAATGCCGAATTTTAATTTCATCTTCTGAGCAACACATTGGTATACAATATCTTTAAAGCCTTGAACACTTCTTAGATTTGCATCCACATATTCACACATGATTTGTAATAACCCTGATATCCATTATGGTTTCAAGTTCCACAAAGTTTTTTCTTTTCTTGTTGATAGTAGCTTTTGCAGTTAATTGGAATGGTTCCATTACACATGAACCTAGTAATCATCAAAATTAAAATAAAATATGTGATTTCTTCAATAAGAAATGAGAATCAATCTTTATAAAAAAAATGGAGTCATTGTAAACCAATTGAACAGCCAAAAACAAGGCATTATCTACCTAAATCCACTTCTGTCATGGAGCATAGAAAAGCCGATAAAAGAAATATTATAATAATATCATAAATTAAAATAGAAAGTAAAACATGCTAAGAACATTGTAATAACTTCATAAAAAGACTTGTGTTTGCATTACTAATAATTTATTACACTATATAAAGCAATAATTTTTTATACAATATCTGCAACAAAAATATGTGAAAGTCCAAAATATTAACACAAAATTAAGAGTGGAAGAACATCCATATTCAAGCTTTTAAAAACCAGCACTTGTCACGATCCCACATGACATTGGTGATTTGATCTCCTTTATCTAACCACTCTCGAGAGTAATCTACAAATATTTGAGATCTTCTTGCTCAAGTGATGTTTATTATGTCACTCATCTTTGGAATAATGATTTTGTCACCACCTTCGATAATTATCTAATTATGTAATATGCAACAAGTTAGCACAATTTCAACTTGTGATGTAATGGAAATAAGGATCACTTTTTAAGATAGTCAAACAATTCTTCAAAGATCCGAAAGCTCACTCCACAGTTGTGTGTAATGATGAATGTCAAGTTGAAAAGCTCTTTATAGTTAGTAGGTCAAAGTGAAGAAAACTCTTTTAAGTGGTATCTTATCGCACGATATGGAGAAATGAAACCCTTTCTATTGGAGTAGCCACCATCAACTAAATAGTACTTACCTGCAATATTAATTTTGGTTATGCCAATATGACTATTTATGAAGTTCAAAATTATAATATGACTTCATACTTTCTGGAATGCGTAAATCGTTTAGCCATTCTATGTCATTTCTAAAGATGGTTGCATCATGTGATGAGCCTTCCCAACCAGTTAATACATAAGTGTATCTTAAATCAAAGTCCAATGCCGCTAAAACATTTTAAGTTGGATATGATTTTCTTTCTCTAAAGGCAGACTCGTGCTCCTTAGGTACCCTAGCTTAATGTGTGTTCCATCTAATGCATCAACACAATCCTAATTTTACAAGAAATTATTTTAATATAATTATAAAGATAGAAATAATTTTGAAACACAAGATCAATGTTTACCTGAAAGAATGGCATAAATATGTAGTTTGATTATATCTTATAAGGAGTTTGGAGAAGTGGAGGCATAATCAGCTCATGATGTAACTCTCCTGCAGCATATAAAATACGTTAAAATCTGCTTGTTTCTCCGCATTGAAAGTTGAATCGACGGCCGATTCTGACTATGTCCAAGTCTATGAAGCAACATAGCGAGTTGCTCTTCAATCCTTATATTGAAAGTGTCTTGTAGCAATCTTCTTGTACAAATTAAATCACATTACTTAAAAAAGGATTGTTTCTTCATTCAAACCATGCCAATATAATCTGAATCATAATCATGATACAACATAAGAAGATATTTTTGAAGTTGTATATTCCATTTAAGATCACATCGTTGTCTTTCTTTACCTATTTATATAATAAAATAAGCATAACATTCATAGATGTAGCAATTATAGCATGAATAATTGAATAATTTTGACATTGAACAATATTTGTGCCTTCGTAGACGTCGTCCAAAGTGAGTGTTAAATCTGCCATCTTTGAAACACAAGCAATAATTATATGAAGGTAGAAAACTAACTTATACTCATTAGAAAGATAATAATTTTCAACAATAATATTATTTTAAATTACACTTTTGTTAATTTATTATCTACTTATTTCATATCATTGATATTCAACTCTATTACACCCTTACAAAAGAGGACTCAGGATAAAAATACTATTGATCAAAATCATTTTCAATCATAGATATATATAAATAATTTTATATTTTCATATTGACATTTTTTAAAAGTATTATATGCACGTCACATTTCAATATGCTCTTAACCTGTGATATTGATAATTTAACACATCCTTCCCAATATAAACCATTGTAATATGAAGCTTACCTCCAATCAATGAATACAAATAAAACCCTTATATACATCAAATTTATGAATGATAGGAATAGAAAATTACCAATTGTGTGCTCATCACATACATCTCATATTTGTATAACTACAAAATTAAACAACATATGTAATAACCGAAAGTCATAAAATAAAAAATAAGAATAAAGAAATAAAATGAAAAATTCAACCGCCGCGACGGTTGGCTGTTGGCTGTGGATTTGGAAAAATCAAAAGGGGGAAACCTCGATTTCATATTGTCGAAAATGAAACCTGAAACGCAAACATTAGAGAAAAAGGGAGAGAAAAAGAGGAAGGGTCAAGAGGAGGAACCGCACTCAACCTTTCGTGCGTGTGCCCTAGCTGAGCACCCGTACGTCGATGACACAGAGAGGAGGAAAAGGGCCTTTTGTGTTCCATCGACCGAGGAAGAAGGAGGGACGGGTGCGTGCCCTAGCCGAGTGAGGCGTCTCCACTGCCACCGACATCGGGTCGTTGGGGGTTCTCATGCGCCGACGACCGAGAGAGGAGGGGGCCCTTGCGTGCGTGCGTGACACCAGAAGCCGACGGGAGTAGAGGCTTAGGGAAAACCGAGAGGTAAGTTATTTTCTTTTGTTTTTTTTTTAAAATAAAGGAAATGCATTTTATATTATAAAAGAAAAATATATTTGTATTATATAGGTTTAATTTAAAAGAAGTAAAATCAAATATCATTTTCTTTTACAAATATACATAAGTATTTCAATATACAATATATTTTTAAATGATATTAAAGGTTATATATGTAAATCATAAATATGTTGTATAAATATGTTGAAAGATTTATGAGAATAATTAAATTATTAAATTAAAACATATAAATGAAATGCTTATAAATTAGATGAATGTAAAAAAAATGATTATGTTACATGCATATTTAGTATTAAGGGATGTAATGATAGATCGAAAAAACAAATTGAAAAAATGGTAATAACTATTTTGTCGTTTGGATGAGTCTTTGGTAAAGGTTTTCTTTAATAAAGGTTTAGGCGATTTACTCACAAAATGGATGATGAATATAAAGTAAGTTACAAAATGTTTATATGATACCCTCTTTGTGTTTGATTGTTTGAGCGATTTTATTTATGTATATATTATAAAAAAATTCGTGATTAGTTTTATCTTCTTTGTTTCTTATAGTGTAACGGCGTAATTGGCCGAATTTTATTCAATTGTTAGTTATTTAATTTTTTGGTGTCATCATAACTAAATGGTATAGAAGGGAGTTATGTTTATCGCAGAACTTGAAGATAGGTAATTATATTAGTTATATTGAATTATGTTTAAAATTGTATGTCTATGAAATTCTTGGATATATATTGAAGACAAATTGTTAAATCATTTGTGGATGTTCTTGTATGATTGGAAATTTTATTTAAGATTGGAAATATTATGTAGTTTTTTTTTTATCGTCACTGTTTGATATTAAGCTAGGTCGTGACAACATACATGGTAGTAGAAAACATAGCAAATCCCATTCTATAAGCATTGTCTTATAAATATAATCATAATGGTAGGACCAAAACATTTTCTACTTCATAACATAAAGCTTTATTCAAACTCCTAATATTCTATTGTCAAGAAGTAAAATGTTTGATTCATTAAAATCCCTCATAATTCTTCTAATTTGTAGCCTTATTTTACCATTTGAAGCACTAAAAACTTATTATACTCTTGTGATCCACATAACCCTTCAAACACATATTCGAGATGCTTATCCTAAACTAATCCCAATCATAATAAATAAAATAAATTAAGAACTGCACTTTAGGAATTTCAATCTCTGTTATTAAATTCAAGGCCTTATATTAAAAATCCATGTAATTTTAACACAAGTAATATGAAATCAATATTTTTTGTACCAAAATAATGACTTACCTCAGATCTGCTCAAACTAGATCAAGTACTACGAGAGTGGATGAAAATGAAGGAGGGGGTGAGGAGAAGGAAGCAATGCTCCAATGAAAGGTTATAGACGAAATATTGTAGCAGGTTGAGAGGCAGTGCTTAGGGCAGTGAAGAGGGAGACGATGATGGTTGCGACAATAGCACTGAATGCAGTGGCGACTACTGTGGCACAGGCAAGGTGAAGTGCGAACGAGCACCGGTGTGAATAAGGAAGAGGCACAGGTGAGGTTGGCCGACAATGTATACCATGCTTGCTATGTGTCGATGAGATTGAGACGAGGATGCCGAAGGAAAATTGTGTTGGGATCGAAGGAAAACTGCGTCGAGCAGGGAGAATCTCCGAAGATGCTGAGGAACACGGGAGAGAGACGGCCCTTGAGTTCCTTTTTCACCCGAATTGAGCGTAAAAGGAATACACAGTAAATCGAGGAGCTGCGATATTTGGTTTACACGCTAAATCTCGCATTAATTTTACTTTGCAGTTCTCTAAACATAGTAAAAGTGTAATTATGTGTACTCTATTTCCTTTACACGCAAAAGTCAGCTGACCAAATAACCCCTGAAATTGTAAGACTTGCATGCATGTTGCATAATTTTTATATATTTACACATTTAATATTTAAAATTAAATATTTACTCATCTAATTATTTTTTGTACTTAAAAATATATATTTCATTTTTATATAGAAGAATTTTTTAAAATATGTATTAAATAAATAAATAATCTAATGGTTTATAATGCGTCTAGGATGACAGTAAAGATTAGATTTTCCTTATGTTAAGAAAGGTAAAGGTCCAAAGACTTGTTAAGATGTATAAAAAATGATCTTAGTATCGAATTAAATGAGAATTTACACATAATAGGACCGATCGAAGGATTCATGTACACTGATAGATTAAGGCGTTGTTGTTGTTGTTGATGTATTAAATAAATACTAATTAAAATTTTAGGAACATATAAAAAAATTTGATTGTACAGTGAGACCCTCATCATGAGGTTGCTTTTCTATTCCAATTGACCGATAATCGGTCTCACGCCCTAAATAATTAACGCGTGGTAGACCCCAGAGTGTTTCTTTCCACCCATGACGATAGAGTTCTTCCCAAATCGTTGCGGTCTTGGCTCCACCTTTAGATTCCAACTCACCATCAAGTCCGGCTCCATGCAACGAAGGTTCACAGACTAGGCTCTAGCTCTCCTTCACTCCGGCTGCATCGTCCGTGGGTATATATTTCCTAGTATTCCATTTTTTTGGGTGGTGTAAAAGGAGGAAGTTCTTTGATTTGGTGATTGTATATGTGCTTTGAATTTAGAGAATGAGTAAGGTGGAAGTTCTACTTTCTCTGTAAGGGTTTTTGTGGTGTGAATGTGCAAGTTTTTCTTTATCTTTATTAGAAAAAATAGCAATATCATGTGATGAAGCATCAATTTTAATATGGCAAGCTATCTATGCAAGGATTAAATTAGTTTGATTGTATATGTAAGATTAAGATATAAGTTATGGTCCTCATGAAAAGTACCATAGGTTAAGAGAGGTACTCCATAATGTACTACATTTGAATCAGTGATGCAATAAGTTTAATGAGTGATGAGTTTGAAAATTATTTTAGGATGCATTAGAAATTGAGTAGATGATTTTTGAGATTAGTGAAATATCAGTTTTGTATTTTGTTTATTCAACACTATAGGTTGGTTGTTGAGCATATATTAAGATGAGTCAGGAGCTCGTTTCCTTGATCCTCTTCTATGAAGGACAATTGATCATTGATGATCAGTTTATTCCAAGTTATGTCTGTGATAACAATCGTCCAATGCGAGTCTCGCGTCATGCAAGCTTAGATGATTTAAAACAAATAATGCTTAGATCTCTGTGTTATGATGTAGATAACTTCATAGTGGAGCTAACATGTCGTTTCCCTGTTGGCGCGGGATACATAGCACTACAATTTCAGATGATGAAGTCTGCAGTACTGTATTGGATGAAGCTTCCCGTTAGACATTAGTTCTTTATGTGGAAGTTAAGCCACAATGTACTACTTCTGCTGCAACTGATATTGATTTCATGCAGCATAAATATTTCATTTGATTACGCACATGATTTCACTTTATCAACAGTTGCTGTACCACAACACTACTGCGATGACTCAAAACTAAGGTCGGCAATTACCTCAACAGCAGAGTTAGTGTCTTCATTTTATGGTTCATCTAATTTTTATTTTTTAAGGATTTTGACTTTGTTGACCGAACTTCGGATGCTGTTGAAACACGATTGTATGAAAGCAACCTAGTGCACCAGAGTCTTGTCGATTCTGATGCGACGTAATGAATAGTGAATCAAGCAATGCATTTGATGATAGCAATGCTTAAGAGGATTCTTTCCTTGGTAATATCAATTTATGTGCACTAATATTGGTCATGAGCTTATTGGAATCATTCAATCCGAAATTCTTCAAATGATGATGCTATGATCTGCAATAACAACTATGTCCGCACATGCCAAACCACAAAAGATTGGGATGCAGACATTGTGTTTGATGGTCCATTTGATAGTTCAAAGTTTTGATATGATAAAAGATTGGGATGCACATGTGTTTGATGGTCCATCGATAGTTCAAGTTTTTAGATGACGAAGTTCCGGTTGAGCTATATGAAGGTATATTTCTCAAATAAGAGCTTGATTTGATAATGGTTGGTGTCTAAGTAATGTTTATTTCCACTTTCATTTTGAATCAAAAGAATTTCTTGTTATATGTACAACTATAATCTTGCTTGCCAATGGCGTGTAGTAGCAAAAAAAGGTTGGGAGGTACTTGGAGAATATCAATGTTAGGTGCACGCATGCATCGGCTATCGGTGGTTACATATCATCAATGCACTTCTAAGTTCATTAGTTATTTCATAATGCTAGTTATGCGATATCAGATAGACTTGAAACCAAGGAAAATCATTGGAAGGATGAAATCGAAATTTAATATTAAAGTGTCTTACATAAAAGCCTATGATGCGCGACGTAAGAGTATCAGAGCAATATTTGGCAGTTGGGAGGACTCATACCACTCTCTTGGCCTATTCATGAATTCATTATGCTTTATTTTGCCAGGAACTGTTTATAGAATTTTATCATCAAATACATGCAGGTTTCAGAGATTGTTTTGGGCATTGGGACCATCAATATAAGATTGAGAATTTTTTCGTTCTGTTCTGAGCATGGACGAAACATTCCTACTAGGAAAGTATCGTGGTACATTACTCACAACTATTGGTATTGATGCTAACAATGGATTATTTCTGCTTGCTTTCGCTATAGTTGAATCTGAAAATAATGAGTCATGACTCCGGTTCATTATGTGCATACAACAACTATTTTATTGTTTCAGCAAGGAGCGATTTATGTATTATCTTAGATAAACATGCGGGTTTGGTACGCGGTTGTCGAGATGTATTCTCATGGACTGCACATTGTCATTACTTAAGGCATCTAAGGGAGAACTTCAAATAAGCAGTGCGGAGAATGAGTATTGCGGATGTTGAATTTTTAGGTAAGAAAATGTACATGTCTAACAGCACGGTTGACATCAACATATTTAACCGTCACATAACAGACACAAAGAAAATCAAACATGAAGCATACCAATGGTTAATAGAGCGTGATGTGTGTAAGTGATCATTGGTTCATGATGGCGGTAAGTGATATGATACTATGATGACAAATGTATCTGAATGTTTCAATAGAGTTCTTAAAGCGACGAGGGCAAATCAAACGCGATCCGCTTCTTTACTATAACATTGTGGGTTTATTTTATAAGAGAGCGGATCATGGATTGAGGGGAATCAACGATGAATTCACATTCTCTAAAGCATGCGTGCTCACCAGATTTGAGCATGAGGCCAGGCACTATCCATAACCAATCAATATTAATGCTAATAAAGTGCAAGTGTTCGACATGGGTTGTCGATCTTTCAGAGTTGACTTCACAGTTGAGCAATTCAGTTCATGTAGTTGTTCTCAAACACTAATTTATCACATGTCATATGGTTATTCCATCGCCTTTAGTCCATCGAGATTGAATCATTTGACTTATGTGTCAAGGTATTACACATGACAATGTGGTACATATGCGAACTTTATGTTACGCTGATCGAAATAAGTCGACTTTGATGCGGGCGGGGACTTTATCCTTTTCGCCACGCGGCTAAAATAAGATCAAGTACGATCAAGTAGATATAAGAACACAATGGATGAGAGCGCCAATACGAGCTTTTCGTATGTGCAATTTATGCAAATCAGTTGGTCATTACCGGACATCGTGCCCACACAATCCTACTAGTAGAAGGTTAGTATGGATAGTGTAGCAAAATACCATGTACATAGGCTCTAGGGATTTGCATATTTATTCCATACTTTTGCATAATTTTAATATTCGACTTAACATTGTCCCATTTTATTTTGTTTGTCAATGACATGGGGAGCACATTAAGTTATAGGTCACCTTTCATGCTTATATATCATTTACATTTTTTCTTTTATAGCCTAAAAAAACTATATGAATTAGAGATTATATCTCTCTCTATAGTGAAGTAATTGAGGTAAACTCAATATAAAAGTTTCAGGAGGTTGAGGGCTACTAGCCCACATGCTTAGCTTTTACCATCATGGACCAAGAAGATTAGTATTGAGGAGGAAGAGTTAAAAATTCTTACTTTTTTCAAGGGAAAAACTTGAATTTCTTGCCTTCTACATCTTCATTAAGGAAGAAGAAGGAAAATCATCTTTGAAATTGCCTTGAAATGCTTTGGATAAATGGGCCGATCAAGTTTTGATTACCATTGGAGCAACTTTAATGGCTAGGCTTCACCTAAGGATTGTGGGAGTGTGGGGAAGACTAAATATTTTCATAGCTCAGGAAGGTGAATTTTACTTTCTCAATAATGAGAATAATTGGAGTTTTAAATAGCCATACATGATCAAGAATTTCCATAATGGAATCGTGGAACTATTAGCAAATCTCTCATGCATGACAATATATGTTTATTTGTACTAATAGAAAATATATTTTATATGAAGAATAATTGATAAGTGTAATAAGATATGATCAATATATATATAAGGCTCAATTATATAAATCTAAGGAAGAGCACAAGCATATTAACATACTTAAATAAAGGGAGGTCAATTATAAGAGTTCAAGTAAGTGCATAAGCATGAGGCCAATTAAGGCCCATCACAAAAGCCAAACAAACAAAATAAATAAATACAAAAATATTGAATTTTATTATTTAAAAAAGAAATGTAGATTCTAGATATTATAATTTCCAAAACATAAGTTAACATCTTAAACTAACACTCCTCTATCATTTCCCTTTATTTGGATTATCTTAATTCTTTTCTTAAAAGTGATACTTCATATCATCCCAAAGTAGTCTGATTTGGGCTAGTCTTGATTTTTTTCCACTAAATCATTTTAAATACCTTATCTTCCTATCAAAAACTCTGGTTTATAAGTTAAAATTATGAAAGAAAATATTTAAACATTTGAAAGAGATTGAGGATGTTCATATTTTCATTAAAATTGATGAATTAATTCTCGTTAAGCATACCAAAGAGTGACCATACTCCTATAAACCATGCTTATCTCAAACATCCGATTATAACAAACTCATCTATCTCTATTGGATTGTAATAAATCCTGCTTATATATATTGTATTCACACTCACCCTTCATGCAAGGTAAAATGAAAGCTGTACATTAAGTTATAGGTCATGGAATCATCTGCTTCAACATGGTATTAGAACCTGTAAGAAAGGCTAATCCTCTATGGCAACCTCCCCAACAAGTACAACGAGCACCAACACTGCCATAGGAATCCAACAATTTGCAGAGACTATTACGATTCTAGCAAATGCTCATCACTTACTAAATGTAAAGCTCGATAAAACAAACTATCCTCTATGACGTTCTTCTTAATGATTTTTCGAGCGTGCGATTTAATGAGATATGTCGATGGCACAATCCCTCCTCCTCCTCCTTTATTACCCCATACTCAAGATCCTAAGCCTGCATTCATTCCTTAGTTGGTCAAGACAAGATCAATTTATATTAAGTTCTGCCACTTGACAGTGCAGCTTCTATGCGCAAAGCACTATTCAACATTTATGCTTTGTCTTCTCAAATTTGCATTCAACAACTCAAGTACCAACTTCGTACTCTCAAGGAAGGATCCTTATCAATGACGGATTTTCTACAAGCTCAGAGCATTGTTCATAACCTTATAATAGTCGGCTCTCCTTTATCGGATCAACAGATGGTGCTTAGCCCATAATCGCTTGCCTGGAACTTATGTTTCTTGATGATTTCACTGGATTATTACTCACCATGAAATACTATACTCCTACGTTGAGAATACCCCAAACCGTGAACCTCCCTTTGCTCAATCTGTTGCTGCCAATTCTCCAACGCCCATGAGTCGGGACACCTCGTCAATTTATCGAGGATGCTATTGTGGTTGAGGTCATTGACGCGGCAGATCTCGAGGTCGATCTATTGTCCAATGCCAGCTCTGTAATTGTTATGGATACAGTGCCATTGAGAGCTATCATCTACACTCAATGTCCTCCTCCTTCAACAACTAATACCACTGCAAATGCAGCTGAAATTCAACAACAACACGACCCTTGGTATCTTGATTCTGGTGCAGCACGTTACATCACTAATGATCTTCAAAACCTGCATCTACATCACAGTTACAATGGGGAAGATCAGTGCAAGTTAGCAATGGTTCAGGTTTGGCTATTAAACACATTGGCTCCTCCAACACCACCTACCCTACCCATTCTTTCAAACCTTCTAATGTTCTTCATGCACCACAAATTATCAAAACCTCTTATCCTTATCTCAATTCACTCATGCTGATTCAGTTTTCTTTGAATTTTACTCTAATCATTTTGTCATTAAAGACTCACACTTAACAGAAACTCCTTTGTGGCACTCGAAAGAATGGTCTCTGCATCCTACCCCTGCCCACTCCACCACTTCTGATGGCTCTTGTGCACAAAGTCGCTACAACTCAACAATGGCATGATCGTGTCAAACGTCCAACTCATCGCACCCTCAATCATATTCTCCGCAGCCTTCACATGGCAACATCCAAGTCTTCCTCTTTTTGTTCTGCTTGTGAACAGCTCAGAATTCATTGACAACCCATACTGTCCACCTCCGCTTGCTACCATCGCCCACTTCAGCTCATCATATCTGATATATGGGGACCAACTTCAACTCCAACTCAACTCCAGCTCATCATTTTAAGCTAGAATATACTTTCCATCTCCACTAGCTACCATCGCTCACTACATTACTTTTGTTGATGCATGCTCTAGATTTACTTGGTTTTACCTTTATTTTATAAATCTGAAGCACTAAGTTCTCTTTCATTTAAGAAAATGACAGAAATTTCTATCTTTACCTATTGTAACTTTTCAATCCAATGGCAGTGGTGAATATAAGAAATATATTTCTGTTTTAAAACAATTTGGTATTCAACAACGCTTTTCTACCCCGTATACACAAGCTCAAAATGGCTTTGTTGAACGGAATCATCGTCATATAGTTGAACTTAGGCTGCACACTACTAACCAAAGCTCATCTCCCCATCGATTCTGGCTTTATGTCTTTGATGCAACAAACTTTCTAATAAATTGATTACCCACTAAATTTCTTCAAAATCTCTCCCCAATTTTCAAATATGACTTTTTCAAAGTGTTTGGCTATTTTTGTTTTCCTTGGCTCAAACCATATCCTCCTGCCAGATTACACCCTTGCTCATTTCCCTGCATTTTCTTAGGCTCTAGTAGTACAAATCATGCCTACATAAAACATTTGTTATGACCCAACTACAAACCATGAGTACATCTCACGACATGTTATTTTCAATGAACAGGTGTTCCCCTTCTCTGCGATCTCACCAACTCATCCTACAGATGCCTATACCTCACCCATCTCTATCTTAGTTCCACACCTTCCCTGATTTTCTTCTCAACCACAAACCCCTCCTCAGTCACCACAAAACTCTTCACCTTCCTCCGTACTTCCTCCCCTTTCACCATCTCACTCAATGATAACTTGATCTAAAACTGACAACCTCAAACCAAAGACCTATATTGCCACGCATAATTCCTCTCAATCGTCCTCCACCCCAAACACCATACCTATCACCTTTCTCCAATGCCTATTCTAAAATTCATTGGCGGCAAGCCATGGCTGATGAAATCAATGCTCTACTCAAAAACTGCACTTGGACGCTTGTTCCACCGTCCCCTTCTCAAAACATTATAACTTGCAAATGGTTGTTTCGGTTAAAACACAAGCTCGATGGCTCCATTAATTGCTACAAAGTTTGTTTATTGCCGTGACTTTAATCAACAATATGGTGTTGATTACACCGGCACTTCAAATCTGTCATAAAACCTGCTGCCATTCGACTAATCCTCTCACTCGTAGCCGCATGTAACTGGTTTGTGCACCAACTTCATGGCTTCTTAGATCCGTCTCACCCTGAATATGTTTGTAAACTGAACAAAGCTTCATATGGACCAAAGCAAACCCCCGCGGGCCTGACACAATGGGGCTGTTTGGCAGTCAAACTGCCCCAATAAGCTCTCATCTCGCTTATAGCAGCTTGGTTTTTCCAATATTTGACTAGATACATCTCTCTTTTACTATCAAACCGCGGCACATTGCACCTTTATCCTAATATGTTGATGATATCATCATTACAGGAAGTTCAAGCTCTCACTTAACAAAGCTGTTCGGTGATCTAGCTATGACTTTTCCTTAAAGATCTTGGACCATTGCATCATTTTCTGGGCATTAATGTTTTCCGATCAGCTACTGGTTTTCATCTTTCCCAACGATCCTATATTCATGATCTGCTTACATCCACTACCATGATTGATTGCAAACCAAGCTCTAGTCCAACAAAACTATTGAAATGGTCACTTTTAAGATGAAACTGAAATCAAAATTAAAATCGGGCATTATTAAAAGAACACTATCACTCTACTACTAAGTATATTCTCTCCTAATTATTAAGCAAATTAAACTAATTTCAAGTAATTAAACAATCAAATTTATTCATTTGAACTTACAGGGTATAAATTTCTAGCCAAGCTTATTTTTATCCAATCAAATTCACAGGAATTACTACATGAAGTTTATCTACATTACAGGTCCTACATAATGTTCCATCCAATGTAGCAAAAATATATAAATTCATCACGCCCAGACCCTATGTGGCATGAAATCGGCGCTGCTCCATTGATGCCTAGATGCTATATCGAAGGCTGCTCTACTCAACTTTCAGAAAAAATAGTACTTTCATGCCCTGTAGTGCTAAGAATTAAAACTCTGAAGTTAGTGCCCAGACACTCTTAAGCGAGCGCATTAGCACCGTAATTTTATGCACCTGGGCCAGTTTAATAAATGAGTGGCCCCTTAGCATCACTTTGCTCCCAAAATCCTTGAACGGCTAAAAAAAAGGTGAAGGTATTGCAAAAAAATCTGTTATTTTAAAATTTTGAAAATTGTGATGGAGCTTATAATTTTTAAAAAAAAAAAAAATAATAAAAGCATAACTTTTGGCTATTTTAAAAAATATAATTTTCATCATGTTCTTGAAATACTGACGCGTAAGCTCTAAATGGCATTGTCATCGCCGCACAAACGCACTCTCAACAATTTTTATTTATTGATGTGCACACAAGCAGTTTGGCCTGATGCTTTCAGGAGAAATACAAGCGTACAAAAGCGTTTTTTTTTATCATCCATTGGGGGCTATCTTTCAATTGTTTAGTTCTTTATGTTCTATAAAGCTTATATTCTGCTGGATGAAACTAGTTTGGATGAAAAGTCACTGATAACTCTTTTGCTGGAGTTTCATGCAAAGTCTGGTATTAGTATGCCTTTAAAACGACATGTTTGATGATAATTTGGTAGCCTTGAATTATTTGAAAGGTTTATGGCTTTGGAATGTAAAAGAATTTATTTACTGCATTCAAGAAAAAAAAAAAAATGATTCTTTTTATTAAATAGTTCTTAAGCATAGAAGTAGATTTGACTTTATGCCTCATCACACAAAAGAAGTCAAAGAAAAAGTTGAGGTACGCCATATTCTTTTGCTTTATTAGAATAATAACATCATGAAACTTGAAGATATTCATTTGCGTGGATTTTTGGAGGATATTAAAAAAAAAATCTAAATATATTTATCATTGACATAATAAACCCATAAATTGTTTTCTTGATTAGTTTGTTTAATGTAGTTTATTCAAGTAATATTTTATTAGTCATTTGGATTAATTTGCAGTGTCCATAAAACAAATACTTATCATTTGCCTGTTCATAAAAATAATACTTATTTAAATCTTTTGCGTGATCAATTGCCTGTTCAAATAAAAGATATTTAATAGGACAAAATTTGAAAAGGGTTATTATTTAATATTAATTTAATAAAATAATATATATATATATATATATATATATTTTTAAATATTCTTTTAAAATTTTAATTTAAGTTTTCATTAAATCAATTACTTATTTTGATTTATTTTATAATTAAAATGATACATTAAATTACATTTTAGAAAATAATATTATATTTTTTAATTTTTTAAGTTAATATTTTCAATTTAAATTTTAAATTACATTATCTTATTTTTGTAATAATCCTTTTGAATTAATTTTTTTATTTTGAAAAAATTATAATAAAGAACTAAAAATAACATTTAATAAAATTTTTTAATATAATAATTTATTAATCAACACATTCAACATAATAAATTTAATAAAATTTTTATGTATATTTAATAAAATTAAAAAATAAATTAATATATCATTTCTAATTTAAAAAAGGAAATATTAAGAATAAAAAATTAATTACAAAAATTAAGAAAAATTAAACAAATTGATAATATTTAAGATTTAAAAAGAATTAAAAAATAAAAAATAAAAAATGATAAAACTTAAATAAAAAAATAAATAAAATAAAACTAAAAAAACAAATAAGAAAATAAAGAAAAATTAAATAAAAAATAAACCTTAAATAAATAATAAATAAAATAAATTTTTTAATAAATGTTAAATTAAAAAATAAAAAACGTAAATATAATTAAAATATAAAAATAAATTTAATAAGAAATATATAAAAAAAAATAAAACTTAAATAAAAATAAAGTTAAAATATTAAAAATATTAAAAAAAACTTTAGCAAGTCGCACATTATAACAGCGACTAGCTCTTTTATTTTTTATATTTATTATTTTATTAAATTAATATTTAATAATATATCTTTTCAAATTTTATCCTATTTAATAGTCATTCCCATCATATTTTATTTGTTTATTTAAAATTATCGATTTGCCTAACCCACAGAAATCCACGAGCCTTCATTTATTTTATTAAGAAAAAAATTTTAAATTAGCAAACAAAAATTTCCTTTAAACATGTTGAAAGTAATTATCTGAATGCTTAATGGAAGATAATTGATCTAAAAATCACTTAGGAGTACTAATTAATATTTCTCATAATATATAATAGTAATTAACTAATTTTTACTTGCAAAGTTACTGTTTAATAGTTGATTTAGGAACAAACTAAGTTAATACAATTGATCTAAATATCACTTAAGAGTGCTAATTAATATTTCTCAGAATATATAATAGTAATTAATTAATTTTTACTTGCAAAGTTACTGTTAATAGTTGATTTAAGAACAAACTAGGTTAATACAATTGGACTCAGTCTGCGTTTATGCAATGGATTTATTTATTTATTAGCTAAATAAACATAGTCATTTTATTTTATATTTGCAACAAAGCTTTTCCTTCTTATAATTAGATAAACAATTATATCAGCTATAGAAGAGGACCCTTACCCCATTTTGAAGATATATAATAAGTATTTAGAAAAAAATAATAAATAAAAAGATGTTTAGAATTAAATTTATTTTAGAGTTCAATAATTTGATCCAAAAAAAAAAGCTCAAATTCTAGTCATAGAAATGATATGTGAAAAACATGTGGTAGGTGTGGTAGTGAAATATATGTGATCGGCATGGTGATGAATAATTGACTGAAATTACTTTAATATAAAATTAAAAATTGTTTAAATAAATTCTTAATATGTGTTTAACCTACTCCCCTTGAGCTATAGATTTCTTGTGAGAAAAAGATTATAAAATAGAAGTCATCAAATAGGATCTATTGAGTTTTAGGATTGTATTTTGTGGAGTTGTGAGTTTAAAAAAAGCTTGATTTTGTATATTAAATTTCCATAAAAAAGAATTAGAGTGAGCGAAAAATATTCCAAAATAAATAGTTATCAATGCAAAGAGCTTAATGAGATGAATACAATGCTACTTGTAAAGAAAAATAACTTGGTAGGAGTTTGAATGTGTCTATTCATGCTACTTGAAGTTTCAAGTTGACTGAATAGAGTTAGTGATTTGGATAGTCACATTGTGTTTAATAGGCTAACAAATTTATTCAATTCTTTGAACACAACTTGAGCAATGGATTTAACTTGTTGATGAATGTTAACCTATGTTGACATTTGACCAAAAAATTGTGATTTTGATTCTAGATCCTTCTAAGATTTTTTTTTTTTTTTGGGTGTTTGGATTCAATCATTCATTTAGAAATTTTAAGTTAATGTAAATTATGGAGCATAGTAGTTTGACGTCCTTTCAAGTTCCAATTCTCAATAATAACAATCAATAATTGAAGCATATCATTTGAGAGTTTGAAAAAAAAGGCTATAACAAGTCAACTGGCGAGTTGGCTCTATCCTTAACGTAAAAAGACGGCCTAAAGGGCTCAATAATGAGAGATAAACATGTTGTCTTTCTTATCTATCAGGTGATATATGATGATTTTTAGAAGATATAAGTATAAAAGAAACTTCAAATCTCTTATAAGGGAGTATATAAGTTATAATAGTGTGAATTCAAACTTTATGATGTGAATTTAATTCATTGCATGTCAAATAAAACCAGTTCATTTTTAACTACCTATTTAGAGTTTTAGGTATTCTTAATTAACTTAAGTGACAAGAAGATTGGATATGTGGTGATCATAGAGAATATTTTTTTGTCATTAGATCATAAGTTTAATTTTATTGTTACTATCATATAAAAAATCAAGTAATTAAAAGTTATGATGATATAATAACTCTTTGGTTTGTTGCAAATACAAGAAGAATCGAAAAATATGAAACAAGATGAATTGAAAAAGATGAAATAAGAGAATGTTGAATAAATCTTAATAAATATGTTAAATGATGAATAAAAAAAAGAAATCTTAAGATTAAAAAAAGCCAACGTATAAAAGGTCAAGGAGAAGGATGAGGTCAAGGTCAACTTTAAGGTTAAGGTTTTAGAAACTATAACAAAAGCAACAATTATGATAAAGGATAAAATTCTACTGTAAGTTATAATAGAAGACATTCGAACTTGATGAGTCCTTCAAGTTGAGGTTATCTTCTCACACTTTAATTCCTTTTATATGAATTGATAGTAAATTAAGCATGCTTTTAAAGCTCAATAAGTTAATAAGAGATAACATCTCCTTTAGAGATGACTTTAGAATACCTAAACCCTATAAAAATATAGCATCCTTATTCATATAAAAGATAGAAGTTATCAATTCATTTTGAAAATCTATTACATGCTTAATATGCAAAACAACATTTTTAGTTTGAGTCAACTTTAAGATAAAAGACTATAATATGCACATGAAATATTATAGTTTTTTTTGCTTATAAGAGATGAGAAAAGATATTTAATTGTTTGAGTTCAATGTAAAAGAATAGAATATTTTTCTTCAAATATCCAAAATAATATTTTAATTTCTCAAGATGTGCTATAAAGATGCAACTCAACATTGAAATCTTTGTTTCAGGTGCCTTAATGTTAAAGAACTAGAGTTAGTAATAGAAATTTACAATACATTAAGCATCTTGATAAACTTTATGAAGGGTATTTTCTTAGAAAAAATTTAGAAATTTTTTTTCCAAAAGATTCAAACTCAAGAACTCAAATCCTGATCATGCTCATAAATAATGATGTGAGTTAACAAATTATGCCCATCTCATTTAGTAATAATAACTACTACTTTGATCTCTTCATAGATAATATTTTAAGAAAATATGAGTGTAAATTAATAGTGTTTGAAGCATTCAAGAAGCTTAAAGTTGAAGAAAAGAAGAAAGTGATCATTAGATCAAAGATATGAGATCTCATTGAGGAGAAGAATTCACAAAAAAAATTAAGAATTTTATGAAATCAGTAGAAAAAGTTGACCATTGATTTTTTTCAAGAAGCCCATGGTGCTTTAGAAAAGAAGAATGGAATCACCTTGCCATGACATGATGTATGCTAAAAGTGAGAGAATGTTAATAGAATTTGTGCAGCAATTATGATATACATGGTGTGTCTATCAAATTACTTATTAAAAGATAATAGAATAAGAAATAAACAACAAGAAGTATAAAATAAAGGAGCGCCTAAAATCTCCCATCCATGAATAATTGGAAGCTTAGTGTTTATGTAGAAACTATTTGAACAAAGAATCAAGGTAGATAATAAAAAGTGAGAAGTTGATCTTAGTTGGTTATAAAAATAACTCCAAAGTCTATGAATTATACAATCTATATAATGGGAAAATAATCATTAACATAGATGTCACATCTAATGAAAAAGAATAATTAGATTATTGTCACACAATAAAGACCATAGATTTGCTTTAACTTTAAAGAAAATGAATTAGTTATAATAGAACAATTAAGGTTGGAATAAGTAATAGAAGAAATAAGTACACTACCATCTTACCAATAGAAAATGATGATATAAAATCACTCAATATTTCTTACTTGTGGAAAATAAAGCATGAGCAAGCAGTCTCCAAGATCTCTATATGTGAATAAGTAGCTTGAAAGTCTCTCTATTTGCCTCTTTACTTATTATGAACTTGTGATGTGTAAAAATTGACACATCTAAAATATGGAGTGATTCACATACAATGAATCATTTGGTTAATCATCTTAGCCTATTTTAATGATTTAAATAGACCAATCATACAATACAATGGTAATCGTACAATATAAGTTGTAGCAATTTTATATTTTAGCCTAAAATGAAAAAAAAAAGAGATTAAAGGAACAATAAAATAAAATATGGATGAATGAAAAGAAAATAAAGAAACAAAGAAAAAAAATAAAACAAAGAAACACATAGAAGGATGAAAATGAAAATGCATAAAGAAAATAAATAAAGTAAAATAAACTTAAATAAAAGTGTATGCATAGATTAAAAATAAAATACAAAAGTGAAAACAAAGAATGTGTGAATGAGAAAACAAATAGAAATATAAAATGAGAAACTAAAAAAGAAAATAAAGAGATAAAGAGTGAAATAAAACAAAGAAAGAACTTGAAAAAAAATGCATATAAAGAACATATAAAAAAGATCAAACTAGAAGGCAAGGAAAATAAAATCCTAAGCACAAAAATCTATCACACATAAGTGTGATCTTTGAGAGCAAAACTTATTAAAATTCAAAGCTTTTGTGAAAATTTCCATTAATTGATTTTTTATGTCAATGAATTGAATATCAACATTTTTTTTTCAAAATATGATCTCTAATGAAGTAATGTCAGACATCTATGTGTTTGGTATGTGAAGGTTAAATTGGATTTTTTTGCTATGCAAATAGTACTAGTGTTGTCATACTATTGACTTGACTTTTAGAGTGAGTTCTCAACCTCCTCTTCTTAGACCTAAGAATCTTCTAGACTCCAAGATTTCCTTAATCATAAAATACTTCTAGTGATTAGATGAACACTTAACCTAAGCCTGAGACTTAATCATAGGGTTAAGCCATGCCTTAGGCCTTAAGGGAAATCACATGCCCTATAGCCTAAATACAATCCTTGGTCACCTTCCCAAACCAAACCTCAAATTCAATTCAAATACCAAATACATTTTCAAATTTCAAATCAAATAATTGAAGCCCATAATCAAATCCAAAGTCAAAATCCTTTCTAAGCCCTATGATTTTATCTTATGGACTTAGCCCTTAGCCAAATCTAATTCAATTCCAATTCAATTGATTTTATCCAAGATCAATTCAATCCCTTAATCAATTTATCAAATTTAAATCTAAATTTAACTTAAAATGATTGAAACCCAATATCAAATTCAAGCTCCAAATTCTTCTTAAGCCATATGATCTGATTCTGCAAACTTAATCAAATCTCCACCCAATTCAATATGAATTCAATTGATTTCTTCATGAATCAATCATATATTCAATTATCTTCACAAATATAAATGAAATGTACACTCAAATCATCAAAACTAAATTAAACTAAATCAAACCTTTCCCTAAGCCCTTTGGACCCACCTTCATGAGTTTAGCCAAATTTGCTTTTCAAATCACTTCAAACTCAATTGATTTTCTTATAAATAAATTACACCTTCAATCATCTTCCAAATATAAATAAAATATATATTCAAATGACTAAAACTAAATCCAAAACTAGCCAAAACACAATCTAAGACCCTTTAAGTCACTTCCATGGGCTTAGCCAAAGCCTATCCAAATCAGGCCAAAACTGATGGATTTTCTCTTGAGTAATCATTCCTTCAATCACCTATCCAAATATAAATGAAACCCACAAAAATCAAATAAAACCAAGATAGACCCAAGTCAAACCCAACTTAGCCCTTTTGGCCTGAAAATTTCAAAAGAACCAAAACCTATTGGAATCCAAATTGGTTACAATTGGATTTATATTTCAATCCTAAGTCCACTTGACCCAAAGTGACCTAAAGGACCTTTTTGAGCCAAGTTTCAATCCAACCCAAATTAGATTTAACCAAGCCCACCAAAATCTCCTATCATGATTATTGATTATCCTAGGATGATTAATTATCACACATTGGGTCAAACCAAGTCAACTTGGTCATTTGACCAAGTCAACCCACTTAACCCATATGAACCAAAAATGAACCAAAACCTATCATACACCAAATTAATTGAAACCATTGATTCACATCAACTCATGATTAATGATTGAACATGACTTGATCATAAATTATGCCAAACCAAACCCAATTGACCCTTTGACTTAAATTGACCCAAATTAGTCTAAAAGTTAAATTAGGTCAAATCATGATCTAACCCAAATTGATTGCAACTAATGGCTCAAGTTCATTACAAATTGATTGTTGAACTTGACCAAGGCCACAATTAAACCCAATTTGGCCAATTGAACCCAACTAACCCACTTAGCCCAAATTGACCTAAAGGGTTAATTGGGCCTAAATCCAAATTAAATCCAAATTAATTCAAACCAAAGCCTACAATCCCATCCAATTGATCAATTGAACTTAAACCAACACCTAACCCTAGCCAATTTGACCAATTTGGTCAAATTGGTCTACCTGACTCATTTAACCCATTTTATTCCAAATGAGCTAAAATTAAACCTAGGAAAAATTGATTGAAACCACTTGAACAAAAACTTTTCAAATCATCATTTGAACCTAACCCAAGCCTTGGCTTGACCCAATTTAATCAATTGGTAAACCTAACCCAAGATGATCCAAAGTGACCCTTATGACCTAAATTGAGCCAAATATTTTGAAACCAACTCATGACACCTTGGGAGCTGACCCAACCCGACCCAAACCCACTTGGGATCAGCCAAAAACCAACCCAAACCCAAGGCAATCCCCCTTGGATTTGCCTCCCACATGGGATCTTTGCCAAAATTGGCAAAGTCCACTTTCCCTCTCCCCTTGGCAGCCATCACTCACCCCAAATGGGGTATCACTGCCACCTAGCCCACTCTAGGTGAGCTAGGCTTTCCATGGACCAAAGGGAGGTGAGTTAACTCACTTCCCTCATTACCCAGAACTATTGGCCACCAAGGATCCATCCCATGCCTTGAGATTCTTGCCCCTTCCTCCACTCATGTCATGTCACGTGGAGGTGTTGACGACCACTTCGGCGATATGACAATGGTCGTCCGGTCAAAAATTGGGAGCTCGATCCGTCCATCCATCACAATGGAAATGGGGTATACTCTCCTCATTCTTACAGCATTCTCACACATTCGATTCGTGTGAGCTTTTAACTACAGACCTTCCTTGAGAGCTCCTTCACCAAAATTCTATCTTCCCGAGCACACTCGAAACAGGACACATCCCCTTCGATCCTAACTCCCCCATTTCTCAACCAAAATTAAATTCCTCTTACCCACACGCTCCCCGCATCTCGTCAAGCATGAATAAACCTTCCCGTGAGCTCCAAGCCCACCAGAGGTAGCATTTTGATCAAAGACGAGCCTCCAAAGGATGAACCTTGGCCTTTCGAACTAACAGGGTGAAATCAATCCAATTGTAGCTCAACAGGCTTTGGACAAGAAGCTACCTCCGCACCCCAACCATTAGCTCCAGTGAGGTATGCCATTGAAATCGAGCTTTCTTGAAATTTTTTTGGAGCTTTTCAAAGGAATGCTGAATGCTGCGTGATCTTGACTGTTGGATCTCCTCCGATCATTGTCGTGAAGGTATGAGATCAATTTGGAGTGGATCCAGCTCGGGTGAGTTCGGATCATGCGGGTAATGGCAGATGACTTCCGCCCTTGTCGGTAGAATGATAGATCACACCATCCATTTCGCATGATTTGAACTAATGACCATGATTAGATCCATTAGATTGAGCCATTTTAATCCTTTATTAACCACATGATTGATTTACCATCGGATCGACCTAAGATTGAAATTGCCACGAAAAGTCGCGATGACTCATATGTACTTTAATAGTCAATCCCGCGGTGCCATGTGGAAAGTGTGTCACATCAGCGAGCCATAATGCTATGGATTAGGCTTAATCAGGCTTAAATGATTAATTTTAATGGCTAAAACTTGCAAAAATTGTAACAAATCATAGAAAAATTCAAAAATTATAAATAAATATTCATTTTAAAGGTATTTTAGAGAGAAATTTATTAAAATATTCTTAATTAATTTTAAATAGTAATTATGGTTTAATTGAAAAATTAAATATCTTAATTACTCCTTAATTAATTAGTTAATTAACCCCAAAATTTTTGATATTGTTTAAGGGGATGACCTCTGCCACCCTAATTTTCTTGGGGTTTATTGGTTAATTAATTAGAAAAATTAGCCAATTAAGCCTTGATTACTCTCTTAATTTAATTAAAGGTTAATTAATCATATGAACAACATATTAATTAATTAATTGGGCTCATTTATCACTGTCTAACAATGAGGAGACTTATGGAATAGGGTTGGGACCTCTTTCCTAATCTCTTCCCCTAAGGTTATTTCACTTTTCAAGAAAATTAATTAAGGATTAATTGGTTAATTAATTACTTAATTAGTTACATGAAAATTTAAACCACATTAGATCTTAATTAATTAATTGAGGGGTAGATCTTAGGTGTTTAATAACCTAAAGGAAATTAAAGAAATTATGGTTAATCCACATGAGTGAAAAAATAAGAAGAGTACTTAATTAAGTTACTTAATCTAATTAACCATTAATTGAGCAAATTGCAATAGGCCCTTTCATTTCCTAAGACCATTGCTAATTGACTTTTCAATTCATTTGCATATCATGTTGGCTCATAATTATTTGGTTAATTACTTTAAGGTGGCATAGGTAAGAGTAATTAGTTGACTTGATTATATTTCTAACTCAATTAATTCATAAAATCTACCTAATTACCTTTTCTTAAACCAAATCATATTACCAATGTGGGAATGGGATTGGATAAGAAATGAGTGCTCTCCTCTTTCAATCAAATAGAAAATTCAAAACTAAATCAATAAAGAAGCTTTGGTTCACTTTAAATGATTTTATTTAGTATGATTATCCTTAGGAATTAATTTGATTGAATGAATCACTTATTTGTATTTATTATTTCTTTTCCAATCATTCTAAATATTGTGTGTCATTTGATTCTATGCACCCATCTCTTTTTAAAAATTAATTAAATAAAATGAAGTTTTCTTTATGTAAGGCTTGCATGTGTTGATCTAACTTAGTATATGTGTGGCTATTATCACTACTAAATTCAAATGTATTTTCAAAGTCTATAAATGAATAATAATATATGTTATGATGCTAGTTATGAATATGTAAGAAATGCATGTGATCATAACTTAAGTGTATGAATTGAGGCTTTCTTTCCTTTATTCATGTGTTGATCTACATAAGTATGAATGTTAATGGGTATATAGTCTAAACATCCCAAAATATGAGGCTTTAGTTAGCCCTAGAGGTCATTTGATTACCTTACTTTCTTGGTTAACAAAGGCATGTACCCATTTGATTTCATTCTTATGTATTTCAACATTAAGATTTGGATAAAGCTTTGATTCATAGACTTACATAATTTAATTAAAGAAAATACAATCTTTGCATGATTTTCATTCTTTGATTATGTATACACTCATATGTATTTAATCAAACAAGTATATAATATGGACATCTCGGGAATACGAGGAGCCCAAGGAGGTCATTTGATTACCTCACTTCCCTGATTAATAATGACACGTACTTGTTTATGTCTTTATATATGTGTATGTATATGTGATTAATGAATGGAAATCTCTCTTTCTATTAAAATACATGCATTCATGAATGAATAAGTCATTGAATTAATTAGTCATGAAATTTGGAGCTTGCTTTCTTATATTCATGTATATAAATCTACATATGTTTGAATTCAAATGGGTATATAGTTTGGACATCCCGGGACTACGAGGCTTTAGCTAGCCCCAAGGAGGTCATTTGATTACCTCACTTCCCTAGTTAATAATGACACATACCTATTTAATTTCATCCCTATATATTTTTATATAAGAATTTAGATAGAGCTTTAAACTAATATGATTAAATAATTAAATCACATAAAAGAATATAAACTTTAAATACATATGTATACATTCATTATATAAGTATGCTAAAATATATTATATGTACAGATATACTTAGAATTAAATCATATGCATGTTACATGAGATGGAAAGGAATGATTGATATATGCCATATGAAAGTAATTCAATTAGATTAATCTTAAGAATCCTTTCATGTTGAATAGATTATTTTGAGTGAACCTAAACTTAGGATTAATTAAATCATTTAATAAGCCATTCACTAAAGAGAACTAAATCAAATTAACATGCTTTAGAAAGTGGCTTAAGGTAGGGATGAAAGAGGGCAATCCTCTTTCTTCTCTTTATAACACTTAGTTGCTAAGTGTAATCATATGAAACAAAAGAAAATACAAATTAAAATTCTCAAATCAGTTAAACAACTTCAAGTGAAATCAACCTTTCATGTTAAATTGAACCTTTCCAAACTTAGAAAAGCATAACCTTAATGCCTAGTAAGACATACAACACAAGCCTTAACACACACATTAGAACTAAGTCACCACTTCTAACTTTATGTTAGTACAGTGTATATATGGTGAATGTTTTATTATATGATGCATTATTTTAGATTGAATGTTAGGGTGTATGCTTCGTAGACTGGATGTTAGGCCGCTCCTAGCCTAATCATATTTTTTGCAGGGGATTATGCCTAAAGGGATGCTTAAAATAAATGTAAATACTCTCTTTACATGTTGCTTAAATCCCTAAGCATAATCCAAGTTAGGATAGGTGGGCTAGGTTACTCATATGCAGGGTAGTAAGTCCAAATCATATATAACTGCTTGGGATTGTATGTACGTTTAGCTAATACTTATTTTGTAGGTGTAGTTAGATTTACTTTTCCTACTTTTAATATAATTTTGCATTTGGAATTAGGATTAGTGCTATAGGGGATTAGGATGAGCACTAGCTATAAGGCTTAGTCTGGGATGCCATGTGATGCCTTGAAGCCTACCAAACCAAATGCAAGAGAAATAAAGTAATGAAGATTTGAAGACCCCCCATAGAATTTATTTATTTGTAACTTGTAATTATTCTTTCATATTCAGGGCTGTATAAGGTAGAGCTCAGCTATCCATCTTTTCTTTTTTGAGTTGTACACTACCCGACCACTCCGGCATCTTATTTTTTTATGGTAGTTTATAAAATGTTTGATGTTGTGTTTATATTGCGTATTAGAAATTGCATGCCTTTTCATATTTTGTTTATGATTGGTGTTTGCTATATGGCATGGATGCATTAGGCTCTTAGAGTAAAATTAGTTTTTCTACACCAACTAATCATTCAAAATTAAAGTTTTAAATAACTCATAACCTCACTAATAAGCCTAGGCATTAAATAAGATAATAAATAGATTTAACAACCATTTACTTGTATGGTTGTATGTCTCACACCATACTTGCATATTTCTTCTTCCTTAAAATTAGGGGATCTCCATCCTTGCATGATAGGGGAATGCTTAACTTGTGAGGACATCCTTGTGGTGGAGAACACCCTCTTCTCAATGATTGGCTAATAATCCACTTCATCATATATTTAAGCATATAAAAATTTGAAAGCCTTTGTCAAAATGAAGAGTCAAAATTGAAATAAAATTTGAAAATATTTTGCATTAAACTAAGGAATTATTCATACCACTCATGCTCTAGTATCTTAGGGAGTAGGTTTAAGAATTTTAGTCTCTTCTAAATAAATAATAGCCCAACTATCTTATAATTTCATAAGACTGGACTACATGATTTTATAATCGTAGGATGAGTTGGCTGGTGGTCACTCCATGCAGTTATAAGTCCAGCAGTCGGGTGGTTTATCCTCTCTTGTGATGGTAAACCTCATGCCCATCTTCGCTTAGATTTAGGTAGTGCTTTATCTCATGCTAAAGCTCCTTAGATTTAGGATCAGAGGTGGTTGTTTCCTTCCAGCTACAAGCATAAATTCTCACCTCTTAGGCATTTCCACAACCTTGTGTTGGTGGATTATAAGTCTTAGGAATCTAATAAAATTCAACTCTAATAGTTAAATATCTTCACTTTCAAATATATAAATTATAGGATAGATTGAAATGCTTACTAGGCTTCCTAGTATCATGAGCATTCCCTACAATCTTCTTTGGCTTCAAAAATTGGTTTCTCCATTTGATCTATCCCAATTGATTTTCCAAATATAACTAATTTTTTTGATAGTCTAGCCTTGAAATCTTTAGAGATCCTAATTATCTACTTTAATTGAGAGTATTCCTTAGGAACTTTAGAACCCAATTTAATATAAACTCTGCTTTATTCATCCATGTAAAGCAGGAGAAAAATTTTAGTATATTTGAAGACCCATCATGCTTTAGGAGTCCTTATTAGGTGATTAGGTCCATTGAATTTGATCTAAAAGATAGTACATCATACCTCAATGTCATACCATCACTTCAATAAATATCTCCTAAGATCTACATGGTGTACCACATTCCAAAATAAACATGATTTTTTCTGAGACTCATGGGATGATTCCTGTCTCCTTCTTTAGTAGATAATTATTATTCCAAGCCGAAAGTGGGCTTATAGTTCATATAAGTCCAAGATTATCTTTCTTTTTGTTGGAACTTAGCTTATTTCATCCTTAGGCTAAGTTAGCTACCATCATTTAAATTTTAGGACCTCACTCCGTGTAAGTCTTAAAACCCATATTGGGTTCCTCAATGGATAAAAATAAATTAATCAAAGAAAGGAGATGATTAAAAATTTAGAACCTCTTTACCATCCTCTTGGTGAGTCAAGGTTCATCCCATACTTAAGAAAATAAACCCTTTGCAAAATATTACTTTCCAAAAGCACTTTTCAAAATTAATTAAAAATTCACATGACAAAAGATTTGCATAAAATTCATAAGAAGTTTTCAAAAGACATAAAGATAACCAAACCTCATTTAATAATATCTACAATTATTACATGGAGGTTCCTTTAAAAAATAAAATAAAAAAATTTAAAATCCTTTTTCAAAAGCACATTTTCAAAATAAGTTAACTCCATCCAACATACTTAAGTTGTTCAATGATGATTCTATTTTCAAATGAAATCATGACACAAAATTCAAAATTCCACTTAGCATATTCTACATGTGCTAAGTTGGAGTTTCCCCTTTCAAAAGCAACACCACACAAAAATATTCCATTTTTAAAAAAAAGAAATATATGATTGAATTCCATTTAACATACCTAAATTTATTAAGTAAAATTCCCCTTTTCAAAAATCACCAAAAATCAAAACACATTTGAACTTCATTTGGCGTTTGCCAAACGGGAGTTCCACTTTCAAACATAAATCAAAACATATTAAACTCTATCCAACATACCAACATTTGTTGGATAAGAGTTCTCTTTTTCAAAATTAAATCAAATCAAGATAAAATTTTAAAACAAAATTTAATATATTTGAACCCCACTTGACATGCCCAAATTTGTTAAGTGAGGGTCCCACCTCCAAAACAACAAAACTAAAATCAAACTTCATTTTGGACCTTACTTAACATACCTAAATTTGTTATGTAAGGATCCCATTAAAACAAAGTCACACATGACATCCATTTTCACAAACAAAAATGTTTTCACAAAGTTTTCAAACACACATTATAATCCCGCTTAACATACTTAAATTTGCTGCGAAGGTTCCAAAAAATCAATCAAAATTAAAAACAATGGACAAAACAAATATACCTTCGAAAAGTCTCTCCAAAATAAATGAACCCCATCCAACGTACTTAAACTTGTTGAATATGGGTTCCAAATCAAAATTAAATTCTATGACAAAGTCTCATCTCACATTCTAAAATCTCTCCAATGATCCCCACCTTGCATACTTAAATTTGTAGGTGTGGATTCAAAATTCCAAATCAATATCAGAGTTAATATTTGAAGACAAATACCAAAGCAAGGTAATCGCACAACAAATGGAGATATCAGTTACTTACCCATCTTCAATCAAGATGTCTTCGACAAGTTCATATTCTCTTTCCTGTCGGGTGTGGATCTGGGCTTGGATAAGGCTATACACACCACGACCACCCCTCACCTGATTCAGTTTGGCCATGGATTTAAGGCTGTCAGAGTTACTTATGAGGGACCAGGCCTCATGACTATTAGTAGAGAGGAGGTGGCAGGATAGAAGCCACTCCTCTGTTTCACTGCAGTATGAGTCTGAGTTTTCCTCTTTGAAAGGAAGGCTATCAAGGTCTCTACAGCAACATTAGTTCCAATTCCATCTATGCTAGCTCCAGTGTAGTGTCGGGTTCAGCCAATTCAGTTGTTGTCCCATCACTCTAGTGCGAGTTAACACCTCCTCACTGGTTTCCCCCATTTTGAAGGGGAAGGCTATCTTGGCTTTCGAGATAGTTTCACCTACCTTTGAGTTATGTTTTAGCTCTCACTCTGGCCTGCTCACCCACACTCAGCATCACAATAAGAGGGGAAGATCATGTAGCAATGAGAAGCTGTGGAGATTGATGCCGCCTCCCACATCATCAGGAGGGTTCTCCTGTGAGACCTCTCCACTCTGAGTGGTAGCAGGTTCCACCCCCTCTCACCCTTAGATGGAGAGGAGGACTATAGGAGGATTGCCGCATTGCCTCCACATCACTTGACACTAGGGAGAGGAGGAAGCATGTCGCCTTAGAGTTCTTCACTGTGTTGGCACCTATAAATGCTAGGGTGCTTTATTTGATTTGAGGTCCTTGATTCCCAAGAGTGTTAGTGAGAAGATCCATAGGGGAAAGGGCCATTGAGGCTTGAGTTGCAGCCCAAGCGGGCAAGAGGGAGAGGAGGAGGTACAGCAGCTGGCCTCACCTTGATTTTTTTGATCGTGTGCTATGCACGACACAACATAGTATTGATAGGAACCACCAGCCACAAGAGGAGAGTTTTGGCCAGATGACAGTCGATGTTTCCATAGCCACACCGCTCCATTTCCCGTCCACCATCACTCATCTGAGTCCCTCATTCCATAATCCCTACCAAAGTATAGAAGTCTACATCCGGAGAGAGGACATCCTCATTGGTGATCCGGCTATGACCTAAGGATCCCACTCCATCTATTTCATCAGCTGAGGTGAGGTTGAGCTCTTCTATTTGATCTTCCACTTCAGCCATGGTAAAGAGGGAGTGGCGACCCAAAAGCATCGTGGTCGCACCACACCACCAAGGAAGGAGAGGGATACCCCCATGGTAGTTGATCCTCCAAGTGAGAGCATCCCATAAGTAGGCATGTTCAATATATAGGTTCAGATGAGCACACACCACCGCCAAAGGTATTTGTAGATAGAGATCGCATTAGATGATATCCTAAAGACTACTTTACTAAGAAGAAATAACTTCTTGGGAGTGATCATTCAGATCAGGAAGAAGGTAGGGTAGCTTTCGACCCCAACGATGATGACCTATTAGAGGACTTAGCAGAAGTCCATATGGTCGATACCCGAGGATCCCTCCATCGAGACTATCAGAGTCAGGAATGTGTTATAGTTAAAGAAGATGATGCCGTTAACTCAACCCAACACCTCCTTCAATAGCTTAGGTAGAAGGATGGCCATATCCACAGGATGGAGAAGAGGGTTGAAGATTTATTAGCTACCATTTTAGAACCAAACTAGCGTCACAACCTAGTCCCATGGAGGCTGAGTGGCCTGTGCTTTTGCATGTCAAGGAACCTCCCAAGAGTAACTTTCCATGGATAACTATGGTAGTTTACATAGGAAGGTCGTATATAGCACCTTTGCATGAGAAAGACATCATCCAATTGGTGGAACAGCAAGTGAGGGAAGCATTGGCGCAAGCTGGATAGGACATCCATTCCAAAGGGTAGGCCTTACCCAAAGGAATTTGAAGTAGTCCAATCCCCAAAGGGTTTGTGCCACCTTCCATCAAGATTTTTGATGGTAGCGAGAATCCACAGTACATGTCACACTTTAGAGCTAGCTGTTACAACACCGGTGGTAGTGATGCAATTCTTTTTCATTGCTTTATTGGTAGTCTATTAGGGGTTGCATTTGATTGGTACGTTAAACTGTCTAATGGCTCAGTAAAGATATTTACTGAGTTGGAGCACTTCTTCATCAAGAGGTTTGCTGGAGCCCAACAGAGGGCAATTGTGGATGACCTTGTTGTAGCAAAATAAAATCCCAATGAGTCCCTCATTGATTATACTCTCTGGTGGTGAAACCTGAGTATGAAATGTAAACCACATTTATCTGAATAACATGCCATAGAAATTCTTCTTAAGAATATACATGGTCTGATTGCTTTCATGCTCAAGAGCTTTACAATCAAAACCTTTGAGAAATTAATAAACATGGCAATTATTCTGCAAGAGGAAGCCAAACAGTTACCTTTCCAAGACCAGTCGTCCAAGCCTAAGCCGCATAAAGCATTTAAGAAGAAGTGAGGGGTAGTGGCATCAGTAAATAAGGGGAAGCAGCCAGCCAAAGTCTAATTTAAGAGACCCCAAGCTTAGTAACCTCCACTGCCACCTCCTTTACCACCACCTCAGCCATCATATCGGCCACCATACCACCTCAATGGCCATTATCACCGCCTCCTTAGTAGTACACTCAGCAATGATACTCATATCCACCGTCAGGTAGCTACTATCCATCCACTCTTTTGGACAAGTTAAATAAACCCTATTCATTTAAGAGGGAGGTAGTCAGGAAGATCTTTAAAATTATCCTAAAGAAACTTGATTTCTAGCTATTAGAGCTTAAGAGGCTAGATGAAGTGGGCAAGAGCGATGATTCTAGCTATTGCCCCTACCACCATATGCTAGGCCATGTAGAGGATTGCATCACTTCAAGGACTAGCTTGAGCACAACTACAAGTCAGGCTCCATAGTTATCCCCAAGGAATACTTATTAGAACAACCATCTAGTTCTATTAAGGTAATCCTTAGGGATACTTGTGATCCTCTTAAGATAAAAGAAGGTTGGGATATTTCCTAATCCTAAACCTCATAAAAGATTATTTCTATGATCAAGAAACTCTCCTTGTAGGTGCTTGAGGCAGCTCAAACCTTCAACATCAAGGAAGGCTTGCAAGTTGCCAAAGATAACTTGGGAAGGTGGGAGCTCAGCAATAGTAGCAGCACTCCACTCGGGATAGTCCAGTAGCGCAACCACCGCCCGAGTCTAGCACTCCCTCCATCGATTAGCTACCACTTTATCCAACTCTTCTTCTAGTAGAGATCATTGTATTAGTGGACAAGGGCATCAAATCCCTTACTCCTCTTACTTTACTTGATTTCTATCATGTACCACCACCCAAAAAGAAGTCAATGAAGAAAGCATATTCTACTTATTTCTTGTCCACTTTTGATGCTCCTGATTTTATTCTGTTGAAAACTCTCAAAGTTTAAGTAATAATAATAATAGCTATAGTAATTTTGATCCTTTCTCTTTTGATTCAGAATCAAACTTTCCTTTTTGAATCAATCAGGTTCACCCATTGAGATTGACTTGGAATGAACTGACTCTGAGGGTCCCATAGGAGAAGTTGAAAGTATGCCCGATGAGTAGGTAGAACTTTCCACCAACCTGCCACATGAAGTCACTGAAGTTAACCTACGCAGTGATAAAGTTCTACCTCTTAGGGTAGCACCTCAGGATAAGGGTAAGCAAACCATTAGTTCCAGTAAGTAGATAGCCCCTCCACAGGATACTCCACTTATGGATATGCTTATGGAGGACCAAACCAGAGTTGATTACAATGTCCTTACTTATCTTAGAAAGTTTCAACTAAGCTAAACATATACGATGCCCTTGTCTTATCCAAAGAGATGAGAGAATTACTAAATAAGGCTTTACTTGATCTAGAGATATGCTTGGCTCAGCTGAACGCTATTGAAGAAGAGGCATGCTACTCAAAAGACACTTTGGGAGTTACTTTCAGTGATGAAGACTTACTTCTAGGGACGATCGAGCACAACCATCCTCTTTACATTATAGTGGATGTTGATAGATACATGTTATCTAGAGTTCTGGTTGACCTAGGTGCATTAATCAATATTATGAGTCTAAGAACCCTTGCCTACTTGAGAATCAATATCTCCAAACTCTAAAAGAAAGAGTGATGTTGAGAGGATTGAATGAACAAGGCAAGAGGGCCTTAGGTTCCATAGTGTTACATTTGGAAATAGATGATTAAAAGACTGAAGCTAAGTTTCATATTATAGACTCAGATACATCTTTCAATGCTTTGCTTGGGAGACCATGAATACACAAAAACAACATGGTTCCATTCTCTCTACATAAGTGTATGAAGTTTGTGAGAGGTGGGATCGCCTACTATGTCAAAGGAGATCTCAAGCCATTTTCAGTTCACGAAGTCAACATATATGAGGATGCGGCCTACTACCTCCCTCAAAATCAACAAGTCTATTCTCGTGAACTTGGCCAAAGTTCAAAAATAAAAAAAATAAAAGAAAAAGAAAAGAAAAAGAAAAAAGAAAAAAAGAAAAGAAAAAAAAGAAAAGAAAAAAAGAAAAGAAAGTGAAAGGGAGAGAAATAGACTTGGAGGAAGTGGAGCGACATTAGATTTCACCCATAGTTTGTTACCCCATTTGAACGTATGGGTAGGATGACCTGACCCCCACCAGGTAGAGGAAGAGACCATTTTAGTGGCAGTCCTAGGGGTGGAAAACCTCCTTATTGGCCACCCAATAAAAGATACTTCCCAGCCACCAAGAGTACACCTACTATCCATATAGACTTAGAGTCTAGTTTAGAGGATGACTCTTATATGGTTAGCACACTAGCTCTTCTCAAGTAGGTTCCTTGGACACATGAGCAGCGGATAGCGATGAAGGTGCCTCCAAAGCAAAGTATAAGTGCATCAAAGTATATATGTGAAATAGTTAGGCATCAGTTGGGAACCTTAGCTCCAACCCCATTTTTCTCACAAAAAGTTGATGGTTTGGTAGTTAAAAAAGCCCCTAAGTCATCCACAAATGTGAGGACTCAGAGGTTCATTTTGGGAGCATCATCCTCAAGTCAAGAAGTTGATGTAGAACTTGGGGATGATTCATATAAATATTTAATAGAATTACCTTTTGATTGGTACATGTCGTGTGTTCATAATCTAGCAAAGAAAGGGTTAATATCACATACTTGGTTAAAGAACTAGTTAGACTATTTCAAAGGAATATGGAAGAACAAATACAAAGCTCTCAATCAAGACCAAGATTAGGATTCGGTACAGTGGGTCCAGTCGATGATGATGATTACTACTTAATCATCACCAATCATTTGAATCTGATAGGTTCTTTTCAAATCACATTAACTCATATGAGGAGGTGTGATTAGAAACTTCAGATGATCTAGATGATTTTAAAGTCAAAGATGCATCTCCAGAGTTTGAAGAAGAGATCAAGTCAACCATCGATGAGCTCAAAGAAATCAATTTAGGAATTTAAGATAATCCACACCCGACATACAACAGTTCCTTGTTGAATAAAATTAAATCCAATGATGTAGTTAGGCTATTGACTGAGTTTAAGGACTGCTTTACATGGAGTTATGAAGAGATGCCTGGTTTATCTCCTGACATTATAGTCTACAAACTAGCAATAGAGCCTAGTGCTAGCCCTATCAAGAAAGGTCCTAGACGCATGCGATTAGACATTGAACAACATATTATTTTTGAAGTCAAGAAATTGATTGATGCTGGTTTCATTCATGAAGAAAAATACCCTACTTGGTCAACTAGTGTTATTTTAGTTAAGAAGAAGAATGTCCAAATTCACATATGTGTCAATTTTAGGAACTTAAATAAGGCATGTACAAAAGATGAATTTTCACTACCAAAATCAGAACTAATGGTGGACATTGCCTCATCTCATGTAGTCTTCACTTTCATGAATGGCTCAACTGGATATAATCAAATAAAGATGGCCCCTGAAGATAAAAGAAATACTACCTTTAAAACCCTGATCAGAATCTACTGCTATAAGGTCATGCCTTTCAATCTTAAAAATATCAGTACTACATACCAACAGATTATGACTCAAATCTTTGATGAACTCATTCATCATCAAATCGAGTGTTATGTTGATGATCTTGTGGTCAAAAGTATAGAAAAGAGACCACCTCTTCGACTTGAGAGTAGTTTTTGAAAGGTTAAGATAATTCAACCTCAAAATAAACCTTGAAGTATGCATTCGGAGTAGCTTCATGGAAATTCCTTGGGCTTATATTGCTTGACATCATGGAATCAAAATTGATCCAGAGAAGATCAAGACGATATTGGAAATGCAACCCGCTAAAAGTTTAACTCAACTCAGATCATTTCAGGGGAGGTTAGCATATCTAAGATGCTTTATATCCAACTTGTCTGGAAAATGCTAGCCATTCTCAGCACTTGTAAAATAGGATGCCAAGTTTAAGTTGGATGGTAAGTGTCAGCATACCTTTGAAGACATCAAGTATTACCTTATGATGCTACAGGTTCTAGATGCCCTTATCCCGGGCAAGCCATTGATTCTCTCCACTGTTGCATTAGATGACTCCCTTGGAGCTTTATTAGCTCAAGCCAATGATGAAGAGAAGGAGAATGCTCTCTACTACCTCAATCATCGTCTAATCCTTGCTGAAGTGAATTATCCACCCATTGAGAATAATTGCCTAGATTTATTCTTTGCATCCCAAAAGCTATGATATTACATGCTTTCTCATAAAATCAACTTGATCTCTAGGATCAATCCACTGTAATATCTCATGACATAACTATCTGAACAGTTGGCATGTTGGTCCATGATTTTATCACAGTTTGACATTACTTTCAAACTCCTCCGTGCGATAAAAAGAAAAACACTAGTGGATTTTTTTAGCATCACACCCACTTCCTACTGACTCTCCGCTTAGTGATGACCTCCTCGATAAATAATCATGAACTTGGGGGATACTAGCATTCACCGTTTGAAGATGTACTTTGATGGTGCGGCTTCCTCTCAAAGAGGAGAAGAACCCTAATCTACTATTCTAGGAAAGGTAGGGGTAGGAGAAGTTCTCCTAACTTCGTACCGCAATGTGATGAGATTCTCATATCACCTGTCTAATCCTTGCACCAACAGCAAAGCTGAATACAAGGCTTTGATTGTCGATCTGGAGTTAGTCGTTAATCTAAGCATCCATAACATCAACATTTTTGAAGATCCTCAATTAGTCATCATTCAAATCGCTAGGTCCTATAAAGTTCTCAAGCCTAAGCTCTGTCACTATCACAAGTACACTATAAAGTTGTTGGCCCAAATCCCAGAGGTTACCATGTACAAGATCCCTCGAGGAGAGAATGCTGTAGCGGATGCTTTAGCTAAACTTTAAGGAGTTGGCATGTTGAAGATGAGTCCATATCGATAAGGGTCCAAAATAGACAAGTCTTATCCCTTATTGATATTGAACTCATCGAAAAGTACTCGCTTGAAGGGGAGGTTATTATTGCTAAGAAGAATAAGGAATTAGATTAGAAACCATTCATAGATTACCTAAATAAAAGCAAATTATCTCAATGAAGAAGAGAGCCCTTTCCTACACTCTCGTTGATGACACCTTGTACTGGAGGTCATTTGATCATATGTGGCTATGTTGCTTAGACAAACACGAAGCTCATAAGATCGTGACTGAGGTACATTGAAGGTTATGGAGAGCATATCAATCTAGTCCGAAGATGAAAGCCAAGATCAAGAGACTAAGATACTATTAGCCATCGATGATCACAGACTGCATGGACAGAGCTAGGAGATGCCACTAATGTCAGGTACACGATGTGGTCCTAAACCAGCCACCCAACATTCTACTCCCAACATTGGCCTCATGGCCATTCGATTGTTGGGGGTACCGACATAGTGGGTCTGATTGACCTTCCTTCCAAGGGTCATCAATTTATCCTAACTGCTGCTAACTACTTTTCCAAATGGGCTGAGGTGATTCTGCTCAGAGAGGTCACAACTTAGCATGTGCTCCAATTTTTCAGGAACCATATCGTAAAAAGATTCAGGGTGTCTCGATGAATTATATCTGATAATGGTATTGCATTCAAAAGCACCAAGAATGACAACTTTTCCTGGAGACACAACATAGATTGGAGAAGCTTTACCATCTACTACATGAAGGCAAATGGCTTGACAGAAGCCTTCAATAAAACTCTCATCCAAATACTAAAGAAGACACTCGACGACAACAAATGATAGTGGCATGAGCAATTAGTTGAAGCCTTGTGGGCATACCACACCAGCTATATAACTCAAACTTAGTCTACCCCTTTCTCCTTACTGTATGGGTCTGAAGTTGTTCTACCATTAGAAGCCCAGCTCCCATCACTAGGAAAGCTATGGGTAGCAAGATCACAAGGAAGTAGAATGCCAGATTATGGTTGGAAAAGCTTGAAGGTTTTGAGGAGATATGCCTATGGGCATGCCAGAACCTCAAGTTGTACAAAGTCAAAATGATTCAAGCTCATAATAAGTTGGTCTGTTCTAGAGCTTTTTAAGTAGGAGAGCTTGTTTTAGTTTTAAGGAGACCAATTGTGGCTCATGTAAGATGGAATGCAAGTTTGAACCCACTTGGGAAGGCCCTTTGTTATAGAAATGGCCTACCAAGGAGGATCATATCAGTTTATCAACCATAAAGGAGAGCGTCCAATGCTTCCAATCAATGGGCTTTATTTAAGAAAATATTATTCATGAGATCATGTTTGAAAATAATTATCATCAATAAAATTCTATTTTAAATTCAATCTCTTTCAAACTGAAAATATTTTATTCGTGAATCCGCTATGACGTATTTAGGGTAGGTATAAGAGAACTCAAGTGGTATCCTATCCTTCATCAACACAACACAAATACAAAACTACACACAAACACATTAACAAATACACATCTTTTATCTTGAGCTTCTTTGATGTGAGATAACGCCCCCATGGCACTCACTCTGTAGTTGCTCTAGGTCGGGCTGACATGCTACCTTGCTAGTGCATCACCCTAGTGGTCCCTCATTTAGGAGGATGTAAGTCTGCTACGCTTTCTTTCTTACTTGGCCATTGCACATCGATGAGCTTTATTAACATGGTAGGCCTTACTGTGATCGATAAGCTACCGTCATGTTGGCTTTGTTTAAGAGGATGTAAGTTTGCTACACCTTCTTCTGAAATTAGCCATCGTGAACTAACTTGGTCGAATATATTTGAGGTTTAGGATAAATCCTAGTGGCTCCTTTCCTCTTGAATACTTCCAATCCTTCTTTATGACTTCCTACTTAGTAGTTCCCATAGGTTAGGATGATCTATTGTGCCAAGAATGGGTTACCCCAGTGGTTTGTTCCTCACTTTGGAAGATGTAAGTTTGCGACACTTTCTTCCTAGCAAAGTCATAGCCAGGTATAGATAGTACGAGTCAATGACAGCTATCCCGATGATCAGCTTTAGGGAGATATAAGTCTACCTTCTCTTCCTAGACCATCATCATCAATCGACAGCCTTAGGTTGGTTGGTGTTTGTTTTACTGACTGTGACACACCCGGTGGATACACCACTCTCGGCAGATGTAAGACTACTATGCCTTCTCCTTGAGTTGGCCACCATATACCAACATGCATTATTTTTTTTAGGGATCGGGATAATGCCCCTAGTGGAACCTCCCCTACGGGCACGCTACTTGGATGACATCCTCAACAACCCCATTTAGACACTACTTGGGCTACTTTTGGATTGAATAGTTCCCCTTTCCTGGTAACCACCCCTGGATTGGATTCGCGTGGATGCGATATTCTCCTTGGTCCAAGAAATGAGATACAGATAGCAGTGTGGGTCCACACAAACAGGTCCATGATAACAAACATAATATATATATATATATATATATATATATATATATATATATATATATATATATATATATATATATATATATATATATATATATATATATATATATATATATATATATATATATATATATATATATATATATATATATATATATATATATATTAGTTTGTGGGTTAAGAGAATGCCCCATGCGACACCTTTCCCAAGCAGACATCTTATCTTTAGGGGAGTGCCAACAAACTCCCTATAAGAATTGCCTGATTACTCTTGAGTTAAGATAAGTCCCCAGTGGCACTCTCTTAGTAGTCGCCCTTAGGTTGGGTTCAACTTGTTGTGCCACCAACAGATCACCCCGGTGGTTGTCCTTGCTTTGGAAGATGTAAGTCTACTACATATTCTTTCTAACATGACGATCGTTACATGTGCACCTAGGTTGGGTTGATTTATTGTGTTACCAACAGGTCACCCCAGTAGCTATTCATTGCTTTGAAAGATGTAAGCATGATACACCTCCTTTCTAGCATAGCCGCATAAGAAGACACCTTAGGTTGGATACCCTACCCTTCTACGGTAGACTACCCCTTTAGATCGATAAATTTGAGATAGGCCCAGGCTAACATAGCCCCTTCTTAGTGTGATTCATCGCACACCGATGAGATCCATCAAATGAAATCAAATAAATGAAAATGAACCAAATCAAATTAAGACAAATCAAATGAAATCAAATAAAATTAATCTTGACTATTTTTGAGTTGACATAAGTCCCCAACGACATTCACTCAGTAGCCGCCCTAGGTCGGGTTTGATTTATTATGCATCCAATAGGTCTCAGTGGTCGCTCTCGAAGATGTAAGTCTGATCAAACTTTCTTCCTCGCACACTTGTTGCACACCAAAATGCAACCATTAGGTTGCATAGTCCTACCTTGTTGGTATACTACCCATTTGGACTTGTAAATCTAAGGTAGGCCAAGGCCTCCGTTGTCCCTCCTTAGTGGGTCCATCACACAATAATTGGGTCCATAAGTCAAATCAAAATTAAAATCTATCAAATTTAATCAAGTTCACATCCCTTGTGGATATGCCCTCAATTCAAAATCATCCTCCCCAGCAGAGCCGTAACAAATTAAACCAACTCCCTTGGGGTTTAAATTAAAACAAATCAAATACATCTCTCCCTAGCAGAGCTAATCAAACAAATTAAAGAAATCCAACTAAACTTTTATCTCTAGCAGATACATCCCCAAATGAATCTATAAAATCAAACTCAAATCCATATCCCCCGGGCTCAAACCTACTTCCTTAGAGAAAGATTCATGTACTCAATCCCCTAGTAGATTTCTCCTTCCTCTCTTATGCCCTTGGCATAAGTTGAGTTGCATTACACTAAGATCATGATTCTATCTACCCGAAGGTATAGATCATTTCTGTTAGTGTTTGTAATCTTTTGGATATTGTTGATTATCTCGGTCAATGCTAATACATGACGTGTGCCTTGTCCGTTACACCACACCTATTGGGGTCCTTTTGTTGACCTCACTTTTGGAGTGAGTTATCAACCTCCTCTTCTCAGACCTAGGAATCTTCTAGAAACTAAGATTTCTTTAGTCATAACACTTCTAGTGATTAGGTGAATACTTAACCTAAGGCTAAAGACTCAGAAGGGTTCAATCATAGGGTTAAGCCATGCCTTGGGACTTAAGAAAAATCACATGCCCTATAGCCTAAACCCAATCCTTGGTCACCTTCCTAAACTAAACCTCAAATTCAATTCAAATACAAAATCTAGATTCAAATTCAAAATCAAATAATTGAATCCCATAATCAAATCCAAAGTCAAAATCCTTCCTAAGCCCTATGATTTTATGTTATGGACTTAGCCCTTAGCCAAATCCAATTCAATTCCAATTCAATTGATTTTCTCCAAGATCAATTTAATCCCTCAATCAATTTATCAAATTCAAATTCTAATTCAACTCCAAATGATTGAAACCAAAGATCAAATCAAGCCCAAATCCCTCTTAAGCCATATGATCTGATTTATAAATGAAGTCAAATCTCCACCCAATTCAATCCGAATTCAATTCATTTCTTCATGAATCAATCACATATTCAATCATCTTTATAAATATAAATGAAATACATCAAATCATCAAAATTAAATTAAACTAAATCAAACATTTTATAAGCCTTTGGACCTAACTTCATGAGTTTAGCCAAATTTGTCTTCAAATCACTTCAAACTCAATTTATTTTCTTATAAATCAATTACACCTTCAATCATCTTCCAAAATATAAATGAAATATATATTCAAATGACCAAAACCAAATCCAAAACTAGCCAAAACCCAATTTAAGACCCTTTAAGTCACTTCCTTGAGCTTAGCCAAACCCTATCCTAATCAAGGCAAAACTAATGGATTTTCTCTTAAATCAATCATTCCTTCAATCCCCTATCTAAATATAAATGAAACCCACAAAAATCAAACAAAACTAAGATAGACCCAAGTCAAACCCAACTAAGTCCTTTTGGCTTGAAAATTTCAAATGAACCAAAACCTATTGGAATCCAAATTGGTTGCAATTGGATTTATATTTCAATCCTAAGCTCACATATAAATCTAATTAAGCCCAAATCAAGCCAAAACCAAGTCAATTGACCCACTTAGGTACACTTGACCCAAAGTGACCTAAAAAACCTTTTTGAGCCAAGTTCCAATGTAACCCAAATTGCATCAAACCAAGCTCACCAAAACCTCCTATCAAGATTATTGATTACCATAGGATGATCAATTGTCACACATTGGGTCAAACCAAGTCAACCCACTTAACTCATATAAACCAAATGAACCAAAACCTATCATACACCAAATTAATTGAAACCATTGATTCATATCAGCCCATGATCAATGATTGAATATGACTTGATCATCAATTGGGCCAAACCAAACCCAATTGCCCTTTGACCCAAGTTGATCCAAATTAGCCTAAAAGACCAAATTGGATCAAATCATGATCTAACCAAAATTGATTGCAACCAATGGATCAAGTTCATTAAAATTGATTGTTGAACTTGACCAAGGTAAAATTAAACCCAATTTGGCCAATTGAACCTAATTAACCCACTTAGCCCAAATTGACCTAAAAGGTTAATTGAGCCTAAATCCAAATTAATTCAAACCAAAGCCTGCAATCCTATCCAATTGATCAATTAAACTTGAGCCAACACCAAACCCAAGCCAATTTGACCAATTTGGTCAAATTGGTCAACTTGACCCATTCAACCCATTTGATTTGAAATGAGCTAAAATCAAACCTAGACCAAATTGATTGAAACCACTTGAACCAAAACTCTTCAAATCATCATTTGAACCTAACCCAAGCCTTAGCTTGACCTGATTTGACCAATTGGTCAACCTAATCCAACATGACCCAAAGTGACCTATATGAACTAAATTGAGCCAAATCTCTTGAAACCAACCCATGGCACCTTGGGAGCTGATCTAACATGACCCAAAACCACTTGGGATCAACCCAAAATAGGGTCAAACCCAAGGCAACCCCCCTTGGATTTGTCTCCCACATGGGATCTTTGCAAAAAATTGGCAAAGTTCACTTTCCTCTCCCCTTAGCAGCCATCACTCACCCCAAATGGGGTCTCACCTGCCAACCTAGCCCACTATAAGTGAGCTAGGCTTGCCATGGAACAACGGGAGGTGAGTTAACTCACCTCCCTCATTACCCAAAATTGTTGGACACTAAGAAGCCATCCCATGCTTGAGCTTCCTGCCATCCCTTCCTCCACTCATGTCGTGCAATGTAGAGGTGATGGAGACCACTTCGACGTTGTGGCGGTGGTCAGCCAACCAAAATTTGGGAGCTCGGTCCATCCATCCATCACAATGGAAAAGGGGTATACCCCTCAATTCTCACAACATTCTCACACATTTGATTCGTGTGAGCTTCCTAAGAGAGTTTCGAAACTCCCCAAGCCTCTACAGACCTTCCCGAAGAGCTCCTCCACCAAAATTCTCTCTTTCCGAGTGCACCCAAAATATGACACATCCCCTTCATTCCTAACTCCCCCGATTCTAAACCAAAATCAAGTTTTCTTAGCCACACGCTCTTCACATCTCATCGAGCATGAACGAACCTTCCCGCGAGGTCCAAGCCCACCGGAGGTAGCATTTTGATCAAAGCCGAGCCTCCAAAGGATGAACCTTGGCCTTCGAGACGGGTGAAATCAATGTAATTACAACTCAATAGAGTTTTGTCTCGACTAGACGAAGCTACCTCAAGTGTGCAAACCACCAACAATTAGCTCCAGCGAGGTATGCCATTGAAACCAAGCTTTCTTAAAAATTTTTTTGGAGCTTTTCAAAGGAAACCTGAATGTCACATGATCTTTACTGTTGGATCCCCTCTAATCATTGTCATGAAGGTGTGGGATCAATTTGGACTGGATCCAAGCTCAGGTGAACTAGGATCATGCAGGTAATGGTGGACGACATCTGTCCTTCATCGCCCATGGAAAGATAGATCACATGCCGTCGTCTGCATGATCAGAATGATCGACTGTGATTTGATCCATTATATCGAGCCATTTTACTCATGTATTAACCATAAGATTGATTTGCGTAGTACCCAAATGATAATAGCCAATCCCGTGGTACCACATGGAAAATTTATGCGCTGTATGACGAGATTAATTAGCTTAAATAATTAATTTTAATGTGTGAAACTTGCAAAAATTTTAACAAATCATAAAAAACAAATCCAAAAATATAAATAAATACTCATTTTAAAGGTATTTTAGAGGAATTTATTAAAAATATTTTAAACTAATTTTAAATAGTAATTAGGGCTTAATTAGGGTTTAATTAAAAATTAATTAACTTAATTACTCCCTAATTATTTAGTTAATTAACCCTAAAATTTTTGAGATAGTTTAAGGGGATGACCTCTGTCACCCCTAATTTTCTTGGGTTTATTGGTTAATTAATTAGGAAAATTAGCCATTTAAGCTTTAATTACTCTCTTAATTTAATTAAGGGTTAATTAATCATATGAATATTAAATTAATTAATTAATTGGGCTCATTTATCATTGTCTAATAACTGAGGGGACTTATGGAATAGGGTTGAGACCTCTTTCCTAATCTCTTTCTCTAAGGTCATTTCAGTTTTCAAGAAAATTAATTAAGGATTAATTGGTTAATTAATTACTTAATTAGTTAAATTACAATTTAAACAATATCAAATCATAATTAATTAATTAAGGGGTAGATCTTTAGGTGTTTAATAACCTAAAGAAAATTAAGGAAATTATGGTTAATCCACATGTGTGGGAAAATAATTAGAGTACTTAATTAAGTTCCTTAATCTATATACCATTAATTTTGAGCTAATTTCAATGGACTCTTTCATTTCCTAGGACCATTGCTAGTTTACTTTTCAATTTATTTGCATATCATGTTGGCTCATAATTATTTGTTAATTACTTTAAGGTGGCATAAGTAAGGGTAATTAATCGACTTGATTAAGGATCTAAATCAATTAATTCATAAAATCTACCTAATTACCTTTCATTAAACCAAATCATATTGCCAATGTGGGGATGGGATTGGATAAGAAATGAGTGCTCTTCTCCTCTTTAAATCAAATAAAAAAATTCAAAACTAAATTAATAAAGAAGCATTGGTTCACTTTAAATGATTTTATTTAGTATGATTATCCTTAGGAATTAATTTGATTGAATGAATCACTTGTTTGTATTTGATTATTCTTTTCGATCATGCTAAATATTGTGTCATTTGATTCCATGCATCTATCTATTTTCAAAATGAATTAAATAAAATAAAATTTTCTTTATGTAAGGTTTGCATGTGTTGATCTAACTTAGTATATGTGTGGCTATTATCACAACTAAATTTAAATGTATTTTCCAAAGTCTATAAATGAGTAATAATATATGTTATGATGCTAGTTATGAATGCATAAGAAATGCATGTGATCATAACTTAAGTGTATGAATTGAGGCTTTCTTTTCTTTATTCATGCCTTGATCTACATAATTATGAATATTAATGGGTATATAGTCTGGACATCCTAGGAATCTAAGGCTTTAGTTAGCCCCAAGGAGGTTCATTTGATTGTCTCACTTCCCTAGTTAACAAAGGCACGTAACCATTTGATTTCATTCTAATGTATTTCAACATTATGATTTGGATAAAGCTTTGATTCATAAACTTAAATAATTCAATTAAATAAAATACAATCTTTGCATGGTTTTCATTCTCTTGATTATGTATACACTCATATGTACTTAAGCAAACAAGTATAAAACCTAGACATCCTGGAATACGAGGCTTTAGCTAGCCCCAAGGAGGTCGTTTGATTACATCACTTCCTTGGTTAACAATGACACACTTTGTTTATGTCTTTATACATGTGTATGTATATGATTAATGAATGGAAATCTCCCTTTCTATTAAAATACAAGCATTCATGAATGACTAAGTCATTGAATTAATTAGTCATGAAATTTGGAGCTTGCTTTCTTATATTAATGTATATAAATCTACATATGTTTGAATGTAAATGGGTATGTAGTTTGGACATCCCAAGAATACAAGGCTTTAGCTATCTCCAAGGAGGTCATTTGATTACCTCACTTCCCTGGTTAACAATGACACATACCTATTTAATTTCATCCCTATGTATTTTGTATAAGAATTTAGATAGAGCTTTAAATTAATATGATTAAATAATTCAATCACATAAAAGAACATAAACTTTAAATACACATGTATATATTCATATAAGTATACTAAAATATATTGTATGTATAGATGCACTTAGAATTAAATCATATGCATGTTACATGTTGGAAAGGAATGATTGATATATGCCATGCAAAAGTAATTCAATTAGATTAATCTTAAGAAGCCTTTCATATTGAATAGGATTTTTTAGAGTGAATCTAAACTTAGGATTAATTAAATCATTTAATAAGACATTCATTAAAGGGAAGTAAATCAAATTAACATGCTTTAGAAAGTGGCTTAAGGTAATGATGAAAGAGGGCAATCCTCTTTCTTCTCTTTATAACACTTAGTTGCTAAGTGTAATCATATAAAATAAAAGAAAATATAAATTAAAATTCTTAAATTAGTTAAAAAACTTAGAGTGTAATCAACCTTTCATGTTAAATTGAACCTTTCAAACTTAGAAAAGCATAACCTTAATGCCTAGTAAGATACCATAGGCCTTAACACACATATTAAAACTAAGTCACCAATTCTTGCTTTTTGTTAAGATGATGTATGTATGGTGTATATTTTATTTTATGATGTATTATTTTAGACTGGATGTTAGTGTGCATGCTTCATAGACTGGATGTTAGGCTGCTCCTAGCTTAATAATGTTTTCCACACATGATTATGCCTAAAGGGATGCTTAAAATAAATAAATGCTCTCTTTGTAGGTTACGTTAAATCCCTAAGCATAAATCAATTTAGGACAGGTGGGCTTTATTACTATTGACCTCACTTTTGGAGTGAATCCCTTAACTTCCTCATCATAGATCTATGACTCTTGTAGACAGTAAGAGTTCCTTAGTCTTATGACACTTCTAGTGATTAGGTGAATACTTAACCTAACCCTAAAGACTTAGAAGAGTTAGCCATAAGAATAGGTTGTGCCTTAGGGATTTAAGATGACTTGCTTACCCTATAGCCCAAACCCAATCCTTGCTTCCTTATTTCAAACAAAATCTCAAATTCAAATTCAAATTCCAAAATCAAATCCAACTATCCAATGATTGAAACCCATGATTAAATCAATTCCAAAATCCCTTCCTAAGCCCTTTGATTTTTTTCTTATGGACTTAGCCTTAATCAAATCCAAATAAACCCCAATCCAATTTATTTTATCAATCATCAAATTCAATATCAAATCAAATTTCAAATCATAAATCAAATCTAAACTATCCAAATGATTGAAACCCATGATTAACTTCAAAATCTAAATCCCATCCTAAGCCATATGAACCACCTTCTTATGCTTAGTCAAAACTCCTTCAAACTAACTCAAACTTGGTTTATTTCTTTATAAATCAATCATTCCTTCATTTATGTTCACAAATATAATTGAAATCCAAATTCAAACTTTTCAAATCAAATTAAAATAAATCAAACTAATTCAAAATCCAAGTTAGCCCTTTTTGACCTACATCCCTTTTGGTCAAATTTGCTTTCAAATCACTCCAAACTCAAGTGTTTTTCTCATAACCCAGTTATATCTTCATTTATATTCACAAATATAAATGAAATATAAATCCAAATGACCAAAATCGATCTCAAATCAATCCAAACTCCCAATTTTAGTTATTTTAGCCAAACTTTTTAACTTGGCCAAATGCAAGCCAAATCAACTCAAAACTCATGGATTTCTTCATGATTCAATCATTCCTACAGTCATTGATCAAATATAAACATAAACCACCATTATCAAACCAAATCTAAGTCAACCTAAATCAAAACCCAAGTTGACCCTCTTGAGTTGAAATTGTCATATGAACCAAAGCCCATTTGGCTCCAAACCAATTGTAATTGGATTTATATTTAAATCCTAAGCTCATATGTGAATTCAACTAAACTTGAATCAAACCTTGATCAAGCCAATTGACCCATGTAGGCTCACTTGACTCAAAGTGAGTTAAAGGATCTTTTTGAGCCAAGTTCTAATCCAACCCAAATCGGATTGAACTAAGCCCATCTAAACCTCAATCATGATCAACAATCATCATGGGGTGATCAACCACCTTGAATTGGGTCAAACCAAGTCAAACCTAGCCTTTGACCATGACACTATTTAGCCCAAATGAAACCTAAACTAACCAAAATTTATCATATGCCAAATTGATTGAAACCATTGACTCAAACCTATCCATAATCAATGATTGTACATGACCAAGCCATCAATTGAGCTAAACCAAGCCAAGTGAGCCAGTTGACCTAAGTTGACCCAATTTGGCCAAAAAAGCCAAAATGGGTCAAATCATAGTTTAATCCAAATTGATTGCAACCAATGGCTCAAGTTCATTCCAAATTACTTATTGAACTTGACCAAAGTCATGATTGAGCCCAAGTTGATCTATTAGTAAACTTGATCCAACCTAGCCCAAATTGACCAAAATCTAAATTAATTGCAAATTAAGCCAAACCAAAGCTTATAATCATTTTTAATCCAATTGAATTTGACTTAACACCTAACCCAACCTAATTTGGTCAAATTGGTCAAATTAGTCTTGACTATTTTGATCGTTTTGAATCCAAATGAGTCAAATTCAAACCTAGGCCAAACCAATCCAAACTAATTGAGCCAAAACATCCCAAATCATCATATGAACCTAACCCAAGCCTTTTGACCTAATTTGACCAATTGGTCAACCCAACCAAACCTATACCAAAATTGATGGTTGACATTGCCTCATCTCATGCAATATTCTCCTTTATGGATGGTCCATCTGACTATAACCAAATCAAGATGTCCTTCATGGATGAAAAAAAATACTACTTTTCAAACCCTAATCAAAATCTATTATTATAAGGTTATGCCTTTTGGTCTTAAAAATATCGGTGCTACATACCAACAGACCATGACTCAGATCTTCAATGAACTCATTCATCATCAAGTTGAATGCTATGTTGATAATCTAGTAGTCAAAAGCAAAGAAAAGGAAGACTATCTCTTTGACTTAAGAGTAGTTTTCGATTGGTTAAGACAATTTAACCTCAAAATGAATCCCCTAAAGTGAGCATTCAGAGTAGTTCCAAGAAAATTCCTTGGGTTTGTTGTTCGACATCGGGGAATAGAGACCGACCCGGAGAAGGTCAAATATATCTTAGAAATGCCACCCCATAAAAGTCTAACTCAACTCAGATCATTCCAAGGGAAGTTGGAATATCTAAGACCCTTCATATCCAACTTATCAAGAAGATGCCAGCCATTATTAGCACTTATCAAAAAGGATGCTAAGTTCAAGTGGGATGACAAGTGACAACATATCTTTGAAGACATCAAACACTACCTGATGAGGCCATCAATTCTAACAGCCCCTATCCCAAGCAAGGCATTGATCCTCTACACCACTGCATTAGACGACACCCTTGGCACTTTATTGGCCCAGGCCAACGACAAAGGGAAAGAAAACACTCTCTACTATCTCAGTTGTCGTCTGATCCCTGCTGAGAAAAACTACCCACCTATTGAAAAATACTGCCCAGCTTTAATCTTCACATCTCAAAAGCTACATCATTATCATGCTTTCTCACAAGTGAATTTGATCTTTAGAATCAATTCACTGTAATATCTCATGACACGGACAACATTATCTAGACGGTTGGCATGATGGTCCATAATTTTATCATAATTTGACATCACATTCGTACCCCTCCGTGATGTGAAAGTACAGGCACTAGCGGATTTCTTAGGAGCACACCCACTTCCTGCTGATTCTCCGCTTAATGATGACCTCCTCGATGAATAAATCATGAACTTAGGGGACACTAGCATTCACCATTGGGAGATGTATTTTGATGGTGTGGCCTCTTCTCAAAAAGGAGAAGAACCATAATCTACTCTTCCAGGAAAGGCAGGGGTAGGAATAGTTCTCCTAACTCCAAATCGTGATGTGATGGGATTCTCATATCATCTGTCCAATCCATGCACCAACAATGAAGTGAATATGAGGCTCTAATTGCCAGTCTAGAGTCAGTCATTACATTATGCGTCCAGTGCATCAACATCTTCTAGGATTCTCAACTCACCATCAACCAAATCACTGGGTCCTACAAAGTTCTAAAGCTTAACCTCCACCATTATCATAAGTACACCATGGAGTTGTTGGCTCAAATCCCAGAGATCATTATCTACAAGATTCCTCTAGGAGATAATGCTGTAGTAGATGCATTGGCCAAGCTTGCAAAGGAGTTAGCATGACCAAAAGATGAGTCCATTTCAATAAGGGTCCAAAACATACAAGTTTTATCCCTTATAGATGTTGAACTCATCAATAGACTCTCACTTGAAGGGAAGGTTGCCGTTTCCAAAGAGGATGAAGAGTCAGATTAGAGGCAACCATTCATGGATTACCTAAACATAGGAAAACTACCTCAAGAGAAGTCATTAGCCCATCAGGTGAAACAAAGAGCTCTCTCCTATGCTCTCATGGATGACACCTTATACCGGTGATCTTTTGATCATATGTGTTACGTTATTTAGCCAAACATGAAGCCCATTAGATCATGACCGATGTACACTCAGGTTTATGTGGAGCTCACCAGTCCGGTCGAAGATGAAAGCCAAGATCAAAAGACTAGGATACTACTGGCCTTCGATGATTACAGACTACATGGATGTAACCAGGAGATGCCACCAATGTTTGGTGCACGGTGTGATCCTACATTAATCATCCAATATTCTACATCCAACATTGGCCTTGTGGCCATTTGAGTGTTAGGGCACTAACATAATGGGTCCGATCGATCTGCCTTCTTCTAAGGGTCACCGATTCATTCTAGCTGCCATCGACTGCTTTTCCAAGTGGGCAGATGCAATCCCACTTAGAGAAGTCACAGCTCAGCATGTGCTCCAGTTTTTAGAAACCATATCGTATATAGGTTTGGGGTGCCTCGATGAATTATATGTGATAATGTTACTACATTCAAGAGCACTAAAATCAATAGCTTTGCCCAGAGACACATCATAAATTGGAGATATTCTACCATCTATTATCCAAGGGAAAATGGCCTAGCAGAAGCATTCAACAAAACTCTCATCAAATATTGAAGAAGATACTCGACGATAATAAGCGATAGTGGCATGAGCAGTTGGTTGAAGCCTTGTGGGCTTGCTGCACCACATACAAAACTCTAACTCAATCTAATCCATTCTCCTTAGTGTATGGGTATGAAGCTGTTCTACCATTAGAAGTTCAACTCCCATCACTAAGGATAGTGGGTAGCAGGATTACTACAGAATAGAATGCCAAGCTGCGGAAAAGAGCTCGAAGGTTTGGAGGAGAGACGCCTCAGGGCATGCCAGAACATCGAGTTGTACATAGCCAAAATGATTCAAGCTCACAACAAGTTGGTTCATCATAGAGCTTTTCAAGTAGGAGAGCTTGCTTTAGTTCTAAAGAGACTAATTATTGCCCATCGAAAGATGGGAGGTAAGTTTGAACCCACTTGGGAAGGCCCTTTCGTCATAGAAAAGGCTTACCAAGGAGAATCTTATCAACTCATAAACTATAAGGGAGAGCGCCCGATGCTTCCAATCAATGGGCTCTACCTAAATAAATACTATCCATAAAATATTGTTTGAAAATAATCATCAATAAACTTCTTTTCATATCAAATTCCACCTCTTATGTGTTAGAAACATCTTTTGCTTGCAAATCCACCATGATGTGTTTAAGATAGGTGCATGAGAACCCAAGAGGCATCTTATCCCTTCACAACACAAACACAACCCACATTCAATCCTCCAGTGCTACTAGGATAGGTGTAAGAGAACCCAAGATACTTCTTATTTTGATTAGTACAACTAAGTTAGGTGTAAGAGAACCCAAGGGGCATCCTTTCTTGGTGGATTAATACTCTATGTGTTTAGGATAGGTGTAAGAGAACCCAAGTGACATTTTATTCCTTCTTTCACATCACAAACAAACACAAATATTTTATTTTGGGCTATTTTGATGTGAGAGAAAGCCTCTTGTGGCACTCAGTCATTAGCTGCACTAGGTCGGATTGATATATTACCTTGCTAATATGTCACCCCAGTGGTCATTTGTCTGGTGGATGTGAGTCCCCGCCATTTCTTCCTGACTTTACCATTGCAAATCGATGAGTGCCTTGTTAGTTTGGTAGACCTTTCTGCGCAGCTGGTAAGCTACCCCATTTTGAGTTCATTTAAGAGCATGTAAGCCTACATGCTTTCTTCTTAGACTAGTCATCATGCACAAAGTAGGTCGAGTATATTTGAGATTTAGGGTAAGTCCCCCAGCGGCTCCTTTCCTCTTGACAACTTCAAGCTCGGGTTTAGTCCCTACATAAGACTCCTCACTTAGTAGTCGCTCTAGGTCGGATAGCCCCTGTCGAGCCGAAGACAGACTATCCATGGTATATCGCACAAATGATCATCAGAAAAATCTAGTCTTAGTATATCTCTAGCCAAGTTAAGTTAGCTCGTGTAATCTTCTTAAGAATGTGCATGTTGGCGTGAAACATTGTCCTATACCATAACTAGGATTCTTCAAGTGTAAACTTTAGATAAACTACTAAAGAACAACCTAAGTTATTAAGATCATTCATGTAAATGTTATTAATCCAAACACATTATAAAATAATTTTGTCATTTAAATCAAACATGCATTCATCATTAAAAAAATTGATATCAAAGTCTTTATCACATAACTTACTAATGTTGAGAAAATTATGTTTCAAACTATCAACAAGAAGAACTTTTTCAATAGATAAAGAATTTTTAATACCAATGGTACTTGACCTGAGTACTTTACATATTATGTTGTCTCCAAGGGTAATCTTTCCTCTCTTTGGAGTTCTAAAGAGATGAATTTGCATTTTTCTCCAGCCATATGTTTTGAGCACCTACTTTCTAAGTACCATATGCCTCTACCAGCCCCTGAGTGAAGACATATTTGCAAAATAGATTTAGGTTATTTTTTTGAGAATCTAGATTTATTTAAGTTCCTTCTATTTAGACATAAGAGAGTTATGAGAAGTTTTTTTGAATCCATGCATATACTAAGTTTGAATGTGAATGGTGTATGTATAAATTAGTAATGTGTCCAAACATGTCACAAAAAAGCAACAAATGTTAGGGTAAGAATGCATGATTTTTGTAGCTTTGAATTTTTTTCTAAGTGAATGTGATCTTTTTGAAATTTGTAACTTTCTTTTTTTATGTTTTCATTTGCATATTCAAGAAAGTCAATTTTTGATATAAGTCAAGTTCTTTTTTGGCTTTTTAAATTTCTAACTCTTTATTATCATTCTCAAAATTTCATATTCTTACAGAAGTGAGCTATGATTATTTTCAAAAGATAAAATTTTTTTCTTTAAAGTCAAATATTTTTTTAAAAGATTTGAATACAACATATAATTATTTACAAAGATTTGATTACTTACATGTTCATCATCAGAATTATGAGAAGTACCTTTCACCATCAAACAAAAGTTTGTGGCCTATTCTATAGCTTCTTCTTTAGAATAATTTGAATCTACATTGATCCAGAAAACACTGAGTCCTCCTCTTACCCATCTTTGCATCACCTTTTTCCTCTTGCTTGTCTTTCTGATGGGTGTTTTTGAGTAAATGACATTTTCATTTGATGCGATCTAGCTTTTTACATTCACAGCAAATTCGACCAGTACCTTTGAGGAGTTCTTAGTTTCTTAGTTATAAGTGCAACACCATTATCATTAGTGTTATTTTCCTTTTCACTTCAATCAAAAGTATTTTCTTTAAGGGTAATTGTCTTCTCCTTTTTCCTATCACTTGCATTAGTATATTTTACAAAAATTTTTATTATTCATAAGCAATAAGAGAGCTAAGCAAGTGATTAATAGAGTAAACACATAAATCTTTGATTCAAAATGGCCACAATCTTGGCATCCTAAGATTCAGGAAAAGAACATAAAATTTTATTCAGATTTAGCATTTGTAAGTTCTCTTCTTGGAGCATGCATTGAAGTGATGATTTTAGTAAAATGTGTTTACATATCAAAAATAGACTCATGAGCTAGCATACGAAAGAGTTTATAATCATGTAAAAATATGTTAATGTGAGATTGTTTGATCTTATTAATTTCTTTATAAGTAATACACATTTTTTTCTAAATTTCTGTACTAGTTTTACAAGTAAAAATACATATATAATCTTCAGACTTCACCACAAAGAATGCTATTTAAATATTTTGAATTTAATTAAGAAAGTTTCCTATCTTCTATTGACCATGAATTAAAAGGAGTTTCAATATGTTTATCATTATCCACTTCAAGTGGTGGTGTGTATCCCATCTCAATTATATTCCACAAACAAAAAACAATAGATTGAATAAAAGAAGATATGTAAATTTTCAAAAAGTCAAAAGAGATATCATTAAAAGAGGTGGTTGGGTAATAGAATACCATTCAATAATGTTTTGATTCCCCAAATGTGCTATTTATGGATCTACTTGCGATAGTTAGACCAAGAAACAAGTAACTTGCTCTAATGCTACTTGTAAGAATTGGCACACCCAAGAGGGGGTGAATAGATGAGCTTTTAAGAATCTCTTGAAAGAAAAAAATCAAATCAAATCTTTATTGTTCAATGAAGAGAGAGAGAGAGAGAGAGAGAGAGAACCAATAATCCAAATACAAAGAAAAGAATAATAGAAAAAATAAAAGAAAGAAAAAAAGGGGCATAAAACTTTATAGTAGTTTCGATCAACAAACTTACATTCACTTTATAGATCTCCTCCAAAAATTCTCTATATCTTCTTTGGAATAACAAGTCAAGGTGGAGAAGTCTCTCCCCTTAATGGGTAATGGAAAAACCCTACACCTACTCTCTTTTTCTTTCAAGGCAAGAAGAGTGCCATTCTCTTTCTAAGGTACAAAGAAAACTTCTTACAACAAAAATCTTACATAAATTCTCAACATTCTCTTGAATGAAATCTCAAGTTGAAGTACAAGATAGAAAGGTAAGGTGAAAGAAAAGAACAACCATGATGAGGGTGCAACCACATTACGGTCCAAAATCTTTAAAGGAAAAGAGGAAGAGAGAAATCTCTCCATGTTTCTCTTAAACTAAATACTTTTTTCTAAGCCTTTTTTATGGTTTCTTACGTTTAAACTTTTGGTTAGGCTCTCCAAAGGGGGTGTTTATAAGAAGAGAGTTGAATAAAATATTAGAAAAATACTTTTAAAAAAATCGATCTAATCTTATTATACGATCATATATTATACTATATAATTAGTTCATTTTACTAGTATTAGGAACTCTGGATGATACAATCATTCCAACAATCATCATTATTCATATTATACAATCAAGGATCATACTATACTAATAGTACAAAGTAAAAATTCATCTCTCTATTTGTTCCTCTTATACAAGCACATCATACACTACAAATATATCAAAGAAAAATTCTCAAAAATTGAATCTCACAAATTTTAGATTAAAATTAGTTATTTATCAAATAACATCATATTATATGATCAGTCAAATTAAGTAAAATTTATAATTAATCGACTTAATCTTAATAGCTAAAATAACTAAGAAAAATGAATAATCGTATAGTATGATTAGTTCAAATTTAATAATTTTAGGAGAACTTACCTAATTATAGTGATTGAAATTATTTCGCTAAAATGGACAATCGTCCAATGGAGATCCCATTAAAAGATTTATTTGAGAAAATTTTTAATTTTTAATGAAAAACTTTTATTTTATATTGCATATCAAAACCTACACAGTAAGTGTAAATGGGCGTATAAGATGAAGAATAATACTAAAACATATATTTAAAGATAATGACAAAACATGTTGCTAATGATAAAAGATTATTGGTTCTCTCTCTCTCTCTCTCTCTCTCTCTCTTCATTGAACAATAAAGATTTGATTTGGTGAGAGTTAAACTTATTTTAAAGTCAAGTAATTCGATTCACTTAGCAAAGATCAATTACTAATGGGAGGAAGAGGTGAAAAATATGCGGTATGTGAAAAATGAGTTGTTGATATTATTTCAATAAGTGAATAATTTGGGATGTGGATGAATTTTCTATAATTGTAAAGGTTCTTCGTCCTCTTATGATTTACGCCAACGACTGAGAAGTAAAACTTTAAAAGTTAATAAAGAAAGAAGAAAAAAAGTAAAATTTTTATAAAAAATTATATGACTTGAAAGTTGTATTTTATAAGGAATTATGAATTTGAATTTATAAATATTATTTTATGCGATACATTTTTTACAAAATTTGATGATAGTAAGCTTCGTTAATCTTGATAAATTCTAAGTATGATTACATTGGTATCAGCGTATTATTAACCCAAAATTCATATGGTTCCTTTTTATCAACAGTTTTCAAATAAATGTTATTTTTATGGAAGATTTACATACAAGTAATTATTTAAAATAAAAATTACTTGAATTCTATGTAAGTGTAGAGCCAAAGTTACAAAATAATAGAAAAAAAGTTGAAAAAGAAATATATAAATTTCTTTTCTCCATTTATTATGTTTGTTGTCTTTCTGCATCCGGTAGTGACAAATATGACTCTATATTAAGATAATGTAGAGGAATATATAAAAAACTTAACTGGCCTTAATTAATATATGTGCAGGTAGATAATAACGGGAAACTGCATCTCGCTCTCTCTCTCTCTCTCTCTTATTATATAAATGTGCAGGTAGAGAATAACAGGAAACTGCATCTCTCTCTCTCTCTCTCTCTCTCTCTCTCTCTCTCTCTAATAAGTAATCAAAACTAATGAATAGGTCAAATTGTGTTTTCCTCAAGGAATGTTCTTCAATTGAGGAGGATTTATTTATCTATCCATTAGGAATGGTATAATTAAAATAAAGTTCTATTTAATTGATGTCGCATCAATTATTTATATAATAGTTGAAGATATATTTTTTAAACAATCAAATTAATGCATGCCTTTTTGTGTCTGTTATCCGATTCCACATTTTTTTGTCTTATTTAATGAATAAGGTATTTCATTTGAAAATAGGACATTCAGTCCTAAATAAGTTATTTAAAAAACTGTGCAATTTCTTTTAAATAAGGTCACTTATTTTTCAGTGAAATATTTTTCTTTGAGATCAAAATTGCATTTCTAGAGAAGTTTCATCTTTAAAAATGGAATACTGAGAACCTTATTTGCATTGAGAAACAAGAGAATAATAGAAGGTTTGTTAATAAGAAATGAGTTGCACTTTAGCATTTTACCATTCAACTTTTATGCCTAACAATTAGGTTTGTTCTTAACTCCTTAACACCAAGATATGCAAAGTATGATAAAAATAGTTAAAATAATCAGCTATCAGATATATGTCTCAAGGATTTAATTAAGTTTAGAACTATAGTGCTAGTGAATTGAATATATGTTTCTAATTTGGTACATGAATATATTCAAGAAAATGTGTGCAAATATAGTATTCTACTATTTTCTTTTGGATAGTGCCTAACATATTAGCTTGAAATTAATTATATAAATGATGAAGTTAAAGGGATGTTGCTAAAATTTAAAATTATGTAAATATTTAATTAATTTTCTTTTTTATTTAATTTATATAATCTAATAATTATTAAAAATTATATATTTTAATATTAAATATAGCTATATATGTCAAATAAATTCCAATAAATTAATTCATGTTACTAGTATCAAATTCCACTATTGGGAGAAATTATATGTTTGTTGGCTTATTTGGGGCAAAAGGGTAATTTGCTAAAACTAAGATGTTCTTTGCTAGAATTTTAATAAAATATTTTTTATGGAAAAATTCTTGGGAGCATATGGAGTTATTCGGAACTTAACATAAACTTTCTAAGATTTTTAATTATTATTAAGTAAATTTTAAAATTTAAAATTAACAAACATCTTTCTTTAAATTTGTTTAACTAATCTAAATATGCTAGAATATTATAAAAAAATTTATATTGACTTGCACTCATATCACAAAGACTCCAAAATTTTTCACAAAATTTAGATATTATTAAATAACTTTATAAAAGTTAAAATCATCAAAGTTTTTGTTTTAAATTAATTTAACAGACAAAATACAATAAAAATTATGAAAATTTTTATAATACCATGAATTCATATTAGAAATATTCTTTAAATTTCTAAAATTATGATTTTTAAATAATGAACACTAAGAAAAACAACCAATTTTAAATAAAATTTTCGAGAGACTTATCCGTTGGAATAAACGGTAAAATTATCGACAAATTTTTTGTAAAAAAACTTTTAATATAAATCTCTACTAAAAAAACTTTGATTCAAAATCTACTTCTGCCTTGAGAAACTTTCAGTGAAAATTTTGCCAAAACTTGCAGATTTAGGGTTGATGGCCTGAGACCCCACCCCTCGCCATTTCCTTCTTCCTCAGTTTCTTTCGGGTGGCGATAAAGGTCAACCTAGGGTATGCGAGATCAGGGCCAAAATGTGTTGATTTTCATCAAGGTTTTTGTAGAATCAAAGGTAATCCACTTCCTTTAGCTTCTACAATAATTTATTTGTGATTCCATGTGCTTATTTTTGTGAAATATGAATTTTAAAATTTTGAGAATATTTTTAATTTAAAGCTTAAAATTTGTTAAAATTTACTTGGAACTTAGAAATCTCACTTTATATTTCTTGTTGAGACAAACGTAAGAGAAAAGAGGCAGTGATGGAGGAGTAAGGAAGAGGATGATGATGATGAAGAGATGGATGATGAGTAGTTATTATGGCGTTTAAAAATGTGAGAAGGACACCACACAGATCTTAGGAGGTGCTTATTGGAATGATTAAATTTGACATTAAGGAATGATGATGTACTACCTCAAAAGATAGAAAGATCACTGGATGGACTCGATTACCTAATAAGGACTCCTAAGGTTGATGAGTTTATGTACAAGATTTTTCTCCTACCTTAAATGGATGAAGTAATGCATGATTTATTTTAAGCTGGGTTCTTAAGTTCCATATAGGGGCAAGTTTCATAGTTAATTACATCTTTAAAAAAGTATTCTCCTAAAAATACACTTGATTAAAGTGATTGGCAAATATCTCTATAGGTTTTAAAGTTAGAGGTCAAAGGATTGGTTATTTTGAAAATCATATGTTTGAACTTAATTAAGGAGAGTTCTTAACAGAGTCCAAGGGAAGACTAGTTGAAAGTTTTTATACTACTAAGAAACTAGTGAGCACTTCAATCTATCATATGGTGAGATTTTATATTTTTAAAATAGAGAACTATCATTATTTAAATTGACCAGACTTATAATATCATAACACAAGATTGTAGATATACATAAGAAGTGAGGACTTACACCTGTAGCAAATGGGAGGGCCTCCAAACCTATTTCTAATAATGCTCCAGCACAAGCTAAAATCTCGACTTAATTCTACACAGGGAAATGGGATATAATGACACACTTTTACCCAATGAGATTAACCCATCTGACTCTTTTGGGCTTACAACCGCCTGGAGTGATTGCCAATTAACACCTCTTACACTTTAAAATCATGTGGGTAAGTCATATGTCAATGCAAGATAACTTGACTATTATTTATATAGAAAGAGTCTAAGATCCTAACTCACTTCTTAAGAGCCTAAATTATGACTGGTATGAAATCATGTCATAAAATAATGCAATTAAAATGACATATTCTTATTCATTTTGACTCATCAATTTGACTCGAGCTTGGTAGTCAAGTATGCTTATATGCATAATAAAATAAGGTTATTGGTCAAATAAATAAGAATGGTATTTTTTACTCAATGATCCTGCATTCCCCCTTATCATGCAATGAGTGAAGATCTTCGATACTCAAGGAGAGAAGATAAGATGCATACATGATTTTATACATTCATCCCAGACTTAATGGTTTTTAAAATTTTTAAATATTATTTCTTAGGCTTTAAGAAGAGGTTATGAGTGTATTAATTTTAATTCAAGTTGATTTTAAGTTACAAAATTTAAATCCTAAAGAGCCTACCAAAATTCCGCCCAAACAAAAAAGCATCACTCTTCAAGAAACCTAAAAAATATACAATTTTTATTGCAAAAATATAGTAAACACATTAAATAATCAATCGAATTAATAGAATAATGAAGAGGTCGGTGTGGCCTAGTTTTGCTATACACACTAAAAAAGAAAAGAATTGGGTTGCGGAGCCCGACCCCTATATAGCCTCAATTATAATAAATGCTACAATAAATTAAAGGAGCCTATGTGTCTTCAAGCCTTCTCTCGATCTTCAATGTGCTAGATCCTTTAGGTATCATAGGGTCTCCTAGATTTATGTCTTCTAGTCTATGCTCATCCTAAACCCCACAGCTCTAATCCTAATATTAAATAAAAATTACATTTGAAAATTTTAAAAATAAAATCCTAGCTACATTTGCAAAATAAAGGTTTGTTCAAGCCACACATACACACCCAAAATAGTACATAATTTCATATATTGGGGACTAAAACCTATCAATTATCAAGCTCGCCTATCATAATTGGCTATGCTAAGGTGGCAAGCACCATCTACAAGTAGTAACATTTAATTTATTTTTTATTATAGTGGCCTTCTTATTTATTAAGTATAGTCTTCTACAAAAATAATGTTAGTTTAATATTGTCCCAACATCCATTCTCTATAAATATACACTCTAACATCTGGCCTAAAATACTACATCATAAAACAAAACATCAATCCCATATCACCATCCTAATTTAATCCTAAGGTTAGTGACCTTTCATTCTAGAGTGTGTGCAAGGATGAGTGTAGTGAGACAAAGGTAGGCTTTAATCTTTGATTGCACTAAATGATTTTAGATTTAATTTAATAACCAAAGGGGATGGTTATTCTTTACATGATTATCATTTCAAATATAAATTTTATTATGAATTCAATTTAAGTTCAAATTAAACTTAGAGTTTTAAAGGATGTAAGAAAATCATAGGATTTACTTTAGTTGGGATCTATTCTTCTCTTACATCCTGACCTTAGGTTGATTATAAGAGTATATTTTTTACAACTTTTAATTCTCTCAAAGAAGCATTTAGTTTTTTTATTATATCCTAAATTTGGATCAAACTTAAATAACATTAAGATCATTAGAAATGTATCTCAAGACTAAGGACTCAAGCTAAAATTTCTTTATGGCATTTATCTAACATACCTCATCACTATAATGATCACTTTATGAATGCTATGCTTTTGTGTGTTATAAAAATATTAGATTTAATTTACATGCATTGTTTAAAAATTTTACACATTAATGTATGAATGTATATGTGTATTCCATTTTAGGATTTAATAGAAAGGTTTACATAAATGATTTAATATGTACATTTTTTGAATTCATATGTTTAGAGAAAAGTATGGATTCACATATATGAGTATATGTGTAGATATATACACGAATGTATGAAATTTTAAATGTTAAAATGTCTTAAAGAGTTAATTTAATTTTTGTATGCATTTTCTTACACATTTTTCAAGTATGTGTCATTGTTAGAGAGATGAGGTATCAAGGCCTCATTCGGACCAATAGCCCTGGACCCCTTCGTGTCTAGTCTATATACCTTAAATAAGTGTAGATAATGTATTTTTTTTAGTACATTTCAATTATTACTATCTTTATAATTGAAAATACATATGCATATATGCTTTGAATATAAAGGCAAATAAAATTTGAGATTTATTAATGATAACATCGTTAAACAATGTTTACTTAACCAATTGATTTTATTAAAATATGAGATGCATATGATTGATGAGAAATACACAAGTAATATGATGAGAAAGATGAATAACTGCCATAAAAAGCTTGCTCAAATCATTAATCCTAAGGCTGATCAAATGATCCTAAAATCACTTAAGCTTAATTAAAATTTTTATTTAACATATTTTAGATTTAAGGAATTAAACCTATGCATGGAGACAAAATAATAAAATTATCCTATACATGCCCTCTAGTTATTAATGAAGTTTAAAAGTGAATTATAATTTTTATGAATTAATTAAATTTTATCTATTTAATTCAATTAATGCCCAAATGACCTTAAAAATTAAGAAATCACTAATGTATAAGCCTAAAAATTACAAGAAAATTTGCAAAATAACATGAGAAATGAATAGTAAAAGTTCCAAGACATTTAGGCTAATATTTTGTAATTAATTAATTACTTAAGAAAAACCCTAATTAAGTAATTACTCTTAAAATACCCAAAATCATCTGTGCATTTTAATTTCATTGAAGAACTCTTTGTTAGCTTAACACAAAGAGGGTTATTTGAAATTTTTAGAGATCCGTGCAACTAATTATGAATTTTCTAAGTCCTAAATTAATTAATTAATTATTTAATTAATAAATGCCTCTTAATGATGAGTTTGATAAATAATTAAGTCTAGAAGTTCTAATAAATTTCTTTGGTCACCAATAAGCTTTTAATACATGTTTAGCCATCCATAATAATTTCATAATTTTTTTAATTAAATAAATTTATTAAATATTCAAAATGTCTAATTAGGGTTTGAAAATATGGATCTCCTAATGTATTCACCTAATTGACTTGAAATGATTATGGAACGTAGAGGTCATCCCATTGAATGTTCACCTAAACTTTCAAATCATTTAGCCAAGTAATTAGAGCTTAATTTAAATATTAATGAAAACATTAAAAACGTAATTAGCCTAGGTATACTTGATAATAAGTTAAGCTTTTATTTTTCTTAAAATTTTCTCTATCTAAGCTTTCTAAATAGTATTTACTTATATTATTTTGGATTTTCTATAATTAGTTCTAAATTTTTAAAATTTTGGCCAATTAACTATATTTTGAAATATATTTAAATCACATTACTTAGTCAGCATTGAGTTAGCCACACTTTACGTGCGGTGTGATCGCTCAGAAAAAATACCTTTGAGGGTATTCTCCATCATCTTTATTGAAATGTGTAGGAGTATATTTTCTTATGAGATATTGATATATATATATTCAACTTGATTTCCCCTAGCATTACATTATGATTTATTTAGATTCAGGTTCTACTTCCTATGAATGCAAGCCTTCATAGTTAATTACCCCTCTTACCTCAGTAAGAGAGCACTCTTGATTAAGGTTTGAAACAAATATATCGTCCTGATATGAATTAGCATCTAGTGGTGTGTGTGGTATGAAATAAATAACTATCTAAAGGAAATATGAGAAAAGTCTCGATATTCCATGGTTCCATCATCCCAAGATTACATTATTTTAGTATACCAACATCAAAGTGCTAGCCATAATATCCAAAGAATCTGATTAGCAGCTATGGGTTACCTCATCTCAGATATCCTATGTAGACTAGAGTTTTAGAATAAGAGTGTTCGCATAGCGAATATATAGAAGATGGGGCTTACATCTCTTTGAAATGCTAGATGGATATAGATTGTTCGTATGATGAACGTATAGATTGGACTTACATCCCATTGGAATGTCATTAAGGTGTTCACATGGAAAAAGCATTGATTGGGTTTACATCCATTAGAAAGCTAGTAAATATAAAGGTTTTCACATTGTGAACATATAAATTAGACTTACATCCCTTTGGAATGCCATATTTATATAAGTGTTCACATGGTGAATAGATAATATTGACTTACATCTTACATCCCTTTGGAATGTCATATTGATATATGTGTTTACATGGTGAATGAATTATAGGGTATTCGCATAACAAATAGATAAAAGATTAGGCTTACATCCCTCTGAAATGCCATGGTTATAGAGTTGTTCACATAAATCAATTGAAAGATTGGACTTACATCTCTTTTAAGAATGCCATGAATATATGTGTGTTCACATGATGAACAAATTATAGGGTGTTTACATGGTGATCATTAATATGTTATTATGGGGGATGGCACCTCAGCACTGAATGTATGGTGTGTAGGCACTATAAAGGGGAGCACCTCGATGCTGTAGATCATGGTGCCAGGGCATTATTATGATAGCACCCTAGTACTGGAAAATCAACTATATGGCACTGTGGTCTTCTTATTTGGAGTTGTAGGGACACCACACAGATTTTAGGGGGTACTTATTAAAATGATCTAATACGACATCTAATGAATAATGTACTATCTTGAAAGATAGAAACACCATCCTACAATGAACTCAATCACTTAATAAAGACTCCAAAGGCAGATGACTCTACATATATATACCATAGATATTTGCTAAAATTTTCATGGATAAGTAAATTAAGGTTTATTTTATGCTGAGTTCTTTAGTTCCTTATGGAAGTAAGCTTCCATAGTTAATTACATCCTAAAATTGTGAATTTTTTAAGAATACTCTCAATTAATATCTCAAAAGATTACGAAGTTAGACTATCAAATGATTGATTATTATTGGAAATCAAATTAGATTGTTCAACTAGGAAGACTTCTTTACGAATTTCAAAAGAGAATAAGTATGAAGCATTCAAGATACTAGAAAGCATAGTGGATGCTTTAGTCTACCCAATGGCGAGGCTTTACATTTTTGAAAGAAAGAATTTATTTTTCAGTTGAGTTGAAATTTTATTAGAAAGCTAGGACTCACATTCAAGTAAAACAAGATTATGGAAATGCCTAAGAGGTGAGGACTTATACTCATAGCAAGAGAGAAACAAGTCACTCAGAACCTAGATCTAGAGTGATCTAGCATAAGCTAAGAGTCCGACCTAAATATATTTGAGGAAAGTGGGATATAATAGTTTACTTCCACTAGGGAGAGTAGATCGATCCGACTCTTATGGACTTACAATCACCTGGAGTGGCTGCCAGCTAATACCTCTATAATTTTAAAACCATGTAGTCTAATCATATGCAAAGCAAGGTGGTTAGGTTATTATTAATTAGAAAAGAGTTTAAGGTCCTAAACTCACTCTCTAAGAGACTAGATCATGATTGAAATGAAAACATGACTTAAACTAATGCAATATAATTTACATATTTTTATTTCATTTTTTGACTCATCATTTTGGACTCAGGCTTAGGAGAATTTATGCCTAAATGTATGTTGAAAGTAAATTATGGCCTAAATTAGATAGAAGGGGTGTTCTTCACTTCAAGAGATCGCCCTTACAAGTCAAGCCTATCCCCTATCATGCAAGAGTGGATATCCCCTATCTTCAAGAGTGAGACAGTATGCATATGTATGCTGTTAGAACATAGAACATCCAGCTAAGAGGTTGCTAATTTAAAAAAAATATTACATCTAATTTAAAAAAATATTACATCACAAAATAAAACATATCACCACATCAATCATCAGCCTAATCTAATACTAAGATTGGTGACTTAGCATTCTAATGTGTGTGTACTATAGCCAAAGTGTGGTATGTTCACTTAGGCATTAAGATTAAGATTTTCTATTGTTTGAATGTTTAAATCCGTTATTAAAGGTGGTTACACTTCAATTAATTTAAGACTTAAATTGAATTTTAAATCACATTTTTTCTTTTATCTTTTACTAGTAATTTATCATTGTAAAGAGAAGAGAGTTGATTCTCATTAATCCCTACCTTAAGTTGATTCTAAGAGATGAATTTTATGAGTTTTAAACTTTCTTAAGGGATCATGATTTTCAATCAATCCTATGTTTTGATTTGATTTAATGAATTTTATTTAAACATGAAAAGCATCTTAAGGATAATGAAGCCAAGTCACCATCAAATGTATAATGCTTTATTATTTTAGTCTCATTATCAATAACATTACAATCTCATTTCATTTTACTTCACTTCAATTTAATACATATACATACATCTTATATTTATTTTGGCATACTTAAACATGGATATGCATGAATTTTGTAACAAAGGAATCTCACTTAATATATAATCATATGCATACAAGTGTATAAAGGAACTATGTAAGTACATGCCTTTGTTAAACCATGGAAGTGAGATTATCTAAGACCACTTTATGGCTACTTAAAGCCTCTTATTCTTGGGATGTATAGACTATATACTTGAAAGTTCAAATACATATGTACTTTATATATTCATTTTGACACACTTAAACATAAATATGCATACATTTTATAACAAAGGAAATCTCACTTCATATCCAATCATATGCATACAAGTGTATAAGAAAGCTATGTAAATATGTGCCTTTGTTAAACCAAAAAAGTGAGATTATCTATGACCTTCTTGGGGCAACTTAAAGCCTAGTGTTTCTAGGATGTTTAGTACATATACTTGCAAGTTGAAATACACATGCATGCATATATGGATACAAAATGAAATCATGAAATTTTATAGGTTATTATGAATTTTTGTTTGAATTTTATTACTTACAGTATGACTTGGAAATATAAAGATTTACTTTCTAATCATTTAATTGATAGTTAACACTTAATTCTTATCTAAAGAGAAAAATAATTTGGATTTATATAGTGATAATAGCCACACCATATAATTTATCTTCCATATCATAAAATTAGATGGCAACATTTTCTTTTAAATTAAAAATATGAATGTTTGAAACACATGGCATACAAATTTATGATAATTAAAATAAAATAATTAAACATTAGCAAATGACATACTTGGATTCATTTGAACACATGGACAATCATTTTAAATAAATACACCTTAAGCCTATTCAAAATTTCCTTAAGATTTAAATTTTGTGCTTTGAATTATTTAATCCTAAAGAGAAAATGGAAGATAAAATTAATTAATTCATACCCATGTTGGTTAGTTAATGAATTAAAAAATAATTACATTTTATGACTTAATTTGATTTGGTTCATTAGAAAGTTAATTAGTCACCCTCCCAAAGAGTCCCTTAATTTAATTAACCATTAAGCAAGGTCTTATGAAACATGATTATGCAATTAAAAATAAAATTAGTAATGTCCCAAAGATTTTAATGCAATTAGGCCCATGTTTAAATAGTTAATTGAATCAAGATGATTAAGTTAATTACTTTCATAATTTTCCAAACCTATGGAAAATCATTATTTTATTTAAACTCTTATGCTAACTAAGCACATAAGGTGGATTAATTAAATCAATCTTACTAGTGGTACTAATTATGAAGATGTAATGTTTATTTATTTTAATTTTCTTTTTTTTTATCTTATTTAATTATTTAATCATTTAATTAAAGGGCTTGAGGATGATTTTGAGAAAATAATTTGGAGGGGAGGTTGTAATTATTTCTCTTGATCATTTTTACTATTATGATGATTAAATGACCTTCCTAATCAATTTAATAATTTTCTCAAATTCAATAGTTATTAAATTACTTGAAAGAGGTAATTAGGGCTTAAAATTTTGGTTTTTCTAATCTACTTAACAAATTTAATCCAAGAAATTTATGGGAGGCAGAGCTCATCACATGCATCAACATGCCAATTTTCAAGTTAATTAACCATGTGATTAAAGCTTAATTAAGGTAATTAGTTAAAATTTTAAACCATAATTAGTCATTGTTCATAAGATGAAACTTAGATTTTATTTTTCTTGGGTTCTCCTCTATCTAAGCTTTCCATTGAGGGTTTATTTATAATTTTTTGATTTTTCTATATTTATTATAAATTTTTAAAGTTTATGGCTAGTTAATCATATCTTTAGCCCTAATTAAGTGATTTACACAGTTGGTGCCATGCAGACGGTGATGCGATAGTGCTTTCCACATGGCACCATGGGTTGGCTATTTAAAATGTCTAACGCGACAACTAATTTAGCCGAATGTGGTTTCATCTTGGTTGTTCGATCTCATTCAAAGGTTGAGATTAATCCCATGATTTTAAAGAAAATAAATCAAAAAAATCTAACGTGATTAATCACTGCCATCCATTCTAGTCACGTGGAACAAATGACTGGTGATTCGTCATCCCACGAGCATCGGAAGATGAACATTGTTTGCCTTTCAATGCTCAATTTGAGCTCATTCAATGATGGAAATGATTTAAAAATGATCAAGGATGAAATCTAGGAAGATCCTACATTATGATTCACATAAAGTCATGATTTCTTTGATAAAAGACCAACAATTCTAGAGATTTCTATGATATGCTGAATTTTACCTCGTTGGAGCTCAAGATTGGTGGTCTATGAGGTAGCTTCGTCTTGAAGAGATGAAACCTTGTTGAGAATCCTGCAAGTTGTCTCTCTACTAATTGCTCTATGCACTAAATGCCATCATGAAACTTGCCAAAGTTTATTTTGGTGTGATTTTCGATGCTCGAATTGACTAGGAATCATTTCATTTTGGCTTGTTGAGGTGAGGAAGGTGTGAGAAGAATTAATTTAAGTTTGGTGACTTTAGACAGAGAAGAGGCTTGTGTTTAAGTGGAGCTCAATGTCATTGATGATCGAAGGCACGAGGGAACTCAGGGATGCTTAGGGACTGCTTGGGATCTTCTGAGGAGAGTGTGTCTTGAGTTTGAATGGGAGAGGAGGGGTATATTTTCTCCCAAAGTGAACTAATCCATGAGATTAGTTTAGTCTTTGGCAGTCATCCGGTTGGTGTAGGTGGCTAGAAGTGCAGGGACTAGTGATGTGGAGGTGTTTGAGTGGTTGAGGGAGTTTAATGGCTTGCCATAGGGAGTACACCTCTTTTGAGGTAGATCAATGGCCAACCAAGGGAGGAGGGCCTTCCCTTGGTCAAGGGATACACCCAACAACTTTGGGTTATGTTGGGTTAGTGGGCCTATATCTAAAGAGGGCTAAAGTTAGCTACCAAGGCATTCCAAATGAGGATTTTGTCTTATTTAGAACCCTTAGTTCACTTGATTTGACTCAAACCAAGTTCACCATTGGTTGAGTTCACTTGTGCAGGTCAATGGGGACCTAAGGATGAGTCATGCTAAATTTGGTTGGGTTTGGCTCAAGTTGACTCATATAGGTCAATTTGGGTCTACTTGGGCTAGGTTGAATAATGAATCTAATTGGGTCAAGAGGTGATTGGATTATGTTTGATTGAATATTTGGAATGCATTAGTGCAATTGGTTTGATCCAATTTGAAGTGAATTTGAGTTTGACTCATTTGGGTTCATTTAGGCCAAATGGGTTAAGTTGACCAATTTGGTCAAATTAGCCAAATTGGTTTGAGTGGAAGGTTTGTTCATGTTTGAATGATCATTTGAGATTGATTATAGGTGTTGATTTGAATTAATATGATGTTTGGTTCAAATTGACATTTTAGGTCAAATTGGGTCAATTGGATTCAATTGGTGGTTGAATTATATTCAATACTCAATTCATGATTGATTGAGTTCATTGGTTGTGATCAATTTGAATTAGAATAAGATTTGGTTCAATTTGACCCTTTAGGTTAAGTTGGGTAAAATAGGTCAAATGACCAAATTGGCTTAGCTAAGCCTAATTGAATGTAATTGAATGATCAATGATGATCAAAAACCATTTTGGAAGAGATTGGGTGAGTTGGTTTGATTCAATTGAGGTTTGATTGAAGCTTACCTTAATTGGGTCATTTAGGTCAATTTGGGTTGGATGGATCAATTTAGTTGATTTGGACCAATTAAAGCTATATGAAGATTGGAAATATATTTAATGATAGATTTAGAGTTGATTGGAGACTTGGATTGTAATTGACTTGAGTTAGATTGAATTTTGGCTCATTTGAACCCTTTTAAGTCAAATGGATCAACTTGGGTCAATGGAATTGATTGGCTTGATTGAGTGGATTGGGATAGGTTATGATGTTTGGTATGATGCTTAGAATAATCAAGAAATTTGGATTGGGTTAGATTGGTTATATTCAAATTGAACCAAGTTTTGATCTTTAAGGAATTCACATGGGCCAAGTTGGGTTAAGATCCAAATTGACTTGGCTTGATTCATTAGATTGCAATCAAGGTTTGATCATGTTTAATTGAGTCCAAAGGAATTTGAATAGGTTGAGTTTCAATCAAGTTGGTTTGATTTTGAAGAATCCAAATAGGTTAGGTTGGGTTGAGTCAACTTAGCCTATCTAGCCAAGTTAAGCTTATGATGGATCAAATTGAGCTTAAATCGATTTATCATTTGGCTTGGAGCTTGGTTTGTATTCATTTGATTTTGATTTAAATTGATAGATCATGGAATTTGGTTGAGTCTTAGAATAAGTGAGGCTTCACTTCTCCTACGGTAGGCTCTAAGTCCTAGGGCTATACCCTATAGGCCTCTAGGATTTGGTTTGATGTTCCCTTAATCACTAGAAGTGTCCTTGTACTATGGAACTCTTAGTGTCTACAAGAGTCCTAAATTTTGGGTAAAGGTAGTTAACCTAACTCCAAAAGTCAGGTTAACAAGCTATAGGAGAGATTTATATTTTAAGATATTGAGAAGCCTATGCTTTGGTGTTGCCAAAAATAGCAGACACCATGGGTGCTATAAAGGATGGTTGAGAGTAGGTTGTAGATTGACTAGCCTAAGCGCTGATTACGTAATGCCTCAATGTCAGTCAAAAGATCATTCACACGGGTTGATAGGTTGGCAAGCATATTTAATAGATAAGATAAACTTTTGAGTTGTGCTACGATGCTATGTTAGTGCTACATCAATATTTGAAATGCTTTTTAGATCCAGTCAATTTCAAAAATAATAATAATAAATGGCAATAAAAGCTATTTTTGACTAACACAAGAATCGCTTTGACCAGTTGGTTGGCCCCTAGGCACTGCATGTGAAGTTCTATGGCGCTGATTCCTTGATTTAGAACCTGAGAGGTTAACACCTAGATCTCTAATGTAATATCATGATGCTAGGTAATAATAGATAGACTCTCTAGGCTATGAGTTTTTCATTCTACAGTGTTCTTTCTATAAATAGACTTCTTTCTCTCAACCTTTTCTCACACTAAGAAAGAAATCATGCCACATAAAAGACTTGTTAATAAGATGAGGGTGACTTTGAGTGATACTAATAGGTTTGTGAGCGTAGAAGCAGAGGAGAGGTACCAATATGCCCTCATTAACAAGCACCTCATTCTGAGAGAAGTTTTCACAATCTGGAAGCGTGGAGAGGGTCATCATCTAGTGAGGTTGGGAGAAATTGGCCTACAAAAGTAGCTCATACGTCGTTCCTATGGTGGGGAGTTCATCGCTAATGCGAAGGAGCACCAAGATGATAGAATTTTGTATGGGGTAAATTAATAAGTTTTGATAGTACTACCATTAATGCATATTATAGTTTACAAAATGTAGTGTACGATTAATATCTTTCTATTATAATGATCATCCCATTTTGATGAAGTCTTTAATTTTCTCACTGATAAAAATGCCAATATTCAGTGGAAACAATGTAAGGAAAGGATCATTAACTTTCCTACCAATCTAATGGAAAAATCTGAGGCTTGGCAGTATTTTATTTATAACAAATTGATGTGCACTGGTAATATCAGTGAGGTGACTAAGGACAGGGCCATTTTGAATTTTGCTATTCAAAAGGTCTTTATAATAGATATAGAAAAGATTATTTATAATTTCATTTATAATATACTTAGGTATAGTACAATTGTAAGATACACTCATCCTTATCTCATTTATGGTTTATGCGCTATGCCGGGTGCATTTGGGGAGCCTGATGAAGAAGTTCTTATTCAAAAGGCTCCTCAGACAAAGTGAATATTTGGGGGATTTGGGTCGAGGTTTGAGGTAGAGGAAAGTTCACGTGCCCCACAACCTCGATCTTAATCCTCCAAAATCTTAAACAAGCAACTCCAAAAAATTTGAGAGAAGTCTCAAATTTAAGGAAAAAGGTTGGCGAGAGTAGCCGTAGGAAATAAGCTTTGGAAAAGAAATTTGACTATCATATGGATTGATAAAAGAAACAGTTTTCTTATGTGGCAAGTTTAACTCAACATTAGTTCTTATGTTAAAAATTATGGCTTTGCGGGTCTGGGTCAGGCCTCGTTTCCTAGAACGCCTCAATATCCACCTTATGTGAGAACCATGCTAGCATCAGAAGAAGAAGAATAGGAGGAGGATGACAGTAACTACGATTATTTATTTTCCTTTTTTCTTTTCTTTTATTTTGTAATTTTATTCTTTTTATTTCTATTGTAATAATTTTGTAATAGACTTTTCATGTTAATAAAGATTTTATTCTATTTTCATGCCTTCGTGTTTGTCTTTATGGAGTGCTCCAAAATTTTAAGGTTTTAACAATAAATTTTTTTGCTAAATGAACAACATTAGCAGCTCGATGCCTCGGTGCTGATAAATTAGCACTTCGATGTTGTTAAGTTGAAGGATATAAGTTCTAAAACTTGAGAGCTCAATGTCTCGACACTACATTTATAGTACTGCAGTGCTATAAGTGATTTGGGCTATGATATCGGCTAACATATATAAATTCAAAACCTAAAAACTTAACATCTCAACATTACATTTGTAGCACTGTGGTGCTATATACATGACTTGGGCTACGATATGAATGCCTTGACACTATCAGTTGGGTGTTAAAGAATTAATTTCTCGAGCACAGTGTCTTGGTGCTGAGATATCAATGCCATGTCATTGTTAAAATGCACTCCTATGGTGCTAAGATATTAATGCCTTGGCACTATTAGATGCTCGCCTGTGATTCTAGATTCCCAAGGGATTGAACATCGCACTTTTGGGCCCACAACACCATGGCATTGTTTCATCAGTGCCTTAGATTTAAAAGTTTTTGGAGAAATTTGAAATTTCACCAGCATAATACCTTAGTAGTGCTAGATTACATGATTTTTAGTGCATTAACACCCTTCTCTCTTATTTCATATTCAAGATCAATGAAGGGAGGATTTTATTTTACATCAAAACCAAGTTTGATGGTGGAATGAATTTCAGGATGTAGCCCCTCGATGTTGGGAAGATAGTGCTACGACACTATTTTACATTGGTAAAACCTGAGAGCTTAGTGACGGTCTTGAGATACACCATCACAGTACTACAAATAAGATACCAATCCCAAGAACTTAACACTACAACGCCAGATATTTGGCACCTCGACTAGTGATGGAGTGTCAAGGATTTCATTCTCGAGAGCTTAACGCCTTGGTGTCATAGAGTGAGAACTTTATTTTTGTACCAGATTCTTACAAAATTTGATAATTTTTATAAAAATTGGTGGCATAACATTTTAGCAGTGCTAAATTTTTTACTTATTTAGTGCAAAAGAAATATTCTCCCTTGTTCTGGTTCCAAGATCAACAGAGAGGGCTTTTCTTATCATGCTGGAGCTAAGTTTAGTGGTGGAGGTCTTCGAATTTTAAGATTATGGAGTTTTAGCCTTCAAGGCATTTTTTCACTCTAGATCCAAGATTGATGGAGATAAGCCTCTTTATTTCTCACTAGATCTAAGATCAATGGTGAAAATATTTAAATATGGCTTTCAGTGAGAAAATTGTATAAAAAGCATTTCCAAAAATTTTTACTTGGAGTTGACAATAGTAAGCTTTGATCTTATCTTATGCATGAGGAGAATACTCTTGCATAGCAGTGGAAAAGAGTACGGTTGATAGTGTAGGAGACCAAGAGCAAGAATTGGGTAGGTGGTTAGAGGTAGAGTTAAGGAAAAGAAAGAAGAAGTAGGGGTGGGTTCTCCCCTTTTTATAGAGGATTTCTCTCCATTGAGGCAGTTTTGCTCCATAATCGCTCCCCTGCTCCCCCAATACATTTATTATTACTAGTGTGGGAACAATATTTTTCTTGCTTTTAAAACTAAAGGTCATCATGATAGCACCTCAGCGCTGACATCACAGTGCCGAGACACTATATTATTTAAGTAGGAAACTGTCAGGGGTGATTTAAGATTCTAGATCTTATAAGGTGGTGATAACACTTAGGCATGGTTGCAGCGCCATGGTATCTTAAGCCGGGATGCTCATTTTATTTCATTTTTTAGATGCAAACACAGTTCCATGGGCTTGGTTGTTTAAACTTCCCCGTGGTTATTTACTCAACAGTGGCGTAGTGATTTTGTCTTGGGTTGTTTGATTAAAAGTTAGGTGACTCTGATTAATCATGTGATTTTTAAAGGATTTAAATAAAAAATCTCATGACCATCCATTCTAATCATGCAAGATGAATGGCGTGTGATTTATTTTCAACCTCTAGTGAGAGATGGAGACCATCCGCCTCTCACTGCTTGATTCAAGTCAACCACAACTCATTTCATGATGAAATCAACTCCATTAGAATCAAAATTGAAAATGTAGGGTTCCTTATGGTGTCATTTATAAGAAATGTCAAATCATAGAATAAAAGATCAACACATATTGATTTGTCTATGGTTTGAAGTGATTTACCTTATCAAAATTAAGATTGGTTAAATTGACTGAGGTAGCTTCATCTTATAGAGACAAAGACCTACTTTTGAAGTCCCCCTTTCTTCCTCACCATTTGCTCTAGAGACCATGCACCGCCATGAGCTCGCTGGTGTTCCTGTGCTTGGATTGAGTGGTTCTTGATTCACTTTGACCCGCCGGTGATGTGGAAGCTATGAAGAAGCTCAATTGGGCTTAGGGATGATTTTGGTAAGGTTTGGTGTTTGGGATGTTTGAGCTATGAGGAGTGTGAAGTTTGAATGGGTGAAGATGTGTATACCCTTCTCCCCATGTGAACCACCATTTTTGTTGGTTTTAGTTCATAGTAGCTACTCAGATAGTAAGGATGGCCAAAAATGACATATGGTTGATGAGGTGACCCTCCTTTAGTGGATAGAGGAGTTTGGTGGTTAGTTGTGAAGTTGATTGTCCACGGTTGGTGAACCAAGGGTTGTCCAAGGTGAAGGGCCTTCACTTTGGTCAATTGCTAAGCAATCCAACCTTGGGGCAGCTTGGCTCAATTAAAGTAAACTCAAGGCATTCTAGGGGGGTTTCCTTGACCAAAAGAAAGGGTGAGACTTTCCTATTTTGGGATTTTTTCTATTTGAAACCCTTGGTTCACTTAGTTTGGGCTGAACTAGGTTAATGCTAAGTTTTGTTGAGTTGAACTTGGTTTGTTTGGTTTGACTCATTTGAACTCTTATAGGTAATTTGGGTTCAATTTAGTTAGGTTGACCAGTTGAATTGAGTCCAAAGAGCTATTAGGTTATGCTCTAATGATGATTTGGAATGTGTTGGTGTAATTGGCTTGACTTAAATTAGAATACATTTGAATTTAGCTCATATGGGTTCATATAGGTCAAATGGGTTAAGTTGACGATTTAGTCAACTTTGCCAAATTTGGTGTAATTGAAGGTTGGATCATATTTGATTGTAAAATTGGAGTTGATTATATGCTTTGATTTGATCCAATTTGGTTGGATCAAAGTTTAGTTTAATTTAACCCTTTAGGCCATTTAGGCCAAATTAGATTAGCCCAATTAGGCTCAATTTAATGTTGGGTATTGTTCAATATCTTAAGATTGATTGCAAAAGTTTATTTGATCCAATTTAGGTTGGATCAAGATTTGGTTCAATTAGACCTTTTAGGTCAAATTGGGTCAAATGGGGTTAAGTGGATCAATTTGCTCAATTGGCCTACTTGGCTTTAATTGGGAGTTGAAATATGATCAATTATTTATTTGGAAGTGATTACAGGGATTGATTTGGCTTGATTTAAGTTGAATTGATTTCTAGGTCAAATTGGGCTAAGTTGGGTACGATGAGTCAAGTGGCCAAAATAGATTATAATTGATTATGAGGGATGTTTAATTGAATAATTGAAGTGAATGTAAAACTTTCAAATGAATAAATTGGCTTAGATCAAGTTTGGTTTGAATCTTACCCTATTAGGTTCAATTGGCTTAATTTGAGATAGGTTAACCAGTTGGCCAAATTGAGTCCTAATATGGCTTCATCCAAGTTTAACCAAGGTTTTGATGGGTTTGAGTAAGTTCAATTTTAGGTGATTTGGGTCAATTTTAGATATAATCCTTTTAGGCTTAATTGGGTGAACTGAACCTAAGTAGGTATGATTTGGATGATTTTGAGATTTTGGATGGCATGCAAATAATTGGGTTTTAGATATGGGGTTTGGTTTGAGATTAGGGTCATTGGGTCTCACCTAGTCCAAATAAGGATCTAGTCTTAAGGTTGAGCCTTGTGAGTCTTCTAAACTTGGGTTGGTGTCTTCCTAGTCACTAGAATTATCTTAACCCTAAGTGAAAAAAATCTTAGTGCCTAAATCAAATCCTAAAACTAAAATGATGGTTATCAACCTCAATGAAAGTGAGGTCAACAATTATTTATTTATATTTTTAGTTTTTTGTCAGTTTTATATTATTAAAGGATTCATGTCATCATTAAATCCTTTAATAATACAAAACATATGAAAAAATTATTGACTTACTATTCCAATATAAGTGTAGAAATGCTTAGGAGATTAAAGAATTTTTTTGGCTTACTAATTTTTTTTAATATTATTTTAAAGATTAAAAGATGTTAGATGAGTGGAGGAGTTTGTTGGTTCCTATTTTTAAGAATAAAGATGATGCACAAGAGTGTGCAAATTATAGAGGAATTAAGTAAATATAAATGTTCTTACTAAGCATTTATAGGAGGATGTACCTTGGTGTATACTTTTTGCTGATGATATTCTTCTTGTTAACAAGACTAGAGTAAGAGTTTAAGAGAAACTTAAATTATGGAGGTCAACCTTGGAGTATAAAGGTTTTCGTTCAAGTAGATCTAAAATTGACTATATGGAGTGTAAGTTTAGTTGTAGAAGATCCAATGGCAAGGTTGTGAGATTGGGTGACCATGTCATTATAAAGAGTGAACATTTTAGATATTAGGTTTATTGTTCAAAATGATGGTGAAATATATGGGGATGTTGTTAGTAGGATTCAAGTTGGATGGTTGAACCAGAAGAATGCATCTGGCCTATTGTGTGATAGAAAAGTACCTCTTAGTCTTAAGGGAAAATTTTATAAAATGGTGGTAAGACCTGCAATGATTTATGACATAGAATGTTGGCTAGTAAAAGAAAAGCATAAGATTAAGTTAGGTGTTGCTGAGTTAAGAATGCTCAGGTGGATGCTTAGAGATAAAATGTGAAATGAATGTATTCATAATAAGGTTGGAGTAGCTCTAGTGACATATACGATTAGAGAGAGTTGTGTTATATAATTTGACCACATAAAATGTCAACGGTCTAATGGCCTAGTTAAGAGTGTAGCTGTATTAGATGCACCTTATGTTAAGAAAGATAGAGGTAGACTTAAAAAGATTTGATTAGGATGCATAAAAAATGACCTTAGTTTTTTAGAATTAAATGAGATTTTGACACTTAATAGGACACAATGGAGAAAAAGGATTCATGTAGCTGACCATGCATAGTTGGATAAAGGTTTTTAGTTGTTGTTTATTTATATTATTGTTTGTGTATAACTTCAGTTATTGAATAATTTGTGCAATTTTAGTGTTTTCAAACTATGAAATGAAATATGTGATTTGAACTTTTTTTCTAGCAGTATTATCTTCTCTATGTAGTTGTTGTGATCCCGTGATAGTCAATTGTGTGTTATTGGCAAATATATCTATTCTTTATTATTATTGTAGGTGTAAAAATGAAAAATATGTAATTTTTTTTTCATTTTTTAAAATTTCAGTTTTGTCTCTTTTGCTTAATATGATACATTGCGTAAAATTCTGATGTTGGTAAATTTCCAACAAAATTCCTAATTATTTTCTAGAAAAAGTTTTTGTCGAATATTCTATTTGAAAATTTTTATCGAAGTTTTGCTATGAAATTTCCCTTATGTCAGATTTTCTAATGTCTATATACTTTGCTTCATCTTTATTGGTTTTTGAAGGAATTTTAGTTGGAAATATGTCAAAAATCATGTTGAGCAGCATTTTCTATTGGAAGAATGTATTTCCAACGAAGGTTTTTTCGTCAAAGATATGTTGGAAACCTATATTTTTGATGAAAAATGGTAATTTTTGACAAAGTTTTTATAAAAAATCAGCTATTTTCCTATTGTGAAAGGATCACCATAGAAAAACCACAACTTCTATAATATGATTCAAATGATATTCAGATTTTCATAGATTGTTTTTAATACTAATCAAGATCTCCATCAAAAATATAAGAATTTTTCAAATCTATTTAGTGGTCATCTAATTAAAATTAAAAATATTTTTTAAAATTCCAATATCCATGAATATTTTGGGATTTATTATTATTTCTAAATCCCTCATGTTAAATAATACCAATGACAAAATTTTAGCTCAACTACCGATCACTCAAAAAAACACCTTTAGAGGATGCTATTGATCTTATTTTTGGAATTGAGGTTGAGAAATTATATGAGTTATAGTTTTGGTGTTATATGGAATGATTTCAAGAGTAGATTCTCAATAAATGAGAAGCCCATTTATCATTCCATGGGAATATCAACATTCAGTCAACACATAATTGTACTTAAAGTCTTGGAGCAATTTGGAATACTGCCAAGCAAAAGCAATAATATCAATAACATAAAGTACATCCATCTCCACCACAATCATGTTTGCAACAAGCATCTCAATAGGGTTTTATTTCTTTCAAATGAAGCTACCTCTTGGTCAAAATCTATCGGACATTAGCTGTGAGATATAATTCTTAAACACTTAGAAAACTTTAAGAATCTTGTGTTTGATGAATTGAATGTGTTGTTAGGATCCAACCTTTTGATCCCATGCACTTTACTTTTTTAATCCTTTTGGCGAGAGTTTAGAGATAAAATCAAGGCTATTTATTCTGTGTTTAGAATGAGTATCTTGAATAGGTCGAATGATGTAGTGATTTGATTCTACCCATTAAGCCATGATTAACTCATGGCTATTTGATCCTCGATTGAATGATCACAATTAATCAATTTTTTTATTTACTTAATCAATTTGAATCTAAAAAAAGAGAGGAGTTAATCAATCATTAGAATTCAAAAAAAAAATTTATATATGTGATCAAACAAAAAAAAATGTAAATTAAATTATCATAAAATCTAAATAAAACTTAGTATAAGAAAATTAAAAGCATGTGATAGTATAAATATTATAATCAAATATAACAAGTTATTTGAATATAATTTACGAAAGTCAATTATAAAATCAATTTAATTCTTAATTATTTTATGTTGATTCTAAATGCCAAAAGAAGATTCCGTAATGTGTCATATCCCTAATTATAAATAATTTAACTATTAATTACAATTAATTAAATTTTAATTAATTGGTTATTCATATAAAATTTTAGAGAAATTCATAACAAATTTAAATCACATTTTAAAAAATATTATAAACTCAAGCCCCTTAAAGCATGAATAATTGAAATTAAGAAATATTGTGAGTAAACATCAAATAATTAGGATTTCAAATATCATAATTGAATAATTTAAACCAAATTAATTAAGATGTATATGAAATCAAAATTAAATCTAAGCAACTCACAAATTTTATGGATAAATTTAAAAGTTTGTGAAGGACTCATAAAAATTTCTTTTATAATTTATATCAATTTCATATGTTTTTTGAAATTAATAAGATAACATTTATGTTATGATAATATTAGAATAATTTTAATAATTCAACAAAAGTTCATGAGATGTTCCTAGAATCATCCCTAACATTAAGAAATAATGGTAATATCGCTAAATTAAATTTTAAATGATAAAATTAAGTTATTTTGATATAATAATTAGTTATCAAATCCTTTAACTTAGAAAGTTCAATATAAATTGATTAGATTTTGAAAATTACTAACATACATTTATAGATTAATAGATATAATTGAATGTAATGATGACAATAATAATTACTTACATGAAATAACAAAATATTTTTCATATTTAAATATTAATTTGGTTAAATAAATAGAAGCGAACAAAATAATTTCATTCAATTAACATTTCTATGGGAGTATTTCAAATCTTATTTCTAATTCTCCTATAAAGTTTCATTACCTTATAAGTATATATTTAAATTTAAATATTATCTAGAATATAAATACTATAGTAATTATAAAATCAAAATTAATTTAAAGTTATCTCAAATTCTCATAGAATATTTCTTTGGTGTTTTCCTAACTCTAGAGAATATTTTTTTTTGATAATTTTTGAAAATATTATTCTACTAATAAAAAATTTTTGTCACTTAGTTACTTATTTATAAATAATTAATAATTAATAATTAAAAATTCAAAAAAATTCAAGCAAAGCATTTAAAATATCATTGAGAGTGTTTTTCTAAACTTGAGATATAACATATGAAATTTGTGAAGCCATTTCGAACTAAATCATAATTAAGATCAATTAAAATTCATGGTTTGGTTGATAATTAAATCAAAACATCAATAACTAAAGTGTAATTAAAACTCATAAAACACATTTAATTTATACTCTTATGTTGACTCTTCATCTTTTGATGAAGAGTTCACCCTATTAGGACTAAGGTGTAAAGAAGAGCAGACCCTGCCCTAAATGAGGCCCACCATTTTTCATACTCTTCAAAACATAAATCAAATTCCAACTTAAAATAAACTAAAATTCAAAATCTCTCTTTAAGTCATTAATCACTTAAATTAAAATCATCTAATGGTAATAAATTAAATCTCTTTTTATAATTACAAGTCAAATGGTAATACATTAGCTCTGTCTCACCACACTAGCCTTTGCACACACATTAGAATACTAAGTCACTGATTATAGTGTTAGGTTAGCCTAGTGGTTGTTGTGATGATCTTATATTTTATTTTGTGATGCATTATTTTAGACTGAATGTTAGGATTGCTTGCACGTAGACGTGGATGTTAGGATAATATTAAGCTATTGATGTTTTCTGTAGGGGATCATGCCTAAGGGATCACTGTAATAATAAAAATATAAATTCTTCTTGCATGCAGGTGTTGTTAAGTCCTTAAGCATGATCTATTAAGACATGTGGGCTTGGATACCCAAGGGCAGGGTGCTAAGTCCAAATGTATGAAATATAATTGCATTTATATATTTGTTAAACTGACTACTGTTTTGTAGGTGTAGTTAGATTTTTATTTATATAAATTTTATTTTTGTAATAGGACTAGGATTAGTTCTATGGGATTTAGGATGAGCAATGGCTAGAAGGCAAAGACCTGGGAGGCCCTATAAAGCCTAGAGTATTCAAATCCAAGAAGTGAGGATGGAGAAGAATTGAAGACCCCCATAGATTTTTCTTTTATTATAATTTTAATTATAATCTGAGTTGTATAAGGGTAGAGCTCGACCACCCAATTTCTTTTCTTTTTTGAGGTGTATGGCAGTACTCAGCCGCACTGGCCTATTATTCTTTTATGAAATTGATTATTCAATAATTGTGTTTACATTGATTATGGAATAGAGATGTCATATTTTTTATAGGTTTCTTTAAGGTTAATTGTTTGATGTATGGCATGGATGTGGTAGGATCTTTATAAAAAAATTAAATTTTCTACCATAATTTAAAACTTCAATTAAAAGTTAATCAGCTCATAACCTCACCATAAGGCCTATAATGTTAATCAAGAAAAATAAAAGATTTAACAACCCCTTAGTTATATGGTTGTATGTTATAATATCATTCATGCATATTATTTCATTCTTGCAGATAGGGGATATCCACTCTTGCATGATAGGGGATAAACTTAACCTATGAGGGTAGTCCCTTGTATTGGAGAATACCCCTTCTATCTGATTTAGCTCATAATTACATTCATCATGCATTTAGGTATAAACCCTCCCAAGCCCGAGTCCAAAATGATGATTCAAAAATAAAGTAAAAATATGTAAACTTTATTGCATTAACATAGGTCATAATTTGCACATCAATCATTATCTAGTCTATTAGGGAGTAAGTTTAAGATTTTAAACTCTTTTCTAATTAACAATAGCCTAGCTATATTGCATTTACATGACTAGCTCACATAGTTTTAATATCGTAGGAGGTATTAGATAGCAATCACTGCAACCATTGTAAGTCCAGAAGAGTCATGATCAGTCCACTCTTTTTAATGGAAGTTAAACAATATATCCCATTCCACCATAGTAGAATTAGGTGAGCTCTTAGCTTGTTCTAGAGCACTCTAAATATATGTTCAGAGGCTTCTTATTTTCTTTACTATGGGTATAATTCCTCATCTCTTAAGCATTTTCATTATCTTGTGTTATTGGAATCTAAGTCCTAGCATTCTAATAAAATTTTACTAAAATAAATAATTTTCTCTCATAAAATGTAAAGCCTTACTATAGGGTAGATTGAAGCACTCACTAGGCTTCTTAGTATCATGTGTGCTTCCTACTTATTTACCTTTGGAATCTACTAAGAACTCTTCCTATTTAAGCTCTTCATGATTGCTTTCCAAAATGACCAATTCTTTGATTATCTACTTTAAAATCTTTAGAGATATTAGTTGACTACATTAATCGAGAGTGTTCTTAAAAATTACATTTTTAAGATGTAATTATTTATGAAAGCTTGCTTCTATAGGGAACTAAAGAACCAGGCATAAAATAAACTCTACATTACCTATCCATGTAAAGTAAAGAAAAGATCTCTAGTATATATGTAGACCCATCTACCTAGAGTCCTTATTAGGTGATTGAGTTTATTGTAAGGTGGTGTTTCTATCTTTTGAGATTATACATTATCCCTTAGATGTTGTTGTGGTAAAATTTTATATTTCATGCCTTCATCTATCCCTTTGAAAAGAGGATAAATAAAAACATAAATATAACGCCTTGTTGGGACACGATGTAGATCCACATATGTTCTTATTTAGGTGATCGTATATGACATTGAGAAAATGTGTACTATCTTGAAAGATAGAAGTCGCCACCCTACAATGGACCTAATCACATGAATAAGGACTCCTAAGGACTATGGGTCTTCGTATGTACCAGAGATTCTTCTACTACTTTACATAGAAAAGTAAATCAGGGTTTATTTTAAATCAATTTCATTAAGTTCCCTATGGAGGCAAGCCCTCATAGTTAATTACATGTTAAGAAATAGAATTCCTTAGGAATACTCTCGATTAAAGTAAATGATCATTGTATCCAAAGATTTTAAAAAATAGGATTATCAATCAATTGGTTTATTTTTGGAAGATCAATTGGGATTGATCAAGAAGAGGGAGTTATTATCGAAGCCAAAAGAAGATCAGTAGGTGATGCTTTGATACTAGGACACCTAGTAAACATCATAAACTATCATATAGTTGGGCTTTATATTTTTAAGTTTGAAAGGAATTATTTGTTTGAGTTGAATTTTTATTAGAAATCTATACAATTCCATGACACAAGATCATGAAAATGCCTAAGAATTAAGGATTTATGCTTGTGGCCCGCAAAGGGAAGTAGCAACCTCTGAACCTAAATCTAGGGAGCTTTAGCGAGGGCCAAAGCATGACTTAAATCTAAGGCAAAAAAATGGGTATTTGGTTTACGTCCACAAGAGAGGATAAATCACCCGATTGTTTGGACTTACAATTGCTTGGGGGTGGCTGCCAACTAACTCCTGCTATAATTTTAAATACATGTAGATAAGTCATATGCTTTTGCAAGATAGCTAACCTGTTGTTTATTTAGAAAGAGACTAAGTCCTTAAACACACTCCCTAAGAGACTAGATCATGTAGGGCATAATTTTTGACTTAAATCTAATACAAATTTTATTATATATTTTTTATTTTGGACTATTCATTTAACATAGGCTTATAAGATTCATATGCCTAACGCATGAAAAATTGGATTATGGGCCAAAATCAGCAAGAAAGGAGGGGTGTTTCCACCATGGCTCTCAAAGGTCAAGCCAAATTCTCTATCATGGGTGGAAGCCCTCCAAATCAAGAGTGAAATAATATGCTTTTTATGTATGATGTGAGAAAAAAATACAACATCCAGCTAAGGTGTTGCTAATTCTTTTATCTTGATTTTATAACCTAGGATTTAAGTGAGGTGATGAGTTATTTATTTTTAGTTTTGAGTTGATTAATTGGATAGAAAATTTATTTTTCTCTAAGTGCCTAATCATCATCCAGGCCATACATCAAAGTAAGAAAAAAACTAAAAAAACATACCATCTTAATGCACAAGCTAAACAAACATGAAGCCATTTATAAAGCTAGCGCAAAAAAGAATAAGTGGCCAAGTGTGGTCGATCTCCACCACACAAACCCAAAAACAAATTGGGTAGCAGAGCTCTACCCTTATACAATTTGGATTACAAATGAATTAATTACAAAAATGAATTCATGTTATGAGGGTCTTCATTCTTCATTCTTCTTTTCTTTATTTAGTTCTTTCTTCATTTGGTTATTTCTTCATTTGGTTCTTGGTTGGAATGTGGCTTGCTCCAAGGATTCATATGGTACATAAGACATGATCTTATGATCAATGTTCATCCTAATCCCCCATAACAATCATTCCAAATCCTAATTTGCAAAATTACATGAAAAAGGGAAAGAAAAATCTAACTAAAACTTATAAAATAGAGATTAGCTAAACAAACCATACATCCCAAGCATGTATTGGACTTAGCATCTCATACATGGGTAACTAAGTCCACCTGGCCTATTTTGGATTATGCTTAGGGGTATAAGCAACCTACACAGCAAAAGTATTTATATTTTTTATTACAACGCCTTTTAAGCACAATCACCTACAGAAAATAATTATTTGACTAAGATTGTCCTACCATTCAGTCTGCACACATACACCCTAACATCCAGACTAAAATATCATACCACAAAAACAAACATCAAACCATAACTCTAACATGAGACTAGAAGTGGTGACTTAAAGTGTGCCATTTAAAGTTTGTGGTATGTCAAAGTTTTTAAGGTTATAATTTTTTGAGTATGAAAGGTTTAACTTAGAAGGTGGTTTCATTTAAGTGGTTTAGTTGGTTTGGTTAAGTTTTATTTCTTGATTTTATTTGGTTTGAATGAGCCTACACTTAATTTCTAAGTGTTGTAAAGAGAGAAAAAGAGAAGAGAACTTCTCTTCCTCCCACCTTAAGTAATTTCTAAGGTAAATTCATTTTTTTTTGTAAAATATTTTATTATGTGTTTTTAATTAACCCTAAGTTTAGAACAACTCTAAACAAACCTATTCAAGGAGAAAGACATTTTAAGATTAAGTAAAGTGAATTACTATCACCAAAACATACAACACTTTATTTCTTTCCAACATATGTAACATGCACATGAATGAATCCTAAGCATATCTACATGCAATGCATATTTAGCATTTCATGATGAATTCTAAGAGAGGTTGCTTAAGGAAATTTTCATGTATGCATGATTTTGTAGAAGAGACCGATTCTTTTATCCATTTTTCATATACATTTACAAGTATGAAAGACATAAGTGAGTATGATGCCATTAACACTGGTGTAAGGTAGAAGTCCTACTTGGGGCTATTTAAAGCCTCGTAACCTCAGGATGTGCAGATTAATATTCCACTTTTCTTAAATACATGTTCATGTACAAAAAGAAATGCATTGAAAGAGAATCATGCAAAGGTTTATGTTTGTTTGCTTGATCTTGTTTGTTTAATTTATATGTATGATGTGGAATCCCTTCTTAAGTCATGACATAGGAGTGTATAGGAATGGATTTAAGAGAGTGTTATGTCCTTTTCAAATGGACTATACACTTTGCTAATCCTATACAAACCTATGTTAAGAAAAGAAGAGGGAATCACATAACATATTTTATAATCACATGCAAGCTTATAAACAATTGTAAATAACATACCCTCCATTTGTAGTGTTTGATTTATAAGTTTTGAAAATAACTTTAGATTTAGTAGTGATAATAGCCATTCATATTTTTTAATTTAGCTAAAACATGCAATTTGATATAAAGGAAACATTTCATTTTAATTTTATTTTTAAAAGACATGAATGCATGATTTTCATATGACATACATATTTAGCATGCTAGGAAAGAAATAAAGTGATGCAAGCATGTAATTTCATTCACTCTAATTAATTCTTAAAGATAATCTTATGAAATAAGATTATTTAAAGTTAATCAAAATTTGTTTAAGGAAAGTTTGATTTGGTTTTGAGTTTGATTTGAATTTTAGGAGATGTGAAAAGGGTTTCCTGATCCTAACCCATCTCCTAGATGTGTATATTATTTTAGTTTAATTTTAGAACCCTTAAGTAGATTTTATGTTTTACTTTGGTTAAAGTGTTCATTAAGTTCATTAATTACCCCTTACTTACATCACTTTAACATATTTAACCAAATAATTATGAGCCAATATATGACATAAAATAATAAGAAATTTAAATGAGCAATGCACCTAAGAAAAAAAGGGTCCGAATGTATTTAGCTCATAATTAATAATTAATTAAGCTAAAGGGTTTAATTTAAGTACTTTCATAACCTTTCCACACATATGGGTAGGTATGATTTCCTTATTTACTTAGGTTATTGAACACCTAAGTATCTACCCAAGAAGGAATTGATTTAGTGTTTAAATTTCTGGATTAATTTTCAATTTTGAATTTAGTTAATTAAGCTATTTAATGAAATGATCAAATCATTAATTAATTTATAAATTAATTAAGTGTTCATTCAAGTAAAGTAGACTTGGGGGAAGAGATTTAGATAAGACATCCTAATCTCATTCCCTAAGTCTATCCAGTGTTCCAAGGTGCTTAACAAATTTAATTAATTAATTTATCATCATTTAATAGGTTAATTAATCATTTAATTGATTAGGAGAGTTATTAGAAATGAATTGAGCAAATCCCTTAATTAAACCATTAATAAATTCCAAGAAAATTAGGGAATTAGAAGTCATCCCAGTAAACTTACCTAAGAAGCTTGGAATTAATCAATGGAATAATTAGAGAGTAATTAACATAATTACATTCCTAATAAAATCCAAATTATAAAAATTTATTGTTAAAAAAAATCAAACCTAATTTTAGATTATTCCCCTTTGAATTATCTTCACAATGCATTTTATTTTGTATTTTTTTAATTTTTCTACATTTAGTTATGTATTTTTGAGATTTTGGTATTTAAAACTTAATTAAATAGCCTAATTATATAGTTATTCCCTCTACGCCATGGATTCTCATACACACTTTCCATGTGGTATGATGTGATTCACTATTTAAGTAGTCACATCCGATGTCACGTCAGCCGACGATGCTACGCGCTTTCTCCTCGATCGTCGATCAAAGATTGGATGGTCAGGATTAAACCCATAGTTCTTAAGGGATAAATCGAAGGATCCTACGTGGATTATTCAGGATTGTCCATCCAAAATGTGCAGATGGATGGTCCATGTTCTATCACTAAGCTCGCCTGCGGGAGAGGGCATCCATCCACTTCTTAGGGCTTGATTTGAGCTTGATTGAGATCGGATTAAGCTCAAACTTAACCCACACCATCATCATGCAAGGGGAAAGACATCCAACGGTCAATTTGTAATGGGGTGAAAGTTTCCTTCACAAAGGACCAAACACTTCCTATTCTAGGCTCGGTTTGAAGGCATACCTGGGAGGCTATCACCGCTCCCAACCATCGAGGTAGCCGTAGTGGAGACAAGGTTGAAGATTTGAAGGCTTGAGGTTGAGTGGATCTTCCTATGGACCAAAGTGGGCTTGTTGCTTGTGGCCTTGATCAAACTCCTCTCCATGCCTTGAGAACTTGGATGAAGACTTGGGTGAGCTCGATTGGGTTCCCTCAAGGTGCTTGAAGGAGGAATTGAGCTAAAATTGAGTATTGAGTGAGTTGGAATTTGCCTTGAGCTCCCCTATTTTTGGCTTAAGGAAAACCAAAAATGGAGAAAATCAAATGAGCCTTGGGAATCTTAGATAAGCTTGAGGATGCTTGCTCTGAGTTCCTTAGCTTCAATCGAGTGTGAATGAGTGAAAATGAAATGAAATTAGGGGAAGTATACCTTGAAGGATCGGATGGTGAGAGTGTAGATGCCATTTTGATCAAATTGACCACCTTGAGTGGGTTATTTTGGAAGTAAAGTTGATTTGAGTTTAAAGTTGATTTGAATTTGGGGTTTGACTTAAAAGATGGAAGTGAGGGTTTGGTTCAAGCTATAGGGTAGGAAAATTTTCCTAACACCCCTAAGACATAACCTATTCCTATGGCTAACTCTTCTAAGTGTCTAGGGTTAGGTTGAGTGTTCACCCAATCACTAGAAGTGTCTTAAGACTAAGAAAATCTTAGTGTCTAAGAGGAACCCTATGTCTGAGATGGAGAGTTTGAGTGCTCATTCTAGAAAAGAGATCAACAAAGGGAGCCCAATATGTGTGGTGTGACTGACAAGGCATACCACATGTATTGGTGTTGACCAAAATGATCAACAACATCCAACGATCATAAGCACTAACATAAATGATCTACTCCCAACCCAAGGTGTAGAAGGAATTAAGAGCTTAATGCAATGTGACTCCACTCATGTCAAAGACATAAGAGAGTGAAGGAGGAATCCATTAGGAATAGAGTATGTGAGCCTTCCATTAGGGAATGAGGTTCAAGTAATCCACAGGGGGATGAGAGGTTCGATTTGATTTGAGCTTCACTGGGGAGAAATTGATTTGATTTGTTTGATTATTTAGCTGTGTTTATTTTGACTCCATTGAGGATAGAAAAGTGAACTCTCCACTAGGGGAGCAAGTTCAAGTCATCTACTAGGGAGGTGAGAATGTGAAATCCTCTGAGGGATTAGAATTCTAGATCCATTAGGGGAACTAGAAAGATTTGCATCTCACTGAGGAGAAGTAGATTGATTTAATTTGTTTGGTTTTATTTTGATTTATTTAATTTGGCTCCACTGGGGGAAATTGATTGGATTTATTCTGTGTTGTTTTAAATTTTAGACTTTGAGATGAACCCTGTTGGTTCGCGATGGACTGTACTGAGTAGGGATTGTGTTGACCTTGATCTAGCTCACATTTACTAGTCCAAGGAGTAGTTTACCAGGGACTTAAATCAGCTCAAAGATAGTCATAATTAATTTTAATTTTTAATTATTTTTGATGAATCCCCTTGGTTTGCGATGGACCATACTGAGTAGGGGCCATGTAGCCCTTGATCTAGTTCAGATTTATCAATCCAAAGGGAGTAGCTTCCCGGTCGGGGAGAGAACTTTCCAACCAAAGGGATGCATTTCGATTTATAGTAGTTGATTCAGGGAATAAAGCTCAAGGACTCACATCTTCCACTATAAAAAGACCACTAGAGTGACACATTAATAAGGCAACATGTCAACTCGACCTAGGGTTTCCCATCAATTTGCAACAGTCATGCTAGAAAGAATGCATAGTAGACTTACATCTTCCAAAGTGAAATGACCGCCAGGGTAACCTGATTGTGGCAAACAGATTGAACCTAACCTAAGGGTGACTATAGAGAGAGTGCCAACCTGGGGACTTATCTTAACTCATGTTGTCAGGCAATTCCTATAGGAGGTTTTCCTGACATTGCCCTAAAGGCAGGATGCCTGCTTGGGGAAAAGGGGCCCTTTGAGGGCTTGAATTCCTAATCGATTAGCGAAATAACTTTGTTTATTTTATTTTGTTTATTTATCATAGACCCTATTAGTTTTTGAGGGATCATACTGAGAAGGAGCTTATATCAATCTAGAACTATCTCGCATAAACCAAGGAGAATTGCATCCCGGGCGGATTCTCCAACTGTGGGTGGCTACTAGGGAAGGGGGACTACCCAATCCAAAAGTAACCTGAGTAGTGTTTAAGTGGGGGGTTGTGATCCAAATAGAGTTCCTGCAGTGGGGTGAGGTTGTTAAGAGCTTAATCCAACACCATGGAGAAGATAATCTACATAGGTATTCGGTGGCCAACTCAAGGAGAATGCTCGGGGACTCACATCTGCCAAGAGTGGGGTATCCACCGGGTGAGTTGCTGTCAGCATAGCAAACATCAACCAACCTAAGGTGCCTATTGGTTTGCAACAATCAACCTAGGAAGGAAGTATCGGCGACTCACATCTTCCTACAATAGGACTGATTGTTGGGTTAGTCTGTCTTTGGCTCGACAGGTGCCATCCGACCTAGGATGACTACTGAGTAACTACCTCAGTGGGATTTATATCAACTCAAAAGTAGTCAAGAGGAAAGGATCCTATGGGGTACTTATCCTGAGATTCAAATATACTCAACTTAATCAATGCATGGTGGTTTGTTCAAGAAGAAAGTGTGGGGACTCATATCTTTTTAAACAAAAGCAACATGAGATAGCCTACTGACTGGGCAGTGAAGCCTACCAAATCAATATAGCGCTCATTGGTTTGCAATGTTCAAGTCAGGAAGAAAGCATAGGGACTCACATCTTTCAAATAAGTGATCACTAGGGTGATAGGATAGCGAGGTAGCATGTAGACCCGACCTAGAGCAGTTAATGAGTGAGTGCCACAGGGGGCTTGCTCTCACATCAAAATAACTTGAGATAAAAGATATATGCTTATTTTTGTGCTTGTGTTAAAGGGAATAGGACACCGCTTGGGTTCTATCACACTTACCCTAAACAGGCTTGAGGAATTATGATGAAATGGTGCCACGAATGGAAACTGGGATTCCCACCAAGAAAGAATTTTGCTTAGGTTCTCTTACTCTTAACTTAGTAGTGCTTGTCAAAATAGGATGCCTCTTGGATTCTCTCACACCTATTGTAGTAGCACTGGGAAATTGTGTTTGACTATGTTTGTGCTTTGAAAGAGAGATATGATGCCTCTTGGGTTCTCTTACACCTATTCTAAATATGTCATGGCGGATTCACAAGACAAGCAAATAACACTTCAAATGAAGAGAAGATTTTTTAAGAATTGGAATGAAATTTTATTCTTTTGATGATAATTATTTTCAAACATATTTTTATGGGTAATATTTTTTAAAATAGAGCCCATTAATTAGAAGCATCGAGTGTTCCCTCTACAATCAATAAGCTGATAAGATCCTTTTTGGTAGGCATTCTCTATGACATAGGGGCATTCCCAAGTGGGTTCAAAGTTGCCTCCCATTTTTTGATGGGCAATAATTGGTCTCCTTATGACTAATACAAGTTCTCTTACTTGAAAAGACTTAGGGCGGACCAGCTTGTTGTGAGCTTGAATGATTTTAGCTTTGTATAACTTGAGGTTCTGGTACGCTTGTAGGCATCCCTCCTCCAAACCTTTGAGCTCTTCTAACCATAACTTTGCATTCTATTATTTAGTTACTCTGCTACTCAATGCTATTCTTAGTGATGGGAGTTGAACTTCTAAGGGTAGAATGGCTTCAGACCCATACATTGAGAAAAATAGGGTAGATTGAGTGCCGTAGGCCCACAAGGCTTCAACCAACTGCTCCTGCTACTATCACTTGTTATCATCGAGTGTCTTCTTTAAGATATGGATGAGAGTTTTATTGAATGCTTCCACTAGGCCATTTGCTCTGGGGTAGTAGATGGTGGAGTATCTCCAATCTATATCATGTCTTCTGGCAAAGCTATTGATCATGGTGCTTTTGAATGCAGTACCATTATCGGATATAATTCATTGAGGCACTCTGAACCTATATACATTATGGTTCCTGAAAAATTGAAGCACATGCTGAGCTGTGATCTCTTTGAGTGGTATTGCTTCCGCCCACTTGGAAAAGTAGTCGGTGGTAGCTAAGATGAATCGGTGACCCTTGGAAGAAGGAGGATAGATCAGACCCACAATGTTGATACCATAATACTAAAATGGCCATGAAGCCAATGTAGGATGTAGAATATTGGGTGGTTAATATAAGACCACACTGTGTACCTGACACTAATGGCATCTTCTAGCCACATTCATGTAGTCTATAATCATCGAAGGATAGTATCATCCTAATCTCTTGATCTTTGCTTTCATCTTCGGACTGGATTGATGTGCTCCACATAGAACTAAATGTACCTTGGTCATGATCCTACATGCTTCTTTTTTGTCTAAACAACGTAACTGCATTTGATTGAAAGACAATCGATATAAGGTGCCATCCATAAGAGCATAGAGAGCTCTGTTTCCCGATGCTTGTGACTTCTCGTGAGGAGTTTTATCGTTCAAATAGTTCTATGACAGCTGCTCCAATCCAACTCCTCATTCTTTTCAACAACGACAACCTCCACTTCAAAAGAAAGTCTCTCGATGAGTTCAGTTCTAATAAGGGATAGGACTTATCTATTTTGGACCCTTATTAGAATGGAATCATCTTTCAGACATGCCAATTCTTTAACAAGTTTGGCCAAAGCATCTGCTACTGCATTTTCTCCTCGAGGGACCTTGTAGATGGTGACTGATGGGCCAACAGCCTTCATGGTATACTTGTGGTAATGATGAAGCTTGGGTTTGAGAACATTGTAGGATCCAACAATCTGATGATTGAGTCCTAAGATGTTGATACTTTGACACACATGATGGCTAACTCACCATAATCAAAGCCTCATACTGCCTTCATTATGTGGATTAGAAAGATAGTATGAGAATCTCATCACATCGCAGTCCAGAGTTAGGAGAACTATTCCTACCCCTGTCTTTCTTGGAAGAGTAGATTGTGGTGCTTCCCCTTTATGAAAGGAAGCCGCACCATCAAAATATATCTCCCAACGACGATTGTCAACCTCCCCTAAGTTTATGATTTGTTCGTCAGGGAGATCATCACTAAGCGGGGAATCAACATGTAGTGCTTATCCTTTCACCACACGGAGGAGTATGATTATGATATCAAACTATGAAAGAATCATGGATTAACATGCCAAATATCCAGAAAGCATTGTGTCATGAGATACTATAGTAGATTGATTCTAGAAATCAAGTTCACCTTATAAAATCATATAGTGCTATAGCTTTTGAGATGCAAAGATTAAGGCTAGGAAATATTTTTAAATAGGTGGGTAGTTAGCTTCAACAGGGATCAGACGATGACTGAAGTAGTAGAGAGCGTTCTCCTTCCCTTCATCGTTGGCTTGGGTGAACAAAGCACCAAGGGAGTCATCTAATACTACTGTGTAGAGGATCAATGACCTGCTCGTGATAAGGGCTGCTAGAACTGGCGACTTCACCAAATACTACTTGATATCTTCGAAGGCATACTAGCACTTGTCACCCCATTTGAACTTGGTTCCCTTTTTGATAAGTGCTGAAAATGGCTTGCATCTCCGCGATAGGATGGAGATAAAGCATCTTAGATACACCAACCGCCCTTGGAAAGATCTGAGTTGAGTTAGACTTTTAGGGGGTGTCATTTCTAAGATAGCTTTGATCTTTTCTGGATCTATCACTATTCCTCAATATCGAACAATAAAACTAAGAAATTTCCCTGAAGCTACTGTGAATGCACAATTCAAGGGATTCATTTTGAGGTTGTATTATCTTAACCATTCAAAAGTTACTCTTAAGTCAAAGAGATAGTCTTCCTTTTCTTTGCTCTTGACTACTAGATCATGAACATGGAACCTAACCTGATGATGGATGAGTTCGTTGAAGATCGAGTCATGGCGTATGCACCGCAATTTTAAGGCCGAAAGGTGTGACCTTATAACAATAGATTTTGATCAGGGTTAGAAAAGAAATGTTTCTTTCATCCTCAGGGGCCATCTTGATTTGGTTATAAATGATGACCCATCCATAAAGGAGAAAATTGCATGAGATGAGGTGATGTCCATTAATTAGTATAGGAAGGAAACTCATCCTTAGGACATGCCTTTAAGTCCTCAAATCGCATATAAAAATTTGGCCATTCTTCTTCTTAACTGGTACAACAATGGCTAACTAGGTAGGGTATTTTTCTTCCCTGATGAAACCAGCATTGATCAATTTCTTGACTTTAGAAATGACCTATTGTTTGATTTCTAATCGCATGCGTCTAGGAGTTAGCTTGATAGGGTTGGCGTTAGGATCTATTGCTAGTTTGTGGACTGCTCATCAGGAGATAATCCAAGCATTTCTTCATAACTCCATGCAAACCAATCCTTAAACTCAATCAATAGCCTAACTAAGTCATTAATTTCTTCTTCATTCAACAATGAACTGATGTATGTTGGGCATGGATTTTCTTCTATCCCGAGGTTGATTTCTTTAAGCTTGTCAATTATTGAATGGATCTCCTCTTCAAATTCTGGTGATGCATCTTTGATTTGGAGATCATCTAGATCATCTAAAGTTTCTAAACACACATCCTCATAAGAGTTAGTGCAGTGTGAAAAGAACCTATCAGACTCCAGATGATTGGTAACAACTAAGCAGTAATCATCATCATCAATTGGACCCACTGTACCGAATCCTAGTTCTGATCTTGATTATGCATCCCTACCTATGTTGTTCCATAGCTTTTTGAAGTATTCTAACCTATGCTTAGACCATGTATAAGGAATCAAACCTTTCTTTGCAAGATTAAGAACACAAGGCAAATACCAATCAAAAGACAATTCCATTAATTCTTTATATGAATTATCCTCAAGTTCTACATCAACTTCAAGACTTGAGGATGATGATCCCAAAAGAATCTCGCCATCAATGGAAGACTTAGGGGCTTCCTTAACTACTAAACCTTCAACTTTTTGAGATGAAAGTGAGGTTAGAGATAAGGTTCCTAATTACTGTCTGATAGTTTCACATAAATCTGATTCGAATACATTCGTGATTTGTTTGGAGGCTTGGTCTTCATCGCTGTCTAACTTGAGTGTCACCTCTAATCAAACCCACTGAGAGGGGTTGGCTGGTATACTAATCACATGAGACTCATCCTTCGAGCTGGATTCCAAGTCTATGTGAATAGTGGGTACTTATAAACTACATAACCTTTGGTTGCCAACAAGGGGGTCTTCCACCTCTGAACCGCCTCTACTCGCCTGGAGTCGATTTCATTCTACCCACATGTCCATATGATGGAATGAAATGTGAGTGGAATGTGATATGCAGGTCCATTTCTTCCTCAATGTCCTTTTCTCATTCAATTAAACTTTCATTTTTCTTTTCTCTTTTTTTTGTCTTTTTTTTCTTTTGCATTTGAGTTTTGACCAGGTTCATGAGGAAAGGTATTTTAAGGAAGATAAAAGGTCACATATTTATGTATCTTGACCTCCCTGACTGAAAATGGCTTTTTATCACCTTTGATATAGTACTCGATACCATCATTTCTGAGCTTGATGCACTGATGAAGGGAGGATAGAATCATCTTATTCTGATGTATCCAAGGCCTACCGAGCAAAGCAGTGAATGAAGTATTTGAATCAATTATGTAAAACTCGCCATCAATCTTCCATTCACCTATTTCCATTGGTAACACTATGGAACCTAAAGCCCTCTCGCCTTGTTCATTGAATCCTCTCAACATCACCCGATCTCCTCAGAGTGTGGAGATGTCGATCCTCAAATTGGCAAGGGTCCTTAGACTCATATTATTCATCGATGCACTTGGATCAACAAGAACCCTGGAGAGTCGATACCATGTCCATCATAATGTAGGGACGGTTGTACTCCATGTCCCTGAAGAAGGTCTTCATCAGAAAGTGACTCTTTGGGCTTCTCTAATAATGTGCCACCTCCAACAATAGAAGCTAAGCATATGAGATCAAGAAGAGCCTTGATTAATGATTCCTCATTTCTTTGATAAGGGCATCATATATGCTTAGCTTAGATGAAAACTTTCGTGAGAGAAGATATTGTAATCCACTGGCTGATCCTCCACAAGCATATCCAATGAGGAGCATCCTATGGGGCTTCATCATCAACCAATGACTTATTTTCCTCTATCTGAGGTCGCTAGGAGGTAGAACCTTGCCACTATGGAGGTTGACTTGGTGATCTCTTGTGGGTTAGTGGAAGGTTCACTGCTCGTGCTCCTACATCTTCTCTTATGGGACTCTCAAAATCGGATGATTCCAAGTCTATCTCAAGAGGCGAACCTGTAGTATTTTGAGAAGGAAAGTCCAACTCTAAATCAGAAAGGGGAAGATCAGAGTTATTATAATTGTTGTTTAAACTTGAAGAGTTTTTAGTAAGAATAGAGTTAGAAACCCATTAGAAGTGACAGATATAATTCAAATTAGCTTTATTCTTGATTTCTTAGATTTTGAAGGAGGTACAGTAGTCAAGTAAAGTAAGTGGGGTGAGGGATGCCCTCATCATACAAGATGTCTACTAAAAGATGAGCTAGTGAGAGGTGCAAGTAGTAAGAGTGCAACAGGACTAGAGACTGGGCTCGGTCGATGGTTGCGCTACATGGCTATCCAGGCTAGCCTAGGCTACTACTGCTACTGCTAAGCTCCTACCTTCCCTAAGTTGTCCTGGATAACTTGCAAACCTTCCTTGATGTTGGAGGTTCGAGATGGCTTAGGCACATGGAGGGAAAGTTTCTTGATTTTGGAAATAATTTTCTTAGTAGTTCGAGATAAGGAGATATCCCAACCTTCTTTGATTTTGGAAGGTTGTAGGTATCCCCAAGGATTACCCTAATGGAACTGGATGGTTGTTCCATAAGGTATTCCTTCTAGATCACTATATCACCAGTCTTGAAGCTATGTTCAAGCCAGTCCTTGAATGTAAAGTAATCCTCCAAAACATGACCTAGCATGCAGTGGTAGGGGAAAAAGTTAAGATCATTGCACCTTTCCTCCAGCCTTCTAGGTTCGGGTAGCTGGAAATCAAGTTTCTTTAAGATATTCTTAAAGATCTTCCTGATTATCTCCCTTTTAAATGAATATGGTTTATTTAGTTTATCCATAAGAGTTGGTGGACCATAGCACTGCAAGTGTATGTGTACCGGATATAAGGAGAAGGCCATGGAGGCAGCGGGCGGAAGACACTGGTGGTAGAAGAGGTGGAAGTGACAGAGAAGTCTCTCTCATACCGCTTCTTATTTCCCTTATCTCAAGTCATTGCCTCTAGTTTCTTCTCATAAGCTTTTTGCGATTTCGACTTTATAGATTGAATCAAAAAAAGGTAACTATTTCCTTGTATGCTACACTTTTGATTAACTCAAATATTTTGATGGTGAAACCTTTGAGCATGAAGGACAGGCCATGGATATTCTTAAGTAATCTCAATGGCATGCTAGATATTTATGGTTAACATTTCATACTCAAATTATGCCATCCGAGAATGTAATCAATGGACTCAGTTTGTTGAGCCACAACGAGATCTCGCGTCACCCTTTGCTAAGCTCTAAACCTCTTAATGAAGAGTTGCTCTAATTCAAAGAAGTCTTACTAAACTTGGGGAGTTTCTACCAATCAAGGCTATGCCGCTAAAAGACAAAAGTCAAGAGTAAAGCATATCACCAATGTTGCAACAACTGTGAAATGTATATTCGTTCCCGCCGCCATCAAAGCTCTTGAAAGAAGGTGGCACAAAACTCTAGTGGATGACATTGAATTCCTCTGGGTAGGGTCTACCTTTCAGAACCAATGATCCTCCTCAAGCTTGAGCCAACGCTTCTCTCACCTGCTGCTCAACCATAGTTTTGATGTCCTTTTCCTGTATGGAGGTACTATCCACTACCTTCCTATGAAAACTTGTGCTGCCCTACTCTACTATAGGTAAAGTCTTGGCTGGATCCAAGACATGCACCAGCTCAAGCTGACTAGTCTATGCTATAGTAGGATGAATTACCGGTGCTTGGTTCTAGAGTGCTAAAGTAGCTGCTAACAAATCCTCAAGTTGCTTCCCCATATAATCTATTTGTTCATCCTTTTGCTTTAGTTGTTGATGGAGGTGTTGGGTTGAGTATGTTGTGACTTCTTATTCGGACACATCACCTTCCAAAGTCTGTTGATCATGCAAAAGAGAACCCTTGGTGTCTACCATGTGAACTCCCACTGAATCCTCTAATAGATCATCCTTATTAGGATCAAAGCTGATCTTCTCATCCTCTAGATGCATTTCTAAGATTTCCTTCTTCCACTAGAATGAGCCATAATATCATCTGATTCCAATCAACATATACAAAGAAGGTCAACTGAAGTAGGATCACTATCATGAATAGAAATGCATCTAACCTTTGCCGCCATTGGAGAGCTAATCCAATGAGGGCTACACTCGCTGGAAGAATGATGCTCCTGGCTATCACTAGATCTGGATGGAGTAGTACCCTTAGGAGGATCTATGATAATGGTGGTGACTGAACTGTATCCTCCTCCATCTACTATTGTAATCTCCATGGCCTGTTGAGGTGGTGGTGGTGGTGACGGGATGATTATGATACTTTGAGGTTTCCATTCCTTCCGCACAACAACTGGGGTAGAAGGTCGAGCAGGAGAGCTCGACCTTATCACAGTAGGTGGCATAGATAGAATGAGATCTCTTGGCCAAAGTTGGATCTCTAATGGGTCCTCTTCTCCATGGATGCGGCCTTCATGGCCTTCGGTGGAATAGTAGATGCTAGAACATGTATCAGAGATGGTGGATGGGGGGTAGAGCGGTGTGGTGGAGGCACCACCAACTCTTTGAAGAGCCTCTCCAATGATGGGTATGAGAAAGATATGTCAAATATGATACGAAAATACCATCAAGAAAGTCGTGGGTGGACACCTGTATTTGATATGAACTTATGTACGGGCCTCTAGCCCTCTCTGCCTGTTTACCCAATAATGGGGATAACTGATCTCAGATCAAATTGAGCCCTGGCCTCAGATCATCCATAGGCTCTATCAACTCGGTGAAGAACCTCATGGATTCTCCTCCTCTCATTAACAGAGCCAAAATGAACCGGTGGAGGTAAGCTGAAATCCTTACATCTCTATGAACCAGAGTGAAACCTATTCATAAATGAGAGACACTACCTAGGTGACTCCTCCATGTAAATGCCTCCAACTCTCTTACATGCGAGTGTAATGTTGATCATGCGTTCTTATTTCTTTGTTCTAGTAGACCGAGTAGTATAAGAACTAGACCCACCTCAAAAGTAGGAGACAATGAATGGAGAGCCTTCCCCTTGGAAGGTGCCAAGGAGGTGCCCCAACTAGGGCGCAGAACAAGGGTGCACTAGTCAAGATATGGGAACTCACGCCTTCCTCTAAGTGAGGGAATCTCAAAATCGAAGCTCAACTTGGATGATTCCCATCACCAAGCTCCTATTAGTGAGGTGGTCTCACATGTAATCCGAGCCCCTCAAAGCCTCCAAAAGTGGATGAGGTGGGCATAGTGATGTGTGGAGGTTATCCAAGGCCATCCATCCCATGAGGAAATGTGAAGATGTACTTTTGTGCTACCATTGTAGAAATGAAATTGAAATTGAAACTAATAAGTGAAAGTCTACAATGTTGAAAATAAACTTGAATCAAAATTTTATTTTTGAAGATTTAGAATTTGAACCCACCAACAATGAAAGTGTTAAGTGGGGCTCAAAAATAAAGAGAGATTTTGGAATTGATTAGAAAGGAGATTTTTCAATATGGAATCCATTTTCAACAAATTTGTGTATGTTGAAAATGGGTTTAAATATTTTTGGAATTTGATGCTTCCATAGGTTCATATTTGAATTTGATTTTTTGATTTTAAAAAGTGGATCTTCTCTTACCAAATTTGGGTATGCTAAATGAGAGATCTAAATGTTGTTTGAATTTTTTGTGATTTTAATTTTTGAAAAGTGAATCTTCACTTGGAAAATTTGGGTATGCTAAATGAAAGATCCAAATATTGAATTTGAATTTTTTTTATTTTGAAAAGTGGATCTTCACTTAGAAAATTTGAGTATGCTAAATGAAATATCCAAATGTTGTTTTGAATTTTTGAAAAGATGGTTATTGGTTTTATTTTGAAAATGAAATATTCATTCAATAAATTATATGAGGATGTTCATTTGTGCCTTTGGAAACATGATTTTGAAATTTATTTTGAAAATGAAATCTTCATCAAAATGAATTGAGTGAAGATGTTCATTTGTGCTTTTAGAAAACATGATTTTGAATTTTATTTTGAAAATGAAATCTTCATCAAAATAAATTGAGTGAAGATGTTCATTTGTGCTTTTCTAAAATATGATTGTTAGATTATATTTTTGAAAAGTGAAATTCTCATTTAGTAAATTGAATGAGGAAGTTTGCTTGTGCTGTTTGAATAGGATGATTATGAATTTTATTTTTGAAAATGAAATCTTCATTGAATTGAGTGAAGATGCGCACTTATATTTTTGGAAAATATGATTGTTAATTTTAATTTTGGAATGACCCAACATATAATAATCATGAAGATTATTAAATGAGGATGATTTAGCAAAATTTTTGTGCAAACATTTTATTATGTGCATTTTGAAATAGTGCTTTTTGGAAATTGATGCTTTCATAAAGGATTGATTCTTCTTTATTTTTGGGTTGAACCTTACCTTACTATAGAAATGGTAAGAAGGAAGAATTATTTATTTCTATTTTATTAAATTTTTTGTTTTCACCTATTAGGAAACCCAATAGGGGTTTTAAGACCAACATGGAATGAGGTCCAAAAACCTAAAGGATGTCTTAGCTTAGCAAGGATGAAATAAACTAAGTGCCAACAGAAAAGAAAGATAGTCTTAGGTTTATACAAAGTACAAACCCACAATCGATACTTGGAGATAATGATCATTTACCAAAGGTGGAGAAAGGAACCTTCCCCAGCAGAGTCACCAAAAAAATATGTGGTGAAATTTTATATTTCATGCCTTCATCTATCCCTTTAGAAAGAGGATAAATGAAAACATAAATATAATACCTTGTTGGGACCTCACATAGAGATAGACATTCTTATTAGGGTGATCGGGTATGACATTGAGAAAGGTGTACAATCTCGAAAGATAGAAGTCACTACCCTACAATGGACCTAATCACTTGGATAAGGACTCCTAAGGACTATGCATCTTTGTATGTACCAGAGATTCTTTTCCTACTTTACATGAAAAAGTAAAGCAGATTTTATTTTAAATTAGGTTTATTAAGTTCCCTATGAAGGCAAACTCCCATAGTTAATTACATCCTATGAAAGGATTCCTTAGATAATCATTAAATGTTCTCCAAAGATTTCAAAGATAGGACTATCAATCAATTGGTTTATTTTTAAGATTATGTGGGATTGATCAAGAAGAGGGAGTTATTATCTAAAAATAAAGATCAAAGGGAAGCTTATGATAGGAAACCTAGTACATCCCAAACTATCCTAGTTGGGCTTTATATTTTGAAGTTTGAAGGAATTATTTATTTTGAGTTATATTTTATTAGAAATCTAGGCTTACAATTGACACAAAAATGTGGAAATGCTTAAGAGGTGGAGATTTATGCTTAAAAGGAAAGTAGCAACCTCTAAATAAATCTAGAGCTTGGCAAAAACAAAGCAACCTAAATCTGCAAAAAAATATTTGGTTTACCTCCATAGAGGATAAACCACCCAACTGTTGGACTTACAAATGGGGACTACCAACTAACTCCTCCTATGGGTTTAAATACATGTAGACAAGTCATATGCTTTTGCAAGATAGCTAAGATGCTATTTATTTAGAAATAGACTAAGTCCATAAACACACTCCCTAAAGACTAGATCATGTAGGGCATGATTAATGACTTAAATCTAATGCATATTTTGTTGTATTTTATTTTCATTTTAGCCTATTCAATGACATAGGCTTATAGGATTCATATGCCTTATGCATGAGAAATTGGATTATGGGCCAAAATTAGCAAGAAAAGAGGTGTGTTTCCACCATGGCTCTCAAAGGTCAAGCTAAGTTTTGGCATGGTGAAGCCCTAAATCAAGAGTGAAATAATATGCTTTTTGTGTATGATGAGAAAGAAAATACAACCCTAAGTTGTTAATTTTTTATCTTGATTTTATAACCTTTTAAGTGAGGTTATGAGTTATTTATTTTAGTTTTGAGTTGATTAATTAGATAAAAATTTATTTTTTTTAAGACATCTCATCATGACCATACATCAAAGCAAGGAAACTAGGAAAACATGCCATCTTAATGCAAGCTAAACAAACATATCATTTATAAAGACAAAGAATAAGAAGTATGACTCCCACCATGCAAACACGAAACAAATTAATAGCGACTTATACAACAATTACAAATGAACTAATTGCAAAATGAATTCATGTTATGGGGGTCTTCATTCTTCATTCTCCTTTTCTTCATTTGGTTCTTGGTTGGAATGTGGCTTGCTCCAAGGCTTCACATAATACATAAGACTTGATCTTATGGCCAATGTTTATGTTTGTTTCCTTGATCTTGGTTATTTAAATTATATGTATGATGTGGAATCACTTCTTAAGTCATGACATAGGAGTGTATAGGAATGAATTTAAGCAAGTGTTATGTCCTTTTCAAATGGACTATACACTTTGCTAATCCTATACAAACCTATGTTAAGAAAAGAGGAGGGAATCACATAACACATTTTATAATCACATGCAAGCATATAAGCAATTGTAAATAGCGTACCCTTCATTTGTAGTGTTGATAATAACAATTCATATTCTAACTTTAGTCAAAATATGCAATTTGATATAAAGGAAACATTTCATTTTAATTTTATTTTTAAAAGACATGAACACATGATTTTCATATGACATACACATTTGGCATGCTAGGAATGAAATGAAGTGATTCAAGCATGTAATTTCATTCACTCTAATTAATTCCTAAAGACAATCTTATGGAATAAGATTATTTAAAGTGAATAAAAAATGGTTTAAGAAAAGTTTGATTTGGTTTTGAGTTTGATTTGAATTTTAGGAGATGTGGAAAGGGTTTCTTGGTCCTAACCCATCTCCCAGATGTGTATATTATTTTAGTTTAATTTTTAGAACCCTTAAGTGGATTTTATGTTTTACTTATGTTAAGGTGTTCATTAAGTTCATTAATTACCCCTTACCTACATCACTTTAACATATTTAATCAAATAATTATGAGCCAATGTATGACATAAAACCATAAGAAATTTAAATTAGCAGTGCACCTAAGAAAAAAGGGGCCTAATGTATTTTGCTCACAATTATTAATTAATTAAGTTAAAGGGTTTAATTTAAGTACTTTCATAACCTTCCCCCACATATGGGTTAAGTATGATTTTCTTAAGTTTACTTAGGTTATTGAACACCTAAGCATCTTCCCACGAAGGAATTGATTAAGTGATTAAATTTTTAGATTAATTTTCAATTTTGAGTTTGGTTAATTAACCTATTTAATAAAATGATCAAATCATTAATTAATTTGTAAATTAATTAAGTTTTTTTCAAGTAAAATAAACTTGGGGGAAGAGATTTATATAAGACATCCTAATCTCATTCCCTAAGTCTATCCACTGTTCGAAGGTGATTAACAAATTTAATTAATGAATTTATCATCATTTAATAGGTTAATTAATCATTTAATTATTTAAAAGAGTGATTAGAAATGAATTGAGCAATTTTCCTAATTAAACCATTAATAAATTTCAAGAAAATTAGGGGAGGCAGAAGTCATCCCACTAAGCTTACCTAAGAAGTTTGGAATTAATGAATGGAATAATTAGGGAATAATTAATATAATTACATTCATAATAAAACCCAAATTGCAAAAAATTTACTATTCAAAATCAATCAAACCTAATTTTAGATTATTCCCTTTGAATTATCTTCATAATACATTTTATTTTTATTTTTTTTGATTGTTATACATTTACTTATATATTTTTAAATTTTTAGTGATTAAAACCTTATTAAATAACCTAATTATATAGTTCATCCCATCGATGCCATGTGGACCGCTGATGCGGCACGTGCTTTCCATCTGGCACGATGGAATTCACTATTTAAGTAGTCACATTCGATGCCGTGTCAGCCAGCGGCACTACATGCTTTCTCCTCGACCGTCTGATCAAAGATCGGATGGTCACAATTAAACCAGCGATTCTTAATGGATAAATTGAAAGATCTTACATGAATTAATCAGGACAGCCCATCCAAAATGCACGGATGGACGGTCCATGATCTGTCACTGAGGTCGCCCGTGGGAGAGGGCATCCATACACTTCATAGGGCTTGAAACTTAACCCACACCATCATCATGCAATGGGAAAGACATCCAACGATCAATTTATAATGGGGTGAAAGTTTCTTTCACAAAGGACCAAACACTTCCAATTCTAGGCTCGGTTTGAAGCCATACCTCGTCGAAGGCTATCACCGGCCCCAACCATCAAGGTAGCTTCGTCTAGTGGAGATGAAGCTCTGTTGAAGATTTGAGGGCCTGAGGTTGAGTGGATCTTCCTATGGACTAAAGTGGGCTTCAATTGCTTGCAGCCTTGATCAAACTCCCCTCTCTCATTCCTTGAGAACTTGGATAAAGACTTGGGTGAGCTTGATTGGGTTCCCTCAAGGTGCTTGAAGGAGGAATTGAGCTAAAATTGAGTATTGAGTGAGATGGAATTTGCCTTGAGCTCCTCTATTTTCCGCTAAGGAAAACCAAAATGGAGAAAATCAAATGATTTGGAAACCTTGGAGAAGCTTGAGGATGCTGAGTTTAGCTTCAATCGTGAGTGAGTGATAAAATGAATTTAGGGGAGTATATCTAGAAGGATACCAGAGTGTAGATGCCATTTTGATCAAATTGACCACCTTGAGTGGGTTATTTTGGAATTAAAGTTGATTTGAGTTTAAGGTTGATTTGAATTTAGAGTTTGACTTGAAAGAAGGAAGTGAAGCTATAGGGTAGGCAAATTTTCCTAACACCCCTAAGGCATAACCTATTCCTATGGCTAACTCTTCTAAGTCTCTAGGATTAGGATTGTTCACCTAATCACTAAGTGTTTTAAGACTACAAAATCTTAGTGTAAGAGAAACCCTATGTCTAAGATGGAGAGGTTGAGAGCTCATTCTAAAAATGAGGTTAATAGTTGTACTGATCATTTCAATAAGTACCCCTTAAAATTTGCATGGTATCCCTAAGACTTTAAATTAAAACACCATACATGCACTAAACCATCTTAGATGAGATGGGTGGGAGTATATTTTTTATGAGCTAGATTGACATATTATGGTTTTAATTTAGCATAATTGGGACACCACAGATCTTAGGGAAGTGATCTATGTGAAGAGATGTATCATCTCAAAAGATGGAAACATCACATAATGGACCTAATCACTAATAAGCAGGCAGATGGGTCTTCGTATATACCATGATCTTCCCCACTTCAAATGAAGAAGTAAAGTAGGGTTTATTTTATAATGGGTTCTTTAATTCCCTATGGAAGTAAGCTCATAGTTAATTACATCTTAGGAAATAAGAATTTTCTAAGAATACTCTTGATTAAAGTAGTTAATAAACATCTCCAAAGATTTCAAAGCTAGACTATCAAAGGGTTTGGTATTTTTGGAAATCAAGTGGGAGATTTCAAATAGAAAGAATTATTTACGGATTCCAAAGGAGAGATAAATAGAGAGCACCCATGATATTAGGAAGCCTAGTAAGTGCTTCAATCTATCCTATAATGAGATTTTACATATTTGAAAGAGAGAATTTAATTTTGTTTAAGTTGGAATCTTTATTAGAATGCTAGGGCTTATAGTCTATCAACATAAGATTGTGAAAATGTTTAAGAGATGAGGACTTATACTCGTAGGCTGAAGGAAATAGGTAGCCTCGAATCCTAAATCTAGGATGCTTTCCCACAAGTTAAAAGTATGACCTAAGTCTAATTAGAAAATGGGACATAATGGTTTACCTCCATAAGAGAGGATAAACTCATCCTCTCTTTTGGACTTACAACTGCTTGGAGTGGCCGCTAGTTAACACCTCCTATGATTTAAAATCATGTAGGTCAGTCTTATGTAAATGCAAGATAGTTAAGATGTTATTTAATTAAGAAGAAGACTAGAGTCTTAAACTCACTCTCTAAGAGACTAGATCATGACTGACATAAAGACACGGCTTCTAAATGCAAAATTTACAATCTTTTCTATCATTTTTGGCACAATCATTTGGACTAAGGCTTGTGACAATTATGCCTATATGCATGATAAATTGAGATTATGGGATAAATCTAGGAGGAGGTGTTCTCCACTTCAAGGGATGCCCTCAAAGGTGTATTCTCCTATCATGCAAGAATGGAGACCCTCTCTATTCAAGAGCAAAACAAGATGATATGCATGATTGTTATAACATACATAATTAAACTAAGGGATTGCAAAATTTTATAATTATCTTGATTATAACCTAGACTTTAAGGTGAGGTTGTGAATTATATTTAAAATTTTGTTGTGGGGGCGGGGGTAGAAAAATTAATTTTATCCTAAAGAGCCCACTGCATCTAGGCCACACATTCAATCATCAAACTTTAAGAAACCTATGAAAAATATGTTATTTCTATTACACAAGCTAAACATGACAATCAAACATTTATAAATTTTTATAAAAGAATAAAAGGTCGATGCGGCCGGGTACTACCATACACCCCAAAAAAGAAATGAAGTTGGGATAGCCAAGCTACCCTATACAACCCGAATTATAAAAGAAAGAATATTACAATTACAATAAATAGATGTTATAGGGGGTCTTTATTCTTTATCTTCATTCCTCTTCTTTCTTTTGGATTAATTTAGCTTCTAGCCTCCCAAGTCTTTCCTTCTACCACGCTCATTGACCCCATAGCACTAATAATCTATTTGCAAAATTACATATATATGGAAAATAAAATCTAATTACCTCTGCAAAATAGATGTTAGTTAAACAAACATACAAACCAAGTAGTTGTATTCCATAAATTTGAACTTAGCACTCTACACATGAGTAAGCTCACCTATCTTAATATGGATTATGATAAGGGGATAAGCAACTCGCAAGCAAGAACATTTATATTTATTATTACAACGGCCCTCTTTAGCAATCTATAAAAAATATCATTAGGCTAATACCGGTCTTACAGCCAGTCTTCACATAAGTAATCCTAACATTCAGTCTAAAACATTACATCACAAAATGAAACACAACATCAGAACATACACCGGACTAACCCAAAGTTAGAATTGGTGACTTAGTATTCTAATGTACGTGTTAAGATTTGGTGAGAAATGTCTTAGTTAGGCTTTAGAATTATGATTATCTAAGGTTTAAAATTGTTTAAGTTAAACATTAGGGGATGTTCCACTCAAGTTGTTAAATGACTTGGTCAATTTTAACTTGTATTTTTCTTTATTTTATTTGACACTTATTTCATATCTAATTATTATAAAGAAGGAAGAGGCTTGGCCTCCTTCATCCTTATCAAGTTATTTTCTAACGCCATATTATTATGATTTTGTTTCTTTAATGAATGGCTTATTAAACATTTTTTATATTAAACTTAGGATTAGTTAATTAAAGATTTTCGAACATGAAAGGCATCTTAAGATTAATGAGATTGAATCACTATCACATAGATAACATTTCATCATTCTTGTTCAACATTAATAACAAGCATATGTTTTCATTTTTTTATTGTTCATGATATTTAATTTAGCATATCTATATATATATATATATATATGCACTTGAATGATTGTTAATGCATGTATGGTAGAAAAGAGATTTATTCCTTAGATACATACACATGTATTAGATTTAAAGTGCCATTGTTAAACTAGTGAGGTAATCTAAGACCTCCTTGGGGCTACTTAAAGCCTGTATTCCCAAGATGTCCAGACTATATACTTGATATCTTAAATACATATGAATCTATGCACAAGTATGGTAATGGAAATCATGCAAAGATTGAACTATAACAAATTATTTATTCATGTAAAATAAAGCTCTATCCAAATTCTAATACATGTACACATATGAATGAAATCAAGAAATTATGTGCCATTGTTAAACCAGGGAAGTGAGGTAATCTAAGATCTCCTTGAGGCTACTTAAAGCCTCGTGCTCCCAGGATGTATCTAGACTATATACTTACTAAACTCAAACATATGTAAACATACATATGAATCATGAAAATAGAATAATCCTTGAACATGTTTAAGCTATAAGTGAATGTAAACTTCATTGAATAATCATAACATCAATTTAAATTTTCATCATTAGTTTATAATTTTGAAAATAATTTTAGATTTATTAGTGATAATAACCACACCATATAATAAGATCAATTCAACACATGCAACTTATATATACATAACCATATTCATTTGATTCTTTTATTTGAAAACATGAATACATGATACAAATGGCATACAAATTTGTAATGTTTGAAAAGGAATGACTAAACATTATCCACATAATACATTCACATTAATTCCTATGGCCAATGAAGTCAAATAAATGTTCTTTAAGATTAACCAAAGTTGTTATGAAGTTTGAATTTTATGTTTGAATTATTAAAACCTAAAGAGGAGAAAATACATTTAGTATTTTCCCTATCCCACATTAGTGACTTAATGTGTTTAAGAAGAATAATTAAGTAAATTTTATGGATTGATAAGTTTAAATCATTAAGCAGTCACTTTAATTACCCTTTCCTACGCCTCTTTAATTTAATTAACAACTTAATCATGAGCCTCCAATGATACACTTTTGAGAATTAAAATTTGTAATGCTCCTAAGGGATCTAATGCAATTAGGATCTTGCTTAAATGTTAATTAGATTAAAGGATGAAACTATGCTAAGTACTCTTATAGTTTTCTCACACCCATGGGTTAACCATAACTTCCTTAGTGACTTTACTCTATTAAACACATAAAGGAGGTTTAATAAATTAAATTTGAATTATCTAAACCCATTATTACTTTTATTTTATTTTTGATTTGATCATTAATTCTCTTTAATTAGTGTCTAATTATTTTATGTTAGTTAACCCTCTTATGGAAATACATTTAGGAAAATAATTAGGAAATGGATCCTAATTATTTTTTCTCATCATTCCCACTGTTAACAGTGATTAATCATCATTAATCATTTAATTTTTATTGTTTAGCAATTTTAATAAACATAAAATTGATTACGGAGCGTAATTAGGATTGAAATTTCAAAATTTTTAAATTACATGGCCAATAAATTCCAAGAAAATTATGGGACGCAAAGGACATCCCATAGAATCAACCTATCAAATTTGAGATCAATTGGCCAAGTAATTAAGCCTTAATTAGGGTAATTAGCCTAAACTTCAAATCCTAATTTAGCACCATTCATCAACCAAACATTAGAGATTTTAGTTTTATTAAATTCTCCTCTATGTACCTTTTCTAAAATGGGTTTATTTGTACTTTTTAGATTTTTCTACAATTAGTTATGAATTTCTAAAGTTCTCGCCATTTAATCCTATTTTTAATGCTTAATTAACTCCCTAAACCATCGGTTGCATGCGGAAGCGCTTTCCACCTAGTACCATAAGATTTGTTATTTAAAACATCTAACATGGTAACTAAGTCAGAATGGACATGATTTCATCCCACCATTTGATCGTGGATCACACAACCATTATTAATCTTGTGGTTTCTAAAGGATTTAATAGATAATCTAGTGAATTAAATCACGACCTTCTATTCTAATCACACGGAATGGACGGATGATCCATTATCCCCCGAGCACCAAAAGATGGATCGTTTGCCTTCCGTCGCTTGATTCAAACTCACTGAAGCTCGTGGGATGGCGAGATCAACTTCAAAACATGCAGGGAGTATATCTATGGAGATCCTATGGTGGAAATAATGTAAAATCAAAATTCATTTCATGAAAGACCAATTTTTAAGGGAAAATCTATGGTTTGCTAGATTTTTACCCTGTCAGAGCTAAAGATCGGTGGTCCATCGATTAAGGTAGCTTCATCTTGAAGAGATGAAGTTGTTGAGAAGATCTCGAGCAGACCCCCTCCGCCAATTTTTGTATGGATCAAATGCCACCATAAAACTCACCAAAGTTGGACTTGATGTGTTTTCTAGTGATCAAATTGATTGGGGATCAATTCATTTTGACTCACCAAAGTTAGAGAAAGTTTGGATTTGGTGAGGTTGGATGAACGGGGCTCTCAATTTTTCTCGGTGGTTGGTCTTGCCGGTGATGGAATACACTAGGGATTCAGGGAAGGGACTTGGACTGCTCGGAATACTCTGTGGATGCTCTCTGTGAATTTTGAATGGATGGGGAGGAGTATAGTCTCCTCCCCAAGTGAACCAAGGGTTGAGATTGGCTCAGCCTTTGGTTGCCATTCGATCAGGGTAGGTGGCCAGAGGTGGCCGTGGACTGCTGAGGTGGAGGTGTTTGAGAGGCTGAGGTAGTGACATGGACTAGCATAGGGTGTACCTCATCCTCCAATTGAACCAATGGAATGCCATGGGTGACCTCATCCTATAATGTCAAGGCTAAACCCAACAACCTTGGGTTAGGTTGGGTTAGTGGTCCACATGTCCAAGAAGGGTCAAAGGTGGCTGCTAAAGCATGGGGAGTGGGCGAACCCATCCAAATGGAGACTTTGTCCCATCTAGGTGGCTTGGTTCAAGGAATTTGATCCAAACTGGGTTCACCATTGGTTGGTCTACTTAGGTAGGCCCATGGTAACCCAAGGATGATCATGCCAAGTTTGGTCAGGTTTGAACTTAGTTTGGTTGGGTTTGGCTGAATTTGACCCATATGGGTCAAATTGAGTTCAATTGGGTTAGGTTGAATAATTTTTCAAATTAGGTCAAACCAAGGTTTGGGAAGTGATAATTCAAACTATATTTGTTTAATTGGTTTGGTTTAATTTGAAGTGGATTTGATTTTGGCTCATATGGGTTCATTTAGGCCAAATGGGCTAAGTTGACCAATTTGGTCAAATTGGCCAAATTGACTTGGGTGGAGGTTGGTTTAAGTTTAATTGATCATTTGAGAATGATTGTAGGTGTTGGTTTGAATCAATTTAGATTTGAGAAGGATTTGGTTCATTTGGACCCTTTAGGTCAATTGGGCTAAGTGGGTCAATTGGGTTGGGTTGACCATATTGTTCAATTGAAGGTTGGATCATGTTCAATAATCAATTTATAATTGATTAGAGGCATTGGTTTCAATCAATTGGAGTTGGAATGAGATTTGGCCCAATTTTCCCCTTTAGGTCAAATTGGGTCAACTTGGGTTAATTGGTCAAATTGGTTTGGTTTGACTTGATTGATTACAATTAGGCTATCCAAGATGATCAACAATCATTAGGGATTGGATGGGTTGATTTAATCCAATTTGGGTTGGATTGAAGTTTGAGTCAATTTGGTCATTTAATCCACTTTGGGTCAAGTGGACCAAATGGGTTAAGCTAAATTAGTGGAATTGGGTGTTGATAAGAGTTCAATGATGGATTTAGGGTTGATTGGTTGCCTTGATTACAATTGATTTGAGTTTTATTGGATTTTGGCTCATTTGGACCTTTAGGGTCAAATGGGTTAACTTAGGTTGATTGATTCATTTGATTTGATTACAAGTATTGGAAGGGTTTGAAATGGTTTATTGAATGGTTGGAGTGCTTTTGAAAATCAAATTAGATTTGGTTTATTTGAATGGGCTTTGAGTTGGATCATGGGATCATGGTTGAGTGAACTTTGGTTAGGGACTAAGTCAATTTGGCTTGATCTTGGATGAGAAGCAAATTTCAATTGATGTTGGTTGTGTTGGCTTGAGGTTGGTTTTGGATGAGTGGACAAGCATGGGTTAGTTTAGGCCATAGGATAAGTAAGATCTATTTATCCTAAGGCATATCCTAAGCTTAGGGTATGCCTTCCTAAGTCTTTAGGGTTGTGTTCCCTTAGTCACTAGAAGTGTCTTATCACTAAGAAAATCCAAGTGTTTAGAAGGTTCCTAAGCTTAAGATGATGAAGGTGAATCCTCACTCCAGAAGTGAGGTCAACACATATATTCAACTAGATTTCCCCTAACATTATGTTAAGGTTTATTTAGATCTAGGTTCAACTTCTTATGGTCACAAGCCTCTATAGTTAATTACCTCTCTTACTATAGTAAAAGAGCACTCTCGATTAAGGTTGGAAACTGTGGTGTTTATTTTGAGTTTGGTGCTTTGTGTGTATATGTGAGGGGACACCACGCAGATCCATAGATGTACATTGTGATGGTGCATTAATAGTATACTCTTATAGAAGTCACTACCACATAATCATTAGTTCCCTATGGAGGTAAGCCTCAATAATTAATTACATCTTAAGGAAAATAAATCCCTTAAGAATACTCTCAATTAAAATAGGCGATTGTTCTCTCCAAAGAATTCAAAGATAGGACTATCAAAGGATTAGTTGTATTTTTAAAATCAAGTGGGAGAGATCAAAAGGGAAGAGTTCTTATTGAAACCAAAGAAGATGAGTAGGGAGTGATCATGATACTAGGAAGCTTAGTGAGCACTCCAATCTATCATTTGGTTGAGCTTTATATATTTGAATTTGAAGAGATTTATTTATCTGAGTGAAAATTTTATTAGAAATTTAGGACCTATAATTCCATATTGTGGAAATGCCTAAGAAGTGAGGATTTATGCTCGTAGCCTATAAATGGAAAAAATAACCTCAGATCCTAAATCTAGGGAGCTTTGGCGAGGCCAAAACATGACCTAAATCTAAGGCAAAATGGGTATATGGTGTACCTCCACAAGAGAGTAAACCACATGACTGCTGGGCTTATTATAGCTCGAAGTGGCAGCTATCTAACTACTCTTACACTTTAAATCCATGTAAAATTGTTTTATGCTTTGCAAGATGGTTAGGTTGTTATTTATTTAGAAGAGAAACTAAGTCCTTAAACTTACTCCATAAAAGACTAGATCATGAAGGGCATGAAAATGACTCAACTCTGATGCAAATTTTATCAAGTTTTATTTGATTTTGGACTTTTTATTTTGACATAGGCTATAGGATTTTGCATACCTAAATGCATGAGAAATTGATTATGGGCTAAACCATAAGAGAAAGAGGTGTTTTTCCATCAAAGACTCTTACAGGTTAAGCCTTTATTCTTTAGCACAGATGGAAGCCATCTCTTAGCAAGAGTGGAAGAATATGACATGCATGATATTATACATTCAATCATTCAGCTATGAGGTTGCTAAATATTTTATTATCTTGATTTAATTCATAGGCTTTTATGTGAGGTTATAAATTATTTTAAAATTTTAGTTATAAGTTGTTAATAGGATAGAAAATTTATTTTTATCCTAAGAGCCTAATTAAATCCAGGCCACACAACAATCGCCAATCATAAAAAAAACTATAAAAATACATGCTATTTCTAATGCACAAGCTAAATAAAACATCAAACAATTTTATAAAGATATCACAAAAGAATAAAATATCGATTCGGTCGGGTACCGTCGTACAACCCAAAAAGAAATATGGGTAGCCGAGGTCTACCCTTATACATCCTGGTATAATAAAAGAATAATTACAATTATGAAATTATAAGTGTTATGGGGGTCTTCATTCTTCATCCTCCATTATTCACTCTTCATCTTTCATTCCTTCATTTTTTGATTTGCTCCATTTCTTTCTTTCTTTTGGCTTGATTGCGATGTAGCTTGCTCCAAAGGCATCACATGGTATATAAGACTTGGTATTATAACCAATATTCATCCTTAATCCCCATAACACTTATCCTAATCCTAATGAAAAAATTATATTAAAAAAAGGAAAGTAAATCTAGCTACACCTATAAAATAAATGTTAGCTAAAACACATCATACAACCCAAACAATTATAGAAATAATTTGGACTTAGCATCTTACACATGAATAACCAAGCCTACCTGTCCTAACTTGGGCTATGCTTAGGGGTATAAGCAACACAACAAAAAATATTTATATTTTTATTACAATTCCTCAAGCACAACCCCCTACAGAAAGCATGATTGGGCTAATATCAACCTAACATCCAGACTATGCAAATACTCCCTAACATCCAGTCTAAAATAATACATGATAAAACTAAACATTCATCAAATCATGCACCGCCCTAACATAAAGCTAGAAATGGTGACTTAGTCTAATGTGCATTTTTAGAGCTTATGTGGTATGTCCTAACTAGGCTTTAGTTATGATTTTCTAAGTGTGAGATATTTAATTTATAAAGGGTTCATTTCTCTTTAAGTGGTTTAGTTGATTTGAGAATTTTACTTAGTATTTTCTTTTATTTCATGTAGCCTATACTTAGCCACTAAGTGTTATGAAGAGAAGAATGAGAGAGAGAGAGTATCTCTTTTATCCCTACCTTAAGTCATTTCTAAGGTAAGTTAATTAATGAATTTCCTTTAGTGAATGGTTTATTATGTGTTTTAATTAACCTTAAATTTAGGTTTATTTTAAGTATCCATTTTCAATAAGAAAGGCATCTTAGGATTAATTAGGATGGATTACAATCACATAACACACACTCATTCATTTCTTTCCATCATGTATATCATGCATATAAATAATCCTAAGCATACCTATACATGCAATGTAAATCTTAACACACTTTGATGATGAATGTGAAGAAGTGTATTTGGAGATTTAAATGTTTCATTTTTTTATTGAGTTATGAATGCATGTCTTTATTATGTGGAAAAGAGGGATTTTTTATCCATTAGCTAAATACATATTTACATGTATAAAAGTTTTAAGTGAGTATGACGCAATTATTTTCTATACCATGGGCATAAGGTACAAGACCTACTTAGGGCTACTTAAAGCCTCGCAGCCCCAGGATGTCCAAAATAATATACCATTTTTCTTAAATACATGTAAATGTATGCATAACTACAAGGATAGGAAAATTCATGCAAAATTTATGTTTTATTTAATTGATTTTTTTGATTCTCATTCATTGGCCACATCATACATGCATATGTATAAGAGTTTTATGTGAGTATGACGCCATTATTTTCTACACATCAGGCATAAAAGACTACTTAGGGTTACTTAAAACCCTGTGCCCAGGATGTCAGACTAAGATACCACTTTTCTCAAATACATATGAATGTAGAAAAAGAATTAAATGGATAAAGAATCATGCAAGAAATTATATTTGATTTGGTTGTATGATTTATATGTGTGATATGAAATCCTTCCTGAGGCTTAACATGGATATGCATAGGAATAGATTTAGGAAAGTGTTATGCTCTTTTCAAATGAACTATACTTACAAATCCTATGTGAATCCATGTTAAAGTAGGGAAAGAGAACTTCATATTATACACCTTATACTATCATCACATGCAAGTTTATAAAATTTGTGATTAGCAATACTTCATTTATAATAATTGATTTATAGGTCTTGAAAATAGTTTATGGTTTAATAGTGATAATAGTCACTCATATTCTTAGTTTTAGCTAACACATGCAATTTTACATAAAAGAAAACATTTCATTTAATTAATTTTTAAAAGAAATGAATGCATGATTTCAAATGGAAAATAATATTTAGCATGATTGGAAAGAAATAAAGGAAGGTAAACACATGATTTCATTCATCCTAATTAATTCCTAAGGCAATAATATTAAATAAGGCTATTTAAAATGAACCAAAATTCTTTAAAGAAATTTTTATCTTTGAATTTGATTTGGCTTAGGAAATGTGAGAGAGGTTTGCTAGTACTAACCCATTTCCCCTTGTGTGAATTAGTTTGGTTTAATGAGGAATATTTAAGTTGATTTTATGTTTTGATTAGGTCAAGGTATGAATTAAATGAATTAATTATCCCTAATCTATATCACCTTAAGTTAATTAACTAATCAATAATAAGCCAATATGACATGCAACCACATGAAAAGTAAATTGACAATGCTCTAAGAAATGAAAGGGGCCTATTACAATTAGCTTACGATTAATAGTTAATTAAGCTTAAGGGATCTCACTTAATTACTTTTTATGATTTTCTCACATGTGGGTCAACCATAATTTCATTATCTCTCACCTTGGGTTATTAAACACCCAAGGAGCCACCCAATGTCAACTAAAGGTTGCTTAGGTGTGGACGAATTATTATTTTTTATTTTACTAAGCTTTTAATGAATTGACTAAACATTTTGGTTATGTTTTAATTTTAATGATGAAATTGACTTAGGGGAAAGGATCAAGGGCAAGGCCTCAATCAAAATCCATAAATCATTTAAACATTTAATTTGGTTCTAATTTCCTTATTTTGAAGATTAATCACTAATTAATTAATCAATTCATTCTATTAACTCATTAATTAATTTGATTTTTAAAGATAAAGAAGATATAGGAAATGGATTAGGAAAAGTATCTCCAATCACATTCCCTAAGTGATCTTACTGTTCAACAGAAATAATTAAGTTTAAATGATTAATCAAGTTACTGTTCATTCCTTAATTATGATTAATTGGATTAAGAGAGTGAGTAGGGCTTACTCAAATTATTTCCCTAATTAAGCATCAATAAAATCTCAAAAAAATAGGGGAGGTAGAGGTCATCCCCCTAAACATTCCCATAAAATTTGAAATTAATTGAGTGCTTAATTAAGATGTAATTAAGCTAATTACATTTTTGATAAAATCTTAATTAAACCAAAATTATAGTTAAAAATCAATTAATTATAATTAATTTTTTCTCTGAAATATCTTCAAAATGAGCCTAAGTTTGTATTTTTTGGTTTTTCTACAATTAGTTATGATTTTAGAAAGTTTCAAGGTTAAAAATCAGATTAATCAAGCTAATTAAGCCCTTAATTCCATCAAGCCACGTGGCAGCTGATGTGGTGAGCTTTCCACGTGGTGCGACAGGATTGGCTATTTAAGTAGTCACATCCACGACTCATGCGGTGGATGCTCTTTGGGTGATCGATCGAGATCGACCATTTAATCTGCGGGTTAAGGGAGAAATCAAAGGATCTACCACACAATTTAATCATAGCCGTTTATTTCGATCACACAAAATGGACAGTGTATGATCTATCCTGTTTGCGAGTGGTGAAAGACCAACACCATCCATCTTTTCCCATTCGATCTCGAGCTTATTGGATCAAATGGATCTACACCATCTAAAGGAGCATGCAATCACATCCATGGCTGAAATCCTCGACATGGAGATTTCTTTCACAAAAGATAGAGGCCTAAATTAAATTACCTTGAAGCTAACCGGGTCGGGATCAAGAGGTAGCCGTTAGTGAGATGAAGCTCAGTTGAAGAAGTCTGAGCTTAATTTGACCTAGGGTGCTTAGTTGACCAATCCACGCACATGCATGCCTTGGCTTCGATTGAACTCCAATCTTTGGTCATTTGGAAGGCTCAAAAATAGTTTGGTTGGCTTCGATTGAGTATGAGGATGGAGTGGGTGCAAAGAATTAGGATTTGATTTAGTAGAGAGGGAGTATTGCTTGAAGGAAGGGTGTTCTATTATTTGAACAGGAGTATGGGATGAGGTTGGGGATCCTTGGAATCACTCCGAGGGAGTTCAAAATTAACTTGGGGACTTAGTGAATGTGATTGGTGTCATTGCCCACTCAAATTGAGGGAGTATATCCCTCAACTAAGCCAGATGTATGGACGTGATTGAATTCATGAATCCCATCCACCATCCCATCATTGTTGCTCACGTGCCACGTGGTTCACTGGTGGTCAGTGTGAGCTCCAAAGGAAGATATGGAGTGCTGGGGTGGGATGCTCTTCCTTGTGTCCATGAGTTCGACCATGGATAAGAGGGAAGAAGCATGAATCCTTTGGTTCATGATAAAGGTTAGGGGGGTTTAGAGTGGGCTAGGAAGCTTTAGGAATGCTTCATTTGGCATCTTGATGGCTATTATGGAGATATCAAAGTGGACTTTGCCACTTATGGTAAGAATCCAATGAAAATGGCTTTGCATATTAGTCAATCCCCTTTGGTTTGGTTTCAAATGGCTTTAGGCAGATTTGAGGGTGCTTTGGGGCAGATGTGGAGTGGGTTTGATCAACTAAAGGGGTTCCATGTGGTGGCTTGAATTGGGTTAGCTCAATTTGGGCAAAAGGATTCAATTGGGTTGGGTTGAACAATTGGCCAAATTGGGTCAAACCAAAAGTTAAATCATCATGAATTGGAATGTTTTGGTGTGACTAATTTGATATGGTTTGGCTTATATTTGGTTTTAGCTCATTTAGCTTCAAATGGGTCAAGTTGACCAATTTGACTCAATTGACCAAATTGGGTTGGGTTAGGTGTTGAGTTAAGTTCAATTGGTCATATGAAGAGGATTGGTAGCTTTGGTTTGGTTTAATTTGAGTTTTAGCCAATTTGACCCTTTAGGTCAATTTGGGCTAAGTTGGGTCAAGTTGACCACTTAATCAATTTGGGCTCAATTATAGCTTTGGTCAAGTTCAAACATTGATTATGAGTGGATTTGAATTAATGATTTTAATCAATTTGGCTTATGGTGGATTTAGGCTAATTTGGGTTTCATTTGGGCTAGATGTTGACTTGGTTCGCCCCAATTCAAGGTGGTTGGTCACCCTATGATGATTGTTGATCATGATTTGAGGTTTAGATAGGCTTAGTTCAATCCAATTTGGGTTGGACAAGGCCTTAGTTCAAAAGGGTCTCTTTGGCCACTTTAGGTCAAGTGGGCCTAAATGGGTCAATTGGCTTGATCATGTCTTGATTCAAGTTTGGTTGAACCCACAAATGATTTCAAAATTAAAATATAAATCCAATTGCAATTAGTTTGGAGCCAAATGTGTTTTGGTTCATATGACAATTTCAAGTCATAAAGGTTAACTTGGGTTTGATTTAGGTTGACTTGGTTTTGGCCTGATAATGGTGGTTCATATTTATATTTGGATCTATTATTGAAGGAATGATTGACTCATGAAGGAATCCATGAGTTTTGAGTTGATTTGGGTTTCATTTAGCCAAGTTAAGAAATTTGGATAAAAGGGCTAAAATTGAAAATTTGATTTGATTTGAGTTTGATTTTGGTCATTTGAATTTATATTTCATTTATATTTATAAATATAAATGAAGATATAAATGGGTCATGAGAAAATCATTTGAGTTTGGAGTGATTTGGAAGCAAATTTGATTAAACTTAGAGATGTAGGTTAAAAGGGCTAATTTGGGTTTCTATTTGGTTTGATTTATTTTGGACATTAGAGGGTGGGTTTCATTTATATTTATGAGTATAAATATAGGAATAATTGATTTATAAAGAAATCAACCAAGTTTGAGTTGATTTGAAGGCATTTTGGCTAAGCGCATGAAGGTGGTTCATATAGATTAGGAAGAGATTTTTGGAATTTGGAGTTAATCATGGGTTTCAATCATTTGAAATTTGGAATTGATTTATGATTTGTAATTTTATTTGAGATTTGATTTGAGAATTGAAAAAAAATCAATTGGGTTGGGGTTGATTTGGATTTGGTTATAGCTAAGTCCTTAAGATAAAATTAAAGGGCCTAGGAAGGGATTTGGAGTTTGAATTTGGTGATGGATTTCAATCATTGGATAGTTGGATTTGATTTTGGAATTTGAATTTGAATTTGAGTTTGGTTGGAAAGAAGGAAGCAAGGATTTGGTTTCGGCTATTGGGTAGGCAAGTCTTTCTAAATCCTTAAGGCACAACTTATTTCTATGGCTAACTCTACTAAGTATCTTGGGTTAGGTTAAGTGTTCACCTAATCACTATAAGTGTCTTAAGACTAAGGAACTCTTAGTGTCTATAAGAATCCTAGATCTATGATGAGGATGTTGAGAGCTCACTCTTAAAAGTGAGGTCAACAAAGGGCGACCAATTGGTGAGGGTGTGTGGCAGCACACATTTGGTGTTGAGAGATGATCAATGCAAGGATCATAGACACTAATCAAAATGATCTACTCCTAAACCCAAGGTGTAGAAGGAATCAAGATCTTAGTGCAATGCAACTCCACTCATGCTAGGGGAAAAAGGGAGGAAGAAGGGGTTCACCAAGGGATCAAGCATGTGAACCTTCCATTAGGGAAGCTGGTCAAGTTATCCACTAGGGATAAGAGGCTTGTATTTGAATGCAAGGCATGATTTGGGTAGAGTATCCGCTGGGGATTAGGATGTATAACCCACCAAGGATAGATGCATGAACCTTCCACTAGGGAAACAAGTTCAGGTTGTCCACTAGAGATAAGGAGGGTTTGTATTTCTTTTGAGGGTGCACTCATGGGGAATGCAAATTTGAATTGGACTTGATTGACTTCACTTGGAAAGTCAAGGTGATTAATGTCTCACTGGGGAGAAATTGATTGATTTATTTAAGTTTTGGATTTTGAGATGGATTCTATATGATGGATGACGAGAAGCTATATCTGCCTTCTTAGATTTATAAATCCAAAGGGGTAGTCTACAAACCACATAGTAGAACTAACCAACCTAAGGGGTTGCCCTATGGTGTACAACAACTAGGGAGAAAGCATAGCAGACTTATATCTCTAAAAGCAAGGGACAATCGTTGGGGTAATCTATTGGATGCAACAAATCATACCAACCTAGGGTGATTACTGAATGAATGCCTCTGGGTGACTTATATTAACTCAGGAGTAGTTAAGATAATGTCATTTGATTAAATTACATTTGTTTTAATTTGATGGATCCCTCAATTTGATGGATCCACTAAGAAGGGATAATATCTATCTTAGATTTACAAATCCAAAGGGATAGTCTACCGGGTAGAACTAACAAGAAGTGTTTTGGTTTGCAATGGTCAAGTTAGGAAGAAAATCGAGGACTCACATCTTCCTACACAAGGAACCAGGTGATCGATTGTTTTGCGTACAATAAGGCTCCGGGTAAACGATCTTTAGAATGCATTTATATATTTTAAAGTAAAGATGACCTGGTAACTTATCGAGGCAACAAGTTGAACTGACTTAAGGGCTCTGAGAGTCTCAAGACTTATCTTAACTTAAAGTAGTCAGACAATTCTTATAGGGAGTTTTGTTGACACTTCCCTAAAGATAGGATGCCTGCTCGGGAAAGGGGCTAGGGCTTGAATTCTTATTTCATAAGAGAAAATATGTTTTGTTTATTTTATATTTGTGTGGACCCTATTGGTTTGCGAGGGACCACACTGAGAAGGAGCTTATATCAGCCTAGCCTATCTCAGACTTGTTGGACCAAGGGAGAATCTGCGCATCTGTTGAACAAATTCTCCAACCATAGGGGTGGCTATTAGGAAAGGGGGACTGTCCAATCTAAGAGTAATCCGGGGTAGTTTCTAAATGGGGCCGTTAAGGATATGATCCAAATAGAGTGCCCACAGGGGAGGTGCCATTGGGGGCATTATCCAAAATCTATAAAAGAAAGCGGTAGGTATTCGGTGGCCAACTCAAGGAGAAAGCAGTGGAAGCACATCGGCCAAGAGTGGTGTATCCACTAGGTGGGTCTCCGTTAGCATGACGATAACCAACCAACCTAAGGCACCCATCGATTTGCATCAATCCGTCTAGAAAGAAGCGTGTAGACTTACATCTCTCCAATGCAGAATTGATCACTAGGATAGTCTATCTCCGGCATCGGAGCACAATACTAGCGAAGTTCTATGTAAGGACTAAACCCAAGTTTGAAGTAGTCAGAAGGAAAGGAGCCTCTAGGGCACTTATCCTAAGCCTCAAATATACTTGACATAGTTAGTGCATGATGGCTAGCTCAAGAAGAAATGCATGTAGGCTTACATCCTCTTAAACGAAGTCAACATGGGTAGCTTACTGATTGTGTATGAGGCCTACCAAACTAGCAAGATACTTATTAGTTTGTAATGGTCAAGTCAGGGAGAAAGCGCGGGGACTCACATCCGCCTGAAAAGTGGCTACTAGGGTGACATTCTAGCAAGGTAGCATATCGAATCGACCTAGAACAACTAATGAGTGTGTACCAGGGGGCTCCCACATAGCGAGAAAGATTTATGTTTGTTTGTGTTGTGAGAGAAGGAATAGGATGCGCTTGGGTTCTCTTACATCTAACCTAAACACATAGGAACATGAATCCACTAAAAAAGGAAGCCACTTGGGTTCTCTCACATTAACTTAGTTGTACCATTCAAAATAGGATGCCTCTTGGATTCTCTTACACCTATCCTAGTAGCACTAGAGGATTGAATGTGGTTGTGTTTATGTTATGGAGGGATAGGATGCCGCTTGGGTTCTCTTACATCTATCCTAAACACATCATGGTAGATTTGCAAGCAAAAGATTTTTCTAACATAAGAGGTGGAATTTGATATGAAAAGAAGTTTTATTAATGATTATTTTCAAACAAGATTTATGGATAATATTTCTTTAGGTAGAGCCTATTGATTGGAAGCATAAGACGCTCTCCCTTATAGTTTATGAGTTGATAAGATCCTTCTTGGTAGGCCTTTTCTATGGTAAAAGGGCCTTCCCAAGTGGGTTCAAACTTGCCTCCCATCTTTCGACGGGCAACAATTGGCCTCCTTAGAACTAAAATAGGCTCCTACTTGAAAAGCTCTAGGACGGACCAACTTGTTGTGAGCTTGAATCATTTTGGCTTTGTACAACTCAAGGTTCTGGCATGCCCAATCTCTCTTCCAAACCTTTGAGCTCTTCCAACCGTAGCTTGGCATTCTGCTCTATAGTAATCTTGATACCCACAACTATTCTTAGTGATGGGAATTGAACTTCTAATGGTAGAACTTTGGACCCATACACTAAGGAGAATGTTGAGTTGAGTTCTCAGAGTGTGGTAGAGTTCCACAAGGCTTCAAACCAACTACTCATGCCACTGCCTCTTATTGTCATCGAGTGTCTTCTTCAGTATTTGGATGAGAGTTTTGTTGAATGCTTTTTCTAGACCATTTTCCCTTGGATAGTAGATAGTATAGTATCTCTAATCTATGCTATGTCTTCGGGCGAACCTGTTGATCTTGGTGCTCTTGAATGCGCATCATTATCGATATAATATTTGAGGCACCAAAACCTATATATGATATGGTTCCTAAAATGAGCACATGCCGATGACCTCTAAGTGGGATTCCCTTTGTCCACTTGGAAAAGTAATCGATGGAAGCTAGAATGAACTGATGACCCTTGGAAGAAGGAGGATCAATTAAACACACTATGTCAGTGTCCTAACACTCAAATGGCCATGAGGCCAAAGTAGGATGTAGAATGTTGGGTGGTTGATGTAGGACCACAACATGCACCGATTGTGGCATCTCCTAGCTACATCCATGTACGTAATCATCGTGGGCTAGTATAATCTTTTGATCTTGGCTTTCATCTTCTGACAGATTGTGAGCTCGATAAACTTGAGTGTACTCTACAATCTTATATTTCATGTTTGGTTAAATAATATAACCACATGTGATTGAAAGATCGTCGATATAAGGTGCCATCCACGAGAGCATATGAGAGAGCTCTCTATTTCACCTGATGGGCTAATGACTTTTCTTAAGGTAGTTTGTCTGTGTTTAGGTAATTCATGAATGGTTACCTCCAATCTGACTCATCATCTTATTTGGCAATGACAACCTCCCCTTTAAGAGAGGGTCTCTCGATGAGTTTGGTATCAATAAGAGATAAGATTTATCTATTTTGAACCCTTATTGAAATGGAGTCATCTTCTGGGCATGCCAACTCCTTGGCGAGCTTGGTCAATGCATTTGCTACAACATTATTTCCTCTATGAATCTTGTGGATAGTGACCTCTAGGATCTGAGCCAACAACTCCATGGTGTACTTATGGTAATGATGGAGTTTAGGCTTTAGAACTTTGTAAGACCCAAGGATTTGGTTGATGATGAGCTGAGAATCCCCGAAGATGCTAATGCTCTGGATGCATAATGTAATGACTAAGTCTAGACCAATAATCAGAGTCTCATAGTCATTCATTGTTGGTGCATATATTTGATAGATGATATGAGAATCTCATCACATCGTGGTTCAGAGTTTGGAGGACTATTCCTACCCCTGTCTTCCCTGGAAGAGTAGATCGTGGACCTTCTCCTTTTTGAGAGAAAGCCGCACCATCAAAATACATATCCCAATGGTGAATTATAGTGTCCCCTAAGTTTATGATTTGTTCATCGAGGAGGTCATCACTAAGTGGAGAATCAACAGGAAGTGGGTGTGCTGCTAAGAAATTCGCTAGTGCCTGTCCTTTTACATCATGGAGGGGTATGAATGTTATGCCAAATTATGATAAAATTATGGACCATCACGCCAACCATCTAGATAAGGTTGACCGTGTCATGAGATATTGTAGTGGATTGATTATAGAGATCATATTCACCTTATGAGAAAGCATGTAATGCCATAGCTTTTGGGATACAAAGATTAAAGCTAGACAATGCATCTCAATAGGTGGGTAGTTTGTTTTAGTAGGAATTAGATGATGACTGAGATAGTAGAGAGCATTTTCTTTTCATTCGTCATTAGTTTGAGCCAATAAAGTGCCAAGGGAGTTATCTAATGTAGCAGTGTAGGGGATCAATGGATTGCTCGAGATAGGGGTTGCTAGAACTGGCAATGTCATCAGGTAGTGCTTGATATCTTCAAAAGCATGCTGACACTTATCATCCCACTAGAACTTGGCATTCTTTTTGACAAGTGCTGAGAATGGTTGGTATCTTCCTGATAAGTTGGATATGAAGCATCTTAGATATGCCAACCACCCTTGGAATGATCTGAGTTGAGTTAGACTTTAGGGGTGGCATTTCTAAGATAGCCTTGATCTTCTCTGGTCAATCTCTATTCCTATTTGACAACAAACTCAAGGAATTTCTTACCCAATGCACACTTCGTGGGATTCATTTTGAGGTTAAATTATCTTAACTTCAAAAACTACTCTCAAGTCAAAGAGATGGTCTTCCTTTTCTTTATTTTTTACTACTAGATCATCAGCATAGTATTCAACTTGATGATAAATGCGTTCATTGAAAATCTGAGTCATGACCTACTGGCATGTAGCACTGACATTTTTAAGGTCGAAAGGCATGACCTTATAATAATAGATTCTGATCGGGGTTCAAAAAGTAGTATTTCTTTCATCCTTAGGGGCCATTTTGATTTGGTTGTAGCTAGATGACCCATCCATAAAAGAGAATACTGCATGAGATGAGGCAATGTCCACCATCAATTCCAATATAAGAAGCAAAAATTCATCTTTAGGACATGCCTTAATTAGATCTTTAAAATTGACACATATGTGAATTTGGCCATTCTTTTATTAACTAAGATGACACTAGTTAATCAGGTAGGATATTTTTCTTCCCTGATAAAGCCAACATCAATTAGTTTCTTGATTTCAAAAATGACCTATTGTTTGATGTCTAATCATGCATCTAGGAGCTTGTTTGATAGGGTTAGCATTAGGATCTATTGCTAGTTTATGGGCTACTACTTTAGGAGATAAACTAGGCATTTCTTCATAACTCCATGCGAAGCAGTCCTTAAACTTAGCTAATAGCCTAACTAAGTCATTGGTTTCTTCTTCATTTAATAAGAAACTGACGTATGTCGAGCGTAGATCTTATTTTATCCCCAAGTTGATTTCTTTGAGTTTGTTAATGGTTGATCTGATTTCTTCTTCAAACTATGGTGGGGCATCTTTGACTTTAGGCTCATTTGGGTCATCTGAAGTTTCTAAACATGCCTCCTCATAAGAGTTAACATGATTTGTCAAGAACCTATCAGACCCCAAATGAGTGGTTATGACTAGGCAATGGTTTCATCATCGACCGACACTATGTCAATCCTAGTCCTCATTTTGATTGAGAATGTTCCGCTTTGGTTGTCCCATAATTTTTCAAAGTAGTTCGACCTGTGTTTAGACCAAGTATGTGGGATTAATCTCTTCGTTAATAACAAGATGAATACCAATCAAAAGGTAGTTGTATTAAATCTTTATATGAATAATCCTCAAGTTCTACACGCCTTCTTGACTTGAGGATGATGCTCCCAACAAAAAACCTCTTCTCGACATCTGGATGACTTGGGGGCCTCCTTAACTACCAAACCTTCAACTTTCTGAGAAGAAAGTGAGGTTAGAGCTAAAGTTCCCAACTACCGTCGACTCAACATAATGAGACTTGGATACACTCATGCTTTGCTTGGAGGCCTGGTCTTCATCCTCGCTCGAACATCACCTCCAAAGGACCCACCGAGAGGGGTTGGTTGGTATGCTAATCACATGAGACTCCCTCCTACTTCTAAGTCTATGTGGATAGCTACTCTATGAGCGGAACATAACTCCTACCACCACCAGAGGTCTTCCACCTCTAAACTGCCTCTGAATTTGCCTCTTCCTCTACTTGGTGGAGGTTGAGTCATCCTACCCATATGTTCATATGGAGGAACAAATGGGCAAAATCTAACATCCGCTCTACCTCTTCCTGTGTTCCATTCTCTCTCACTCTTTCTTTTCTTTCTTTTTCTTTTCTTTTTCTCTTTTCAATTTCTTTTCTTTTTTTCTTTTCTTTTGATTTTGAACTTTCTCCAAGTTCACAAAAATAGACTTTTTGATTTTGAGGAAGATAGTAGGCTGCATCTTCATAAATCTTGATCTTTCTAACTAAGAATGGCTTCAAGCCTCGTTTGGCATAATACTCGATTCCCCCTATTCTGAATTTGATGCACTAATGCAGAGAGGATGGAACCATGTTATTTGCAAGTATCCAAGGCCTACCGAGCAAAGCAATGAAATATGTATCTGAATCAATTATGTAGAACTTGGCTTCTATCTTCTAATCATCTATCTATAGTGGTAACACTATGAAGCCTAAAGCCCTCTCACCTTGTTCGTTGAATCCTCTCAATATCATCCGATCCCTCGAGTTCGAGATGTCAATCCTCAAGTAGTAAGGATTTTAGACTCATAATATCAGATGCACACCGATCAACTAACACCAGAGAGTCTACCGCCCATATCCACTGGATGATGTAGGGGACGGTTGTGCTCCATTGTCCCCAAAAGATGGTCTTCATCGGTGAATGTAACCTCGGGCTTCTCTTGAAAAAACATGTCTCCTCTCCAATAGTGGTCAGCTGAGCTAAGCATGCTTTTGGATCAAGAAGGTCTTTGATCAATGACTCCCTCATCTCTTTGTATAAGACAAGGGCATCATATATGCTTAGTTTAGCTGGCAACTTTCTCAGGTGAGCGAGGACATTGTAGTCAACTATGGGTTGGTCCTCCACAAGCATATCCATAGGTGGAGCATCTTGTGGATGGGCTTCTTGACTGCTAGAACCAATGACTTATTTACCGTTATCTTGAGGTGCTACTCTAGGAGGTAGAACTTTGCACTATGAAGGTTGACTTCAGTTACTTCATGAGATGGTTTAGTAGAAAGTTCTACCTGCTCATCAGGTTCACCTATAACTTCTCCTATAGGATCATCGGAGTAAGATGACTCCAAATCTATCTCAATGGGTGAACCCGGGTGATTTAGAAATAGGTAATCCATTTCAAAATAAAAAAAGGATTGGATCAGAATTATTATAATTATTAGTACTTAGAGAGCTTTATATAGGAATTAAATTATCAAGATCATCAAAAGTAGAGAGCATGTAAGTAGAATCAGTCTTCTTCTTCATTGATTTCTTAGATTTAGATGAAGGTACAAAGGAGAAATCAAGTAAAGTGAGCGGAGCAAGGGATTTGGCACCCCCCTCCACTGATATAGTATGACTGCTAGAAGAAGAACTAGCTGAAGGAACTATGTGAATGTGAAAATAGTGGAAGGCTTGGTTGCAATATGCTATCCCCGCAAGTGGAAGGTTGCCGCTCTATCTACCTCCCTCAAGTTGTCTTTAGTAGCTTGCAAACCTTCCTTACAGTTGGAGGTTGAGCTACGCCGGCAAGGGGTAACTTGATCTTAAATTATTTTCTTGGAGGTTCGGGATAGAGAGATATCCCAACCTTCCTCTAAATTGAGAAGATCACATGTATCACTAAGGATTACCCTAACATAACTAGAGGGTCGTTCTAGTAGGTATTCCTTAGAGATGACAATGGCACTTGACTTACAGCTATGCTCAAGCCAGTCCTTAAAGGTAAAATAATCTTCCAAGACATGACCTAGCATGCAGTGGTAGGGAAAAAAGTTTGGATCATGACTCTTGCCCACATCCTCCAACCTCCTAGGCTCTGGTAACTAATAATCAGACTTCTTTAAGAGGTTCTTAAAGATCTTTCTGACTACCTCCCTTTTGAATGAATAAGGTTTATTCAATTTATCAGCAAAAGTAGGTAAGCGATAGTTACCCAGTGGTGGATAGGAGTGATGCCGATGTGGTGATATCTTGTGATGTGGAGGCCACTATTGAAACTGAGGTGGCTGATATGATAACTAAGGTGATGGCAAAGGAGGTGGTAGAAGAGGTCAGTTTGAGGTCTGCTGACAACCTAGTCGCTTCCCCTTGTCAACTGACTGGATTTTCTCAAATGTCTTCTATGGTCTGGGCTTTGCTGACTGATCTTGGAAAGGTAACTATTTTGCCTCTCCTTGTAGGCTAGCCACCTTGTTGATTAATTTCTCAAATAACTTAATGGTGAACCCTTTAAGCATGAAGACAACCGAGCCATGAATATTCTTGAGTAGAATTTCAATGGCATGCTATTCAGACAACTATGGTTCCCATTTCATGCTTAAATTGTGTCATCTAAGAATGTAATCAACAAAGGACTCACCAGGGTATTGTTGAGCTATAGTGAGATCGCCCACAATTACCCTTTATTGAGCTCCAACAATTATCTTAATAAAGAGCTGCTCCAACTCAGTAAATATTTTCACTGAATCATTGGGCACTTTAGCATACCAATCAAATGTGATACTTGTCAAGCTGCTATGAATAGGCAAAATAAGAATGCATCACTGCCACTAGCATTGCAACATCCGACTCTGAAATGTGCTATGTGCTGCTGGGGGTTCCCACAGCCATCAAAAAATTTGAAGGATGGAGGGCCAGAGCCCTTAGGGTATTGGACACCATCAAATTCCTTCGGGAAGGTTCTACCCTTTAGAACATATGAGCCACCTCGGGCTTGCACCAACTCATCCCTCACCTATTGCTCCACCATGTGTTTGATGTCTTTTTTATGCATGGATGTGCTATCCACCACCTTCCTATGCAAGCTACCACTGTCTCCCTCTGCAGGAATGCATCTAGGATTATTTAACATGTGTGCTAACTCTACTCTGTCAGCCACTATGAGAGAAGGCTGTGAAATCAGAGCTGAATTCTACAATGCTGACACAACTACCATCAACTCTTTGATCTTATTTCTCATTTGATCAATATGATTATCCCTCTATCTAAGCTGGTGGAGGAGGTGCTGAGTTGAATGGACGGCATTGTCCTCTTCAACTATAATACCTTTCTGACTTTATTGATCTATCTGAAGAGACCCCCTAGTATCGACCATGTGAACTTTGATCGAATCCTTAAGGAGATCATCCTCATCTGGATCGAAGCTGACCTTTCCATCATCATAATTTGATCGATCACTCCCTAGAAGCTCTCTCTTCTTTATAAACTTATGTACCATAATCTCATCTAGGGAATGAACTAACTGTGCCGGTATGAATATGAGTTGCTTACCGGTGGAGGGGCTATGCTCACTAACAGAGATGCACCTAACAATGCCTATCATTGGAGTGCTATCTCATGGAGGGTCATGAATGCTGGAAGAGACATGCTCATGATTTCTCATGGGTGGAATAGTATCCTTGGAAGATCCAGCCATGGGACTCAACTATCCCTTCCCCTTCCAAACTGCGTCACTAGCTCGGGTGGTGGTGGTGGGGTAGTGCACCATGATCGCGGGTTGCACTCTTCTTCTTCGTGAAGAGGCAGGGGGTAGAGTGAACTCATCCTCACCTCAGTCTATGGAGTAGATGAAGTGGGATCTTTTGACCATAGTCGGATCACCAAGGGGGCTTTCTTCTCCCCGAATATTGTCTTCTGTGCCTTTGTAGGCATGGTGCATGGAGGGACCTGTACTAGTGATGGTGGGCAGGAGTGGATCACTGTGATGGAGACAACACCGGCTCTACCCTTACCAGAGATTTTCCCCTATGATTGGTGGTACCTATCAGCATTATACTATCGGTCCTATTGGCCCTGGTGGCCCAATGATTGGGAAAATCAACGAGGTCACCGACCTCGAACCTCCGCCTCATGCTCCCCACCGAATCACTGCCTCTAATGCTCTATCCTGAATGTGCTGTAACACTTGGGATGATAAAGTCAAAATAATGTATCGACTCATCAAGTGTAGCCTACCGCCATAATAATGTAGACCAACATAGGACTTCTCTGCCCTGATGAGCCTGGTATGTAGGAGGCAATGCAGCCTATCCTTGATAGTCCTCCTCTGCCTGACAGAGGGGTGGAACTAGTTTCTAGTCACCAATGGGGAAACCTCATAGGGGGGATAATATGGATAACTATTAGTGAAGCTAAGGATTTATCTACTTATCCACTTGATCAGCTTTTGGGTTCTTTGATTGCACATGAACGTTATTTCAAAGTGATAAGATGGATAACAAAAGGGAGAAGGAGAAAGAAAAGCCATTGCATTATAAGTTGATGATAGTGATGAGCATAACACCTCAAGCGAATGGTGATAGTGATGATGTGGTCATGCTATCCAAAAGGCTTGGGAACTTGCTAAGGAAGAAGAATCAAAGGTATAAAATTCTAAAAATTATAAAGTTCAAACTAAAAAATTTCCTACAGGTGAAGGGATCATTTGCTACCATTGTAAAAAGCCTAGACACATAAGAGGTGATTGTCCAAAACTTGCGGAATCAAAGAAGAAAGAAATTGATGTGAAAAGAAAAAAAAATATGAAGGAGAAAAGTACCATAAGAAGAAGAAGATGGTTTTATAATCCAGATTCAAATGAATCAAGTATTTGCTCATCATGAAGAGGTCAACATATGTCTTATGGCAAATGGAGAATCTGACTTAGATTCTCAAGAGGAATGCCTTCAAAGCAAAATCAAAGAAGGCATGTGGTACATGGATAGTGGATGTTGAAGACATATGATGGGAGATAAAGATAATTCACAACTCTAGAATCAAGTGATGGAGGATTTGTTACATATGGAGATAATGCAAAGGGAAAGATCATTGGAATTAGTTCTATTTGTAAGAATTCTATCACTTTAGATAAAGATTTTATAGTTGAAGGATTAAAATAAAATTTAATTTCTATTAGTCAATTATGTGATAAAGGTTTGAATGTAGTATTCCATGCATCATACATTATAAAAAATAATGAAATGTTTTGTTAGTAGGATAAAGATATAAAATATTTATGTCATTGATTTAGATAGCTTTCATGATGAATTTGAATTTACTTTGTTTTAAAAGCACTCATGATGATATATGGTTATGGCATGGAGACTATGTCATATTAACATGCACACATTAATAAAATTTCCAAACTTGATTTAGTAGTTGGATTGCCTAAATTAAATTTTTATTCAAACTATGTTTGTGATGCATGTATTCATGGTAAGCATTCTAGAAGCTCATTTAAAAGTAAAAATATTATTTCCACTTCTAGACCTCTAGAATTATTGCACATGAATTTATTTGGTCCTATTAGCACCACTAGCTTAGATGGAAAAATTATGGTTTTGTGATTGATGATTTCTCTAGATATACTTGGGTTTTATTTGTAACTTACAAGGATGATATTTTTGGTGAGTTTAGAAAGTTTTCTAAATATATTCAAAGAGAACAAGACCTTTTGATTAATAGGGTTCAAACTGATCATGGTGGCAAATTTGAAAATAAATTATTTGAGGATTATTGTGATGAACATGGGATTAGACATAATTTTTTTGCACCTAGAACTCCCCAACAAAATAGAGTAGTAGAGAGAAAAAAATAGAATATTAATTTAATTAAGTAGATCCATGCTTGATGAGTATAAATTGCCAAAATATTTTTGGGCAGAAGTAGTAAATACTACATGTTTTGTGAATAATAGGATTTATTTTAGACCAATTTTGAAGAAGACACCCTATGAATTATTTTTTGGAAAGAAGCTTAATATTGAACACTTTCATGTATTTGGATGTAAATGCTTTATTTTGAATAATGGAAATGAGCATTTAGGTAAGCTTGATTGCAAATCAGATGGTGATATTTTTTTAGGATACTCTCTTTTTAGTAGAGCTTATAGAGTTTTCAATAAGAGAAAAATGATTGTAAAAGAATCAATACATGTTATTTTTGATGAAAATTTAATTGATCCCATTAGAAATGAAGTGATTGATGAAGAGATTGATAATTTTAAGAAAATATCTTTAGAAGATAATATGGATGATTCATTGCCTAAAGAATGGAAATATAATAAAAAACATCCAAAGGAACTAATTATAGGAGATCCTTCAAAAGGAGTTATGACAAAGACATAGTAGAGTTGTAGATCATTCAACATTTTATTTGAGGTTGAACCTAAAAATTTAGAAGAAGCATTAAATAATAATTTTTGGATTATTGCTATGGAAGAGGAGTTGAATCTAAGAAATGATGTTTGGGAATTAGTCCCAAGACCCTAGATCAAAATATCATTGGAACAAAATGGGTCTTTAGGAATAAGCTAGATGATTCAGGTTGTATTGTTAGAAATAAAGCTAGGTTAATTTCACAAGGATACACACAAGTTGAAGGTATAGATTTTGAAGAATTTTTTGCACCTGTACCAAGATTAGAAGCTCTCAGGTTACTCCTTGTTTATGCTTATTTTAGGAATTTTAAACTTTTTCAAATGGATGTCAAAAGTGCATTTTGAATGGATTTATTGACCAAAATGTATTTGTAGAGCAACCACTTGATTTGAGAGCCTTGATTGTCCAAATCATGTGTATAAATTAAAGAAAGCCTTATATGGTTTAAAATAGGCTCTCATGCTTGGTATGATAAAGTAACTTTTGATAGATCATGGATTTAGAAAGGGTAAAGTAGATACCACCTTATTCCTTATAGATGATGATGATTATGGGAACAAGTGTATGTAGATGACATATTATTTGAAAGTACAAATGAATCTTTGTGCCATGAGTTCTCATCTTTGATGTCTAAAGAGTTTGAAATGAGTATGATGGGAGAACTTAATTTTTTCTTAGGTCTTCAAGTGAAGAAACAAAAAAATGGAACATTCATCTGTCAAATGAAGTACACAAATGAATTGCTTGAGAAGTTTGACATGAAAATATTTAAATCTAGTAAAATTCCTATGAGCCCATCTATAAAATTGGATTTAGATGAATTAGGAAAATCTGTGATCAAAAACTTTATAGAGTATGATAGGTTCACTTTTATACCTTCGCTAGTACGATATTATGATTCTATTGTTTGTGTGCTCATTTTCGGCCAACCCGAAAGAATCTCATTTAATAGCCAATTTATCTTTCAATATTTAATAGAGCTAGGTTAGTTCATGGTATCCCAAAAGTTTTGTATCATGTGATTTGGTTGCTTATTCTGATGCTAATTTTGTGGGATGCAAATTAGTTAGAAAAAGCACATCAGGAACATGTCATTTTATAGGATCATCACTTATGTCTTGGTCATCTAGAAAACAAAATTCTATAGCTTTATCCACTACTGAGGCTGAGTACATAGCTGTTGGCAGTTGTGTTGCTCAGGTCCTTTGGTTAAAGCAACAAGTAGAAGATTTTGGTATTAAGCAAGATCACATTCTAGTTCAATGTGACAATACTAGTGCTATTAGTTTGACCAAAAATCCTATCCAAAGACTCATGAACCAAGCATATAAAATTAGACATCATTTTATTAGGGATCATGTTTTGAAAGGTGATGTTAATATTAATTTCATTACCGATTTATAAATTATAGATATTTTACAAAACCCTTTCCAAAAGAATATTTTGTACTTTAAGATGCATGCTTGGAATGTTAGATCCTAATATTTAAAATTGTATGTAGCTTGTTCTCACTTTTTGATGTTGTCAAAAGGGGGAGAAAAGTAAAATGTTGGTTAGTATTAAGTCTATTTTATTCATACATTTAGGGGGAGCAACATTATTCATCTCTCATGGATAAATTTTTTTACAAGAGATTTTTTTTTCAAAAACTATGATGAAAGGTCAATTTGCACATTCATCAAAATCAATACCCAACATTATTAGTTTGTCATCATCAAAAGGGGAGATTGTTGGCTTAATGAGCCTCATGTTCAATGATCAATTTTGATGATAATAAATGAATGCTTGGATGTTCTAATGAATGTTTTATGTGTTCTGATATATCAATGCTAATTACATATCCAATACATCTCATAATATGTTTGAGGAAATTGCAAGGGTAGAAGAATGAAAGATAGATCAAATTGGATAATGTGAAGTTGAAAATATAATATTTTAGGTTATATGCATTTATTCATTGGCATGAATCAATTTGCCGACAACTTAACATATTATTTTAATGAGGTTAATTTATATAAATATCTATCTAATTAACATTCAATTATATGTTTCATACATAATATTTGAATTGTCAAAATAATAAATGATAATGACTATTAAGTGTAATTATTTTATTTACTTAATATAATTAAATATTTTAATTAAATTTTATGGTTATATGATAACTAACATATGTATGATTATATATAAATTCTATCATAATATTTAAATGTCACATGTCAAAATTAACAAAAATATATGAAAGTTTGTATTTTAGCCAAAGTCATTTTATAATCAAGGAATTTATATCTGATTTCATCTCCAATGGATTCCTTGGATTTTTTCCTTTAATTTGATAGGCCACATGACCCACATTTTCTTAAAATTGAATTTATTATGACTTTTCAAACATTAGCTGATTTTAATAATGAATGCATGCTACATGCTTTGAATATATTAAGAGCCATATTTGATTATTTTTTACTTGCCCATATGAATAGCCAAATTTTAGCTGCTTAAATTTAATATTTATTTAATATAAATTATATTTTTATTTAATATTAAATTATTAGATGATAGCATGAGGTTAGAATAATATATTTTTTTTAAATAATTCAAAATGACCTTCTTGCCTATAAATAGCCCTCATTCTCTTCATGAAAGTATTCCTCATTCAAAATTCAAAATGCCTCCAGCAAATCTAAGAGAAAATTTCTTAGATTTTCCTTCCAAGTGTTCTCTAAATATTGCAAGATCAAATCCTTGGTTTGGAAGCTTCAACATCTTCAACTAAGCAAGCTTTCTCAAATTATTTGAGTTTGTTTTCTTGATCTTAATCCTTTTTAATTGTTCATGCTATTTTGACCATCTATTTATTATTTCCAATTTATACTTTTTGGTGGATTAGTCTTTGGACATTGTTTTCACATCAAAGTTTCTCAATCATCTTTTGTGAAAAACTCTTGTGATAGTTTGTAGGATATATTTTAACTTGTTGAAATTTTTAACTTCCTACAAATTTCTTTTGGTTTCATGAAATATTTCTTCATTAATCTCATTTTGAAAGATCATTTATTCTTAGATCTATTTTGGAAGTATATTTTTAGCATTTTAAATTAAATTATTATGCTAAAATTATTTTCATATTTGCTAGATCTCTCTTTTTAATTAAAAAGCTTACTAGCCTACTTAGATCTATCATATACTCATTTTATTTAAGTATTTTGTAATCATTAGTTTTAATTGAAAGAATCTTTTTGGTTAAAATAAAACAAATTATTCTTTACTGAAATTTATTTTATTATGCAAAAGAATATTATGAATTTATTTTGAAATAATTTTTATATTAGTCTACAAATTGTAATACCATAAACATCTTAGTAAAATCACTTTTAAGATATTTATTTTATTATTTCTTATCAATATTAAGTGAGCATTTTATCTTGCCAAAATTTTTTAAGTGATCATTTTTAAGTTGTGATATCATTTTTTGAATTGGATAGCTTGGTATATTTGTGAGAGATTTATTTTATCAAAATTTTTTATTTTTTATTTTTCTTTTTGTGTTGTAAAATTTATATTATGGTTGTACTCGCCCCTTCATAAGAGAGTATATATTATAGGTAGTACTACTCAATAGGAGAGAGTACTATTTGTAAGCTATTTTTATATTTAGATTCTAGCCATGGTATTAGGTGGACATATTTTGGGGTTTCAACCATAAAAAAAATTGTGTGCCTATTGTCTCTCTTTACTTTATGTACTTTTATTTTTGTGCATTAAGAATTGTATCTTGTCAATAAAATTAAAAATTAATTTTCTACTAAAACTTAAAATTTAAGATTTATGTTTTAAAATTTTAATATCGCCAAATCACCCCTTCGGGTGCTATCATGACTTACAATTTCCTTAAGTTTACTTTAGACTTTTGAACGCCTAAGGATCTACCCAGCAAGAGATTGATTAAGTTTAGATTAATTTTGAAAGTTTGATTAAGCTAATCAAGTAGATCATTAGTGGATTAATCTTTAATTATGTTTGGATTAAGGAAGAAAGGGGGTTTAGGGAATAACTTAGGAAAAATACCCCAAACTCATTCCATAAACCTCCTCTTACATAAACAAAGTTTAATTATCTCAATTAAGTGATTAAACTACTGTTCACATACTTAATTTCTCTTAATTAAATTAAGGGGATGATTAAGGATTAATTAATTGAATTTTCTAATTAACTCATTAATAAATCCCAAGAAAATTAAGGGAGAAGTCATCCCCCTAAATATGTCTGAGAAATTTGGAATTAATTAAGTAATCAGGGAGTAATTAAGGTAATTAGATTTTTAATTAAACCCTAATTAAGAAAAATCCACTGTTCAAAATCAATTAGAAATAATTTTATTAGATTCCCCTTTGAATTATCATCAAAATGAACTTGAGTTTGTATTTTTCTAATTTTTCTACATTTAGTTATGGATTTATGAAGTCTCAGTGATTAAATGGTACTTAAATAGTCCTAATTAATTAATCTGCCGCCACGCATGGCGGCGCGCGCTTTCACATAGTGCGGATGGATTATTTAAGTTGTCACATCATGTGTCACGGTAGATGACACTACGCGCTCCCATCCCATCAAGGATCGACGGGATAAACTCGTTTCAAAGGCTTTAAATCAATGGATCTAACATGTTTAATCAGGGTCATCCATCCAAAACATGCCGATGGATGGCCCATGATTCATCCCTCCCTAAGCTGCGAGAGATAGAGGGTGTCTATCCTCCAAAGCTTAATTCGAGCTCACTTGAGCTCAGATTAGGTTAAGATTCAACCCTCACCATAAAAAAGCATAGGGAAGAACATCCAATTGTTGAATTTCAATGGGATTACAATTCCCTTCATGAAGGACCAAGCATTTTTAAAATTAAGGTAAGTTTTGAGTCATACCTCATTGGAGGCTATCATCGGTGCTTCCAACGGTTGATGTAGCTTTGTCTAGTGGAGATGAAGCTCTGTTGAAGGTTTCAAGCTTTGAGATGAAGTGGATCTTCTAACTGATCAATGCTCTCTCCAATGGCCTGTAGCTTTGGTCTAGGTCTCCATTCCCATGGCTTGGATGCTTGGGAAATGCTTTGGGTGAACTCGACTTGCCTCCTTGATGGTGATTGCCAAATGAATTGAAGTTTGGTTAGGTATTGAGTGAAGTGGAATTTCCTTAGGCCTCCCTTATTTTTGGCTTAAGAAAAACTGAGAGAGGGAAATTTGAAAGAGCTTGGGAAACTTGGAGAAGCATGCCTTTGATTCTCTGAGCTCAATCGAATGCAAGGAAGATAGTTTGAGTAGAAATGAGGAGTATATCTCCCCCTACTTGGATCAGATAGCCAAGGCTTGCCTTTCCATTTTGATTAAATTGAGGAGGTTGAATGGTTTGTTTTGGTTGTTAGGAGTGCCATGTGCTTTAGTTTTAGCAGATGAGTGGAGGTGTGGAGGTGCACATGTGTTAAATGAGTGTGGGAGGCAATCCAAATGGAGAATTTTGATTAGAGGGGTCAATTTGGCCTTGGGTTGGGTCATGGCTGACCTAAACCCATTTATCATGTTCACCACCCTCTTAGCATCCATGTGGTCCACTAGGAGGATGCCAAGTGGCCATGAGAAGGAATTGGCCAAATTCCAAGTGAATTTGGCCATAAGTTACTCTTTGACCCAAGGGTAAAATGATCATTTGGCCTTGATTTTGATTTGGGAAGATTTGAGATGTTTCAAAACTAGGTTGGGCCAAATTTCAATGAATTTGGAGTTGATTTGGTATGATTTGGCTCAAGTTGATCTATTTAGGTCAAAATGGGTCAACTTGGGTCAAGTTGAACAATTGATCAAATTGGGTCAAGCCATGGGTTAGGTCAAGTTCATATGACCATTTGGAGTGGTGGTATCATTGGTTTGGTCCAATTTGATTTATATTTGGTTTTGGTTCATTTGAGTTCACTTAGGTCAAATGGGTCAAGTTGACCAATTTGACTCATTTGACCCATTTGACCCAATTGGGTTAGGTTATGGGTTGGTTTAGGATTGGTTGGTTATTTGAAATGTATTACAAGCTTTGGTTTCAATCAATTTTGGTTTGGTTAAGTTTCAAGTTGATTTGACCTTTTAAGTCAAGTTAGATTCATGGTCAATTAGGCTAGGTTGGGCCTAATTGGTCAATTGAGGCTTTGGTCAAGTTCAACAAGTGATTTAGAATGAATTTGACCCGTTGGTTGCAATCACTTTGACTTAGAACAAGATTTTACACATTTTGATGTTTTAGGTCAACTTGGGTCAACTTGGATCAAGTGGCCAATTGGGCTAGGTTTGGATTAATTGTTGGCTTGGTCATGCTCAATCATTGTTTATGAATTGGTTTAGATTAATGGTTTCAATCAATTTGGCCTATGGTAGATTTTGGCTAATTTAGGTTTCATTTGGGCTAAGTTTTGACTTGGTCAAATGCTAGGTTTGACTTGGTTTGACCCAATTTGAATGATTTATCATCCTATGATGATTGTTGCACATAATGTGAGGCTTAGATGGGCTTAATTCAATCCAATTTGGGTAGGATTAGAATTTGGCTCAAAAGGTATTTTAGGTCACTTTGGGTCAAGTGAGCCTAAGTGGGTCAATTGGCTTGATCAAGGCTTGATTCAAGTTTGAATGAACTCACATATGGACTTATGATTGAAATATAAATCCAATTGCAAGTGATTTGGAGTCAAATGGGTTTTGATTCACTTGACAATTCTAAGTTCAAAAGGGTGAACATGGGTTTTATTTGGTTTGAATTGATTTTGGTTTGATGATTGAAGTTTGTGATTGAAGGATTGATTATTTGGAGAGAGAATCCAGTGGTTTGAATTGATTTGAGAATGATTTGGTTAAGTTCAAAAATTTGACTTGAAAGGGTAAAGGTTGGATTTAGGTTAGATTCGGGCTTGAGTTTTGAATTTGGTTTTAGTTATTTGAATTTATATTTCAGTTATATTTGTGAATATAAATGAGAATATAAATGGGTTATAAAAAAATCTTTTGAATTTGGAGTGATTTGAATTTGATTTGGTTAAGTTCAAGGATTTGAGAAAGAGTTTAGGTTGGATTTTGATTAGAATTGATCATGATTTTAATCATTTGGAATTAATTCATGATTTGAGAAAATCAATTAAGTTGGGATTGATTTAAGATTGAAGTGGACTTGAATTTGAAGTTGATTTGTATTTGAAGTTGATTTGAATTTGAAGTTGATTTGAATTTGAAGTTGATTTGAATTTGAAGTTGATTTGAATTTGAATTTTGACTTGAATTTGAAGTTGATTTGAATTTGAAGTTGATTTGCATTTGAAGTTGATTTGAATTTAAAGTTGATTTGAATTTGAAGTTGATTTGAATTTGAAGTTGATTTGAATTTGAAGTTTGACTTGAATTTGAAGTTGATTGGAATTTGAAGTTTGACTTGGAAGGAGGAAGTAAGGAATTGGTTCAAGCTATGGGGTAGGAAAGTTTTCCTAATACCCCTAAGGAATGACCTATTCCTATGTCTAACTCTTCTAAGTCTCTATGGTTAGGCTAAGTGTTCACCTAATCACTAGAAGTGTCTTAAGACTACGAAACTCTTAATGTCTAAAGGGGTCCTATGTCTAAGATGAAGAAGTTGAAAGCTCACTCAAAAAGTGAGGTCAACAAGGCTCTTATAGGTTAAGCCTTTATTCTCTGGCATAAATGGAAGCCCTCTCTTAGCAAGAGTGGAAGAATATGACATGCATGATATTATACATTCAATCATTCAGCAAAGGGGTTTCTAAACATTTTATTATCTTGATTTAATTCTTAGGCTTTTATATGAAGTTATAAATTATTTTAAAATTTTAGTTATGTGTTGTTATTGGGATAGAAAATTTATTTTTTTTATCCTAAGAGCCTAATCATATCAAGCCACACAGCAATCACCAATCATAAAGAAACTATGAAAAGGCATGTTATTTCTAATGCACAAGCTAAATAAAACATCAAATAATTTTATAAAGCTATTGTAAAAGAATTAAGGGTCGATGAGGCCGGGTACCGCCGTACAACCCAAAAAGAAAAGTGGGTAGTCGAGGTATACCTTTATACATCCCAGTATAATGAAAGAATAATTATAATTATGAAATGATAAGTGTTATGGGGGCCTTCATTCTTCATCCTCCACTTAGCAACTAAGTGTTATGAAGAGAAGAAAGAAAGAGAGTCTCTCTTTTATCCATTCCTTAAGTCATTTCTAAGGTAAGTTAATTAATGAAAGTGAATGGTTTATTATGTGTTTTAATTAACCCTAAGTTTAGGTTTATTTTAAGTATCCTTATTCAATAAGAAAGGCATCTTAAGATTAATAGGATGGATTACTATCACATAACACACACTCATTCTTTTCTTTCCATCATGTATATCATGCACATGAATAATCTAAGCATACCTATACATGCAATATAAATCTTAGCACAATTTGATGATGAATGCAAAGAAGTGTATTTGGAGGTTTAAATATATTATTTTTTATTGAGTTATGAATGCATGTCTTTATTATGTAAAAAAGAGGGATTATTCATCCATTAGCTAAATACACATTCACATGTATAAAAGTTATAAGTGAGTACGACGCCATTATTTTCTATGCTAGTGTACAAGACCTACTTAGGCTACTTAAAGCCTCAAAACCCGGGATGTCCGGACTAATACCTTTTCTTAGATACATGTAAATGTATGAATAACTATACGGATAGGAAAATCTATGCAAAAGTTATGTTTTATTTATTTGATTTTTGATTCTTTATTCATTGGCCACATCGCACATGCATATGTATAAGACTTTTAAGTGAGTACGATGCCATTATTTTCTACACCAGGGGCATAAGTTACAAGATCTACTTAGGGCTACTTAAAGCCTCGCAGCCTCGGGATGTCCAGACTAATATACCACTTTTCTCAAATACATATGGATGTACAAAAAGAATGAAATGGATAAGGAATCATGAAAGAAATTATGTTTGATTTGGTTGTATGATTTACATGTGTAATATGAAAACCCTTCCTAAGTCTTAACATAAGAATTCATATGGATAAATTTAAGCAAGTGTTGTGTTCTTTTCAAATGAACTATACACTTGCAAATCCTATGTGAATCCATGTTAAGAGAAAGAAAGAGAACTTCATAGTACACATCTTGTACTATCATCACATGCAAGCTTATAAGTATTTGTAATTAGCATTACTTCATTTATAATAATTGATTTATAGGTCTTGAAAATAATTTTTGGTTTAATAGTGATAATATCCATTCATATTCTTAATTTTAGCCAACACATGCAATTTGACATAAAAGAAAATATTTTATTTAATTAATTTTCAAAAGAAATGAATGCATGATTTCATATGGCAAATAATATTTAGCATGATTGGAAAGAAATAAAGGAATGTAAACACATAATTTCATTCATCCTAATTAATTCCTAAGTACAATCATATTAAATAAGGCTATTTAATATGAAACAAAATTCTTTAAAGATATTTTTATATTTGAATTTGATTTGACTTAGGAAATGTGAGAGAGGTTTGCTAGTCCTAACCCAATTTCTTATGTGTGAATTAGTTTGGTTTAATGAAGAATATTTAAGTTGATTTTATATTTTGATTAGGTTAATGTATGAATTAATTATCCCTTATTTATATCACCTTAAGTTAATTAACTAATCAATAATAAGCCAATATGATATGCAACCACATGAAAAGTAAATTTGCAATGCTCTAAGAAATGAAAGGGGCCTAATGCAATTGTTTACGATTAATTAAGCTTAAGGGATCTCACTTAATTACTTTTATGATTTTCTCACACATGTGAGCCAACCATAATTTTATTATCTCTCACCTTGGATTATTGAACACCCAAGGAGCTACCCAAGATCAATTAAAGGTTGCATAGGTGTGGATGAATTGATTTTTTTACTAAGCTTTTAATGAATTGACTAAACATTTTGGTTATGTTTTAATTTGAATGATGAAATTGACTTAGGGGAAAGAATCAAGGGCAATGCCTCAATCATAATCCCTAAATCATTTAAACAATCAATTTGGTTATGATTTACTTATTTTGAAGATTAATCACTTAATTAATCAATTAATCATTCCATTAACCAATTAATTATTTTGATTTTTAAAGATAAAGAAGATTTAGGAAATGGATTAGAAAAGTATCCCCAAACACATTCCTTAAGTGATCTTACTGTTCAATAAAAATAATTATATTTAAATGATTAATCAAGTTACTGTTCATTCTTTAATTATGATTAATTGGATTAAGAGTGATTAGGGCTTACTCAAATGATTTTCCTAATTAAGTAATTAATAAAATCCTAAAAAAAAGTGGTAGAGGTCATCCCCCTAAACATCCACAAAAAAATTGAGATTAATTGAGTGCTTAATTAAGGTTAATTAAGCTAATTAGATTTTTGATAAAACCCTAATTTAGCAAAAAATCATTGTTCAAAATTAATTAATTATAATTTTTTAGATTTTCCTCAAAAATATCTTCAAAATGAGCATAAGTTTATATCTTTTGAATTTTTTTATAATTAGTTATTATTTTAGAAAGTTTTAGGGTTAAGAATTGAATTAATTAAGCTAATTAAGCCCTTAATCCTATCATGCCACATGGAAACTGAAGCATCACGCTTTCCACATGGCACGACAGGATTGGCTTTTAAGTAATCACATCCATGTGTTGACACAACGGTGATAGACACGCTTTCTTGTGGGACGCCCAATCTAAGTTCAGGCGGCCATGATTTAATCCACGAGTTAAGGGAGAAATCAAAGGATCTACGATACGATTTAATCATAGCCATCCATTCTGATCACACAAAATGGATGGCATATGATCTATCCCATTCATGATCGATGAAATATGAGCACTGACCGTCTTTCCCCATTCGATCCGAGCTCACCCAAGCTCGGATTGGGATCAAATGGATCCTGCACCATCTAAAGGAGCATGCAATCACATCCAACTGCTAAAATCCCTCAACATGGAGATTTCTTTCATAAAAGACCAATGCACAGAGGCATAAAGCTATGATTTTAAAAAATTACCTCTCTGGATCTAAGATCAATGGTCGGGATCAATTGAGGTAGCATCGTCTAGTAGAAATGAAGCCCTGTTGAAGAAGTCTGAGCTCAATTTTGCCTAGGGTGCTCGGTCAACCAATCCACGCACATGTACGCCTCAACTTTGATCAAACTCCGATCTTTGGTGCTTTGGAAGGCTTGGAAATGGTTTGGTTGGCTTCGATTTAGTATGAGGATGGTGTGGATGAAAGGAATTAGGATTTGATTTTGTAGAGAGGGAGTATTGCTTGAGGGAAGAGTGTCCTATTTTGTTTTGCACATAGGAGTGGCAATGCCCGATCGAGGAGAAGTTGGGAATCCTTGGAATTGCTCTAAGGAGTTTGAAATGAACTTGTGGACTCAGAGAAGGTGATTGGTGTCATTCCCTGCTCGAATTGAGGGAGTATATCTCTTAATTAAGCTAAGTGGATGGATAGGATCAAATTCATGAATCTCATCAATTGGCCATCATTCATCAGAGGTGTCACCGTCAGTGCCACGTGGCTCGCCTGGGTTGGTCAAAGTAGTGGCAGGAGCTCCAAGGGAAGATATGGAGTGCTGGGGTGGGATTGTTCATCCTTGTGTTCGTGGGTTTGGCCATGGATGAGAGGGAAGAAGCACAGATCCTTTGGTTCAAGGCAAAGGCTAGGGGGGTTTAGAGTGGGCTAAAAAGCTCTAGAAATGCTTCATTAGGCATCTTGATGGCTGTTATGGAGATAGCGAAGTGTACTTTGCCACTTATGGTAAGGATCCATTGTAAATGGCTTTGCACATTGGTCAATCCCCTTTGGTTTGGTTTCAAATGGCTTTAGGCAAATTTGAGGCTTCTTTGGGGCTGATGTGGAGTGGGTTTGATCAGCCAATGGGGTTCCATAGGGTGGCTTGAAGTGGTTTAGCTCAATTTAGGCAAAAGGATTCAATTGGGTTTACTTGGGGTTGGGTTGACCGATTGGCCAAATTGGGTCAAACCAAGGGTTGAGTTAGGTCTAAATCATGATTTGGAATATTTTGGTGTGACTAATTTGATATGGTTTGACTTATATTTGGTTTTGACTCATTTGGCTTCAAATGGATAAAATGGGTCAAGTTGACCAATTTGACCCAATTGACCAAATTGGGTTGGGTTAGCTGTTGAGTCAAGTTCAATTGGTCATATGAACAGGTTTGGGTTTTGGCCAATTTGACCCTTTAGGTCAATTTGGGCTAGGTTGGGTCAAGTTGACCAATTGGTCATTTTGGGCTCAATTATGGCTTTGGTCAAGTTCAAACATTGATTGTGAGTGAGTTTGAATTAATGATTTCAATCAATTTGGCATATGGTGGATTTTGGCTAGTTTGGGTTTCATTTGGTCTAGATGTTGACTTGGTCAAAGGCTAGGTTTGACTTGGTTCACCCCAATTCAAGGTGGTTGGTCACCCTATGATGATTGTTGATCATGATTTGAGATTTAGAAGTTTAGTTCAATCCAATTTGGGTTGGACGCCTTAGATCATTTAGGCCATTTTAGGTCAAGTGGGCCTAAATGGGTCAATTGGCTTGATCATGGCTTGATTCAAGTTTGGTTGAACCCACATATGAGTTCATAATTAAAATATAAATCCAATTGCAATTAGTTTGGAGCCAAATGGGTTTTGGTTCATATGACAATTTCAAGTCATAAAGGTTAACTTGGGTTTGATTTAGGTTGACTTGGTTTTGGTCTGATAATGGTGGTTCATATTTATATTTGGATCTATTATTGAAGGAATGATTGACTCATGAAGGAATCCATGAGTTCTGAGTTGATTTGGGATTCATTTAGCCAAGTTAAGAAATTTGGATAAAAGGGCTAAAATTGAAAATTTGATTTGATTTGAGTTTGATTTTTTGGTCATTTGATTTATATTTCATTTATATTTCTAAATATAAATGAAGATATAAATGGGTCATGAGAAAATCATTTGAGTTTGGAGTGATTTGGAGGCAAATTTGATTAAGCTTAGGGATGTAGGTAAAAAGGGCTAATTTGGGTTTTGATTTGGTTTGATTTATTTTTGGTTATCGGAGGGTGGGTTTCATTTATATTTATGAGTATAAATGAAGGAATGATTGATTTATAAAGAAATCAACAAAGTTTGAGTTGATTTGAAGGAGTTTTCGCTAAGCACATGAAGTGGTTCATATGGCTTAGGAAGAGATTTTTGGAATTTAGAGTTAATCATGGGTTTCAATTATTTTGAATTTGGAATTGATTTATGATTTGCAATTTGATTTGAGATTGGATTTGATAATTGATAAAATCAATTGGGTTGGGGTGATTTGGATATGGTTAAGGCTAAATCCATAAGATAAAATCAAAGGGCCTAGGAAGGGATTTGGCATCTCAATTTGGTGATGGATTTCAATCATTGGATAGTTAGATTTGATTTTGGAATTTGAATTTAAATTTGAGGTTTGGTTTGAAAGAAGGAAGCAAGGATTGGGTTTGGGCTAAAGGGTAGGCAAGTCTTCCTAAATTCCTAAGGCACAACCTATTCCTATGGCTAACTCTTCTAAGTCTCTAGGGTTAGGTTAAGTGTTCACCTAATCACTAGAAGTGTCTTAAGACTAAGGAACTCTTAGTGTCTATAAGAATCCTAGATTTATAATGAGGAGGTTGAGAGCTCATTCCAAAAGTGAGGTCAACATAAACATACATAACTATCTGATATGCATTGGTTTCAAAGGTATAGTGTTATTTAGATGACTGTCTAGAAGGAAATAGGAGTATATTCTTGATCAAGATCCCATGATTCTGTCATCCCAGGACTATGTTATTCCACCTACCAACATTAGTGGGGCATAACCATAATGTGTAGAGAATCTGATTAGCAACCATGGGTTGCCTCATTTCAAGTATCTCGAGTAGACATAGAATTTTAGTGTGAGTTGTCCAAGAGTGTTCACATGGTGAATATATTATATGGTGTTCGTATGGCAAACGAGCAGATGTTTACATGGTGAACGAATATGAGACTAGGCTTACATCTCTTTGGAATACTAAAATTTGGTTTGCCCACATGGTGAACATATAAATTTGTTCGCATGGTGAACGAATTATGATGGTGTTCTCATGGTGAATGAATAGATGTTCATATGGTGAATGAATAAGAGGTTGGGCTTACATCCCTTTGGAATGCCAAAATTATAATTGTCAACGAAAATATATGAATTGTTATGGCGAATAGTGGTGTCACATGGCGGCGATAGAAATAGTGTCATAGTCTCTTTATTATATTATTATTTTATTATTATTATCATTATTATTATTGTTATATTTGTTGTTGTTGTTTGTTATTGTTGTTGTCATATTATTATGTTGTGCTGTTGTTGTTGCTGTTGTGTTATTTGTTGTTGTTGTTGTTGTATTATTGTGTTTATTATTGTTGTTGTTGTTGCTGTTGTTGTTGTTGTGTTGTTGTTGTTGTTGTTGTTATTATTATTTTTTTGTTGTTGTTGTTGTTGTTGTTGTTGTTGTTGTTGTTGTTATTATTATTGTTATTTGTGGGTAAGCTAGGATACAATTAGCGCTTGCCAGGTGACGCTTTAGGTACATGTGAGTGAGGTCCAGCCTAGCGGCATGGGTGGTGATGCAGAATTATTGGTTTATTTGACCGTTTGAACATCACTGTAGCATCATGGTGTTGGACAAGATTCCTGACAACTGTACAGAGATTAAAATGGAAATGACAACTCATTTTAATGGGCACCGCAGCACTGCAATGCTTCTCATATACATTAGTATGAGATTTATTATAATTAGATTTATATTTTGACCACAATAACCATGGAATAAAACCAAAGCACCGCATGTGGTGTCCTGCGGTTTGCAACCCAAGCGCCAAGTTTGATGCCATGTTTTGGCACCATGAGTCAACAACAAGACTCGTGACTATTAAGGATTTTATTCAGCGGTCTCTCTTCTTATAATTCTCTTTCTCTCTCTCAGCTGCATTCTTCTCTCTAATTAACATATTTATCATGCCTCGTAGAAGGGTGGTGAGTAGGAAGAGGGCATCCAATGTCAGATTCATTCAATCCCACAATCCAAGATCAACATGCCTCCCACAAACATTTGCTATTAACGATATTATACCTTTCAAGATATTGATTACGATCAATATCTTGCTTATTATAACGATCATCCCTATTTTGATGAGATTCTCCATTTTATTTCTGACAGAATTGCAAATATGTAGTGGAAATGACGAGAGGAAAGAACTATCAAATTTCTTGCCGCCAATCTCACTACTGAATCTAAGGCTTAGCCTTATTTCATTTCCTCCAAGCCTATTCCCACTAGTAACATTAGTGAAGTTACAATACATAGGATTGTTTTGAATTTTTCTATTCAGAGGGGATTTATGATCGATATAGAAGTTATTTATAATTCTATTTGTAATATGTTGAAAAGATGTACTACTATTAGATACGGTCACCCTTCTTTGCTTTATGGTGTATGTGCTACAGTGGGAGCGGTAGGTGGCTTGATGAAGAAATACTCATTTAGAAGGATCCTCTAACAAGGAGAGTAATTAGGGGATTTAGGTTGAGGTTTGAAGTGGGGAGGGCTCACGTGCCCCATGACCTTGACCTCAATCTTCCAAGTCCCTGGCTGAACTAGTCCAAGAAATTGGAAATCAGGTCACAGACTTAAAAAAAGGGTGGACATAAGTCAAAGGCGTGAGATTCTAGAGAGTAAGTTTGACCATCGTATGGGTTAACATCAAATGTAATTTTCTTACATGGCCCAGCCCAACACTACTGGTCAACATGTTCCAGAATTGCAATCTTGTAGATTTGAGCTACTCCTTCCCTACGAAGCCTCAGTATCAATTTTGTATAATTATCTCGTCGGTGTTAGGCATAGAGGAGTAAGAAGAGAAGGAAGAGGAGGTTGACAAGTATGATTATTAGTTTTTCCCATTTTTTATTTTTTCATTTTTTTGTAATTTATAATTTTATTTTAAATTTATAAGTAAAATTTCTATTTTTACTATTTTTGTATTATATTGTGTGATTAGCATTATTGATTTATCACTCCAAGATTAAATAAAAATATTCAAACATATCTAAGAAAATGAAATTTGAGTGATAACACCTCGACATTGTGAACAAACACCTCGGTGTTGTGAACATAATGAAAACCGAGCTTGGCATTCATGGTCAACCTATGGTGAAGTGATATTTTTTCCCCTTAGCAAAAAATCTTTCTAAGATCATTTTACTTGTATTAGAGATATATAGTGACGAGCCACTATTACTATGGAGCTGAGGCGCCAGGGGATTTTATCAAATAATATTCTAAGTTTATTCCTAATGCCAAGTGTGCGTGGCACTGCGATGCTGATTTCATGGCATTGCGGCACTAGGGTGATTTCAATCGGGCACCGTGGCGTTAGTTCTTGGGCATTGTGGTGCTGCCCTTTATAACATGACTACTTTAAAGCACTATGTTGTGACGCTGATATTCAGAGTTGAGGCACTATGAGTTAGAAATTGAGTTTCTTGTGAGATTTTAGAAAAAAATTAGAAATTTTGGCAACATTTCGTCTTAATAGTGCTAGAATTCAAAATCATAGTGCAAAGCACTCTTATTTCTGTTCTAGATCTAAGATCGACGGAGGGGAGGGGTTTTATCGCATTGGATCAAAGTTCAACGACAAAGATCTTTAAATCCACAATCTTCTTTTCCTCACCAGATCTAAGATCAAGGGTGGGATTATGATTTAACATGGTTTTTAAAGATAAAATGGCATAAATCATTTAACTGAAGCAAATAGTGTGTCTTAGAACAAAAAAAAAGATCTTCAAGAGCACGAGTAGAGTGTTAGAGTGCAATGAGAGTAAGAGTGGCCAGAGAAAGAAAAAGGGAAGGGAAAATAATGGACTGAACACTTATAACTATTCCCACTCAATAGTTAGTGTTGCCTCTAAGACTAAGATGTCGCAATGTCGTACCATAATTTTGATAGCTAGCTCAAGTATCTTTCTAAGAGCTCTCATATATATATAGGAGGAGGAGCATATATATATATATATATATATATATATATATATATATATATATATATATATATATATATATATATATATATATATATATATATATATATATATATATATATATATATATATATATATATATATATATATATATATATATATATATACATATATGTGTGTGTGTGTGTGTGTGTGAACAACTACATTAATGGACTATCTCGAGCAAAAATAAAAAGTAAAAAATAATTATGGTTTAGATTTGCACATGTTATTGGATTCTATTTAAAATAGATCCAATGGTTAAGGTATCACCTTCTCTACCTCTTCTTGGGCATATAGGACTTGGTTGGGGTCGATGCAACTCAAGCCTCAATTAAGTTTTTTCCTTTTACAAGCCATCCTAAGTGAAACCATTCATTGGGAAGCTTTAGGGAGTCCATGGGATTCAAACACAATGGTCAAGTAGACCATGTTATAGCCAAGTTCACTGGGAAGACAAAGCCATAAGGGAAATATGGATGGTTTGGTGTTAATGCCTTAGTGGTTCAAGGTTCAAGGACTTGTTAATGTAGAAAGGTTTCTTAGCTGAAATGTGTGTAAACCCTCATTGCAATTAACTTGGGGTGGACTTGATTGATGGATTGATCAATTTTGATCACTTCCAAACCAAGCTTGGTGGATGAACCAAGCTTTGTTTGGTGGATTGGAGTGGCTAGATAAATTTTAAGAGAGCTTTTTTGAACTTAGAGAAAGTGATGAAATCATTTGTCTCCTATAAGGAGACTTCTTCTGTTTAATTATATTGAACTTGAGCTTAGCCATGGATAAACATGATTAAGCTCAGGTTAAGCTACAATTAATTGACATGTGTGTCATGGGAAGTGCCATAGGTAATTAAAAAGTAGGGTGTTGGGATCTAGGATAGGTCAAGGATGGCCAAATGATATTGGTTTAAATATTTTTTCATTAATCCTCCTTTAATGAAAATTTCCATGTTAACCCACCTAACATTCTATACAATTAAGGTATGGTACTTACAATATTTTTATTTGGAGTCATAGGGACACCAAGTAGATCTTAGGGGGTACTTATTGAAGTGATCGAGTGTGACATTGAGGTATTATATGCTACCTTGGGAGATAGATACATCACCTTATAATGGACTCAATCACCTAATAAGGACTCCTAAGGCAAATGACTCTTCATGTATACGAGAGATATTTTCCCACTTTACATGAATAAAGTAAACTAGGGTTTATTTTATGCCAGGTTTTTTAATTCCAATTAAAGGCAAACCCTCATAATTAATTACATCATAGGAAATGAAAGTTTCTTAAGAACACACTCGATTAAAGTAGTCAATAAATGTCTCCAAAGATTTCAAGTCTAGACTATTAAAGGATTGGTTATTATTAGAAATCAAATGGGAAGACTTATTTATGGATTCCATAGGATGATAAGTTGCAAGCGTCCATGATTAGGAATCCCAGTGAATACTCCAGTCTATCCTATGATGAGACTTTATATTTTTGAAGGGATAATTTATTTTATTTAAGTTGCAATTTTATTAAAGTGTTGGGACTTTGTTGACCTCATTTTTAGAATGAGTTCTCAACCCCTCCATCTTAAACATAGGACTCCTCTTAGACTTTAAGAGATTCTTAGTCCTAAGACACATCTAGTGATTAGGTGGACACTCAACCCAATAGAAGAAGAGTTAGCCATGGAGTAGGTCATGCCTTAGGAAAATCTGGCTACCCTATAGCTTGAACCACCTTCTTTACTTCCTTCCTTCAAGTCAAACTCCAAATCAAATCAACATGAAACCTAAATCAATTTTAACCTAATTGATTTTCTCCAAACTCAAATCAATGCCATAGGATTGAAACCCATGATTGAAATTCCAAATTCCAAATATTTCTTAAGTCCTTAATTTCCCTCCTAAGGACTTAGCCTAAAAATCATCTTCAAATCAATTCAAATTCATGAAATTTTCTCATAACTCATTTATATTCTCATTTATATTCACATATATAAATGAAATATAAATTCAAACCAATCAATTCAAATAAAAAAAATTCAAATTTCTAATTCAAAATCCTTCTCAAGTCCTTAATCCTCTCTTAAGGACTTAGCCTAAAAATCATCTTCAAATCAATTCAAATTCATAAAATTTTCTCACAACTCATTTATATTCTCATTTATATTAACATATATAAATGAAATATAAATTTAAATCAATCAAACTAAAGCCAAAATTTAAGATCAATTCACAAATCTTTCCTAAGTCACTTTGATTTTATCTTTAGGCTATGCCTAGATCATGTTCAAATCACTTCAAACTCAAGAAATTTTCTCATGAACCATTTATATTCTCATTTATATTCACATATATAAATGAAATATAAATTCAAACAACCAAAACCAATTCCAAAATTCAAGTTCACATTCAATCAAAATCCAACCTAAGCCTTTCAAGTCAAATTCTTGAACTTAGCCAAATCAACTTCAAATCAAGCCAAACTCTTGATTTTCTTTCATGATTCAATCAATCCTTCAATCATGAATCCAAATATAAATACAAACTTCAATCACTTAACCAAAACTCAATTCAAAAATCAAGCCAAAATCCATTTCATGCTCACCCTTTGAACTTGAAATTGTCAAATAAATCAAAACTCATTTGACTTCAAACCACTTGCAAATGGATTTATATTTCAATCATAAGTCTATATGTAAGTTCAATAAAACTCAAATAAAGCTTTGACCTTCACTTGACCCAAAGTGACCAAAAGTACCCTTATGAGCCAAATTCTAATCCTAACCAAATTGGATTGAATCAAACTCACCTAAGCCTCTCATCATGATCAACAATCATCATGAGATGATCAATCACTCAAATCAAACTAAGTCAAACCTAAGGGTTGACCAAGTCAACACTTAGCCAAAATGAAACCCAACATAGCCAAAATCCACCATAGGCCAAATTGATTGAAACAAATGATCTAAGTTCATTCATGACCAATGTTTGAACTTGACCAAGTCAACATTTGATCCTAACCTAGCCCAATTGACCACTTGATCCAAGTTGACCCAAGTTGACCTAAAAAGTCAAAATATGTCAAAACTTGATCTAAGCCAAATTAATTGAAACCAATGGGTTAAGTTCATTCTAAAATGATTGTTGAGCTTGACCAAATCCCCAATTGGCCAACTAGACCAAATCTAGTCCAATTAACCATGAACCAAACTTAACCTAAAGGGTCAAATTGAGCAAATTCAAACTTAACAAAAATTGATTGGAAACAAAGATACCAATCCCTTTCATATGACCAACCAAAGCTAAACCTACCCATCCTAGCTCAAATAGATCAAATGGGTCAAATTGCTCAACTTGATCCATTTGACCTAAATGAAGTTATATGAACCAAATTCAAACCTAAACCAAATTGAATCAAAACAAAGCCACCAAAATATTTCAAATAGTCACATGAACTTGACCCAACCCTTGGTTTGACCTAATTTGACCACTTGGTCAACTTGACCCAAGTTGACCCATTTTGACCTAAATGGGTCAACATGAGCCAAATCACATCAAACCAACTCCAAATTCAATGAAACTTGGCCAAACCTATTTTCTCATCATATCAAACATACCCAAACTAAAATCAAGGTCAAATGACCATTTTACCCCTAGGACATAGGGCAAATTTTGGCCAATTCTACTTAGAAGTTGATCAAATCCTCATTCATACACTCTCCCTAGTAGATCAAGTGAACACTGTGGAGGGTGGTGCACCCAACCCAATGGGTTTGGGTCACCCCTAGCCCAATGGTCAAACCACCACTCCCCTTAAAATGGCCACATGGGAATCATGTCTCCACTTGTTTTGAGCACATGGGGAGTTCACCTTCCCACTCCTCAGGCCAAACCGAACACAATGAATCATCTAATAGCCTAAAAAACTCACTAAATTAAGGCAATTGATCCAAAATGGCAAGCTCTTGTTTGACTGTCCGATTGCCAAAGGGGATATATTCTCCCCTAATTCATTTCAAACTAAAGATTCCCTCATTTGATTGAAGCCTAGGAAGAGGAGCTTTTCCAAGTGATCCCAAGCATCCTAGAGTGAAATAAAAATTCCATTTCTTAGTTTTCTTTAAGCAAAAATAAGGGAACTCCACTAAAATTTTAACTTGCTCCACTTCAAACCAACTCAATTCCTTCTTCAAGCATCATTAGAGGACCAAGTTGAGCTCACCTAAGCTCTTTCCCAAGCTCCAAAGGCAAAGGAAGGTTACCCTAGACCAAAGTTGCACAAGGCAAAGGGTAGTTGGTCCATAGAAGCATCCACTCAATTTGAAGAGCTCAAACCTTCAACAGAGCTTTGTCTCAAACAGACGATGCTTCTCCAAGGGAATCGAGCATCGGTGATCACCTCCGTCGAGGTTAGCCATTTTTTTGAGCTTAATTTCAATGTGTGTTGGTCCTTTGTGAAAGGAATTTTAATCTATAAATTTTAGCCTTAGATGTGCTTGCCATTAGGTTTAGATGGTGTGGGATAAATTTTAGTTCAATGAGCTCAATCGAGCTCATCTTACTGAACATGGATGGCCTCCATTGCTCATGTGGATGGATTTCTGGCCGTCCAACTGCTCATTTTGGATGGACAATAGAGATTAAAATGTGTTTATTTTTCTCCCTCAGATCCGCAACTTTAATCTCAGCCATCCGATCCTTGATCAACGCTGAAAGAGCGCCATGCGGCGCCATGATGTGATTGGTTAAATACCCAATCCGGTCACACCACGTGTAAAGCACATGCCACTTCAACGGCACACGTGGCACTGATGGGATATAAATATAATTAGGGACTTAATAAATTCTAATTAATTACCAAACCTTCTAAAATCTATATCTAAGTGTAGAAAAATCATAAAAATATGAAATAGTTGCATATGAAAGATAATTGAACATAGAATATTCTAAAATTAATTTCAATGGATTTTGAATAGTATTTTTCTCTGAATTTGGGTTTTGTTTGAAATGTTAATTTGCCAATTACCCTATAATTACTCTTCTAATTAATCCCAAACTTTTTGTGCTTAATTAATGGGATGACTCCTTCATCTCTTAATTTTCTTGGGATTTATTGGTGGCTTAATTAGGGGAATTGCTAGTTCATTTTTTAATTACTCCCTTAATATAATTAAGCTTAATTAAGGATATAATTAGTTGTTTAACCCTCTGATTGAGTCAATTAAGTTTTGATTAAGTGAATGTGAGGTCTAGGGAATAATTTTTGGATACTTTCCTTGAGATATTCCCTAAGCCCCCTTTTCTTAATCTATCTTTAATTAAGGGTTAATTCACTAATTATCCCATTAATTAATTTCATAAAATGTTAAAACCTTCCAAAACTTAATTAATCTATCTTGGATAGATGCTTAGGTGTTCAAGAGCATAAGTACATTAAGAAAATAAAAACCTAACTCACATGTGTGGGAGGGGTTATGAAATTACGTAAGTTAAATTTCCTTAGTTTAAATAATCATTAATCATGAGCCAAATTGCATTAAGCCTTTTCTTCCTAGGTGCATTATAAATTTAAATTTCTTGTGATGTTTTATGTCATCTCATTGGCTCATAATTATTTGATTAAATATACTAAGGTGCTATAGGTAAAGTGTAATTAATACACTTAATTCATACCTTAACCTAATCAAAATATAAAATGGATCTAATCATCTAAAAGTTGAACTTAAATATTATACACCTGTGGGAATGGGTTAAGAACAGCAAACCCATCTCACTTTTCTCAAATTAAATCAAACTCAAAACAAAACCAAACCTTCTTTAAAAATAATTTGATTTACTTTAAGCTTTCTTATTTCATAAGATTGTCTTTAGGAATTAATTAGGTGAATATGTTTACATGCTTTCATCATTTTAGTTCCTTCCTAACAAGCTAAATGTGTATGCCATATGAATTTCATGCATTCATTCCTTTCAAAAATCAAAATGAAAGTGAAATGTTTTTTATGTCAAATTGCATGTTTTGACTAAAATAGAAATATGAGTGGCTATTATCACTATTAAATCCAAATTATTTTCAAAATATATGAATCAATTACCAAAATTGAAAGTGTGTTACTTATATTTTATTTATGAGCTTGCATGTGAGTAAAATATAAGGATGTGCTTGGTGTAGTCTTCCTTCTCCTCTCTTTTAGTATAGTTTTGAATAGGATATGGTAAAGTGTTTAGTTTAATTGAAAAGATTCTAACACTTGCCCAATTCCATCTCCTATTCATTCCTATGCTATTACTTAAGATGGATACCTACACTTGTACATATAAATTGCATAAGCAAAACTAAATCAACCAACATAAACTTTTGCATTCTTTCTTTTCCATTTATTTCTTTTGTACATATGCTTGTATTTAAAGAAAGTGGTATATTAGTCTGGACAACCCCGGGATTGTGGGGCTTTAAGTAGCCATAAGCAGGTCTTGTACCTTACACCCTTGGTTAACAATGACGTTGTACTCACTTATGCCTTTCATACATTCATGTGTGCATATGAAAATTGGATAAGAAACCCTTTTTTCTACTTAATAAAAATCATGCAAAGTATCCTAAACATTCTCATTTGTATGTATAGATATGCTTAGGATTTATCCATATGCATATTATGCATGTTGTGCTAAACATGTATCATAAGCATTCAAATTTTCCTTGACTAAACTACTTAGCATTCATTATAAAGTGTGCTAAACATTCTCATTTGTATGTATAGATATGCTTAGGATTCATCCATATGCATATTATACAAAAGGAAATGAAGTGATGTGTTTTTTGTGAATTTAGTTCAATTTACTTAATCTTAAAATGCCTCTTTTTGAATAGTTTTGTTTAGAGTTCATCTAAACTTAGGATTAATTAAAACATAATAAAATATTCACTAAATGAAACTAAACATGAATCCACTTTAGAAATTACTTAAGGTAGGAAAGGAAAGAAGTTCTCTTCTCTCCCTCTCTTTAAAACTTAGTAATTAATTAGGATTCATTCAAACCAAATAAAAATACAAAATAAAATCAACCTAAATCAGTAAAATAACTTAAATGAAAATCATCCTCTTAGTTGAACACTTCAACATTTAGAAAATACAAACCCTAAAGCCATAATTAAGCATACTACACAAATCTTCTAAAGCACACACATTTAGACTAAGTCACCACTTTTAGCTTTAGGTTAAGGCAGTGCATGGTTTGATGTTTGTTTTTATTTTGTGATATATATTTTAGTCTGGATGTTAGGGTGAATGTGCATAGAATGAATGATAGGATGATTTAGTCTCGATCATTATTTTCGAGATGCTTAAGGCTACTATGTAATAAATAAAAATTTAAATGCTTTTGTTGTGTAGGTGCTTATACCCCTAAGCATAATCCAATAGGCCAGGTGGACTTAGTCACTCATGTGTGGGTGATAAGTCCAATATACATGCTTGGGATTTGTGTTATTTGTTTAGCTAATCTCTATTTTGTAGGTGTTAGCTAGATTTACTTTTCCTTTTCATGTAATTTATGCAATTAGGATTTTGGAATGATTGTTATGGGGGATTAGGATGAACATTTGTCATAATATTACATCTTATGTACCATGCGAAGTCTTTGGAGTAACCACCTTCTAACCATCCAAAAGAAAGAACCAAAGAAGAAAGAAGAAAAGAAGAATGAAGAGATGAAGCTTGAAGACCCCCATAATAATGAATTCTTTGCTTAACTATACTTAATTCATTTATAATTCGGGTTGTATAAGGGTAGAGCTCAACTACCCAATTTGTTTTTGGGTTTGTGTGGCAGTGCCCGATCACAAATGGCCTCTTATTCTTTTATGTTAGCTTTATAAATTGATTGATGATTTGTTTAACTTGTGCATTAAGATGACATCTTTTCTTAGTTTCTTCCTTGCTTGATGTATGGCCTGGATGTGGATTAGGCTCTTAGGGAAAAATAAATCTTCTACCAAATCTAACAATTCAAAATTAAAATAAAGAGCTCATAACCTCACTTAAAGCTTAGGTTAAAAATCCAGATAGAAGAGTTAGCACCCCCTTAGCTGGATGAGTATTTCTTTTATAACATCATTCATAAATGCATATTATTTTCACTCTTGATTGGAGGGCTTCCACCTTTGTCAAAGAAACTTTGCTTGACCCTTGAGAGCTATGGTGGAAACACACATCATCCCTTCTCACTGATTTTGACTAATAATCTTACTCATGCATTAGGCATATGAATCTTATAATCTTGAGTCAAATGATTGTCCAAAAAAAAATAAAAGGTAATATGATTTGCATTAGATTTAGGTCATTTGAAGCATGCCCTTTACATGATCTAGTCTCTTTAGGGAGTGAGTTAAGGACATAGTCTTTCTAAATAAATAATTGCCTAGCTATCTTGCATAAAGGATATGACTTGCCTACATGAATTTAAAATTATAGGAGGAGTTAGTTGGCAGCTACACCCAGGAGGTTGTAAGTTCAAGAAGTCAGGTGGTTTGTCCTCTTGTGGAGGCAAACCAAATACCCATTTTTGCCTTAGATTTAAGTCGTGCTTTTGGTCCTAGCCAAAGCTCCCTAAATTTAGGTTCTAAGGTTGCTTCTCCCTTCTATGAGCCATAAGCATAAATCCTCACCTCTTAGGCATTTCCATAATCTTGTGTTGTGGAATCATAAGCCCTAAACTTCTAATAGAAAGTCAACTCAAATGAATAATTCAATTTCAAAAATGTAACGCCCACCTATAGGATAGTTTGAGATGTTCGCTAGGTTTCCTAGAATCATGAGCATCTCCTACTTATCTTCCTTTGGCTTTGATAATAACTCCCTCTTTTTGATCAATCCCATTTGATCTTCCAAAATAAACTAATTGATTGATAGTCCTACCTATTGAAATCTTTGGAGACAATGATCATTTAACCTTAATCGAGAGTATTCTTGAGGGATCTCATTCCTTAAGATGTAATTAACTATGGGGGCTTGCCCTTGTAGGAAACTTAATGAACCTAGGTTTAAAATAAACCCTATTTTACTTTTTTTATATAAAGTAGGGGAAGAATCTTTGGTACACATGCATACCCATTATTCTTAGGAGTCCTTATTGAGGTGATTAGGTCCATTGTAGGGTGGTGACTTATATCTTTAGAGATAGTACACCTCTCCTCAATAACGTACCCGATCACCCTCAATAAGAACATCTGCATAAAAAGAAAAGAAGTATATTTCTATCTTCATTTTATCCCACATAGAGTGAAGATGGAAGTATATTTCTATTCTTTAGAAATTAAATTCTATATAAAATTTCACCATAGACTTATAACCTAATAATACAAAATTATGGTGATTTTTAAGTAGTGAGGACTTATACTTGTAGCGAGGGAAATAAGTAGCCTCAAAACCTAATTCTAAACTCCTTTAGCACAAGCTAGAAGCCTGACCTAAGTCTAATCAGGAGGATGAGATATAGTGGCCCACCTCCACAAGATAAAATGAACACATCCGGACTCTTTTGGACTTACATAACCACCTAGAGTGGCTGCCAGCTAACACCTCCTATGATTTTAAAACCATGTGATCTAGTCATATGTAAATGCAAGATAGCTAGACTATTATTAATTAGAAAAAAGTTTAAAATCATAAACTCACTCCTTAATAGGTATATCATGATTGGTGTGAAAACATGACTTAGACTAATGTAAAATTTACAAATGTTTAAACCATTTTGACACATTAATTTGACCAAGGCTTGAGATAATTATGCCTAAAGTAGAGTCTATTTTTTATCAAATTCTTTAGTTTCCTATGAAAGCAAGCTTTCATAGTTAATTATATCCTAAGAAATGTAAATATAAGAATACTCTCTATTAAAGTAGCTAATAAATGTCTCCAAATATTTCAAAGCTAAACTATCAAAGGATTGGTTAATTTTGGAAATCAAGTGAGAGGAGTTCAAATGGGAATACTTATTCACAAATTTCATAGGAAGATAAGTAGGGAGCATCCAAGATACTAGGATGCTTAGTGAATGCTCCAATCTACCTTATGATGAGGCTTTATATTTTTCAAGAGGAGAATTTATTTTGTTTAAGTTAAAATTTTATTAGAGTGTTAGGTCTTATAACCAACAATAAAAGATTATAAAGATGATTAAGAAATGAGGAATTATACTTGAAGCAAAAGAGAAATAAGTTGCCTCAAAACTTAATTATAAAATGCTTTAGCACAGGCTAGAGCATGACCTAAAATCTATTCAGGGGGAATGAGATATAATGGTTTGAACACATCCTAACTTTTCTAGACTTACAACCACTTAGAGTGACTGGCAGCTAACACCTCCTATGATTTGAAATAATGTAGGTCAGTCTTATGTAGATGCAAGATAGTTAGATTGTTATTTAATTAGGAAGAAAGCTAGAATCCTAAACTTACTTCATAAAAAACTAGATCATTATTGGTATGAAAACATGACTTAAACTAATGCAAAATTTACAAATTTTAAAACCATTTTGATACATTAATTTGGACCAAGGCTTGAGATAATTATGCCTAAATACATGATGAAATTGAGTTAGGGCTAAATTAATGAGAAAGAGGTGTTCTCCACTATAAGAGACCGCCCTCAAAGGTCAAGCATGTCCCCTATCGTACAAGAGAGGAGATCCTTCATATTCAAGAATGGAATAATATGACATGCATGTTGTTATAACATACAATTATTCAACTAAGGGGTTTCTAAATCTCTTATTATCTTGTTTATATACCCATGCTTTAGAGTGAGGTTGTGAATTACATTAGAGTTTAATTATGAGTTATTTAGTGAGAATAGAAAAATTAATTTTATCCTAAAGAGCCTACCACATCTAGGCCACACATCAAATATACACATTTTAAGAAACCTATGAAAAATATGTCATTTCTATTGCACAATCTAAACATAACCATCAAACATTTAAATTCTCGTAAAAAAATAAAAGATCGGTGGTGCATCGTACATCCCGGAATAGAAAAGAATTGGTTAGCCGAGCTTTACCCTTATACAACACAGATTATAATTAAATCTTACAAATAAAATAAATATTATGGGGGTCTTCAATTCTCCTTCTTTACTTCATTAAATTAGTTTGCTCTGGGCTTCATAAAGCTTCCCAGGTCTTTGCCTTCTAGCACTTATTGACCTCACTTTTGGAGTGAGGATTGATCCCTCCCATCTTAAATCTAGGAGCCTTCTAGACACTTAGACTTCCTTAGTACTAGGACAATTCTAATGATTAAGGGAACACTAAACCTAGGCTTAGAGACTTATAGGGCATAACCCTAAGCTTAGATTAATCTTAGGACAAGTAGGTTTCACCCACCCTAAGGCTTAAACTAAGACTCATGCCAATCAACTCATCCAAACTTAAGCTCATGTGATTGGAGTTAAACCAACTCAAACTTATTCAATTAATTTAATTGAAATTTTTTTTTCAATCCAAGCTTCAAGCCAAATTAATGTGGACCTTAACCTAAGTTAACCCACCACAATCCTATAACTCTATTGAAACCCATTCAAGCAAACTAAATTTAATTTGATTTTCTCAATCACTTTAATTATCAATAGATTATTTCAAACTCCTCCAATACTTGCAATCATGCCAATTGAATCAAGTGAATTTGATCAACCCAAGTTAGCCCATTTGACTTAAAAGGTTCAAATGAGTCAAAACCCAATCAAGCCCAAATCAATTACAATCAAAGCTACCAATCAACTTCAAATTATTTATTAAACACATACCAACCATCCATAACTCCAATTTGTCCAAGTTGACTTAACCAAGCCACTAGACCTAAAGTGATCTACCAGACTTAATTAAGCTAAACTCCAATCAAACTCTCATTAGATCAAAATAAGGAATCCAATCTCTTCATTGATGATTGTAGGTCACTATTGAACATCCACTACAAGCAATTGAATCTAATCAAGCCAATTTGGCCCTTTGACCCAAGTTGACCCAATTTGACCTAAATGGTCAAATTGAACCAAATCATATCCTAGACTAAATTGATTGAGACTAATGCTTCCAATTAGTCACCAATTTAATATTGAACATGTTCAAACCTTCAATTAGACCCATTTAGGTCAACCCAACCCAATTGACCTTCTTAGCCCAATTTAACCTAAAAGGTCAAATTGAACCAAATAATTCTCTAATCCAAATCAATTCAAATCAACTCTTCCAATCAATCATCAATGATCAATTGAACATAAACCTAACCCATGTTCAAGCCAATTTGGCCAATTTTGTCAAATTGGTCAACCTGACCCATCTGACCCAAATTGGACCATATGAACCAAATCTAAATATAACCTAAATTGAATTAAGCCAATTACACTAACTCATTCCAAATGACCAACTAAACTTACCCAAACTCACACTTTGACCCAATTTGGCCAAAATGGTCAACTTAGCTCAACATGATCCATTTGACCTACTTGAGTCAAATTGAGCCAAACCCAACCAAACTTAGCATGACTCATCCTTAAGGTCACCATGGACCCAAGTGGACCCAATTCATGGTGAATCCGAGTTGGTTCAAACCCATTAAACTAAGTCCTCCAATGGGACAAAGTCCCCATTTGGGAAGGTTCTTTACCTCCCCACCCCATGGTAGCTATCTTTGGCTCTTCTTGAACAGAGGACCACTTGCCCAACCTAATCGAAGGCTATTGGGTTTAGCCTTTGACCAAGAGAGGGTGAGCTCACTCACGGGCAACAATTGGTCCACCTAAAGAGGAGTATGAACCACATGGCAGCCCAATACACTGCCTCAGCCTCTCATACTCATCCACCTTAACAGTCCCTTGCCACCTTTGACCACCTACCCTAACTGGATGGCTGCCAAAGGCTGAGCCAATCCCAGCCCTTGGTTCAGTTGGAGAGGAGAGTACACTTCTCCCATTCATTCAAACTCACCAAAGAACTTTCTCAGAGCATTTTGCATAGTCCCACACATTCTCTGCGCTTGCACCATGGTGAGACCGCTCTGACCTGAGAGCTGCGTTCATCCAAACTCCCCAAACCAACACCAAACTTAAATTAACTCTTCCCACACCTTCACGTCATTTTGGCGAATCAAAATGAATAATTTCCCAAGCGATTCGACCACCGGAAGGCATCCCTAGACCAACTCCGGCAAGCTTTTTGATGGCATTTGGTCTACAGATCGATTGACGATGAGGCAGCTCAAGATCTTCTCAGTAGGGCTTCACCTCTTCAAGAGGAAGCTACCTTAGTCATTGGACTGCCTATCTATAGCTCCGACGAGATAAAAATCTAGAAATTGTAATCTTGGCCGTTAGGTGTTGGTCTTTTTTGAAGTGAATCATGTTTTTGTGTGATCTCTACCCTAGGATCTCCTTAAATTTTTTTCCTTGATCATTTTAGATTGATCCTATCATCAAATGAACTGATCAAGGGAAGGATGATGGTGCCGCCTTCTGGTGATGATGAATCATCAATCATTTATTTTGCATATTTAGAATGGACGATCATGATAAATCATGTTAGAAATATTGATTTAATGCCTTCAAAATCATGAGATTAATATCGACCACCGATCCGATGATGATGGAGATGAAACCGCGTCGCCGTTTTGTTAGTTGCCATGTCAAATGATTTAAGTAGCCAATGCCACAACATCATGTGGAAAGCGTTACCGCATCAACGTCTGCATTGCGTCGACGGTTTAAAATATTTAATTAAGATTTAAAAATATAATTAAATAACTATATCTTCAAAAATTATAATTAATTGTAAAAAATCTAAAAAATGTAAATAAACCCATTTTGGAAAGCTTAGATAGGAGAATTTAATAAAAATAAAATTTCTAATTAATACCTAATGAGCAGTGCTTGATTAAAGTTTGAATCTTAGGCTAATTACCTTAATTAAGAATAAATTACTTGGCTAATTAATTCCAAATTTAGTGTGATGATTCTATTTAATGTCTTCTACCTCCCATAATTTTCTTGGAATTATTTGTCATGTGGTTTGAAGATTTTAGATTTTCAACCCTAATTACTCTCTTAAATTAATTAAAGAATTATCAAAAGAATGAATTGTAAACAATTAGTATTAATTAATCAATGTAAATAGTGGAGATGACAAGAAATTAATTAGGACCCCTTTCCTAATTTGTTTTCCAAGTGTATTCTCGTAAGAGGGTTTAATTAATGTGTTTAATAATTAATAAAAATTTAAAAAAATTAGTGATAAAATAAAATAAAAGTTGAAATCAATTTAAAATAACTCAAGTGCAACCCATTAATCCCTTTATGTGTTCAATAACATAAAGTTATTAAAGAAATTATGGTTTTCCTATTAGTATGAGAAAATCATAAGAGTATTTATCTTCAATAGCTTCTTCCTTTAATTTAATTAATTCTTATACATGAGCCTAATTGCATTAGAGTTCTTTAATTGCATTGCAAATTTTATTTCCCAAAGGATATCATTGAAGGCTCATGCTTAAGTGATTAATTAAATTATAAGAAGTTTGGGAAGGGTTGTTAAATTTACATGCTTAATGAATTAAACTTAATGAATTCATAAAACACAATTAATTTCATTCCATTAAACATGTTTAATAACTAACATGAGAGAGAGAGTGAATCCTAAATATTATTTCTCCTCTTTAGGTTCCAATAATTTGAATATTAAAAATTGATTGTTAAAGAAACTTTGATTAGACTTAAAGGATGTTTGTTTAATTTGATTGTCCGTAGGTTTTAATGAAATCAAGTGTGTTGTATGGTGGCGTTCAATTAGTTCCCTTCAATCATCATAAATGTGTATGCCATATGTTCCATATATTCATGTTTTAAAAACTAAAAGAATATGATTGTATTTAAATTGCATGAGTTAGTCAAACCTTATTATATGGTGTGGTTATTATCATTAATAAATCTCAAACTAATTTTGAAATTATATGCTAATTATAAATTAAATGATATGAAGTTTAAATTAATATTTATTCTAAATTATTAATCATATAAAGATGAAACATTCATGAATTCATAATTAAAAGATAGCAATTAATAGTTTCGCTCTTATATTCATACTTATGTGTTCATATATTTGAATTAATAAGTACATAGTCTAGACATCCTGGGAATACGAGGCTTTAAGTAGCCCCAATAAAGTCTTAGATAATCTCACTTTCTTAGTTTAAAAATGGTACATACTTGCTTAATTTCATTCATGTGTACGCATATGTTACAATGTAAAGTGAAACCCTTCTTTTTTACTATCAAGTTTTGTATAAATAAAGGTATATATATATATATATATATATATATATATATATATATATATATATATATATATATATATATATATATATATATATATATATATATATATATAACCTTTTCCATTTCATTTCCATATTTATGTATTCTTATGTGTTTGGATCAATATGACATCCCATAATATATATATATATATACATATATATAACCTTTTCCATAGTTTCATTTCCATATTTATGTGTATTCTTATGTGTGTTTGGATCAATAAGTATATGATCTGGACATCCCAATAATATGAGGCTTTAAGTAGCCTCAAGGAGGCCTTAGATAATCTTACTTCCCTGGTTTAACAATGACATGTATTTGATTAAATTCCTTACACATGTTTGCATATGTGGAGATATGGGATGAAATCCATTTTCTATCAAAGTTCATGCATCAACACTCATTAAGAGTACTAAAACATCAATACATTGCTTGTATTTGTATACATTAAATAAAATATAAAGAAGTTAAAAAGAAAGGGTGTGAATGTCATTGATGATGAAAGAAAGTAATGGAGCACCATTTATGCAATGGTGACTAAATTTTATTAAACTTGAGATTCCTTTAATGTTTGGAAAGGATTCATTGAGGCTAATAAATTTACATTGAAACAAAAATTCATAAATGGTTCATTAAATAAAGTACAATGATAATAAATTGCCTTTAGAAATCAATCTAAGTTAGGGACAAAAGGGTTAAGTCTCTTTCTTCTCTTCATAACAATAAGATCTTAAGAAAAAAAGGGAAACAAGAATGCATAAGTTAAAACTCAATCAAACTATTAAAGAACTTAAAGGGCATCATCCTTAATGGTAATTTAAATAATCCCAAACTCTAGAAAATTCTATCTCTGAAATCTAATCAAGACACACCACACTAAGCCATGACACACATAATAGAATGCTAAGTCATTGATCTTAGTATCAGGTTAGAATGATGTATGTTATGGTGATATGTTTTATTTGTAAAGTAATATTTTAGACTAGATTTTATGATTTGTGAGTAGACTGGATGTTAGGCCATCATTAGCTTAATGATATTTTATGCAGGGGATTGTGCTTAAAGGACGCTATAATAATGAATAAATAAGAATTATTTTTACTTGCAGGTGTTGCTTATGTCCCTAAGCATGATCTAGACAGTTGCTTGGTTACCCCTAAGTTCAAATATATGAAATATAACTGCTTGGTTTATGATTGTTTAGCTAACATCTATTTTGCATGTGTAGTTAGATTTCATTTTTCATAAAAAAATGTAGTTCTTTTAGGATTAGTGTTATGGGGTTTAGGATGAGCAGTGGCTAGAAGGCATGGACTTAGGAGGCCCCATGAAGCCTAGAGCAAATCAATCCAAAGAAGGAAAGAAAGAATTGAAGACCCCATAATATATATTTTACTTGTAAAATTTAATTGTAATTTAGGTTGTTTAAGGGTAGAGCTTGGCTACCTAATTTTTTTTCTTTCCCAAGGTGTATGGTGGTACTTGGCCATACTGACCTTTTTATTATTTCACTAATTTTGAAGTGTTTAGTTTATGCAATAGAAATGGCATGCTTCCTATAGGTTTCTTAAAGTTTGATATTTTGATGTGTGGCTTGGATGCAATAGGCTCTTTAGGATAAAATTAAATTTTCTACTCTCACTAAATAACTCATAACTAAATTCTAATATAACCAACAACCTCACTTTCCTAGCTTTTAATCAAGATAATAAAAGATTTACAACCCCTTAGCTAAATGGTTGTATACTATAACAATATGGATGTCATATTATTTCACTCTTGAATAGAGAGGATCTCCACTTTTTCATGAAAGGGGACATGCTTGAACTTTGAGAGTAGTCCCTTGTAGTGAAGAACACCTCTTTCTTGCTAATTTAGCTCACAACTCAATTCATCATGTATCTAGGCATAATTATCCCAAGCCTTGGTCCAAATTAATGTATCAAAATGGTTTAAAAATTGGTAAATTTTGCATTAATCTAAGTCATATTTTTATACCAATCATGATCTAGTTTTTTATGGAGTAAGTTTAGAAATCTAGCTTCCTTCTTAATTAAATAATAGCCTAACTTTCCTACATCTACATAAGATCGACCTACATGGTTTTAAAGCTTAGAGGTGTTAGCTAGTAGCATCTCCAAGCAGTTGTAAGTCCAGAAAGTCGGATGTGTTTACTCTCTCATATGGAGGTAAACCAATATATCTCATTCCCCCCCGATTAGATTTAAGTCATGCTTCTAGCTAATGCTAAAGCATTTTAAACATAGGTTCTAAGACAACTTGTTTCTCTTTTGCTACAAGTATAAGTCATTTCTTAGGCATCTTTATAATGCTTGTGTTATTGGGTTATAAATCTTAGCACTCTAATAAAATTTTAACTTAAAAAAAATAAATTCTCCTCTTCAAAAATATAAAGCCTCATCATAGGGTTGATTGGAGTATTCACTAGGCTTCCTAGTATCTTGGATGCTCCCTACTTATCTTCATTTGAAATTCATGAATAAGTCTTCCATTTGAACTCCTTCCATTTGATTTCCAAAAATAACCAAACCTTTGATAGTCTAACCTTGAAATCTTTGGAGACATTTATTGACTTAATCAAGAGTATTCTTAGAGAATTTATATTTCCTAAGATGTAATTAACTATGGAAGCTTGCTTTCATAGGGAACTAAAGTATATGACATAACATAAACTCTACTTTACTTATCCATATAAAGCGGGGAAAGATCTCTATTATATGTAGACCCATTTATCTTAGGAGTCTTTATTAGGTGATTAAGTCTATTATAAGATGATATTTCTATCTTGTGAGATACATCATACCTTAATGTCGCACGAGCACTTCAATATATACTCCCTAAGATATGTGTGGACTCTTTACGACTCCAAATTAAAACACCACACCACTGGTTATTTTAAATCCCATAACACTAATCCTAATCCTATTATAAAAGTTACATCTTTATGAAAAATAAAATCAACTACCCCTGCAAAATAAATATTAGTGAAATAAATATATAAACTAAATAATTATATTTCACACATTTGGACTTAACACCCTGCACTTGGGTAGCCAAGGCTATATGTCCTAATTGGATTATGCTTTGGGACTTAAGTAGCACCTAAAAGTAAGAACATTTATATTCATTTATTATTATAGCAGTCCCTCAAGCATAATTCCATAAGACATCATTAGGCTAACAACAATCTAACATCTAGTCTGTACAAAGAAACCTAACATATAGTCTAAAATATTACTTCACAAAATAAAACATATCACCACAACATACACCGGCCTAACCTAATACTAAGATCGATGACTTAGTATTCTAAGATGTGTGCTAAGGATTAGCGTGGTATGTCTTGATTGAGCTTTATAATTAGGATTTTCTAAAGTTTAGAATTGTTTAAATCATCCATTAAGGGTGGTATCACTTTAAGTCTTTTAGTAGCTTGATTGAGTTTTAACTTATGCCTTTTTTATTATGTTTACTTCATACTTAGCGTCTAATCATTATGAAGAGAGGAAGAGACTTAACTCTTTCATCCCTAACCAAATATTGAATTTTAAAGATAGGTTATTATTGCTTTAACTTTCTCAATATATTATTCATGAATTTTATTTGAGCCTAAGTTTAGATTAGCCTTAATAAATCTTATCCAAACATGAAAGGAATTTTAAGACCAATGAAATTGAGTCACCATCACATGAATAATACTTCATTACTTCCCTTCATTATCAGTAAGATCCACATTATTTTCTTTTCAGTCTCTTTAATATATTTATATATATATATATATATACATGTAATGTACTCATATTTTTGCACACTTAATGAATTTTGATGCAATATTTTGATATAAAAAAGGAATTTCATCTTATATTTAAGCATATGCGAACATGTATAAGGAATTTAAGCAAGTATGTGTAATTATTAAGCTAGGGAAGTGAGATTATCTAAGACCTCCTTAGGGCTACTTAAAGCCTTGCGTTTCCAGGATGTCCACACTATATATTTTCCAATTCAAATACACATAAGCATGCACCTGAACACAGAAATGATGAAAATATTTTATGTAAATATCTTTTACCTATGTAAAGCTTAATGGTAAAAAGAAAAGGGTTTTACTTTATGTTCTAATGTATGCACACACATAAATGAAATTAAGCAAGTACATGTCATAGTTAAACCAGGGAAGTAGGTTATCTAAGACATCCTTAAGGCTACTTAAAGCCTCTATTTTGGGATGTCCATTCTATATACTTTTCAATTCAAATACATGAATACATAAATATGAACATAAGAATAAAACTATCATTTGCCATCTTTTGATTACAAGTAAATGAACATTTCATTTTCACATAATTATTTAATAATAAGCATTGATTTAAGCTTCAAATCATTTAATTCATAACTGACATATAGTTTCAAAATAGTTTGAGATTTATTAATGATAATAGACACATAATATGATAACATTTATCCAACTCATTTAATTTAAATTCAATCATATTATTTTAATTTTAAAACATGAATATATGAAGCACATGACAAGCATATTTATGATTATTTCATTAGAATTTAAGCACAATTAAGTTAGATAAACATCCTTTAAAGCTAATCAAAGTTTCTTAATGCTTAATTTTAATATTCAAGTTGTTAAGAACCTAAAGAAGAGAAAGCAATACTTAGAATTTACTCCATTCCATGTTGGTTATTTAAGATGTTAAAGGAAGGAAATTAGACATATTTTATGAATTAATTAAGTTTAATATTAATTATATCCAATTGATCACCCTTCTCAAGACCTCTTAATTTGATTAACTACCTAAACATGAACCTTCAATGAAATTCTTTAGAAAAATAAAATTTACAATGCACCTAAAGAGATCTAATGCAATTAGCTCATATTTAAGAATTAATTAAATTAAAGAACAAAAATATTTAAGATAAATACTCTTATGATTTTCCTACACAAATAAGAAAATCATAATATCTTTAATGACTCTTTGTTATTAAACACATAAATGAATTGGGTTGCACTTGGGTTTCTTTAATTGATTTTACTTAGATTTCATTATTAATTTTTTAATTTACTCTTAAGAGTATACATTTTACTTTAACCCTTTAAGAGTATACATTTGAAAATAATTAAGAGAGGGGGTCTTAATTATTTCTTATGTTACTCCACTGTTTACATTAACTAATTAACATTAATTACCCAATTTTACTGTTCAGTAATTTTAATAATTGTTAAATTATTAAAAGAGGGTAAGTAGGACTGAAAATTTTAAAATTTTCAAACCACAACAAATAATTTTGAGAAAAATATAGAAGGCAGAGGACATCTCATGGAATCAACATGTCAAATTTGGAATTAATTAGCCAAGTAATTTTACCTTAATTAAGGTAATTAGCCTACAACTCATACTCTAATTAAACACTAGCCATTAAACATTAATTAGGGATTTTATTTTTATTAAATTCTTCTCTATCTAAGCTTTCCAAAATAAGTTTATTTGTATTTTTTTATTTTTCTACAATTAGTTATGATTTTGAAGTTTTGACTATTTAATTATATTTTAAACCTAATTAAGTTATTTTAAACCATCGACGCCACATGGATGCTAATGTGACATCACTTTCCCTATGGCACTGTGGTGTTGGTTGTTTAAAACATTTGACATGGCTACTGACTCAGCGGCGGTGGATGCAGTTTCATTTTGGTCGTCTAATCTTAGATGAGGTGGTCGAGATTCATCCCATGATTATAAAGGAATTAAATCAAGATTTCTAGCATGATTAATCATGACGTCCATTCTAATCACATGGAATGGATGGCCGGTGATCCATAGTCTTACGAGCGCAAGAAGACGGACACCGTCTGCCTTCTACCACTCGATCTCAACTCACCGGAGCATATTTGACGGCGGAGTCGAATCCAAAATGATCAAGAAAGAGATCTAAGAAGATCCTATGATGAAAATCACATGAAATCACATTTTATTTCAAAAAAGACCAACACCTAATGGCCAAATCTATAATTGATAGATTTTTACCTTGCCTGATCTAGAGACTGGTGGTTCATCGATAGAGGTAGCTTCATCTTTAAGAGATAAAGCCCTGTTGAGAACATCTCGTGCTGCCTCCTTGTTGATTGATTTATGGACCAAACACTGTTGTGGAAGTCGCCGAAGTTAGTCTAGGGATACCTTTGGGTGGTCGAATTGATCGAGAATCAATTGATTTTCATTCACTAGAGTGTGGTGAAGGAGTGGAGAAAGTTAAATTTATTTTGGTGGAGATTTGGTGATGTTGGATAGACGGAGCTTTCAAGTGTAGGTGGAGCTTAGTCTCGCAGGAGATGAGGTGCAGGTCGAGCTCGAGAGAAAGTTCGGGACTATGCGGAATGCTCTTGAGAATATCTCTATTGAGTTTAAATGGATGGGGAGGAGTATACTCTCCTCCTTAATTGGACCAAGGGCTCAGATTGGCTCAGTATTTGGCAGTTATCTGGCCAGAGTAGGTGGCTAGAGATAGCAGGGGACTATAGAGGGGGAAGTATGTGAGAGGTTGAGGGAGTGTAGTGGGCTATCATGGAGTTCACACTCCTCCTTATGTGAAACACCCTCTCTTGGTCAAAGGTTGAATCCAATAGTATTGGGTTAGGTTGGGTCAATGCTCCTCTGTCCAAGAAAGGCCAAGATGGCTACCAAGGCATGGGGAGGTGGAGAACCCTTATAAATTGAAATTTTGTCTCATATGGAGGGCTTGGTTCAATGGGTTTGACCTAACACAGGTTCACCATGGGTTGGGCCCACTTGGGAAAGTCCATGGTGACCCAAGGATAAGTCATGCCAAGTTTGGTTTGGACTTGATTTGGTTGGGTTTGACTTAATTTGATTCATGTAGGTCAAATGGGCTCAATTGGGCTAAGTTGACCATTTTGACCAAATTGGGTCAAAGTGGAAGCTTGGTTAAGTTTAATTAGTCATTTGAAATGAGTTAGTGTAATTGATTTGATTCAATTTGGGTTAAATGGGTCATATTGACCAATTTGACCAAATTGGTCAAATTGACTTGAGCATAGGTTAGATCCATATTCTATTCATCATTAGTGATTGATTGGAGGAGTTGATTTGAATTGATTTGGATTAGGGAGTGATTTGGTTCAATTTGACTCTTTAGGTCAAATTAGGCTAAATAGGTCAATTGGGTGGGGTTGACCAAATTGGGTTTAATTGAAGGTTGGGTATTGTCCAACATCTAATTGGTGTTTGAGTAGAAGTTTTGGTTTCAACCAATTTGATTTAGGATTTGTTTTTGCCCACTTTGGCCCATTAGGTCAAATTGGGTCAACTTGGGTCAAGAGAAAAACTTGGCTTGGTTAGGTTCAATTGGCTTAAATTGGTGGTTGAGTCATGTTCAATATTCAATTTGTGGTTGATGAGAGTCATTAGTTGCAATTAATTTGGCTTAGAATATAATTTGGCTCAATTCGTCCCCCTAGGTCACTTTGGGTCAACTTGGGTTAAAGGGCCAAATTGGCCTAGTTAAGTCTAATTAATTATAGTGGAGTGTTTAATAGTGATCTATAATCATCAATGAAAAGATTGGGTAGCTTGGTTTGATCTAATGGGAGTTTGGTTGAGGTTTGGTTTAATTGGGCTTTTTAGGTCACTTTGGGTTAAGTGATTTGGTTAAGTCAATTTGAATTAATTGAGGCTATGGATGGTTAAAATATATTCAATGATGAATTTGAAGTTGATTGGTGGCTTTGACTGCAATTGATTTGGGTTTGATTTGGTTATGGCTGATTTGAACCTTTTAGGTCAAATGGGCCAACTTGGGTTACTTAAGTCTAATTGATTTAATCGGCTTGATTGCAAGTGTTAGAATATTTTAAATGATCCATTGAATAATTAGAATGATTGAGAGAATTGAATTGAGTTTGGTTGGCTTGGATTAATTTGAAAGGAGCTACATAATTGAAGTGGGTTAACTTGGGTTAAGATTCAAATTAACTTGGCTTGGAGCATGGATTGAAAATCAAATTCAATCTAGGTCAATTGCTTAGCTTGGGGTTGAGGTTTCAATGATTTGGTTTAGGTTCAAATGAATTGATGGGTATGACTGTTAATTTAGGCCCTAGGGTAGGTGAAGCCTACTTGCCCTAAGATAAGCTCTAGACCTAGGGTCATGCCCTACAAGTCTCTAAGCTTGGGTTTAATGTCCCCTTAACTATTAGAAGTGTCCTAGATCTAAGGAAACCTAACTATCTAGAAAAATCCTAGACCAAGTATGGGAGTGACCAATCCTCCCTCCAAAAGTGAGGTCAACAGTACTATTCATCATAGTCGATAACTATGTGTTTTATTAATTTACCTAAAGTTTGGTTTGTATTAGTTTAATTTTCCTTAATTAACCCATATGGAACCTATTGGGTCAATGGGATAGTTTGACTTATTTTGAGGGGTCAAATCCATTTTGGTTGAACTAAAGAAACTCTCTTAAGACCCATTGAAATAATCATTATTAAGGATTTGAGGTGATTCTCTCATATGATGGACTTAATTCCATCATGAATATGGGTACCCTTATTTGGACCAAAAAGTGGACCAATTAGCACATTTTATTAAATGGATCATCTTGGAGAGGTCAAATAAATTTAGGTTGAATTAAGCATTTGTAAATGACATCCTTGGTTGCAACCATTCTCAAAATTTTGATTGAGTATCATGATTAAGTTGCTTCAATCAAGCACCAAAAGTGAGTACTTTCCTTAATGGGTGTAAATACTTTATTTAGCCAGTTGAATTTGGGTCATAATGTAATTTTACAAATGATGTTTGGACTATATTTTTAAATATTTATTGGAATTCACATATCCAATTGGTCGAGCCGATTTCAAGGTTAATGCCAATTTGACCAATTTGGCCTTATTGTGTGAATTTGGATCAATGGAGTTGACTTGAATTCAATTGAGTTGATTAATAGACCAAATATTTACATTAAAGTATTTTATTACATGGACATATTCATTGGTTAATTCTGAGTGTTCAATGAGAAGTATATGAATTTGAGCGCAATTTAAGCATAAGGTTGACCTAAGTTACATTAACTTTGAATTTTCTTGGTCTTTGGTTAACTAGACACATATCTAGAAATTCTAGTGGTTATTAAATTTATAACCAAGCTAAGAACATCCTAGGATTTTGTTTCAAGGGCAATGGACCAATAAGGTTGATTAGGGTTGTCACTTGAATTAGGACTCAAATGGGATAAGTGTAGGTGGAAATCTTTGATTCAACTATAAGTCAAATTTTTTAGATTAATTTTGAGAATGTTCAAGCTAGTTCTCAGACTCTTATGATCAACTATATAAATAATTGAATCAATAAGAGGATTGTTTGCTTAAGATCAACACTTAAATCTACTAGAAAAAAGTATGACTTAAGTTGTGAGAAAGGTCTACTCTAAAGCTAATTAGAGTCAAACATATGATGTAGGAATGATTTACAAGTGACCCTCCTATATGATTTAATCCTAAGAGTTCACTAGAATCAACTTAATAGGTTAGGTGAGGTTAAGGCTTTTAATATTTAAAGAGGATATAGAGTTATGTCCTATTGATATTTTTGATATCAACAATGTCATGGATGCTTAATTTATTTTGATAAGTGAACTTCATAATTTATGTATCAAGTGAGAAAAAAAACTTTAAAACTGAATAAAAAATAAGAAATTTAAAAAAAGAACTTATTATGAGAACTTAAGAATTGTATTTTATTAAAAAAATATGAGTTTGAATTTATAAATATTATTCTATGTGACAAATTTTCACCAAACCCCACATAGGTCAATGCTGGATTAGAAGTAATCAATTTATTGAAAATCATGATTTTTATGAAATATTGTGAATTAATTAAATGGTAAGTAGTGAATGAAATATTTGGATAATTGAAAAAATGTTTGTAAATTTGGTTCTAATTCACTTGGGAGTAAACTGGTTTAAACATTTCGTGTTTGTAGATGAACATGTAAGCGGAGAGAAAGTTAAAAAATAATAATAATAAAAGTTTAATTTTTGTCTCTATTTTTTAAATGTATTATCATTCCCCATTGGCATCTCCAGTAGTGACAAATATGGCCATTAACATAATTTAGAGTATACAAAAAACTTAACATCCCTTAATATATGTGTGCAGGTAGAGACATTGCACAGGTATCAAGTACACGTGAATAAATTTTAAAAATTATAATATAAACAAAAATTTGCATATTTTATTTTAAATAAAAAATATATATATAATTATAAGTAAGAATAATATAATTGATTTATAAGAGAGAGTTTTAACAAATTTTATATTGCATTTGTTTTAACGATAAAATATAATACAATTAAATGGAGATTCAATTGTATACAAACTAAAATTTATTACTGAGACTTAATATATAAACCATTAATTCAAATACATATTAATCCCAACTTTAAAAAATTTCATGCATTAATGATTAAATATAATATAAAAATAAGAAAAAAATGGTTTAATTTATTAATATTTTTTGATAAATTGTAGTTCTTCATAAGAAATAAATTATCAAAATTTAATAAAAATGTATTGTCAGATTTTACCAAAAATGTTTAAGATTTCTTATTGATAGAAATAATTAATTATAAAAGAGAAATAATAGGTGAGCATATAACACTAAATAAATATAATAAAATTTATAATTAATCAATGTGAAGGTTAATTTAAAATATAATCATGTGAAGGTTAATATATTTTAAATTATTATATCATTGAAACATACATTTATTTAATATATTTTATGATAAAGATATAAACTACTTATCAAAATATATGAAAAAGTAATAAATAATATAGATGTATAAATGATTGATTTTACATTGATAAAAACATTATGTACTTATGATACATGACAACACAACTAATCATAATTTAAAGACATAAATAAAAGATTAAATTGTTAATTATAAAAATAAGTAAAGTAAAAGATTATGTAAATAAGAAAATAATAATGAAAATCAAGTATATTGACTTGATAAAATTATATTGTAAAATAAATTTACTTTTTTCAATAAATGAGTTTTAGGCTTTCTCTAATTTGATTTTTTAGATTTTTTATCAAAGTTCTTTTTTGATTGAACTATGAGTCTATGTAGAGATATATTCCCATAAATATTATCTTGTGACTTAATTGTAAAAGTGTAAGGGGGAACCAATGAATTTTATGAGAAATTCTTTTATACTAAGTGTTTGATTCCTGCAAAATAAAAATAAAATAAATAAATTACAAAATATAATATATTATTTAAAAAATTAAAATTAAGTTAATATTACTTCTAAATTTTGTAATTTTATAACTAGCATGTCAATAATATCTTCGGCCTCATCATCAAATAGTGTAAATATTGAATTTAATATTGCTTCTTCAACATCTAATTTAATAAAGTATCTATTTGAAAAAAAAAATCAGTATAAGAAACATACTAAATATTAAAAATAAAGTATATTAATTTTATAAATTAATTACCTCAAATTATATTCTACATTGTTATTTGAACACTTAGTATATTCCACAGAATCTTTCATTATAATTACCTTTGATTTACGTATTATATGTATTATATCAAAAGTTTCCTTCTTCTTTTATTTCTTTTATAGACACCATTGTATCATAATATGTGATATAGTAAAAATATAAATAAGTTATAGTTATTATTAAAAAAATATGCATACTATTGACAGTGTGAAACTTATAATTTTAAATATGTAATTATTATAAAAATTTATAAAAAAATTTTATACATCTATAAATTTAAGAATATCATATCATTAAAATATTTCCCAACAATTGATTTTCTAAGATTATTGAAAACTCGTCTTTTATTTCTTCTAATTATCGGGCTTGTATTGTAGCCAATGCTTCCCATAACTTCAATGTAAATAACTCATACCGGAAGCACAAAAAATATTATAGATTGATTTTTTTCTTAAATTTGTAATTTAAATATCTTATATTAATCCAAAAACTTGTAGGTCCCTTCTAATAATTTTTTTATCCGTCTATCTATAGACCATTATAAACAATAGGAGAATATATATTTTAAAGATTAATAAAATATTTATTGATATTATGAATTTCATATGAGAAGAAAGAAAATGTAACAAAATAATTGAAATACTTATGTGAAGGTGAATTGGATTTGACTTGATGTCTAATATTGATGATTATTTAATAAATGATATATATATGTAGATTATTTAATATAATCACAAATTTGTCATTGACATTAAAAAAAAATTTGTTTATATTTTTTAATTATCCATTTAAAATCACATATACTTTGCTAATATCCCCTACATTAGTAAACTTATGAATAATATCATTGAATATTATTGCCTGTATCTTTGAACCTATTCGTAAAACAAGAGAAGTCAATGAAATTAAAGTTAAATATTAAAAATTATTAGTTTTAAAGAATAAAATATCATTCATTACTAACTAAATTGTATATAATAATATGATAAAATTCAAAAATATTTTAAAATAATTAATTACCTGTACATTCATCAAAGTAACTTTTTGGATCTTTCTTTAACTGATTTAAAATTTTATATATTTTTTTAGTTACTAAATGTTTGCAACCAAAAAAAATAAACAATAATGAAAAATGAACATCTTGACTCTAGCACTACGGTGCTGCAAACTCGGCGCCTAGGAGCTAGCTCTGCTGTATTTAAGTTTAAAAAGTTTGAAAAACACCAATTACTTCTACTAATAGCCATCCCCTCAGCGATAACTGCCCGAGGGGAGAGTGGGAGCAGTTGAGAGCCAAATCCTATAAGAAGAGAAGGGTTGACTCTCCTTCTTCTTCTTCTTCTTCTTCTTCTTCTTCTTTCATTTTTCTGCCCATACTCTCTTCCCTCTCACTGCTATGGATTCGTTCCAAGTTCCTCTTGTTGCACGATTTTCTCATTATGTAAGGCAAGATTCCATGTAAAACTTTGAATGAAATGTCTCTTTTATATCATTCCTCACTCTATAAGAAAATCTTGAAGAATTCCATCATTAATCTTAGATCTGGTGCCAAAATAAAGACCTCCATCCATCGATCATGGATCTGGAGTAAGGGAGAAGAACATAGCCACGTTAAATATAAAATTTTAGTCATTGATAAGATGAAATGCTATCAAAATCAAGATTAAATTGGACTTTAACACACTAAAATATAAATTTAAATGTCCAAGACCTTCACCATCGAACTTGGTTCCAACATGAGATGAAAAAAAAAACTCTCCCTCCATTGATCTTGGATCTAAAGCAAAGAAGAAGAATGCATTTTGTAATAAAATATTTTAAAAACTAGCATTGCTAAGTCATTATGCCACCAATTTTTTTGAAAATCATCAAATCACATAAGAAAATTGTCAAGGAATAGAGTCTTCCGACTCATAGTTCCATGACGCTGCTCCCTAGCATCGAGGTGTTGAGCTCTCACAAATTTGAACCATTTGTGCTTTGGTTTGTAGCCGCAATGCTGTTCTATGGCACCAAATTGATAATGCTAGTGATGGGGTGCTTAATCTTGGCATCACAGTGATGCCTTTTCAAGTTGTAAAATCAAAATATCCACTTGTCTTGCCACGATGCCGTCCTTAAAGCCCCAAGGTGTTGTGTCAACTTTGCAGCATTTAAGCACTATCACATATGATTTTTCAAGCCTTTGTTCTATCACTTAGCGCCATGGTGGTGCTTCTATAGTGTTGGGACATTGGCTTCTTGGTTTTTGAGATTCTCGGACGCTAGAAACTCCACATGCGAGTCCCATCCAATTAAGAAGATTACTTTGTTTGTCAAAATGAACATTTATTAATGCTTATTACTATTAATTGCATAATTGACCGGATCTGAAAATCAAGCCGGACATTAATAGAGTACCACAATGCTTTGACGCTGTGCCATGATGGTGGTCAAAATATATATTCTTTTTTGTTAAATGTGTCTACCATCCTGTCGGCCTTTGAACAGCTTTTTAACTAGCACTACGGAACTACTTTGACAGCGCCTTATGTTATTTTTTATGGTGCCTCAGCACTATGGCGTTGGGTTTACAATGCTGAAGCGCTATCCTCTCTGATTTTGAGACTTATGTTTTTTGTGATGGCCTAAGGCGTCGGCTCACCCGTGCCAAGGGGTTGAGCTTTAGACATTGAAGCACCAATTTCCCGGTTCCATGGCACTGAATCCCTAGCATTGTGATGCTGCTTATACAACATTGAGGCACTATCCCTAGATATAAAAAAAAAGAATCAAATCAAACAACTTTCTATTTGCCATGTGAACAACCCTATAATTTTGACATTCTCAAGGGATGTAAGCCCAATTTATTCGTTTGACATGCAAACATTTCTAATTTTAGCATTCCAAAGGGATGTAAGTTCAATCTTCTCATTTACAATGCAAACACCTGAACTTATTATCATTCACAAGGAATGTAAGACCAATCTATTCATTCGTCATACAAATATTTCTAATTTTGGCATTCCAAAGGGATGTAAGTCCAATCTTCTCATTTTCTATGCAAACTCCTGAACCTATTGGCATTTCCAAGGGATGTAAGCCCAATCTATTCATTTGTTGTGTGAACATTTCTAATTTTGGCATTCCAAGGATTTAATTCCAATCTTTTTGTTTGCTATGCAAACACCTAAATCTATTGGCATTCCAAAGGAATGTAAGTCCAATATTTTTGTTTGTTATGCAAACACCTAAACCTATTGGCATTCTAAAGGGATGTAATCTTTATTTTCTATGCAAACACCTAAATCTACTAGTTTTCCAATAGATGTAAGCTCAGTCATCTATCTGTCATGCGAACTCCAAGATAATTTCAGCATTCTAATGGGTGTACGCCCTACATATGTCTGCAAAGTAGACTTCATTGAATTATTGGATAAACTTATAAATTAAATTTACCCTTAATTCACTAAACACCTACACAACACTTCTAGTCTTCTCAGGTTATTTGAGATGACTCAACCTATGGCTACTAATCAGAGTCCCTTAACATTATAACTAATAGCCCTTGATGTTGGTAGATTGGAACGATGACAGTCTTAAGATGACAGAACCATGAGATCTTGATCGGGACTACCCTCCCATTTTTCTTAGACAGTCATTCACATCACACCTCAAGACACCAACATATGATAAATATGTCTATTTTCAACCTTAATCAAAAATAGCTCTCTTATTGCGATAAAATGGATAATTAACCATGAATACTTGTGTTCATAGGAAGTAGAACTCATATCTAAATAAATCTTAATATAATGTTAGGGAAACTTTGCTTGAATATATATCAATCTGCCTCATGAAGAATGAACTTTCCAAATCATCCTAAAAAGATGGCAGGAGGTTTGCAAGGGCATTTTTCCTAAGCGATCACTGAAATTTTTATGATATAGTAACATTAATACAATGATAACTGAGGGATCATATATGAAGAATCCATAAATATTGACTTATCATAAAATTATAAAGAAGTTAGTGATGTAAACTTATGCTAAAGAAATGAAAAAGTATAGTTATATTTCAATTAAAAAATAATTTAAAAAAAATTCATATCAATAAAGATTACAACTTATTTATATACCTAAAAATTATTGAGAAGATATTAGTATATATTTGTATATGATATTTCTTATATAATGACCTTATTTTAATGCATATTTATCTATTATGATAAATAATTTTGTATTATTCATTGAAATTCCTTTGGATAGTTCAATTTAGAATTGTCCATGTGAGAATATATATTGAAGAAGATATATTCCAATATAAGGCATTGTTTGACCTTTCGACTTGTTGATTGTCATTACAAAATACAGATATACTGAAAATTATTTTGTTTAAATTTGAACGGCAAAGTTTCATCCTCGCTTGGATATAATGCATTCTTGAGATGAACATAATTTGCCTAAGAATTGACCAATTAATATTCCTATAAGAATAACATTTTCTTTAAATGATTTACAAATCATTCTTATTTCTTTGCATAATCCATTTGAATGATCTAAATTTCTTAATAGCATTGTCAGGCAATTTTTCTTGAGAATAAGTCGATGTGGAGGAAGTCCAATAGGTGTCAATGAGTTTAGAAATTCAACTTTATAAAGATTAAGTTTGTCATCAATAACACTATCAAAACTAAAGTAAATTTCTTTATTTCTTGGAATATATTTTATGAGCTTTTGTTTTATCTTATTAACATACTTATTTTTTGTTGCTAAGATGGATCTTTTCATAATGTATTCAATTGATATAGCATTTTTATACAAACAATAAAATATATCATTTATTAATAAACCTTTGAAGCTTCATTACTCACATAAGTTATTATCATATCATCTAGAATCTTTACTAATCCAATTTCAATTTTTGGTTCAACTTATATCATTTATTTTCTCTTGAGAAATGATTTACATTAGGTTGGGGATTATGTTAATATCTTCACTTGGTGGAATGACATTTAATTCTTACATTATCTCTCTCTTTCAAATTTTTTCATCTTTTGTAAATGGAACAATGCTTTCTTAAGGCAATTTAGGTAGATCAAAGTCATATATGCACTTACCCAATCTCTCAATAAATAAATTGATGCTCAATAAAGTTTTTTATCAGAGATAATTCTTTAGAAAGAATACAATTATTTTGATGATACTGAGACAAATAATTATAATAGTTATCCTATAGTTGATGTATATTTGTTAGCTCACTGTAAATTAGAATAATAGCAAATATATGTCGTAATTCAAATGGCATTTGAAAATTGGATGCATCATTTAAACATTTTGAAATATAGTTATTGGTTTCCAACAAACCATGCTTCTTAGTAGCTTCTTTAAATGTGAAACATTATATTCATTATACTTTTAATAAATTAGTAAATGATATTGGTCTATAAATATGATTTAATAAGATTCTCAAATAATATTTTTCACCATTTGATGAAATTGTAGTGTTTATATGATCAAATTGCTCAAACTTTTATCTTCTTTACAAATTTTTCTTGTCTTATCTTATGCATATTTTTCTAGAATTTCTCTATATAAATATTTCCTTGCCTCTAAATCTCTTTTATTTAGCTCAAAAAAATTTGTCAACATAGTTTTTTAACATTATTGAATCATAATAAATCACATAATTTTGATTTTCTTTATAGTATATGGCCTGCATGTCTCTGAAATATAATTGTAAATTACACACTAATGAATATATCTCATTTAAATCAAATTCAAATAGTCTCCATAATACTTCTAGTGCTGATACCCATCTTTCATCTTCATACTATTAGATCTCAGCAATTTTTTTTTCTCTACTTTGTTGTGAAATTGAAATTGAAACTTCATCATGACCTTTATAAATGTACTTATAGGCATGTTTTATTGCTTTTATGCTCGAACATGTCTCAACATTAATGTGACAATCATATTTAGATTATAAATATGGATTATAAGGAACAACCCAATGATTATCTAAAATATAATTTCTTACTTTAACTTTTTGTTCATCATTTCTTCTATGATAAATTGGATATGAGTCATCACTTATTGATCTTTGACATACTTATTTTTATGAAATCTCTTTTTCAAACATGAGTTTTTTTCTTATTAAAGCGTCCACATGGACCATGCATCATTTGTTTTATCCACCATACTTATTTTGAAGATATAATTCTATCAAATTGTTCTTGCATTGTTATCTTAAATCTACTCTTTAGAATTATAAAAAAATGTGCATGTGAATTTTTGAAACTCTAAAACATACACATGAGCATCTATAAATTCAAAATTGACTTCAAATAATTGTTCTTTCAAATATTATATTTTAGCTCTGAAAATACGTGTTGTTGTTAAATCTAATCTATCTTGTGTAGTTTAGCTTATTTTAAACTTGTTTTGTATTTCTACCAATTTAAGATTACATGTAATTGTTATCAATAAGTTTGACTTTTCAAAATATTGAACAAGAGCAATTGTATCTAAACTAATCATTATTAGTAATCCTTAAATCTAATCAATTGTTATAAACAAGTTTGACGTCTCATATCACTTGGTCCTTCGAAGAATGAAGTAGGCAGAATAATTTTTTGGCCAACATTATTACTCAATATTTCTCTAGATGTTATAGTATCAACTAATCATTTATATAGCTCAAATCTATCATATGTTGATTTCTCTTATAAAAATTAAAACAACTTCTCTCAATTTTCACATAAATATCAATAACATACTCATGTAATAACCTACCATAATATAAAATAATTGATTTATCATTTTGACAAATTTGAATTGAAACTAAAATATTCTTTACATGAAACTTGGTGTTTTGTAGATTTTATAATTTCTATAAGAGAAATAAATATGATTAATAATAATAACTAATCATTATACATATTTTAATAAGATGTATATAAATAATAGCTATCATTTTCTTCTTGGTTAAAGACAGCTTCCTCTATTTAGAAAGAAAAGTGGATATCGTAAATGATCATAACATCCAAAATAGTGTTTAATTTTTAGATATTCTCCAGAATATGAAGTTAGAATGATATCACATTCTACTATATTTGCTGAACTTTCTCCTTCAATCCAAATTGTTACTACTTGGGATGTATTCAGAGCATTATAAACCCTATGATCTATTATTACATTAGTTTTTATTTTATTTTTTTTAAATTTCCTAATGCTCCTTTATTGCTCGGAGATCTAAAGAATTGAGCATATCCATTAGTTTTTTAATTAAATATTCTGAAAGATTCAAGTCATCAATGGCATTCAATAAATTATTTGCTTTAGAATTAGTATTTTATATATATATATATATATATATATATATAGTATGAGCCATTTGATCCATTGTCATTGAGCTCTAAATGTATATACTCTTTATCTTGAATTTGCTAATTCTTCATTTATATGAGGTTCAAATGATGTGAATGTAAATATGTTACTATATTCTCTAATCTTACTTCTATATTCATGTGATTCACTTGAATTGGAGGTGAATAACTCATACAATTATTTTGGAACATTAGTAGATGCTAGTATGACCTCCCCATAATGTCAGTGGTTCAAAGTGAAATATTCTTGTATTAGAATATGAACAAAAAATGTTGTTTTTCAAGAATATGTAAATCTGAAAAACTTGAACTATATTCTATAAACACATCTTCGAGATTTGTCACTTGTACATCTATTTAAGTTTATTTAGCCTAATGATTTTGAAGTGGTTGCAATACATGCAATTTTAAAATTTGAATCCTCCTTTCTTCTCTTCCTAACATACATGTTGGAATAATTATTTAGATTTTCAATATAACTTATTGCATGATAAGAAGAAAATTGGTAAAATATAAGCTCTTCTTCTAAGATAATGAGGAGTTAAGAAAATATTAATTTAATAATCATCTATGGTGTTCTCAATTTGTAAGGCAAAAAAAAAATATAATTTATATATGTCATAGTGTTGAATTAATTAAATATACATATTTTCAAAACAGAAATATTAGGATCTCATTTTGTCATCTCATAATCTTGTCTATTAAATATTAATGAGTGTACATAAAGTTTGAATTCTATATATCTATCAACTTTTAAATTTGTGACTGAAGAATTATCTATTTAGTTAATCATGCTAAGGTATTGTTGGATTTGTTGAGCTTTGATAATCCTAGTTTACTTTAATTATATTTAGAGTTTAGTCCTCAAATTTAAAAAAATATAATATAATAAATTATCCAAAAATATTTAAGATATTCAACATTAAGGAAATGCTTTCATATGTCTATACAAACCATTAAACGGTACAATAGGGAAACAATTCCTCACAAGCAACAACTTTGGTGATTTGAATAAGATAAGCCATTGACTTAAATCTATTAAGTTAATCAAACCTTTTTTTTTTCTTTTTTTTACTCAGAGAGAGAGAGAGAGAGAGAGAGAGAGAGAGAGAGAGAGTACATTTGACAACCTATTTTAAAATAAATAAATTTGTGGTCTATGTAAAATTAGCTTAATTAGTATATGGACAATGTTAGACCAATTAAGTATTTATTTAAGAAAATTATGATTCAAAAGCATAAACAACTCTAAAAAAGTGAGAATTTTGAAGATAAAAAGAAAATTTTAGGAGTGTGGGCTATTTCAAGACATCAATGATAACCTGAATACAAGGATCACTAAGACATATTAATAACAAATTAAACATTAACATCATATAAGTTATTTATTATAATTATTTACCTACTAACTTATCTAAATTCTTACATTTCCTTATCATCATGCACCCCTTCAAATTTGGCCTTATTCTCAAGACTAAATGGAACAAAATACATGCACTCATGATGAAGCTTTAAGCCATGAAAATTAGGTAATAATTTTGGCAAAAGTGTATGAGGTAAGCAATCGTTGAACCACACTTTCTTAAGATAATTCATTGGTATCAATGGAGGAGATAACTATTTTTCAAGTTGAACTTTCATTTCTTACGTGATTAGAGTCCTTATAGTCTAATATATGTTCTATAAATTACAAAGAATATAAAATTTGATGGAGGAATATAAAATACTTGTACTTTCATTTGAATCAAAAATAAGATCAATGATGTCTTGCCTTTATTGATGACTCTAATGTCTTATAAACTCTTATTATTGATTATTGAATTAAAAATTCACATGCAACAATCAAAGTATTAAAATATCGCATTAAAATCAGATAAAATTTTATTAAATTTTGATAATTTATGCAAGTCAATCAAAATTTACTCAAGCTCAAAATAAACAATTTTAACACTTCAAATATGTGTCGTGTATTTATATATATGGGACACTATATGTTTCATTATATACTGTGGTTATGCTGTAGTATTTATCTATCCTCGTAAATGGGACTAAAAATTAGTGGAGCGCCATATTGAGGATACAACATCATCAAGACAGTCGGTGCGTGAATATAATTAGGAGAAACACGAATCTTAAAGCACCGAATTAGTCCGGCAAGCGCCATCTTAGCCTCGAGCACGGCGAGCCCGCGGCCTATGCACGTGCGCTCCCCTAGCCCAAACGGCATGAAGGCGTTCACGTGCCGGGCCGCTCGGCTCACACCCCCCGCGAACCGGGCAGGATTGAACCGCTCCACATCCGGACCCCATAACCCCGCGTCGTGGTGCACTGCAATGATAGGAACCAAAATCTCGGTACCCCGCGGGACACGATACCCTCCCAGCTCCACGTCAGCTATCGCCCGCCGGATCGTCGCCACCACCGGCGGGTACAGCCGCAGTGTCTCCTTCACTATCATCTCCAGCTGTCACGACACCGAAACTCCGATACGTCAGAGAAAAACACGTTACGTTTCGGGATTCTGATCTCTTCTTATTAAGCACGTGAACGACGAATCAATTACCGTCTTAAGGTTAGGGATGTCGTCTTTGGAGGGGAGGTCACGTGAGCCGCAGAAGTGGCGGAGTTCGTCACGTGCGTGGTCCTGCCACTCTGGGTGCATGGCGAGGAGAACGGTGGCCCACGCCAGCAGATTGGTGGTGGTCTGTTTACCCGCGAAGAAGAAAGTCTTGCACTCTTCAACGATGTCGCCGACAATTATCCCGCCGCCGCCGGTGACGACAATTGCCCGAGCAAGTCCTTCGCCTCTCCCGTCGCCGCCTCTTCTCTCCGGCAATGGATTAACTTGAGAAGCTTTTCCTTTATTTCCTTGTCCAGCTTCCATCTTATCCGGTTCCTCTCCGTTGGTAAAAATCTATCAAATTCCATAGATTGATTTGAAAAAAGAAAAAAAAATCTAAACTTTGGATTTTATTTAAAGAGAATTAATCTAAGCTTTGAATTGGTCTTTATTTAATTTAAAGTTATATTGTTTAGATAGTATTTTTTAGTAATTTTTAAAAAAAAAAAATCTTAAATCCTCTCTCATTTCATGTCTCTATCTCATTGATATATTATTTTTATAACAATGATATGCATAAAAGCAATAAATAAATACTTTTAGGTTTGGATATGATAAAAACAATAAGAGGGTTGTAATGGTTAGACAATAATTAGGACTCATGACATTCTTTGTAAGGAAGAAAATATTATATAATTTATTAAAAAATTTTGAACACAAAATTTAAAAGGGATTTATATACATATCACACAATTCTTATATATTTATATATCTAACATCTAAATTTTAATTTTTACATATATAACACTCTAATCTTCAATATCATATCAAAAATATCATTTTATTCACTTTTTAAAAGCGAAATACACTTTTTTATGTATAAAAAAGTATTAGATAAATATTTAACTTTATATCTTAGATAAGTAAATACATAAAAATTATATGATATGTATATAAATCCCTCAAATTTAAAATAAATTAAGACCCACTGAAAAGTTTTGAATGAATTTACCCCGTGTTTTAAAATACCTGTAGCCAGGGATGAAGACTCGGTTAAAAGCCTCCGCAGCAAAAACCATGAGCTTCGCCTGCAACCTGAACACAGCCTTTCCCTCTTCGTAACTACGCCCGAACAAGATGCGAGTCACAGCTTCTTCTGTCATGTTCTGACACCAATCTGCCACATCCACCTCCACTTCTCCTTCACCGCCCTCTGCCGCCGCCGCAACCTTTTCCAGAATGCTAACCATCGTCTTCCCCACTGCAGGCATTAACATCTATAAGGGTATAACTTTTACATCTTCGAAAGGACAAACTAAAAAAAAGCATTCTAAGGTTGTTTAAAGCTATATATACTTTGAGGTTCTCCATGTGGAAAACAGGGGAGATGAGTTTCCGGTGCAGAGCCCATTTATGCCCGCTGAGATTAACCAGCCCGTCGCCCTCGAGCTGCCGAATGAGTGGATGGGATTCGTAGCGGTCGAAGAACTCTGCCTTCGAGACAAATATCTCGTGGATGAGCTCCGGGTCGGCAACGGTAAGCCGAGGCGTCGGGCCAAACCAGAGAAGAAAGGTTGAGCCTGAATCGCAATGCTTTTCTTTTTAAGTTACAGAGATGGAGACGAAGTTTAATAGAATGAAATAGAGAAGCGAATTACCATAGGCTTTCTTCCAGTGGGTGTAGAAGGAGAGAACGCGGGGGAGGATGTTGTGGGAGAAAGGAGGAGTCATGGGTTTGGTGGACGCGGCAAGCATTAGAGGGACTATTTCGGCGAGGTTGCCGAGTAGGAAGCGGTAGGGAGGGCCTAGGAGGCCTTGGTCGAAGAAGAATCGCTCGGTTTTCTTCGGTTTGAGCCATAGAAGATGGAAAGTTTTGAGAGTTATGTGAAGGAGAAAGAGGAAGACGGGGAGAAGGATGGCCGCCGCCGGCGGTCCGGAGAAGAGTGATGTGAAAATCATCGTTTTCTTCGCTTGTCTTGGATTTGTTGGCCTCTCTCTCTCTCTCTCTCTCTGTATTTATAACAGAGGCATGTACATGAGGATTTCAAAACGTTGACTTTACTTTGTTTAATAGAAAACAATAATGTATTAGATGCAAGCCAATTTTTTTTTAGAACCGCTTGAGCGAATTTAATCGTAAATTCATATTTATAATGCATGTACAAAAATTTAAATTCAAGACTTATTAGTTGAAAGCAAAAGTTATCAATCACTAAGCTAAAATTCAGATTTTAATATATATATATATATATATATATATGTATGATATGATCTTGAAAATTTCACTAGTTGAACTACAAATCTTGACGTAGAAAATAACTGACGCTAATCAAGACTAACCGATCAAGATTTATTATCAATCGACTTAAACACTGATGTTTATAATCAAATCGGCGTCGACGAGAATCTAATAAGCCCAAGATATCATAATTCGACATCATTTGAGCATTCAAATACACAAAATACATCATATGATCAAGGGATTTGAGTCCGATGAAGTTGAGTGTACGAAGTGATGTATTTACAGACGCCACTCCAATCTATAAATACTATTCCTATATGGAGGAGGCCAAGAGAAGAGAGCTCTAAAGTTTTCAAAATCCTCCAAGACAATGGTGTAAACCACTCATATCAACCACGCCGCCGCCCGCCATCACCGCCACCATGATCGCCATCGTTAATCTCCGTTTGCCACCATCATGACGACCTTCATCGCCGTCGTTTCCTCGCTGTTTCACCATCATCTCGCTACACCAGAATCGTATAACCTCAACGTGACTATATACTATTATTATTGTCGATTTTGGGATTTCCATTGTCGCTCTTCTCATATATTATGTAATCCCATTATCGGAAAATTGCACTCCAAAATAAATATATAGTTTTTACTGCGTGGTTTTTTCCTCTTTCGAGATTTTCACGTAAATTGAGTTTTCTTGTTCACTTTTAAATAATTGTGTGTGGATTTCACAAAGTGCGTAAACTTTCACTCTATCGCAACGGTTTTCTAGCACGCAGGTTGGCCACTGTGGAAGTTGATTCCATTATTTCATCTCAGATGGCAAACCAAGTTTTCCAACAAGATCAAAACCACCATCGAGGTGGAGCATTTCAAGCTTTTAAGGAGCGCAAGCGAAGAATGAAGATTCGTCAAACTTAGTTCCTTCAGATTCTGTCGAAAACTAGGGGGAAACTCTTAATCTCAAAAGATTACCCATGTTAAGTATCTAATCGATTACCATCCCAAGAAATAAGTTAGAGTTGGAGGATATTTCAACATTGAGAAGAGATATAGTTTTGCAAATTATATTTTTTCACTCATACTCATGGAAAAATGAGACCAGGGTTAAGGAGCAACTTTGACTAAAACCACAAACAGATGTTTTAATTTTACCTCTTCCATACAGGTTAACTTCATCTGCAACACACGACAAATAACCTAGATAGTCAAAAGGTCCTTAGTGGACTTCCCACGACTCTTCCATATTAACGCCATGGGTAACACTCAACAAACAACCTGATAGTCAAAAATTCTCAATGGATTCAATTTAACATCTTCCATACAGGTTAACGTCATCGGATAACACTCTGACAAACAACCTAGGATAGGTCAAAAGGTCTGTGGACTTCCCACCACCTCTTCCATATAGTTAACGCATCGAGCAAAGACTCGACAACCTAGGATGGGTCAAAAGGTCCTTGGTGGACTTCCACGACCTCTTCCATATAGGTTAATCATCGAGCAAAGACTCGACAAACAACCGGATAGGTCAAAAGGTCCTTGGGACTTCTACGACCTCTTATATATGTTAACGCCATCGAGCAAAGACTTAACAAACAACCTAGGATAGGTCAAAAGGTCCTTGGTGGACTTCCCACGGCCTCTTCCACACAGGTTAACATCATAGGGTAACACTCTGACAAACAACCTCGGATGGGTCAAAATCCCCAGTGAATTCAATTCAATCTTTTCCATACAGGTTAACGTCATCGGGTAACACCCTAACAAACAACCTCGGATAGGTCAAAATTCCTCAGCGGATTCAATTCAACCTCTTCCACATAGATTAACGTCATCAAGTAATACTTTGACAAACAAGCTCGGATAGGTCCAAAATCCTCAACGTATTCAATTCAACCTCTTCCACATAGGTTAACATTATCGAAAGCAGACTCAAACAAACTAGTTAGCTAAAACATCCTTGGTGGACTTCCCACGACCTCTTCCATACAGGTTAACGTCATCGGTAACACTCTGACAAACAACCACGGATAGGTCAAAAATCCTTAGCGGATTTAATTTGACCTCTTCCATACAGGTTAACATAATCAGGTAACACCCTGAAAAACAACCTCAGATAGGTCAAAAATCCTCAGCAGATTCAATTCAAACTCTTCATACAAGTTAAAGTCAGCGAGCAAATACTCTGACAAACAACCTAGGATAGGTCAAAAGGTCCTTGGTGGACTTCCCACGCCTCTTCCACACAGGTTAATGTCATCGGGTAATACTCTGACAAACAACCTCGGATGGGCAAAAATTCTCAGCGGATTCAATTTGGCCTCTTCCACACAGGTTAACGTCATCGGGTAACACTCTGACAAACAACCTCGGATGGGTCAAAGATCCTCAACGGATTCAATTTAACCTATTCCACACAGGTTACGTCATCAAGCAAACACTCTGACAAACAACCTCGGATAGGTCAAAAATTCTCAGCGGATTCAATTCAACCTCTTCCATACAGGTTAACGTCATCGAGCAAACACTCTGACAAACAACCTAGGATAGGTCAAAAGGTCATTGGTGGACTTCCCACAACCTCTTCCACACAGGTTAACGTCATCGAGCAAACACTCTGACAAACAACCTCGGATAGGTCAAAATTCTCAGATTCAAAACCTCTTCCATACAGATAACGCCATTGAAAACACTCGACAAACAACCTGGGATAGGTCAAAGGTCCTTGGTGGACTTCATAGCGTCTTCCTGTGTTAACGCCATCAGCAAACACTCGACAAACAACCTCGATAGGTCAAAGATCCTCGGATTCAATTCAACATCTTCTATAGCATCGCCATCGAGCAAAACACTCTGACAAACAACCTCGGATAGGTCAAAGATCATCAGTGGATTCAACTCGACATCTTCCATACAGGTTAACGTCATCGAGTCACACTACGACAAATAACCTCGGATAGGTCAAAGATTCGCGTCGCTAACCATCATCATCGCCGGTCTTCGCTGAATTATCGACCATCGCCGCCAATACGCCGCTGACCACCCCATCGGCCGCCAACCACTGCCGCCGTACGCTGCCATGGTCACCGGCGATAATCTTCGCCGGTTACCACCATCGATGATGCCATTATTACTGCCGCCATTGCATCGCTGACTACCTCTTGCCGGCCGCTAACTACGCTGCCGGCTACCGCTGGCCCATCGCTGGGTAATTTTGCCGGTTACCACTATCGCCGCTGGCTATCTCGCTGATTATCGACGCTTGCCACTGCTGACGCGGCTATTGCCGACCACTCTCTGCTGCTTACAACACTTGCTGCCGGCTATCTCGCTGATTATTGACGCCATATTGATTTATTTGCTGCCGAGCCGCTGCTGGACTCCATGGCGCTAACCATCAGATCTCGGCTATCGCTTACTATTACCGGCTATCGTTGCTAACTATCGCTGAATTCGCAATACTATCATTACTGGTTATCTTTACATAACGCTGGCTCTATACAGTTTCTGCTTGCTGGTCTCTCTCGGCTAATTGTTGATTACTGCTGCTTTACGCTAACTATCGCGGGCTACTGCTACATTGCCATATCGTTTGTTACCACTATTGTTGCCGGTTGGTTCTCGCTGATTACGATTTCTGCTTAATTGCTCATTATCGCTCTGCATTGCTGACCACTGGTGGCCGCTAACCACTGTTGCTGACTACTGCTGGCCACTGCTGCTGACCACTAATGGGTATTTTTTTGGTTACTACTAACGTTGCACATCTCTCGCTGATTATCGGACTATTGCACTGCTGACCATCAGCATATATCATATCAATTACCTCGACCACTAACTATCAGATTTATTACCGCTACACTCTGCGGTTACTACTGCTGACCATCACTAATTTTACTACTACTATCGTTGCCGGCTATCCACTGATTATTGACGCTAAGCAGCTGACATTGACGCTAATTGCAATTGCTGATTTTGCTCTGGTTATCGCTCTACGGCCGCTAACTACCATTGCTGATTATCGCTTCTCGGATTATCGCTGACTATCGCCGGCATTTTCGCCGGCTACTACCATCATCGAGGTCATCTCGCTGACATGACGATTTCGCCACTGGTTGACTACGTTCTGTTGCTGCCGACCACCCTCCGGCCGCTAACCACTGCTGCTGACCACTGCATTTTGCAATTATCACTAACGTTGCTGGCCATCTCCGCTGATTACCGATTACGCAGCCACTGTTGACTTCTTTGCGAGCATATACCACTCTGCTGCCTACTAACCATCAGAAGCCGGCCATCGCTGCTGATTACTGCCGCCGGTTACTACTGCTAATTATCGCTGAGCCCGCTGGTTATCACTATCGTTGCCGGTTATCCCCATCATCGACGCTGCCGCATCACTGGCTGACCTGACGCTACCAAGCACTGTTTGATCATTATCGCTATTGCAACTACCTCGCGCTAACCATTGCCGCTGACCACTGCCGCCAGATACCATCAATATCGCTGCGTGGTTACCATCATCGCTGCTGACATCCTCGCACTACGCTGCGCTAATTGCTGACATTGCCAGCTGCTGCCAATTCTGCTACCGCTAACCATCAGAATGGCTATCCGCTGCTGACTACCGTTGTAGGTCATCGTCGCCACTGGTTGCCGGCCACTACTTATCACCGGCACTTCGCTGGCCATCATCGCCGCACCCCGCCAACCACCGTTGCAGAAGCCATCGCACACCACTGTGGGTTTGCCACCATCGCTGCATCGTTGCCAACCTCTCTCCGGTTATCGCTCTTGATCTCCTCCAAACCGACGTCCGACAGTACACATCTGGGGAAATTTGTGAGCGATATATCTGCGCCTTGATCGCCCAACTGACAGTGAGTACGCTTGACGCCTCATTCGAGGGAAAATCAGACATGACGATGTATCGCGCTTGATCGCTTCCAAACCCGAACGGTCCGACGAGTCGCTTAACCTCTTCGAAAAAAATCAGACACGACGTATGCATGGTGGCCTTGACGCTTCCAAACCCGGCCGGTCCGACGAAAGTACGCTGATCTTTCAAGAAAATCAGAGACACGACCATGTTTCGTGCCTTGACCGCCAAACGACCTTCTCTCAAGAAGAAGAGAATGCCTTTCTCCTTGGCCCTGGGTTTTGTAGACCTTTTTAAGAGAAAAGGGTAAAAGCATCCAAAACCGCTCAAACCGTCAACACCGCTCAAACGGGCTAAAACGCAGTGAACGGGTTAAAAGACTTTTCACCGGTAGTATACACACACTCATGGCGTACAGATTGTCCCGCCACGTTGTCGTTCTCATACACGCCCGTCTCGCGACGAACTTCCCGACTCCATGACGTCCACACGAGATCGCAGATCGCGATCGCGCTACCCCGCCACTCACAGATACTACACTGCCAATTCGCTGAGCTCCGGCCAGACCGACCCGCTTCAAGCGATTCTCAGCTACCCGGATCTAGCCCTCACACCTGCTTCAAATTGCCTAAAATTGCACCGTCAGCCTATTATGACTCAGTGCCCGAAAGATCTTTCTTCATGAAATTGCGTAACCCAAGAATTTCTTGTAGCCGCTTAATGAATCTAACCCAAACGCTCAAGAGCTGTAAATATCCTCATGGATCCATAGCCCTCAAGCCCACGCTGCATTCGATACATCCATTGCACCCGCTTCATGGTCATAATCTTATGCTCCCGAAGATATGTTCTCTCAAAATGTTAACTAACCAAAGAAATTTCATTGAAGAATGCTATTTTCAAATATTCGACATATATATTTTTGGATGATTGAGATAATATCATCCAAAAATAGGGGGGCAACTGATATGACCTTGAAAATTTTACTAGTAGAAGCACGAATCTTGACGTAGAAAACAATCTGATCGTGAATCAAGACTAACCGAGATCAAACGTTTATTATCAATCGATTCTTAAACATAGAGTGTTTATAATAAATCGAAGCCTTGTAATCTAACAAGCCCAAGATATTATAATTCTATCATTTGAGCATTCAAATACACAAAATACATCATATGATCAGGGATCATTTTGAGCCGTCCGGATGAAGTAGTGGGTTTCTGCATGTATTTACGTAGATGTCACTCCTCCAATCTATAATAAATTTCTCATTCTCATATGGAGGCCAAGAGAGAGAGAAATTCTAAAGCTTGAAAATCCTCCACATAATGAACCACTCGACCTGCCAACCACCGCCGCCGCCGCCATTAGCCGCCACCGCTGATCCTTGCCATCGTCAATCTCCATCGGTCACCATCATGACGACCTTCATCGACGGCCGTTCTCGCTTTCACCATCATTCGCTACACCGCAAATCGTTACCTCAACGCCGCTATATAGCTATTATTGTCTAATTTTGGGATTCCCATTGTCAGCCCTTCTCATATACAATTATGTAATCCCATTATCGAGAAAACTTGACTCAAAATAAATATATGGAAGTTTTTACTTTGCCAGGTGATTTTTTCTTTCTTTTCGAGGTTTTTCATGTAAAAATGATGGAGTTTTCTTGTTCACTCTTTAAATACGCGTATGTGTGTCTTTGGATTTCAATAAAGAGAAACTTTCACTCAATCGCTAACTGATTTTCTAAGATACAAATATATATATATATATATATATATATATATATATATATATATATATATATATATATATATATATATATATATATATATATATATATATATATATATATTTAAGATCAAAACCAAAAAAAAAATAGTGAGTAAATAAATAAATTTAAAATATTAAATTAAAAATTGTTAAGAATAACTTATATATCAAGAAAACTAATTTTTTAAATATAACTATTATGTTTAGACATTTTAAATTATATTTGATATTTCTTTCTTGTATTAAAATCATAAATTATTAATTTTACATTGAAATATTTTATAATACCCTTCTCGAACTTGAAAAAATAAATCATTTTTTATTTTATTAAAGAACATTGTCATGACAATCTTCATTATTTAAAATACATATTTTGCTATTATAGTCAAAATAGGCAATATCATGACTAATCTAACTAATTGATCGATTTTTTTTTATTTTAGCTAATATTTGACATAAATAAAAAAATAGAAAGATTTTAAAATTTTTTATTTTAATGAGAGTCAATTTTAAAATGCTCCAATTAAATTTTATTGTAGTATTTTTATATTTGACAAATATTCAGGATAACATTTAATTATGAGTGAATAAATATCATTAATTTTGAATGAACAATATTCATTGTGAAGATTCAATAATAACTAAACTCAATTATTTTGCAATATATTCTTTCAACCTTTTATTTATCTCGCATAATATTTATCTAAAGTGATTATAAAAATATCAATATTATAATAATGCTTATTTGTAATGGTATTGTCGACCTCCAAAATAAAAATCACTAATATCTATATTAAATTTTTTATTAAATAATATCATCCTTTTAAACAAATAATACTATATTATTTCTTTTAAAATTTGAAGAAGATGTTTGAAGTGATTATATGCATGATAATAAACTTTAAAATATAATAAATATTAAATTATTATTAAGAATTTAAATTTATGGGAGAAGTTTAGTGTATTATATAATATTAAAGAGTTTAGTAAAAATTTAGACTGCCACGTTGAAATTCATACATAACATATATATAAGAACTTGAACCTAAGATTTCTTAATTGAAAGTAATGGTGAGCAATATTTGATTTTAATTGAAAAATAAATTAAACTAAATATTTTGGGCAATTTGGTTCAATTTTAAACTTATCAATTTAGATTTTGATTTTAATTAATGCCAACTTTAGTTTTCAGGGTTTTGATTGGTTTATTAAATAAAATTTTGAATAGAATCAAATAAATCAAATTTATTCATTACCTTTGTAAAATTTTTGCAGCCTTCATAAAAATTCTAAATACTTTTTAGTGCATGAAAGTAGCTAATTGTTTGATATATATATATATATATATATATATATATATATATATATATATATATATATATAAATATATGTGTGTGTAAATTTGTAATTAAATTTTCTAAAATATCTCTCAAAAATATATTAGACAATAATATTTTATTTTTATTTTTACATCATTTAAGAATAATAATTGAATTCTCATACTGTGATAAAAGGTTTATATTGAGAAAAGAAAAAAGTGTCCTTTTGATTAGATGATGAATGAAAATAATATAAAGTAGTTTTTATGTTTTTTAATATCACTAACTTTAGTTGTTAAATAGATTGAAGAAAAAAATTATCAATATAATTTATAAGTTTAAATCTTATTTCTCAAAAAAAAAATAAAAGGTTTTGGTTAGAGGAAAAAAACTATTCAATAGATTATCATAAAATTCATTTGATCAAATATGAATTTTGACTTAATTTTTGTATAAAAAGAGATCAGAATCCCGAAACGTAACGTGTTTTTCTCTGACGTATCGGAGTTTCGGTGTCGTGACAGCTGGAGATGATAGTGAAGCAGACGCTGCGGCTGTACCTGACGTGGAGCTGGGAGGGTATCGTGTCCCGCGGGGTATCGAGATTTTGGTTCCTATCATTGCAATGCACCACGACGCGGGGTTATGGGGTCCGGATGCGGAGCGGTTCAATCCTGCCCGGTTCGCGGGGGTTGTGAGCCGAGCGGCCCGGCACGTGAACGCCTTCATGCCGTTTGGGCTAGGGGAGCGCACGTGCATAGGCCGTGGGCTCGCCGTGCTCGAGGCTAAGATGGCGCTTGCCGGGCTACTTCGGTGCTTTAAGATTCGTGTTTCTCCTAATTATATTCACGCCCCGACTGTCTTGATGATGTTGTATCCTCAATATGGCGCTCCACTAATTTTTAGTCCCATTTATGAGGATAGATAAATACTACAGCATAACTACAGTATATAATGAAACATATAGTGTCCCATATATATAAATACACGACACATATTTGAAGTGTTAAAATTGTTTATTTTGAGCTTAAGTAAATTTTGATTGATTTGCATAAATTATCAAAATTTTAATAAAATTTTATCTGATTTTAATGCGATATTTTAATACTTTAATTATTGCATGTGAACTTTTAATTCAATAATCAATAATAAGAATTTATAAGACATTAGAGTCATCAATAGAAGGCAAAACATCATTGATCTTATTTTTGATTCAAATGAAAGTACAAGCATTTTATATTCCGCCATCAAATTTTATATTCTTTGTAATTTATAGAACATATATTAGACTATAAGGACTCTAACCACATAAGCTATTGTAAGAAATGAAAGTTCAACTTGAAAAATAGTTATCTCCTCCATTGATACCAGTGAATTATCTTAAGAAAGTGTGGTTCAACGATTGCTTACCTCATACACTTTTGCCAAAATTATCACCTAATTTTCATGGCTTAAAGCTTCATCATGAGTGCATGAATTTTGTTCCATTTCTTAGGCGTATTAACAAAATTCTCTACATTAATGAATGCATATCATATGCTCATCCAATTCTATGATTCAAAGTAACCTAATATGATGACTTGACTCCAAAATCAATTAGCATGATCATCAATTGTGATGTGTGCATGTGTATCATATGCGTATATTCAAATTGATCATTGAATAATGCTTGGTGTAATTCCAAAACTTTGCTCGGACATGTAGTAGAGAGGAAATCCCATGCATGCCTCAGTCTAAAAGGATGTACCATGGTACAAATAGGACCCACATGATCCATCCAACTAAGCTTTGCACATAGATATATCTTTTTTTGAACTTTGTGGTGACCTTAGGAACAAGCTGAAGTCCTAGTTCCACACTTGTTGAGTTAGTCTAGACATGTGTCTTGTGGACTTAATCATTTAATAAGAACTCTTAATACCGACGGTTCTACGTATACCAAAGATTTTTTTTCAAACTTTAAATAGACGAAGCAATTAAAGAATAGTTTAAAAAAACCGCCATGAGAGTAAAAAATTTTCACTTTAGATTCATTGAAATCCAAAGACACACATAGTATTTAAAGAGTGAACAATAAAACGCACTTTTTTTACTTGGAAAACCTCAAAAAAGGGAAAACCACTGCTTAGCCAAGAAAAAACTTCCACTATGTATTTGTTTCGAAAGTACAAGATCTTCCATACCGATTACGTAATTATAGAAAGGAACCTATGTGACAATAATCGTTGTAGTAAGAAGATGATGGTGAACCGCGAGCAATCACTGGAAATGTGGGGAACAATCATCGCGTAAATGCAGGAACATTCACTGCGTAAACGCAGGAACAATCACGTGCGAAATGCGGAATAAATACCATCGATGAAGTCATCATGATGGAGATCGTGATTGACGACAGGATCAACGACGCCGGCCGATGGCCGTGGTTGACGCACCGCCGAGTCGACGATTATGCTTGGAGGATCTTTAGAGCTCTCTCCTTTCTCTTGCTTCGACCCCCTCATATGAGGAATGAGAGGCTATTTATAGATTGGAGGAGTGACGTCTTTGTAAATAAATGCAAAACCCGCACACTCCAATTTCATCTGACACTCAAAATGATCTCATTGATCATATGATGTATTTTGTGTATTTAACCGCTCAAATGATGTCGAATTATGATATCTTGGGCTTGTTAGATTCGCCGCCAAGACGCCGATTTGACTATAAACACTATATATTTAAGAGTCAATTGATAATAAACGCTTGATCTGCTAGTCTTGATTCACCATCATATTGTTTCTATGTTCAAGATTCGTGTTTCACTGAGAATTTTCACATATCGCCTATTTTTGGATGATATTATCTCAATTATCCAAAAATATATATGTCGAATATTTAAAAATAGCATTCTTCAATGAAATTTGCGTTAACCAACATTGGTAACATATCTTCACTGAGTATAAGATTATGACCATGAACCCGCATGCTGGATGTATGCGATACGCTGGCTAATATTTTGTGATTATGGTCCCATGCGACATTTTACCGGTTCTATGTATACCAAAGTTTTTTTTTTTCATACTTTAAATAGACGAAGCAATTAAAGAATAGTTTATTTATGTTGAATTCTTAATTTCCCTATAGACTCAATCCCTTATAGTTAATTATATTTTAGAAAATAATATTTCCTAAGAAAACTCTCAATTAAAGTGATTGGTTAACGTCTCAATGAATTTCAAAGCTTGGTATTTAAGGATTGGTGATTGTTGGGATTCAAGTGGGAAAACTTAGTTATGAAGAGTTCTTAACAGAATCCAAAGGGAGATAGTAAGAAGTGTTCACGATACTAAGAAGTCTAGTAAGCACTTCAATCTATCATATGGTGAGGCTTTTTATTTTTAAAATTGAGAATTATGATTATTTAAATTGCTATTTTATCAAAAGCTAGGATTAATATTTCAACAATACAATCCAAGAGGTGAGGATTTACAAATATAACAAAAGAAAAATGGGTTACCTCTGAACCTATGCCTAAAGTTCTCTAGCATAAGCTAAGAACTTGACTTAATTCTACTTAATTTTTTTTGATATATTGGTTTGCTTCCACTAGAGAGAGAAAGACTATCCTTACTCTTCTAACTTACGACCATCTAGGGTGGCAGTCAATTAACATCTCCTATGCTTTTGAAATCATGTGATCAAGTCCTATGAATGTAAAATAGTTTGGTTATTATTTATTAAGAAATAATCTAAGATCTTAAACTCACTCTCTAAGATCTTAGATTATAGTTGGTATGAAAGTATGCCTTAGACTAATGTAATAAAAATTACATATATTATTTACATTTTGACTCAGACTTGGGTGGATAGATATGCTTGTATGCATGATGAAATAAGATTATGAGCCAATCCTCATGAGAGATGCTCTTCACTCAAGAGGTTATTGTCAACAGTCCTGCACTTTCCTCTTTATGTAATGAGTGAAGATCCCTTATATTCAAAGGAGGAAGACAAGATGCATACATGATGTTATCCGCATTTATCAGACCTATGATGTCTAAATCAATTTTATTGATTAATTCTTATAAATTTATAGTGAGATTATGAGTTGTATTAATTTTAAATTATAGTTATTTATTTTAATTAGGTAGAAAATTTAAAGTCCTAAAGAGCCTAATGAAATCCAACCCATATATCAATCATCACATTTTAAGAAACCTATGAAAAAACATGTAATTTTTAGTGTGCAATCAAAGTAAACATATCAATCAATTAATTAGTTTAAAAAATAATTAAAAGGCTAATGTGGCCAGGATCTGCTATACACCCAAAAAAAGGCGAGCTGCCGAGCTCAACCCTTATATAAACCAGATTACAATTACATGAATAAAATTAAATTAAGTCATGAAAGTCATTATCTTCAAATGTTTCTCATGTATTGGATTCTCTAGGCATCATAGGGCCTCCTAGGTCGAAGCCTTCTAGTCTCTGCTCATCCTAAACCCCATAGTTCTAGTCTTATTTTAACATTTAATTTAAAATTTTCAAAAATAAAATCCTAACTAAACTTGCAAAATAAAGGTTAGCTATAACATACATACACATCGAATAGTTGTATATTACACAATAAGACTTAGCACTCATAGGTGCCAAGCCTAGTTGTCCTAATGAGCTATGCTAAAAGGGAAGTAGCACCTACAAGCAAGAGCATTTAATTTATTTCTTTTATTTCTGTGGCCCCTTTAATCAAGCACATCTCTCTGTAGAAATTATCATTAGTCTAATAAACAATGTCCTATCATTAGAAGAATTAGCACACAAAGCATAGACCAAACATTTAATATAAAGATATTACTCTTATAGTTAAGGGATTTACATTACAAATATTTAAGTATGAATTAAAGTAATGAATGATTTTAATATAAATAATTAATAATATAATGCAAATTTTAGATTAATCTTCTTTGATGTTTGAGTTGTAATAATTATGAGAACTAAGATTGAGATGAATCACCCCAACTACACACCCAAAGACTAATTAGATATAAGGAATGACTTTTGACATGTGAATGTCCCTTATGCTTTATCCCTTAATTAAAGAATATGATGGGTATGCATGCATATCCCTTAAATGAAAATGAACATACTTATGTTATGACTTAAAGTTACTTTTGGTGATTAGTGAATGGTATGCATTGATGTAGTTCTTAATCATTTAATAATTTACAATGCATAGGTACGTGACTTTGTTAAATAAGAGGATGAGGTTATAGAATTTCTTTTGGGCTAACTTAATAGCTGTGCACCTCAGGGTGCCAAGCCTGTATACCTTATGTTTATGAACATGCTTATGTCATGAATATATACTTTTTGAATGGACACACATCTCGAATGAAATGTGCACTAATCATAGGTATGTGGCTAGAGAGATGAGATTATGAAACTTCCTTTGGGCTAACATAATAGCCATGCACCTCCGAGATGTCCAGCCTATATACTTTAAATTTATGAATATGCTTATATTATGAATATATGCCTTTTAGATTGAATATACATTTTAAATGAATTGTGCATTAATCATGGATACATGACTTTATTAAATCAGCATGATGTGATTATTAAACCTCTCTAACTAGTCTTGCATGTCCAGCCTATATATCTTGATGAAGCAAGATAAACTACATGAATGCAATTCATGAAGAATGATACCTATTGTCATTACTTTTCTATATGATTTCAGAATTAAAGATTAGAATTTTTAATTCTAACTTAATTAAGGTTCATAACTACATGTGTGAGATGATGCACACTGATTTAAGTCTTTTAAACAAGGGATAGTCACATCTAATAAGCTTATCTCATATAATTATTAGTCCCGAGAAAAGACATACACATTCAAGGTTCAACTTATGCTTAAGACATGTATTATTTAATGGATTTGATTAAAGATTAATTAATATATATTTAAGGTGAATTAATTAAGCTAGATGGGTTTAGGCTTGAGTTTGATTTTTCTAGTGTTATTCTTTATTGGTTAATGAATTTTAAATCAAAATTTTTTAATTTTTTATGATATTTCTATCTTTTGAAGTAGTACATTATTCATTGATGTCATACTCAATCATTTCAATGAATATATCCTAAGATTTATGTGGTGTCTCATCACATCATTTTTAAACACCACATATCTCATGTTGTTCCTTGTAAATTCTAAGACTGATCAAAAAACTAAAATTGAAATTAACCCACATGTAGTTGTAAATGAATCCAGGCACTTAGCAACCTATAAGGAATGAAAATTTCTATTCACTGTAGTAGTTCAAGAAAGCCAAAAGGTAGATAACAACATTTCAATTGCTATACACAATTTTTTGGCTTAATTTGAAGATGTTTTTTCTAAAGACTTACTAACCGAGTTGCCACCTCTATGAAGTATTCAACATTATATTGATTTAGTTTTAAATGATTCTCTACCAAACTTACCACACTATAAAATGTGCCCCAAAGAATATTAAGTACTATAAAAAATTGTTGAAGATCTGCTTCTAAAAGAGCTAATTCAATTGAGCATGTCCCCTATGCAGTACCAACACTTCTTATTCCAAAAAAAGGTGGTTCATGGAGAATGTGTGTAGTTAGTCAAGTCATCAACAAAATTATGATTAAATATCATTTTTTTCAATGCCTAGATTTGAAGATTTGCTTGATCATATGTCAAGCTCTGCATTCTTTTCAAAGCTTAAACTTTATAGTGGCTATCACCAAATTTGATTTCATCTTAATAAAGACTGAAAAATTACATTTAAGAGAAGAGAAGGATTATATGAGTGAAAAGTGATTCTTTTTTGTCTTTATAATGCACCTAACACTTTTATGAGATTAATGAATGAAGTTTTAAAACCCTTCCTAAATTCTCTTTGTGTTGTGTATTTTGATGACATATTGGTTCTTAGCTTATCACTTGTATAATTATGTTAAGATTTATATAGAATTAATCCAATATCATCACCATACAAAGCGCCTAGTGTCCCAACAAACATCTAAACTTGCCTAAATCACATTATCCAAATATGAAATCTTATATTTTTCAATGAGAAGCTAAGTGCTTCAAGGAAAACATGGACAATTTATGAACAAAAGTTGTCCAAGCTCCAAAATAATTGTAACCCTATTTGTTACATCAAGACTTTATCCACCTTAGTGATCACCAAGCATTATAATTCCTAAATTCACATAAAATTTTAACTGCATGCATGCATGCTCATTGGACTTTATTCCTACAAAAAATTACTTTTATAATTAAACACACTATAGGTAAGTATAATCTGGTTGCAGATGCACTAAGCCACGGAATGTAATAACTTTCAATTATGTAAATAGAGCTCACTAGTTTTCAAAAACTAAAAAAAGTATATTCTACTGAAAGAGATTTTGGAGACATGTGAAAACAGTGTGAAATGCTAAAACCTATAGCTGATTACACTATTAGAGAGGAATTTTTACTTAAAGAAAGTCATATTTATGTCATAATCTTAGATTAGTCAGCAGCTAATTAGTGAAATGCATAAAGGTGGGTTATCTATTCATGCTGGTCGAGACAAACTATTTCAACAACTACAACAACATTTTTTTAGGCCAAGAATGTGGTGGGATATCCATAAATTTATCAATTGATGTTTAGTTTTTCAAACTAGTAAAGGTACCACACAAAACATTGGGTTATATCTTCCTTTACCTATTCAAAACTCTATTTGAGAAGATCTCAATATTGATTTTATTTAGAGATTGCTGTGTACCAAGCATGCTGTTGATTCCATTATGGCTATTGTTGATCGACTATCTAAAATGACTCATTTCATAGCTTGTAAGAAAACTTTTGATGCTAATAATGCAACCAAATTATTTTTAAAGCACCAATTTGTCTCCATGGAATTCCTTAGATTATTACATCAGATCAAGATACAAAATATATTAATTATTTCTAACTTGAACTATAACATCGACACTCATGAGTTCATTGTATCTTCTCCAAAAAAGATAGACAGTGGTTGCAAACCAAACATTAGGCAATATGTTATGATGCATTATTGCTGAAAAATTGCAATCGTGGGATATAATTCTCTGTCAAGCTGAATTTGCTTATAATTATATCGCTAATATGACAATAATGAGAACCCCTTTTAGTAGAGGCGGACCCAGACACAGTTCAGGGTGGGCAATTGCACTCCTAAATTTGGTAATTTCTCTTATATAAGATATCAAATTAATCATTTGCTCCCCCTAAAATTTTTTTTTACCATTTGTTTTTATTCTAACATATAAATTTGTTCATCCTGAAAATTAATGCTGATTTCGCTCCTACCTTTTAGTGTGCTATATACAAACGAACCCAACCATATAGTTGATGTTATCATTTTACATAAATCAAGAAACTCTACAACTGCTAATATAGCTAATGATTTCACTAAGATGATACAAGATGCTCAAACTCGGCTGCAACAATCAAATTAGCAATAAAAGGAGTTACGTTGATTCAAAACGACAACACAAAACATTTCAACCGAATTACTTAGCGATGCTTCAAATTCCGAAAGAAATGTTCCCTTCAGGATCGTATTCAAAGCTCAAACACAAGAAAATTGGACCGTTTGTAATCTTCAAAAGAATAAACGAGAATGCTTATATCATTGATCTCCCACTTCATCTTCATATATCACTCACATCTAGCATTTCTGATATATTTTTATATTATCCACCTACGAAGCAGAAGCGCAGGTTGTCGAACTCAAGTCGGATTCTTTTGAAACAGAGGGGGAACGTGACGCAATTTTATGATTACCATAACCCTGCTTACAATATTTCGTTTATAATTACATGACTTAGTTCACACTATTCACACAACACATTTATATATTATATTTTGTTACCTTCTGACAATTCCGTTATATAGATAGGTGTGAGGCTGCATCATGTAGCATTTCATATTATATTTAGCTAAAGAGAAATCATTTTCTTTCTTAATATTAATGTGTGGCCTTGATATGTAGTAATTTCTTGCTCTTGTTGCGTAATTAATATAAGTAAAGTAGCTTAAATTTTAGAAATAAGAAAATAGAGAATTTTTGGAGAAGGGTGGGATGGCAATAATAGCAGAAATTTGGAGGGTGTGTATAAATGAGTGAGTTCAAGTTTGGAGGATGACGATGTTGGTGATGATGACAGGAATGCACGCAAGACCAGCGAGCGGTGAGGCGCACAACGGCGGTTAGTATGGACGATTGTGGAGGATCTTTAGAGCTTCTCCTCTCTCTTGCTTGCCCCCTTCTCCTTTACTTCACCTCCCTCATGAGAAAGGGTTATTTATGGGATGGAGGAGTGACGCCTCGTAAATACATGCAAACCAACTCATCTCCATGGACGCTCATGATGATTCCCTTGATCATATGATGTATTTTATTCATTTGAATGTCCAAATGAAGTCGGAATTGTAAGATCTTTAGCTTGTTGGAACCGGCTCGTCGAGACGCTCGATTTGACTATAAACACTTCATATTTGAGAGCTATTGGGATTTAATCGATATCCCAAAGTTTCCAAGGATATTTTAAGAGCTTGATCACCCAGTTTCAATTCGATACTTTCGATCAAGATTCGTGCTTATTAGAGGAATTTCGTCATATCGTTGCCTATTTTTGGATGATATTATCTCAATCATCAAAAAATATATGTGCTTCAAAAAATATAAAACGAATCTTCATATTTTAGGACGTCATGAAGGCCATGTTTACGGAAAAGCTGCGCCAGGAGAGGCGCATGGCGAGTAGGCGCTACAAGGAGAGCGGGCCGCGATTCGGGCTGGCGGGTCGCTGATGGGTTGTGGGACGACGCTGGCCCGCGGTCGCGCGAACTGACGCTAGTGGGTCTGACTGGTCAGGCGTGGTCGAACGATTGCTGGGCGCTGGGCTGCCAGCGAAGGCAGTCGGACGTGGTCAGGCATGGCGGGGCTGGCTGCCGGCGGTTAGCATCCAGCAATCGGAGGGTTGCCGCCGGTGGCGGTTATGCGCTGGATGCATGGTCGGGAGCCATGCCCCAACGATGGTTTTGGCGAAGCGGTTTTAGGGTTTTTACCCCCTTTTGCCCCTAAAAAGAGTCTATAAAAAGCCCCCTAAGGCAAAGGGAGAAGACACCTTCTCTTCTTCTTGAGAGAAGGTCGTTCGGAGGCAATCAAGACCCGTAGTTCATACGGCAAGACTCCAGTTTTCCCTCGAAAGAGGTGTTAACTAACCTCGTCGGACCGACCGGGATCGGAGGCGATCAAGACCCGTAGTTCATACGGCAAGGCTCTAGTTTTCCCTCGAAAGAGGTGTTAACTAACCTCATCGGACCGACCGGGATCGGAGACGATCAAGACCTGTAGTTCATACGGCAAGACTCCAGTTTTCCCTCGAAAGAGGTGTTAACTAACCTCGTCGGACCGACCGGGATCAGATGCGATCAAGACCCGTAGTTCATACGGCAAGGCTCCAATTTTTCCTCGAAAAGAGGTGTTAATCTAACTCGGACCGACGGATCGAGGCTATCAAGACCCGTAGTTCATATGGCGAGGTTCATTTTCCCCGAGGCGCTGATCGCTCACGGACCGTCGGTTCGTAGACGATCACCGAGACGAGGACGAAGATGCTCGACGATGGTGGCTCGCTGACGGTGTGACCTCGCGATGGTAGTCGGCGAGGATAACCAGCGACGATAGTCGGCGGCGGTGACCGACGACGGTAGTTGGCGGCCGACGGGTGGTCGGCACAAGAATCGGCAACGATAGTCGACGGGTGAATCGACGCCGTGAATCGGGCGGACGACCATGATGGTGGTGACGGCGAAGATTGCCGACAAAGGTCGAGCTGACGACGTAGCCGGGTGACCGGACGCGACGTGGCGCTGACCGCAGCTGTTGGCGGCCGACGGGTGGTCGACAATGAACCGCTAGAATGACGGCATACTAACGCCAGAATGGCGGTGGATGATCGGCGACGATGGTGCCGACGGCGAAGATTGTCGGGCGATGTGGGCGGGCGAGACCGGGCGATGGTCGGCGGCGTGACCGACGACGGTAAGCGCGGACCGACGAAGAGTTACCGACGGGGTGGCCGCAGTTCGATGATGGTCGGCAAAGGATCGACGATGGTAGTCGGCGGCAAATGACCTACGGTTATGGTCGACGGTGTGGTCGCAGACGGGAATCGCGACTGACGGCGGGCGACCGGGCGCCGGTAGTGACGACGGGCGACCGACCGGAAGTCGGCGATGACCATGACGGTGGTGACTCAAGATTGCCGAATGGTTTGCGAACCGCTGCAATGGCTACGCAGATTGTGCCAGCTGGCTACCGATGGGGTGGTCGGTAGCAGAACCGCCGGTAGTCGCGGACGACCTGGCGCAGAATACGGGGATGACCGACGACAATGGTGGTTACCGGTTTCGAGATGACCGACGGAGATCGTCGGCGGTCGCGTGACGACCCGCTTTTTGAATCACGCTGACTATAGAGTCGGCGCGTGACCTCGACGGTTACGCCAACGAGGTGGTCACAATCGGGCGACGTGTACGGCGATCGGGCGGAGAAGTGGTGATGACCACGACGATGGAGGACGCAAAATTGCCGCCGATGGGCGGCTGACCGCCACGAGGATTTTGATATATCCGAGGTTGTTCGTCAGAGTGTTTGCTCAATGATGTTAACACGGTGATGTTAACCTGTGTGGAGAGATTGAATTGAATCCGCTGAGGATTTTTGACCCATCCGAGGTTGTTTGTCAGAGTGTTACCCAATGACGCTAACCTGTATGGAAGAGGTCGAATTAAATCCGCTGAGAATTTTTGACCTATCCGAGGTTGTTTGTCAGGGTGTTACCATGACGCAACTGTATGGAAGAGGTCATGGGAAGTCCACCAAGGACCTTTTGACCTATCCTAGGTTGTTTGTCAGAGTCTTTGCTCGAGGACGTTAACCTGTGTGGAAGAGGTCGTGGGAAGTCCACCAAGGACCTTTTGACTCATCCTAGGTTGTTTGTCAGAGTCTTTGCTCGATGACGTTAACCTGTATGGAAGAGGTCGTAGGAAGTCCACCAAGGACCTTTTGACCCATCCTAGGTTGTTTGTTAGAGTCTTTGCTCGATGACGTTAACCTGTATGGAAGAGGTCGTAGGATTGAATCCGCTGAGGATTTCTAACCTATCCGAGGTTGTTTGTCAGGGTGTTACCCGATGACGTTAACTTGTATGGAAAAGGTCCGATCAAGTCCCCTTGGGATTGATCATGTCTGGTTGAGATACAACGTGAGTTGTATATTCCTCAAGTGGGAGGATTAAATGAATAAGAAACAAGCTTATAAAAAAAATCCATAAACTCATTACTTTGATAATGTCAGTGATACAATATTGTCATAAGATAACTTAACAAAAGGGACGGGATACATTTTTAGAGAGAGTTAACAAAGGACAAGAGGTGGAGAGGAAAGGACAAATGGGATAAATTAAATATTACAATATTTATACACCAATGATTACATATAACACTTTTCAGAGACCCTCCATGTTCCAAGTTTTAAGGAATGTTTTTTCCTCTGGATCTTTGGTCATAGCTTGACAGTTGGTCATCTGATAACGGGGGGAGAACAATTCTAGTGCAAAACCCTCTGAGGTACTTCTTTATCTTGAAGATTAAAATTCTCGATGTTGAAGGTCACCGAAGGGTGTGGTTGAGCTTGTTTGAGGTAACATGATTATGCTATTTGTTGATTTCCACAGACCACTCCAACCCCAATGGGAGTTTGAAAATTTATCTTAAGATGAGGTACCGCGTGACAACACCAAGATTGATTGAGGGGTCTTCCAAATATTGTAGGCTAATTTGACTTGACCACTATGAATTGAATTGAGTGAGTGACTTGTTGAGAAAATTCTCCAAGAACAACGGAAGGGTGATTGTCCCTCCACTGCATGTATGCATCAAACCCATATAACGGTCCCGCGGTTGAAGTTTTCCTTAACCACCCATGCTAAGAAAGGTGGAGTAAAATAAAAAACATCGAACTCCCATTATCAATCAAAATTCTCTTAACAATATAACATGGGTCACCAATCGACCGATGACAAGAGGATCTTGATGTGGAACTTGGACTCCTTCCAAGTCCGAAGTTATTAAAAGTGATGGGATGACTAATTTTTTTAACTCGTTCTTTCAAAGGTCATGAAGATTTGATTAGATAGTGGCCCACTTGCAATCGCTTTCAATTTCTCCAACTATTTGACTATTATGTTGTTTCGTGATGATTGTCCCTGCTTGGAGCTATGTTTATTTGAGTTGGTTGGTTTTGCACAAATTGACGTAGATATCCTTGGAATGAGCCTCTTTCTTTGAGTTGTTTGCATGCCTCAGTAGTATGTCCACGACTTCGATGGAAGTGACAATATTGCTCCTGATTTCCTGAATTTGGTTTCAGTGGATGCAGCCACTTGATATTTTCTTCATCTCGAATAGCCATTAGAAGGTTAACATGAGATGTGTTCGGTGTATTCCGCCGTGGTTCTGCATGCTGGGCCGTGGAGGGAAATCATGACTATCTTGTTGCTTCTTCTGATGGGATTGTTGATCTGTGTTTCCTAGAGCACTCTTACATTTTCCTGTGGATTGTTCAAATTATTTTCGATGGGCATTAATAGCCTCATCAGCAGAAATCTGTGCTTCCACACGGTGAACTAAGTCAGCATATGAGCAGACCATATCTCGCATTAGTGATGAGTAGAAAGGCCCAGGACGGAGCCCCCCAAGGAAACTCCTCTTAGTAATTCAGGGTCTACCCCAGGTATTTGGCGAGCTTCTGAGGAGAATCTCTGGAAGTATTCTTTTAGTGATTCATCCTCATTTTGATGAATGCCGGAGAGATGGGAGGAATCTTTAATGATCCTCCGCTTGGAATGCTTTCTACAAAAAATCTTGGCGAAGTTCGTCAAAGGTATGGATGATTCCCTTGGAAGGGAGTAGAACCAAGTGCGAAGCTTGTCCCTTGAGGGTAATCGGAAAGACCGACAAAGTGTGTCGAGCTCGCTTGGATATGCATGATACCTGTAATGGTCGATGTGTTCACGCCCTTCAAATCAATGTTCAAAAGCTTGAAACCCATGGGAATAGGATGTTGAAGAATAGCCGCCTAAAGGTGAGGATTCTCATACCGCAATGAGGGAAGATAATTTCTGCCTTGAAGGTGAAATTGCCTTTGCATTAAGCATCATAATCGCACGATAACATAACGAGGGAGTCAACAGACGAGATGCCACGCTACCCACAATAATTGGTGGATTAGAAGCCGCATATGATGGATGAGTAGAACCGGCGGTCAAGGAGATCGATCACGGTCTAAAGCGAGGAACTTCACCGCCGTGGAGATTAGCATTTTGACCTCCCGCCACTAACGATCGATCTTGGGGAGATGTGTTTGTCGCGTAGTGGTTGTGTTCCTCGCAAAGTCGATCATCTCATTTTGAGACTCTTCCATTCGCACGATCTTCTAAAGAGATTCCGCACCTTCACCGACATGATCAACCTGGGGAAGTGGTGAAGGTTGGCATCCTTGGTTCAAGGATTGGTTTCGAGTGAGACGAGTTGAGCGAGGCTCATGTTACGAGTACTGCGTCTATTGGCCATGACGCGGGTTTTCACAGAAATTGTGATTGAGGAGTTCTTATTCCCACAGACGGCGCCAAACTGTTGCATGCTAGAAAACCAGTTGCGGTAGAGTAAAAGTTTACGCCTTAGCTTCTTCGTGGAGTCCAGCACACACACAAGTATTTAAAGAGCGAACAATAAAACTCAATTTTACGCGGAAAACCTCAAAAGAGGGAAAACCATCCCAGCCCAAGAAAAGCTTCCACTATGTATCTTTTTCAGTACAAAATCTTCCCGACAATTACGTAATTGTATAAGAAAGGGCAAATGCAAGTAATGATAATGTCGACGACGATGTTGACGACAAGTTGACGACGATGTTGACGCCGATGACCACGTGACGGTGTGATGATGATGCAACAATGGTCGACGACGCGAGGATCGGCCGATGCGATGGCGCGGGCGTGTGGCGAATGCCGAGTGGCGACGACAGGTTGGAGGATCTTTAGAGCTTTCTCCTCTCTTGCTCTTCTCCTTTACTTCACCTCCTCATATGAGGAATGAGGGGCTATTTATAGATTGGAGGAGCGCTCGTAAATACATGCAAAACCAACCACTCCTCTTCATCGAATGGCTCATGATCCTTGATCATATGATGTATTTATGCATTTGAATGCTCAAATGAAGTCAATTGTAAGATCTTTATCTTGGAACCGGCCACGTGACGCCGATTTGACTATAAACACTTCATATTTGAGAGCTATTTAGGATTTAACGATATCCCAAAGTTTCCAAGGATATTTTAAGAGCTTGATCTCTAAAGTTTCACTGACAATTTTACTTTCGGCATCAAGATTCGTGCTTCGACTAGAGGAATTTTCAGGGTCATATCAATAATAATCGAAGGTTTCAAGAGAATAATAGAATAAGTGAGTCTTTAAATAAGAATATCTAAATTCTTATATATATATATATATATGACACTGAAAAATCTACTAATCGAAGCATGAATCTTGATGTCAAAGTAACATGAGTCAAGACTAACATTAAGCTTATTGAAAACTTTGTAATATCAATTTAAATATAAAGTGTTTATAGTCAAATCGAAATTTTAGAACCGGATCTAAAAAGCTCAAGATCTCTAATTGATTTCATTTGAGCATTCAAATACTTAAAATACAGAGATGATCAAGAGAATTATTCACCATGGAGTGGTTTGATTTTGCATGTATTTACGTAAACGCCACTTAATCTATAAATAATCTCATTCTTCATATGAAGACCAAAAGAGAAGAAAGAGCTCGACTTGAAGATCCTCCAATCTGCCACAGCCATATATACAGCCATAACTATTGCCGCTGATGCTGCCGACTACCGTGTAGCTAACACCGCTGATGCCGCTATCACCGCTGTCATGGAATCACCGTATGTACCACTACCGGTCTCATTTATTTACCACCACCGCTGCCGAATTACCGCCGACCATCATTGCTAATCGCTGATTCAGCCGAGCGGTTACCGCCACCACTTCCGATCATCGCCGCCGATAAGGAACCGTCGCTGCTGGCATCACCGTTAATTATTTTCATCACCGCCTTAATAACATGTACCGCCACTACCCGACATATAGATCATCACCGATCCGCATTCACTATTGTCAATCGCCAATTAACAATCAAGTATACCAACTACTATAGTTGTATCATCCGATTGATTTCATTAGGCTTTCACATATAACTGTAATTCATCGAAAACTTAAACTTTGTACTCCAAAACAGATATATAGTGGAACATTTTACTGGGTTAGCTTTCTCACATTTTAACATTCACTTTACATCTTCACAATGGTTGACAATATAACTTTATGTTTAGAGCAGCACCATCTATATGGTGGATGAAATCTTACTATGGAGGAACACATAAGAAGAATGAAGATTCATCAAACTCCGATCCTTCAGCTTTTGTTGAAAATTGGTGGGCAACTCTTAATCTCAAAAGATCGAAATCAATATTCGGATATCTAATTGATTATATAGAAACAAGTCAATAATGTGGAGCAATTTCAATAAAAAAGAAAATAGAGAGATAGCTTTGCAAATTATGATTCTCCAATCATACTCATGAAAAATAAGACAAAGGTCAATGAGTAACTTTGGCTACAGCCTTAAATAGATGTTTTGATTCAAACTCTTCTATACAGGTTAATATCATCAAGTAACACTTTGACAAACAACCTCAGATGGGTAAAAATTCTCAACGGATTCGACCTCTTCCATACAGGTTAATGTAATCAAGTAATACTTTGACAAATAAGCTCGGATGGGTCAAAAATCCTCGGCGGATTCGATTCGACCTCTTCCACACAGGTTAGCGTCATCAAGTAACACTTTGACAAACAACCTCTGATGGGTCAAAATTCAAATAATTGATTCAACCTCTTCCATATGGTTATCATTAAGTAATACTTTAACAAACAATGATAGGTCAAAAATATGGATTGATTTGACCTCTCTCATACAAGTTAACGTCATCAAGTAACACTATGACAAATAACCTCGAATGGGTCAAAAATCCTTAGCGGATTCAATTTGACCTCTTCCATACAGGTTAACGTCATCAAGTAACACTTTAACAAATAACCTTAGATAGTCAAAATCTAGATTGATAACCTCTTTATGTTAATGTCATCAAGTAACACTTTGACAAACAATTTGGATGGGTCATTTCCAAGGATTCGACCAATTCTTCCATATTAATGTCATTAAGTAACACTTGACAAACAACCTCGATCAAACATTCTTAGATTGATTATACCCCTTGATACAAGTCAACCATATCAAATAACATCATGAAAATGACACTCTAAAATTATCTATGATTTTTGAGTTTTCAGAATGGTTAATCAATGCTTCCCCACCACCTTAGCAGTTGTCAACTATTAGAGTTTCAAGAAATTCAATTTTCTATAAACTACGGGCCTTGATCACCTCCAAATTGGTCCACAGGACAAATTGGTGCCTCTCAAGATAAAATCGAAGTCTCACATGAACTAATGGTCTTGATTGCCTTCAAACTGATTGATCCGACGAGACATGATGCCTCTCTCGAGGGAAAAAAAGCTGATAAACTAGGCCTTGATCACCTAAAATGCAGATATGCCACTTTCAAGGGAAAATTGGAGCATCGCCGTATGAACTACGAGCCTTGATTGCCTCTTAACCCGGTCGGTCCGATGAGAACAGTTGACGCCTCTCTCAAGGAAAAATTGGAGCCTCGCCATATGAACTATGGGTCTTAATCAACAAAACAAATGACCTTCTTTTCAGAAGAAGGTTAGAGCTTTGCTGATAAAAGAAAAAAAAAATATTTTATCCTCAACTGCTAGATAATTTCATCCATCAAAAGAACAATTATATAGTATATGGATAAAATTTTCTTTACTTGACCCCATGAGGGTTTCTATAGATCCACTAAGGGGCAAAAAGGGAATAAATAAATAAATAAACCGAAAAAACCCCTCCTCATATTATATTGGTTGTGAGCTATTTAATTAAAAAATCTCTCTTCATTATATCTATTTTCTCACATTTAATTAAAAAATCTCTCCTCATTATGTATGCTTTTTCATTAAAAAAAAAATCTTATTTCCTCATTATGTAATGCTATCATCCATTTAATTAAAAAAATCCTCATTATGACTAGTTTCTAGTAATTTAATTAAAACCTCTCTCCTTATTATATTATGAGCCATTTAATTAAAAAAATTGAAATTTTCGCACAAAATTGATATGACATCATGCGAAATCTAAAGATGCATAAGAATACATGAAATGAAGAATGCAAAAGATTATGTAGAATGAAGAGTGACTAAAATGCGGACCGCTTCGAAGCCTTGATACTGACGCACTCTTACAACTACTGATCATAGTCTGCACCCATGAAGATCTATTCTCTTAAACTAAGTGATGTAAATGTTAATGAACCCAGAATTTCATTGAATAAGTTGTTATTTTCATTATACACATATTTTGAATGATAGAGAATGTCATCCAAAAATATGTAATAACAAAATTCCACTAAATAAACACTAATCTTAATGTTAAAAGTAATGACTGAAGTAATACTACAGATCAAGCACTTATTGAAAACTTTGAGATATCAATCGGCTCCTAAATATAAAGTGTTTATAGTCAAATCGAGTGTCTTGACGAGTCGGATCTAACAAGCCAAAGATCTCCTAATTTTGACTTCATTTGAGCATTCAAATACTTAAAATACAACAAATGACCATGGGAATCATTTTAAGCCGTCCGATGGAGTGGTTTGGATTTTGCATGTATTTACAGAAATATCAGTCCTCTAATTTATAAATAGCCTCTCATTCTTCACATGAGGGGAGACAAAAGCTAAAGAGAAGAGAGAGCTCTTAGACTTGAAGATCCTCCATTCGTGCCAATAGTAGATGGTCACCGACCACCGCCATGATTAATCATGCCAAATCGCTTTTGACCAAATGCCGACCATATCATCGCTGTCGACATCGCTATCAATATCGCAATCGTAGCTGATCACGCCACAATATCCATCGGCCACTAGCCGGTTGCTCAATATATCACCGCAAGAATACTATTGTCACCACCCGCTGCATACCGCTGTGATCATGACCATCTTTCGCTGAATACCACCGCTATTACCAAAGATCATGGCCGGCTATAAAATCAAACACCATCGACCACTATTGTTTGTCAGCCATCATTACCACACCACCATAGCTACCACTACCCGATACGAGATAATCACCGAAAGCCATTTACTATCGCCGATCATACAATAATTTATAAAATTTACCACATCAGATACTGGTAGATAGATTATTGCCGCTTTTCACATACAATTGTAATCTTTATCGGAAAACTTAAACTTTGTACTCCAAAATGTATATATAAACATTTTACTTTGGTAGAAATTTTTTCCCTCGAGTTAGAAAATCCTTAGTTTATTCTTCCTTCAAAAAATCCGTGTGCATTTCACAACAATAAGACATAAACTTTTATTCTACAACTGATTTTCAACATTAATAATATATATATATATATATATATATATATATATATATATATATATATATATATATATATATATATATATATATATATATATTATTTTTTTTATAAGGATGTATTATTGAGCAATCGAATCAGGTTAGTATGTAAAAATAAATGAATGAATGAGCCAAAAATAATTTTCAAAGATTATATTCTTATAATATATTATATAAAATATTTTAAAAAGTGATATATTCTATAGTTATTCATTAAATTTATAATTTATGGCGTTTCGCAGAGTTTTTCATAGATCTCCACAAAATTTTAAGGGTACCCACAAAATAAATGAATGAGCCAAAAATAATCTTATTGCATGAAGATCTGCAATAGAATTATTTTAATTTATTTTATTTTTTTACTTTTGACATTATAACATACTAAGGCCCCGTTTAAGGCAGCAATGATGATGTGCTATGGTCTCATTTTAGTGTGCTTTTTCTTGTTATATTTTGAGGAATATATTATAAAAAAATTATATTTTTCAATTTGATCTAGTTATTTACGGTGACGTTTAGAAAGTTGTGATCTAAATTCTATAAAATAAAAAAAAGTTTATATGCCCATCGTAGCTTTTTTAAACATTAACTTCTTCTGTAATACTTTCATCGCTATATTTTCATATAGCTACAATTGTACTTAATAGACTCTATGTTATTATTGAGAAAAGAAATATAGAAGTTATAACGAAATTGAACAATATGATGAAATAATTTTAAAGGCTTCTTCATCTATGTGGAACTAAGAGGAGTAACACATTAGAGATTCTATGACCTATTATGCCTAGATATGAACATAATCTTATAAAGTCAAAACTCATAAAAATCACTTTGTCTCTTAATTTACTTTTTGTATATTAATTATTCTTAATTGATTGAGTAAATATTCTTCATACAATTGCAAATCAATAATACAATATTACTCTATTATACACCTTCCTTCTAATATAAATGAAAGATGAACTACACGACATAAATAACAAAAGAAGACACATGATAAAAATAATAATTATATTTTTTAAGAATAAGAATAAAAAATATGAATAATATTTTAAAGAAATTCATTGAGAAAATCTAATAGATTTTCAAATTTTAATCATATTTTTATAAAAATAAATTTAATAATTTTAAGATTTATCATAATAAAATACTTTTCATTAAGATATCCTAAATCATTGCTGATGCAATTGAGAATGATTGACCACCGAACCTATTTATCAAATGCTCGCATTAAATATCATTAAAAGTTGCACAAAAACTTTAAATCAGATTTGAGATTCGTTGATGAGACTGTAAACGACCTCTCGTTTGTTAATATGCGTTGTTTGAGAAATTAAATTAAGCAATTTATATTTTGGAAACGTCGTTATTACAATTCTAAAAATCGGAGCAATAATTAACTTACTTTATGTTTTAAATTTCTTTTTTTTCAGAATTATTCTTGTGTGAGTAAATAATATCATTATCATTATTCCCTTTTAATTTGCTCATCATTGACTTTTTATTTTATTTTGTTGATAGGGAATTCATCTTGTCGATTTGAGAGAAACCGGCGTCAAATTAAGATGCAAATGATATTAAATTAAATTTGACCGAATTTAGTTTGGTTGAAAAAATATATATATATATATATATATATATATATATATATATATATATATATATATATATATATATATATATATATTTATATATATATATATATATAAATTTAATTGGGATGGGAGACTTGCAGAAAAATAATAGTGATAAAATTATTATGGAAGAAACTGTTATTTAAGAAATTGTAATATATAATATAATATTTTTTTTTTATTTTTTAAAGCCAAATCAGAGCTTTTTTGATCGCAGCTATACTTGACTAAGATAAGTTGAAAAATGCATTTTTTTCATCACAGATTTTTTAAAATATAGCTCCATCTCAGTTTACCAAATACCTATAATAGTGCAGTATAAATCGTATCACAGTCGGAACATCATCCCAAATAGAGCCTAAATTGATTCAAGTCAAGCATAAATTAGAAATTATTTGATTCTTTGTACATTTAAATTTAATTTAGAGTTACATTGAATTTGAATATATATAATAATAATAATAATAATAATAATAAATATTATCTATTAGCATATCATATATGATGCATATATGAATATTTTTATTTATTTTGAGATTCAAAATCAATTTAAAATTAATTTTAATTTCGCAAGTTGATAAAAATTAAAGCGCTTTCAAATTTCTATTTTTTTAAAACATTCTCCAAAAACAAGATTAAAATTTAATCTTTGGCAAATAATCTATATAGCACCAATTATCGCGTGGATAATTAAATTCTTATTTCTTGTTGCTATACGCATCACACCTACTTTAATTTAAAATTTCAATCTTAAGCGGTTATTTTTGAATAAAATATTATTAACAAATTAAATCGATGCCTTTCTTAAAGAGTATTTTGTTTCTTCAAGCATCTCTTCTCAAATAATTCTCTATTGACTTGTAATTGCCCGCTTTAAAAGATTGCTTCTTGAAAAGGTTATCATTTTATCCACAACTCTCAAACTCTTCATCTTCTCTTTATATATAAGAAAATTTCATATATATATATATATATATATATATATATTGAAAAGAAAAGTTATATATTAAAATAATATATTACTGAGAAAGATGAAGTTTGCTGAATAGAGAAGAGTTGGCTTTGAAGTATTCCATTTGCGAAGAATGGCATAGAGCATAGCCTGCACTCCACTAGAACCATAAGCTTACGTTTCTGATATATTTGTTTCTCAAGGGAGGATAATCTGAAAATAAAAATGACCTCTTCGTAGAACTGAAAGAAAAATGTACAAAGTCTGTGCAACATCTAAATATAAAAAAATAATACCTCCATTATTAAAATATTAAAGATATTTGAGACAGTTTTTTGATTACTTTAATTTTTTTAAAAAAAAAGCATAAAAAACAAAACAATTTCGTTTTGCTTTTATTTTTTTAAAAAATTATGTTGAAAAAATTTTGAGAATTAGAACTGTTAGAATGTGATGATTATCATAAAGTTATTTTTTAAATTTTTTGAAATATTTATAATATAAATAATAATTTTTTTAAAATATTACTTTCTTCACAATAATTCTATAATTAACATTTTCAGAAAATTATAACTGTCCAAATAGACTCAAAGTCCCTATCATCACGCCCACTAGAGTGACTGCTCATGCTACCTGCTAGCTGTTACATCCATGAGATCGCTCGCTCCATCCAACAACAGTGTTGAATCCCAAGAGTCCCACAAAGTCAGCTGGATTGTTCAAAAAATCCTTGATAATATAGCCTGCAAAATGATTCAACGATGAACGACACCACGACGATGATATCACCATCTTTTCCGAAGAAAACTCAATTGCCTTTCGTTCTATCAAATAGTGAAGGAAGTGGATTTACAGCTATTGCTGGAAATAGGACTCCCTTCACAACTATGAATCTTGTGCCACAGCCTTCTCCATCACCACCAATTGACTCCGTGTTGTACTTTCTCACTATAATGCATAATTATATATATATATATATATATATATATATATATATATATATATATATATATATATATATATATATATATATATATATATATATATATATATATATATATATCTCAAATTCAGTAAGTAAAGTGCAGTATTCAAGAGGTTTGATGAATTTTAAAATCTTTAAGTTATATTTTGCAAAATTTTGATAAATAAGTTCAAAATAAAATTAATTGGCAAAATTTGATCATTATTTTATGCATATATTCATCATTTATCTTATCAAAAATAAAATAAAATAATTGTATATTCAGAATTTTTTAAATCATGCAAATATAGACTTGTTCGTGAAATTAAGTTAAATAATTAGCTTATATTTGATCCAATTGTCAAAGATTATTCATGAAAATTATCAGTTATTCATCTCATTTTCAGTAAAATTTTATTTAATTTATTCAAATTTATTGGTTGTATTTATCCTTAAAATTCCAATATATAAAATTATTGCCTAAACTCAAATTAAATTTAAATTTTCTTTTTAAATGAAATCATTTGTAAAAAAATATTTATGGCTGATGACTTTTCATTATTATCTTATTTTGCTTTAATATTAATTGACATTATTTGGTCATATAATCATGCATTATTAATTAATTTATTTATATCGGTTTACAATAAATACTATTTTTCAAAAATAGCTCAATCTCTTTAATTTATTGGCTGGGTCAATATTTGCAAGGCTTATTTTTTTTTTACTTTAATTATTAATGTAAAAATAAATTTTTTTCTCAAATTTTCTTTTGGTTGAAATTATCAATAGCAACTTAAAATTTTTTGTGTGAAATTTAATTCATAATAATTGTAAATTGAGTTATTTTAATTAATGTTTACATTCTAATATTTGATTCCTATCGAAATAAATTCATATATTTGCTTAAATTAAATTATTTTTTGCTGAAATAAATTTAATGCAATAGAAGAATCTAATTTTGGGGATAAAACACATAGAATGAAATTTGTCACAATCACAATCAAATTAGTTTTTGTAATTGTTGATATTTAATTTCAAACATTACAAAAATTTGATTACATAATTTAAAAATATTTTATATCGATTAATCATTTGGATTAAGTTATACATATTACAAGATTCATTTTTGAAAAATCATCTTATTATTTTATATTAATTGTATGAGCCATTTATTTTATTAAATTTCTTACAATTCTTTGTTGATTGAAAAGTGATCAAATTATGTTATAAGACCACCAAATTCTGTGAGTATTTTCTATAAATTTAGATTTATTATTGTCTAAATCATAAAGTGTTTGTATATTTTTCATCTAAAGTTTGTTGTTAGAGTTGTACCATTGCTAATACTATTATTGTTGAAATTGTACTTGCTAGATTGTAAGATGATAAATCAATATTGTAGGGGTTATACTCACCTCATTATAAGAAATATGGTGTTGTATTTAATTATATGTTGGGATAGTGAAATCTTAGCCATGGTGGCTTGCAGTAGACATAAGCCAACTTGAGATTTTGCTGAACTACATAAAAATTACTTATCTATTGTCACTTTGTTTTCTATATTTATATGTGATTGATGTGTGGCTTCTAAAATAATCATATCAACTTCAAAATAAATTTTTACCAAATTTAAAGCTTAAGTTTAACATAATACTTTAAAATACCTAATTCACCTCTTCACTTGAGTGCATAGTCACTCCACCATAAAACTTAACTTAGTAAAAACTATTATTTTTTATCATAGACTTAATAATAGGTCTATATTGCATTGCATCAACTCTCCCTGACTCTAAAGAACTCTTCTCTAAAGAGTTAAAATCAATGTACTCATTAAAGAGATCAAGAACAAACTTAGCACTCTCTTATATAAACCATATATCCTTAAATGGTGGTCCCATTATCACTTGATCAAAATCTATGTTCTATTCTCTCATATTATGGTAACTCACTTGTATGTATGCTCTACATCTCAAAAATATATGATTGCATGTTCTCTTTCATTTGATTTTTTAGATCACTTGTAAATGAGTTTATTTTCAAATCTCATATGATATATCTCCTTAGGATAATAAAAATAATTGACATCAATTATATTACTTATTGCATATTATTTGATGACTCTAAAAATTGTACATTTGGTCTCATTTTCTAAGAATTTTTAAAGGGTCACACGCCCTTACATTGAGCTTTTTATACCTGTTATACATGGAGACATTTCTTTTAGATCTAATTCTTATCATTACATCATAATCCTTCTTGTACTTTTTTGTGCTCTTATTCTTATTTAGAGCTTTAACATATTTGGTATTAGTTTGTTCAAATTTTTTCATATATTTTCATGAAATCTTGTAAAGGTTAACAAATGTGAATGCAAAGTTTAAAAATTCATACGATGGAACATCAATATATTAGGTTTTTAGGATTATAATCAAAGACTATTTAGTTATGCTTTCTAATTTACAATGGTTTTATTATAATTAAATTCAAATTTTACTAATTATAGATCTTAATTGCTTAGGCTTTTTTCTACAAAGTATCTCAATAAGCTCCCTAAAAACCAATTTGTAACATGTATTTAGCCATTTTTGCATGGGTTTTGTAGCAAAAGAGAATTTAAGTATAATACAATTAATTTCTATAATTTTTTGAAGTAAGAAACTAATCTAAGATATCTATCAAAATTTATAATTTTGAGCAATTCATGCAGGTTACCAATCTCTTTTAAGAAATTTTTGTAATATGAGATGCATCACTAGTTTTGTTACAACTTGAAAAGTGTGCTAGTTTAAGAGAATTTGTTAACTACAACAAAATTTTTTTTTCTACCCTCTTATATGTCTTGAAATCTAAAACAAAATCTATGGACAAGTTCTCTTAAATTTGTAAGAAAAAGATAAAGTAGTGTGCTCTTCTTAATTTTTGTTTATTTACATGAATAACATGAGGTGACTATCCAATAAACATCCTTTTTAAGGAAGACCAATAAAATATACTTTTCCTAAAACTAATGCTCTTATCTTTATCTGCATGCTTTATTATCTCTTCTAAATGTAAATCTAGTATAAAATATATATATCAAGTTAAGGAAGGTCCTTAGAATACATAGGTATTTGCCTGTAAATATCCAATTAAAACTATAAAAGGGCTTATTAAGGGTAATGGCTTGTTCTTATGCTCAAGATAAATTAAAAGAAATTCTAGGAAAATATGATAAGCTTTGTGTGAGTCTATTAAATTTTAAGGCTTGATGCTTTATAGAAGTGATTACCAAATATAATTTTACATGTATAAGTATGTACTCAACAATTGACTTATGTTTAGAACAAAATTTTAGTGCTTAAGAAACTCTACCCACTTTATATGTTTTAGTTAAGCTTTTTTTTTAGTGTTGATAAATCTTAAGGGCTTGATTGTTACTATAAATGTGAATTTCATATAAAATAAAGTAATGTTTTTAATTCTTAATGAAAAGGACTAAACAATAGGGAGAAAAAAAACTCTTTATTATTTGTAGAATAATTCTATCAAACTTTTAATTTTCACTATAATAGAATAATTTTGCCGACTTTATTGAAATTCCTTTGGTCGTCCCTTGCTCCCTTGGCAAATCAAAATGAGTTTTCAACCATTTCAACTAAACCTTTCACATTATAGATGATCATCTTCAATGAATTGATTTTGATTTGATTTTAGTCCTCTCCCTAAACTACCTTCTTGATATACCTCTCCACATATACAACACATAATCACATATATATAATGCACATAATCATATAATTAACTAAGCATATATGCTATCTTGCTACTCTTTACATAGAAACTATAAAACATGAACTTGATAATAACCATTTTAATAGGGGGATTTACATACATACCACACAATTCTTATGTATTTACATATCTAACACCTAAACTTCAATTTTTACATATATAATATCCTAATCTTCAATATCACATCAAATATTTATTCTTTTTAAAAGTGAAATACACCTTTTAAGCATAAAAGTGTTAGATAAGTAAATATCTAACTTTATTAGATATATTGTGATATGTATATAAATCTCCCTTTTTAATATTATATTTTTATTATAGACTTAATAATATCAATAATAGTATCACCACTTTCAACCAAGAGATCTTGGATTTAAGTCTTGTGTATGGTGTGTTGATTAAATTCTCTTAAATGTCTCAAAAAAAATCATAGTATCACGCTATTAAGTTTATTATATTTAGATCTGCAAAATTATATATTTTACTAACTGATTAAAATGTTGGAAAAAATCTTAATATTTCAAATCTTATCGTCACGTATGAACTAAAAAAATCTTGCGTCCTCCGTCGCTTTTATTTTTTTTAATCGTTCTATTGCTGATTTTTAGGTAAAGAAGATAAATTCTCTGCCCTAAATTCTAAGTACGCAACAACTTTGAAGTCAAACACCTAATACAAAATTATGAAATAAACCACATTCACATTCCACCCATATTCCAACAAACCAAGCAATATAGATATAGATGAAATTAAAAAATAATAATAATAAAACTCCAATAAGTATATTACTATAGATTTGGACGAAGTAATATCTTATTTTCTTTTCATTTTTTTAATTTTATCCAAAGAAAACACCTCTCTCTCTCTCTCTCTCTCTCTCTCTCTCTCTCTCTCTATATATATATATATATATATATATATATATATATATATATATATATATATATATATATATATATATATTGATACATCCTCTAAAATTAACTCAAGCTCCTCTCGCATTCACCGATTTCACAATCACTTTTCAACTACAACCAACTGCCCTCAAGGAGACCAACATAACAACATCAGATAGTTGATCAGCTCGAATCGACCACTCGTTTATCTGCATGAAATGGATCCCATCCGCCAAATGGTCACAAAAAATGGACATATTTATAGCCGATCGTTGCCAAGACGTAATCCAACCAATCCAAGATCACCACCCCAATTCGATCATTAAGGCACCTGATCATCAAAAATGTTACACCGCCTCGATCGGGATGCGCTTCCGCCGTCCGAAGGGGGAGTGGTTGAGTTTTCATGAATTTACAAGCCCGCCACTCCCAAAAATAGAGCTTCATTAAATTTGGGGACCGAATGACGGTGCACCGTAGAGCCTGAGAACCACCGCCGACCCTGACACGATCTATCATCACCTGCTACCACTGCCGGGCCTTCAAGATCGAGTCAGCCTAGAGATCGCTTCCGGGACTAGAAAAGACCGCCATCATTCTTTCTCCTCAAGATCAAGAGGTTCCCCAAGATCGCTCCCGAAAACTTCTCCTCAGAGTTGACCATATTTCTCTATATTGTTTCCTCAGATCTTCTCCGAACTAACGAAGCAAGGACCTCAGATCTTTGAACACACATATGAAAGTTCTGCTGCATCAAGGCCTCGTGGTTTTTTCCCCTTAACGGCTTCCCACGATAACCCCTCGTGGTTCATATCCTCTGTTGATAATTTTTGCACGACTAAGATCGCGATCTACCTAATAAAATTCTCTAAAGACGCAATGCAAGGCCACAGGAAATACGCCCCATTGCTATATCTCCTTATGATTGTAAACAGTATGCCAACGCCTCATTCTCGGATCAAGGACGCCAAGTCTCCAACACTCTACTTATGTCCCCGTGAGGCCTCCGCCAGCCCTCTTAGAAGATCGCTCAAAGATGTTTGAGGAGGATTCCAACGAAATTCTTCCTCGAGAGGACCAAGAAACGCTCCAACAGGAAGAGCCATTGTTCCGCCCTCAAAGATAATCCAGATTTTCTTCCCGAGAATGATTACGGGAATGCTGATCAAGTAGAACCCTCACCACTCGAACTTCCGATACCGCCGCCTCTACTCACCCCACAACGAATGGCTCACTCAGATATGAAACTCCACGCCATCTTATACGGATGAACTACGACGACGGTGCAGAAGAGTTCTGCAACAATCAATGATCCATTCTCCGCCGCTTCTTCCAAAACTCGCACCGAGATCATCTCGCAATACCCGACGAGATTCAAGCTTCCCAAAGATGGACCCTTACGATGGCACAACCGATCCAGACGAGCATATCGATCACTTTCAACGATCATGCACATTCGCCGTAAATGACTCTCGCCTTGTGTCGTATTCCCAAAGACTTCAAAGGATGCGTGCATTGGTTATTCGCCGCTAAGGTCCGTCCGATCATTTGGAGAGCTCGCCAGATTTTTTGTAGAATGCCTCGGCGAACAAGAGAATCATCGGGATTCATCACATCTCCTAATCCGCCGTAATCCATGGAGAGTCCTCAAAGAATACTTCCAGGTTCCTCAAGTCTACGATACCGTGAGTAGATCCGTAACTTTGAGGGCTGCTTCTGAGGACTCCGCCAGATACTTCTATTCATCATTAATGCGGAGACACCCATTCCTATGTCGACCGTCCACCTAATAGAGGCACAAATCTCACGACGGTTATCGCTCATCGGCAGCTTGAACCACCAAGCAAAGAAGCGGAAGAAGGTTCCCAAAGGTGATGTTCAAACATCTCGTAAAAGAAGAGAGGCAAAGAACCTCCCCCAAAACCTCCTCAAGACCCGATGACTCAATCGAGAGAAATATACGGCTCTCAACACGTCATGCGCGAACATCCTACTTCAGAAGAGGATACAAGTGGCCGCCACCTTTAAAGCCGGAATTGGAAATCAAGAGAAATTTCACCGCACAGGGCACACCATCAAGAGTGCCACCAATCAAGGAGGAGATTGAAAGACTAATACGCCGGGTATCTAGCCGCTTTATACAAAACCAACCCGCCGTCTCAAAGAAATGCCGGGGCAAGAGGAACCGCCAAGCTGCCTGGAGAGATAGAAACAATTGCGGAGGGCTGCAGTTATCCAAATATTCATTGCCGCCTTCAAGAGCCGTGAGTCAAGAAGTCTCGGGTTGACCATTCTATCACCTTTGATGATTTAGATCTAGAGGGGCTTAGATCCCACATCAAGATCCCCTTGTCATCAGCGCAAGGGTCGGTGATCCATGCTTCAATATTAAAAGGATATTGATCGACAATGGGAGTTCGGTTGATGTTCTTTTTACTCCACTTTCCTTAGCATGGGTATAGAAAGAGAGAAGCTTCAACCCTGGCCGTCCACTATGGATTTGATAATCGACCCATTAGTGGAAGGGACAATCGCCTTCCGTAACTCTTGGAGAATTTCGACAAACCCACTTGATACAATTTATTGTAGTCAAGTCGAGTCCATACAATGCAATATTTGGGAGACCTCTATATTCCGCAATACATCTGCGGCCTCACCTCAAGATGAAATTCCACACCACCGGCATCGGGGTGTGGAATCAACAGATAGCACAAGCGTTATATCAAGCAAGCACATTTACGCCAAGAACCTCAACATCGAGAACTTCACCCAGAGATGAGGATGCCTCCGAAAGGGCTTCTCCAAATTGAAGATGTAATTTGTCTTCCTATCTCAAGTTGATCCATCGCAAAAGGTGAAGGTGGATCGCTGTCGCTACCGATAAATCAATGAGATTTTCTCGTAAAAAAATCAAGATATCTTTGCCGGAGCCCGATTCTCGCATTGACCAAGTCATTACGCACTCCTCAAAGTTGACTCAACCTACAAGCCTGATACGTAAGAAAAGAACCTTCGCTTCAACGACAGGTGTCATAGAACAAGAAATCACCAAACTGGAAGTCAAGTTCATTCGAGAAGTCTACTACCCCACCCGGTTGGCTAACGAGTGTTAGTCAAGAAGGCCAACGGCTCGGAGAATGTGCATCACTACACGACCTTAATCGTGCATGCCCAAAAGATAGCTTCCTCGACCAACTAGTTGATGCGACATCGTGACATCGATTCGAAGCTTCATGGATGCCTATTCGCTACAATCAAATCGATGAACAAAACAGATGAGGAAGCAACATCCTTCCAAACAGATAAGGGACTATATTGCTATCAGGTCATGCCATTCGGACTAAAAAATGCTGGAGCAACATATCAACAACTTATGAATAAGATCTTCAAGATCTTATAGGCACAATATGGAGGTGTATGTTGATGATATGGTGAAGAGCTTGGAAATATCACAAAGATATTTCGACCGCAATGCTGCTTTGACATTCTTCGACACTACAAGATGCTCAACCCAAGCAAGTGCATTTTGAGTTTCCTGAAATTCCTAGCTTCATGGTCACGGATGAGGCCAACCCCGAAGATAAAAGCACTCAAGGACATGTCACCTCCAAGAACGATCAAGGAAGTCCAACGCTTGACTGGAAGGATTGTGCCTTTATCACGATTCTTGGCCCGCCAGAGATAAGTATCTACCATTCTTCAAAATCTTAAGGGTGCACGAGGAAATGGATTCCAAAGGGACGATGAATGTCGACCGCTTTTGAGCAACTTCGAGTCTATTTAGCTTCTATTATTATCAAAGCTCATCCAAGGAGAGAAGTCAGACATCTATCTTGTCGCTTTCTTCTCATGCCGTAAGCTCCGTGCTGATACGTGAGGAGAATTCATTGCAACGACCCATTTACTATGTCAGCAAAATCCTTTCTGATACTGAAGGACGCTATCCACTAGCAGATAAGACAATTCTGTATTCTCGCATCTAAAATTGCGACGACTTTCGCCCACACCATCAACGCCTACACTCATCTTCCATTAAGAACTATTCGCAAAAGCCCGATGTATCCGGAAGGTTGATGAAGTGGTCTCGAGCTTGAGAGTTTGACATCCATTTTCTTCCACGCCCCGATATAAAGTCACAAGTGCTCGCCGACTTCTAGAATGTACCATCCCATCACCACCAATGATCATTCATCACTCCATGACAAATCAATGGACATTATATGTTGATGGAGCTTCGTACTTCCTGGGAGCAGAATTTTGCTTATCTCCCCAAGTAAAATAACTTTAGAGTACGGGCTTCGACTAAAGTTCCTGCCACCAATAATGTCGCTGAGTACGAGGCCCTCGTAGCAAGACTAAGGCTCGCCATTGACTGTGAGGTCCGTAACTTAGCCATCTACAGACTCACGCCTTGTGGCCTCACGTTGAAGGAGACTTGATACCATCATCCGCATGCTCGCATCGCCTTTTGGCAAAGTCACTTCTGCCGTAATCGAGACCCATCGATAACTCATATTCTAAGTGGGAGCAGAACAGGTGATGCCCTCTCCAAGTTAGCCACAACAACGACAGAGATCTTTTCAAGAGAAAATACATGAGGACATCCACTTTCCCAAGATTCAAGGCCCCTGGGTGATACAATCTCGAGGACCCAAAAGAATCTTCATGGATTGACCCGATCATGTCCTTTCTTCAAAGCGGGCACCCCACCGATGCTATCCGCCTCCGGTAGAGCAATCAACTTCACCATAATCGGTGATGAACTCTACAAGCGTCCTTCTTAGGGTCTCTACTTAAAGTGTCTACCACCTTCTGAGGCTAACTATGCAATGCGAGAGGTTCATTCAGAATTTGTGGTGAACATTTGGGAGGAAAAGCTCGCCTCAAAATCATGAGGCAAGGTTTTACCGCCTACAATGAAGAAGACGATTGAGTTTGTAAAGAAGTGTAACAAGTGTCGCCATACATTCCAATCTCACTCATACACCATCTCAGAACTCACCACAATCAGAGCCGCTTTGCTCAATGGGGATCGATATAATGGGACCCTTTCCCATTGCCACCGGCAAATAAAATTCATAATCTTGGCCGTTGATTAACGAAGTGGTGGAAGCGAACCGCCAAAATCACCAAACAAATGCCAAGCAATTTGTCTGAAAAATATTATTTGTCGCTTCGCATTCCAAAGAAAATCATCACCGATAATGGGACGCAGTCACGTGAAAGACATTCACATCTTTCTCGCCAGAGTCGCATATCCGCTAATCCACATGTATCCCATCCACGCAAATGGGCAATCAAGTCACCAATAGACAATACTAAAAGGGCTAAAGACACGATCAATCACGGGGCAATGGGTCAAGAACTATCCAATGTTCTTTGGGCTTACCGCACTACATCAAGGACCCTACCGGAGAAACGCCGCATAACTGGTTTTGAACGAGTGTTATTCCACGACATCGGGTCCCAGCCCTAACCCATAACTTTGATGCCGACAAAGAAGACGATAAGCGATTCCATCCGGATCTCCAAAGAGACCCGACATGTCAAGACCAATGGCTTCCTATCAAGTGATTGCTCGAGGTTTCAACCGGGTAAACCATGATATCTGGGGACCTCCCGTCTCGACTGCCAGAAAAGGCCCACAATGTAACAAACTCTCACCGCTTTGGGAAGGCCCGTATGTGGTGGTGTCAAAATCAAGCCCGCACCTGCTTAAGGATATGTGGGAAGACTCTCCACGCACTGAATGCTACAAACCTCCGGTACTACCGGATGTATCGCCTTTTTTATTCTAGTGAATGCGAAAACATTATATTTGTATAAATTGTATTACAATTAAACATTTATCGATACTCTTTGTCGTATTCTATTGTCCAACCTCATCAAGGTGTTTGGATTTATGTTTCTATCTATGTTAAAGTTCTCATACTTATTGTGACTTTTCTTGCTTATGCTTGCATTTTAAAACACCCGACTCAAGAGAGATACGCAACTATTGTTGTATCTCATTCGTGGTAAGATCGATCCCGTGGAATTGACCGATCTTCCTATACGTGTTAACATCGTCAGTAACGCCTCGATAAACAACCTTGGATAAGTTGGCAATCCTCTATAGACCACAACTTTCTCCATAACAAAGTTAACATCATCAGTAAACGCCCGATACACAACCTAGATAGATCGAGAGGTTCTGAGAGAACCTCTATAAATATATTCCGCAAGTTTGTCATCAAGTAACGCTCGTAATGATCTTATCAATCTACGGAATCTCTTATCTTTATCATCGAAAGTACACTTTGACACACAACTCCGAAATATTCACAAACAATTTTGTGGATTGTTATTTCGCAGAACATACAAGTACAATCAACCGTAAATAATATACAACATCAATGCAACATAAAGGAACTACAACTACAGATCGATGGTCTCAGTAGATGATGAAGAACTATCGAGTCATCCTCGCATCGCTAAGGGTCGGGGAAGCTAGGCTAGAGAAAGGACCTCAACACAGCCTCCTAGTTTGCGATACGCCATGGCGTGTCCCCTTGAAACCTCGGATGAAGCCTTCATCAACCTGCTTGCCGCTCCAAAGCCTTCACCTCTACATCATACCGTGGTCTCGGCCTCACGAGCGTGATCTGTATGATACTCTTGAAAATTTGAGTTCTTGAAGTCCTCCGCGGCTGTGATCAGGCTCACTTCTACAGAGATAAAGACCTCTTTCTCACGAAAAGCGGCAGCGTAACTCTCGGTTCTTTGCCTCAGACACGAAACCTTCGGAAAGATCTTGAGATCCTTTGCGGCAACCAACCTGTTCTAGCCTCCACTAATTCATCCAGAGTCTCGACTTCACGACGAAAAGAAAGAAATTAAGCAGTGCAACTTCGGTCTGCACTCATCAAGTTGATTCTCCAACACGGACATCTCTTTTACTTTCTCCACATCAGCTTCTTATATTCACCATGGAGAAACTTGACCTTCACGAACTCGAATTCCGGTCATTGACCTGATGTTCATTTTGAAGTCAAGTTCTTGCTTCTTCGATATCGAAATAAGAAAAATTACGTTAAGCACAATGGGAAATAAAAGATGATGAGCATAAGAAGGATTGTTACAGTTCTTGACATCTTGCGGCGACTACTGAGGAATGATTCAACCGTCCTCGGGAATGAAGATCCTTGGGGGACTACTCGAAGGGCAGACTCTTTTGGTGCTCGATATCACCATCACCTCTTAGCTCCTTTTCTCTTCTTCTATTGGAGGCGGGTCCTTCTGGCGGGAAGAAGCGGAGGGCAGCTTGGGAGATCGGTGAAACCTCTTTGTTGGGCTTTCTCAGCATAGCTGCATAAGACAGGCCCGGGATGAATAGAAAGCCCGCCTCGAACAAAGATTCCTCCTTTCAAATCTGTTGATATATCGAATCTCAAATCGAAGATCTTCAATATTCGGAATTTATCGTGGGATATCTTCATCACCAACTTGTAGGGAATGGGTAAATCTCTCGACTTTCCCCATTTCTCGAAGACCCGTCATTCTTCACAAAAAGAATCACGCCAACCCTCTTGGGAGGATCCTTCGTCCAGGAGGTCAAGTAGCCGACTCTGCGGTGTCGACCATGTGCATCATGAGTAAACTTGCACATCCGTGAGGTAATCGATAGTCAAGGTGCATCGCCCTCGAAAAGACTATAAGTCCCATCACGATCGTCATTGCCACCTCGGCGGGAAATGCAAACCTGCATCTTGACAAAATGGCGATCATCTCGGGGATGGAAACGCAATCCAGCCCAAACTCATCTCATAAGTGGTGAAATACCCGGTGGGCTCTATCGGACTTCTTGGACACTTAAGAACCAAATCATTGGAAAATAATATTTTTTCGAACACGATCAATGTGTCTCCGTGTCGGCGACTCCCACGAATCTTGGTCCTCCCATTTTAGAAGGTTCCCTCGTCGCCTCGTTACAAGGGTGGGACGTGTCTCTTTCAAAGATTCTCACCCATCTACAAACACAGGCAGCTTGCATCAGATGAAAATTATTCCAAGGAGGTGCCCAAACTCCCACCAGGGGAGGGCTATGCACTCACGGCTTGTGGAGATGAGGAGGTAGAGGTTGATCAAGAAGAGTGCCTCCCACAGGGAGGCTCACTGGCTTGGTGGAGATGAGGAGGTGAGGTTGATCAGAAGAGGCCCAAACTCCCACCGGGGAGGCTATGCACTCTGAGGAGAAGGAGAGGGTGTGCCTTTCTTCTTACCAGGGGTTTTATAGACCCATAGGGTTAAAATAAAACCCAAAAAAACCCAAAAAGCAGCATTCAAAACCTCAAGCTTGGGAGGGGTAGGCTGCCAGCCCATGGTAGCCCCTTGAACCCTGGAGATGTGCCCAGACCAGCGCCTAGCCAGCCAGGACTGACCCGTCGACCTCAGCGTGGCCCAGGATGCGCGGCCAGACCGTGGCCCGGTCGGCAGTGCCGGCTGCCCGTACCCATGGCCCAGCAGCCATGGCGGATCGGCAGCCGGTCAGCCGCCGGCCAGCCGTGACAGCGTACCCCAGCCATGTGATGGCCATGGAAACCAGCCATTCCGACCCCTTCGTGGCCCGGCGCCATGCGCGACCGCGACCAGCTCGCGTGCCATTCATGACGTAGCGCGACCCATGCGCCCGACCTTCCGACCCACTGTTGACCAGTTGTGGAGGCCGCAGTAGCCGATGTAGCATTCGCCAGGCGCCTTCGCCCCCGCTGCATGCCGCGACTTGTAAGTGTCGATCCATAACCTCAAAATATCGCACTCACATACTATGCATTTGCGACCGCATCGACTTCCAGTTATAATATTGTCTTTGTTATGAAGATTTGTTCTCTCAAAATCACGCGGTTGATGGACTCTCAATTTTCATTTCAAGTATTTGACATATATTTTTGGATGGCGAGATAATGTCACCCAAAATAGACAACGATACATCCTCGAAAATTAATGTCGATCAACACGAATCTCAAGGCATTTTCGCTTGATCTAATCGATTTCAGCAAACTTACAAGCGGCCGTCGATGAGGCGAACATATAACATCAAATATAGGATCGAGCTCGAATCATTCGGATCAAGCTATCGAACATGAAAATGGATCGATCCGCCAAATGGTCACAAAAGCGACATATTTATAGTCGGTCGGCGGCTCGTCAAGGCGAATCCAAGCTAAGATCACCCAATTGACATCATTAAGGCACCGGATCATCAAAATACAGTCATCGGGGATCTGGGCGTCAGATGGGAGTGGTTGGAGTTTTCCACAATTTACAAGCCACTCCCAAAATCTATAAATAGAGCTTCATTCTCACCTTAGAGGGGGAATCGATTTGAAGACGAGAGCTCGAGAACCAGGTCGACCTTGGCCACGATCTATCATCACCGGTGCCACCCAGTCTGCACGAAGATCGGAGCTTCGCAGGAGATCGCCCGGACTAGAAAAGACCGATTCTTGCTCCTTTCTCACGAAGATCAAGAGGTTGCTCAGGAAGATCGGTTCTGCCGCTTTTGGGAAACTTCTCCCTTGGGTTGGAGTTGGCCAAATGCTCGGAATATTGTTTCCTTACCAAATCTTCTCAGAACTAACGAAGCGGACGCGTATCTTTTGAACACATAGTGAAAGTTCTCTGGTGGCAAGGCCAGTGGTTTTCATACTTGGGTTTTCCGTATAACCCGTGTTCATATCCACTTGTGTGTTGGATAATTTTTGGGCTACGGCGAAGATCTAGCATCTAGGAATAAAATTCTCTGTACATAGCATATATATATATATATATATATATATATATATATATATATATATATATATATATATATATATATGTATATATATATATATATATATATATATATATATATATATATATATATATATATATATATGAACATGATTAAGAATTAGATTGCAAGTATTATTATGTTATAAAAAGAATGAATAAATACATAGATTGCAAGTATTATTATGTTATGTTAACTTAAAAGTTTCCTTCAAAACAAATGTCAGCAATAAAAATAATAATATCATGCTCTGCGCATATGTGCTGTAACGGTCTCAATCAATTCAGCTGAATATATGAATAAGTACAAATAAATCCAAGGAATTCAGCTAACATTTTTTTTATGCATGATGTCATCATGCACTCTTATAAATGCAATTATATGATTAACAAATATCTTGCCTTCTTTCTTTTTAAATGATTTGTTTATCATAGAATAATTATCATTTTTGTATATTTAATTTAAGAATATATTTCTTTAAACTGTATATGATATGAAATGCATGTTGAAAATAAGTTTTCTCTAAATTAAATTATTTCCAATAATTGTTTAATAAGAAAGTTAAACTTAATAATAAATAAAATATAGGCCAATCTAGTTAAAACATAACATTCCTTCAATACACGCAAATAATGATAAAAAAGATGATTAAAAAAAGTATATTTAAATCATACTTATCTTGTTAACAACTTTAAAACCAAAAAAAAATTAATATTAGAGCATTAACAAGAATAATTAAATTTAAATATAATAATATAACAAATGCAATAAAAATATTTATTACAGCGTTACCAAGATTACTTAAATTTAAATATAACAATATCAAAAAATACATAAGAAGGCTTTATTCCTAGAACTAGAAAAGCTTGAGACACTATAGATAGCTTTACTGAAGATATTCTTTAACACTTCATTTATATAGTAATAAAAAAAATGCATAAATACATTGGTTGACGTTCACAAGCCCGTGAACATAAAAAAATCCCATGGGTTGACCTGTTTTGGTGAGTGTTTTATAGGTTTCGACGAATAAGATGGTGGGTCTTGTCATCACTCTAGTGAGTGTCTCATAGAGCTGGGTGAATACTTCTTTGAGTTGAGCTAGTGTTTCCTTGAACTGGGTGAGTGTCCCCTTAAACTAGGTGAATGCTTCCTTGAATTAGGCAAGGCTCGACGGGAGCCATTTCAAAATATAAAATGGGGTAGACACTATTTGACTGATTCTTTTGTAACTATGGAGAGTTTACTTGCAAAAAGAATAAGAAAATTAGGTGAGTCATTTAAAACCTTCAATAGTCACTAGAAAGTGATAAAGATTTTTTCATATCTAGTTTTATTCTTGAATTTAGAATAATTCTTCCATTTACTATATTTTTTACATCGATGTCACTTTCCTTTACATTAGTGATCATGATCATGTAGAAATATGGGTACTCATCATACGTATTCTTGTACTTATGTGCACCCCTCATATGATAAACTATTTTCTCTCAGTTGTAACAGCCGATTCACCATCATCAAAAGTTGTGAACATCGAGAATCATCAATAACAATAAAAGCAGTAAGCACAAACATCTCCTAGTACTTGATGTCAAATAATGGTTGATTCACCATTCAGAGAAGAGCACAAAAAATAAATTAGTACAATGTAGCTCAAGTACGAGAGGAGGGGATCCTAAGAAGGATCATGATTAGTGACCTCTTACAATCATTTTCTTCAATAGGCACTCACTAAGTGTTCCTGTGATGAGTCAGGCAGCAATCATGTGGCTTCAACTAAACTATTCAAGCTTTATAAATGAATAAAAGATTATATGTGTAATTTGATGACTTGCAAAACAAGTATTTATAGGTGGCACTAACTTATGTAACTAGCTCTTTAGTCATGATGGGAGAGTTAGATTGAGTCAAACTTGAAGGTAAAATTGCTTAATTTCCTACACTAGAAAGAGTATCTTTGTGAACCCTATGAAATCCACTTTGAGTGGGTGTGTGTTGCATCTAGATTTAGGTGAGTTTTTAGGCTACCAACTATTAGAGTTAGAGGTCACAGCCTTGGTCTCGAACACCCACCCTTGTATATGTATATGTGCTTATGAAACTCAACTCTACTGTAATAACTAAAAGTCAATTAATATTCCTCATAATAACGATCAATCATTGTGATCATCTTTAGCTTTAAATTATGATTAGATCCATCAATTTTTTAATTTAGTGTCCAATGAGCGAAGATTAAGCTTATTGATAGTCTTTTTATTTAATGTCCAAAGGATAGGTGTGTTTTAATTAATTACTTCTAATATCATATTGTGGTGTTTTTATTTTGAGTCATAAGGACACCACACAGATCTTAAGGGATACTTATTGAAGTGATCAAGTATGACATTGAGGTATGATGTACTATCTCGAAAGATAGACACATCACCCTACAATGGACTTAATCACCTAATAAATGAGTCTTCATATATACCAGAGATCTTTCTCTCACTTTACATAGATAAAGTAGAGCAGGGTTTATTTGAAGCTGAGTTCTTTAGTTTCCTATGGAGGCAGGCCCCCCATAGTTAATTACATCCTAGAAAATGAAGGTTTTCTAAGAACACTCTCTATTAAAATAGTCAATAAATATATCTAAAGATTTCAAGGCTATACTATCAAAGAATTGGTTATTATTAAAAATTAAATGAGATTGTTCAAATAAGAAACTTTTTTATGGATTCCAAAGAGAATAAGTAGGAAGCACACATAATATTATGAAGCCTAGTGAGTACTTCAATCTACCCTATCGTGAGATTTGATATTTTTGAAGAGGAGAATTCATTTTTGTTTAAGTTGAAATTTTATTAGAGTGCTAGGACTTACATTCCAACAATAGTAGATTATAGAAATGCTTAAGAAGTGAGGACTTATACTCGTAACAAGAGAGAAGCAAGCTGCCTTAAAACCTAGATCTAAAGTGCTCAAGCACACACTAAGAGCTCAACCTAATTCTACTTGGGGGAGGGGGGAATTAGATATAATGGTTCACCCCCACAATAGAGGGTGAACCCATCCTAACTCTTCTGGATTTACAACCGCCTAGAGTGGCTGCTAGCTAACATCTCCTACACTTTAAAATCAAGTAGGCCGGTCTCATATATGTGGGTTCTGAAAATTCACTATTGATCCCTCGATTAAGAGAGTATGATTTATAGTGTCGGTGAAATTTTCAGAAGGTAGATGAAATAGTAGAAAAGATACTACCCAGAGATTTCGTCCTCATTTTCTGAGGACTTTAGATCTGGTTCTAAGTTTCTTATAGGCACAAGCACCTATAGTTAATTACCCCTCCTAATGTTGAGAGAGAACTTTATTAAGGTTAGTCATTAAATCGATGAATGTGTAGCGTATAGTAGTAGTATGTGGAGTTTAAAATTTGGGGTTTAGAATTTATGAAATTCACCATTAGTTAACTTAAAGCATATGGTTGGTGGAATGATGACATGCCCGATCTAGATCCCATGGTTACATCATCCCGAGTTGTGTGGTCCCTAGTCTACTTAGTCAGAGGAGGTAGTCGACCCAACCTGACCGAAGGATCCTTATCAGCAGCCATGGGTTGTGTCATCCAAGTAATCCTTCTAGACCTAGGGTGGTATTTGTCTAAGGAGACAAGCTTAAGTCCACCTTAGCTGACAGCAGGGCTTTGTGCCTATCAAATATACCCTACGATTCATAACTTAAAGGGGTGAGTCATTAGGGAACATATAGGCTACAATCATGACCGTAATATAATGGTGTCATTTGGTGGCAACCACCTGATCAGAGAACTTTGATAGTAATCGCATCATATGTGTAGCCTACTAGCCAAATCACGTGGACAAAAGACACGAGCCACGTCCTTACAAGTATGAGATTTATTGAGTTTGAATATACTGATTTATTTAACTTGACATTAGCTCCTTTGTGAGCTAGAGCTTTCTTAATCTGTCATCCCCAACAAACGATAGTAGATGGGTGGATGAATTATTTGCATTAAGTATTTAAATAAAAAATTTCATTTGGTTCAGATATTTTTTTAGTTGAAATTTAGTTTTATGATGAATTAGTTAAGAGCTCAAGTGTCTTTTAATAATAATATTTCCTCCGGTTGAGATTTTCATTCAACGCGACTATCATCAGGGTTTATGAGTTACTTGATTGTTTAATTTATTATTTCAGATCCTATCGACTTTATTAGTTTAATAATAGATGATCAAATCTACTGTCATATGATGAATTAGCTTCTGAGATATTTATAAGTTGAAATTCTTATAATAATTAGATTTTTAGGTTTTGTTAATCCGGACCCGATCCTAAGACCAAATCGAGAAGCAACCTGTGCAGCATCCTCAGACACTAAGTTTAAGCATTTAGTGTAGTGTTGGGGCCCATGTGGGTGTTTAACAATTCATATAATTTTATTTCTAAATCATGGGATTGGTTTTATATTTTTATTTAATTCTAACTTAACCTGTGCAGTCTTTTCAGACATTAAAATTTGTACCTTAATCTCTATGTCCGAGCACATGTAGGTATTTATAGCTTAGATAATTTCTCCCAATTAATGAATTTATTGATTCTAAAAATCATAATTAGAATGAAATTTCTTAATTTTTGGATTGAAGGAAGTCCCATGATTTTTGTAGAATTTAATTTAGTATCGCCTTCTGTTTGCTTGTATCGAGAATTATAGATCCGATGGCGAAGGAGTTTTAAATTATTCTAATAGCCTATTAGATTCCTTGGAATAACATTTAATTACTTTCTTTTATTTAAAGTTGATTAGTCTTTAAATGTTCAATAGACTCTCATTTATGTCTATTGACAATTCTCAAACTTAACACAAACTCTATTTAATTTTTCCTTGATCCAATTCAAGTATTTAATAAGGCAAATAATATGCTTTAAATATTTTTCAAAATTCATTGATTATGCTTATAAGCAATCATTCAATCTCATTAAAAATCTCTTATGAATTCTTTGATTTTCTCTAATTCATTTGGAGTGAATTATTATTTGAAAACTATATTCCAATTCCAAGAAGATCTTCTATGCTCTCATTGGATATTCAATTAGATAATCTTCTAAATCAATTGAAATGAGATATTGAAGTGCTAAATTTATATTTATTGCTAAAATATTCAATTCACTTCAAGTTCATAAATCTATTTGAGTTTAATCCATCCTTTTTTATTTGAAATATAATCTTTAAATTCATTTCAAATTTATTCTTACTTATAATTCAAAATTTAATTTGATATCAATTTTATTTTAGCAAACTTAGGCAGCGCTTTTTGTTTTTCTTGAATTTTATTTGCAAGTATGAATTTTGGATAAAATTTTGGCAGCATTTTGATAGTATTCCGATATCATCCCCGTGTAGGGGGCTACATCGAAACTATTTTGGCCTACCCGTCATGCCCTGATGAGCGTGACGGTTGGTGTTTTGAAACACCTCGGCCGAATTTCAATCCTATTATTCCCTGATGAGTATAACGGGGCCTTCAATCACCTGCATAAAAGCAAATATATATGCAACTTCTACACATTCAAATTTCATTTTAGATTGTTTATTTTTTATGTACTTAATTTCTTTTTTAAAAAATCTTGATTCTTCCCCATTTTTTTAAGTCCAAAATTTAGTCAAATTTTGGACAGCATTCCAGCAGTATTTTGGCATCGTCCCCGTATAAAAGGCTGCATCGAAACTATTTTGGCTTAATCGCCTATTAAGCGTGCATGTTCTTACACCAGACCAATTTCAATCGTTACTCTGATGGATAAACCTTCAATCTACATAAGAGCAAATATATATGCAATTCCTACACATTCAAACCTTCCCTTTTTTTATACTCTTGTAAATAACAATAATTTCAAGGAGATAAAGCAACGACACCATCAAGAAATTGGATTAGGAGGCATACAACTTATGAATCCAGTGAAGTGAGGGGTAGCAAAGAGAGTTTGGGGAAGGAGATGGAGGGCATGCCAAGAAGAACCTGCCTGATGGTAGAGTTGCCTCTTATTGGAGGGGTTGTATTGGAGACAACACTAGATATGGTAACAGGATGAAGTGAGAGTTATTATAGCTGGAACTGATAGGAACTTATTTTAGGAAGGATATGCTAGAACTGAGAGGAACCTACCTACTGGTAGAGTTGCCTTTTGATTATGATAAGGGAATATGGATTATGGGAAGGTTAGGATGAATGGGAGGTTGGTCTATCTTGAAGGGATAGAATATATATATATATATATATATATATATATATATATATATATATATATATATATATATATATATATATATATATATATATATATATATATATATTCCTTTTCATCTATAAGAAACAATAATTTTGTTATAGTAAGATGGAAAGAGGGATTAATCGATTGGGATTTAATTTTGATTTGCTACAGTGCAAAACCTAGACAGACGAATGTGGAAGGGTTAATATGCCAAAACCTGTAGTTCGGGTGGGTTTGGTTCAGTTAAGAGGAAAATAAGAGAGAGAGAGAGAGAGAGAGTGAGCTTACCTTCAGCTATGAACCAAAGAGAGAATGATGGATGAGAGGGGGAGAGAGAGCGGGGGAAAGAGAGCCAATGGGAGAGTGAAAGAAAGAAAGAAAAGAGAGAGAGAGAGAGAATGAGAGAGAAAGGAGACGCATGATGCTCCTCTATTTTTTTTTCAAATCTTCCTGAAATCTCCCATTATTTGGCCGATTAAAGGCTCCTAAATGCACATTAATATTTTCCATATAGGATAATAAACGAGATTTGAAAATTTTGAATCAAAATTTGAATATGATTAAGAGGTATTTATGGAAAATCTTTAATCTAAATAATAATCCCTATTCAGATAAAAATTCTGATTTAATCATATTATGATTTAATTATTAAAATTAAATCGAACTTTCAATTTATCACTTCAAAATTTTTGTGAATCTTGCCGAAACCAAACCCACATAATATGGGTGTCATTTCTAGATAAATTTGACATTCTAGAGTCAACGACATAATCCGTTTTACGATCGGACGTCATTTGGGCAATGTCGAGGTCACCCAAGGCCAATTCAAGCTTAATTCCTATGTCATTGCATTCCGTGGATTGCCATTTGCTCCACACTCAACTGAATCGATCATGAAAGCTCTTGTCCAATAGTTTCTGAGGTTTTGGTGATAACGATGCAATGAATTTTATGAACATAGATCGTTTGGCATCATCAAGGCTTCCCGACCTTGATATGCGTGTCGAAGCATTGACGACCCTATTTGTTGATCGATCGACCGTTGGATTGTGCAGAATATATATTCTGATCAATTTTGATGTTTTGAATGTGATGGTTGAGTCTGTTCGTTGATGGAGGTAATTTTTGATTTTTGGTATCGTTGAGTGTATTTTAGCTCTAATTTGTGCTCTGTTGCATCCAAAGTCCGTCAAATTTATCTTGCAAGCTCGACTCAACTTATGTGGTATACATGTAAGTCAACAAATGCCCCCAACAAATATGGTGTACTTATGAAGTAGACCATGTTTGTTGCAAACTAGTTGACCATATAAGATTTGACCTGATTTATCTTTATTGACTCATCAGGTAGGAAGAGAGGTACCTTCGGTCATAAGCTTAATGCTTTGACAGCTTGTCCAAGGTTCGATCTTAGTGGTTTCCAAATTTAATCTTCCTTCGGCCTTTGCTTCATGTTTGGTAGGCTTGATGAAGGAATGAATTTATTTATTTTGTGATTTAGGTTCCTTCTGTCCTAGCTTCAAGCCTAACGGACTTGATGAAATATTGACGTGATTTGTCTAACTTGGCTTGTCAGGAGGATGTGCATACCTTCGATCATTTGCTTATTTCTTTGGTGGACTTGTTGAAGGATTAACCTGATTTGTTTGAATTAACTTATAAGGAGAATGTGCATACATTCGGCCCTTTGCTTGTTACTTTTGGTGGGCTTGTTGAAGGATTAACCTGACTTGTCCAAATCGACTTTGCTAAGAGGATGTGCGTACCTTCGGTTATTTGCTTGTTGCTTTTGGTAGACTTGTTGAAGGATGCGAGCCGATGACCTAGTCTTCAAGGCGAGTGTTAGGTCTACAGCAAGAAGTCATCAGTCTGACACTAGGTGTTCTAATAGACTGGTTGACTACAAAATTTTCTTAGTTCAACTATAAGGTTTTTATGAACTTTAGGATATCTTCTTCGGCCCTACGCTTGCTACTTTGTTGGACTTATATAAGAAGTTATGTAGGTCTGTGCATTGTGGTTGCTTGAACTTCTCCTCAGATCCTCTCTTGATTCTTCAATCAATTGGAAAGATTCTTAAGATCTGGATTGCTTAAATTCGTTGAGTTGCTTTAGCTTTGGAGGATGGACAACCGTAATCATCAGACAAACAAGAGATGAGCTCTTTCCTTACAGCCTTTCTTTTATGGTTTGTTGGCAACTCGGCAACATTTAAGTTTAGTGAGTCCAACAGAACTTGGAAGCTTTTATATTGATCCTTGAGATTCTGATGAGTTTGGGAAGCGAACCTCTAGCCTTTGAAGTTGACCACTACATGTCATGAGTGGATGTAATCTTGCCTATTATTCGCATAGCCACTTGTGACTTAAACAAATAAAATTTTAAATGTTATTTGGGTATCATAGCACAAGTCGTGATGTCAACCTAAAGTAGACATGAGTACTTTTCTAATATAAAATTTAAAAATGCCCTCTGTATGACAGGGGGATTTTTGAGCTAAGATTAGATGAGACTTATTATCGATCACACACACACACACACACACACACACACACACACACACACACACACACACACACACACACACACACACACACACACACACATATATATATCTATATATATATATATATATATATATATATATATATATATATATATATATACTTTCATCTTGGGATATCGATAGAAAGCATGATATCAATATAAATAAATATATAAAAATGCCCCCTGTCTTGTAGTGGAAATTTCATCGTAACTCGGAAATGCATTCTCGCAATGCAAGAGAATTTTTGAGTGCTATTTCACATATATAATATGAGGAGTCATGAATATAATGTTTATCTAATCATGCAATCACATGAACTCATACATGATATTTCTTGAGAGAACGACCATTGATTGGTGGCATAGGCTGTCGACCACTTGAATCAATAACTGTTAGGCTCCTCCTTTGTATACCTTCTCTTTCATATAAGGGCCTTCCTAATTAGCTTCAAATTTATCATCGATTCTTTTGTGAGGAATTATCAATCTTCTCTGCATTAAGACCAACTCTCCTCTTTGAAAAGTTTGATGACGCACTGTTCTATCGAATGCTTTAAACATTCATGCTCGATAGATTTCTGAGCTTTGTTGGGCTTGAGGTATGACTTTGTCAAGCATGTCAAGCTCTTCCATTTGTAAACAGACATTCTATTCTTGAGTGAGATTATATTGGACAGTTACTTGTAGCGATGGTAGTTTGACTTTTAGTGGAAAAACTGCTTCAACTCTAAAAGTTAAAGCGTAAGGAGTGGATTTAGTTGGCATCAAGTAGTTCGATATGCCCATAATGCCTCGAGAATTTTGATATGCCACTCTCTTTTGTTCATCGTGAAGATCTTTTTGAGTAGTTTGATCAATGCTTTATTAAAATATTTTACCAAATCGTTGGCTTTTGGATTATAAATTGATGAGTATCGCCAATCAATTTTATTTAAATCAGCGAATCTATAGATCTTTGCACTCTTGAATGCTGGGCCGTTATCTGAGATGAATCATCATGGTATACCAAATCTATAATTAATATTATGAATGAAGAAGTTAATGACTCAATCAGCAGTAACTTCTTTAAATGGAGCTACTTTGGCCCACTTGAGAAAATAATCGGTTACTGCTAAGATAAAGCGAGGACCTGCTAATGATGGTGGATCAATAGGTCCAATTATGTATATTCACCAACACTCAAATGGCCAAGATGTGCCTGTTGGATGTAGTGGATTCGGAGGTTGATGCATGATATTGCCATGGACTTGACATTCATAACACCTTTTTGCATGATCGATATAATCTTTCACCATTGATGGCCAATAATAACCCATCCTCTAGATTTTGAATGCCATCTTAGGAACCGATTGGTGTGCACCATAAAGTCCTTCATAAATTTCAGATATCACTTTACTAGCTTCCTCCTTTTCCAAACATCATAGCCATATTTATTCAAAAGACCTGCGATATAAAGTATCATTGACATAAGCATATCGTAGTATTCTCTTCTCCACTTGTGAGGCCAACGATTTATTGCTTGACAATTTGCCTTCTTTAAAATAATTGATGAATGGTTATCTACAATCATATGGTTCTTCTATTATGAAGGCTTCTTGTGGTACTTCTAAAAGTTCTTCTGATTTGTGTACCTTCTGAGCATGCTCCTGTTGTTTAGTTTTATATATTCTCGACGAAGTGTGATGATCAATTGGAATTGCATCCTGCTAGTTTACACTTGATGGTCCCTCTTCCAGCAGGGAATATAGATTCACTGGCTATAGAATTTGACGGGTGAAAACTTCTATCAACACGTACTCATCATTCATCTTGCTTTAGTTTAGCTAAATAATAATTTACTATTTTGGATCGAGAGACTAGAAAATATATTCAAAATTTGTGTCATTCTTGATAATAGAACTCCTTTTACTCAAATTTATTTGATCTTATAAATTTTTATGAAAAGTGATTTATACCTATGAAAGCTTTCCTAAACATCTCAATGATTTTGGTAATACAATTAATATGTGTAAAATGAAAACAGTTTCTTATTATGTAGAGGCCATACATAAATGGGTGATCTGATCAATGCTTTGAAATCATCATCATACATTCTCCAATGAATCACTTCAAAATCATGTCATGACATCATGTGTAGCTCACATTCTTATCATGTGCAACAAAAAAAAATACTAATTGGTGTTCTAAATGCTATGTGTTTCTCATCTTTAGAGGCCATCTTGATCTGATTTTAGCCCGATGATTCGTCCATAAAAGAGAACATGTCATAGTTGGAAGTGTTATCCACTAGAAATTCTGACATAGGGAGTGAAACATCATCTTTTGGGTATGCCTTGTTTAAATCTAAATGAAGTATGCAAATTGACATTCTCCTTCTAGAACAATGTTGGTATCAATATGCATACTTCTCATGCAAATGAAACAGCTTCAATCTTTTTGTTTGAACTTGTTCCTCATCCAATCTCATTCTTCAAGGAGCTTGTTTGACTAGTATTGAATCAATTGATAGCTATCTCTTGTGAATCCACATCAAAGGATAAATAGGCATCTTGAATATGTCCAAGCAATGCATCCAAATTCACAAAGCAATTTTTTTATTTCTTCAATCTTATCATCAGCAAAGACATTAAGAAGGTTAATTCTTCTTCAATTCCCAAATTTTCTTTCAACTCATCTATGGTGACATCAACCCATATCTTCAAGTTCTTTCAGTTTGACTTCTACTTATCGATTGTGATTATTTGTCATCCCAACAACGATGGTGGGTGGATGAATTATTTACTTTAAGTATTTAAATAATAAATTTCATTTGGTTCAGATATTTTTTTAGTTAAAATTTAGTTTTATGATGAATTAGTTTAGAGCTCAAGTGTCTTTTAATGATAATATTGCATCTGGTTGAGATTTTCATTCATCGTGGCTATCATCGGGGTTTATGAGTTACTTAATTATTTAATTTATTATTTTAGATCCTGTCAACTCTATTAGTTTAATAATAGAAGATTAATTCTACTGTTATATGATAAAATTAGCTTCTCAGATAATTAATAAGTTAAAATTCTTATAATAATTAGATTTTTAGGTTTTGTTAATCCGGACCTAGTCCTAAGGCCAAACCGGGAAGCAACCTGTGCAGCATCCTCAGACACTAAGTTTAAGCATTCAGCGTAGTGTCAGGGCCCATGTGTGTGTTTAACAATTCAAATTTTTATTTCTAAATCATGAGATTGATTTTATATTTTTATTTAATTCCAACTTAACCTGTGCAGTCTTTTCAGACATTAAAATTTGCACCTTAAATCTCTATGTCCATATAGGTATTTATAGCTTAGATAATTTCTCCCAATTAATGAATTCATTGATTCTAAAAAGCATAATTAGAATGAAATTTCTTAATTTTTGGATTGAAGGAAGCCCCATGATTTTTGTAGAATTTAATTTAATATCATCTTCTGTTTGCTTATAGCAAGAATTATAGATCTAGTGGTGAAGGAGTTTTAAATTATTCTAATAGCCTATTAGATTCCTTGGAATAACATTTAATTACTTTCTTTTATTCAAAGTTGATTAGTCTTTGAATGTTCAATAGACTCTCATTTATGTCTATTGAGAATTCTCAAACTTATCACAAACTCTATTTAATTTTTCCTTGATCCAATTCAAGTATTTAATAAGATAAATAATATGCTTTAAATATTTTTCAATAATTCATTGATTATGCTTATAAGCAATCATTCAATCTCATTAAAAATCTCTTATGAATTCTTTGATTTTCTCTAATTCATTTGGAGTGAATTATGATTTGAAAACCATATTCTAATTCCAAGAAGATCTTCTATGCTCTCATTAGATATTCAATCAGATAATCTTCTAAATCAATTGAAATGAGATATTGAAGTGCTAAATTTATATTTATTGCTAAAATATTCAATTCACTTCAAGTTCATAAATCTGTTTGAGTTCAATCCATCCTTTTTTATTTGAAATATTATCTTTAAATTAATTTCAAAGTTATTCTCATTTATAATTCAAAATTTAATTTGATATCAATTTTATTTTAGCAAACTTAGGCAGCGCTATTTGTTTATCTTGAATTTTATTTATAAGTATAAATTTTGGATAAAATTTTGGTAGCATTTCGACAATATTCTGGCATCATCCTCGTATAGGGGGCTACATCGGAACTACTTTGGTCTACCCATCATGCCCTAATGAGCGTGACGGTTGGTGTTTTGAAATACCTCGGCTGAATTTCAATCCCATTATGCCCTGATGAGCATAATGGAGCCTTCAATCACCTACATAAAAGTAAATATATATGCAACTTCTACACATTCAAATTTCATTTTAGATTGTTTATTTTTTATGTTCTTAATTTCTTTTTAAAAAAATCTTGATTCTTCCCCATTTTTTTTAGTCAAAAATTTAGTCAAAATTTTAGCATTCCGATAGTATTCTGGCATCGTCCACACATAAAAGGCTGCATCAGAACTATTTTGCCCTAACCAATACGCTCTATTAAGTGTGCGGAAGGTGTCTTGCGACACCACGACCGATTTCCAATCTCATTACTCCTTGATGAGCATAACGGGGCCTTCAATCACCTACTTAAAAGTAAATATATATGCAATTTCTACACATTCAAACTTTCCCCTTTTCTACACTCTTGTAAATAGAAATAATTTCAAGGAGATAAAGCAACGACACCATCAAGAAATTGGATTAGGAAGCATACAACTTATGATTGTAGTGAAGTGAGGGATAGCAAAGAGAGTTTGAGGAATGACATGGAGGGCACGCCAAGAAGAACCTGCCTGATGGTAGAGTTTCCTCTTATTGGAGGGGTTGTATTGGAGACAGAGCTAGATATGGTAACGGGATAAAGGGAAAGTTATTATAGCTAGAACTTATAGGAACCTAGTTTAGGAAGGATATGGAAGAACTGAGAAGAACCTACCTAGTGGTAGAGTTTCCTCTTGATTACGACAAGGGAATATGGATTATGGGAAGGTTAGGATGAATGGGAGGTTGGTGTTCCAGGCACTGTAGCAGAAGGGATAAAATATATATATATATATTCCTTTTTGGATCTATAGTAATTGCTACAATAATTTTGCTATAGTAAGATGGAAAGAGGGATTAATCGATTTAGATTCGATTTTGATTTGCTACAGTGCAAAACCTATACAGACGGATGAGGAAGGGTTAATACGCGAAAACCTGTAGTTCGGGTGGGTTTGGTTCAACTAGGAGGAAAATAAGAGAGAGAGAGAGAGAGAGAGAGAGAGAGAGAGTGAGAGTGAGCTTACCTTCAGCTACGGACCAGAGAGAGAGAGCGATGGATGAGAGGGGGAGAGAGAGCCGGAGAAAGAGAACCAATGGGAGAGTGAAAGAGAGAGAACCTAAGAGCGACGGACCAGAGAGAGAGAAATCTGATGAGAAAGATGAGGGCCGCATGATGCTCGTCTATTTTTTTTTCAAATCTTCTTGAAATCTCCAGTTATTTGGCCGGTTAAAGGCTCCTAAATGCACATTAATATTTTCCATATAGGATAATAAGCGGGATTTGAAAATTTTGAATCAAAATTTGAATATGATTAAGAGGTTTTTATGGAAAATCTTTAATCTGATTAATAATCCCTATTCATATGAAAATTCTGATTTAATCATATTATGATTTAGTTATTAAAATTAAATCGAACTGTATTTAATTAAATTGAAAGTCTGATTTTTACAATATTATGTCAAAATTTTTATGAATCTTGCCCAAACCAAACCCACATAATATGGGTATCATTTCTAGATAAATTTGACATTCTAGATTCAATGACATAATCTGTTTTACAATCGGAGGTCGTTTGGACAATATCGAGGTCGCTCAAGGCCAATTCAAGCTTAATTCCTGTGTCATTACATTCCATGGATTGCCATTTGCTCCACACTCAATTGAATCGATCATGGAAGCTCTTGTCCAATAGTTTCTGATGTTTTGGTGACAACGGTGCAGTCAATTTCATAAATAAAGATCATTTGGGCATCATCACAGTTTCCCGAACTTGATATGTGCGTCGGAGCATCGGTGGCCCTCTTTCTTGATCGATCGACTGTCGGATTGTGCAAAATATATATTTTGATCAATTTTGACATTCTAAATGCGATGGCTGAGTCCGTTCATCGATGGAGGTAAGTTATACTAATTTTTGGTATCGTTGTGTGTATTTTAGGTCCGATTTGTGCGCTGTTGCATCCAAAGTCCATCAAATTTATCTTGTAAGCTCGACTTGACTTATGCAGTATATATGTAGGTCAACAAATGCTCCCAACAAATACAGTGTACTTACGAAGTAGACCATGTTTGTTGCAAACTAGTTGACCATATAAGATTTGCATGATTTATCTTTATTAACTCATCAGGTAGAAAGAGAAATACCTCCGGTCATAAGCTTAATGCCTTGATGGCTTGTCCAAGGTCTAATCTTAGTGATTTGCTAATTTAATCTTCCTTCGGCCTTGGCTTCATGATTGATAGGCTTGATGAAGGAATGAATTTATTTATTTTGTGATTTAGGTTCCTTCTGTCCTAGCTTCAAGCCTGACGGACTTGATGAAAGATTGACCTGATTTGTCTAACTTGACTTGTCAAGAGGATGTGCATACCTTCGATCCTTTGCTTATTGCTTTGGTGGACTTGTTGAAGGATTAACCTGATTTTTCTAAATTAACTTATAAGGAGAATGTGCATACATTCGACCCTTTGCTTGATACTTTTGGTGGGCTTGTTAAAGGATTAACCTGACTTATCCAAATCAACTTTGCCAGGAGGATGTGCGTACTTCGGTCCTTTGCTTGTTGCTTTTGGCGGACTAGTTGAAGGATGCGAGCCGATGACCTAGTCTTCAAGGCAAGTGTTAGGTCTATCAAAGAAGTCATCAGTATGACACTAGGTGTTCTAATAGATTGGTTGACTACAAAATTTTCTTAGTTCACCTATAAGATTTTTACGAACTTCAGGATATCTTCTTCGGCCCTATGCTTGCTTCTTTGTTGGACTTATTGAAGAAGTTATGTAGGTTTGTGCATTGTGGTTGCTCAAACTTCTCCTCAAATCCTCTCTTGATTCGTCAATCAATTGGAAAGATTCTTCAAATTTGGATCGCTTAAATTCATTGAGTTGGATTAGCTTTGGAGGATGGACAACCGTAATCATCAAACAAATAAGAGAGGGGTTCTTTCCTTATGGCCTTTCTTTTATGGTTTGTTGGCTACTCGGCTACATTTGAGCTTAGTGAGTTCGACAGAACTTGGAAGCTTTTCTCTTGATCCTTGAGATTCTGATAAGTTCGGGAAGCGAACCTCTAGCCTTTGAAGTTGACCTCTACATGTCCTGAGTGGATGTAATCTTGCCTATTATTCGTGACTTAAGCAAATATAATTTTAAATGTTATTTGGGTATCTCAGCATAAGTCGTGATGTTAACCTAAAGTAGACATGAGTACTTTTCTAATATAAAATTTAAAAATGCCCCCTATATGATAGGGGCATTTTTGAGCTATGATTAGATGAGACTTATTATCGATCATACATATATATATATATATATATACTTTCATCTTGGGATATTGATAAAAAACACGATATCAATCTAAATAAATATATAAAATTCCCATGTCTTGTAGGGGAAATTTCATCGCAACTCTGAAATGCTTTCTCGCAATGCAAGAGAATTTTTGAGTGGTATTTCATATATATAATATGATGAGTCATGAATATAATATTTATCTAATCATGCAATCACATAAACTCAGGCTTGATATTTCTTGAGATAACGACCATTGGTGGGTGGCATAGGCTGTGGACCACTTGAATCAATAAGCTGTTAGGCTCCTTCTTCATATACCTTCTCTTTGATGTAAGGGCCTTTCCAATTAGCTTCAAATTTATCACTGATTCTTTTATGAGGAATTATCAGTCTTCTCAGCATTAAGACCAACTCTCCTCTTTGAAAAGTTTGATGACACACTGTTCTATCAAATGCTTTAAACATTCATGCTCGATAGATTTCTATGGTTTGTTGGGCTTGATGTCAAGCTCTTCCATTTGTAAACAGACATTATCTTCTTAAGTGAAATTATACTGGATAGCTAGTTGTAGTGATGGTAGTTTGACTTCTAGTGGCAAAACTACTTCAACTCCAAAAGTTAAAGCGTATGGAGTGGATTTAGTTAGCATATTGTAAGTAGTTTGATATGCGCATAATGCCTCGAGCATTTTGATATGCCACTCTCTTTGGTTCATCGTGAAGATCTTTTTGAGTAGCTTCATCAATGTTTTATTAAAAGCCTTTACCAAATCATTGGCTTTTGGATTATAAATTGATTAGTATCGCCACTCTATTTTGTATAAATTAGCGAATCTATAGATCTTTGCACTCTTGAATGCTGGGCCATTATCTGAGATGATTCATCATGGTATACCAAATTTATAAACAATATTATGAATGAAGAAGTTAATGACTCGATCAGCAGTAACTTTTTTAAATGGAGCTACTTCGGCCCACTTGAGAAAATAATTGGTTGCTGCTAAGATAAAGAGAGGACTTGCTAATGATGGTGGATCAATAGGTCCGATTATGTTTATTCCCCAACACTCAAATAGCTAAGATGCGCCCATTAAATGTAGTGGATTTGGGGTTGATGAATGATATAATCATGGACTTGACATTCAAAATACCTTTTTGCATGGTCGATAATCTTTCACCATTGATGACCAATAATAACCCATCCTCTAGATTTTGAATGTCATCTTAGGAACCTATTGGTGTGCACCATAAAGTCCTTCATAAATATCAAATATCACTTTACTAGCTTCCTCCTTTCCCAAATATCATAGCCATATTTGTTCAAAAGACCTGCAATATAAAGTATCATTGATATAAGCATATCGTAGTATTCTCTTCTCCACTTGTGAGGCCAACGATTTGTTGCTTGGAAATTTTCCTTCTTTAAAATAGTTGATGAATGGTTATCTCCAATCATTTGGTTCTTCTATTATGAAGGCTTCTTATGGTACTTCAAAAAGTTCTTTGGATTTGTGTCCCTTCTGAGCATGCTTCTGTTGCTTAATTTTAGATATTCTCGATGAAGTGTGAGGATTAATTGGAATTGTATCCTGCTGGTTTACACTTGATGCTCCCTCTTCCAGCAGGTAATATGGATTCACTTGCTGTAGAATTCGATGGGTGAAAACTTCTATCAACAAGTGCTCATCATTCATGCTTGCCATCTCTTTGGCTAGTTTTGCTAAATAATCTGCTTTATTATTTTTGGATCGAGAGACTCGAGTCAATGCAATATTCAAAATTTGTGTCATTGGCTCGAGAACTCACTTATGATAATAGGCTAACTCAAGCTTGGTGATCTTATAGATTCCCAAAACTTGATTGATGATCAGCTGAGAGTCTCCAAAAATTTGCAAATTTTGGATACATATGGCAATAACTTCTTCAAGATCAGCTATCAAAACCTCATACTCAGCTTCATTATTGGTTCGAGGTTCAGTCAAGCATATGAATGTCTTATGATGCCTCCTTCAGGCATTATGAATACGAGGCCAATACCGACTTGCACCTTGGGTAGGCTCGGAGGTTGTGCTGGCTTGATCGATGATGTTCCATCAAAATACATCTCCCAGATTTGCAGGTTTTCTCTTTTATTAATAAATAAAATCTACTCATCAGGAAAGTCATCATTAAGCGATGAGTCAGCTTGGATAGGATGCGCAACAAGGAAGTCTGTCAAGATCTGTCCCTTCACTGCTTTCTGGGGTACATATGTAATATTGAATTGTAATAAGAGTACTGCCCATTGAGCTAAATGACATGTCAATGTTGGTCTCATCATCAAGAACTTAAACGGATAGACCTATGAGATTAGTGTGATTTTATGAGAAAGCATGTAATGGTGAAGCTTCTAGATTGTGAATATTAGTGCTAAATAATGTTTCCCTATAAGAAAGTAGCATACTTCAGACTCCTATCAATCTTCGACTAATGTAGTATAATACACTTTCTTTGTTTTTTTTATTGTGTTGTGCAAGTAAATCCCTGCGAGACTCCTCTAAGGCTGATGTATAAGATAAGAGGTTTCCCTGGGATAGGAGCTAGTAGAATTTGTAGATTGAGTAGATACTTTTTAATCCTCTCAAATCTCATCCCATCTAAATGGAGCATTCTTTTTCATTACCTTCGCAAAAAATTTGCATCTTCCTAACAGATTTGATATAATATGCCAAATGAATGCGAGTTGTTCTTGTAAAGAGTGAAGCTGTTGATGGTTCTTCGATGGAGGCATCTCCATGATCACTTTGATTTTGTTGGGGTCAATCTCAATTCCTCTATGTCTTACAACATATCCAAGAAATTTTCCAGAGGAAACTGCAAAAGCACATTTAAGAGGATTCATCTTGAGATCGTACTTCCGAACCTTTGAAAGACAATCCTTAAATCCTCTAGGTGATCTTTTTGATCAATGCTTTTAATGACAAGATCATCATCATAGCATTCTACTTTTTGATGAATCAACTCGTCGAAGATGCATGTCATGGACCTTTGATATGTAGCTCCAGCATTCTTCAATCAGAACGGCATGACTGCGTAACAAAAAAATACCAATTGATGTTTTGAGTGCTATGTGTTTCTCATCTTTAGGAGCCATCTTGATCTGATTATAGCCCGATGATCCATCCATAAAAGAGAACATGTCATAGTTGGAGGTGTTATCCACTAGCAATTCTAACATAAGGAGTGAAAAATCATCTTTTGGGCATGCATTGTTTAAATTTTGAAAGTCGATGCAGACTCGAATTTGACCATTCTTCTTCTTTATAGGAACAATGTTGGCTATCTAATCTGCATACTTCTCATCGCAAATGAAACCTTCTTCAATTAACTTTTTTTGTTTCCATGACCACTTGTTCCTCAACATCCAATCTCATTCTTCTAGGAGCTTGTTTGACTAGTATTGAATCAGAATTGATAGCTAGCTTGTGAACTGCCACATCAGGGGATAAGCTAGGCATCTCAGCATATGTCCAAGCAATGGAGTCCCTGAATTTACAAAGCAATATTTTTATTTCTTCAACCTTATTGTCAGGCAGAAAGGCACTAAAGAAGGTTAGACAGAGTTCTTCTTTAGTTCTCAAATTAATTTCTTTCAACTCGTCTATGGTAGATGCCTGCACACCATCTTCAAGTTCTTCAGGTTCCAGTTTGGCTTCTACTTCCCCATCAATTGTGAGAATAATTTCATGAAAGTCATCTTCATTTTTAGTTCCAGTTTCAATCACAGTTTCAATTACTGTATAACAAGTGTTCCTTTGGTGATGCTTTTGTTGGATGTATTTGAGTCCCTTGGTGGTATAGTTATCGCTTCTTTGAGAGGTCTGTGGACACTTTGAATTCCATAAGTTATCAAAGAAGAGAGCTCGCCATCTATCTGTTCCAACATCGATTCCAGGTTTGTGCATCGTCCTTCAAATTTTTACAGGATAGTATTTCACTCGGGTACCATCTCTTGGACTGATTAATAAGCCATTCAGAATCATAGTGTTGACATTCTTCAGATCTATAGAATGAACTTCTCAATCTACTACTCCCAGGTAGTGGCGGTACATAAAATATTTTTAGTTCATCAATATTATGAACATCATATGACGTGACTTCTTTGAAATATTGAGAAGGAACTGGTGTAACTATGAATGAATCATTTGATACTAATAGGTTAGCAGCCCTTCAAGAAGAGACACATTGAACTTCACTTGTATAGATGGACTCAAAATCATAATCAGAATCAGAGTAATTTATCTCATTTGCTTTTGTTGAAGGCACACATTTTTTTTTAAGTTCAACGAGAATATCTTCTTCTCCTTCTATATGCTTCGTTCCAGTTGCATTATTGCTTCAACTTTGGTGATGTGTCATAAGTTCTAGAGATATTTAATGCAGCCTTCTTTCTTCCCTTTCTCTCCTTTTCTTCTTGGAGTTGCTTCGTAGTTTTTGAAGTTAGAGCTATAGATTGCTGTGGCTTACTTTCTTTTGAAAGAAAATACTTTGCATTCTCATAAATCTTTGCCTCATGAATTGCAAATGGTTGAATAGTGCCAAGAATCTTGTATTCTACTCTATTTCTTATGTACTTCTTACATTGATGTAGAGTAAGAAACATACCATATTCATGGAGCCAAGGATGGCCTAATAAAGCTTTGAATGAGATGTCAGCATCTATCACATGAAATTTAGCTTGGGTATAGAGTTCTCCAAACCTAAGCGGTAGAATAAAAGGTCCAAAAGTCCTCTACCGCATTTCATTGAAGCCATGGACCATCAATTTATCTCATCCAAGATGTTGAATGTCTAGGGACAACCACCTAAGTGCTCGCAGACTCATAAAATTTATTAATGAACCTGGGTCAATCAAAATTCAATTTATTATAATTCCATCACTTTCTGCAACTACATATAATGGGTGATTATGTTCCGTTGTCTCGAGCATAAGATCTTCTTTAGAGAAAGTAATCATCGGGAGATCTTGAGCTTGTAAAACTTTAGTCATGCATCATTCAGCAAAATAAGCTTCATATCCCTTCGGAACTTTAAGAGCTTAAATCAACATTTCTCGGAGGTCCTTCGACATCAAGAGAGCCTCGTATACACTAAGTTGTGCAGGGATCTTTCTCAGTCAGATGCGATAGGATATTATAATCAATTTCATTCAAATTCACCTTCTTCTTAAGATCTTTAGGGATGATATCTTCATTATCTTCAATATTTTTGTCTTCATTTCTTATTTTGTGCTTATTGGATAGCCCTTTCTTTAATGGAGATGGTAGTATCTTTCCACTTCTTAGTTATACTTGGACTGTTTTATTCGGCTCAGACTCTTCAGATGAGGTAGCTCCTTCAAAGTTACCCTCTACCCTGGAGGACTATGTGGATGCTTCAGAGTCACTGCCAAGCTTCAAGCGGCCCATTTGGGATGTCTTTGAAGGCTCAGACTCATCTTCATTAGGAAAGCATAAGTCTTCTATTGAACTATCTTCTATTTTTTTCACCATCAAGCATGACTTTGATGTTATAGGTTTAGGAATTCTCCTGCTTGGCTGGACAAACTTCTTGAGTTCATTTTTGCATATTGCATTTTTCAAAGCTTCTTGATTCCAATTATCCAGGCATGGATCACATTGGGGCCTGTTCGGCACCACAGAAATAGCTTGACATGTCTCTCTAGGAAGCAAGTCTTTATCATTATTTCCTTTTTCATTTGACTCAGTGATTCAAAGTCCTGACATGTAATCAGCAAGCCTGATAGTCTATCTCATTGATTGATGATACTCTTCTAGATTATTGATGATCTTTTGAATTATAGTTCTCTTCTTATTCTTCTTACTCTTCTTTTTCTTAGCCGACTTCTTTGATTTGTGAGGTCTACATTTAGCAGACTGTGCTCCTCGTGTTGCGATGAAGTAGCCTGTGATGTTTATTTTTGAGGATGTGGGACACCACATAGATCTTAAGGGGTACTTATTGAAGTGATCGGGTACGACATTAAGGAATGATGTACTATCTCGAAAGATAGAAATTATCACCCTATAATGGACCTAATCACCTAATAAGGACTTCTAAGATATGATGGGTCTTTGAATGTACCAAAGATCTTTCCCCTACTTTATATGAAAAGTAAAGCAGGGTTTATTTTAAGTTGGGTTCGTTAAGTTTCTTATGGAGGAAAACCCCCATAGTTAAATACATCAATAGAAATGAGAATTCTTTATGAATACTCTCGATTAAAGTAGACAATTAGGGTCTCCAAAGATTTCAAGGTTAAGACTATCAAAGGATTGGTATTTTAGAAAATCAAATGGGATAGATCAAGGAGAAGACTTGTTTTGGAATCCAAAGGGAGAGAGTAAGAAATGCTCATGATACTAGGAAGCCTAGTGAGCATTCCAATCTACCCTATAATTAGGCTTTATATTTTTGAAATTTAAGAGAGTTAATTAATTCAGTTGACATTTTATTAGATTCTTTGGGGCTTATAATTCACAACATAAGATTATAAAATGCCTAAGAGGTGAGGATTTATGCTTTAGCCAAGGAAATAGCTACCTCAGATTCTAAGCTAGGGAGCTTTGGTGAGGGCCGAAGCATGACCTAAATCTAATGTAAAAATGGGTATATGTTTTACCTCCATAAGAGAGAATAAACCACTCGACTGCTGGACTTATTAACGCTAGGAGTGACAGCCAGCTAACTCCTCCTACACTTTAAATCTGTGCAGGCAAGTATTATGCTTTGCAAGATGGCTAGACTATTGTTCATTTAGAAAGGAGCCTAAGTCCTTAAACTCACTCCCTAAGAGACTAGAGCATGAGTGGTATGAATTCATGACTTAATCTAATGCAAATTTTATCAAAATTATTTGATTCTTTTATACTCTTTGTTCTGACACATGCTATGGGATTTTGTATGCCTAAATGCATGAGAATTTGATTTTGGGCCAAATCAAGAGAGAAAGGGGTATTCTTCCATCAAAGGCTCTCACAGGTTAAGCCTTCATTCTCTGGCAAAGATGGAAGCCCCCTCTTAATAAGAGTGGAATAATATGACATGCATGATATTATACATTCATTCATCTAACAAAGGGTTTGCTAAAAGTTTTATTATCTTGATTTAATTCCTAGGCTTTTATGTGAGGTTATGAGTTATTTTAAAATTTTAGTTATGAGTTATTAATTGAGGTAGAAAAATTAATTTTATCCTAAGAGCCTACCGGATCCAGGCCACACATTCAAACATCAATCATGAAGAAACTGGAAAAGCATGCTATTCTAATGCACAATGTAAACATAACATCAAATAATTTTATAGACTACCATAAAAGTATAAAAGGCCAGTGTGGCCAGGTTCTTCGTACACCTCGAAAAGAGAAAAAAAGATGGGTAACTGAGCTCTACCATTATACAACCCAGATTACAAAAAAATAAAAAAAATAAAAATAAATACATGCTATGAGGGTCTTCTTTTCTTCATTTCTTCATTCTTTTTCTTTTGATTTGATTTGCTCCAAAGGCATCGAGCACCCAGACTAAGTCTTGACTTGCTCATCATAATCCCCCATAACACTAATCCTAATTCCTAATATAAAATTACATCAAAAATAGGAAAAGTAAATCTAGCTATACCTGCAAAATAAATTTTAACTATACACACCATACAACCCAAGTAGTTATATGAATAATTTGGACTTAGCACCCCACACATGGGTAATCAAGCCCACCTATCCCAACGTGAGTTATGATTAGGGGCTAAACAACTTGCACAATAAATGCATTTGTATTTTTATTACAACGACCCCTTAAGCAAAACACCCTACAGAAAACATGATTAGGCTAATAACGGCCTAACATCCATTCTATAAAACATACACCCTAACATCCAGTCCAAAATATTACATCACAAAATAAAACACAATATCATACATACAACACCCTAACTTAGCACTAGAAGTGGTGACTTAGTATTCTAATGTGTGTGCTTAAGGCTTGTGTGGCAAGACTTCACTAGGCTTCTTTAGTTTAAGTTTCAATTTGAAGTTCAAATTTGTTTAAATTTTACCTTTGGGTGATTTCAATTTAAATGATTTAATGATTTACGTTTCATTTTTTATTTCACTTTTATTTGGTTAAAGTGATGTTTAAGTTTTCAAGAATGAAGAGTAGAATGAATTCCATTTGTAGACAAAACTCACCCTATTCTACATCATAACTCCTAAAGAGTCTAACTAAGGTCCTTAATATCTTAATTAGCCCTTTTTGAATTTGTGTAATTTATTTGATTTAATTTAGAGCTTAGAATTTGAGTTGGTTTAAGTATTTGATTGATTAATTTTGATTTAGATGTTTTGGTTTAATTACATCTTGATAATTCAACATCTTTAATATCTAATGAAGTTTAAGTTTGTTTAAATTCATGTGTTTTTGATTGATTAATTTCAGATTAGATGTTTTGGTTTACTTAAATCTTGATAATTCAATATCTTTGATCTCTAATGAAGTTTAAGTTTGTTTAAATTTATGTGTTTTTGATTGATTAATTTCATATTAGATGTTTTGGTTTAATTAAATCTTGATAATTCAATATCCTTGATCGATAATGAAGTTTAAGTTTGTTTAAATTCATGTATTTTTGATTGATTAATTTCAGATTAGATGTTTTGGTTTAATTAAATCTTGATAATTCAATATCCTTTTAAATTAATATTTAATTATTTTCCTTGATTATGGTTATGTGATTTGACTTTATGTTTATTTGATTTGATGATTATAGTTCATTCATTTGTAGTTTGATTAGATTAAATTAATTGAGATTTTATTTTGATTCGAATTGAGTTTGATTCCTTGTAATTAGGATTTTATCTTTTAATCTCATCCATTTGTCATGTTTATCAAAGTTTGGTTTGCATTTTGATTTCATACATTAGATAGTTAATTAGTTAATCTTATTTAAGTAGGTTGAAAGAGATTTGATCTGATTGCATATTAAATTGATGAGAGTCTTTCTTAATTTAATTTAATTTGATTTAATTTGATTTGATTAGCTTTATTAGTCTTTGGGTTTGCTTAGGTTCAATATGATTATGTAATTAGTTTAATTAAGAAGTGTATTTATGTTAATTATTAAGATTTGTTTAATTTTCAATTTGATTTCATATTTGTTTAGATCAATGATGTAATTAATGACTTAATAATTTAAGTTTAATTTAGGTTTTGATTAGTATTTAATTGCATTTTAATTATGTTGAAATTTATGTTTAATTAAGCTTAAGTTTAATATGATTAATTTGATTAACAGATTTGTTTAATTTTTTTAATTTGATTTCATATTTATTCAGGTTAATGTTGTGATTAATGACTTAATAATTTAAGTTTAAATTAAGGATTGATTGGTATTTAATTGCATTTATGTTTGATTAAGTTTAAGTTTAATATGATTAATTTGATTAATTTAGTTAAAGTGTGATTGATTAAATTTAATTAGGTTTGATTTGCTTAGATTAGCTTTAATGTAACTTATTTAAATTAATTTGATTAATTCAGATGATGGATTAATTCATTAAGTTTGCATTAATTTGATGTTTGACTAATTAAGTTTGATTAAGGATAATTAAATTTTTAAATCATTAGATTAATTAAGGGTTTGTTTAATTAGAGATTAATGACTTAATTTCCCACATGTGAGTGATTTGGTTTAGTTAAGTGTTTTACTTAAGTTTGATTTGATTAAAGGATTATTGTTATTACCATCATTATTATTAAGTGAAATAATTATTTATTTCATTTCAATTAAGTTTGATTATTTATGATTAGAATTTGATTTGATTTGATTCATTTATTATGTTTGTTTGATTTCATTAACTTATTTGATTTAGTTATTAGGTTGAAATATTTAATGGTTATTTAATTATCTTATTCCAAGTGGATGTGATTTGATCATACATTAATTAAGTTTACTTTAAATTTATTTGGTTTAATTCGATTAGTATTAAATGATTATGTTGTATTGGTTTATTAATCAATTTAATTTTTTTTGTTTATTTAATGATTAATTAGTTTCAATTTATTTATACTCATTAAGGGTATGATTAAGATTCCATGCTTAGTGTAGGTTTAGTTATACTGGTTTTACCCATGTTAAAGTTTCCTAGATTTGTTTAATTTTAAGTTTGATTTAAGATTTAATCATTTAATTGAGTTTTATTAGCTTAAATCATATTTAATTTAATTTTCTTTAAGGATGATATTTTTTTGATTTGAGGTTTGATTAATGATTGCTTAAGTGCTATTTTATTTCTGATTTTGATTTGATATTTAAATTATTTTTTGATTATATTTTAATTAACTCCATAGTTGATTAAACTTTAGTCTTAAGTGTTTGTTTGGGGTTCATTAGGATTTAGAAGATCACATTATTTTCTTAAGAGTCCTAGATGTTAATTGAAGTGATTTAAGCTATTTTGAAGATTTTTGTAAATTTCTGAATTTTTATTTGATTTATTTTATTAAATTGGACAATTTGCAATTCAAAATTTAATTTCTCTTAATCCAAAAGTTTTTTTCACATGAAATTTTTATTGTAGGTGTGTTTTAACTTTAGTTTCAATCTCTAAAAATTTTAACTTAATCTAACATAAAATTTTGGTTTAATTAAGGAAATTTGATTTTTACTAAAACTCAAACTAAGCTCAAAATACTTAGTAAAATTTGGGGATTTTGGGTTTGTTGGATTCTTCTCCAAAAGGAAAATCCAAAGAGCCCTTGTTTATAATTTTTGGTTAAGTAGTTTACTTTCTATGAATTTTTAAAGTTTCATGTGATTTAAATTAATTTTTTTTAATAAAAAAATACGAGTGCCACTAACGTCAGCCATTGGGCCGGAAGCCCGGTCAACCCATGGAAAGCAACCCACAAATCACCTTGGACCATCCAATCACTGATCGGACGGTCTGGATCGATCACGCGATTTAGAGGCCAGGATCGTGCGATCGGCACGTGATCTGAGACATCCGATCGCGTGTACTGCGTGATTGACGCATGATTTAGGACATCCTATCGTGTGAACTGTGCGATCATACAATCTAGCTCGCATCAAATGATCAGAAAGCCCAGATTGCGCAATCCACACGCAATCCGAGCCATCCAATCCACGAATCACAGGCTTGGATGACGGATGTAGCCTTTTCGATGGTGAATAGTAAAAATAGGTTTTTTAGGGGAAAATAGGCTTTTCTAAGTGAACTTGTCCAAATGGACTTGTTTTCTTAGCGTTTCACACCAAAAAAATTTTATTTTTTAATTGGGATGATTTAAAGTAAAAATACGGGTTATCTAGGTGTGTGAGGAAGCTTTGGAATGATCCTCAACCCTTGTCTCCCTTTGGAACATTGTCTTCTCTGATGTTTACCACCGCCTCAAAAAGCAACTATTTGTATTTTTGAGCTCAAAATGGCTCAAAGAGGTGGGGGATGGGTTCTTTTTTACTTTGGAGAGCTTTTGGGGACTAATTGGTGGTGGGAGAAAGAGATCTAAAGCCTCATTTCCCCTCCTTTTATAATGGCCAAAAATCCATTCTTTTTTAATTTTTTTGGCTCTAAATTGATTATCATCTTGCTAGGTGTGGTTGGGATGGATGATGGATTGATTAAAGACTTTGGATTTTTGCTCCAAAATCCTCTGTTGCTGCCATATGATCATCGCTATTCAATGCAAATGTTGGGGAGGAGTTAAGTGCATGTGATGTGGGAGAATTAAATGAGGTTGGGTGGAATCCTATGTGGGGGAGGATCCATGAGGGATTTAAATGGGTTGGGTTGATTTTGGGGTGATTTCAAATGGGTTTGGGTTGGGTTTGATCAGCCCCTAATGGGTCATGGCTTGGTTTCAAGGGATTTGGCCCAATTTGGGCAATACGGGTCATATTGGGTCAAGTTGACCAATTTGACCAAAATTGGTCAAATTGGCTTAGGTTGTGGGTTGATTTATGTTCAGTTGGCTAATTGAAGATGAATGTGTTCTTTGGTTTGAATTAATTTGGATTTAATTTGGATTTAGACCAAATTGATCCTTTAGATCAAAATAGACTCCCACTTATACAACCAGGATTACAAAAAAATAATAATAAAATAGAAAATGAAATAAAATACATGTTATGGGTTCATTTATTCATTCTCTTTCTTTTAATTTGATTTTCCCCAAATGCATCACAGGCACCCAGGATAGTTACAGCCTTGCTCATCTAATCTCCCATAACATTAATCATAATTCTTAATGCAAAATTATATCAAAAATAGGAAAAGTAAATTTAGCTATACCTGCAAAATAAATGTTAGCTAAACACACCATACAACCTAAGCAATTATATGAATAATTTGGACTTAGCACCCCACACATGGGTAACCAAGCCCACCTTTCCTAATATGAGTTATGCTTAGGGGCTAAGCAACCTGCACAGCAAATGCATTCATATTTTTACTACAGCGACCCCTTAAGCACCACCCCTGCAGAAAATATGATTAGGCTAATAACGGCCTAACATCTAGTCTATGAAATATACACCCTAACATCCAGTCTAAAACATAACATCATAAAATAAAACACAACATCATACATACAATGTCCTAACTTAGCACAATAAGTGGTGACTTAGTATTTTAATATGTGTGCTTAAGGCTTGTGTAGAGAGATTTTATAGGCTTCTTTAGTTTAAGTTTCAATTTGAAGTTTGAATTTGTTTAAATCTTACCTTTGGGTGATTTTAATTTAAATCATTAAATGATTTACTTTTGTTTTTTATTTGACTTTTATTTAGTTAAAGTGATGTTTATGTTTTCAAGAATGAAGAGTAGAATGAATTCCATTTGTAGACAAAACTCACCCTATTCTATATCCTAACTCCTAAAGAGTCTAACTAAGATCCTTAAGTATCTTAATTTGCCCATTTGAATTTGTGTAATTTATTTGATTTGATTTAGAGCTTAGAATTTGAGTTGGTTTAAGTATTTGATTGATTGATTTTGATTTAGATGTTTTGTTTTAATTAAATCTTCATAATTCAATATCCTTAATATCTAATGAAGTTAAAGTTTGTTTAAATTCATGTATTTTTGATTGATTAATTTCAGATTAGATGTTTTGGTTTAATTAAATCTTGATAATTTAATATCCTTGATCTCTAATGAAGTTTAAGTTTGTTTAAATTCATATGTTTTGGAGTGATTAATTTCAGATTAGATGTTTTGGTTTAATTAAATCTTGATAATTCAATATCTTTAATCTCTAATAAAGTTTAAGTTTGTTTAAATTAATGTATTTTTGATTGATTAATTTCATATTAGATGGTTTGGTTTAATTAAATCTTGATAATTCAATATCTTTTTAAATTAATATTTAATTCTTTTCTTTGATTATGGTTATGTGACTTGACTTTATGTTTATTTGATTTGATGATTATGGTTCATTCATTTGTAGTTTGATCAAGATAAATTAATTGGGATTTTATTTTGATTTTAATTGAGTTTGATTCCTTGTAATTAGGATTTTATCTTTTAATCTCATCCATTTGCCATGTTTATCAAAATTTGATTTGAATTTTGATTTCATACATTAGATAGTTAATTAGTTTATCTTATTTAAGCAGGTTGAATGAGATTTGATTTGATTGCATTTTAAATTGATGAGAGTCTTTCTTAATTTAATTTAATTTAATTTAATTTGATTTGATTAGCTTTATTAGTCTATGGGTTTGCTTAGGTTCAATATGATTATGTAATTATTTTAATTAAGAAGTGTATTTATGTTAATTATAAAGATTTGTTTAATTTTTAATTTGATTTCATATTTGTTTAGATCAATGATGTAATTAATGACTTAATAATTTAAGTTTAATCTAGATTTTGATTAGTATTTAATTGCATTTCAATTATGTTGAAATTTATGTTAAATTAAGCTTAAGTTTAATATGATTAATTTGATTAACTTAATTAGCTTATTTAAGAGGTGTGATCAATTATTAAATTATGTAAAGATTTGTTTATTTTATTTTATTTTATTTTAAATTTGATTTCATATTTGTTTTGGTTAATGATGTGATTAATGACTTAATGATTTAAGTTTAAATTAAGGATTGATTGGTATTTAATTGCATTTATGTTTGATTAAGTTTAAGTTTAATATTATTAATTTGATTAACTTAATTAGCTTACTTAAGAGGTGTGATTGATTATTAAATTTAATTAGGGGTTTGATTTAAGCTTAATTTTAGAGTTAGCTTTAATGTAACTTTTTAAAATTAATTTGATTAATTAAGATGATGGATTAATTCATTAAGTTTGCATTAATTAGATGTTTGACTAATTAAGTTTGATTAAGGGTAATTAAATTTTTAAATCATTAGATTAATTAAGGGTTTATTTAATTAGAGATTAATGACTTAATTTTTCACGTATGAGTGATTTGATTTAGTTAAGTGTTTTCTTAAGTTTGATTTGATTAAAGGATTATTATTATTACCATCATTATTATTAAGTGAATTAATTATTTATTTCATTTCAATTAAGATTGATTATTTACGTTTAGAGTTTTAATTAATTTGATTCATTTATTATGTTTGTTTGATTTCATTAATATGTTTGATTTAGTTATCAGGTTGAAATATTTAATGGTTAATTGATTATCTTATTCCAAATGGGTGTGATTTAATCATATGTTAATTAAGTTTACTTTAACTTTATCTGATTTAATTCAATTAGTATTAAATGATTTTGTTGTATTAGTTTATTTAATGATTAATTAGTTTCAGTTTATTTATACTCATTACGGGGTTTCATATGATTAAGATTCAATGCTTAGTGTAGGTTTAGTTATACTAGTTTCACCCATGTTAAAGTTTCCTAGATTTGTTTAATTTTAAGTTTGATTTAAGATTTAATCATTTAATTCAGTTTTATTAGCTTAAATTATATTTAATTTAATTTCCTCTAAGGATGATATTTTTTTTTAATTTGAGGTTTGATTATTGATTGCTTAAGTGCTATTTCATTTATGATTACAATTTGATATTTAATTTATTTTTAGATTTTGTTTTAATTAACTCCTTAATTGATTAAACTTTAATCTTAGCTATTTATTTGGGGTTCATTAGGATTCAGAAGATCACATTATTTTCTTAAGAGTCCTAGATATTAATTGAAGTGATTTAAGTCATTTTGAAGATTTTTGTAAATTTTTTAATTTTTATTTGATTTATTTTATTGAAATGGATAATTTAAACTTCAAAATTTAATTTCTCTCAATCCAGAAGTCCTTTTCACTTAAAATTTTTATGGTAGTTGTTCTTTAACTTTATTTTCAATCTTTGAAAATTTTAACTAAATCTGACATAAATGTTTGGTTTAATTAATGAAATTTGGTTTTCACTAGAACTCAAATTAAGCTCAAAATATGTTGTAAAATTTGAGAATTTTGGGATTGTTGGATTTCTCTCGAAAAGGCGAATCCAACGAGCCCTTATTTGTAATTTTTGGTTAAGAATTTTATTTTCTATGAAATTTTTAAGTTTTAGATAATTTAAATTAATTTTTTTAAATAAAAAAATACGCATGGTGCTGACGTAATCATTGGGCAGTAAGACTAGTCAACCCACAGAAAGTGACCCGCGGTTCACCTAGGACCGTCCGATCACCAATCGGATGGTCTGGATCAGATCGCGAGATCTAGAGGCTTGGATCGCATGATCGGTGCGTGATGTTAGCCGTCCGACGGTGCGAAATGAGCGACGGTCAGATCACATTAGGCAATTATAAAGCCCAGATTGCACAATCCACACGTGATCCGAGTCGTCTGATCCCGTGAGCCGCGGGCTCAAACAGCGGCTGTAGCCCCGTCAATGGTGAACAGTAAAAATATGTTTTTTTGAGGGAAAAATAGGGTTTTCTAAGTGAAAATTTGTCAAAATTAACTCATTTTCATATCGATTCGTACCAAAAAGATTCTTTTTTTTTAATTGGGATGATTTAAACTAAAAATGCTAGATTATCTTAGGAAAATTCCTAAAATTACAAGAAAATTAACACAAAATGCGAGAAATCCTAAGGCCGGCTAAAGTTTGGTGAAATTTATCTCACCGGAGATGGTTTCGGCCGTGAAGATCCAATCAAACTCCTAGGTATGTGAGAAAGCTTTGAAATGATCTTCAACCCTTGTCCCCTTTCAGAACGTTATCTTCTCTGATGTTTACCATCGCCTCACCGGAAAAGCAACTATTTGTATTTTTGAGCTCAAAAATGGCTCAAAGAGTTGGGGGTGGGTTCCTTTTTGGTTTGGGGAGCTTTTGGGGACTGAATGATGGTGGGAGGAAGAGATCTAAAGCCTCATTTTCCATTCTTTTATAATGGTCAAAAATCCATTCTTTTTTGAATTTTTTTAGCTCGAAATTGATTGCCATCTTGCTTGGGGCCATTGGGATGGATGATAGATTGATTGAGGACTTTGGATTTTTACTCCAAATTCCTCTCTTGTGCCATATGATTAGCCCTATTCAATGCAAATGTTGGGGAGGAGTTAAGTGCATGTGATGGGTGAGAATTAAATGAGGTTGGGTTAAATCCTATGTGAGGGAGGATCCATGAAGGATTTAAATGGGTTGAGTTGATTTTGTACTTATCCTAAATAGGTTTGGATTGGGTTTGATCATCCCCCAATGGGTCATGGCTTGGTTTCAAGAGATTTGGCTCAATTTGGGTCATATGGGTCATATTAGGTCAAGTTGACCAATTTGACCAAAATTGACCAAATTGGCTTCGGTTGTGGGTTGATTCAAGTTCAATTGGCTAATTGAAGATGAATGTGGTCTTTGGTTTGAATCAATTTGAATTTGATTTAGGCCAAATTGACCCTTTAGACCATTTTGGGCTAGGTTGGGTCAAGTTGACCAATTGGGCTCGATTGATCAAGTTGGGTTTAATTATGGATTTGGTCAAGTTCAATAATCTATTTGGAATAAACTTGAGCCATTGGTTGCAATCATTTTTGGTTAGATCATGATTTGACATGATTTGGTCATTTTAGGCCAATTTAGGTCAACTTGGATCAAATGTCCAATTGGGCTTGGTTTGGCTCAATTGGTGATCAAGTCATATTTAAATATTGACTTTGGATTGATTCAAATCATTAATTTCAATAAATTTGGTGTAGGATGAGTTTTGGTTAGTTTTGGTTCATTTAGGCTAAGGATTGACTTAGTTAAATGACTAAATTGACTTGGTTTGACCTAATTTTTTTGCAATTGATCATTCTAGGGTGATCAACAATCATGGTGAAAGGTTTTGGTGAGCTTGGTTCAATCCAATTTGGGTTGGAATGGAAGTTGGCTCAAATGTGTCCTTTAGGTCACTTTGGGTCTTGTGGACCTAAGTGGGTCAATTGGTTTGGTTTTGGTTTGATTCAAGTTTAGTTAAACTTATATATGAGCTCTGGATTGAAATATAAATTCAACATCAATCAATTTGGAGTCTAAGAGATTTTAGCTGATTTGAAATTTTCAAGTCAAAAGGGCTAGGTTGGGTTTGACTTGGGTTGACTTGAATTTGATTTGATGATTGTAGGTTTTATTTATATTGGATAAATGATTGAATGAATGATTGATTCGAGAGAAAATTCATTGGTTTTGACTTGATATGGATAGAATTTGGCTAAGTCCAAAGAATTGGCTCAAATGGCTTAGATTGGATTTGGATTTAATTTTGGATATAGCTTTGGTCATTTGAATTTGGATTTCATTTATATTTATGAATATAAACGAAGGAACAATTGATTTATAAAGAAATCAATTGAATTTGTATTGATTTAAAGGGAGTTTTGGCTAAGCTTATGAAGGGTTTTAGGATTTGAATTTGATTTTGGGTTTCTATCATTTGGAGTCAAATTTGAAATTAGATTTGTAATTTGAATTTAAATTTGACATTTGGTTTGAGAATTGAATTTTGGTTTGATTTGAGAAGGTGTATCTAGATTAGGTTTAGGCTATAGGATAGGTAATTTCCTTATGCCCTAAAGCATAGCCTAATCTTATGATTAATACTTCTAAGTCTCTAGTCTTAGATTAAGTGTTCACTTAATCACTAAAAGTGTCTTATTAATAAATAGTTCTCAATGTCTAGAAGAGTCCTAAGTCTAAGGAGAGGAGGTTAAGATCTCACTCCAAAAGTGAGGTCAACATAGCCTTATCAAAATGTCGCTGAAAAGCTAAAATGCTTGGTTTAGGCATTTCTTTTAAGTCCAATATAGGTTCAAGTGGTGATTTCCACTTAACACTAGGGACATCTTTTAGCTACTTTAAAATTTTCACTGTCTTCTTAGAGACTACTATCTCCCATTGCTCATCTTGTATTGCTTTTCCTTTTGCCATCTCTTTCATCAATTGTACTGAAGTGGACATAACCACCTTGACAGATTCTCTTTCAAGATGAACGAGAACACTATCAGACAGAGTGAATTCACATTTCTATATTTTCTCTCCACCCAATCCTTAAAAATATAGTAATCTTGAATTGGGTGGCTAATTACCCAATGATATGGACAATATTTGGATTATCAATTTGACCTGACTCTTCTGGTCTTTTGGATTCCAGTAATTCTAATCTAGCTTTAAGCACATGGAAGAATAACTTTTCCACACATTCCCTCCTAAAAGAGTATTCCTTACTCATCTTGTCTTTTAGAGATGGGTGTACTCGCTCATCATCTCTCACTGATTGCTTTGATTGGGAATTAACTGACTGCTTCCCCTTTCCTATATATAAGTGGGCTATTTTCCTTTATCAACATTATTAGTTGCTCACTTCCCACTATTTGAGCTATAAGAGGTTGTGTGAGACTCATTCCTCCTTGGGTCTGAGAATTTAATCTTCTTTACCTTTTTTGAGTGACACTCAGGTTTTGAGCAATTCAACTTTTCAAACTTTGTCACTCGGTCCAATAACTCTTGAAATGTTGAGGTAGAGGCCATGCATAAATATAGTGCCATCTTATCATCGATGTTACCCATCAACAATTGGATTTCATGTTCCTATTCTAGCTGTTGTTCATATTTCATGCTCATGTTTTGCCAACATGAAATATATTTAGTCACCGACTCGTCTTTCCTTCTTCGTTCTAAGGCGAGGTCAAAAATTGTAATCTTTTCAGTTGCACTGGTGAATCTCTTGACAAACATCATCTCTAATTCAACAAAAATCTTGATCGAGTAATTAGGCAATTCGGTGTACCATTCAAAAGTAGTTGAGGTTAAACAACTGATGAACTGGCAAAATAGTAGTGCATCATTGCCTCCTATATTACCATATGTTGGTTTGAATTTTGCTAGGTGTTGTCTAGGGTTTCTAGTGCCATTGAATGTATTGAATTTAGGCACCAAATAACCCTTAGGGTATGACACTTGATCATACTCTACCAGGCACGGACGACCTTTGCTTACCAATGTTTTGGCCTGTTGCAACAATGACAGCTTTGATCTTTTTATTTAAAATTTTTTCCAATTGAGCTGCTATCACGGGCTCAGATATGTTAAGCACATCTTGAGAGATGGATTGAGGAGCTAGTTGATTGACTTCAATTCTCCTATCGGGTGCATTCCCTACTTCGAAAGCTTGAGGCACTGAGTCAACTGGTGGATTAGCAGGTGTAACATTAGTTGTCAGATTATTGACAAGTGGAATAAGTGTTGGCACTGCTGCCACATTTCTCTGCATCATCTGCAATATTGCATTCATTTGCAACATCATTTGAATTATCTTTGCATTTAATTAGAGGATCTCCTTATCCTTTGCCTTCATCTGCTTTTGCATTCATTTATGCATTTGGGCTAACGTGGTAGTGTCGACAAAGAAAGAGTTATTCTATTCTCTTTCTAGTTCTTCCTCCTCTTCATCACCTAAGGACATGCTTGAAGCTCCCCCTTCTATTTTCTCAAGAGCTGGTTCTTCAATATGAATAGGAGGTGCAGCTCCACACCGTCTATGTTGGTGTTGTCGTGCACCAGATGGTTCTCTGATGTGCTGTACCACATACACTACTTCCACTTCCATAGTATCCTCATCATATTTTTCATCTTCTTGTAATATGACTACATAACGCCTCCTCCAATGAATTTTCAGCTCTGGATTCAAGACAAATCTCTCTTCAATTGGAGGGCTACGATCAAAGTCAACATTCTTTCATGGAGATTCAGTTGACCTACGATGGAATTCCCTATAATGTTCACCTGGGTGTCGACCATCCTGTAGTTCATTATTAGAAGATTTCTTCTTTTGAATCCATTTTAGTCGTTTCTTATCATTAACAGATTTTCGGGAGTGCAAACCAGATGTCACACATTTTCCTTTATTTTCAATAGTTTCTCTTCGGGGCCTTGGCCTCCAAGCTTGCTTGCCCTTCTGTTGGGACCTTTCAAAAGCAGATTCCTAGATATATGGTCAGGGTCTTATGCTTCGATGCGCACCGTACAAGATTTGCTTGAATCGGTCATGAGCTCCCACAATAGGTGGTAGTCTGCCGGATGAAATATTATCAGCTTCAATCATCATAGGCCTTTAGACCCTTCTTTTCATTAGGTCTGTTTCTTGGAAAGCTTCAACACTCGATGCAATATATTAGGTAAGGTTTTAGGATTTTTCTTTTAGGAAATTGGAGCTTGATGTAGTGGTTGGTCCCAAAAAGATTGCTTCAGATCACCAGCAGGGTTATTCCTCTTTACCCATTTCAAGTTCTCAAATTTATTCCGGGTGGAAATACTCACTTCTGGTTCTATGGATAATGACACAGTATGTTGTTCAGACAGTAGTTGTTGAGTTTGTAGTTTGTTATTCATCCTTCTTCTCTACCTTCTTGTTAATTTTCTCCCAGACGAGGAAGCTTCATGATCATGCTTTCTTGTTACGAAAGGTTCAATTGGCAGAGTGGTGTTTACAAGCATGACTGAGACTTACTGTCCAATAATAGTTCTCTTTATAGTCAGAGTGTCAGAATATCCTAATCTTTGAAACACATAAGCTCTCTTTTCGGGTGCTTCAATAGTAACTACTTCAATAAATTTTCTCTGCTACACAGGTTTATGTGCACGACGTGCAGATGTATCCTGAACTGATGTGACATTAGCTTAGGCTGCAATTGCTGGAAAGTCCACACTTCAAATTGAATGGTAGCTCCATCATCTACAGTGTTAATGATAGCATTAACCATATCGATGTTAGACCCATGACTCAGCTTCACAATGAATAGAGTGTTCTGAAGATCCATCTGCCCAAATGAAAGATGAGGATCAATAATCAAAAATAAATATTGTACTCCATACTTTCAAAATGCACAGATACAATAGAACAAAAATAAAATAACAAATTTAAAAGAAAATTTCAAGCAAATAAAATCATACACAATAAACTATTATATTCATTAGAGGTTTTATTTTGTGACTAAATTTCAATTTTTATTACTTATACTACACTATTACTATACTCTTAATTTGATTAGTCAAAGATGAAAAGAGAAACTAGTCCCCAGCGAAGTCGCTAGAAATCTGTGAGCTCTAAAAGTTCATCACTGACCCCTCGATTAAGAGAGTATGATTTATAATGTCAATGAAAATTTTATAAGGCAATTGGAATAGTAGATAAGACACTACCTAGAGATTTCATCCTCATTTTGTGAGGACTTTAGAACTGGTTCCATGTTTCCTATAAGCGCAAGCACCTATAGTTAATTACCCCTCCCAATGTTGAGAGAGAACTTTCGATCAAGGCTAGTCGCTAAATCTTGAATGCATAGTATATAGTAGCAGCATGTGGAGTTTAAAATTTGGGGTTTAGAATTTATGAAATTCACCATTAGTTAACTTAAAGCATATGGTCAGTGGAATGATGATGTACCCAATCTAGATCTCATGGTTTTGTCATCACGGGGTGTCGTAGTCCTTAGTCTTTTTCGTCAGAGGAGCTAGAAGACTCAACCTGATCAAAGGATCCTTGTTAGCAGCCATGGGTTGCATCATCCAAGTAATCCTTGTAGACTTGGGGTGATGTTTGTCTAAGGAGACAAGCTTAAGTCCACCTTAGCCGACAAAGAGCTTTATGCCTATCAAATATACCCTATGATTCATAACTCAAAGAGCCGAGCCATTTAGGAACATATGGGCTACAGTCGTGACCATAATATAATGGTGTCATTTGGCAGCAACCATCAGATCAGAGGACTCTGGTCATAACTGCATCATATGTGGAGCCTACTGGCCAAACCACGCGAATAGAAGCAATGGGCCAAGTCCTTACTAGCATGAGATTATTTGAGTTTGAATATAGTGATTTATTTGACTTGACATTAGCTTTTTTATGAGCTAGAGTTTTCTTAATCTATCATCCCCAACAAATGATGGTGGATGTGTGGATGAATTATTTTCTTTACGTATTTAAGTAAATTATTTCATTTAGTTCATATATTTATTTAGTTGAAATTTAGTTTTATGATGAATTAATTTAGAGCTCAAGTGTCTTTTAATGATAATATTCCCTCTGGTTGAGATTTTCATTCAATGTGATCATCATCGGGATTTATGAGTTTGCTTGATCATTTAATTTATTATTTTAAATCCTATCGACTCTATTAGATTAATAATAGAAGATTAGATCTACTGTCATATGATAAAATTAGCTTCTCAGATTATTTAATAAGTTGAAATTCTTATAATAATTAGATTTTAAGATTTTGTTAATCTAGCCCTGGTCCTAAGACCAAACTGGGAAGCAACCTGTGCAGCATCCTCAGGCACTAAGTTTAAGCATTCAGCGTAGTGTTGGGGCCCATGTGGGTGTTTAACAATTAAAATAATTTTATTAATAAATCATGAGATTGATTTTATATCTTTATTTAATTCCAACTTAGCCTACGCAGCCTTTTTAGACATTAAAATTTGCACCTTAAATCTCTATGTTTGAGCAAATACAAGTATTTATAGCTTAGATAATTTCACCCAATTAATGAAATCATTGATTCTGAAAATCATAATTAGAATGAAATTTCTTAATTTTTGGATTGAAGAAAGCCCCATGATTTTTGTAGAATTTAATTTAATATCGTCTTCTATCTACTTGTACGAAGAATTATAGAATTGGTGGCGAAGAAGGCCTTTTAAATTATTCTAATAGCCTATTAGATCGCTTGGAATACCATTTAATTAATTTCTTTTAAGCAAAGTTGATTAGTCTTTGATTGTTCAATAAACTCTCAATTATGTCTATTGATAATTATCAAACTTATCACAAACTCTATTCAATTTTTTCTTGATCCAATTCAAGTATTTAATAAGACGAATAATATGCTTAAAATGTTTTCCAATAATTTATTGATTATGCTTATTGTCAATCATTCAATCTCATTAAAATTCTCTTATGAATTCTTTGATTTCTCTAACTCATTTGGTGTGAATTATGATTTAAAAACTATATTCCAATTCCAAGATGATCTTCTATGCTTTTATCAGATATTCAATCAAATCTTCTAAATCAATTGAAATGAGATATTGAAGTGTTAAATTTATATTTTTTACCAAAATATTTAATTCACTTCAAGTTCATAAATATGTTTGAGTTCAATCCATCATTTTTTATTTGAAATATTATCTTTAAATTCATTTCAAATTCATTCTCATTTATAATTCAAAATTCAATTGGACAACAATTTTATTTTCGCAAGCTTAGGCAGCGCTATTTGTTTAGCTTGAATTTTATTTGCAAGTATAAATTTTGGATAAAATTTTGGCAGCATTTTGACAGTATTACGGAGTCATCCCCGCGTATGGGGATATATCAGAACTATTTTGGCCTACCAATCATGCCCTGATGAGCGTGATAGTTGGTGTTTTGAAGCACCTCGACTGAATTTCAATCCTATTATTCCCTGATGAGCATAACAGGGCCTTCAATCACAGTATAAGAGAATATATATATATATATATATATATATATATATATATATATATATATATATATATATATATATATATATATATATATATATATGTAACTTTTACACATTCAAAATTCATTTTAGATTGTTTATTGTTGATGTGCTTGATTTCTTTTTAATTAAATCTTGATCCTTCACCTTTTTTTTAAGTTCAAAATTTAGTCAAAATTTTGGCAGATTTAAGATTATCATCCCATAGAGCATCAAAACTATTTTGGCCTACCCAGTATACTCTATTGAGCGTAGCAGACGGTGTCTTGTGACACCACAACCTATTTTCAATCCCGTTAGTCCATGATGAGCATAACAGGGCCTTCAATCACATGCATAAATGTACATATATATGCAATTTCTACACATTCAAACCTCCTCTTTTTTATACTCTTGCAAATATCAACAATTTTAAGGAGATAAGGTGACAACACCATCAAGAAATTGGATTAGAAAGCATATGGCTTATGAGTGCAATGAAGTGAAGGGTAGTAAAGAGAGTTTGGAAAAGGAGATGGAGGGCACGCCAAGAAGAACCTGCCTGATGGCAGAGTTGCCTCTTATTGGCGAGGTTGTATTGAAGACAGGGCGAGATATGGTAAAGGCATGAAAAGAGATTTATTATAGATGGAACCAATAGGAACTTAGTTTATGAAGGAGATGTTGAAACTAAGAGGAACCTACCTGATGGTAGAGTTGCCTCTTAATTATGACAAGAAATATGGATTACGGGAATGTTATGATGAATGGGAGGTTGGTGTTGTGGGTACTATAGTAGAAGGGATAAAAAAAATATTTCTTTTTGGATCTATAGTAATTGCTGCAGTAATCTTACAATATTTTTCCTACATTAATTTTCTTCTGATGGATGGAAAGAAGGATGTCGATGGATTCGATTTATTTATTACAAAACAGCTAAACGGATGAGGAAGGGTTACTATGCAAAAACTTGCAGTTTAGGGGGTTTGGTTCGACGAAAAAAATAAGAGAGAGAGAGAGAGAGAGAGAGAGAGAGAACCTAAGAGAGAGAACCTTAGAGCGATGGACTAGAGAGAGAGAAATCAGATGGGAAAGATGAGGGCCACCCGATGCTCCTCTATTTTTTTTCAAATATTTTTGAAATCTCTCATTATTTGGCCGGTTAAAGGCTCCTAAATGCACAATAATATTTTTCATATAGGATAATAAGCGGGATTTGAAAATTTTGAATCAAAATTTGAATATGATTAAGAGGTATTTATGGAAAATATTTAATCTGATTAATAATTGCTATTCATATGAAAATTCTGATTTAATCATATTATAATTTAATTTTTAAAATTAAATCAAACTAGAAGTCTAATTTTCACAATATCATGTCAAAATTTTTATGAAAATTGCTGAAACCAAACCCACATAATATGAGTGTCATTTCTAGATAAATTTGATGTTTCAGATTCAAAGACATAATTCATTTTGTGATCGGAGGTCATTTGGGCAATGTCGAGGTCACTCAAGGCCAATTCGAGGTTAATTCCTGTGTTATTGCATTCCACAGCTTGCCATTTGCTCCACACTTGATCAAATCGGCCGTGAAAGGTCATGTTTAATAGTTTCTGATATTTTTGTGACAACGATGCTATCAATTTCATGAATGAAGGTCATTTGGGCATCTTCGTGGCTTCCTTACCTTGATATGTGCATCGGCACATCAACGACCCTCTTTCTTAATCGATCCACCGTCGAATTGTGCAGAACATATATCCTGATCAATTTTAATGTTCTGAACATGATGGCTGAGTCCATTCATCGATGGGATGTCATTTCAACTAGTTTTTAGCATCATCGAGTGTATTTCAGCTCTGATTTACGCATTGTTGCATCCAAAGTCCGTCAAATTTATCTTATAAGCTCGACTTAACTTATGTGGCATACATGTAGGTCAATAATATAGATGCAAGATAATTAGGTTGTTATTTAATTAGGAAGGAAGCTTGAATTTTAAAATCACTCCCTAAGAGACTAGATAATGTTTGGTATGCAAACATGACTTAGGCTATAATTAAAAATTTACAAGTTTTTAGATTATCTTGACACCTTTATTTTAGACCAAGGTCTAGGACAAATATGCCAACATGCATGATGAAGTTTAGTTGTGGGTTAAATCAGCTAGAAGTGGTGTTCTCATTTACTAGGGTTCTCTCTCAAAGGTCAACCTTATCTCTTATCGTGTAAGAGTGGAGATCCTCTATATGCAAGAATGGAATAATATGACATGCATGTTGTTATAGCTTGCAACTATTCAGCTAAAGGGTTTCTACATCTTTTATTATCTTGTTTATATACCTAAGCTTTAAAATGAGGTTGTGAATTGCATTAAAGTTTAGTTATGAGTTATTTAGTGAGGACATAAAATTTAATTTTATCCTAAAAAACTTAACTCATCTAGGCCACACATCAAGCATACACATTTTAAGAAAGCTATAAAAATTCCATTTATATTGCGTATTCTAAAAATAACAATAATATATTTAGATTTCAGAAAATAATAAAAGGTCAATGCGGCCGGGTACTGCCATACACCCCAAAAAAGAAAAGAATTTGGGTAGCCAAGCTCTACCCTTATACAACCCAGATTATAAATAAATTTTACAAATGAAATAAATGCTATGGGGGTCTTCAATTCTTATTATTCTTACATTCTTTGGAGTAGCTCACTCCAAGCTTCATAGGGCTTCCCAGGTCTTTGTCATCTAGCCATTGTTCATCCTAAACCCCATAACACTAATCTTAATCATATTATAAAAATTGCATATTTGTAAAAAATAAAATCTAACTACACCTATAAAATAGATGTTAGCTAAACAAACATTCAAGCTAAGCAATTATATTTCACACATTTAGACATAACACCCTGCACTTGGGTAGCCAAGCCCACCTATCTTAATTGGATTATGCTTAAGGGTATAATCATCACTTACAACTAAGAACATTTATATTTATTTATTATTACAACAACCTCTCAAGCACAATCCCCTGCATAAAATATTATTATGCTAATAACGACCTAACTTTTAGTCTAAAAGTATTACATCATTGATGGTAAGAAAAATTTTATATAGAGTCGCCTTTTAAATCTGTTGATAGAAAAGAAAGACAAGAATATAAAAAAATTCTTCTTTTTGGGATGTCACGTAGATCCACAGATGTACTTATTGAGGTGATCGGGTATGACATTGAGGAGAGGTGTACTATCTCGAAAGATAGAAGTCACCACCCTATAATGGACCTAATCACCAAAATAAGGACTTCTAAGGATGTTGGGTCTTCGAAGTGTACCAAAGATTCTTCCCTTACTTTACATGAAAACGTGAAGTAGGGTTTATTTTAAACCAAGTTCATTAAGTTCCCTACAGGGGAAATTCCCCAATAGTTAATTACATCATAAGGAATGGGGATTCCTTAGGAAAACTCTCGATTAAGGCAAATAATCATTATCTCTAAAGATTTCAATAGGAAAGGACTATCAATTGATTGGTTTATTTTTGAAGATAAAATATGATTGATCAAAGAGAGTTTTATTATTGAAGCTAAATGGGAATAATTAGGAGATGCCCACGATGCTAGAAAACTTAGCGAGCATCTCAAACTATCTTATGGTTGGGCTTTATATTTTTGAAATTGATTTAGTTTGTTTGAATTAGATTTTTATTAGAATGTTAGGGCATACAATTCTATAATACAAGGTTATGGAAATGTGTAAGAGGTGAGGAATTATGCTTATATCCCACAAAGGGGAGAAGCAACCTCAGAACCTAAATCTAGGGAGCTTTGGTGAGGGTTGAAAGCATAATCTAAATCTAAGGTGAAAATGGGTAATTGGTTTGCCTCCATAAGAGAGGACAAATCACCCACAGCCTGGACTTACAACCGCCTGAGGGTAGCCACCAACTAACTCCTCGTATGATTTTAAACACATGTAGGCAAGTCATATGCTTAATGCAAGATAGCTAGACTATTATTATTTATAAAGAGACTAAGTTCTTAAACTTACTCCCTAAAGAGACTAGATCATGAAAAGGACATGCTTCAAATGACTTAAATCTAATGCAATTTAAATTTCATTTTTATTTTATTTTATTTTTGGATGATCATTTTGACTCAGGCTAATAGGATTCATATGCCTAATGCACAAGAAATGAGATTATGAGCCAAAATCAGTGAGAAGGGAGGAGGTGTTTTTCCACCATGGCTCTCATAGGTCAAGCCGAGTTTCTCTGGCAAAGGTGGATGCCCTCAAATCAAGAGTGAAACAAGATGCATTTGTGCATGATGTTATAAAAGAAATACTCATCTAGCTAAGGGGTTGTTAATTTTGTTATCTTGATTTTAAACCTAAAGCTTTAGGTGAGGTTATGAGTTATTTATTTTTTTAGTTTTGAGTTATTAAGTTGGGTAAAAGATTCATTTTTTCTTAAGAGATTAATCCTCATCTAGGCCATACATAAAGCAAGGAAGAAACTGGGAAAAATGTGTCACTTAATGCACAAGCTAAATAAATCATCAATCAATTTATAAAGCTAAGTGTAAAAAGAATAAAAATCCATTATGGTCGGGCAACACCGTACAAGCCCAAAAAATAAATTGGCTAGCCGAGCTCTACCCTTATACAACCTGGATTATAAATGAATTACATTACAATTAAGCAAGGAACTCATTGTTATGGGGTCTTCAAGCTTTCTCTCTTCTTTCTTCTTTTCTTCTTTCTTTCTTTTTCTTTCTTCTTTTTCTTTTCTTTCTTTGGTTCCTTCGTTTGGATGGTTGGAATGTGGATGCTACAATGCTTCACATGTTGCATAAGATAAAATCTTTTGATCAATGCTCATCCTAATTCCCATAATAATCATTCCAAAATCCTAATTGCATAAAGTTACATGAATATGAAAGAATGTAAATCTAATTAACACATGCAAAATAAAGGTTAGCTAAAACAATCCACACAAATCCCAAGCCTGTATATTGGACTTATCACCCCACACATGGGTGATTAAGTCCACCTAGCCTATGGATTATGCTTAGGGGTATAAGTACATGCAAGCGAAAACATTTTTATATTTTTATTTATGATAACGCCCCTTAAGCATAATCCCCTATAGAAAATAATTGTTAGACTAAGATCGTCCTACCATTCATTCTACGAGCATACACCCTAACATCTAGTCTAAAATATATATCACAAAACAAAATAAAACATCAAATCATGCACCAACCTAACCTAAAGCTAGATAATGTGTGTGCTTTGAAGCTTTGTGTGGTATGCTTAGCTATGACTTTGGGTTCAAATTTTCTAAGTGTGAAAACATGTTCAACTTAGAGGAGGGTTTCATTTAAGTTGTTTAATTATTTTAGGTTGATTTTATTTGATGTTTTGATTTGATTCAAGTGAATCTTAGAATTAATTACCAAGTAATGAAGAGAGGGAAAGAGAAGAGGACTTCTCTTTCCTTCCCTAACTAAGTAATTTCTAAAGTGGATTTACATTTTTAGTTTTATTTAGGTGACTATTTTGATTAAATATTTTAATTAATCCTAAGTTTAGATAAACTCTAAACAAACCTATTCAAAAAGAAAGGCATTTTAAGCTTAAATAAAATGAATCAAATTACATACATTATTTCATTTCTTTCCCAACATGTACAACATGCATATGAATGATTTCTAAGCATATCTATACACACAAATGAGAATATTTAGCATACTTCATGATGCATGCTAAGTAATCCATTTAATAAAATTTGGAAGTTTAATATGCATGATTTTTTTTCTTAAGTAGAAAAGGGTTTCTTTATCTAATTTGTCACATACACACATGAAGGTATGAAAGGCATAAGTGAGTACAACGCCATTGTTAATCAGAGGTGTAAGCTATAAAACCTACTTAGGACTACTTAAAGCCTCGTAACCTCGGGGTTGTCTAGACTAATATACCACTTTCGTTAAATACAAGCATATGTATAAAAAAAATGGAAAGAGAAAATGCAAAAGTTGTATTAATTGATTTATTTTGTTTATTCAATTTATGTGAGTAAGTATAGGTAATCCTTCTTAGGTGATAGCATAAGGATGAATATGATATGGAATTAGGTAAGTGTTAGGTTCTTTTTAAACGAACCATATATCTTACTAACTCCTATTCAAAACTATGCTAACATAAAAGAGAAGGGAAAACCTATACTAAGCACACCGTTATATCCTCATAATTAAGATATAAGTAGCACACTTTTAGATTTATTAATTGATTTGTATGTTTTTAAAATAATTTAGATTTAGTAGTGATAATAGCCACTCATATTATTACTTTAGCCAACACATGTAAATTTGACATAAAGTAAACAATTTCATTTTTGAATTTGAATTTGAAAAATATGAATGCATGAAACCACATGACATACAAATTTAACATGTCGGGGGAAAGATTCAAAGCAATGAAATTATGTAAACAATTTCACTTTAATTAAATCCTAAAGACTTTCTTATGGAATAAGAAAGTTTAAAATAAATCAAAGTGTATTCAATGTGATTTTTGTTTGAGTTTGAGTTTGATTTAATTTTGAAAATATGAGTTGAGTTTGATGTTCCTAACCCATTCCCACATGTGTTTGATTTTTTTTAATTTTTTGATGATTAGATTCATTTTTATGTATTAATTAGGTTAAGGTATGAATTAAGTAACTTAATGAAACCTTACCTACACCACCTTAACATAGTTAACCAAATAATTATGAGCCAATGAGATGACATAAAAAACTCACGAGGAAATTAAATTTTTAATGCACCTAATTAGAAAAGGCCTAATACAATTTGGCTCATAATTAAAGGTTAATTAAGCTAAGAGGTTTAGCTTAAGTAATTTTAAAACACCCTTTCACACATATGAATTAGGTTTTAATTTCCTTAATTGAACTTAGGCTATTAAACACCTAAGCATCTACCCAAAGTAGATTAACTAAGTTCTGGAAGTTTTTAGAATTTTTAGAAATTAATTAAGGGGATAATAAATAAATTAACCCCTAATTAAGAGAAAATTAAGGAAAGAAGAGGGGGTTTAAGGAATATCATAAGGGAAATGCCCCAAAATTATTCCATAAATCTCCTATCTACTAGATCTATCCATAATCAACCCTAATAATGGATTAAAACCACTACTCACAACTTAATTATCCTTATTTAGGTTAAGAGAGTAATTAGGAAACCCATATGAAATTCCCCAAATTAAGCCTTCAACAAATCCCAAGAAAATTAGGGGAGGTAGAAGTCATCCCCTAAAATATACCCAAGAAGTTTGGGATTAATCAAAGACTTAATTAAAAGGTAATTAACAAGATAAAGTTTCCAATAAAATGCAAAATCAGATAAAGGAATAATTCAAAATCTATTGAAATTAATTTTAAAAAATTTTAGGTTTAATTTTGTTTTCATAGAAATTTATTTCATATTTTTCTAAATTTTATTGAGATAGATATGAATTTTAGAAGATCTAGAGATTGATTAGCATTAATTAAAGATCCCTAACTAATCCCTTTGCTCACAACATGACACATGGAAATGGCGGTCAGTGCTCTTTACACGCACCGCATAGTGAGAAATTCACTTAAGTGTCATGTAGGGGTGGTGGCGCGATGACAAACACGCTTTGATCTCTGCCGTCTGATCAAAGATCGGACTGCCAGAGATCTCCCTGCAGTTCTAAAAGGATTAATGAATTTCTAAATGTTGGAATAATCTCAGTCATCCATCCAAAATGCACGGATAGATGGCCAAGATCTTCCAAGTTCTTCCCCTTAGATAAATAGAGATCATCCATGATCTAGGTGAAGATCCGAGCTCGATTGAGCTCCGATTCAAATAAGACTTAACCCACACCATCTAAAGCCAATGAGCGGCACATCCAACAGTGGGATTCACATGAATTGAAAATTTATTTCATAAAGGACCAACACCTCCTATGCTAAGTAGTCGAAAAATCCCATACCTCGCCATAGGTGATGACCGACACCCGAGATCGATGAGGTAGCTTCGTTTGGTGGAGACAAAGCCCTATTGAAATTCCTAGGGCTTGGGATTGAGTGGCTTGCTTTATGGACCAACACCACTTGAAGATCCTTGCAGCTTTGATCCAATTGCTCCTCTCCTTGCTATGGGAACCCCAATGGAAGCTTGAGTGAGCTCGGATTGGTCCTTAAAAGAAGTGTGCAAGAGGAATTGAGGTGATTTTCAATGTGGAGGAAGTTCAATATTGGATTGAGTTCCCTTATTTTAACACTGTGCAAAACTGAGAAGATGAAGTTTGATTTCACTCTAAGAAGCTTTACGAGGCTGAGGAATTGCTTCTCTGACTTCCCTAAGTTCAATCGAATTGGTGAATTATAGTTTAGAATTCAATTATGGGGAGTATATCTCCCCCTTGAAGGATCAGATGACCGTAAGCTATCTTGTCATTTTGATCCAATTGATCATATTGGAGAGGTTGTTTGATCTATTTTAAGTTGGCACATGGTCAGTTTTAGGCAAGGAGTGGATTACCAACCTCCCATGTGCTTGAAATTGAGTGGAAGAGGGATTTTGAATTAGCCATTTTGACACATGGGGTCGGGTTTGGTCTTGGGGCCAATTGGGCTAACCCAAACCCATTGGGTTGTGTGCACCACTCTTCATTATGTCCTCTTGAGCAATTAGGAAAACAGCAACTGGATATGAAGAGGGTATGACCAAATTACCCATGGATTAGGCCAAAATTTGTTCTATGGCCTAGGGGTAGAATGATCATTTTACTGATTTTTCCCTTGATATGTTGGGTATGTAAAGAAACTAGGTTTGGCCAAGTTTTAAGAGATTTGGAATTCATTTGATTGGGTTTGGCTCATGTTGACCCATTTATATCAAAATACATCAACTTGGGTCAAGTTGACCAATTGGTCAACTTTGATGGCTTAATGAGCCTTATGTTCAATCCGATCAATTTTGATGATAATAAACGAATGCTTGGATATTCTAATAAATATTTTTATGTATTTCAGATATATCAATTGCTAATTACATATCCAATACATCTTATAATATGTTTGAGGAAATTACAAGAGTAGAAGAATGAAAGATAGATCAAATTGGATAAATGAAGCTCAAAATATAATATTTTAGGTTATATGCATTTATTCATTGGCATGAATCAATTTGCTCACAACTTAACATATTATTTTAATGAGGTTAATTTATATAAATCTCTATCGAATTAACATTCAATTATATGTTTCATACATAGCATTTGAATTGTCAAAATAACAAATGATAATGACTATTAAGTGTAATTATTTTATTTACTTAATATAATTAAATATTTTAATTTAATTTGATGGTTATATGATAACTAACATATGTATGATTATATATAAATTATATCATAATATTTAAATGTCACATGTCAAAATTAACAAAATATATGAAATTTTGTATTTTAGCCAAAGTCATTTTATAATCAAGGAATTTATATCGATTTCATCTCCAATGGATTCCTTGGATTTTTTTCCTTTAATTCAATAGGTCACATGACCCACATTTGATTAAAATTGAATTTATTATGACTTTTCAAACATTAGCTGATCTTAATAATGAATGCATGCTACATGCTTTGAATATATTAAGAGCCATATTTGATTATTTTTTACTTGCCCATGTGAACAGCCAAATTTTGGCTTCTTCAATTTAATATTTATTAAATTTTAATTATATTTTTATTGAATATTAAATTATCACATGATAGCATGAGGTTAGAATAATATATTTTTTTGAAATAATTCAAAATGACCTTCTTGCCTATAAATAGCCCTCATTCTCTTCATGAAAGCATTCCTCATTCAAAATTCAAAATCCCTCCAGCAAATCTAAGAGAAAATTTCTTAGATTTTCCTTCCAAGTGTTCTCCAAATATTGCAAGATCAAATCCTTGGTTTGGAAGCTTCAACATCTTCAACTAAGCAAGCTTTCTCAAAATACTTGAGTTTATTTTCTTGATCTTAATCCTTTTTAGTTGTTCATGATATTTTCACCATCAATTTATTCTTTCCAATTTATATTTTTTTGGTGGATTAGTCTTTGAATATTATTTTTCACATCAAAGTTTCTCAATCATCTTTTTGTGAAAAATTCCATTGATAGTTTGTAGGATCTATTTCGACTTGTTGAAATTTTTAACTTCCTACAAATTTCTTTTGGTTTCTTGAAATATTTCTTAATTAATCTCATTTTTAAAGATCATTTATTCTAAGATCTATTTTAGAAGTATATTTTAAGCATTTTAAATTAAATTATTATGCCAAAATTATTTTCATATTTTCTAAATCTCTCTTTTTAATGAAAAGCTTACTTTAATTGAAAGAATATTTTTGGTTAAAATAAAACAAATTATTTCTTACTAAAATTTATTTTATTGTGCAAAAGAATATTGTGAATTTATTTTGAAATAATTTTTATATATTAGTCTATAAATTGTAATAACATAAACATCTTAGTAAGATCACTTTAAGAAATTCATTTTATTATTTCTTATCAATATTAAGTGAGCATTTTATCTTGCCAAAATTTTTTAAGTGATCATTTGTAAGTTGTGAGATCATTTTTTGAATTGGATAGGTTGGTATATTTGTGAGAGATTTATTTTATCAAAACTTATTATTTTGTATTGTTTCTTTTTGTGCTGTAGAATTTATATTGGGGTTGTACTCACCCCTTTGTAGGAGAGTATATATTATTATAGGGGTTGTACTCGCCCCGTTATAAGAGAGTACTATTTGTAAGCTATTTTTGTATTTAGTGGATTCTAGCGGGTGGCTAGCGTGGGACATTATGTCGGTTTGGGTTTGGCGAACCATAAAAATTATGTGCCTATTGTCTCTCTTTACTTTACTGTACTTTTATTTTTGCTGCATTAAGAATTGTTTCTTTTAATTATAAACTCAAAAATTAAGTTTGTACTAAAACTTAAAATTTAATATTTAAGTTTTAAAATTTTAATATTACAATTCCCCCCTCTTGGGTGCTATAGTGACTCATAATTGGTATCAGAGCCTAGGCTCTTTTATTGGCTTAACATCCAAGAGTACATCTTTTCACTATGGCACAAAGTTTCCCAAAGGGTTCACTATCAGAGGGAAAAATCCACTCATAGACCTCCACTTTTAGATATTGTACCATTTGATTATTGGAAAAATAGAATTAATACATTTTTAAGAGGTCAAGATGCATGCATGTGGTATATGTTGACACATCAATATCATACACCCACAGTAGAAGTAAATGGCATTAAAGTAGAAAAACCTTTTGAGGAATGGTCTGTAGCTGAAAGAGAACTTGATGAATTAAATGTTAGGGCTTGTAATACTTTACATTGTGCATTATTACTTGATGATTACATGAAAATTTCTATGTTAAGTACAATAAAAGAAATATGGGATAAACTCATTATAACTTATGAAGGAACTAGTGAAGTTAAAGATGCTCACATAAATAGACTTGCTCATGAATATGAGTTATTTCATATGTCTCCTTGAATCTATTTACGATATGTATACTAGATTCATGAAAATAATTGACACATTGCATTCTCTTGGAAAAATATATAGGAATCAAGACTTAGTCTATAAGATTCTTAGATGTCTTCCAAAAGAATGGGAAGCTAAAGTGACAGCTATTAGTGAAGCTAAGGATTTATCCACTTATCCACTTGATCAGCTTTTGGGTTCTTTGATAGCACATGAACAGTTTATTGCACAAAGGGATAAGATGGATAACTCAACAAAAAGGGAGAAGGAGAAAGGAAAAGCCATTGCATTACAAGTTGATGATAGTGATGAGCATAACATCTCAAGCTCGAATGGTGATAGTGATGAGATGGCCATGCTATCCAAAAGGCTTGGGAACTTGCTAAGGAAGAAGAATCAGGTATAAAAATTCTAAAAACTATAAATTTCAAACTAAAAAATTTCCTACACATGATGGGATCATTTGCTACCATTGTAAAAAGTCTGGACACATAAGAGGTGATTGTCCAGAACTTGCTGAATCAAAGAAGAAATAGATTGATGTGAAAAGAAGAAAAAAATATGAAGGAGAAAAGTACCATAAGAAGAAGAAGATGCTTTATGGGCCAATCCAGATTCAAATGAATCAAGTACTTGCTCATCGATGAAGAGGTCAACATATGTCTTATGGCAAATGGAGAATCGACTTAGATTCTCAAGAGGTATGTAATGATATATCTTATGATGAATTAGATGATGCTTTTAATGATTTAGTTATTGAATATAAAAATTAAAAGAAAATACAAAACCTTAGAAAAGAACATAAAAATTTAGATATGCATTTTGTGATTTAAAATGAATGTGATAATTTAAAAAGTAAAAATACTTCTTTATTAATTGTTCCTTACTTGTATGTAAACTTGAAATAGAGAATATCTTGTTAAAAGCAAGATTAGAATTATGTTTGAAATTGCAAGTTCATTATAATACTTCATCAAGAAAATATTTAATAAAAATTATTTGCATCATACACATCCCACTCATATACCTTATAATTCATTCTAAGTCATATGCAAACACTAATGTTTGGTGCAACTATTGTGATAGAAAAGGGCATATTTCATTTGATTTATTATACATAAATTACAAAACACTAAGCAATCATCTTATGTATGGTACCAAAAGGTACAAGCACTACACAAACCACATGCTAGATATCTTGCTTCAAATTTAGAATGTGGACCCAAACATGTTTGGGTTCCAAAAGTTAACATGTGAGTTTCTTTTTAGGAATGCCTTCAAAGCAAAATCAAAGAAGGCATGTGGTACTTGGACAGATGTTCAAGACATATGATGGGAGATAAAGATAAATTCACAACTTTAGAATCAAGTGATGGAGGATTTGTTACATATGGAGATAATGCAAAGGGAAAGATCATTGGCATTGGTTCTATTTGTAAGAATTTTATCACATTAGATAAAGTTTTTCTAGTAGAAGGATTAACATAATTTAATTTCTATTAGTCAATTATGTGATAAAGGTTTGAATGTAGTATTCCATGCATCATATTGCATTATAAAAAATAATGAAAATGTTTTGTTAGTAGGAAAAGATATAAAAATATTTATGTCATTGATTTAGATAGCTTTCATGATGTGAATTTGAATTTACTTTGTTTTAAAAGCACTCATGATGATATATGGTTATGGCATAGAGACTATGTCATATTAACATGCACACACTTAATAAAATTGCCAAACTTGATTTAGTAGTTGGATTGCCTAAATTAAATTTTCATTCAAACTATGTTTGTGATGCATGTATTCATGGTAAGCATTCTAGAAGCTCATTTAAAAGTAAAAATATTGTTTCTACTTCTAGACCTCTAGAATTATTGCACATGGATTTATTTGGTCCTAGCACCACTAGCTTGAAAAAAATTATGGTTTGTGATTGTTGATGATTTCTCTAGATATACATTTTATTTGTAACTTACAAGGATGATGTTTTGGTGAGTTTAGAAAGTTTTCTAAATATATTCAAAGAGAACAAGGCCTTTTGATTAATAGGGTTCAAACTGATCATGGTGGCAAATTTGAAAATAAATTATTTGAGGATTATTGTGATGAACATGGGATTAGACATAATTTTCTACACCTAGAACTCCCCAACAAAATGGAGTAGTAGAGAGAAAAAATAGAATATTAATTGAATGTAGATCTATGCTTGATGAGTATAAATTGCCAAAATATTTTTAAGCGATAATACTCATGTTATGATGAATAGGATCTATTTTAGACCAATTTTGAAGAAGACACCCATGAATTATTTTTTTTGGAAAGAAGCCTAAGATTGAACACTTTCATGTATTTGAATGTAAATGCTTTATTTTGAATAATGGAAAGTTTGATTGCAAATCAGATGATGGTATTTTCTTAGGATACTCTCTTTCTAGTAGTGCTTATAGAGTTTTCAATAAGAAAAATGATTGTAGAAGAATCAATACATGTTATTTTTGATGAAAATTTAATTGATCCATTAGAAATGAAGTGATTGATGAAGAGATTGATAATTTTAAGAAAATATCTTTAGAAGATAATGTGGATGATTCATTGCCTAAAGAATGGAAATATAATAAAATCATCCAAAGGAACTAATTATAGGAGATCCTTCAAAAGGAGTTATGACTAAAGACATAGTAGAGAGGTTGTAGATCATTCATTTTTTTCTGAGGTTGAACCTAAAATTTAGAAGCATTAAATGATAATTTTTGGATTATTGCTATGGAAGAGGAGTTGAATCAATTTGTAAGAAATGATGTTTGGGAATTAGTCCCAAGACCCCAAGATCAAAATGTCATTGGAACAAAATGGGTCTTTAGGAATAAGCTAGATGATTGGTTGTATTATTAGAAATAAAGCTAGGTTAGTTGCACAAGGGTACACACAAGTTGAAGGTATAGATTTTGAAGAATCTTTTGCACCGTAGCAAGACTAGAAGCTATCGTTACTCCTTGCTTATGCTTATTTTAGAAATTTTAAACTTTTCAAATGGATGTCAAGTGCATTTTGAATGGATTTATTGACCAAAAATGTATTTGTAGAGCAACCACTGGATTTGAGAGCCTTGATTGTCCAAATCATGTGTATAAATTAAAAAATATATGGGCTCTGTGGTATGATAGGTTAAGTAACTTTTTGATAGATGTAGGTAGATACCACCTTATTCCTTAAGAGCATAGATGATGATTTGATTGTGGTACAATTGTATGTAGATGATATATTATTTGGAAGTACAAATGAATCTTTATGCCATGAGTTCTCATCTTTGATGTCTAAGAGTTTGAAATGAGTATGATGGGAGAACTTAATTTTTCTTAGGTCTTCAAGTGAAGCAACAAGAAAATGGCACATTCATCACAAACTAAGTACACAAATGAATTGCTTGAGAGGTTTGACATGAAAATTTAAATCTAGTAAAACTCTATGAGCCCATCTACAAAATTGGATTTAGATGAATTAGGAAAATCATTGATCAAAAACTTTATAGAGTATGATAGGTTCACTTTTATACACCTTTGGTAATATGATATTATATTTTTGTTTATTTGTATGCTTTTCAAGGCCAACCAAGAATCTCATTTAATAGAAATGTATCTTTGTATTTGATAGGCACTACTAGGTTAGGTTTATGGTATCCTAAAATTCTTTATCATGTGATTTGTTATTCGATGCTGATTTTGCGGATGCAAAGTAGATAGAAAAAGCACATCACATGTCATTTTTAGGATCATCACTTGTGTCTTGGTCATCTAGAAACAAAATTTTAGCTTTATCCTTTTGAGGTACATATGCCGGTAGTTGTGTTTTTCTCCTTTGGTTAAAGCAATAATTAGAAGATTTTGGTATTAAGCAAGATCACATTCTAGTTCGGTGTGACAATATTAGTGCTATTAGTTTTGAAAAATCCTATCCACTCAGAACCAAGCATATAGAAATTAGACATCATTTTATTAGGGATCATGTTTTGAAAGGTATGTTAATATTAATTTCATTAGTACGATTTACAAATTGCGGATATTTTTACAAAACCCTTACGGAAGAACATTTTGTACTTTAAGATGCATGCTTGGAATGTTAGATCTAATATTTAAAATTATATGTAGTTTGTTCTCACTTTTGATGTTGTCAAAGGGGAGAAGAGTAAAATGTTGGTTAGTATTAAGTCTATTTTATGCATACATTTAGCAACAATTATTCATCTCTTGTGCATAAATTTTTTAGAAGAATTTTTTTCAAAAACTATGATGAAAGGTCAATTTGCACCATCAAAATCAATACCAACATTAGTTTGTCATCATCAAAAGGGGAGATTGTTGGCTTAATGAGCCTCATGTTCAATTTCAATCAATTTTGATGATAACAAACAAATGCTTGGATACTAATGAATATTTTTATGTGTTTTAGATATATCAATTGTTAATTACATATCAATACATCTCATAATATGTTTGAGAAATTGCAGAGTAGAAGAATGAAAGATAGATCAAAATGGATAATGAAGCTCAAGATATAATATTTTAGGTTATATGCATTTATTCATTGGCATGAATCAATTTGCTCACAACTTAACATATTATTTTAATGAGGTTAATTTATATAAATCTATAATTAACATTCAATTATATGTTTCATACATAGCATTTTAAAATTGTCAAAATAATAAATGATAATGACTATTAAGTGTAATTATTTTATTTACTTAATATAATTAATATTTTAATTTAATTTAATGGTTATATGATAACTAACATATGTATGATTATATATAAATTATATCATAATATTTAAATGTCACATGTCAAAATTAACAAAATATAAAATTTTGTATTTTAGCCAAAGTCATTTTATAATCAAGGAATTTATTCATTTCATCTCCAAATTCCTTGGATTTTTTTCCTTTAATTTGATAGGTTACATGACCCACTTTGATTAAAATTAAATTTATTATGACTTTTCAAACATTCGATTTTAATAATGAATGCATGCTACATGCTTTGAATATATTAAGAGCAATATTTGATTATTTTTGACTTGCCCATGTGAATAGCCAGCTTCTTTAATTTAATATTTATTTAATATTAATTATATTTTTATTGAATATTAAATTATCACATGATAGCATGAGGTTAGAATAATATATTTTTTGAAATAATTCAAAATGACCTTCTTGCACATAAATAGCCCTCATTCTCTTCATGAAAGCATTCCTCATTCAAATTCAAAATCCTCAAATCTAAGAAAATTTCTTAGATTTTCCTTCCAAGTGTTCTCCAAATATTACAAGATCAAATCCTTGGTTTGGAAGCTTCAACATCTTCAACTAAGCTTTCTCAAATTACTTGAGTTTATTTTCTTGATCTTAATCCTTTTTTAGTTGTTCATGCTATTTTCACCTATTTATTCTTTCCAATTTATACTTTTTGGTGGATTAGTCTTTGGACATTGTTTTCACATCAAAGTTTCTCAATCATCTTTTTTGTGAAAAATTCTTGTGATAGTTTATAGATCTATTTCAACTTATTGAAATTTAACTTCCTACAAATTTCTTTTGGTTTTTGAAATATTTCTTCATTAATCTATTTTGAAAGATCATTTATTCTTAGATCTATTTTAGAAGTATATTTTAAGAATTTTAAATTAAATTATTATGCTGAAATTATTTTCATATTTACTATATCTCTCTTTTAATTAAAAAAGCTTACTAGCCTACTTAGATCTATCATATACTCATTTTATTTAAGTATTTTGTGATCATTTTAATTGAAAGAATATTTTTGGTTAAAAAACAAATTATTCCTTGCTGAAATTTATTTTATTGTGCAAAAGAATATTGTGAATTTATTTTGAAATAATTTTTATATATTAGTCTATAAATTGTAATAACATAAAATCTTAGTAAGATCACTTTAAGATATTCAATTTATTATTTCTTATCAATATTATGTGAGCATTTTATCTTGACAAAATTTTTTAAGTGATCATTTGTAAGTTATGAGATCATTTTTTGAATTGGATAGCTTGGTATATTTGTGAGATATTTATTTTATCAAAATTATCATTTTGTATTTTTCTTTTTGTCTTTGTAATTTATATTGGGGTTGTACCTTTGTGGGAGTACATATTATTATAGGGGTTGTACTGCCCCATTGGGAGTACTATTTGTAAGCTATTTTTGTATTTAGTGGATTCCTGTGGGGTGGCTAGGTGTGGAGGCCAATTTTGGGTTTGAAGAATGACATAAAATTGTGTGCCTATTGTCTCTCTTTACTTTATTATTTTTTATTTTGTGCATTAAGAATTGTATCTTTTCATTATAAAATCAAAATTAATTTTCTACTAAAACTTAAAATTTATGATTTAAGTTTTAAATTTTTTAATATTGTCCAATTCACCCCCCTCTTGGGTGCTATAGCGACTCACAAACTTGGGTCAAACTAATGGTTGGGTCAAGTTCATATGGCCATTTGAAATATTTTGGTGGCTTTGGTTTGATTCAATTTGGTATTGTTTTGAATTTGGCTCATATGACTTCATTTAGGTCAAATGGGTCAAGTGACTTATTTATTATTTGACCTATTTGGTAAGGTAGGTTTTAGTTAGGTTAGTCATATGGAGTGGATTGGTCTTTGTTTCCAATTATTTTGGTTAAGTTCAAATTTGGCTCAACATGACCCCTTTTGGTCAAAAGTTGGGTCTAAGTATTGGGCTGTTGGGTCTAGTTGGTTTGAGGCTTTGGTCAAGTTCAAGTGATTTGGAATGAACGACTCATTGGTTTGATCAATTTGGCTTAGCTCAAGTTTTGACACATTTTGACTTTAGGTCAAGTTGGGTCAACTTGGGTCAAAAGAATTGGCTATGTTTGGCTCAAATGTTTGCTTGGTCAAGTTCAAACATAAGTCATGAATGAACTTAGATCAATGGTTTCAATCAATTTGACCTATGGTGGATTTTGGCTATGTTAAGTTTCATTTTGGGTTAAGTGTTGACTTGGTCAACCCTTAGGTTTGACTTGGTTTGACCCAATTTGGTTGATTGATCATCCCATGATGAGAGGCAAAGATGAGTTTGGTTCATTCCAATTTGGTTAGGATTACATTTTGGCTCATAAGGGTACTTTAGGTCACTTTGGGTCAAGTGAGCCTAAGTGGGTCAAATGGCTTGGTCAAAGCTTGATTTGAAGTTGATTGAACTTGTTTTTTGACTTATGATTGAAATATAAATCATTTACAAGTGGTTTGAAGTCAAATGGGTTTTGATTCATTTGAAATTTCATATTCAAAGGAACAATATGAATGGATTTGGCTTTGATTTTGAATTGATTTGATTTGGTGAAGTTTGGTTTATATGATTCATGATTGTATTTGATTAAATCATGAAGGAAATCAAGTTTGGCTTGATTTGATTGATTTGGCTAAGTTCAAGATTTTGACTTGAAAGGCTTGATTTGAGTGATTTGAGTTTTATTTTTTGGAATTGGTTTTGATTGTTTGAATTATATTTCATTTATATATGTGAATATAAATGAGAATATAAATGATCATTAGAAAATTTTAAGGATTTGATGTGGTTTAATCATGATTTAGGCTAAGTCCATTAAGAAGGATTTAAGGACTTGAAAATTTTGTTTGAGTTTGATTTGGGGTGGTTTGATTGATTTATATTTATATTTCATTTATATATATGAATATATAAATGAATTATGAAAAATCTAAGGATTTGATTTGGTTTGATCATGATTTGGCTAAGTCCTTAAGAACAAGGACTTAGGAAATTTTGACTTAGAATTTTGATGGATTTTGATCATGGGTTTTAAATCATAGATTCAATTATGGAATTCAATCATATATTGATTTGAGTTTGATAAAATCAAATTGATTGATTGAAGTTTAGCTTGAAGGAAGAAAGTGAGGAGTGGTTCAAGCTAAGGGTAAAATTTCCTAAACACCCTTAAGGCATGATATTATGGAATTCTAAGTCTTTAGGCTAGGTTGAGTGTCCTAATCATAGATGTGTCTTAAGACTAAGAACTCTTAAAGTCTAAGAGGAATCTATATCTATATGGAGGTGTTGAACTCATCCTAAAATGAGGTCAATAAGGGCAAATAGGTGTGGTGTGTGAGAACAATCGTATTGGTGTTGACAAAATGATCAATAACATCAAAAGATCACAAGCACTAATAGAAATTATCTTTAACCCAAGGGTAGAAGGAATCCCTTAGTAAATGGCTCTACTTATGTCCAAGATATAAGAGAGAGGGAGGAATCCACTAAGGGTTAGAGTAGGTGAACCTTCCACTAGGGAAGCAGGTTCAAATCATCCACAAGGGGATGAGAGGTTTAATTTGAGTTATGCTGGAGAAGAGGGTTGAATTTGTTTTGATTTATTATTTCTTTAATTTTGTTTGTTTTGACTCCACGGGGGATAGAAAAATGAACTCTCCACTAGGGAAGCAAGTTCAAGTCATTCACAAGGGAGGGGTTGTGAAATCCATTAAGGGATTAGAATTCTAGATCCACTGGGGGAATAGAAAGATTTGCATCTTACTAAGGAGAAGCAAAAAGATTGATTCAGATTGATTGATTGTTTATTTCTTTGTTTCATTGGATTTGTTTTATTTCAAATTTTTAGATTTTAGATTTTGAGATGGACCTTGTGGGTTTGCAATGGATCGCAGTAAGTAGAAGCCACGAAAGCCTAGACTTGACTTAGATTTACCAATCCAAAGGGGTAGTCTACTAAACATATAGTAGGACTAGCCAACCAAAGAATGTCTTTCGATATACAATAGTTGTACTAGGAAGAAGGCATAGTAGACTTACATCCTCCAAAGTAGGGAGCAGCTACTGGGGTAATCTATTGGCAAGGCAATAGATTGAACTCAACCTAAGGCTGACTATTGAGTGAATGCCATTGGGGACTTAAATCAACTCAAAGATAGTCAAAAATAGATTTCATTTTTAGATTATTTTGATCATGATGGATCCCATTGGTTTGCAATGAAATACACTAAGTAGGGGCCATGGAGGCCTAGACCTAACTCAGACTTACCAATCCAAAGGGAGTATTCTACCAACCATAAGGTAGAACTATCCAACCAAAAGGATGCCTTTTGGTTTGCAATGACCAAGTCTTAAGAAGAAAGTGTGGGGACTCACATCTTCTAGATATAAGAAACCACTAGGGTGATTGGCTGCTTTGGCAAACAAATCAACGACCTAGGGACATTGTGAATCTTGATGGGACTTAAATAAACTCAAAGATAGTCAAGATAATTTTATTTTATTTAGTTTTTTTTGATGATTCCTATTGGTTTTGTGATGAACTTCTAGAAGGGGCCATGGAGGCTGACCTAACTCAAATTTACCAATCCAAAGGGAATAGTCTACCAACCACAAGGTAACTATCCAACCAAAGGGAGCCTTTATTTTGCAATGATCAATCTTAAGAAGAAAGCCAGACTCACATCTTCTAGAAACAAGAATCAGGGTTATTGATTGCTTTGGGTTTGAACTCGACCTAGGTATGGTGAATGCTAGACTTAAATCAACTCAAAGATAGTCAAAAGATTAGTTTCAATTTTTTTAGATTTTTGTTGATGAAATCCATTGATTTGAGATGGATTAAACTAAGTAGGAGCTTATATCAGCCTAGACCTATCTCAGATTTATTGAACCAAAGGGTATAGCTTCACTGTAGAGCTATCCAACCAAAGAGTGCCTTTGGAATTTGGGAAGAAAGCTGACTCACATCTTCCACTACAAAAGACCACTGGGTGATATGCTTTGGGCAACAAATCAAAGTAGGGCTGTCATGATCATCTTACTAGAACCTACATCTTCCAAAGAGAGAAAAGTGGTAACTATTTGTGGAAAAATAGATTGAACTCGACCTAAGGGTGACTACGAGTGAGTACAAGGGATTTATCTCAACTAAATGCAAATTCTATAGAGTTCTGACACGCCTCTAAAGATAGATGCTTGCTTGGAAAAAGGGGCCCTTTGGGGGCTTGAATTCTAATCCACAATTTAATTTTTTTTTATCATGGAATTATGGTTATGAGGATCAAACTGAGAAGGAGCTTATATCACCCTAGACCTATCTCAAATTTATTGAACCATGGGAGAATCTGCATATTCGCTGAACAAGTTCTCCAACCACAAGGGTGGCTATTAGGATAGGGGGACTATCCAATCCAAAAGAAACTTGGGTAGTGTCTAAATGGGGTCGAAAGGACTTGATCCAAATAGAGTTCCTGCAGGGAAGGGGATCCCTAAAGGGCTTAATCCAACACCATAGAGAAAATGACATGGCTAGTCATATATCCAATAGGTATTCGGTGTCCAACTCAAGGAGAAAGCTCGGGGACTCACATCTACTAAGAGTGGTGTATTCACCGTGAGTCACCACGATAGAACATCAACCAACCTGGTTCAGCAATAATCATCTAGAAGAAAGCTCGGGGACTCACATCCTTTTATAAACTATCGGATAGTTTATCTTCGACAAGTGCTATCCGACCTAGGGTGACTTGAGAAATGCCACTGGGACTTATATCACTCAAATAGTCAAGAGGAAAGGAGCCTCTGGGACTTATCCTAAACCTCAAATATACTCAACCTAGTGCATGATGCTAGTTCAAGAAGAAAGCATGGGACTCACATCTTCTTAAGCAAAGTCAAGAGGTAGCTTACGGGCAAAGGAAGCCTACCATACTAACAAGGTGCTAGGTTTGCAATGTCAAGTTGGGAAGAAAGTGGGACTCACATCTTCCAACAAATGACCACTAGGGTGACATACTAGGTAGCACATGTATGACCTAGAGCAACTAATGAGTGAGTGCCACAGGGGGCTTGCTCCCACATCAAAGTAGCCTGAGATAAAAGAATTGTGTTCATTGTTGTGCATGTGTTAAAAGGAATAGATGCCTGTTCTCTCTACATCCTAAACACATGAGTTTGATGAAATGGTTCCATGATGATGCACAAGGATTCCCACTAAGAAAGGACCAGGCTCTTACACCTAATTTAGTTGTGCTAATCAAAATAGGATTCCTCTTGGGTTCTCTCACACCTATTCTAATAGCATCGGGAGATTGTGTTTGTGATGTGAAAGAGGGATAGGATGCCACTGGGGGACTCTTACACCTACCCTAAGACACATTATGGCAGATTCACAAGATAAACAAATAACATTTCAAAAGAAGAGAAGATTTGATGAATGGAATCAAATTTTTTTATTCTTTTTATTAATGATTATTTTCAAACATGATTTATTTCATGGGTAATATTTCTTTAGATAGAGCCCATTAATTGGAAGCATCATGTGTTCCCCTTTACAATCAATAAGCTGATAAGATCCTCCTTGGTAGCCTCTATGACATAGGGCCTTCCCAAGTGGGTTCAAACTTGCCTCCCATCTTTTGATGGGCAACAATTGGTCTCCTTAGACTAACACAAGTTCTCCTACTTGGAAAGACCTAGGTACCAATTGTTGTGAGCTTGAATCATTTTGGCCTTTATACAACTCGAGGTTTTGCACGCCTGTAGACTTTCCTCCAAACCTTCGAGCTCTTCTAACTAACTTTACATTTTGTTTAAGTGATCTGTTACCCAATGCTATCCTTAGTGATGGGAGAAACTTCTAAAGGTAGAATGCTTGACCCATACACTAAGGAAAATGGGTAGAATTGAGTTGGAGTGGTATGTGGTGGAAAAGCACGCTTCAACCAACGCCATTCCACTTCGCTCATTTCATCAAGAGTTTTCTTCAATATTAGATGAGAGTTTTATTGAATTCTTTTGCTAAGCCATTTTCTTTGGGGTAGTAGATAGTAGAGTATCTCCAATCTATACCATGTCTTCTAGCGAAGATATTATTTTTCATGCTTTTGAATGTAGTACCATTATCACATATAATTCATCGAGGCACCCCAAACCTATATATGATATGGTTGAAAATGTGAGCCGTGACCTCTGAGTGGGATGGCTTCCACCCACTTGGAAAAGTAGTCATGAAAAGATGAATGACCCTTGAAGAAGGAGGATCATCGACCAATGTCTGTCCTAACACTCAAATGGCCATGAGTGGGTGTAGAATGTTGGGTGGTTGGTGGAGGACCACACCGCATGACACCCGATGGCATCTCTAGCTACATCCATAGTGAATCATCAAGGCTAGTATCCAAGTCTTGATCTTCATCTTCATCTTGACCGAATGAGCTCGCATAGAATGTACCTATACAATGCCATGCTGTTTGTCTAAACAACATAACCACATTTGGTCAATCAGGTACAGGTGCCATCAATGAGAGCATAGAGAGAGTTTCACTGATGGGCTTGTGACTTTTCTCTTGAGGTAGTTTGCTGTTCAAATAATCTATGAATGCCTCCAATCCAGCCTCCATCCTTTTGGCAATGACAAACCTCCCTTCAAGAGAAAGTCTCGATGAGTTCAACATCAATAAGGGATATTCTATTTTGGACCCTTATTGAAATGGACTCATCTTCGACATGCCAATTCTTTGGCAAGTTTGGCCAAAGCATCTACTACTGTTCTACCTGGGGAACCTTGATGGTGACTTTGAATTTGCCAATAAACTTCATGGTATACTCATGGTAGTGATGAAGCTTGGGTTTGAGAACCTTGTAGGACCCAACAATCTGGTTGATAACCAAGAGAATCCCCAAAAGATGTTGATGCTCTTGACATATAGTGATGGCTAAGACCGAATCAAAGCCTCATACTCGCCTTCATTTGGTGTGGTTGGAAAGATAGTATGAGAATCTCATCACATCATGTTTGGAGTTAGAGAACTATTCCTACCGCCTTTCCTGGAGAATAGATCGGTGCTTCACCTTTAAAAAAGAAGCACCATCAAAATACATCTCCCATCGATTGTTGGCCTCCTAAGTTCATGATTTGTTCATGGAGATCATCACTAAGTGGAGAATCAAGAAGTGGGTGTGCCGCTAAGAAATCTAGTGCTCCCTTTTACCGCATGGAGGGTATGAAATGATATCAAACAGAAAGTATCATAACCAATGTGCCAAATGAAATAGCATGTCATGAGATACTGCAAAGGGATTTATCTGAGATCAAGTTCACCTTATGAGAAAGCATGTAATGTCATAGATTTTGGGAAGCAAAGATCAAAGCTAGCAATGTTTCAATAGGTGGATAGTTTGAGGATCGATGACTAGAGGTAAGAGAGCTCCTTCCTCCTTCATTGCATTGCTTGGGCCAGAGCACCGAAGAGAGTCATCCAATGCAGTGTGTAAGGATGAGTGGCGCCGATGGGGCTACAAGAACTGCACTTCACCAAATACTGCTTGATGTCTTGAAGCATGTCACTTATCATCCCACTTGAACTTGGCATCCTTTTGACAAGTGCTGAGAATGGCTTGCATCTCCTGATAGGTTGAGATAAAGCATCTTAGATATCCCAAAAGGATCCAGTTGAGTTAAACTCTTAGAGGTGGCATTTCTAAGATAGCTTTAATCTTTTAGATCTATTTCTATTCGTGTCAAACAACAAACCCAAGGAATTTCCAAGCTACTCAATGCACACTCGGGGATTCATTTTGAGGTTATATTATCTTAACCGTTCAAAAACTACTCTCAAGTCAAAGAGGTGGTCTTCCTTTTCTTTGCTTTGACTACTAGATCATCAACATAGCACTCAACCTGATGATGGATGAGTTCATTGAAGATCTGAGTCATGGCTTGGTATGTAGCACCGATTTTAAGGCCAAAAGGCATGACCCTATAATAAAAGATTTGACGTTCGTAGTAATGTTTTCTTTCATCTTCGTGAGACATCTTGATTTGGTTATAGCATGACCCATCCATGAAAGAGAAGACGCATGAGATGAGGCAATGTCCACCATTAATTATGGTATAGGAAAAGGAAACTCATCCTTAGGACATGCCTTGTTTAAGTCCCTAAAATTCATATGCAATTTGGCCATTCTTCTTCTTAATTGACACTAGCTAACCATGTAGGATATTTTTCTTCCCGATGAAACCAACATCGATCAATTTCTTGACTTAAAATGACCTATTGTTCAATTTCTAATCGCATTCTAGAGCTTGCTTAATAGGGTATGTTATCTATTTGCTAGTGGAACTACGTGTGAGATAATCTGGCATTTCTTCATAACTCCATGCAAAGTAGTCTTTAAACTCACCAATAGCCTAACTAAGTCATTGGTTTCTTCTTCATTCAAGAATGAACCGATGTATGCAGGATTTTCTTTGTCCCGAGGTTGATTTCTTTAAGCTTGTCTATTATTGAATGAATCTCTTCAAATGGAGGTGCATCCTTGATTTTGAGATCATCTGATCATCCAGGTTTCTAAACACACATTCTCATAAGAGTTGGGGATGTGTGAGAAGAACCTATCATACTCCAAATGGGTAACAACTAAAGAATCATCATCATCCACCATCAATCCTTACCCTCTTGATTGTGCTTCCCTATATTGTTCCATAATTTTCAAAGTACTACTTGTGCTGGACCATGTGAGGAACTAAACCTTTATGTATAAGATTTTGAACACAAGGAGAGTAAAAATCAAGTGGTAATTCCATTAATTCTTTAAAAGTATCTTCCTCAAGTTCTACATCCACTTCAGGACTTGAGGATGATGATCCCAAAAAGAACCTCTTCTGCTTCATGTCACTGGAAGACTTAGGGACTTCTTAACTACTAAACCTTCAACTTTCTGAGATGTAAGTGAGGTTAGAGCTAAGGTTCCCAACTACTACCTAATAGTTTTACATAAACGATTACTTTTGCTTTGCTTGGAGGCTGTCTTCATCCGCTGATGAAAAGTCACCTCCAATGGAACCCACAGAGGGGGGTTGGCGGTATACTAATCACATTAGACTCATCCTCCTGGATTCCTCTATGTGAATAGTAGGGTACTCTGAACTGAACACGATCTCTATTTGCCGATGGCCCAGGGTCTCCACCTCGAACTCTTTCTACCTTGCCTCTCCGCTGTGGAGGTTGAGCCATCTACCCACACATGTCCATATGATGGAATGATTGGGTGGAATGTGATATGACTCTATTTCTTCATTTCCCCTTCTTGTCTCGATTTATTTTCTTTCTTTTCTTTTCTTTTCTTTTCTTTTCTTTTATTTTCTTTTTTTTCTTTTCTTGATTTTCTTTTTTTTGCATTTGAATTTTGTCCAAGTTCATGAGAAAGGGTGTTTGAGGAAGATAGTAGCATCCTCATAAATCTCAACCTCTAACTAAAATGGCTTTTCATCTCATTGACATATATTCAATTCCATCTTTGAACTTGATGCAATGATGGAGGGAGGGAATGATCTTATTCTGATGTATCCAAGGCCTACCAAAAGCAAAGGAACAAAGTATTCAATCAATGATGTAGAACTTGGCTCTTCCTCACTATCTCCAAAGGTAACACTATAGAACCTAAAGCCCACTCACCTTGTTCATTGAATCCTCTCAACATCATCCATCTCCCTGAGTGGAGATGTCGATACCCAAATAGGCAAGGGTCTTTAGACTCATAATGTTCATTGATGCACCTGATCCATGAGAACTCAGTCCAAACATGTCCATGTATGTGATGTAGGGATTGTGCTCCAAGTCCCCAAAAGAAGGTCTTCATCGTGAAGGTGATCCCTTGAGCTTCTTTATAATGTGCTTCCACCTATAGGGTTAGCAAAGCATATCTCAGATCAAGGAGAGCCTTGATTAGTGATTCCCTCATCTCTTTGGATAAGACAAGGGCATCATATATGCTTAGCTTAGACGACAACTTTCTTAGATGAGAAAGGACATTGTAGTCCATCTTCTGGTCTCCACAAGCATATCCAAGGGTGGAGCATCCCGTGGAAGGGCTTCTCGATCTGTACCAATGACTTGTTTCCCTCATCTTGAGGTGTTGCCCTGGAGGTAGAACCTGCCACTATGGAGGTTGACTTCGTGATCTCTTGTGGTGGTAATGGAAGGTTCTACTGACATCGCTCACCTATAGCTTCTCCTATGGGACCCTAATCGAGATGATTCCAAGTCTATCTCAAGAGGTGAACTGTAGTATTCGTGAGTTGGAAAGTCCAACTAAATCGAAAGAGGAAGATCAGAATTATTATAGTTATTTAGACTTGAAGAGTTATCATTAGAATAGAAGAAGACAAACCCATCGGCACATAGATGTAATTCAAGCTTGCTTTATTCTTCAATTTCTTGGAATTGTTTGGAGGTACAAAGTAGAAATCAAGTAAAGTGAGTGGAGTAAGGGATTTGATGCCCTTATCTATTGATACAAGAGTTCTACTAGTAGAAAAAATAGAAGAACTAGCTGAAATGGAAGAAGTCACGTGGAAACTATAACCAAGTGAGGTTGGCTATAATGGCTAAAAAGGGCTATCCCGACACATAGCTCGCGATCTCCTCCTTTCCAAGAGTTGGCACTGGCAACTTGCAAACCTTCCTTGGTGTTGGAGGTTTGAGTTGACTCAAGCACCTATAAAGAAAGCTTCTTGATCTTCTGGACTATCTTCTTAGAGGTATGAGATAAGGAGATATCCCAACCTTCTTTGGTTTTGGTAGGATCACATGTATCCCCAAGGATTATCCTAATGGAACTAGAAGGTTGTTCCACAAGGTATTCCTTTGGGATAACTATAGCACCGATCTTGAAGTGTTCAAGTCCCTTGAATGTGAAGCAATCCTCCAAAATGTGGCCTAGATACGGTGAAAAAGTTTGATCATGAATTTTGCTACTTCCTCTCCTTGGTAGCTAGAAATCGTTTCTTTAAGAGATTCTTAAAGATTTTCTGATTACCTCTTAAAAGAATAAGGTTTGTTTAACTTATCTAAAAGAGTAGGTGGACCATTACCTATGGGAGGGCATACCATGCTGGTGTGGTGGTGGTGAAGGGTGCTAGCCATGGAGGCTACTGGAGGCCTGGGCTACCTCGTGGTGGAAAAAGGAGGTGGAGGTCACTGAGGTCATGGTCTCTGACATCTCTAGTCTGCTTCCTTATCAACCACTGCACTGGCTTCTTCTCATAGACCTTCGCTTCTACTTAGAAATAATCTTGAAAAGGCAACTGCTTTTTCTCCTTGTAGACTAGCCACCTTATTGATTAGCTTCTCAAATGTCTTGATAGTGAAGCCCTTAAGCATGAAGGCGACCAGGCCATGGATATTCTTGAAGAGAATCTCAATGGCATGTTGTCCATACAATTGTGGTTCACACTTTATACTTAGGTTATGCCATCAGAGAATATAATCAACAAGAGACTCACTGGGGTGCTGTTGTGCTACAACGAGATCACCGACGGTAACCCTTTGCCGAGCTCCAGCAAACCTCTTGATAAAGAGTTGCTCCAACTCAACAAATGTCTACTAACCATTGGGCAGTTCAAAGATACCAATCAAAATCAATACCACTAGACTAAAGGAGAAAAGAAAGCATCCCGCCACCTGCAATAATTGGCCCCTGTGCTATATGTTTTGGGTTTCCACGCCATCAAAGCTTTTGGAGGAAGGAGGCACAAAACCCTTGGGATATTGGATAATATCAAATTCCTGGGGTCTACCTTTGAACCGATGATCCTCCGCTTGAGCCAAAGCTTCACTATTGCTCAACCATGGATTTGATATTTTTCTTGTATGGAGGTACTTTCCACTACCTTCCTATACATGCTAGCTACCTTGCTCAACGAGAGGAGTCTTGGGGTCCAAGACATGCACTAACTTGTTGACCGACTCATGTAGGATGGATAAAGGGGCTTTTTCAAGCACCAACTTACTAACAAGTCCTGCTTATCGCCATCCTATTTAACTACTTCATCCTTCTCGCTTAACGATGTCGAGGTGTGGGTGATTGCGTGTCTTGATCAACCTCATCACCTTCCATGGCTATTCCCGAGAAGAGATCCTCTAGTGTCAACCATGTACCTAGTCTCCCAACAAGTCATCTTCATTGGGATCAAGACTTTCTCCTCATCCATAAATCATACCCCAAGATCTCCTTCTTTTCCATGAAATAATGTGCCACTATATCATCTAAAGAATGAAATCAGTTAAATATCTTATGATCGGTGTGATCATTATCTTATAATGAGAGGCACCAAACCTCGCCTGCCACAGGAGAGTCAGTCCTATGTGGAATGAACACACTGGATGAATGACACTCCTGACTGCTATTGGCTATGAGAGGGGTAACAATCCTAGGATGTTCCACTCAGTGCAGGACTATCATGTATCTTTAATATCACCATCTCCATCCCATCAGAAGGGTGGAATTGGTGGGAATGACCACAACACTTGGTCGCCATTCCTTCCACACCACTAGGGGAAGTCAGTGGAGAGCTCCCTACCATAATAGGTGGTGTAGAAGGTAGATCCCCATAGCCGGATCACCAATGGTGCTTCTCCCGTATGGCCTTCATGGCTAGGAATGGAGATGATGTAACTAATGGCGATGATGAAAGAGGGTAGAGCGGTGGAGACACCACTCTCTGAAGCTATCCCTCTATTGTGATTAGTCCGAGTAAGAAGGATTATAGGTCGCGCCCGAATGGAAAATTAATAAGAGTAGATGATGCCGACTAACGGCTAAACCTCCACCTCTCCCTGCTTGTAATAAGTGTTGTATGGGCCTCTCGGGCCCTCTCCTGAATCTGCTGGGATGATAGATCAAGATCAAACTGTACTGACTGAGCATCCATATGCTCACACTGCATAAGATGATCAAATCGGTAATGACCTCCTGAACCATGGTCGAATGCACCACTAGAGGAGGTGATCCTCTAACATCCTCCGCTAACCCAGAGAGAGGATGAACTATAACCAGTGGTATGATAAACTCATCAATGGTCGAGATTCCCATCTCCTTGCAATCCCTACATGGGTAGGATGGGAGGAGATGAGCTAGACCCACATTCAAATGTGAGGAAGCGAGACAGGGGAGCCTTACCCTGAGGGTGATGAGATGGTGCAACCCTCACCGGGCAACATGAGAAACCTGGGTGACTAAATCAAGGGTCACCGCTAGTACTACTATGAATTGTGGTAGCACCACTTTCCTCTTCTGAGGAGACATCGAGTAGATGTCAATCGATGATGGCTTTCCCATCACCATGGTCCTCAGTGAGGGAGCCCCTCATAAGTAATCCTCTCCCAAATCCCACCAAAGTGAATCTGGTATGGTCCGATGGAAGTCACTATCCAAAGCAAGATCCATACCATGGGAAGGTAAAATGAACTCGAACTGCCATTTCAACAACTATAAGAGATTGAAACTACTACATACCGATGGTGAATCGAATGAGAAATGAGAATCAAATTGTCTTTATAGATTTTCAATTTTGAATTTGAAAATTTGAACCGACATCCAACAACTTGGAAGTTTTAAGTGGGGTTCAAATGGATTTGAGAAGATTGATTGAATGAGGAATTTTGAATATGAATCCAACTTCAACAAATTTGGGTATGTTGAAAGATGGATTCAAAATGTTTTGATAAGGATGCTTCCATAGGTTCATTATTTGTTTGAATTTGAATTTTTGGTTCAAGGACCCTTTCCTTTAACAAATATGGGTATGTTATAGTAAGGGTTAATTGATCTTGTTTTTGTTTGATGTTTTGGAAATCCACTCACTTAGCAAATTTGGATATGCTAAGTGAGGTGTTTGAAAAAAATTCTTTCTTTTTGTGAATTGTTGCTTGATGATTTTGAGATTTGGAATTCCTACTTAGCAAATTTAGGTATGCTAAGTGAAGAACCCAAATGTTAGTTTGTTTGATTTTTGAAAATTGGAATTCCCACTTAGCAAATTTAGGTATGCTAAGAAAATCCTAAGTGTGTTTCATTTATTTTGATGTTTTATTTTGAAAGGGATCTTAGAAATTTGGTATGCTAAGAATCAAGTGTTTTTTGTTTTGATTTGATTGAAAGTGGAGACTTTCCTTTAAGATGAAATCCCACTTAGTTTTGTGAAATGGACATTTCACTTAGCAAATTTGAGTATGCTAAATAAAATTCCAAATTATGTGTTCAAAATGTTGTTGTGTTTGGATTTTAAAAATGGAAACTTTTATTTAGCAAATTTGGTATGCTAAAGAACTAAGTTCCAAAGGTGATTGAAAGTTTTTGGTTTTAAATTTGGAAACTTTACTTAGAAAATTTGATTATGCCAAATGAAGTTCCAAATATTGATTTTGATTTTGAGTTTGAGACTTTTTAGCAAATTTGTATGTAAATGAAGTTCCAAAGGTGTTTGAAAATTTTGATTTTATTTGGAAACTTCACTTAACAAATTTGATTATGCTAAATGAAGTTCCAAAAATGTTTGTAAATTTTTGTTTTTTGGAATTTGGAAACTTCACTTAGCAAATTTGAGTATGCTAAATGAGATTCCAAATGTGTTTGAAAATTTTTTGGATTTTGAATTTGGAGACTTCATTTATCAAATTTGAGTATGCTAAATGAAGTTCCAAAATGTGTTTGAAAATTTTTGATTTTTGGTTTGGAAACATCACTTTGCAAATTTGAGTATGCTAAGTGAAATTCCAAAAATGGTTGAATTTTTTTTTTGTTTTGGAATTTGGAAACTTCACTTAGCAAATTTGAGTATGTTAAATAAGGTTCCAAATGTGTTTTGAAAATATTTTTTAATTTTTGATTTGGAAACTTCACTTGGCAAATTTGAATATGCTAAGTAAAATTCCAATTGTGTTTGAAAATATATATTTTTAATTTTGGATTTAGAAACTTCATTTAGCAAATTTGTGTATGCTAAATTAAATTCCAAATGTGTTTTTAAAACTTTTGATTTTTGATTTGGAGACTTCACTTAGAAAATTTGAGTATTCTAAATGAAGTTCTTAAATGTGTTTTGAAATTTTTTTTATTTTTTTTTTATTTTTTTGATTTTGGATTTGGAGACTTCAATTAACAAATTTGGGTATGTTAAATGAAGTTCCAAATTTTGAAAATTTTGAAAGTATGATTGTTGTTTTAATTTGGAGAACTTCATTAACAAATTTGGGTATGTTAATGGAGACCAATATTTTGAAATGTGAAAATTTTGTTTTGTGTTGATTTTGCTTTTTGAAAGAAATTCCAACTTAATCATTTTGATATGTTTAAGATATTTCCAAATGATATTTATTTTAATTGAATGAAATCTTCATTTAAAATTTGAGTATCAAATGAGGATGTTCATATTTTGAAAATTTAATTTTGTTTGAAATGAAACTTCCATTCAATGAGTGTATTTAATGGAAAGGTTCATTTGTGGTTTTGTAAGTTTTCTATTTTGATTTTTGGAAAGGTGATTGTTCATTTTATTTTGAAAATGAGATCTTCATCAAAGTGAATTGAAGGAAGATATGCATTTGTGCTTTTGGAAATTTTAGTTTTGTTTGAAAATGAAACTTACATTCAATTAGTGTGGGTATATTGAATGGAAAGATTCATATGTGCTTTTTGAAAATTTTTTATTTTAATTTTTTGGAAAGATGATTGTTCATTTTATTTTTGAAAATGAAATCTTCATCAAAGTGAATTGAAGGAAGATATTCATTTGTGCTTTTGAAAAATTTAATTCTATGTGCAAATGAAGCTTCCATTCAATAAGTGTGAGTATATTGAATGGAAAGGTTCATATGTGCTTTTAAAAATTTTGATTTTGATTTTTAGAAAGATGATTGTTCATTTTATTTTGGGAATGAAATCTTCATCAAAATGAATTGATGGAAGATATTCCTTTGAGCTTTTGGAAAAGGCTTTTTTTTTTAATTTTATTTTTGAAAAATCATACATGTAACAATTATGGAAATTGTTATATGAGGGTGATAAAGTTTTGTGGAAAATATTTTATTAAGTGCATTTTTTTGAAAGAGTGCCTTTGAAAAGCAAAGTTTTTATGAAAAATTGATTTTGTTTTTATTATTTTAGAATGAACCTTTATTTATCATAAAGATGATAAAGAGGAAGTATTTAAATGTTTTCTTTTATTAAATTTTCATTTTACCCATCGAAGAACTTAAAGGGGTTTTAAGACCAACCTGGGGTGATGTCCTAAAACCTAAAGATGTTGACTAGCTTAACTTAAGGACAAAATAAGCTAAGTGCCAACAAAAAGAAAGATAGTATAGGGTCCATACAAAAGTACAAACCCACTATCGATACTTAGAGACAACGATCATTCACCACATATGGAGAGGGGAACCATTCTCCAACAGTGTCGCTAGAAAAATTTGATGGTAAGAAAAATTTTATATAGAGTCATCTTTCAAAATCTATTGGTAGAAAAGAAAGGCAAGACTATAAAATTCATCTTTTGGGATGCCACATCCAGAGAGATATACTTATTGAGTGAACGGTAATGATGGAAGAGTGTACTATCTTGAAAGATAGAAGTCACCACCCTACAATGGACCTAATCACCAAAATAAGGACTCCTAAGGACATTAAATCTTCAAAGTGTACCAGAGATTGTTCCCCTACTTTACATGAAAAAGAAAAGCAAGGTTTATTTTAAATTAGGTTCATTAAGTTCCCTACAGGGGCAAACCCCCATAGTTAATTACATCCTAAAGAATGGGGATTCCTTAAGAAAACTCTCGATTAAGGAAAATAATCATTGTCTCTAAAGATTTCAATATGAAAGGACTATCAATCAATTGTTTATTTTTGAAGATCAAATGGGATTTATCAATGAGAGATTTATTATCGAAGCCAAACGGGAATAAGTAGGAGATGCCCACGATGCTAAAAAACTTAGCGAGCATCTCAAACTATCCTATGGTTGGGCTTTATATTTTTGAAATTGATTTAATTTGTTTGAGTTGGATTTATATTAGAATGTTAGGGCTTAGGATTCAATAATACAAGGTTATGAAAATGCCTAAGAGGTGAGGAATTATGCTTATGGCCCACAAAAGGGAGAAGCAACCTTAGAACCTAAATCTAGGGAGCTTTGGTGAGGGCCAAAAGCACAACCTAAATCTAAGGAGAAATGGGTAATTGGTTTGCCTCCATAAGAGAGGACAAACCACAGCTTTTGGACTTACAACCACTGGGGTGGCACCAACTAACTCCTCCTATGATTTTAAATACAAGTCATATGCTTTAATGCAAGATAGCTAGACTATTATTTATAAAGAGACTAAGTCCTTAAACTCACTCCCTAAAGAGACTAGATCATGTACATGCTTCAAATGACCTAAATCTAATGCAATTCAAATTTTATTTTATTTTATTTTATTTTGGACAATCATTTTGACTAATAGGATTCATATGCCTAATGCATGAGAAATGAGATTATTGGCCAAAATCAGAAGGGAGGAGGTGTGTTTCCACCATGGCTCTAAAGGTCAAGCCAAGTTTCTCCGCAAAGGTGAAGCCCTCCAATCAAGAGTGAAATAAGATGCATTTGTGTATAATGTTATAAAAGAAATACTCATCCAACTAAGGGTTGCTAATTCTTTTATCTTGATTTTAAACCTAAGCTTTAGTGAGGTTATGAGTTTTATTTTTATTTGAGTTGTTAAGTTGGTAAAAGATTTATTTTTCCTAAGAGCCTAATCCACATCTAGGCCATACATAAAGCAAGGAAGAAACTAGAAAAGTGCCACTTAATGCACAAGCTAAATAAATCATCAATCAATTTATAAAGCTAAACAATAAAAAAAGAATAAAAGGTGGTCGCACCACACAAACCCAAAATAAATTGGGTAGCCGAAGCTCTACCCTTATACAACCTAATATAAATGAATTAAATTACAATTAAGCAAGGAATTCATTGTTATGGGGTCTTCAAGCTTTCTCTTCTTTCTTTTCTTCTTCTTTCTTTTCTTCTTTTTTCTTTTCTTTCTTCCTTCTTGATGAATTTGGATGCTCCAATGCTTCACATGTTGCATAAGGTAGAATCTTATGACCAATGCTCATCCTAATTCCCATAATAATCATTCCAAAATCCTAATTGCACAAATTTACATGAAAAGGAAAGAATGAAAATCTAATTAACACATGCAAAATAAAGGTTAGCTAAAATAATCCACACAAACCCCAAGCATGTATATTGGACTTATCACCCGACACATGGGTGACTAAGTTCACCTTGCCTATGGATTATGCTTAGGTATAAGCACTGCAAGCAAAAGCATTTTAAATTTTTATTTATGATAGCCCTAAGCACAATCCTGAAAATAAATTTAGACTAAGATCGTCCTACCATTCATTCTACGAGCATACACCCTAACATCTAGTCTAAAATATATATCACAAAACAAAACAAAACATCAAACCATGCACTGACCTAACCTAAAGCTAAAAGTGGTGACTTAGGCTATTGTGTGTGCTTTGAAGCTTTGTGTGGTATGCTTAGCTATGGCTTTGGGTTAAAATTTTCTAAGTGTGAAAATATGTTCAACTTAGAGGAGGGTTTCATTTAAGTTGTTTATTTATTTTAAGTTGGTTTTATTTGATGTTTTGATTTGGTTCAAGTGATTCTTAGAATTAATTACTAAGTTATGAAGACTGAGAAGAGAAGAGGACTTCTCTTTCCTTCCCTAATATAAGTAATTTCTAAATTGGATTCACATTTTTAGTTTTATTTAGGTGAATATTTTGATTAAATGTTTTAATTAATCCTAATTTTAGATAAAATCTAAACAAACCTATTCAAAAAGAAAGGCATTTAAGATTAAATAAAATGAATCAAATTCACATAACATACATTACTTCATTTCTTTCCCAACATGTACAACATGCATATGAATGATTTCTAAGCATATCTATACACACAAATGAGAATATTTAACATACACTTTATGATGCATGCTAAGTAATCCATTTAAGAAAATTTGAAGTTTAATATGCATGATTTTCTTAAGTAGAAAAGGGTTTCTTATCCAATTTTCACATACACATGAAAGTAAGAAAGTATAATTGATGCAAGTGCCATTGTTAACCGAGGTGTATAAAAGACCTACTTAGGGCTACTTAAAGCCTTGCAACCTCGGGGTTGTCCAGACTAATATACTACTTTCCTTAAATACAAGCATATGCATAAAACAAATAAAATGGAAAGAGAGAATGCAAAAGTTGTATTAATTGATTAATTTTGTTTATTCAATTTATGTGAGTAAGTATAGGTAATCCTTCTTAGGTGATAGCATAGGGATGAATAGGATATGGAATTAGGTAAGTGTGTCTTTCTTTAAAATGAACCATACATCTTACCAAACTCCTATTCAAAATATGCTAACATAAAAGAGAGGAAAACCTATACTATTAATACATCCTTATATCTAAAAGCTATAAGTAAGATATAATTTTAGATTTTAATTGATTTGTATGTTTTGAAAATAATTTAGATTTAGTAAGGATAATAGCCACTCATATTATTACTTTAGCCAACACATACAAATTTTACATAAAGTAAACAATTTCTTTTTTGAATTTGAATTTGAACAATATGAATGCATGAAACCATAAGACATACAAATTTAACATGTTGGGGAAAGATTCAACGCAATGAAAGTATGTAAACAAATTCACTTTAATTAAATCCTAAAGAGTTTCTTATGGAATAAGAAAGTTTAAAATAAATTAAAGTGTATTCAATGAGATTTTTGTTTGAGTTTGAGTTTGATTTAATTTTGAAAATATGAGTTGAGTTTGATGTTCCTAACCCATTCCCACATGTGTTTGATATTTTTTTTAATTTTTAGATGATTAGATTCTTTTTTATGTATTAATTAGGTTAAGGTATGAATTAAGTAACTTAATGAAACCTTACCTACACCACCTCAACATAGTTAACCAAATAATTATGAGCCAATGAGATGACATAAAAAACTCACAAGGAAATTAAATTTTTAATGCACCTAATAAGAAAAAGGCCTAATGCAATTTGGCTCATAATTAAAGGTTAATTAAGCTAAGAAGTTTAGCTTAAGTAATTTTAAAACACCCTTTAACACATGAATTAGGTTTTGATTTCCTTAATTGAACTTAGGCTATTAAACAGCTAAGCATCTACCCAAAGTAGATTAATTAAGTTCTGGAAGTTTTTAGAATTTTTAGAAATTAATTAAGGGTATACTAAATAAATTAACCCTTAATTAAGAGAAAATTAAGGAAAGAAGAAGGGGGTTTAGGGAATAGCATAGGGAAACACCCCAAAATTATTCCATAAATCTCTTATCTACTGGATCTGTCCATAATCAACCCTAATAATGGATTAAAACCACTAATCACACCTTAATTATCCTTATTTAGGTTAAAAGAGTAATTAGGAAACCCATATGTAATTCTCCAAATTAAGCCTTCAACAAATCCCAAGAAAATTAAGGGAGGTAGAAGTCATCCCTTAAAACATACCCAAGAAGTTTGGGATTAATCAGAGACTTAATTAAAAGGTAATTAGTAAAATAAAGTTTATAATAAAACCCAAAATTAGAGAAAACAATAATTTAAAATCTATTGAAATTAATTTTAAAATATTTTAGGTTGAATTATGTTTTCATAGAAATTTATTTCATATTTTTCTAAATTTTATTGAGGGTGATATAAATTTTAGAAGATCTAGAGATTATTAATTAAAAGATCCCTAACTAATCCCTCTCGCCATGCATGGATGATGGCGGCGATCGACGCTTTACATGCACCGCATAGTGAGAAACTAAGTGTTATGTGGGTGGCGGCACGACGTTTGATTCGTCCGATCAAAGATCAATCGAGATCTCCCGGTTTTAAAAGGATTAATGACTTTCTAAACATGGGAATAATCTCGGTCATCCATCCAAAATGCACGGATGGATTGCCAAGATCTTCCAAGTTCTTCTCCTTAGATAAACATAGATCATCCATGATCTAGGGAAAGATCCGAGCTCGATTGAACTTCGATTCAAACAAGATTTAACCCACACCATCTAAAGCCAATGAGCGGCGCATCCAATGGTAGGATTCACATGAATTGAAAATTTCTTTCTTAAAGGACCAACACCTCCTATGCTAGGTGGTCGAAAAATCTCATACCTCGCTAGAGGTGATCACTGGTGCTCGAGATCAATGAGGTAGCTTCATCTGGTGGAGACAAAGCCCTATTAAAATTCCTAGGCCTTAGGATTGAGTGGCTTGCTCTATGGACCAACACTAGTTGAAGATCCTTGTGGCTTTGATCCAGTTGCTCCTCTCATTTCTATGGGAGTGAGCTCGGATTAGTCCTTAGAAGAAGTGTGCATGTGGAATTGAGGTGGTTTTCAATGTGGAGAAAGTTCAAGATTGGATTGAGCTCCCCTGTTTTAGCACTATGCAAAACAGTGAAGATGAAGTTTAATTTCACTCTAGGAAGCTTGAGGAGGCTGAGGAATTACTTCTCTGGCTTCCCTAGGTTCAATCGAATTGGTGAATTGTAGCTTGGAATTCAATTAGGGGGAGTATATCTCCCCCTTGAAGGATCGAATGGCCGCAAGTTATCTTGCAATTTTGATCCAATTGATCATATTAGAGAGGTTGTTTGATCTGTTTTAAGTTGGCACATGGTCAGTTTTAGGCAAGGAGTAGATTGCCAACCTCCTAGGTGCTTGAAATTAAGTGAAATAGGGATTTTGAATTAGCCATTTTGACCCATTGGGTCAGGTTTAGTCTTGGGGCCAATTTGGTTGACCCAAACCCATTGGGTTGGGTGCACCTCTCTTCATTTGGTCCCTTTGAGCTATTAGGAAAGCATCAAGTGGATATGAAGAGGGTATGACCAAATTACCCATGGATTAGGCCAAAATTTGTTCTATGGCCTAGAGTAGAATGATCATTTTATTGATTTTTTACTTTGGATATGTTGGGTATGTGGAGAAACTATGTTTGGCCAAGTTTCAAGAGATTTGGAACTCATTTGATAAGGTTTGGCTCATGTTGACCCATTTAGATCAAAATGCATCAACTTGGGTCAAGTTGACCAATTGGTCAAATTGGGTCAAATCAAGGGTTGGGTCAAGTTCATATGACCATTTGAAATTTGTTGGTGGCTTTAGTTTGATTCAATTTGGTATAGTTTTGAATTTAGCTCATACGATTTCATTTAGGTCAAATGGGTCAAGTTGACCTATTTGGCCCATTTGACCTATTTGAGGTAAGTCAAGGGTAGGTTTAGGTTATGTTAGTTATATGGAGTGGATTGGTATCTTTATTTCCAATCAATTTTGGTTAAGTTCAAATTTGGCTCAACATGACCCCTTTAGGTCAAGTTGGGTTTAAGGTCAATTGGGCTAGGTTAGGTCTAGTTGGCCAATTGAGGCTATGATCAAGTTCAACAAGTGATTTGTAATGAACTTGACCCATTGGTTTGAGTCAATTTGGCTTAGATCATGTTTTGACACATTTTGACTTTTTAGGTCAAGTTTGGTCAACTTGGGTCAAGTTGCCAATTGGGCTAGGTTAGGCCCAAATGTTGGCTTGGTCAAGTTCAAACATAAGTCATGAATGAACTTAAATCAATGGTTTCAATCAATTTTGCCTATGGTGGATTTTGGCTATGTTAGGTTTCATTTTGGGTTAAGTGTTAACTTAGTCAACCCTTAGGTTTGACTTTTTTGACCCAATTCGGTTGATTGATCATCCCATGATGAGAGGCAAAGATGAGTTTGGTTCAAACCAATTTGGTTAGGATTAGAATTTGGCTCATAAGAGTACTTTAGATCACTTTGGGTCAAGTGAGCCTAAGTGGTCAAATGGCTTGGTCAAAGCTTGATTTAAAGTTGATTGAACTTGTTTATGGACTTATGATTGTAATATAAATTCATTTGCAAGTGGTTTAAAGTCAAATGGGTTTTTATTCATTTGTCAATTTCTTATTCAAAGGAAGAATATGAATGGATTTGGCTTTAATTTTTCAATTGGATTTTGATTTGGTGATTGAAGTTTGTGTTTATATATGGATTCATGATTGTAAGTTTGATTGAATCATGAAGGAAAATCAAGAGTTTGGCTTGATTTAAAATTCATTTGGCTAAGTTCAAGATTTTGACTTGAAAGGCTTAGATTGGATTTTGAGTATATTTGAGTTTGATTTTTGGAATTGGTTTTGATTGTTCAAATTTATATTTCATTTATATATGTAAATACAAATGAGAATATGAATGGATCATGTTGAAGTGGCTTAATCATGATTTAAGCTAAGTCCATTAAGAAGGATTTAAAGGACTTAGGAGGAAAATTTTGGAGTTTGGAGTTTGAACTTTGGAATTGGTTTGATTGACTTATATTTATATATCATTTATATATGTGATTATAAATGAGAATATAAATGAATTATGAGAAAATCTCAAGGATTTGATTTGGTTTGATCATGATTTGGGCTAAGCCCATAAGGGAAGACTTAAAGGACTTAGGAAATTTTAAGCTTAGGAATTTTGATGGATTTTGATCATGGGTTTGAATCATAGATTTCAATTATGGAATTCAATCATATGGAGTTGATTTGAGTTTGGAGAAAATCAAATGAGATTGATTTGAAGTTTAACTTGAAGGAAGAAAGGTGAGGAGTGGTTTAAGCTTAGGGTAGGCAAATTTTTTAACACCCTTAAGGCATGACCTAATCCTATGGCCAACCCTTCTAAGTCTTTTAGGGCTAGGTTGAGTGTTCACCTAATCACTAGATGTGTCTTAAGACTAAGGAACTCTTAAAGTCTAAGAGGAATCCTATGTCTAAGATGGAGGTGTTGAGAGCTCATCCTAAAAATGAGGTCAACAATCATAAAACAAAACATATCACAATGACATACATCAGCCTAACTTAATACTAGGATCGGTGAATTTAGTATTATAATGTGTGTACTAAGCCTTAGTGTGATATGTCTTGGTTGAGCTTTGGAATTACAATTATCTAAAGTATTAGGATTTTTTAAATTACCCATTAAGGATGGTTTCACTTTAAGTCTTTTAGTAGTTTGGTTGGATTTTAGCTTATATGTTTTCATTTTGTTCAATACCTACTTAACATCTAATTATTATAAAGAGAAGAAATAGGCTTAAATCTTTCATCCCTAACCTAAGTTGTTTTCTAAATATAGGTTATTATTGCTTTAATTTTCTTAATGAATCACTTATGAATTTTATTTAGCCTAAGTTTAGATTAGCCTTAAAGAATCTTATTCAAACATGAAAGACATCTTAGGATTAATGAAATTAAGTCACCATCACATGAGTAATACTCCACTACTTCTTTTCATTATCAATAATATTCACATTATTTGATTTTGAATTTCTTTAATATTTGATTTAATACATACATATAAATGCAATATACCATTTTTTTTTGCACACTTAATGAATGTTGATACATGAATTTAACGAAAAAGGGAGATTTCATCTCATAGCTAAGCATATGCAAATATGTATTAGAAATTTAAGCAAGCACATGTCATTGTTAAACTAGGAAAGTGAGATTCTCTAAGACCTACTTGAGGCTACTTAAAGCCTCATGTTCCTAGGATGTACAGACTATATACTTACTAATTTAAAAATACACATAAGCATAGAAACAAAATCATGCAAAGGTTTTGTATGAAAATCTTTTATTTATATGAAATTTTATGGCATAAATAAAGAGTTTTACTTTATATTCTAACATTTGCATACACATAAATGAAATTAAGCAAGTATGTGCCATTGTTAAATTAGAGAAATGAGATTATCTAAGACCTCATTGGGGGTACTTAAAGTCTCTTGTTCCTGGGATGTCCAAGTTATATACTTGCTAATTCAAATACAGATAAACATAAGCATCAAATATAGAAGTAAAATAATTCATTGTCATCTTTAAGTTACAACCAAATGGACATTTTATTGAATGTTTACAATGAACATTGATTAAAATTTCAAACTATTTGATTCATAATTAACTTATAATTTTAAAATAATTTGAGATTTATTAGTGAAAATAACCACACCATATAATAACCTTTGTCCAACTCATGCAATTTGAATGCAATCATATTCTTTTAATTTTCTTTTAAAACATGTATACATAAAATAAATGGCATACACATTTATGATAATTGAAAAGAAGTAATTAAATACCACCACACAACATACTTGATTTCATTAAATCCTAATGACAATCAAGTTAAATAAGCATTCCTTTTAACTAACCAAAGCTTCTTTACGATTTAATTTTAATATTCAAGTTATTACTTAAAAAGGAGACATGATACTTAGGGTTCACTCCATCCCATACTGATTATTTGATATGTTTATGGGGCGAAATTAAACATGTTTTGTGAATTGATTAAGTTCAATATATTAATTACATCAATTTGATTACCCTTCCCAAGCTTCTTTAATTTAATTAACCACTTAATCATGAGCCTTCAATGATATGCTTTCAGAAAATAAAATCAGTAATGCACATAAAGAGATCAAATGTAATTAGGCTCATACTCAAGGATTAATTCAATTAAGGAAGAAAAATATTTAAGCTAAATACTCTTGCAATTTCCACACACCAATCAGGAAATCTTAATTTCTTTAATTACTTTATGTTATTAAACACATAAAGGGTTTAATGGGTTGGCACTTAAATTATTTAAGTTGATTTTAATTGAATTTAATTATTAATTTCCTTAATTTATCCTTCATTACAAAACATGTTAATTGAATTCATTAAAGGAATACATTTCGAATCAATTCAGATAGGGGGTCCTGATTAGTTCTCATGTATCTTTACTATTTTCATTGATTAATTTCCCCTAATTACTCAATTTTACTATTCATTAATTTTATTAATTATTAAATCACATAAAAAGGATAATTATGATTAAAAATTTGGGATTTCCCAAATTACATGACAAATAATTCCATGAAAAATAAGGGAGGCAGAGGACATCTCATAGAAATAACATGTCAAATTTAAAATTAATTAGCCAAGTAATTTCATCTTAATTAAGATAATTAGCAAAAGCTTCAAATCTTAATTAAGCATTATTCATTAAGCATTAATTGGGGATTTTATTTTTATTAAATTCTCCTCTGTCTAAGCTTTCGAAAATAGGTTGATTTATATTTTTAGATTTTTCTATAATTATTTATGATTATTTTTTAAAATTCTGGCCACTTAAGCTGAATTTTTAGGCATAATTAATTATTTTAAACTATCGGTGCCATGTGGACATTCATGTGGTAGCACTTTCCACATGGTACTGCGGTATTATCTATTTAAAATGTCTAATGCGGCTGCTGACTCGATGACCATGGACACTGTTTCGTCCCGACTGTCTGATCTAGATCAAATGATCAAGATTAATCCCATGATTAATAAAGGATTAACTCAAGATTTCTAGTATTATTAATCACGATCGTCTATTTTAATCACACAACATGGATGGCTGGTGATCCATCATTCCATGAGCACTGGAAGACATACATCGTCTATCTTCCACCACTTGATCCGAGCTCATCGAAGCTTGTTCGACGGTGAAATCAACTCCAAAATGATCAGAGAAGAAATCTAAAGAGATCCTACGGTAGAAATTGCATGAAAACACAAATCATTTCAAAAAAGACCAACATCTAGGGGGCAAATCTACATTTGTTGGATTTTTACCTCACTAGAACTAAAATCTAGTTGTCTATCGCTAGAAGTAACTCCATCTTGAAGAGATGAAGCCCTATTGAGAAGATCTCGTGCTGCCTCCCCACCGATTAGTCTATGGACCATATGCAGCCACGGAAGTCACCATAGGTGGTTTAGGGATGCCTTTCGATGGTTGAATCGATCAGGAATAATTCTTTTTGGATCACCAAAGTGGACAAGGTGTGAGGAAAGTTAATTTGACTTTGGTGGAAATTTGGTGAGGTTGGATGTACGGGGCTCTCAGGCTTGAAGGCAGCTTGGTCTCACTGGTGATGGGGGTGCACAGGGAGCTCAAGGAATGCTCTCGGACTGCTCAGAATGCTCTGAGGAAGGTGTGTGTTGAGTTTGAATGGATGGGGAGGAGTATACTCTCCTCCCCACTTGAACTAAGGGTTGACATTGGCCAGCCTTTGGCAATCGTCCGGCCGGAGTTGGTGGCCAGAGGAGATAGGGGACTGCTGAGGTAGATGTGTGTGAAAGGCTGAGGGAGTATAGCAGGCTGCCATAGAGTGGACACTCTTCTTTAGGTGGTCCAATGGTTGCTCATAGGTGAGCTCACCCTTTCTTGGCCAAAGGCTAAACCCAATAACCTTGGGTTAGATTAGGTTAGTGGTCCCTTACCTAAGAAAGGCCAAAGGAGACCACAAAGGGGTGGGGAGTTGAAGAACTGATCTAAATATGGATTTTGTCTTATTTGGAGGGCTTGGTTCAATGAGTTTGACTCAACCTAGGTTCACCATGAGTTGGGCCTACTTGAGTAGTCCCATGGTGACCCAAGGATGAGTCTTGCAAATTTAATTGGATTTCGACTTAGTTTAGTTGGGTTTGGTTCAATTTGATTTATGTAGGCCAAATGGGCTCAATTGTGCTGAGTTGATCATTTGACCAAATTGGGTCAAAGTGGGGTTTGGTTAAGTTCAATTAGTCATTATAATAAGTTAGAACAATTAGTTTCATTCAATTTGGACTAGATTTGGATTTGATTCATATGGTTTAATTTGGGTAAAATGGATCATGTTGACCAATTTGACCAAATTGGCTTGAACATGGGTTAGGTATATGTTCAATTCATCATTTGTAATTGATTCAAAGAGTTGATTTGAATTGATTTGAATTATGGCATGATTTTGTTTAATTTCACCCTTTAGGTCAAATTAGGCTAAGTAGGTCAATTGAATTGGGTTTATTAAATTGGGTTCAATTGAAGGTTGGATCATGTCCAATATCTAACTGGTGATTAATTAGAAGTATTGATTTCAACCAATTTGGTTTAGGATTTGATTTGACCCAATTTTGCCCTTTAGGTCAAATTAGGTCAACTTGGGTCAAGAGGCCAAATTGGCTTGGCTATGTTCAATTGGTGGTTGAGTCAGGTCCAATACTTAATTTGTGGTTGATGAGAATCATTGATTGCAATTAGTTTGGGTTAAAATATGGTTTGGCTTAATTTGGCCCTTTAGGTCAGTTTGGGTCAAGTTGGGTTAAGGGGCCAAATTGGCTTGGTTAGGTCTAATTGATTGTAATTGGGTGTTCAATAATGACCTACAATCAACAATGAAGAAATTGGGTAGCTTGATTTGATCCAATGAGGGTTTGATTGTAGTTTATTCTAATTGGATCTTTCAAGTTACTTTGCGTTAAGTGGTTTGGCAAGTCAATTTGGACCACTTGGTGATATAGAATGTTAGAGTATATTCAATGATGAATTTGAAGTTGATTGGTGGCTTTGTCTACAATTGATTTTAGTTCAATTGGGTTTTGACTCATTTGAACCTTTTTGGTCAAATGGGCTAACTTAGGTCACTTAAGTTTAATTAGTTTAGTTGGCTTGATTGCAAGTGTTGGAATAGTTCAAAATGTTCCATTAGATGATTAGAACAATTAAGAGAATTGAGTTTAGTTTTCTTGAGTTAGTTTGAATGAAGTTATATTAACTGGAGTTTAAGAAGCTAAATTGGCTTGGAGTTTGGATTGGAAACCAAATCCAATCACAATCAATTAATTGGCTTGAGGTTGGGTTTCAATAACTTGATTCAAGTTTAAAATAACTGATGGGTATGAGTGTTGGTTTAGGCCTTAAGGTAAGTGAAGCCCACTTGTCTTATGGTCAGCTAGGCCCCAATTTAGTGTTCCCTTAGTCACTTGAGGTGTCCTAGCACTTATAAAACCTAAGTATTTAAAAGAATCCTAGTCCTAAGATTGTAATGAACAATCCTCACTCCAAAAGTGAAGTTAACAAAAGGACCCCCAATAAGTGGGGCGTAACTGATAGGACACACAACACATATTGGCATTGATCGAGATGATCAATAGTATCCAAGAAGGTCATGAATATCAAGGGAAACCAGAATGGAGGGGTACCAGGATTTCAGATCTTAGTTAAGTTTGATTTATTTTATTTCATGCTAGAGGAATGGAATGTGAGTTACTTGAATTTGATTTAATTTGTTTCAAAGTTTATATCTTAGTAGAGGTAATCCTCTTAAAAACTATTAATTAAAGTAGTTGATCTTTATTTAGGAATGAATCATGCCAAAGACATGAATGAGAATTTGTTAGGAATGGATGAGATTTGCATTAGGATTAGTTTGATTTGATTAGTTTGATTTCATTGTTTAATTGATTTTATTTGGCTTCGTTGGTTTGATTGGTTATGTTGAAAGATTTTATTTGATTTTGGTGACTCACATTTATTTTGATTTTATATTTAATTATTGAATAGATGTGGACTCTATCGGTTTGCAATGGGCCATACTAAGGAGGGGCTTCAAGAGCCTAAATCTACCTTAGATTTACCAGCTCAAAGGAGTAGCACACTTATCCGTAGAATGATGCTACCCAACCTAAAGGGGCAACTACTAGGAGACGGACCCTTATAGCTTAATCAAAACCTAAGATGGTCACTCGGGAAAGGAGCCTTGAAGGCATGATCCTAACCCTAAACATACGAGAGTGGACCCAATCAATGTGTGAAGAATCACACAAAGGAAGGGTGACAAAAGCCTGGACTTACCTTAAACTTACTGACTCAAAGGAACAGTCTACTTGCTGTAGAGTAGAGACTATCAATCCTATTAGTTTCCCATCAGTTTGCAATGGTTGAATTAGGAAGAAAGTTTGGGGACTCATATCTTCCAAAGCAGAATCAACTATTGGGGTGACTTGCTGATCATGCAGCAAGTCGAACCGAACCTAGGGTGACTATTAAGTGAGAGTCTCTAGGGGTCTTACCTTAGCTTAAATAGTCAAGGTGTTTCTTATAAGGAGTTTTACTGACACTGCTTAAAAAGATAGGATGCTTACTTGGGAGAAGGTGCCGCTGGGTGCCACTGGGGGTCTTACCCTAGTCCACAAGAGATTTTAGTTAGTTAGTTTATTTAATATGAAGTATGTTGGTTTGCGGTGGGCCACACTAAGAAGGAGTAATGAGGGATTTAACCTATATCACATTTACTGGCCCAAGGGATAGTCTACGCATCCATAGAATGATGTTATCCAACCAAAGGGGTAGCTACTAGGAAAGGGGAATTGTCCAATCCGGTAGTAACCTGGGTCATGTCTAGATGGTGGCATGAACACATAATCTAAATAAAGGAAGGTGCTTCTGGGGGTCTTATCCTAATCTCTAAAATATATAAAGTCTATAGGTATACAATTTTCAACTCAGGGAGAAAGCACAGAGACTCATATCTACCTGAGTTATGTTATCCACCAAGTGGGTTACCAACAAGGCGAACACCAGCCAACCTAAGGTGCTCATCATTTTGTGATGATCAATCTAGGAAGAAAGCATAGAGGACTCACATCATCCTAAGAAAAATTGATCATCAAATAGTCTGTCATCGACTAGACAGCTACTATCCGACCTAGGGTGACTACCAAGTGGGGAGTTAGAAAAGAGGACTGAACTCTAGCTTGAAGTAGTTAAGAAGAAGATGAGACACTAGGGGTCTTACCCTAATCCTCAAATATATATTTGTACTAAGTTAGTGCATGATGGCTAGATCAAGAAAGAAGCTTGGGGACTTACATCTTCTTAAGTAAAGCTAACCATTGGGGTAGCTTGCTTGTCATGCAATAAGATGTACCAAACTAACAATGTGCTTATTGATTTATAGTGGTCAAGATATGAAGAAAGCATGGGGACTCACATCCTCTTAAACAAAATTGACCATTGGAAGACTCACTCATCAAATAATGAATTGAACCCAACCTAGAACAGCTACTAAGTGAGAACCATTTATCTCAACTTAAAATAGCCCAAAGCAACTAGATTTGTGTTTGTGTGCAATCTTGTGTTTGTGCAGTGTTTATCAGAATAAGATGCCACTCAGGTTCTCTTATACCTAGCATAAACACATTGGGAATTTGTTAATTGAAGACATTCAAATTCGGAGAACAATTTGATTGAATGAAATTCTCATTGATAGGGAGATTATTTGAAACATTGTTTATGCATAATATGTCTTTTGATAAAGTCCGTTGATTGAAAGCATCAGGCGTTCGCCTTTATGGTTGATTAGTTGGTAGGAGCCACTTGGTAAGCCTTTTCTATGGCCAAAGGATTCCTAGGTAGGTTCAAACTTACCTCCCATCTTACAACGGACTATAATTGGTCTCCTTAGAATTAAAATGAGTTCTCCAACTCGAAAAGCTCTAGGGTGGACCAACTTGTTATGAGCTTGAACTATTCTGACATTATATAGCTCAAGGTTCAGCATGTCGGCAAGTGTCTCTCCTCTAGACCTTCAAGTTCTTCCAACAGAAGCTTAGCATTTTGCTCGGCTATAATTTTACCACCCTTAGCTATCCTTAATGATGGGAGTTGGACCTCTAAGGGGAGAGTGGCTTCAAACCCATACACAAAAGAGAATGTGGTGGATTTTGTTAGAGTTTTATGGGTGATACATTATGCCCACAGAGCTTCAACTAACTGGTCATGCCACTTTTGCTTGTTACCGTCAAGTGTCATCTTAAGTATTTGAATGAGAGTTTTGTTGAAAGCTTTTGCTAAACTATTTTCTCGTAGATAGTGGATGGTAAAATACCTCCAATCTATATTGTGCCTTCGGGCGAAGTTGTTGATCTTTGTGCTTTTGAAGGCAGTACAATTATCAGATATGATTCGGTGGGGGTATTTCAAATCTATACACAATATGATTCCTGAAAATTGAAGCACACGCTGAGTTTTGACTTCCGTGAGGGGAATCACCTCTGCCTACTTGGAGAAATAATCTATAGCCGCTAAGATAAAATAGTGACCCTTGGATGATAGAGGATCAATTAGACCCACAATGTTAGTACCCCAACACTGGAATGGCCATGATGCTATTGTCGGGTGTAAAATGTTGGGTTGTTGGTGCTGAATTACTCCATGCACTTGACATTGGTGGCAATGCTTGGCTATGTCCGTGCAGTCTATGATCATTATCGGCCAGTAGTACCCAAGCCTCTTAATCTTGGCCTTCATCTTAGGACCAGACTGGTGATCTCCATATAATCCTGAATGTACCTCAGTCATAATCTTACGAGTTTCATGTTTGCCTAAACAACATAACCACATATGATCGAAGGATAGTCGATATAAGATATCATCAATGAGAGCATAGGAGGGTGCTCTAAGCTTAACTTGGTGGGCTTGAGATTTATTTTGATATAGTTTTCCTTTGTTTAGGTAATCAATTAAGTGTTTCCTCCAATCTAGCTCTTCATCCTTTTCTTCAATGACAACCTCCCCTTTAAGAGTGTATTTGTTGATAAGTTCAACATCAATAAGAGGTATGATATGTCTATTATGAACCTCTATTAATATGAACTCATCTTCCGGATATGTCAACTCTTTGGCGAGCTTGCCTAAGGCATCCGCTATGACATTTTCTCCTTGAGTGATCATATAGATTGTGACCTCTAGGATCCTGGCTAATAACTCCAAGGTGTACTTATGGTAGTGATGGAGTTAGGCTTTAGAACCTTGTACAACCCAGCAATTTTGTTTACCACTAATTGTGAATCACCAAATATACTGATGCTTTTGATGCCTAAGGAGATGGCTAACTCTAGAACAATGATTAGAGCCTCATATTCAACTTCATTATTGGTGCATGGTTCAAACATATGATATGAGAATCTCATCATATCATGGTCTATTATTAAGAGGACTATCTCTACCCTTACCTTGTCTAGAAGAGTAGATTGTGGTTCTTCTCCTCTTTGAGAGGAAGTCACACCATCAAGGTACATCTCCCAATGATGAGTGTTCACATCCCTTAGATTCATGATCTATTCATCAAGAAGATCATCATTGAGGGGGGAATCTTTAGGGAGAGGATCTACCACCAAGAAGTTTGCAAGTGCTTACCCTTTCACTGTGCAGAGGGGTACGAATGTGATGTCAAATTATGACAAAATTATGGGCCATCGTGTCAACTATCTGGATAGCGTCGATCGTGTCATGAGATATTGCAGTGGATTAACTATAGAAATTAAGTTTACTTTGTGAGAAAGCATATAATATCATAACTTTTGAGCTGCGAAGTTCAAAGGTAGGTAATTCTTCCAAATGGGTGGATAGTTCACCTCAGTAGGTATCAAATAACGACTGAGATAGTAGAGCACATTCTATTTCCCCTCATCATTGGCTTGGACCCACAAAGAACCAAGGGTGGCATTCAATGCAATAATGTAGAGTATGAGGGGTTTGCCTGGGATAAGGGCCGCCAAGACTGGCGACGTCATAAGTATTACTTGATATTTCAAACACATGTTAGCATTTGTCATCCCACTTGAATTTGGCATCTTTCTTGACTGGTGCTGAAAATGGTTGACATATGCCTGATAAGTTGGATATAAAGTGCCTTAGATATGCCAACCTCCTTTGGAATGTCCGAATTGGGTTAGCCTTTTAAAAGGTGGCATTTCCAATAGTGTTTTAATCTTCTCTAGGTCGATCTCAATTATGCATTGTCGAACAACAAACCCTAGAACTTCCTTGAAGTTACTCCAAATGTGCACTTCAGAGGGTTCATTTTAAAGTTATATTGTATTAACCGCTCAAAAACTACTCTCAAGTCAAAGAGATGGTCTTTTTTTTTTTTTACTTTTGACAACAAGATCATCGATGTAGTACTCAACTTGGTGGTGAATGAGTTCATCAAAGATTCGAGTCATGTCCCATTGACATGTGGCACCAACATTTTTGAGGCTGAAATGCATGACCTTATAATAGTATATTCTAATCGATGTTTTGAAGGTAGTGTTCTTTTCATATTCATTTTCCATGTTGATTTAGCTATATCCACATGAACCATCCATGAAAGAGAAGATCACATGATATGAGGCAATGCTAACCACCAATTCTAGTATTTGTAGTAGAAATTTGTCTTTTGGATATGCCTTGTTTAGATCCCTAAAATTGACGCATATTATTGACCTCACTTTGGGAGTGAAAATTAGTCTTTCTCATCTTAGACTTAAAAAACCTTCTTGACATTTGGATTTTCTTAGTACTAAGATACTTCTAGTGATTAAGGGAATACTAAACCTAAACTTAGAGACCTAGAGAACATAACCCTATGTCAAAAGTTTACCTTAAGGACAAATAGGTTCTACATATCCTATGGCCTAAACGAACTCATGCATATCCACTCATCCAAGCATAAACTCATGAAAATGAAACACAATCGACCTCAAACCTATTAAATTATTCTTAATTGAATTTGGTTTTTCAATCCAAACTCCAAGCCAAATTAACTTGGACCTTAACCAAGTTAGCACATTTGACCTAAAGAGTTCAAATGAGCCAAAACCTAATTGATCTCAAATAAATTATGATCAAAGCCACCAAGTAATTCTAAATCCACCATTGAACCCCTCTCAACACTTAAATGACACCAACTCAACCCTATGAGACCTAAATGAGCAATTTCATTCAAACTCCAATCCAACCTAAATTGTATTAAATCAACTCATCAAATTTTTTCCATGTGATTGTTGATTATCTTTGATTACCCAATTGCAATCAATTGGGTCAAGTCAAGCTAATATGGCCAACTCAACCCAAGTTGACCCAATTGACCTAAATGGACAAATTGGACCAAATATCATTTCAATCCATAATGATTGCAACTAATATTTCTAATCAGTCATAAATTGATTATTGAACACCCTATAATCATCAATTGAAGCCAATTTGACTAAGCCAACCCAATTGACCTACTTAGCCCAAATTAATTTAAAAGGTCCAATTGAACTAAATCATTCCCTAACCCAAATCAATTCAAACCAACACCTACAATCATTCTCAAATGATCAATTGAACATAAACCTAACCCATGCCCAAGCTTATTTGGCCAATTTGGTCAAATTGGTCAACATAACTCATTTAATCCAAATTAAATCAAACCAATTGCACCAATGCATTCCAAATGACCAATTAAACTCACCCAAATCATTAGTTTGACCTAATTTGGTCAAATTGATCAACTTAACCCAATTGAATCCAGTTAACCCATATGGGTCAAATTGAGTCAAACCCAACCAAACTTGGCATGACTCGACCCAACTGAACCTAACATATAGTGAACCCACTTTGAGTCAAGCCCATTGAACCAAGCTCTCCAAATGGGACAAAATATTAAATTATATGGGTTCTCCAGCTCCCCAACCCATGATAGCCAACTTTGGCTCTTCTTGGATAACAGGACCATTAATCTAAAGTTGTTGGGTTCAGCCTTTGGCAATGAGAGTGTGAGTTCACCCATGGAAACCCACTGGTCCACCTAAGAAAGGTTGTACACCCCATGCTAGACCACTACACTCCTTCAACCTCTCCCCCTCAGCCACCTCAACAGTCCCCTACCCCCTTCCACCACCTACCTCGGCCAGATGGTTGCCAAAAGTTAGACCAATCTCAACCCTTGGTTCAGTTGGGGAGGAGAGTATACTCCTCCCCATGGATTCAAACTCAATGACACCTTTCACAGAGCATTCCACATAATCCCATACCCTTTCTAGAGCACCTCGTATGCTCCACTACTAGCGAGACTAGCCCCCGATTGAACCTGAGAGCTTCGTTCATCCAAGCTTCCAAAGTCTCCACCAAACCCAAATTAACTCTTCCCACACCTTCACCTCACTCCAACGAACCAAAATGAATGGTTTTTCGAGTGATTTGAGCACCGAAAGACATCCCTAGACAAACTCTTGTGAGCTTTGCAGTGGCATTTGGTCCATAGAATAATCGGCAGGGAGGCAGCTCGTGATCTTCTCAATAGGGCTTTATCACTTCAAGAAGAAGCCACCTCTATTGACGAACCACCGATCTATAGCTCCGGTGAGGTAAAAATCTAGGAACTATAGTTTCCCCCCTAGGTGTTGGTCTTTTTTTGAAGTGAACTATGATTTCATACAATTTCCACCTTAGGATCCCCTTAGATTTCTTCCTTAATCATTTTGGAGTTGATTTCACCATCGAACGAGCTCCGATAAGCTCGATTGAGTGGCAGAAGGTGGACAGTGTCCATCTTCTGGTGCTTGTGGGATGATGAATCATTGGTCTTCCGTTCTTCATGATTAGCACAGAAGGCTATGATTAATCGCGCTAAAAATCTTGATTTAATCTCTTTGAAATCACAAGAATAATCTCAACAATCTGATCTCTGATCGAACGGTCGGGATGAAATCGCATCCGCTGCCACTGACTCAGCTACCCCGTCGAACGGTTTAAATAACCAATACCATGCTGCCACTTGGAAAGGTCTATCGCGTTAGCGTCTGCATGTCGTCGATGGTTTAAAGGATAATTATGCTTTAAAAATTTAATTAAATGGCCAGAACTTCAAAAAATCTTAGCTAATTATAAAAAAGTCCAAAAATGTAATTAATCCCATTTTGGAAAGGTTAGATAGAGGAGAATTTAAGAAAAATAAAATCTCTAATTTATGTCCAATGAACAATGCTTAATTAAGATTTGAAGATTAGGCTAATTACTTTGATTAAGGCTTAATTACTTGGCAAATTAATTCCAAATTTCGTGGGATGATTCTATGGGATGTCCTTTGCCCCCCATAATTTTTCTAAAATTATTGGCCATGTAATTTAAACAATGTAAAATTTCAATCTGAATTACCCTCATTAATATATATATATATATATATATATATATATATATATATATATATATATATATATATATATATATATATATATATATATATATTAAAATTATTAAATGGTGAAAATTAAATAATTTATGATAATTAATCACTATAAATAGTGGGAATAATGAGGAGAAATAATTAGAGCCTTCTTCCTAATTATTTTTCTAAATGTATTTTTCTTAAGAGGGTTAATTAACACATGTAATAATTAATGCTTAATTAGGAAAATTAATGATAAGATAGAAATCAAACTAAATTAATGATTGGTTCAGATAATTCGAATATAATTCATTAGTTTCTCTTCATGTGTTTAATAACATAAAGTTATTAAGGAAATTATAGTTGACCCGTTGGTGTAAAAAATCATAAAAGTACTTAACTTAAATTCTTTCCTTCCTTAATCTAATTAGCTTTTAAGCATGAGCCTAATTATATTAGATTTCTTTAGGCACATTGAAAATTTTAATTTCCTAAATGCATATCATTGAAGGCTCATGATTAAGTAGTTAATTAAATTAAAAAAGCTTAAGGTAGGGTACTTAAATTAATGTGCTTAATGATTTAAATCTAATCAAGTCATAAAAATCTATTTAAATGCTTCCCTTAAATATATCAAATCACCAACATGGGATGGGGTAAATATTAAGTATCATTTCTCCTCTTTAGGTCTTAATGATTCAAACACTAAAATCAAATTTCATAAGAATTTTAGTTAGTCTTAAGAAATATTTATTTGGCTTAATTGTCTTTAGGACTTAATGTAATTGAATATGTTATTGGCAATGTTTCATTACCTCTTGTCAAGCATCATAAACGTGATTGCCATTTGTGTCATATATTTATGTTTTCAAAAATAATCTAAAGAATATGGTTACATCTAAGCTGCATGTGTTGGATAAATATTATTATATAGTGTGATTATTATCACTAATAAATCATAAATTATTTTTAATATTATTAACTAATGATATAAATTTTAAGTCAATGTTGGTTATAAATGTTCAATAAAATTTACATTAACTTATAATTTAAACATGGTAAAGGATTATTTTATTTTCATGACTCATGTGTATGTTTACATATGTTCAGAGTTAGCAAGTATATATTTTGGACATCCCGGAAACATGAGGCTTTAAGTAGCCCAATGAGATCTTAGATAATCTCACTTTTCTAGTTTAACAATGACACGTACTTGCGTAATTATATATATATGTATTAAAATTATTAAATGGTGAAAATTAAATAATTTATGATAATTAATCACTATAAATAGTGGGAATAATTAAGAAAAATAATTAGGCCCTCCTTCGTAATTATTTTTCTAAATGTATTTTTCTTAGGAGGGTTAATTAACACATGTAATAATTAAAGCTTAATTAGAAAAATTTAATGATAAGATAGAAATCAAACTAAATTAATGATTGGTTGATAATTCAATATAATTCATTAGTTTCTTTCATGTTTTAATAACATAAAGTTATTAAGGAAATTATAGTTGACCCATTGGTGTAAAAAAATCATAAAAGTACTTAACTTAAATTATTTCCTTCCTTAATCTAATTAGCTTTTAAGCATGAGCCTAATTATATTAGATTTCTTTAGGCGCATTGAAAATTTTAATTTCCTAAACGCATATCATTGAAGGCTCATGATTAAGTAGTTAATTAAATTAAAAAAGCTTAAGGGAGGGTACTTAATTAATGTGCTTAATGATTTAAATCTAATCAAGTCATAAAAATCTATTTAAATGCTTCCCTTAAATATATCAAATCACCAACATGGGATGGGGTAAATATTAAGTATCATTTCTCCTCTTTAGGTCTTAATGATTCAAACACTAAAATCAAATTTCATAAGTATTTTGGTTAGCCTTAAGAAATATTTATTTGGCTTAATTGTCCTTAGGACTTAATGTAATTGAATATGTTATGTGACAATGTTTAATTACCTCTTTTCAAGCATCATAAACGTGCCTGCCATTTATGTCATATATTTATGCTTTCAAAAATAATCAAAAGAATATGGTTACATCTAAGTTGCATGTGTTGGATAAATATTATTATATAGTGTGATTATTACCACTAATAAATCCTAAATTATTTTTAAAATTATTAACTAATGATATAAATTTTAAGTTAATATTGGTTATAAATGTTCAATAAAATTTACATTTACTTATAATTTAAACACGGTAAAGGATTGTTTTATTTTCATGATTCATGTGTATGTTTACATATGTTTGGAGTTAGCAAGTATATATTATGGACCTCCCGGGAACATGAGGCTTTAAGTAGCCCCAATGAAGTCTTAGATAATCTCACTTTCCTGGTTTAACAATGACACGTACTTGCTTAATTTTATTCATGTGTATGCATGTGCTAAAATTTAGGATAAAACTTTAATTTAAATGAATAAATGATATGCTATTAAATAATTTTTGCATGATTTTCATTCTCATGCTCATTTATATATTTACATATATTTAACTTAACAAGTATATAGTCTGGACATCCCAAAAATATGAGGCTTAAGTAGCCCCAAGGAGGTCTTAGATAATCTCACTTTCCTGGTTTAACAATTGCACGTACTTGCATAAATTTCTAATACATGTGTATATATGTTTAACTAAGGGATGAAATCTTTCTTTTCTACCAAAATACATGCATTAACAATCATTCAAGTGTGCCAAAAAATACATACATACATATATATATATATATATATATATATATATATATATATATATATATATATATATATATATATATATATATATATATATATATATATATATATATATATATATATATATATATATATATATATATATATATATATATATATATATATTGCATGTATAAATATGTATTAAATCAAATACCATGAATAATAAAAATGAAGAAGTGTGTATGCTATTGATGATGAAGAGGAGTGGTGGAATATCATCCATGTGATAGTGATTCAATTTTATTAATCCTAAGATACCTTTCATGTTGAGATAAGATTCTTTAAGACTAACCCAAATTTAGGTTTAATGAAATATTTAATAAATGATTCACTAAAGAAAACTAAAGTCATAATAACATACCTTTAGAAAATAACTTAGAATAAGGATGAAGGAGGGTCAAACCTCTTTCCACTCTTTATAATAACTAAATGTTAAGTAGGCATTAAATGTAACAAAAGAAATTAAAATTAAAATTAACTAATCCGTTCAATGATTTGAAGTGAAACCTCCTTTAATGTTTAACTTAAACATCCTACACCTTAGATAATTATACTTCTAAATCTTAGCTAAGACATACCACACTAAACCTTAGCACACATATTAGAATACTAAGTCACCAATTCTAGCCTTTAAGTTAGGTCGGTGTATGTTATGATGTTATTTTTTATTTTATGATATAATATTTTAGACTGGATATTAGGTCTTTAGTAGCCTATTGATGTTTTCTTGAGGGTATTATGCTAAAAGAGCCTCTTAATAATAATTAAATATAAATGTTCTTGCTTGCAAGTTGCTTATGCCACCTAAGAGTAATCTAATTAGGACAGGTGGGCATGGTTACTAGTGTGCAGGGTGCTAAGTTCAAATATATAAAATATAATTACTTGGCATATATGTTTGTTAAGCTAACATCTATTTTGTAGGTGTAATTAGATTTTATTTTTCATAAACATGTAATTTTACAATGGGAATTAGGATTGGTGCAATGGGGTTTAGGATGAGTAGTGGCTAGAAGGAAAACTATAAGAGGCCCTGTGAAGCCTTAAGCAAACCAACCCAAAAGAATGAAAGAAAGACAAGAGGTTAAAGGTCCCCATAGCATTCATTATAATTGCAAAAATTCAATTGTAATCTGGGTTGAATAAGGGTAGAGCTCAGCTACACAATTTCATTCCTTTTTCGAGGTGTATGATAGTACCTAGCAGCATCAACCTCTTATTCTTTTAGTAAATTCATATATTTGATTATTATGTTTAAATTATGCAATAGAAATGACATTAAGCTCTTTAAGATAAAATTAAATTTTTTTATCCTCATTAAATAACTCATAACTAAATTTTAATACAACTCACAATCTCACCTTAAAGCCTAAGTTCCTAATAAAGATAAATAAAAGATTTAGCAACCCTTAGCTTGATGTTGTATGATATCACACCATGCATATCATCTTGTGTCACTCTTGAATAGGGATGGTCTCCATTATTGCACGATAAGGGATATGCTTGACCTTTAAGGGTGATCCTTTGTAGTGGAGAACACCTCCTCTCGCTGATTTAACCCACAACTTTATTTCATCATGCATATAAGAATAATTGTCCTAAGCCTTAGTCCAAAATGAATGTGTCAAAATGGTGTAAAGTATTGTAAATTTTTGCATCTTGTTTTCATGCCAATCATGATCTAATCTCTTAGGGAGTGAGTTTAGGATTCTAGCTTTCTTTCTAATTAAATAACCACCTAGCTATCATGGATCTACATAAGACTGACCTACATGATTTTCAAATATAGGAGGTGTTAGCTGGCAGCCACTCTAGGCGATTGTAAGCCCATAAGAGTCAGGATGGGTTTATCCTCTCTTATCGCGATAAACTATTATGTCCCATTTTTTTTATTAGACTTATGTCAAGCTTTTACTTTGTGTTAAAGCATCTTAGATTTATGTTATGAAACTACTTATTTTCTTCAGGCTATGAGTATAAGTCCTCACCTCTTAGGCATTTTCATAATCTTATGTTGATGGACTATAAGCTCTAGTATTCTAATAAGATTCCAACTTAAATAAAAAGTAAATTCTCTCTTTCAAATATGTAAAGCCTCACAACAGGGTAGATTGGAGCACTCACTAGGCTTTCTAGTATCATGGGTGCTCCCTACTTATTATCCTTTGGAATCTATAAATAAGACTTCACATTTGAACTCTCCCGTTGATTTCTATAAATACCTAATCCATTGATAGTTTAGGGGCCATTTGGGATCACTTTTATTTTTAATTTTGTGTTTTTATTTTATTTTATTTTGTTTTGCTTAAAAGTAAAAAGTTGTTTGATTGTACTTGTTATTTTTAAAAACACTCAAAATATCTTTTAGATGTTTTGAGTATTTTTGAAAATAATGTTATTTATTTTTAAAAATAAAAAAAAATAAAATCACATAAAAAAATACTCAAAATAAACATATTTTCAAAAACCACCTAAAAATAAAAATAAAAACAAAAAACAAAATTGATCCCAAATAGCCCCTTAGCTATGAGATCTTTTGAGATACTTATTGACTACTTTAATCGAGAGTGGTCTTAGAAAATTATCATTTTCTAAGATGTAACTAACTATGGAAGCTTGCTTCCTTAGGGAACTAAAGAATCGAGCATAAAATAAACCCTGCTCTACTTCGCCTTGTAAAGTTGAGGAAAGATCGTTGATTTTTACATAGACCCATCTTCCTTAAGAGTCCTTATTAGGTGATTAGGTCCATTGAAAGGGGATGTTTCCATCTTTGAGATGGTACATCCTACCTCCGTGTTGTACATGATTACTTCAATAAGTACCCCATAAGATCTGTAAGTATCCCTACGACTCCAAATTAAAACACCATAGATTTTTCTAGCGACTCCACAGGGGAGTGTTCCTCTCTCCATCTTTAGTAATCAATCATTATCCATAAACATTGATAGTGGATTTATATTTTATGTGAGTCTAAGACTATCATTCTTTCCATTGGGAACCCTGCTTATTTCACCCTTAGGCAAGTGTGGTCAACATCCTTTAGGTTTTAGGACCTCATTCTAATAGGTCTTAAAACCCTTATTGGATCTCCAATATGTAAGAAAGATTAATTAGAGAAATCACCTAAAATAAATTAAATAAAGTCAAGAACCTCTTACCACTATCATGACAAAGTTAGGTTCATCTAGCATCCTCATAATTCATTTGAACTCACTTTTCATGAAGTTCCAAATAAATAGAACATTTCTCCTAAAAAAAATTTCAAACCTTTCTAATATATATATATATATATATATATATATATATATATATATATATATATATATATATATATATATATATATATATATATATATATATATATATATATATATATATATATATGAACCCTATTTAACATAATCAAAATTGTTAAATGAGGGTTTCAATTCAAAGTCAAGTCAAAAAGAACAACAACCAAAGTAAGGCCTAATTTTATGTTCTTCTTTTTCCAGCAGCAAGGAAGAAAGCCCCATTTTTGTTTCTTTCAAGCAGTTAGTCACCATGTCTTTTGGACAGCTCATCTTTTCCTTCACTTTGATTGTGAATTATGTCATGGTTCAAGCCATACTCACATCGTCCCTAGTCATCAAATTTGGCCTTGGGTTGGAGCACTTCAAAGTCACTTATGATGGTCCTACCCTCAGCAAAGTGAGCAGGGAGGAGTTGGCCACCAAGAAACCACTTTGTTAGTTTAATCTCCAATCAGATAATAAGTTCCCTTCCTTAAAGAGGAAAACCTTAGAGGTTCCCACACCACGAGTACCACTTGTGCCATCCATAATTTTTGCTAAGACTACTACCACCACTACTACAGCCCTAACTCTTAAGGGGAAGTCAATTTTAGCATCTGAGATTGTTTTTCTTACCTTTGAGGTTGTACTAGCTCCCACCAAGCACCCTTGACCAAGACTCTATGCCACAATAAGAATAGAAAGATTATGAAGTACTATGAGCGCATGGCCATGGAAGTTGTGGAAGCCTCCCATGTAGTAGAAGAGATGTCCATCCATGAGACCTCTCCCCTTCTTGGTGGTCATAGGTTTCATCCTCTCTCAGTTGTAGAGGGAGATGAAGATGTTAGGAGGATAATAGCATCACCCCCATGACCCGCAGAGTATGAGACACCGAATAGGGAGAGGAGCAAGCCCAATGCTATTTTGAGGTCCAAGCTCAAGATTGTAGGGAGAGTCCATGGATGTTCTGAGTCCCCACCATTCATGACTTGAGATGAGTGATCCCTAGGACTGTAAGGGATTAGATCTATAGAGAGAAGGCCATGAAGGCCAAGATTGCTGCCCAAGCAGGCAAGAGAGATAGGAGGAGGTTTGCCAAATAGTTGGTGGCCTAAGCATTGATTGACCATCCCGATTAGTGAGCTGATAGAGCAGATCATTTGGATAGGATAGTCCTTACTTATTGTAGATGCTGGAGGAGACCTTCGATGGAGAGGCAGTCGGTGTCACCACTTCCACACTGCTCCACTCATCGACCACATCACTGATCCATGTCTCATCATCCAAAGTGCTTTCCAAATACTATAAATTAGCATCTAGAGAAAAGACATCCCCTTTGGTGATATGATTATGTCCCAAGGACCACACACCATCTACTCCACTAGTTGAGGTAAGACCGAGCTCTCCTATTTAACTTCTCACCCCGACAGTAAAGAAGAAAGAGTGGCGGCCCAAGAGCACCATAGTCGCTCTACCACCACAGCCGAAGGAGAAGAAGGAAACACATAGTTGACTCACATGGTTATCGAGCCGATTAGAAGTAACACTCCTCCTATCCAGAACATACAGTGCATCACCTCTTCAAAGCACTGTCCAGTAGTGAGTCACCACCCAACATATGTCCCAGTAGTTTTGAGTAGAGTGGATGACAAATCATTAGAAGAGATATTAGAGGACTATCATGCTGCAGTGAGGCATATAGTTAGAGATAATCATTATGGCCAAGAGGAGTGTATGATAGACTTCAACGTCGATAAGGATGACCTTTTGGATGATAGTACTGAAGTCCATGTGGTAGATACCCGAGGATCCTTGCATAGGGAATAGCCTAGCTAGGAAGCTCAGGGTGTTATAGTTGAGGAAGGTGAGGCATCAAACTCAACTTAACACCTCTAATAAATCAAGATCAAAGATGATCATATCGATAGGATGGAGAGAGGAGTTGAGGAGTTGATGATAGTGGTACTTGCATTACAAAATCAAGAACTTATCTCACAACCCACTCTTATTGAGGTTGATAGGCCTAAGTTAGTGCATATCCTAGATTGTCCTAAAAGCACTACTCCAAAGGATGAAGATACCGGTAGTCTGCATAGGAAGATAGCTAATAAAACCTCCATGCATGAGAAAGACATCAAACAAATGGTAAAACATCAAGTAAAGGAGGCATTGGATCAAGCCCAAGAGAGCTCATCAGTTCTAAAGGGTAGACCCTACCCTGAGGATCAATATCCTAAGGGTTTTGTGCCACCATCCTTCAAGGTATTTGATGGCAGTGGGAACCTTAGGCATCACATTGTAAATTTCAGAGCTAGTTGTTGCAACTCCGGTGGTTGTGACATCATAATCTTCTAGTAGTTCATCAGTAGTCTTTCTGGAGTAGCCATCATATGTCGGGATAGATCCATAACACCACCACCATCCGAGTCTAGCATTCTTCCTCCCACTGTTGCAGTTACCATATCTACAAGCTCCACCACCACTAGCAGAAGTGGTGTATCCATGGATGAGGGCACCAGGACACTCATATCGCTTGCCTTACTTGACTTTTATCATGTACTACCAAAATTGAAGAAATCAATGAAGAAAAATAATTTTTCTTACATCTTGTCTACTTTGGAAGATCTCACTAATTTTATTCCCATTGATAACTCTCCAAGTCATAATAATAACAATGTGAATAACTCCGATGATTTAGACATAGATTGCCCTTTTCTAAATCTTTAGGGTTCACCACTCGAGATAGATTTGGCATCATCCAACTTCGATGTTCCATTAGGAGAAATTGTAGGTATACCTGATGACCAGGTAGAACTTTCCATAAGCTCCTCATCACAAGAAATCATTGAAGTTAACCTCAGTAGTTATAAAGTTCTACCTCCTTTGGTAGCACTGCGAGACAAAGGCAAGCAGGTCATTGGTTCTAATGAGTAGATAGCCCCTCCACAAGATGCTCCACCCTTAGATATGCTTGTGGATGACCAAACTAAAGTTGATTACAATATCCTGACACAACTTAGAAAGTTGATAGCTAAGTTAAGCATTTATGACGCCCTTATCTTATCCAAAGAGATGAGGGAGTCACAAAGGATTCCTTGACTAGAAAATATGCTTAGCATAGTTGGCCGCTACTAATCCAGCTAGAGAGGAGTCCTATTTTTCAAAGGAAGTCTTAGGAGTCATGTTCTCAGATGAAGACTTACTAATGGGGACAAGCGGCTTTCAGGTGTGGATTCATGTGCTCTATAAAACACAACCGCCCCCTTTACATCACTGTGGATGTTGGCAAGTTTGGGCTATCCAGAGTATTGGTTGATCTAGGTGCATCAGTGAATATATGAGTCTAAGAACACTTGCCTACTTGAAGATTGACATTTCTAAACTCTAATCTGAGAAGATGATGTTGAAAGGATTCAATGATCAAAGCGAGAGGGCCTTTGGCTCCATAGTGTTTCCTTTGAAGATAGACGATTACAAGACAGAAGCCAAGTTTTATATAATAATTTTAATACATATTTAAATACTTTGCTAAAGAAACCGTGGATTCATGAGAACAACATGATCTCATTCTCTTTACATTAGTATATCAAGTTCATCAAGGATGGAATTGAATATTATGTCAAAGGAGATCTCAAACCATTTACCATACTTGAGGTTGGGATTTATGAAGACACAGCCTATTACCTCCCTAAAAATCAAAATATCTTCTCTCATGAACTTAATCAAATTGAAAAGAAAAAGAAAGAGAAAATAAAGAAAAAATAAAGAAAAGAAAAAAATATAAATGAAAAAAGAAAGAAAACGGAGCGAGAAGAAGACTGCTGACCTCACTTTGGAATGAGCTCTCAACTTCTCCATCTTAGACATAGGACTCCTCTTAGACATTAAGAGTTCCTTAGTCTTAAGACACTTCTAGTGATTAAGTGAACACTTAACCTAACCCTAAAGACTTAGAAGAGTTAGCCATATGAAGAGGTTATTCCTTAGGGGTGTTAGAAAAACTTGCCTACCCTATAGCTTGAACCAAATCCTTACTTCCTTCTTTCAAGTCAAACTTTAATTCAAATCAACCTCAAATTAAAATCAACTTCAAATTCAAATAAACTTCAAATTCAAATAAAATTTAAATTCAAATCAACTTCAAATTCAAATCAACTTCAAATCCAAAACCTTTCTAAGCCATTTTGATTTCATCTTATGGACTTAGCTCAAACCAATTCCATCAAATCTTAAACCAATTCCAACCCAATTGATTTTCTCAAACCTTAAATCAAATTCAAAATCTTTCATAAGCCCTTTTGATTTCATCTCGTGGACTTAGCTCAAATCCAAATCCAATCAAATCCAACCTAAACTCTTTCAAGATAAATCCTTGAACTCCTTCAAATTAAATTCAATTCACTTCAAATTCAAAAGATTTTCTTATAACCCATTTATATTCTCATTTATATTCACAAATATAAATGAAATATAAATTCAAATAATCAAACCAAATTCAAAACTCAAACCCAAATCCAACTCAAATTCAACCTATGCTCTTTCAAGTCAAATTCTTGAACTTAGCCAAATCAAACTCAAATCAATCCAAACCTTTGGATTTTCTCTTCAAACAATCATTTCTTCAATCACAAATCAAATATAAACATAAACTTCAATCATCAAGCCAAAACTAAATTCAAAACTCAAATCTAAATCAAACCCATGTTCATCCTTTGAACTTGAAATTATCAAATGATTCAAAACTCATTTGACTCCAAATCACTTGCAATTGGATTTATATTTCAATCATAAGTCCATATGTGAGTTTAACCAAATTTGAATCAAGCCTTGATCAAGTCAATTGACCTACTTAAGCTCCCTTGACCCAAAGTGACTTAAAGCACCTTTTTGAGCCAAATTCTAATCCTACCAAAATTGGATTGAACTAAGCCCATCTAAGCCTCACATTGTGAGCAACAATCATCATAGGATGATCAATCACTTAAATTGGCTCAAACTAATCAAACCTATCCTTTGACCAAGTCAACACATAACTTAAATGAAACTTAAACTAGCCAAAATCCACCATAGGCCAAATTGATTGAAACCGTTGATCTAAATCAATCCATCATCAATGATTGAACATGATCAAGCCATCAATTGAGCTAAACCTAGCCCAATTGGCCAGTTGACCCAAGTTGACCTAAAAAGTTAAAATGTGTCAAATCTTGATCTAAGTAAAATTGATTGTAACCAATGGGTCAAATTCATTCTAAATCACTTGCTAAATTTGATCGAAGCTTCAATTGGCCAACTAGATCCAACCTAGCCTAATTGACCTTGAACCCAACTTGACCTAAAAGGCCAAATCAACTTGAATTCAAACCAAACCAAAATTGATTGAAACCAAAGCTTGTAAAACATTTCAAATGATCAACCAAGCCTAAACCAATCATGAACTAACCTAATTAGGTCAAATGGGTCAAATTGGTCAACTTGACCCATTTGACCTAAGTGAACTCAAATGAATCAAAACCAAATTAAATTAAATTGAACCAAACCAATGATACCAAAATACTTCAAATGGTCATATGAACTCAACCCAACCCATAGTTTGACCCAATTTGACCAATTAGTCAACTTGACCCAAGTTGACCTATTTTGACCTAAATGGGTCATCCTGAGCCAAATCATATCAAATCAACTCCAAATTCATTGAAATTTGGCTCAACCTACTTTTGAAACATCTAAAATCTTCCCAAATCCAAATCAAGGCCAAATGAACATTTTACCCTTGGATCAAAGGGTAACCTATGGCCAAATTCACTTGGAATTTGGCCAATTCCTTCTCATGGCCACTTGGCATCCTCCTAATGGACCATTTGGACACCAAAGGAGGTGGTGCACATGACCCAATGGGTTTGGGTCAGCCATGACCCATCCCAAGGACAAACTGACCACTCTAATCAATATTCTCCACTTCGATCACCTCCCGCACTCATTGAACACATGTGCATCTCCACACCTCCAGTCCTCTACCAAAACTAAAGCACATGGCACTCCTAACAACCTAAACCACCCATTCAATCTCATCAATTGATCCAAAATGGAAGAATAAGCTTTGACCATCTGATCCAAGTAGGGGGAGATATACTCCCCATCATTTCCACTCAACCCACTTTTCCTTGCTTTCAATTGAGCTCATAGGATCAAAGGTAAGCTTCTCCAAGTTTCCTAAGCATTTTCCAAGCTCTCTCCAATTTCCCTCTCTTGGTTTTGCTTAAACTGAAAATAGGGGAGGTTTAAGCGAATTCCACTTCACTTAATACTCAACCAAATTCAATTCACTTAGCAAGCACCATCAAGGAGGCAAGTCGAGCTCAGCCAAAGCTTTTCCCAAGCATCCAAGCCACGGGAAGGGGAACTAGACCAAAGCTGCAAACCATTGAAGGGAGCCTTGGTCAATTGGAAGATCCACTTCATCTAAAAGCTTGAAACCTTCAACAGTGCTTCATCTCCACTAGACGAAGCTGCCTCCTCTGTTGGAAGCACCAGTGATAGCCTACGATGAGGAATGACTCAAAACTAAGCTTAAGTTAAAAATTGTTAGGTCTTTTGTGAAGGGAATTGTAATCCCATTAAAATTCAACCGTTAGATATTCTTCTTTATGCTTCTTGATGGTGTGGGCTGAATCTCAACCTAATCTGAGTTCAAGTAAGCTCAGATCAAGCCATAGAGGACGGACGATCTCCATCTCCCATAGGAAAAGGCAGGGATGAATCATGGGTCGTCCATCCTGCATGTTTTTGATGGATGACCCTGATTAAAATACGCTAGATCTATGATTTAATCCTTCATAATCGTGGGCTTAATCCTGACCATTCGATCCTTGATCGAATGACCCAGGGAAAAGCGCATAGCGCTGGCGACTGACGTGGCAGCTGGTTTGACAACTTAAATAACCAAACTCATGGCACCACGTGGAAAGTGTGCATCGTGTCAGTAGCCCACATGGCGTCGACGTGATTAGTTATATAATTAGGTTATTTAATTACCTATTAATCATAGAAACATCATAAAATCATAATTAATTGTAAAAAATAATCAGAAAAAATGCAAACTCAAGTTCATTTTAAGGATAATTCAGAGGGGAATCCAATAAAATTGTTTCTAATTGCTTTTAAAATTATTTCTAATAAAATTGTGTGTTTTGTGATAATAATTCACCTTAATTAATATTAAGATGCATTTCTTATTGAATAGGTTTATTTAGAGAAAATCTGAACTTAGGATTAATTAAAACACATAACAAAGCATTCAATAAAGAAAAATCATTAATGAATCTACCTAAGAAATTACTTAAGGTAGGAAAGAAAGAGAAGTTCTCTTCTCTTTTTCTCTCTTTATAACACTTAGTAGTTAAATGTGGGTTCATTCAAACCAAATAAAATCATCAAAATAAAATTAATAAATCAACTAAATCACTTAAATGAAACGATGCTCTAAGTTGAATCCTTCGCAGTTAGAAAATTCTAACCTAAAAGCCTAGCTTAGACACATGCCTTAAATGGCACACACATTAGGCTATGTCACCATTTTTAGCTCTATGTTAGGGCGATGCATGGTTTGATGCCTAGTTTTATTTTGTTATATAATGTTTTAGGCTAGATGTTAGGGTGTATGTGTGTAAACTGGATTATAGGATGATCTTAGTCTAATCATTGTCTTCTACAGGGGATTGTGCTTAAGGGCTATAATAAAAATATAAATGTTTTTGCTGTACAGGCTGCTTATACCGCTAATCATAATCCAAATTAGGATATGTGGACTTAGTTACCCACGTGTGGGGTGCTAAGTCTAATTTATTCCTATAACTTCTTGGGATTATGTGGTATGTTTATCTAATCTCTATTTTATAGGTTTTAGTTAGATTTATCTTTCCCTTTTAATGGAAATTTTTGTAATTAAGATTTGGAATGAATGTTATGGGGGGATTCAAGTGAACATTGGTCATAAGATCAAGTCTTATACACTATGTGAAGCCTTGGAGCAACCACATCCCAACCAATCAAAAAAAGGAAAGAAGGAAGAAAGAAAGAAATAAAGAAAGAAATGAAGAAAAGAAGAAAATAAGAAATGAAGAATAAAGACCCCCATAACATGAATTCTTTCTAAATTGTAATTATTCATTTATAATCTGGGTTGTATAAGGGTAGAGCTCGGCTACCTATATTTCTTTTCGGGTTTGTATGGTGGAGCCCGACCACATCGATCTTTTATTCTTTTACGCTAGCTTTATAAAATTGCTTGATGTTTGTTTAGCTTCTGCGTTAAGATATAATATTTTCTTAGTTTCTTCCTTACTTTAATGAATGGTTTGGATGCGATTAGGCTCTTAGAGAAAAATAAATTTTCTATCCAATTAATCAACTCAAAATTAAAAATTAATAACTCATAACCTCACATAAAGCCTAGGGCATAAATCAAGAAATAAAAGAATTTGCAACCCCTTAGGTGGATGTTGTATATCTCACATCATGCATAAAAATCATCTTGCTTCACTCTTGTTTATGGAGGGCTTTCACCTTTTCCAGAAAACATAGCTTGACCTTTAAGAGTCATGGTGGAAACACCCCTCATTCTTACTAATTTTGGCCCATAACTAATTTCTCATGCATTAGGCATACGAATCTCATAGCCTGTGTCAAATGAATTGTCCAAAAATAAAATAAAAACATAATAAATTTACATTAGATTTAAGTCATTAATCATGCCCTACATGATCTAGTCTCTTAGGGAGTGTGTTTAAGGACTTAGTCTCTTTCTAAACAATAACCTAGCTATCTTGCAAGCATAAGACTTGCCTACATGTATTTAAAATCATAGAAAGAGTTAGTTGGAGGCCACCCCTAGGCGGTTGTAAGTCCAACAGTCGGGTGGTTTATCCTCTCTTGTGGAGGTAAACCATATACCCATTTTTCATCTTATATTTAGGTTGTGCCTTGGCCCTCACCAAAGCTCCCTAGATTTAGGTTTTGAGGTGGTTGTTTCCCTTTGCAGGCTACAAGCATAAATCCTCACCTTTAAGGCATTTTTATGATCTTGTGTTGTGGAATTATAAACCTTAGATTTCTAATAAAAATTCAACTCAAACAATTAACTCTCTTCAAATTTCAAAAATATAAAGCTCAACCATAGGATAGTTTGAGATGCTTACTAGGCTTCCAAGTATCAAAAGCATCCCCTACTAATCTCCCTTTGGTTTCAATAATAACTCCCTCCTTTTGATCAATCTCACTTGATCTTTTAAAAATAACTAATTTATTGATAGTCCTATCTTGAAAATCTTTGGAGACAACGATCATTTACCTTAATTGAGAGTATTCTTAAGGATTCTCATTCCTTAAGATGTAATTAGCTATGGGGGCTTGCCTCCATAGGGAACTTAATGAACCCAATTTATAATAAACCCTATTATGCTTTTTCATGTAAAGTATGTGAAGAATCTCTGGTACATCCGAAGACCCATTGTCCTTAGGTGTTCTTATTAGGTGATTAGGTCCATTATAGGATGATGACTTCTGTCTCTCAAGATTGTACATCATTCCTCAATGTCATACCCAATCACCCTAATAAGAACATCTGTGGATCTACATGGTGTCCAACAAAGTGTATATTTTTGTTTTCAAATATTTTTTTAAAGATAGATAAAGATAAAAAAAATATTTCTCCACAAAGACATTAGTGAGAAAATAGAGCCAAAGATTATATTCCACTCACAATTCATTACTCTGTTTGAGCAAATGAGTAGGATGACCCAACCTCCAACAAGATGAGGAAAAGCTAAGTCTAGTGGGAGCCCTAGGGATGGAAGACCCCCATAACTACCACCTACTAGGAGGTTCGTCGCAGCATCCAAAAGTAGACCTTCCATCTACATAGACTTAGAATCTACTTTAAAGGATAAACCTTATGTAGTGAGCACACTGGCTAGCTCCTTATGTTAGCAGATCCCGTTGGAGGTGACACTAGAGCTCGATAGTGATGAAAATTGGGTCCCCAAGCAAAGCATGAAGGTATCTGAATCCCTTTTATGTGAAACTATTGGATAGTATATGGTTGCCTTAGCTCTAACCCCACTTTCATCATAAAAACTTTAGGGTTTGGTAGTTAAGGAGCTCCCAAAATATATGTGAATTCTAAAACCCAAAGGTTTTACCCATGAGTAACATCTTCAAGTTGAAGTTGATGTATAGCATGAGGATGAATCATTCAAAGAATTAATTAAATTACCATTTGATTGGTACTCGCCTTGTGTTCTTAATTTAGTAAAGAAATATTTAATTCCACATGCTTGGTCTAAACATAGGTTAGAGTATTTTGATGGATTATGGGATAATAAGTGCAAGAATTCTTAGTCAAGTCCCGAACTAGGCTTTGGTATAGAAGGCCTAATGGACGATGATGATTATTGCCCGATCATTACAAATCATCTGGAATCTGATAGGTTCTTCTCAAACCACATCAACTTATATGAGGAGGTGTGTTTAAAACTTTGGATGACCTAGATAAACTCCAAGTTAAAGATGCACTCCCATAATTAAAAGATGAAATTAATTCAACCATCGACAAACTTATAGAAATCAATTTATGGACTGAAGATAATCTGCTCCCAACATATGCCAGGTCCTTATTGAGTGAATTTAAAACCAATGATTAGTTAGGCTACTCCCTGAGTTAAGGATTTCTTTGCATGGAGTTTTGAAGAAATGCCCAGATTAGCTCTTAAAATAGCAGTTCATAAACTAGCGATACAACCCGATGCTAACCCCATCAAGAAAGCTCCTAGACGTATATGATTGGACATTGAAAAATAGGCCATTTTTAAAGTCAAGAAATTGATTGATGTTGGTTTCATCATGGAGGAAAAAATACCTCACCTAGTTGGCTAGCATCATTCTAGTTAAGAAGAAAAAGGGAAAACTTCATATATGCGTCGACTTTACGGATCTCTGGTGAAAAATTTTCATTTTTTTTAAAAATAGTATACTTCCATCTTCACTCTATGTGGGATAAAATGATGATATAAATAGACTTTCTCTTTTTTATACATTTTGACACCATGTAGATCCACATATATTCTTATTAAGGTGATCGGGTATGACATTGAGGAGAAGTGTACAATCTCGAAAGATAGAAGTCGCTACCCTACAATGGATCTAATCACTTGAATAAAGACTCCTAAGGAAAATGGGTCTACATGAGATTCTTACCCTACTTTACATGAAAAAGTAAAGCTAGATTTATTTTAAACTAGATTCGTTAAGTTCCTTACAGGGGAAAGCCCCCATAGTTAATTACATCCTAAGGAAGGGGATTGCTTAGGAATACTCTTGATTAAGGTAAATGATCATTATCTCCAAAGATTTCATTAGGTAAGACTATCAATCGATCAGTTTATTTTAGAAGATCAAATGTGATTGATCAAAGAGAGAGATTTATTATCTAAGAAAAATGAAGATAAGTAGGAGATGCTCAGGAAGCTAGGAAACTTAGCCAGCATTTCAAACTATCCTTTGGTTGGGCTTTACATTTTTTAAATTGATTTTATTTGTTTGAGTTGAATTTTTCATTAGAAATATTGGGCTTATGATTCTACAACACAAGATTATGAAAATTCCTAAGAGGTGAGAATTTATACTTATGACCCATAAAGGGGAGAATCAACCTTAGAACCTAAATCTAGGTAGCTTTGGCAAGGGCTAAAAGCATAACCTAAATCTAAGGCAAAAATGGGTATTTGGTTTGCCTCCATAAGAGAGGACAAACCACTCGACTATTGGACTTACAATCAGGGGTGGCTGCCAGCTAACTCCTATAATTTTAAATTCATGTAGGCAAGTCTTATGCTTTATGCAAGATAGCTAGGCTGTTATTTTTTTAGAAAGAGACTAAGTCCTTAAAATCATCCCTAAGTGACTAGATCATGTAAGGACATGAAAATGGCCTAAATCTAATGCAATTCATATTATATTTTATTTTCAATTTTGGATAATCATTTTTGACTCACGCTTATAGGATTCATATTCTTAATGAATTAGAAGTAAGATTATTGGCTAAAATCAGCGAGAAGGGGGAGGTGTGTTTCTACCATGGCTCTCACAGGTCAAGCCAAGTTTCTCTAGAAAAGGTGGAAGCCCTCCATTCAAGAGTGAAACAAGATGCTTTTTTGCATTATATTATAAAAGAAATACTCATCTAGCTAAGGGGTTGCTAATTCTTTTATCTTGATTTTTAACTTAAGCTTTAAATGAGGTTATGAGTTCTTTATTTTTGATTTTGAGTTAACTAATTTGGTAAAAGATTTACTTTTCTCTAAGAGCCTAATCGCCATTCAGGCCATACATCAAGCAAGGAAGAAACTAAGAAAATATGTCATCTTAATGCACAAGCTAAACAAAATATCACACATTTTATAAAGCTAACACAAAAGAATAAAAGACCATTTGTGGTGGAACAACTCAAAAATAAATTGGGTAGCCGAGCTCTACCCTTATACAACCCAGATTACAAATGAATTAATTTACAATCAAGTAAGTAAATTCATGTTATGGGGGTCTTCATTCCCCTTTTCTTGATTCTTCTTTCTTCTTTCTTTTCTTCTTTCTTCTTTGGTTCCTTCTTTTGGACGACTGGAAGGTGAATGCTCCAAAGGCTTCACATGGTACATAAGACATGGCCTTATCAATAATGCTCATATTGGACTTAACATCCCACACATGGGTGACTAAGTCCAAATATTGGATTATGCTTAGTGTAAGATAAAAACATTTATATTTTTATTTATTACATCACCCCTTAAGCATAATCATGTGAAGATAATGGTTTAAGATAAGATCATTCATTTATGCATATTCACCCTAACATCCAAACCAAAATATTACAACACAAAATAAAAGCAAACATCAAACCATGCACGCTAACCTAAAAGTGGTGACTTAGTCTAATGTGTGCTTTAGAGGTTTGTGGTATGCTTAGCTATGGCTTTAAGTTACAGTTTTTTAAGTGTGAAGAATTTTCAACTTAGAGGAGGGTTTCATTTAAGTTGTTTAGTTATTTTGGGTTGATTTTATTTTGTTTTTTGATTAAGTTCAAATGAATCCTACAATTAATTACTAAGTTGTAAAGAGAGAGAAAGAGAAGAAAACTTCTCTTTCCTTCCATACCTTAAGTAATTTCTAAAGTAGATTCATGTTTTAGATTTGTTTAGTGAATATTTTATTATGTCTTTTAATTAATCCAAAGTTTAGATGAACTCTAAACAAACCTACTCAAAAAAAGGCATTTTAAGATTAAGTAAAGTGAATTAATATCACAAAACACACATCACTTGATTTCTTTCCCAACATGTATAACATGCACATGGATGAATCCTTAGAAAATCTATACATACAAATGGAAATGTTTAGCATACTTATGATGAATGCTAATTGAGTTACTTATGAAAATTTGAATGCTTTATGATGCATGATATTCAGTAAGTAGAAAAGAGGTTTTCTTATCCATTTTTCACATGCACACATGAATGCATGAAAGGCATAAGTAAGTACAGTGTCATTGTTAGCACTAGGGGTGTAAGGTACAAGACTTACTTAGGGCTACTTAAAGCCTCACAACCCTGGGGTTGTCCAGACTAATATACCACTTTCCTTAAATACAAGCATATGTATAAAAGAAATGAATGGAAAAGAAAGGAAGCAAAAGTTTGTATTTGTACTTTGGATTATGTATTTATATGTAAATATAAGGATCCTTCTTAGGTTATAACATGGGAGATAAGAGATTTTAAGAAAGTGTTACATTCCTTTAAAAGAATTATACACTTTGCAAATCTTATCCAAGTCCATGTTAAGAGGAAAGAAAGGAAGCAAACATAAGACACATTTTTATATTCACATGCAAACTTTATGAATAAACTATAAGTAACACGCTTTCAATTTTGGTAATTGATTGATATATTTTGAAAATAATTTAGATTTAATAGTAATAATAGCCATTCATATTTTTTACTTTCGCCAAAATATGCAATTTGACATAAAGAAATATTTCATTTTTTTTAATTTGATTTTTGAAAAGCATGAATGCATGAAATTCATATGACATACACATTTGGCATGCTAGAAAAGAAATCAAGTGATGAAAGCAATGTAAATTCATCCACCCTAATTAATTCCTAAAGACAACCTTATGAAATAAGAAAGCTTAAAGCAAATCAAGTTATTTTTAAAGAAGGTTTGATTTTGTTTGAGTTTGATTTAATTTAAAAGATGTGAGGTGAGTTTGCTAGTCCTAACCCTTTCCCACATTTTAAATTCAATTTTTAGATGATTAGATCCATTTTTATGTTCTGATTAGGTTAACGTGTATATTAAGTGTCTTAATTACCCCTTTCCTATACCACCTTAGCATACTTAATCAAATAATGATGAGACAATGAGATGACATAAAACCATACAAGGAATTTAAATCAACAATGCACCTAGTAAAAAAAAGGGACTAATGCATTTGGCTCATGATTAATGATTAATTAAGCTAAGGGGTTTAATTTTAAGTAATTTCATAACACCTCTCATACATGTGAGTTGAGTTTTGATTTCTTTAATTGTACTTAGACTCTTGAACACCTAAGCATCTACCCAAGATAGATTAATTGAGTTCTGGAAAGTTTTAGAATTTTATGAATTAAGGGGGTAATTAGTAAATTAACCCTTAATTAAGGATGAAAGAAAAGGGGTTGGGAATATCTTAAGGAAAGTATCCCAAAATTATTTCATAAATCTCATATTCACTTAATCAAAACTTAATTGAATCAATCAGAGAGTTAAACCACTAATTATACCCTTAATTAAGCTTAATTACATTAAGGGAGTGATTAAGGAATGAACTAGAAATTCCTCTAATTAAGCTACCAATAAAACTCAAGAAAATTAGGTGAGGCAGGGGTCATCCCAATCATACACAAGAAGTTTGGAATTAATCAGTGGAGTAACTAGGGGGTAATTAGCAAAATAACATTCCCAATAAAACCCAAATTCAGAGAAAAGAATTATTCAAAATTAATTAAAATCAATTTTAGAATATTTTATGTTTAATTATCTTTATAGTGCAATTTATTTCATATTTTTCTAGGCTTAGATATAAATTTAGGAAGGTTTGGTGATTAATTAGGAGATTTAATAACCTAATTAAATAGTTAATCCTATCAGTGCCACGTGGGTTGCTGACGCGGCATGCGCTATCCACGTGATGCAATGGGGTTGTATAATAAAGTAGTCATACCGTAGCACAACATCAACGGCGCTACGCACTTTCTCCTTACCCGTTCGATCAAGGATTGGATGGCTGAGGTTAAAGCTGTGGATCAAATGGGTTAAAATATGGATTTAATCATGGTTGTCCATCCAAAACATGCAGATGGACAGCTAGAGATTCATCTTTATTCTTCCTTGTGAGAGATGGCTATCGTACACATTCTAGGGGGAGATCCGAGCTCGATTGGGCTCAAATTAGGCTAAAATTTAGCCCACACCATTATCATGCAATGGAGATCACATGCAATGACTAATTTATCATGCAATGAAAATTCCTTTCAGAAAGGACCACATCACACCTAATCTAAGCTCGGTTTAATGTCTAACCTCACCGAAGCTCGATACCTTTGGAGAAGCTTCATCTAGTAGAGATGAAGCTTTGCTTAGAGTTTATGGTCTTGAGATTGGGTGGATGATTCTAGAGACCAACTCCCCTTTGCCTTGAGCTCAATCTTGATAAAATATTTATGTTTGTTTTTTATTTTGTGCATTTGTTAAAGGGAATAGGACACCTCTGGGGGACTCTTACACCTACCCTAAACATGTTGGGGATTTTGATGAAATGGTGCCATGAATGGCAACTAGGAATTCCCACTAAGAAAAAATGTTGCTCAGGTTCTCTTAGTTGTGCTAATCGAAATAGGATGCCTCTTGGGTGCTCTCACACCTATTCTAATAGCACCTGGAGATTGTGTTTATGTCGTGAAAGAGTGATAGGATGCTGCTGGAGGACTCTTACACCTACCTTTAACACGTCACGGTGGATGCGCAAGACAAGCAAACAATGCTTCACAAGAAGAGAAGATTTAATGAAATGGAATCAGATTTTTGTTCTTTTTATTAATAATTATTTTCAAACATGATTTATTTCATGGGTAATATTTCTTTAGATAGAGCCTATTAATTAGAAGCACGGGTGTTCCCCTTTACAATCGATGAGCTGATATGATCCTCCTTGGTAGGCCTTCTCTATAGCATAGGGGTCTTCCAAAGTGGGTTCAAACTTGCCTCCTATCTTTTGATGGGCAACAATTGGTCTCCTTAGGATTAGCACAAGCTCTCCTACTTGAAAATACCTAGGGTGAACCAACTTGTTGTGAGCTTGAATCATTTTGGCCTTATACAACTGAGGTTTTGGCACGCCCGTAGGCCACTCTCCTTCAAACCATCAAGCTCTTCTAACCGCAACTTTGCATTATGCTCTGTAGTGAACTTGCTATCTAATGCTTTTCTTAGTGATGGGAGTTGAACTTCTAAAGGTAGAATGGCTTCAGATCCATACACTAAAGAAAATGGAGTAGACTGAGTTGGAGTTCGGTATGTAGTATGGTAGGCCCACAAGGCTTCAACCAATTGCTCATGCCATTATCGTTTGTTGTCATCAAGTGTCTTCTTCATAATCTGGATAAGAGTTTTCTTGAATGCTTCTGCTAAGCCATTTGTTCTGGGGTAGTAGATGGTAGAGTATCTCTAATCTATATTGTGTCTTTTAATAAAGTTGTTGATCTTTGTGCTTTTGAATGCACATTATTTAATTTGAGGCACCTCAACCTATAATATGGTTTCCAAAAAATTGAACCACATGTCGAGATGTGACCTCTATGGGATTTCGCCACTTGAAAAGTAGTGGCAACTAGAATGAAACAGTGACCCTTAGAAGAAGGAGGATCAAATCGACCCATAATGTTAGTACCCCAATATTCAAATGGCCATGAAGCCAAGGTAGGGTGTAAAATATTGGGTGGTTGGTGGAGGACCACAGCATGCACTTGACACTGATGACATCTCCTAGCCACATCCATGCAGTATGTAATCATCGAAGGCCAGTAATATCCTAGTCTCTTGATCTTCATCTTCATCTTTAGATCGAATTGATTCGCATAGACTTAAATGTACCTCAGTTATAATGCCACAAGCTTCATGTTTTCTAAATAGCATAACCACATTTGGTCAAAGGATTAGCATTGGCCATCATGAGAGAAGGGTTTGTGACTTTTCTTGTGGTAGTTTTCCAGGGTTCAAATAGTCTATGAATGGTTTCCTCTAATTCAGCTCCTTGTCCATTTTGGCAACGGCAACCTACCCTTCAAGAGATAGTCTCTCAATGAGTTCAACGTCAATAAGGGATAGGACATATCTATTTTGGACCCTTATTAGAATGGACTCATCTTCCGGACATGCCAATTCCTTGGCAAGTTTGGCCAAAGCATCTACCACTACATTTTCTGCTCGGGGAACCTTGTAGATGGTAACTTTGAGAATTTGGGCCAACAACTTCATGGTTTACTCGTGTTAATCATGAAGTTTGGGCTTGAGAACCTTATAGGACCCAACAATCTGATTGATGACCAGCTGAGAATCCCCAAAGATGTTGATGCTCTTTACACTGATTGTGATGGCTAACTCCAGATTCGCAATCAAAGCCTCATACTCGACTTCATTTCTGGTGCAAGGGTTGGTAATATAGTATGAGAATCTCATGAAATTATGGTATGGAGTTAGGAGAACTATTCCTACCTCTACCTTTCCTGAAAGAGTAGATCATGGTGCTTCCCCTTTATAAAAGGAACCTGCACCATCAATATATATCTCCCATGGTTGTCGACCTCCCCTAAGTTCATGATTTGTTCATCAGGGAGATCGTCACTAAGCGGAGAATCAACACGAAGTGGGTGTGTTGCTAAGAAATTTGCTAGTGCTTATCCTTTTATCGCAAGAAGGGGTATAAATGTGATATCAAACTATGAGAGGATCATGGACCATCATGCCAACCGTCTGGATAGCATTGGTCGTGTCATGAGATACTGTAGTGGATTGGTTCTGGAGATCAAGTTCACCTTATGAGAAATCATATAATGTTGTAGCTTTTGGGAAGCAAAGATCAAAGCTAGGCAATATTTCTTAATAGGTGGGTAGTTTACTTCAATAGGAATTAGATGATGGCTGAGGTAGTAAAGAGCGCTCTCCTTCCCTTCATCATTGGCTTGGGCCAGCAAAGTGTCGAGAGAGTCATCCAATGTAGTAGTGTAGAGGATGAGTGGCTGGATAGGGCGCTAGAAGCGCCTTCACCAACACCGCTTGATGTCTTCAAAGGTGTGATGGCACTTATCATCCCACTTGAACTTGGCATCCTTTTTGACAAGTGCTGAAAATGGCTTGCATCTCCTCGATAGCTTGGACATAAAGCATCTCAGATATGCTAACTGTCCTTGGAATGATCTGTGTTGAGTTAAGCTTTTAGGAGGTGGCATTTCTAAAATAGCTTTGATCTTTCCAGGATCTATCTCTATTCCTCGATGTCGGACAATAAACCCAAGAAATTTCCCTGAAGCTACTCCGAATGCACACTTCAAGGGATTCATTTTGAGGTTATATAGTCTTAACTATTCAAAAACTACTCTCATGTAAAAGAGATGGTCTTGTTTTTCTCTGCTTTTGACTACGAGATCATCAACTTATCACTCAACCTGATGATGGATGAGTTCATTAAAGATCTGAGTCATGTCCAGTTGGTATGTAGCACCAGAATTTTTAAGGTCGAAAGGCATGACCTTATAACAAAAGATTCCGATCGGGGTTTGAAAAGTGGTGTTTCTTTTATCTTCAGAAGACATCTTGATTTGGTTGTAGCCAGATGACCCATCCATGAAAGAGAACACTACATGAGATGAGGTGATGTCCACCATTAATTCTAGTATAGGAAGAGAAAACTCATCCTTAGGACATGCATTGTTTAAGTCCCTGAAATCGACGCAAATGTGAATTTGGTCATTCTTCTTCTTAACTGGTATAACATTGGCTAACTAGGTAGGGTATTTATCTTTCCTGATAAAACCAGCATCGATCAGTTTCTTGACTTCAGAAATGACCTATTGTTTGATTTCTAATCACATGCGTCTAGGAGCTTGCTTGATAAGGGCAGCGTTAGGATCTATTGCTAGTTTATGGACTGCTAAGTTAAGAGATAATCCAGGAATTTCTTCATAACTTCATGTGAAATAGTCTTTAAACTCGTCAACTAACTCATTAGTTTCTTCATTCAAGAACAAACCATATACATCCAAGCGGAATTTTCTATCCCGAGGTTGATTTCTTTAAGCTTGATTATTTTCAAATGTTGGAGATGCCTCCTTGATCTAAAGATCATCTGGATCATCTATGATTTCTAAACACACATTCTCATAAGAGTTGGTGTTGTGTGAAAAGAACCTATCAAACTCCAAATGATTGGTAACAACTAAGCAGTAATTGTCGTCATCGACTGGACCCACTATATCGAATCCTAGCTCTTCTCTTGATTGTGCTTCCCTGTTTGTATTATTCCACAGCTTCTCGAAATACTCTAACCAGTGTCAGAACCATGTATGAGGAACTAAACCTTTTTGTATAAGATTATGAACACAAGGTGAGTAAAAGTCAAACTATAATTCCATTGATTCTTTAAATGAATCCTCCTCAAGTTCTACATCAACTTCATTATTTGAGGATGATGATCCCAAAAAGAATCTCTTCGGTTTCATATCTTTGGAAGACTTAGGGGTTTCCTTAACTACTAAACATTCATCTTTTTGAGATGAAAGTGAGGTTAGAGCTAAGGTTCCCAGCTGCTGCTTAATAGTCTCACATAAACCTAATTTGAATACTTTTCTTTGTCTGGAGGCCTGGTCTTCGTCATTGTCTAGATCTAAAGTCACCTCCAATGAAACTCACTGAGAGAGGTTGGCTGGTATGTTAATCACCTTAGACTCATCCTCCGAGCTGGATTCCAAATCTATGTGAATAGTAGGGGTACTCCTATAAACTGGAATAGAACCCCTAATCATGATGGCCAACCAAGGGGTCTTCTACCTCTGGAACTACCTCTATTTCTGCCTCTGTCTCTGCCTGGTGGAGGTTGAGTCATCCTACCCACATGTCTATATGATGAAATGGATTATGGGTAGAATGTGATATGCGGCTCTATTTCTTCATCAATTCCCCTTTCTTGTTCACTTGGATTTTCATTTTTCATTTCTTTTTCTTTAGCTCTTTCTTTTTCTTCATTTTCTTTTTTATCTTAAATTTAAATTTTGTCCATGTTCATGAGAAAGGGTGTTTTGAGGAAGATAGTAGGTCGCATCCTCAAAATCTCAACCTCTCTAACTGAAAATGGTTTTTCATCACCTTTGACATAGTATTCAATCCCATCCTTTCTGAACTTGATGCACTGATGGAGGGAGGATGGAATCATCTTGTTCTGATGTATCCAAGACCTACTGAGTAAAGTAGTGAATGAAGTATTCGAATCAATGATGTAAAACTTTACTTCAGTCTTCCAGTCATCTATCTCCAAGGGTAACACTATGGAACCTAAAGCTTACTCACCTTATTCATTGAATCCTCTCAACATCATTCAATCTCCTCAAAGTGTGGAGATGTCAATCCTCAAATAGGAAAGAGTCTTTAGACTCATAATATTCAACAATGCACCTGGAATGATGAGAACTCTGGTCAGTCTGAATCTACCCATGTCAATTGTAATGTAGAGGGGACGGTTGTGCTCCATGTCCCCTAGAAGAAGGTCTTCATCTATGAACGTGATCCCTTGGGCTTCTTTTGTGTAATGTGCCTCCTCACCAATAGCGGTCAACTGAACTAAGCATATCTCAAGATTAAGGAGAGCCTTGATTAATGACTCCCACATCTCTTTGGATAAGACAAGGGCATCATATGTTTATCTTAGATGGCAACTTTCTTAGATGAGAGAGGGCAATGTAGTCCTCTTTGGGCTAATCCTCCACAAGCATATCTAGGGGTGGAGCATTTTGTTGAGGGGCTTCTCGATCCTCTGTATCAATGACTTGTTTCCCTCTATCTTGAGGTGCTGCCCTAGGAGGTAGAACATTTCCACTGAGGTTGACTTGATCTCTTGTAGGTAATGGAATTCTACCGCATCGCTCACCTACGCCTTCTCCTATGGGACCCTCATAATCAGATGATTCCAAGTCTATCTCAAGAGGTGAACCCATAGTGTTCAGAGTAGGAAAGTCTGACTCTGAATCAAAAAGAGGAAGATCAAAATTATTATAGTTATTTTGACTTGAAGAGTTATCATTAGGAATAGAAGTAGACAACCCATCAGAAGTAACACAGATGTAATTCAAGCTAGCTTTATTCTTCAATTTCTTGGATTTGATAGAGGTACAAAGAAGTCAAAGTAAGAGGGTAAGGGATTTGATGCCCTTATCCACCAATACAAGAGTTAATAGAGAAGAGTTATAACTAGGAGAACTCCCATGTGGTAGCTAAATGGTAGAAAGTGCATGTCGCTGGTTGCACTACTAGGCTATCCTGCATGGCTTCTACCGCCGCTAAGCCCCTTCCTTAAGTTGGCAACTTGAAAACCTTCCTTGATGTTGGTGGTTTGAGTTAGCTCAACCACCTACAAGGAAAGATTCTTGATCTTCTGAATGATATTTTTAGAGGTTTTGGATAAGGAGATATCCCAACCTTCTTTGATTTTAGAAAGATCACATGTATCCCCAAGGATTATCATAATGGAACTGGATGGCTGTTCCACAAGGTACTTCTTCAAGATATTTATAACACCGATCTTGAATCTATGTTCAAGCCATTTCTTGAAGGTGAAGCAATCTTCCAAAACATGACCTAGCATACGGTGATAGGGGCAAAAGTTAGGATGGCTTTTACCCACTTCCTCCGCCTCCTAGTTCTGTAGTAAAATAGGCTTCTTTAAGAGATTCTTAAAGATCTTCCCCCCTCTTAAATGAATAAGGCTGTAAGTTTATCTAAAAATTAGGTGGACAATTTACCTGACATTCAAGGATGTATGAGGTTGCAGGCCATGGAGGTTATTATTATGACTGGTAGGGCTGTCTCGGTGGTGGTAGAGGAGGTGGAAGTAAGGCTACTGAGGTCGTGGTCTTTCAGACTGATCTTTAGCTGGTTGCTTCCCCTTATCTACTGTCATCACTATTCCTGACCTCTTCTCATATACCTTCTGCCGCTTTGACTTGAGAAACTAGTCTTGAAAAGGCAACTGTTTGGCCTCTCCTTATAGACTAGCAGCCTTGTTGATTAGCTTCTCAAAAGTTTTGATAGTGAAGCCCTTAAGCATGAAGGTGACCGAGCCATGGCATGTTGTTCAAACAGTTGCGGGTTGCATTTCATACTCAGGTTATGCCATCTGAGAATGTAGTCAACAAGGGACTCACCTAGGAGTTGTTGTGCAACAACGAGATCACCCACAGTGACCCTTTGCTGAGCTTCAGCAAACCTCTTGATTAAGAGTTGCTCTAACTTAGAAAATGTCTTCACGGAATTGTTATGAAGTTTAGCGTACCAGTCAAAAGCTATCCCTATTAAGCTACTGACAAAGAGGCAGAAAAGCAAAGCATCGTTGCCACCGGCATTGCAATAACTAGCTCTGAAATGGGCGATGTGTTGCCTCGGGTTTCCACTGCCATCAAAACTCTTGAAGGAAGGTGGCACAAAACCCTTAGAATATTAGATTGCATCAAACTCCTCTGGGTAGGTTCTACCATTTAAAATTGATGATCCTCCTCGGGCTTGAGCCAATGCTTCCTTCACCTGCTGCTCAACCATGGACTTTATATCCTTTTCTTGTATGGAGGTACTTTACACTACCTTCCTATACATACTAATGCTGCCTTGCTCGATGGGAGGTAAGGCCTTGGCCGGGTCCAAGACATGCACTAACTCGACTAGTCGCCATGGTAGATGAGCTTGCTTATTTCTAAGTACTAAGACTGCTGCTAACAAGTCCTCAAGCTGCCTCGCCATCCTATCTATCTTTTCATCCTTCTATTTAATTTGTGCTAGGATGTTTTGGTGCAATCGGGCTATGTCTTCCTGCTCATCCTCATCACCTTCCATTGCCTACCGCTCTTTGGGAAGGGATCCTCTTGTATCTACCATGCGAACCCCTACTGAGTCTCCCAACAAATCATCTTTGATGGGATCAAAGTTAACCTTCTCCTCCTCAGAACAATCATACCCCAGAATTTCTTTCTTTTCCATAAGATAATGTGCCACTATGTCCTCTAAAGAATGATCAATCAAAGACAAATATCTTTGGCAGATCACTCACAAGAGGCACCTCCCTTGCTGTTGGAGAATCAATCTTATAAGGACTATACTTGCTAGATGAAATAAACTCCTGACTGTCACTGACTCTGAAAGGGATGACATTCCTAGGAGGTTATATGATCATGGGTGCAATTGGGCTATCATTTCCTCCCACTGCAACTGCTGCAACCATCTCTATGTCCTATTGAACTGGTGGTGTTGGTGAAGGGATGACCACTATGCTTCAGAGTTGACATTCCTTCCACACCACAACTGAGGTAGAAGGTCAAGCAAGAGAGCTCGGTCTCGCCACAATAGGAAATGTGGATGGAATGGGATCCCTTGGCCATAGCCAGATCACCAATGGGATCCTTTTCTCCCTGGATGTGGCCTTCATGGCCTTCAGCGAAACTGGAGATGCTGCAACATGAATGGATGACAGTGGATGAGGGGTAGAATGATGTGGTGGAGACACCACCAACTCTCTCGGAATAGGGACCCTCCTTTTATGATGGGTCATCCCTGTAAGTAAAATGTTGTCTATATGATCGACGTGGGTAGCACATCAATCGTGAAAAAGTGCGAGGTCGACTACCACCAAACCTCTCCCTCACTAAGGATATGAAGAAGGGCTTCCTGACCTCTCGCCAGATGTTTCCCCATGCTACGGGGGATAGAGAAGTCAAATTGAGCCCGACTTAATGTTTGTAGCCGCCAACCTAGCTGAGAACCAATGGAACCGGCATAAGACCTCCCACTAACTGGGTGGTTTGAACTGGAGTGGAGGTGAAGGATCCTCTAGCATCCTCTATCGCACCCAGAGAGGATGAAATGGGTTCGCTATAACCAGTGGAGAAATCTGAGTGGGAAACTCCTCCACAACTAACTGTGTAGCAGCCTCCATCTCCCTGGTGATGCGTGTATGGTACCACTTAATCATGCAATTTTTGTTCCTCCTCGGAGTCCTGATAGGGTGAGTGGAGTAAGAACTAAACCCAACCTCAAAAGCTGGGGAGACAATCTCTGGGATCAAAGGATCCTTACCCTTTGAGGGTGCTAATGAGTGCTAGCACAAAGGTAGACGGAAATGACCTGGGCTACGATGCGGTAGACACATGCAGAACCACCGCTTCTTTAATGATGGAATATCAAAGTCTGATGGCAAGTCAATTTGAATGACCGCTACGCCACTGCCATCATGCTAACAGTGAGGGAGTGCCTCACAGTAATCCTCACCAAACCTCATCCAAAATGAATGAGGTGAGCATAATCAACACGGGGGAGATTGGCCTGATCCAGGGCCAAGTCCATGTCATTGGGGAAAGTAAACATACTTGGAAGCCAACAATCAACATAACTAAAATCAACTAAAGTTGCAACTGATGACAATGAGAGTCTACAATGTTGAAAACAAACTTGGATCAGATTTTTATTTTATTGATTTATGAATTTGAATTTAAAATTTGAACCCACATCCAACATCTTGGAAGTGTTAAGTGGGGTTCAAATGGATTTAGAGAAGATTTAGAGATTTGATTGGAAAGAGGAATTTTTGAATATAAATCAACTTTCAACAAATTTTGGTATGTTGAAAATGGGTTCAAATACTTTTAGAAAGATGCTTCCATAGGTTCATGTTTGAAATTATATTTTGATTTTAGGACCCTTTCTTTCAACAAATTTTAGTATGTTAAAGTAAGGGTCAATTGATTTTTGTTTTGGATTTGTGATTTTTTAAATTTATCAACTTAGCAAATTTGGGTATGCTAAGTGAGGTATTTGAAAATAATTGTTTCTTTTTTCTTTTCTTTGCTTTGTCTTGTGAATCTTTAGTGAATTTGAAAATTGAAATTCCCATTTAGCAAATTTGGGTATGCTAAATTAAGAACCCAAGTATTTTTTTTTTATATTTTTTGAAAATAGGATCCTTAGCAAATTTGAGTATGTTAAGAAAATCCTAATGATTTTCATTTGGTTTTGATTTATTTTTGAAAACTAGGATCCTTAGCAAATTTAAGTATGCTAAGGGAATCTTAATGTGTTTCTTTTTTGTTTTGATTTGTCTTTTATTGAAAGTGGAGAGTTCACATGGTATGCTAAAAAATGAAGTTCCACTTAATTTTGTAAAATGGAAATTTCACTTAGCAAATTTGAGTATGCTAAATGAAATTACAAAATATGTGTTTAAAATTTTTGTGTTTTGATTTTCTTTTAAAATGGAGACTTCACTTTAGAAAATTTGGTATGCTAAAGAGTGAAGTTCAAAAAGTGTTTTTGGAAATTTTGTGAAATGGAAATTTCGCTTAGCAAATTTGAGTAAGCTAAATGAAATTCGGAAAAAAAAGTGTGTTTCAAATTTTTGTTTTTGGATTTTGAAAAGGGGAAACTTCACTTTAGCAAATGGGGTATGCTAAATTGAAGTCCCAAATATGTTTTGAAAATTTTTTGTGGAAGGGAGATTTCATTTAGCAAATTTGAGTAGGCTAAATGAAACTCCAAAAAGTATGTTTCAATATTTGTTTATAGAAAAGGGCGACTTCATTTTAGCAAATGTGATGTGCTAGAATGAAGTTCCAAATATGTTTTTTGAAAAAATTTATTTTTGTTGATTTTTAAAAAGAGATTTCCATTTAACACATTTGGGTATGTAAGATCAAAATCAATTATGTTTCATTTTCCAAGGATGTATATTTTGTGTGTGATTATTGCTTTTTTGAAAGAGAAAATCCCAACCTAATCATATGTGGAATATGTTAAGTGGGATTTCAAAATAATGTCATTTTATTTTGGAATGAACTTTTCATTCAATAGATTTGGGAATATTGAATGGAAATGTTCATATGTGCTTTTGGAAAATTTATTTTTGATTTTGTTTGAAAATGAAACATCCATTCAATAAATGTGAGTATATTGAATGGAGAGATTCATATGTGCTTTTTTGGAAAATTTATTTTGATTTTGTTTGAAAATGAAAATCCATACCATAAATGTAGGTATATTGAATGGAGAGATTCATATGTACTTTTTGGAAAATTTATTTTGATTTTGCTTGAAAAAGTGAAAATTCCAACTTAACACATGTGGAATATGTTGAATGGATAAACTTATCTTCAAAATTTGTGCTTATGGAAACATAATTGTTAAAATTTTACTTTTGAAAATGAGATCTTCACCAAAATGAATTGAGTGAAGAAGCCCATTTGTGCTTTTTTTTTAAAAAAAATGTGATTGTTGGAATTTTTTTTTTTTTTTTTGAAAATGAAGTCTTCACCCAAAATGAATTGAATGAAGGAGCTCATTTGTACTTTTAACAAAGGTAATTTTTGGAATTTTATTTTTGTAAAGATGATCCTACATATAACAATCACGAAGATTGTTAGATGAAGGAGATTTAGGAAAATTTGTGTGCACAAATATTTTATTATGTGCATTTTAGAAAGAGTGCTTTTTGAAAAGCAAGATTTTTTTTTTGAAAGATTTATTTTGTCTTTATTATTTTAGAATGAACCTTTCCTTACCATAGAAATGATAAGGAGGAAGTCTTTAAATATTTTCTTTTTATTAGATTTTTATCTCCACCCATTGGAGAACTCAACGGGAGTTTTAAGACCAACACAGGTTGAGGTCCTAAAACCTAAAGATATTTCCAAACTTAACTTAAGGATGAAGTAAGCTAAGTACCAACAAAAAAAAGATAGTCTTGGATTCATACAAAGGTAAAAACCCACTATCGATACTTAGAGACAATGATCATTTACCAAAGATGGAGAGAGGAACCATCCCAAGCGGAGTCGCCAGAAAAATCTATGGTGAAAATTTTTTATTTTTTTAAAAGAAATAGTATACTTCCATCTTCACTCTATGCGAGATAAAATGAAGATAGAAATATACTTTCTCTTTTCTTATACATTTCAACACCACATAGATCCATAGATGTTCTTATTAAGCTGATCGGATACAACATTAAGGATAAGTGTACTATCTCGAAAGATAGAAGTCATTATCCTACAATGAACCTAATCACCAATAAGGACTCCTAAGGATAATGGGTATGCATGTGTATCAGAGATTCTTCCCTACTTTACATGAAAAGTAAAGTGGATTTATTTTAAATTTTAAAGTTCTATAAGGCAAGCCCCATAGTTACATTTCCTAAGGAAAGGGATTCCTTAGAATACCCTCGATTAAGGTAAATGATTATTGTCTCCAAAGATTTCAATAGGTAGGTCTATTAATCATTTAGTTTATTTTAGATGATCAAATGAGATTGATCAAAGAGAGGGAGTTATTATCTAAGCCAAATGAAGATAAGTAGGAGATTCTCATGATGCTAAGAAACCTGACGAGCATTTCAAACTATCCTATGGTTGGGCTTTATATTTTTGAAATTGATTTTATTTGTTTCAGTTAAATTTTTCATTAAAAATTTAGGCTTATGATTCCACAATACAAGATTATGGAAATGCCTAAGAGGTGAGGATTTATACTTATGACTCACAAAGGGGAGAAGCAACCTCAGAACCTAAATCAAGGGAGCTTTGGCGAGAGCTAAAAGAACAACCTAAATCTAAAGCAAAAATAGGTATTTGATTTTTCTCCACAAGAGAGGACAAACCGCCTGACTATTGGACTTACAACCGCCTAGGGGTGGCCGCCAACTAACTCCTCATATGATTTTAAATTTATGTAGGCAAGTCTTATGCTTTATGAAAGATAGCTAGGTTGTATTTATTTAGAAATAGACTAAGTCCTTAAACTCACACCCTAAGAGACTAGATCATGTAAAGACATGGAAAATGACCTAGATATAATGCAATTCATATTACATTTTATTTTCATTTTTGGACAATCATTTTTGACTCAGGCTTATAGGATTCATATGCCTAATGCATGAGAAGTAAGATTATTGGCTAAAATCAGTGATAAGAGGGAGGTGTGTTTCCACCATGACTCTCACAGGAAGCTAAGTTTCTCTAGCAAAGGTGGAAGCCCTCCATTCAAGAGTGAAACAAGATGATTTTATGCATGATATTATAAAAGAAATACTCATCCAACTAAGGGGTTGCTAATTCTTTTATCATGATTTTTAACTTAGGCTTTAAATGAGGTTATGAGTTTTTTATTTTTGCTTTTAAGTTGATTAATTTGGTAAAATATTTTTTTTCCTGAGAGCCTAATCATCATCCAGCCATACATCAAGCGAAGAAGAAATAGGAAAACATGCCACCTTAATGCACAAGCTAAACAAAACATCAAACATTTTATAAAGCTAACTCAAAAGAATAAAAGGTCATTTGTTGTCGGGCACCACTGCACACAAACCCGAAAACAAATTGGGTAACCGAGCTCTACCTTTATACAACCCATATTACAAATGAATTAATTTACAATCAAATAAGAAAATTCATGTTATCGGGGTATTCATTCCTCTTTTCTTCATTCTCCTTTCTTTTTTCTTCTTTCTTTTCTTCTTTCTTCTTTGGTTCCTTCTTTTGGATGGTTGAAAAGTGGATGCTTCAAAGGCTTCACATAGTACATAAGGCATGAACTTATAACCAATGCTCATCCTAATACCCATAACAATTATTCCAAAATCCTAATTGCAAAAATTTACATGAAAAGGGAAAAATGGAAATTTAACTAACACCTGCAAAATAGAGATTAGCTAAAACAAACCATACAAATCCCAAGTATGTATATTGGACTTAACACCCCATACATGGGTGACTAAGTCTACCTAGCCTATTAGATTATGCTTAGGGGTATAAGCACCTACACAGCAAAAGCATTTATTTTTTTTTATTTACTACACAGCCCCTTAAGCACAATCCCATGTAAGATAATGGTTTAGATCCTACCATCTCCTGCACATTCACCCTAACATCCAGACTAAAATATTGCATCATAAAATAAAAGCAAGCATCAAACCATGCACCGCCTTAACCTAAAGCTAGAAGTGCTGACTTAGTCTAATGTGTGTGCTTTAGAGGTTTGTGAGGTATGCTTAGCTATGGCTTTAAGTTAGAGTTTTCTAAGTGTGAAGATGTTCAACTTAGAGAAGGGTTTCATTTAAATTGTTTAGTTATTTTAGGTTGATTTTATTTTGTGTTTTGAATAGGTTCAAATGAATCCTACAATTTATTACTAAGTTATAAAGACAGAAAAAGAGAAGAAAACTTCTTTTTTCCTTCCCTACCTTAAGTAATTTCTAAAGTAGATTCATATTTTAATTTTATTTAGTGAATATTTTAGTATGCTTTTTAATTAATCCTAAGTTTAGATGAACTCTAAATAAACCTATTCAAAATAAATACACTTTAAGATTAAGTAAAGAGAATTAATATCACAAAACACACATCACTTGATTTCTTTCCCAACATGTATAACATGCACATGGATGAATCCTTAGCATATCTATACATACAAATGGAAATGTTAGCATACTTTATGATGAATGCTAAGTGAGTTACAAAAGAAAATTTGAATGCTTTATGATGCATGATTTTCATTAAGTAGAAAAGAGGTTTTCTTATCCATTTCTCACGTGCACACATGAATGTATGAAAGGCATAAGTGAGTACAACACCATTGTTAGCACCAGGGGTGTAAGGTACAAGACCTACTTACCCCGGGGTTGCCCAGACTAATATATCACTTTCCTTAAATACAAGCATATGTATAAAAGAAATGAATGGAAAAGAAAGGATGCAAAAGTTTGTATTTGTACTTTTGGATTTTTTTATGCAATTTATATGTGTAAATGTAAGGATCTTTCTTAGGTTATAACATGGGAGAGGATAAGTGTAGATTTTAAGCAAGTGTTATATTCCTTTAAAAGAATTATACACTTTGCAAATCTTATCCAAGTCCATGTTAAGAGGAAAGAAAGGAAGCAAACATAAGACACATTTTTATATTCACATGCAAACTTTATGAATAAACTATAAGTAGCACACTTTCAGTTTTTGTAATTGATTCATATATTTTAAAAATAATTTGGATTTAATAGTGATAATAGCCATTCATATTTTTTTACTTTAGCTAAAATATGCAATTTGACATAAAGAAATATTTCATTTTTTTAAATTTGATTTTTGAAAAGAATGAATGCATGAAATTCATATGACATACAATTTAGCATGCGAGGAAATAAATCAAGTGATGAAAGCAATGTAAATTCATCCACCCTAATTAATTTCTAAAGATAATCTTATGAAATAAGAAAGCTTAAAGCAAATCAAGTTATTTTTAAAGAAGGTTTGATTTTATTTTGAGTTTGATTAATTTAAAAAATTTGAGGAGAGTTTGCTGGTCCTAACTCTTTACCACATGTGTATGATTTTTAAGTTCAATTTTTAGATGATTAGATCCATTTTTATGTTTTGATTAGGTTAAGGTGTATATTAAGTGGCTTAATTACCCATTTTCTATACCACCTTAGCAAACTTAATCAAATAATTATGAGCTAATGAGATGACATAAAACTACACGAGAAATTTAAATCAGTAATGCACCTAGTAAGAAAAGGGCCAAATGTATTTGGCTCATGATTAATGATTAATTAAGCTAAGGAGTTTAATTTTAAGTGATTTCATAACATCTCTCACACATGTGAGTTCAGTTTTGATTTTCTTAATTGTAGTTAGGCTCTTGAACACCTAAGAATCTACCCAAGATAGATTAATTGAGTTCTGGAAAGTTTTAGAATTCTATGAAATTAATTAAGGGGGTAATTAGTGGATTAACTCTTAATTAAGGATGGATTAAGGAAGAAACGAGGGGTTTAGGGAATATCTTAAGAAACGTATCCCAAAATTATTCCCTAAACCTCATATTCACTTAATCAAAATTTAATTGACTCAATTAGAGGTTAAACCACTAATTATACTCTTAATTAAGCCTAATTATATTAAGAGAATGATTAAGGAATGAACTAGCAATTCCTCTAATTAGCCACCAATAAATCCCAAGAAAATTAGGGGAGGCAGGGGTCATCCCACTAATCATACACAAGAAGTTTAGGATTAATCAGTGAGTAATTAAGGGGTAATTAGCAAAATAACATTTTCAATAAAACCTAAATTTAGAGAAAAGAATTATTCAAAATCAATTAAAATTAATTTTAGAATATTCTATGCTCAATTCTCTTTCTACTACCAATTATTTCATTTTTTTTTTATTTTTCTAGGCTAAGATATGAATTTAGGAAGGTTTGGTGATTAATAAATAATTAATCCTGTCGGCACCACGTGGGCAGCTGATGTGGCATTCGCTTTCCATGTGGTGTGACGGGATTGGATAATAAAGAAGTCACATTATAGCACCACGTCAGTGGTGACTCTACATGCTTTCTCCTCACCTGTCCGATCAAGGATCGGACGACTGAGGTTAAAGCCATGGATCAAATGGGTTAAAAGGTGAATTCTATGTGGATTTAATCACGGTCGTCTTCCAAAATGTGCGGATGGAGGGCTAGAGTTTCATCCTAGTTCTTCCCTGTGAGAGATGGCTATCGTCCACCTTCTAGGGGGAGATCCGAGCTCAATTGAGCTAGATTGGGTTAAAATTTAGCCCACACCATCATCATGCAATGGAGATCACATCCAATGACTAGTTTATCATGTAATGAAAATTTCTTTCACAAAGGACCACACCACACCTAATCTAAGCTCGATTTAATGGTTAACCTTGCCAGAGGTGATCACCGGTGCTCAATTCCCTTGGAGAAGCTTTTTCTAGTAGAGATGAAGCTTTGCTGAGAGCTTGAGGTCTTGAGATTGGGTGGATGCTTCTAGATACCAACTCCTCATTGCATTGAGCTCGGTCTTGATCAAGGTGACTCCTCCCTTGCCTAAGGAACTTAGGAAAGAACTTAAGAAAGTTCAATCGAACTCCATGAGAGTCCTTACAAAGGGAATTAGGCTGATATTGAGTGTAGGCTGAGTTTGATTTTCAGTGGAGCTCCTCTATTTTCAAACTATGAAAATTGAGAAATGGGAATTTGGAAATCACTTGAGAAAGCTTGGGGAGGCTGAGAAATGGCTTCTCTGACTTCCCTAGGCTCAATCGAATTGGAGAATGTTGAAATGAAATCAAATTAGGGGGAGTATAGCTCTCCCTTTGACAATCGGATAGTCGGGCAAAGCTTTGCCATTTTGATCCAATTGAACTCCTTGAGTGGGTTTGTTAGGCTGTTAGATGAGTCATTGCATTCAATTTTGGCTAGGGAAGGAGTGGAAGAGGTTTCCATGTGCTTGAAATAAGTGGAGGAGGGAATCCATGTGCTCCATTTCAAGGCATGTGGTCAATTTTAGCCTTAAGCTAGGTTGGGCTAACCCAAACCCATTGGATTGGGTGCACCACACTCCCTAGTGTTCACTTGATCCACTAAGAGGGTGCTAAGTTGATATGGAGAGGATTTGACTAAATTCTAAGTGGGTTTGGCCAAAATTTACCCTTTAGCCTAGATGTAAAATGGTCATTTGACCTTGATTTTAGTTTGGTCATGTTTTTTATGATGAGAAAATAGGTTTGGCCAAGTTTTATTAAATTTGGAGTTGGTTTGATGTGATTTGGCTCATGTTGACCTATTTAGGTCAAAATGGCTCAACTTGGGTCAAGTTGACCAAATGGTCAAATTGGGTCAAACTAAGGATTAGGTCAAGTTCATATGACTATTTGAAATATTTTGGTGGCTTTGGTTTGATTCAATTTGGTTTAGGTTTGAATTTGGTTCAATTTAGTTCATTAGGTCAAATGGGTCAAGTTGACCAAATTGACCCATTTGACCTATTTGGGTTAGGTCATGGGTTGGTTCATATTTGGTTGGTCATATGAAATGGATTGGTATCTTTGTTTCCAATCAATTTTGGTTTTTGAATTTGGCTCAATTTGACCCTTTAGGTCAAGTTGGGTTCATGGTCAATTGGGCTAGATTGGGTCTAGTTGGCCAATTGAGGCTTTGGTCAAGTTCAACAAGTGATTTGGAATGAACTTGACCAATTGGTTTCAATTAATTTGGCTTAGATCAAGTTTTGACACATTTTGACCTTTTAGGTCAAGTTGGGTCAACTTGGGTCAAGTGGCCAATTGGGCTAGGTTAGTCTCAAATGTTGACTTGGTCAAGTTTAAATATTGATCATGAATGAACTTAGATCAATGGTTTCAATCAATTTGTCCTATGGTGGATTTTGGCTATGTTGGGTTTCATTTTGGCTAAGTGTTGACTTGATCAACCCTTGGGTTTGACCCAATTTGAGTGATTGATCATCTCATGATGATTGTTGATCATGATGAGAGGCTTAGATAAGCTTAGTTCAATCCAATTTGGGTAGGATTAGAATTTGGCTCAAAATGGGTACTTTAGGTCACTTTGGGTCAAGTGAGCCTAAGTAGATCAAATGGCTTGGTCAAAGATTGATTTGAGTTTGATTGAACTCATATATGAACTTATGATTGAAATATAAATCCATTTGCAAGTGATTTGAAGTCAAATGGGTTTTGATTCATTTGACAATTTCAAGTTCAAAGGGTGAACATGAGTTTGATTTGGGCATGATTTTTGAATTGAGTTTTGGTTAAGTAATTGAAGTTTGTTTTATATTTGGATTCATGATTGAAGGATTGATTGAATCATGAAGAAAAATCAAGAGTTCGGCTTGATTTGAAATTGACTTGAGTAAGTTCAAGATTTTGACTTAAAAGGCTTAGGTTGAATTTTGAATGAATTTGAGTTTGATTTTTTGAATTGGTTTTGGTTGTTTGAATTTATATTTCATTTATATTTATGAATATGAAAAAGAATATAAATGGGTTATGAGAAAATTTCATGAATGGGAATTGATTTTGGAGTTGATTTGAGCTAAGTCCTTAAGAGAGAATCAAAGGACTTAGGAAAGATTTGGAATTTGACCATGGATTTTGGATTTGATTTTTGGGTTTAATTTGATTGATTTAAATTTATATTTCATTTATATATGTGAATATAAATGAGAATATAAGTGAGTTGTGAAAAAATTTCATGAATTTAAAGTGATTTGAATTTGATTTAGGCTAAGTCCTTAAGAGAGAATCAAAGGACTTTGGAAAGATTTTGAACTTGGAATTTCAATCATGGGTTTCAATCATGAGTTTCAATCATAGATTTCAATCATCTGGAATTGATTTGAGTTTGGACAAAATCAATTAGGCTGGAATTGATTTAAGTTTGATGTTGATTTTATTTGGAGTTTGGCTTGACGGAAGGAAGTCAGGAATGTGGTTCAAGCTATAAGGTAGGGAAATTTTCCTAACACCCCTAAGGCATGACCTATTCCTATGGCTAACTCTTTTAAGTCTCTAGAGCTAGGTTGAGTGTCCACCTAATCACTAGATGTGTCTTAAGGCTAAGGAACTCTAAAGTCTAAGAGAAGCCATATGTCTAAAATGGAGGGGTTGAGAGTTCATCCTAAAAATGAGGTCAATAGGATCTTAATAAGGCACCGATCCCGGAATTAATGGTGTATATTGTCTCATCTCATGTAGTTTCTCTTTCATTGATGATTTATCTAGATATAACAAAATAAAGATGACACCTAAAACTAAAAGGAAATCTGCTTTTAGAACCCCGATCGGAATCTATTATTATTAGGTCATGCCATTCGGCCTAAAAAATGTTGGAGCTACATACTAGTGGGCCATGACATAAATTTTTGACGAACTCATTCACCACCATGTCGAATGCTACGTCGATGATCTCGTGGTCAAAGTAAAGAAAAGCATGGTCATCTCTTTGACTTGAGAGTAATTTTCGAGCGATTAAGACAATATAACCTTAAAATGAACCCTCTGAAGTGTGCATTTGGAGTAACTTCAAGGAAGTTCCTAGGGTTCATTATTCGACATGGTGGAACTGAGATCGACCTGATATTGAAAATGCCACCTCCTAAAAGTTTAACCTAACTCAGACATTCCAAGGGAGGTTAGCATATCTAAGGCGCTTTATATCTAACTTATCAGGCTGATGTCAACCATTTTCAGCACTAGTCAAGAAAGATGCCAAGTTTAAGTGGGATGATAAATGCCAACATGTATTTGAAAGCGTCAAGCAATATCTTATGACGTCGCCAATCATAGTTGCCTTTATCCTGGACAAACCTCTTATATTCTAAACTACTATGTTAGATGACTCCCTAGGCACTTAGTTGGCCCAAGTCAATGATGAGGGGAAAGAGAATGTACTTTACTATCTCAGCTGTTGTCTGATACCTGCTGAGGTGAACTATCCACCCATTGAGAAGCATTTCCTAGCTTTAATCTTCATAGCCCAGAAGCTACGAAACTATATGCTCTCTCGCAAAGTGAACTTAATTTTTAGAGTCAACCCACTACATACCTCATGACACGGTCGACACTATCTGGACGGTTGGCATGATGGTCCATGATTTTATCGTAATTTGACATCATGTTCGTACCCCTGTGTAATAAAAAGACAAGCACTTGTGGACTTCCTAGTGACGCATCAACTTCCTGCAGATTCCCCTCTCAGAGATGATCTCCCCTACAAACAAATCATGAACTTAGGGAATGCAAACATTCACAATTGGGAGGAGTACTTTGATGGTGCAGCTTCCTCTCAAAGAGGAGAAGAATCACGATCCATTCTCCTAGGTAAGGCGGGAGTAGGGATAGTCCTCCTTATGCTAGACCGCAATATGATGAGATTTTCATATCATCTATCTGAGCCTTGTACCAATAATGAAGCCTAATATAAGGCTCTGATCGCCAGTTTAGAGTTATTCATCTTGCAGGTATTCAAAATATCAATATTTTTGGGGATTCATAACTAGTTGTCAACCAGATTGCTATGTCCTATAAGGTCCTGAAGCAAAAACTCTATCATCGTCATAAGTATATCATGGCGTTACTAGCCCAAATCCCAGAGGTCACAATCTAAAAGATTCCCCAAGGAGAAAATGTCACAGTTGATGCCTTAGCCAAGCTCGCCAAAGAATTGACATGTCTGAAAGATGAGTCTATATCATTAGAGGTCCACAATAGGCATGTATTGCCTTTTATTGGTATTGAACTCATCAATAAATACTCTCTTAAAGGGGAGGTTGTCATTGCCAAAAAAGAAGAAGAACTATATTGGAGATAACTCCTCATTGATTATCTAAAGAAAGACAAACTACCTCAAGAGAAATCTCAAGCCCATCAAGTAAGGCAGAGGGCACTTTCTGATGCCCTCGTGGATGGTGTCATATGCCAACGATCTTTCGATGATATATTGTCACACTATTTAAACAAACACAAAGCTAGTAAGATCATGAATGAGGTCCACTCAAAACTATGTGGAGCTCACCAATTCAAACCCAAAATGAAAGCCAAAATCAAGAGACTTGTATATTACTGGCCGGCGATGATCACATATTGCATGAATGTAGCAAAGCGTTGTCACCAATGCCAAGTACATGGGGTGGTGTTACACCAACCACCAAACATCCTACACCTAACTTTAGCTTCATGGTCGTTTGAGTGTTGGAGCACCTATATAGTGGGTCTGATCAATCTTCCTTCATTCAATGGTCACTGATTCATTTTAGCAGCTACATAATATTTCTCTAAGTAGGCAGAGGTAATTCCACTCAAGGAATTCAAAGCTCAATATGTGATCCAATCTTTTAGAAACCATGTCATGTATAGCTTTGGAGTTCCCCATCGAATCAAATTCGACAATGGTATTGCTTTTAAGAGCACAGAGATTAACAACTTTGCCCAGAGATAACATAGATTAAATGTACTCTACCATCTACTACCAATGGGCGAACAACCTTGAAAAAGCTTTTAACAAAACTCTCATTCAAATACTTAAGAAAATGCTCAATAATAACAAGCGACAGTGACATGTGCAGTTAGTTGAAGCTTTATAGGCTTACCATACTACTTATAGAACTCCAACATAATCTACCCAATTCTCCATAATGTATGGGTCTGAAGTCGTTCTACCATTAGAGGTTTAGCTCCCATCGCTATGGATAGCTGTGGGTAGTAAAATCACAACTGAGCATAACACCAAGCTACGATAAGAAGAACTCAATTTGGAAGAAAAATGCTTTCAAGCATGTCAGAACCTCAAGTTGTACAAAGCATAAATGGTTCAAGCTCATAATAAGTTGGTTCGCCCTAGTGCTTTTCGAGTTGGAGAGTTTGGTAGCCCATCATAAGATGCGATGCAAGTTTGAACCAACTTAGGATGGCCTTTCACCATAGAAAAGGCCTACCATGGTGGATCTTATCAACTCATCAATCATAAAGGTGAATGTCTGATGCTCCTGGTCAATAGGCTCTACTTACAGAAATATTATGCATGAATAATGTTCTAAATGCTTTTTCATCAATACAAATTGTATTTTGATCAAACTTTTCTCCAAGTCAAAATATTCCTAATTACCAAACTTGTGATGTGTTTAAGGTAGGTATAAGAGACGTGAGTGGCATCCTATCCCTTATTAACACAATAGCAACACAAAATTATGTACAAATGCAAACAAGTTAAACACAAATCCAATCACCTCGAGCTACTTTTAGTCAACATAATACCCCTAGAGGCACTCACTCAATAACTGCTCTAGGTCAGGCTCGATTCACAACTTGGCTAGTGTGTCTCCCTAGTGGTCAATTTTGCTTAGTAGGATGTGAGACTTAGTGCTTTCTTCCTAGTTTGACTGCTGTAAACTAATGGGTGCCTTGTTAGTATGGTACGTCTTATTGCATGGCCAATAAGCTACCCCAATGGTTGGCTTTGGTTAAGAAGATGTGAGTCCCCGAGCTTTCTTCTTGAAATAGCCATCATGCACTGACTAGGTCTGAATCTATATATTTGAAGATTAGGGTAAGACCCCCAGTGGCTCCTCTTCCTCCTAGCTACTTCAAGCTCAAGTTCAGTCCTTCTTTGTGACTCCCCACTTGGTAGTCACCCTAGGTTAGATAACAGCTGTCTAGCCAATGACAGACTATCCCGATGATCAGTTCCTCTTAGGAGGATGTGAGTCCTCGATGCTTTCTTCCTAGTTTGATCATCACAAATTTGCGGGCACCTTAGGTTGGCTAGTGTTTGCTTTATTGACAAAAACCCACCCGATGGATAAAACTAATCAGGCAGATGTGAGTCCTGACAATTTCTCATTGAGTCGGTCATCGTATACCAACAAGCTTTATATTTTATGGATTAGGATAAGAACCCTTGAGGCACCTTCCCTATGGGAAATCCATTTGAATTACATCTTCATGACCCCATCTAGATATGACCCATGTTACTATTGGATTGAATAGTTTCCCTTTCCTAGTAGCCACCCCTATGATTGAAAGCTTTGTATTGCAGATATACAGACTATCCCTTGGGCCAGTAAATCTAAAGTAGGTCAAATCTCCCGTGACTCCTTCTTAGTGCAGCCCATCGAAAACCAATAGGGTCCACGCTAAACAAATATACAAAAAAATAACATCTCTTGTGGATCAGGATAAGGTCCCCAGAGGCACCTCTTCTCAAGTAGACGTCCTATCTTTTTGGGCAGTGTCAGCAAAACTCTCTATAAGAATCACCTCGACTATCCAAGCCGAGATAACACCCCCAGAGGCCCTCACTTGGTAGTCTCCCTAGGTTAAGTTTGACTTACCGTGCAATTAGTGAGTCACCCCGATGGCTGATTCTGCTTTGGAAGATGTGAGACCCCTAGCTTTCTTCCTGGTTTAACAGTCGCAAATCGATGGGCAACCTTTAGGTTGGATAGGCTATACTATGCAGCAGTAGATTTCTCCTTTGAGTCAGTAAGTCTAAGGTAAGTCCAAGCTTTTGTAGCCCTTCTTTAGTATGACTCATCGTCAACCAACAGGGCCCATTTTATCACAAAAATCAAGTGCAAGTCAAAATCAACGTGAATCACAGAAGTTAAACAAACCAAAATTTATCAACTAACTAATTAACTAAAATAAATCAACTAAACCAAATCAACTCTAATGCAAATCTCATTCACCGTTAACAAATCCTCACTCATGCCCTTGGTATGATTCAACCTTCAACAAACTCATCTCTACGCATCTGATGCAAAGATAAATTCCAAATCATCATGGTTAGTGAGTCTGCACTCATGCTCCTAGCATGATTCGATCCCTAGTGGATCATGCTTTGTAACATTGATGTAAAACCAAATCGTATAGAAATCAAATGCAAACAATCCTTCTCTTATTCCCTCAACATGAAATGAAATGAACTAAACTACATTGGGATCCTAGTTCCATTTACCCTTCCACTTAGGCATGAATGGCCTTCATTATTGTTCATGATCTTTGTGGATGCTTCTTGATCATCTCGGTTAATGCCAATATTTGCAGTGTGCCTTGATAGTTACATCACACCTATTGGGGGTCCTTTTGTTGACCTCACTTTTGGAGTGAAAATTAGCCCTTCTCATCTTAAACTTAGGAACCTTCTAGACACTTGGATTTCCTTAATGCTAAGACACTTCTAGTGATTAAGGGAACTTAGAGACCTAGAGAATATAACCCTGAGCCAAAAGTTTGTCTTTAAGGATAAATAGGTTATACCTATCCTATGACATAAACCAAAACTCATGTCTATCCACTCATCCAAGCATAAACTCATGTAAATGAAACATAACTGACCTCAAACCTATTCAATTATTCTTAATTAAATTTGGTTTTTCAATCCAAGTACCATGCCAAATTAACCTGGACCTTAACCCCAAGTTAGCACAATTGACCTAAAGAGTTCAAATGAGCTAAAACCTAACTGAGCCCAAATCAATTGTGACAAAGCCACTAATCAACTCTAAATCCATCATTGAATTCCTCTCAACACTTAATTGACACCAACTCAACCCAATTCAACCAAATTGGTTCATTTGACCCAATGAAACCTAAATGATCAATTTCATTCAAACTCCAATCCAACCCAAATTGAATTAAATCAACTCACCCAATCCCTTCCATAATGATTGTTGATTATCTTTGATTACCAATTGCAATCAATTAGGTCAAATAAATCCAATTTTATCACTTGACCTAAGTTGACCCAATTGACCTAAAGGGCCAAATTGGGTCAAATCTCATTTCAATCCAAAATGATTGCAACTAATGTTTCTAATCAATCATAAATTGATTATTGAACACCCTTCAATCATCAATTAAAGTCAATTTGACTAGGCCAACTAAATTGACCTACTTAGCCCAAATGAACCTAAAAGGTCCAACTGAACCAAATCAATCCCTAATCCAAATCAATTCAAACCAACACATATAATCATTCCCAAATGATCAATTGAACATAAACCTAACCCATGTCCAAGCTAATTTGGCCAATTTGGTCAAATTGGTCAACATTACCCATTTGATCCAAATTGAATCAAACCAAGTACCAATGCATTCCAAATGACCAATTAAACTCAGTTTACCCATATGATCCAAATTGAGTCAAACTAAACCAAATTTGACATGACTCATCCTTGGTTCACCATGGGCCTGCCCAAGTGGACCCAACCCATGGTGAACCTAATTTGGGTCAAACCCATTGAGCCAAGTCCTCTAAATGGGGAAAAAAATCCACATTTGAATGGGTTCTCCAACTCCCCACCCCCATGACAGCCACCTTTGACTCTTCTTGGACAAGAGGACCATTGACCCAACCCAACCCAAGGGTGTTGGAATTAGCCTTTGGCCATGAGATGGTGAGTTCACTCATGGAAATACACCTAAGGAAGGTTGTACACCCCATGCCAGACTACTACACTCCCTCAACCTCTCACCCTCAACCACCTCAGCAGTCCCCTGCCACCTCCGACCACCAACATCGGCTGGACGGCTGCTAAATACTAGGCCAATCTCAACCCTTGGTTTAGTTGGGGATGAGAGTATACTCCTCCCCGTGGATTCAAACTCAAGACACACCTTCCTCAGAGCATTCCGCATAGTCCCCATACCCTTTTTTCTGAGCTCCTCGTGTGCTCCACCACCAACGAGATCAACCCATGATCGAACCTGAGACCTCCATCAATCCAAGCTTCCAAAATCTACACCAAACCCAAGTTAACTCTTTACACACCATCACCTCACTCCGGTGAACCAAAATGAATCATTTTTTGAGCGATTTGAGCACCAAAAGATGGCCTTAGACCAACTTCAGTGAGCTTTGCATTGGCATTTGGTCCACAGAGCAATCGACGGGGAGGCAACTTGTGATCTTCTCAACAGGGCTTCGTCTCTTCATGATGAAGCTACCTCTATCGATGGACCATCGGTCTATAGCTCTTGCATGGTAAAAATCTGGCAACCATAGTTTTCAGCATAAGTGTTGGTTTTTTTTTAAGTGAACTGTGATTTCATACAATTTCCATCGTAGTATCCCCTTAAATTTCTTCCCTGATCATTTGTAGTTGATTTCACCATTGAACGAGCTCCGGTGAGCTCGGATCGAGCAGTGGAAGGAAAATGGTGTCCGTCTTCCAGTTCTCGTGGGAAGACAAATCATCGATCGTCAGTTCTATGTGATTAGAATGGATGGTCGTGATTAAGCGTGCTAGAAATCCTGATTAATCCCTTAGAAATCACGAGATTAATCTCAACCATCTTATCTCTGATCGAATAACCGGGACAAAATTACTTTCACCGCCGCTGAGTCAGCTGTCACGTTGGATGGTATAAATAACCTATATTGCGAGACCACGTGGAAAGAGCTGCCACGTTAGCACCCGCATGGTGTTGACAGTTTAAAAGGATAATTAGGCTTTAAAAATATAATTAAATGGCTAGAACTTAAAAAAATCATAATTAATTGTAAAAAACTCCAAAAATGTAAATAAACTCATTTTGGAAAGGTTAGATAGAAGAGAATTTAAGAAAAATAAAATCCCTAATTTATATCCAATGAACAATGCTTAATTAAGGTTTTAAGCATAGGCTAATTATCTTGATTAAGGCTTAATTACTTGATTAATTAATTCCAAATTTGGCAGGATGATTCTATGGAATGTCATTTACCTCCCATAATTTTTCTTGGAATTATTGGCCATGTAATTTAAATAATGTAGAATTTCAACCCTAATTACCCTCATTTAACTAATCAATATATATATATATATATATATATATATATATATATATATATATATATATATATATATATATATAGATATATATAAAAATTATTAACTAATAAAAATTAAATAAATTATGATAATTAATCACTATGAATAGTGAAATAAAATAATTAGGGTCTCTTTCCTAATTATTTTTTTTAAATGTATTTTCTTATGAGGTTTAATTAACACATGTAATAATTAGGGATTAATTAGGCGATATTAATGATAAGATAGAAATAGAACTAAATTAACATTTAGTTAGATAATTCAAATATAATTCATTAGTTTCTCTTTATGTTTTTAATAATATAAAGTTATTATTAAGAAAATTATGGTTGACCCATTGGTGTGGAAAAATAATAAGAGTACTTAACTTAGATTCTTTCCTTCCTTAATCTAATTAACTTTTAAGCATGAACCTAATTGCATTAGATTCTTTTACGTGCATTATAAATTTTAATTTCCTAAAAGCATATCATTGGAGGCTCATGATTAATTAGTTAATTAAATTAAAGAAGCATAGGGAAGGGTAATCAAATCAATGTGCTTAATGGTTTAAACCTAATCAAGTCATAAAAATCTATTCAATTGCTTTCCTTAAATATATCAAATCACCAACATGGGATGGGGTAAATATTAAGTATCATTTCTCCTCTTTAGGTCATAATGATTCAAACACCAAATAAAATTTCATAAGAATTATGGTTAGCTTAAGGAATATTTATTTGGCTTGATTGTTCTTAGGACTTAATGTAATTGAGTATGTTATTGGCAATATTTAATTACCTCTTTTCAAGCATCATAAATATGCTTGCCATTTGTGTCATATATTCATGATTTCAAAAAGAATAAAAAGAATATGGTTACATCTAAGTTTCATGTGTTGGATAAATATTATTATATAGTGTGGCTATTATTACTAATAAATCCTAAATTATTTTTAAAATTATAAGCTAATGATATAAATTTTAAATCAATGTTGGTTATAAATGTTCTATAAAATTTACATTTACTTATAATTTAAACATGGTAAAGGATTGTTCTATTTCCATGATTTATGTGTATGTTTACATATATTTGGAGTTAGCAAGTCTATAGTATGAATATCCCGAGAACACGAGACTTTAAGCAACCCCAAGGAGGGTTTAGATAATCTCACTTCGCTAGTTTAGTAATGACACGTACTTATTTAATTTCATTCATGTGTAAGCATGTGCTAGAATTTAGGATAGAACTTTGCTTTACATGAATAAAAGATTTTCTATTATATAGTCTTTGCATGATTTTCACCAAAAACTTAAGTGCAGGGTGCTAAGTCCAAATATGTGAAGTATAATTGCTTGTCTTGTATATTTTTTTAGCTAACGTCTATTTTATAGGAGTAGTTAGATTTCTATTTTTCATAAATATGTAATTTTTGCAATATGATTAGGAGTAGTGTTACGGGATTTAGGATGACTAGTGGCTAGAAGGAAAAGACCTGGGAGGCCCTATGAAACCTGGAGCAAACCAATCCAAAAGAAGGAAAGAAAGGCAAGAGGTTGAAGGTCCCCATAGTATTCATTATAATTATAAAAATTCAATTGTAATCCGGGTTGTATAAAGGTAGCGCTCAGCTATCCAATTTCTTTCCTTTCCAGGGTGTACAGCGGTACCCAGCCACATCAGCCTCTTATTTTTTTTTTATGAAATTCATATATTTGATTATTGTGTTTAGATTGTGCAATAGAAATATTATGTTTTTCATAAGTTTTTTAAAGTGTGATGATTTGATGTGTGGCCTAGATGCAGTAGCCTCTTTAGGATAAAATTAAATTTTCTTTCATTGTTAAATAACTCATAACTAAATCTTAATACAACTCACAACCTCACCTTAAAGACTAAGTTTTTAATCAAAATAAAAAATATTTATCAACCCCTTAGCTGGATATTGTATGTCATCACACCATGCATATCACCTTGTGTCACTCTTGAATAGGGAGGGTCTCCATTCTTGCACGATAAGGGATATGCCTGACCTTTGAGAATGATACTTTGTAGTGGAGAACACCTCATCTCATTGATTTAGTTTACAACTTTATTTCATCATGCATCTAGGCATAATTGTCCCAAGCCTTTGTCCAAAATAAATGTCTCAACATGGTGTAAAAGATTGTAAATTTTTGCATTAGTCCAAGTCATGTTTTCATGATAATCATGATCCAGTCTCTTTAGGAATGAGTTTAGGACTCTAACTTCCTTCCTAATTAAATAACCACCTAGCAATCTTGCATCTACATAAGACCGACCTACATGATTTTAAAGCGTAGGAGGTGTTAGCTGGTGACCACTCCAGGCGATTGTAAGCTCATAAGAGCCGAGATGGGTTTATCCTCTCTTATGGAGGTAAACTATTATGTCCCATTTTTTTTATTAGACTTAGGTCATGCTTTTAGCTTGTGCTAAAGCATCTTAGATTTAGGTTCCAAGGCTACTTATTTTCTTCGGGATATGAGTATAAGTCCTCACCTCTTAGGCATTTTCATAATCTTTTGTTGATGAATTATAAACCCTAGTATTCTAATAAAACTTTAACTCAACATAAAAATAATTTCTCTTCCAAATACATAAAGCCTCACTATATGGTATATTAGAGTGCTCACTAGGCTTTCAAGTATCATGGGTGCTCCCTACTTATCCTCTTTTGGAATCTGTAAATAATTCTTCTCATTTGAACTATCCCCTTTGATTTTCATAAATACATAATCTTTTGATAGTTTAACTTTGAGATCTTTGGAGATATTTATTGACTACTTTAATCATGAGTGTACTTAGGAAATTTTCGTTTCCTAAGATGTAATTAACTAAGGAATCTTGCTTCCATAAAGAACTAAAAAACTCAACATAAAATAAAGCCTGCTCTACTTCTCCATTTAAAATAGGGGAAAAGATCTCTTGTATATACGTAGACCCATCTTCCTTAGGAGTCCTTATTAAGTGATTATGTTTATTGAAGGGTGATATTTCTATCTTCTGAGATGGTACATAAAGAGTGCTTAGATACACTCAAGCTTTGCTTGGGGACCTAGTCTTCATCATTATCAGGCTCAAGTGTCACCTCCACTAGGGTTTACTGACGTAAAGAGGTAGCTGGTGCACTCAAACTCATTCTCTGAACTAGATTCAAAGTTTATATAGATAGAAGGTGTACTCCTGCATGCTAGAACAAACCTTCTAGTAGGTGATAAGTATAAAGGTCTGCCGCCTCTCAGACTTCCTCTAAACTTGCCTCTTCTTTGTCTTGGTGGAGGTCGGGTCTCTCTTCCCGCTTGTTCGAATGGAGTGACGAACTATGGGTGGAATCTAATCTTAATCTCTATTTCTTCCTTAATGTCTTCTTCTCGCTCCCTTTTCTTTTCTTTTCATTTTTCTTTTTTTTTTTTTTTCTTTTCTTTTTCTTTTTCGGTCTAGTTAAGTTCATGTGAGAAGAAATTTTATTTCTTAGGGAGATAATAGGTTGCATCCTTATAAATCCCAACCTCATGTACTACAAATGGCTTGAGATCTCCTTTAACATAATATTCAATCTCATCCTTGATGAACTTAATGCACTGATATAAGGAAGATGAAATCATGTTATTCTCGTGAATTCAGGGTCGTCCTAACAAAGCATTGAAAGATGTATCTGAGTCTATTATGTAAAACTTGGCCTCAATTTTTCAATCATCTATTTCCAATGACAACATTATGAGCCTAAAGACCTCTCACCTTATTCATTGAATCCTTTCAATATCATCTTTTCAGATTGAAGTTTAGATATGTCAATTCTCAAGTAGGCAAAAGTTCCTAGACTCGTAATGTTCAATAATGCACCCAGATCAACTAACACTTTGGATAACCTGAACTTGCAACATCCACTATAATGTAGAGGGGATGGTTGTTCTTTATTGTCCCTAGTAGTAGGTCTTCATCTGAGAAGATGACTCCTATGGCTTCTTTTGAAAAACATTCGTCCTCTCGAGCCAGATCAATAATGGCCAATTGAGCTAATCATATCTCAGGGTCAACAATGCTTTGATTAGTGAGTCATTCATTTCTTTGTATAAAATAAGAATGTCGTATATGCTTAACTTAGCTAAAAACTTTCTAAGATGTGTTAAGAAGTTTTAATCAACTTTGGGTTGATCCTCCACAATCATATATAAGGGTGGAGCAACTTGTTGAGGGGATATATGCTCATTGGGACTAATGACTTGTTTACCCTTATCTTGAGGTACTACCCTAGGAGGTAGAACTTCAATGACTTCTTGTGATGAGCAACTTGTAAAAAGTTTTACCTATTCATCAAGTATACCTGTAGCTTCTCCTAAAAAATCATCGAAGTTAGAAGACTCCAAATCTATCTCAAGTAGCGAACCCTAAATCTTCAGAAAAGGGCAATCTATTTCTAAATCAGAGTGGAATTAATTGAAATTATTTAAATTATTATTATTATGACTTAGAGAGTTATCAATAGGAATAAAATCACTGAGGTCATCAAAGAAGACAAGACGTAAGTGGAGTTAATCTTCTTTATTGATTTCTTCAATTTGGGAGGTACATAATAAAAGTCAAGCAAAGTAAGTGGCTTGAGTGGCTGAATGCCCTCATCCACAGATTCAACACTCCTACTGGTGGTGGTAGAGCTAATTGATGTGGTAGCTGCAATGGTGGGAGAGACATTGCTGGACTTGGATGGTGGTGGTGGTATGGAACTATCCCAGGCATATGGTAGTTGCTACTACTATTAGGCTTCTACCCTTCCTGAGTTGTCTTTCACAACTAGCAGACCTTCCTTATTATTAAAGTTTGAGATGGATTAGACACCTGTAGAGAAAGTTTCTTAATTTTAGAGATAATATTCTTAGAGGTATGGGATAAAGAGATATCCCAACCTTCTTCTATCTTCAAAGGATCAAATGTCTCCCTAAATATTACTTTAATGGAACCAGAGGGTTATTCCACTAGGTATTTATGGAGGATCGCTATGGCTCCTGACTTGTAGCTGTGCTCAAGCCAATCCTTGAATGTAAAGCAATCATCCAAGACATGGGCTAGCATGCGATGGTAGGAGCAGTAGTTAGGATTATCACTCCTACCCACTTCCTTGGCTTTCTAGGTTCAGGTAGTTGAAAGTTAGGTTTATTAAGAAGATTTTTGAAGATTTTATTTACTACCTCCCTCTTGAATGAATATTATTTTGTTGAGTTTTTCAACAATAGTAGGTGGGTAATATCTACCTGATGTGGATATTGGTACTATTGTTGCTGTGTAGGCTGTTGAGGCGACCTTTGTGGTGGCCGAGATAGTTGAAGAGGAGGCGGAAGTGGAGGTCATTGAACTCTAGACCTCTCAACTTGTGCTCTCAGTAGCTGCTTCCACTTATCCAATGCTACTACAACTCCTGGCTTCTTATTAAATACCTTCTAAGGCACTTACTTAATTGGTCTAGTAATGGTAACTACTTGGCTTCCTCTTGTAGATTGACCACCTTACTGATTAGCTTCTCAAACATCTTGATGGTCAAGCCCTTAAGTATGAAAGCAACTAAGCCATGAATATTCTTAAAAAGAATCTCAATGGCATGTTATTCTTGCAATTGTGATTCACAATTCATACTTAGGTTTCACCATCTGAGAATATAATCAACAAAGAACTCATTGGGTTTTTATTTTTCTACAATAAGATCCCCTACAGTTACTCTCTGTTGAGATCCTATGAATCTCTTAATGAAAAGTTGTTCTAACTCCGCAAAAGAGTTCACTAAATCATTGGGCAGTTCGACATACAAATCAAAAGTGACTCCAAAAAGGCTACTGACAAACTGCCTGAAGAGTAAGGCATCACTACCGGCATTGCAACAACTAGCCTTGAAGTATGTTATATGCAGCCTACAATTCTCACTTCCATCAAATACCTTAAAGGATGGTGTCACCAAACTATTAGGGTATTGAACTACATAGAACTCCTTTGGGCAAGGACTACCCTTTGGAACCGATGAGCTCTCTTGGGCCTATGCCAATGCTTCCTTCACTTAATGCTTTACCATGTGTTTGATATCCTTTTCATGAATGAATGTGATATCGGCTATCTTCCTATGCAGGCTACTAGTGTTCTCATCCATTGGAGTGGTGCTCTTAGGATGATCTAGGATGTGTACCAATTCAGATCTATCAGCCTCCATAGGAGTGGGTTGGGGGACAGGTGTTTGATTCTACAATGCTAACACTACTACCATCGACTGCTCTACTCTCCTATCCATTATATCAATCTAATTATCCTTGAGTTTAATTTGTTGGAGAAGGCAATGAGTTGAGTCTAATGCCTCACATTCCTCAACTATAATGCCCTGAGCCTCTTGGATAGGCTACTCTCTATGTAAGGACCCCTATATATCAACCATGTGGACTTCCATTACATCATCTAAGAGGTCATCGTCATCGAAATTGAAATCTACCATGTCCTCCTCTTGGTCGGAGTGGTCATCTCCAACTATCGGTGTCACCGCGGCATGATAGTTCTCCAATTTCTCCTCCAAAATTTCTACCCTACCCAAGACTATTGGGGCATATATTGGGTGATGACTTGCTGTTAGACTGTGCTCCAAAGAGGTGATGCACTATATGTCTTGGACAAGAGGGGTGCTAACTATGGTTGGTTCAATAATCATAGAATCCAACTTAGAACTCTCTTCTTCCTCCTTTGGTTAGGGTGGTGGAGCAACTACAACACTCTTGGGCTGCCACTCCTTCCTCTTCACTGTTGAGGTAGGAGGTAAAGTCGAAGAGCTCGGCCCTGCATCAACTGATAAAGTGGATGGAGTGTGGTCCTTGGGACATAGTCGTATTACCAAGTGAGATGACTTCTCTCCAGATGCTGAATTATGGTACTTGGTGGGAACTTTAGATGGGGAGACATGACTTCAAGAAAATAGATAATGGGTATGATGCAAAACAATTGTAACCTATTATGATATGAATTTAATTACAGCAATAATTTCAATTTCTTACAAGTAATGATAAACACATTACTATTCAATATAATCATAATAACATGAATCCAATGAGGATAAAATGCTTCAAGCTAATGTTATGCTAACCATTTGACCTCTAATTCTTATTAGTGCAAAGAAAGAATTGCAAAGTTATGATGATCTCATATATGGCAAGTTTAAAGTAACTGGAAATAAAGTGAGGAGAATTTAAAGTCGACATTTGCAAATCATTTGTCATTTTGTGGAGATCTTCTTTGTTCCTTAGAAGTCATTTTCTAATGATTTTGAGCTCACACATGCAAATAATCTTTCCTTTGGGAGAAAAGCATACAATAAGAGTCAAAAAACTCAAGATAAATTTTATTCTCAAAAATGAAGTGTTATACATTGCAAGAGCCTTTTTATTTATAAAATTGAGAGGGGGAGTTAAAAATACACAAACCTATCACCATCATTATCAAACATACCTTTATTACTATGCCAAATAGCATGAAATCTTTAGATAAGCCATATTATAAGAATAGTCCAAAATATTATAATATGATACAAAAAGACATAAAAGATCAATAATACCCAACCTAAAATAAAAGTGTAATGTATGTTAAATACATAAATTTATATTTTATGATGATGATGCCGATGGTGACAATGATGTCATTCATCAATACTCCCACATATTGAAGGATTTTGCTTTAGAGATTGAAAGATCTATGTAATTTTGTAGGCTCAACTAATGTTATTCGTTAAAAGTAAATCATGAATCTTCAAGTGGAGGAATACCCTTCCAATGAACTAAAAATATCTAAACACCTCCATTAGATGTGGTGATGATATGATCATCTAAAAATTAATCTAGATAATGTGATCTTAAGTGATGAGATGGTAAAGGGGTTGGCAAAAAAATATGGTACATCATTAAATACGACATTGAAAACTAGGGAAATTTTAATATCTATTTGAAGATCAATTTCATAAATATTATCATTTATCTTCATCACAACTCCAAAAAAATCAAATCTCTTAAGTGTTGGTTGCTTAATAGTTCAAGTTGCAAACCTTGTAGGTTTAATTTCAATAAAAATTGAATCTTTCTTATTAAATTCTACATATCATCTATGTGCATTTACATTAACTTTATCTTCATCATAAGAATTTCTCAATATATCTCATGCATATTTTGTGCAAATGAAGATGCAAATACAGTAGACTTATATGATATGAGAAAATTAATAAGATCAATTGATTTTATTAGTTCAAATCTAACTATAATATGAAAATCACTCATACTACTTGACCTATTAATTGAACTATTATAAACAAACTTTACATTAAGTAGAACTAAATTCAAACTTATAGAGTGATTAGTTATTAGACACCTAAATAAATCTCCTAAGTTTTTGTTGACAAGTTTAGTTTAGTCGTCTATTTGAGGATGATAAATTATAAATATTATAAGTTTTATGTCAAACTTTTTCTATAAGATTTTCTAAAAATAACTCATTGATCACTCAAAAAAACACCTTTGAGGATGAGCTCCATTATCTTTGGATAAGATGGGTAGGAGTATATTTTTTCATAAGGCAGATTGGTATATATTCAACTAGATTTTCCCTAACATTTATGTTATAATTTATTTTGATCTAGGATTCTACTTCCTATGGATGCAAGCCCACATAGTTGATTACCCATCTTACCGCAATGAGAGAGCACTCTCGATTAAGGTTGGAAATATACATATATATCTGATATGTAATAATATTTAGTGGTGTATTATGACATAGATGATGATCTTGGGGAGGTAGAATTCGCATAGAAAATAAAATGACATATCATTCTCTTTTAATTTAGAGCATATGTTTGGTGGGAATGATAATGCGTTGAATCAAGATCAAATGATTTTTTCATCCTAGGCTATCATAGTACCTTGTCTACTTAGCCAAATAAGGTAGTTGATTCAACTTAACTGAAAAATTCTTATCATCAGTCATGGGTTGCATCGTCCAAGGTGTTCTAGTTGTCTTGGGATGAAGTTTGTCTATGAAGAAAAATTTTAAGTCAACCATAGCTAACATAGGGCTTAATGTCTGTCAAATATATTTTATAATTCATAACTCAAGGAACAAAGCCATTATAGAACATACGGACTACTACCAGGATCATAATATAATGAAGCTATTTAGGGGAACTAAACCACCCAGTCATAGGTTTCTGGTCATATCAGCATTTTACATGGTGCCATTTAATGATAAAGCTACATCACAGAAAATGCAGGCCGCATCCTTACTGATGTCAGATTATTTAAGTTTGATTATAGTTGAATATTTAATTGATATTAGCTCTTTTATGAGATTGAGTTTTCTTAACTTATCGCCATTGACAAATAATGATGGATGGGATAAATGATTTTTGCTTTAAATTATTTTGGATAATAAATTTCATTTCATTTAGATATATCCCCTCTAATTATAATATTCAATCAACATGACTATCATTAGGGTGAAATTAGATTTTGGTAGCTAGTCGTGAGACCCAATCGAGGAGGGTGTTCGCATGGTGAATAGATATAAAGTGCTCACATCACAAAAAGATGTAAGATTGTTCTCATGGAAAATAAATATATAATGGGCTTATATCCCTTCGGAATGCCAAAATTATGTATGTGTTCACATGGTGAACATATAGGGGTTGTTCGCATAGTGAATAGATGGAAGATTGGACTTACATCCCTTTGAATTGTCAAATTATGTAGATGTTCACATGAACATATGGGGGTTGTTCGCATGGAGAACAAATAGAAGATTGAGCTTACATCCTTTTGGAATGCCAAATTATGTAGATGTTCACATGGTGAATATATAAGGGTTGTTCACATGGCGAACAGATAGAAGAGTGAGCTTACATCTCTTTGGAATGCCAAAATTAAGTGGATGTTCTCATGGTTGAACATATAGGAGTTGTTCGCATGACGAACATATAGAATATTAGGCTTACATCCGTTTGGAATGCCAAATTATATGAATTTGTCCACATAGTGGATGAATATATTATTGTTCACATAGTAAATGAATTATAAAATATTTGCATGGTGAATGAAGCTATAAATTTAGTTTAAAGGAATGAAGGATCAATGCTTCGACGGTAAAAAGGTAGCGCCTCGGTGATATAATAATGGCATCGTAGCACTGCTAAGGTGGCATTTTGATAGAATGTATGTGTATAGCATTATAAAGCACAACACCTCAGTGCCACATGGGTAGCACCATAACATTTCAATTATTGGTCAGTTTGACCTGTTGAATGGCTACTTAGCACTGGATGTATAGCGCATAGGCGCTGTGTTAAGAGAATGAAACCCTAAAGCTTGGCACCTTAGTATTGTGGGGCAGATCCCCAAAGATTTATTTCTAAGAGCTTGGTACCTTGACACTATGGACAGATCTCCTAAGATTTCATTTCCAAGAGCTTGGTGCCTCAGTGCTATGGGGGCAAATCCCCTGGCCCCTAGGCATGGGTGCCATGGTGCCAAAATGTTATCGAGCATATCCCCAAAGATTTTATTTTCAAGAGCATGGTGCCTCAGCACTAAATTCTGGTGCCTCAGTGCTATGGGGGTAGATCCTCGAGTTCCTAGGTGTTATGGGGAAAATCCCCTAATATTTCATTTCTGAGAGCTTGGTTCCTTGGCACTATGGGGGCAAATCACCTAGCGCCTCAGCACTGGTGCCTTGGCTCATCAGATCTCTGAAGATTTTATTTTTTAGAGCTTGGTGTTGGATTCTGGTCCTTCAGAACTATGAGGGTAGATCCCGTAGGTCCTGCTAGTGCCATGGCCTCAATGCTGGGGGGGGGGGTGGGGGGCAAATCTCCCTGACCTTGTGAGATAGAACTGGACATATTGAACTGAATTTTTGAATATTTCTATAATTTTTATAAAAATTTGGTTGAATGACACTTTAGAAGTACTATATTTTTATTAATTTAATGCAAAGCACTCTTCTTTCTTGTTTTGGATCTAAGATCAATGGAGGGGAGGATTTTTTCTTCTCACGTCAAAATAAGTTCAACAACGAAGGGTCTACAAGTTTCTAATTTCTTGCAGCATTCCTTTTACTTTCAGGAAGAAATCCTCTAGCGATAACTTCTTAGGAAGTGAACAAATGCTAGTAAGAAGAGAGAGAGACCATGGGGAAAAGAGAGGAACTCTAGGAGTGGACTGGACACCCCTATTTATAATAGTGTTTCCTATAACTATTCCCTCTCAACAATCGATGCAGTGCCTCAACACTAAGATCGTAGTGTTGCAGTGTTATATCATAATTTTGAGAGCTAGCTTTGGCAGTTATCCTTCTAGAAGGTTAGGGCAGCACCTTAACGCCAAGAGCATAGTGATGTGGTGTTGTAACCTGAAATTTTTTAAAATTTGTATTTATTTATTTAAATATATATGCAAACACTTATAAATCTACCAATATAATTGAGCACAATTATTTTGAGAAGCCAATACAAGCAAACTATCTCATAAAAGAAGATTGATGCTATATGTGATGGCACCATTGACATTTGACTAGTGAAAGCTTCATCTCATCTCTAGTTGTACCAACGAGGAGAGTCAATCTCAACTATGCTAGATGACTTGCAGTATTTAATGAAGTGTAAAATTTATAGATATAATCAATAACTATCGAGATAAATTCAATGAATTATACATTGTGGGGTAATCATAGGATAAAGTCCATGCTAAGATCTTCTCATAGTGTATGGGAGATTGAAAGTGGTGTGTACAGGCCAAAATTATGTTTAACACTCTTCACCACTTGATAAGTACGATAGTAAGCAACAATACGAGCAACATCTTAGTTAAGGCCAGAATAAAAAATAATCCTCCATTGTGACTATTATCTTGTCACAGTCAAACTGATCAGACATGTCTCAAGAATGTATTTCCTCAATAGAAAAAGTTTTTGAAAGAAGATATGAAATACATAATTATATTCCATAAAATAGATAGTCATCTTATATTTGATAGCCAAGATTAATAATTGGTGCATCATAATTCAAAGATTCAAAACTTTTTCAAATGTCTTTACAATTAGAGCAATCATTTTAACTTTTTGAAATCTAATAACTGATGTGAACTACTAGTTTGGTCACTTAAGGTGACCAAATTAGTGGATAGGAAAATCTCTTAAAATGCTTAAGAGAGCAAAGAGTGTCTTGGTAGGGTTTAGTTTAAAGAGGTATTCAAGTCTCATAAAGATTTAGAATCAACAAACACAAGATTAAACATAAGAACTCCCTCTAAAGAAGTCCAAACCACATAAAATTAAAAGCAATTTATAAATAAGGAAGTGTACTTATGATTTAGAAAGTTTCATAAATTTTTATGAGGTATAGGTATTTATTTGTGAATTTCTTCTTGGACTAGTCAATGGAAAATCAAGCCAACTTGTTGGAATAATTGTTAAGGTTGATTAAATATGAGGAAAGAATGAAATTTAATACGAATTAACTCTTAAAAATAAAAGATAAAAAATTAACTATAATTCTTGAGAATTTCATTAACTTTCATGTTAGACACACCAAACAAACACAATAACCAAATTAAATCTTCTCAACCCTTGATCTAGCCAAACATTTCAAGTACTTAGAATTGGCTTTCTAGTGGAGGAAACTATGAAGAATAATTTTCCAACATAGCAGGATACATGAACAGCACAACAAAAATTAAAAAATTTTGCATATATCAACAATTAATAAAAATAGGCTACTCACTAAATTAGCTTTGTAGACAAGATCACTAAACACTTATTTCTTTGTTAGTCGGCCACCAAGCCCCCAACCATGGAGATTTCTATTTCAATTTTGGTTCAAAATATCAACTAGAACTTCATTTCATAACAAAAAAAAAGGTTTTATAGAAGTTAAAACAATTAAAATTGCATTTGGAGAGATTGAGGAAGAGTGTGGGGACCAACCACTTCAAATGGAGTAACTTCTCTCTCCAAAACAATTCGATCACTAGTCTCCCCCTTAGGAAATTTAATTATAATTGATTAATTAGCTATTATTCAATTATAATTGCAAATAAGTACTTCTTCATCCTTAAAATTACACTAAACTCATCATTAATGATAATTAATACATTATTTCACACAATTAACACAACATATATGTAACATGAAATAAGGAAAACTAAGATCTACAATTTCATCAGTTCTTCAAACATCAATCTCTTGTAATGGCCTTCTTACTTCATGTGATGGAACCACCATATTTAATCATAGATTTTTATGTTTGAGTTTTTGTGATTGGGCCTCCTTATACTTCTTGTGCTCATTGTGCTATATCATTTCACCTGGGCCCCAAAGAGCTCCTTTAGTGAGTTAAAATCTAAGTAATCAATTGCAAGTTCAGATGTTAGTTTCTCAGATACTCTCTAACTAACTAGGTGTCATTTGTAAGTGGCTTGTCTCTTCATCTCACTAAGAATTTATGATCTTCGCTCTAATATACCTCATATGTGATGATGTGCTCCACTTCAAAGAATAAATATTGGATTGACAACTATAAAGAGTGATTTTATTTTCTTATAAGGGAAGTATCCTACACATTGGAGGTTAGTTAACTCCTTTAAATGATATTAAATCTTCATATTTAAATTTGGGATGACACGCATCTTTTGGTGATTCATAAGCATATGCATTTGTGTCAATTTCTTAATAATCTCAAATAGCCCACATGCTCTAGCTTGTAATTTTCCATATAGAGTAAATGGATACCTCTCAAGGCAAATTCTAATTAACACATTACCCACAACATTGAATTCCTCAAAAATTTTATTTTCCTTCATTTCAACATACTTTATACTAGTAATTTCTAATTGTCATTTGACATTATCATAAAGAACTTAAAAATCATATGCAAATGTAAATGCAAGATTTTAAAATGCAGGTGCAGAAATGGGGTATTTTATTTGAGTTAAATTTATATAATATGTTAATAAAATGGGGTATTTTATTTGTTGCCCTAGAATTAGTGCTTTTGTAAAATGATGTGGGTCAGAAAACTTTCCAAACATAATGTTGAATCTTATCTTCTCTGCTATGATGTCTAAATGAAAATGCGAAGGGGTAGAACTAAATAAATTTAGATTAGAAGTAATCTTCATAACAGTAAGGGATGATAATACAATCAACTAAAGTTTGACATTCTTTTTCTAACTAAGCTTTGGTTGAATCTCAAAATTAGGTTTATGTGGAAAGATAGGTGTTTCCTTATCTAATGCTTTACATGAAATAATTATATGCTCTTTTCATTATGATATATATATATATATATATATATATGATATATATATATATATATATATATATATATATATATATATATATATATATATATATATATATATATATATATATATATATATATATATATATATATATATATATATATATATATATATATATATATATATATTGTATGTGTGTGTGTGTGTTTTCTCAACCATAATGAATCACATTAAATTATAAAGACAAGATATGCCTAACAAGATATGTATCATGTTTATAGATAGAATTTCACACCAAATGCAATCTCCATAGCTTCCTATCTTTAAAAGTACTATGGAACTAAATATGATAAGTAAGGAGATATGATTCATCAAACTCACATGAAATAGATCTAGATGGGGTTTTGTCAAAGGGTTTATCATAAAAAAAGTGTATATAAAAAGGACGTTCATAACACTACCATTATCTATCACCAACATGCACCTATTTTCCTACCAATCACATACATGATAAAGATATTTCTTCTCCTCCAATCTTTATCTCTAGATATTAGTATATACCTTATAACTCTTAGCTGATCTCCCACATTTTTGTGACGACATCTAGATATGGGTGTCATCAAGTATCTCTTCCATTTCATTTTTACACCATCTTCCTCTTCTTCCTCCTTAACCTTTTTTAGAAACATAATATTTATCTTACATTAATTTTGCATGTGTCTCTTCTTATGGTATTTAAAGCATATTGCATCCTAATTTTAGGGGATGAATCAATGTCATTCTTATTGAGTTGGGTATTAGTAGATGATGGTCTAGGTATAATAGTTGACTAGCTAATAATGTTGACTCTTGGATAAGATAAAGCTTCGTTTCAAGGAGCAAAACATACTGAAAGGCATCATCAAGGGTTTGTAGGTCTTATAACTTCACTTATTCTTAATTTCACTCTTAAGGCTAATAATAAACTTACTAGCTAACTGTCAGCCCTGATCAGTGTAATCAATCATAGCTATCATATTCTCAAAAATAATCATGTACCCATCCAATTACATATTTCCTTGCCTTAAGATCATCAATTATTCATGTTTTTTCTCATAATTTTTATGATAATAATTGACCCTAAACATATCTTTCATGTTAATCTAAGTGATGATGTGTTTACCTAACCTCTCTTCCTTAAGTAAAATATTATTCCAATAGATTTTAGCATGAATTACAAGTTTTATTTTGATAAATATGATTCTTTGATAGTCATCCATCTAGTACCATTCAAAGAACTCATCCATCTAAATAACTGAATCTAAAACTTTATTAAGACCTAATATATGTACGCGCATCAACCTTAACCTACATAGTAAGTTCATTTAAAACCTCTAACTTCTATGGTAATCATTCCTAAGGAACCTCAAGATATGTCTCATAGAGTGTATGTGTTTTGAATGATTTTCTATAAGCTCTTCTTCTAATGGGTTAGTATCAACAAATTTGTAGACAATAGGTTAGGTGTATTCCCTAATATTTATGTTCTAAAGTTGGGTGGCTAGGTTCATGATTATGTCTTGAATCTTATTAAACCCCCTCAATGAATAAAACTAATTCTTCCACTCTCTTATTATCCATTTGATCTTTGCTAGTTGATTTAAGAAGCATGATGACACAATTAAAGATGCAATAAAAAACTTGATTTTAATTTTTAATTTTAAATTTTTAAAAGATGCAATGATATTAACTAGATTTTATAATCAAATAAATGCAAATAACAAATAAAATAATTTGTAAGCATTCACAAGCAAAAACACAATTGAAAGTAATTAGAATAAAACAATTAAACTAGAACTCAAATAAACCATAAGTTTTTCAATATAACTTTGCCTATGTTAATATAAATCAAATTAAGTGGTTTGATTGATTTAGTGGATCATTCCCTCGCTAATTTGGTGTCAATCAAGTCAAATTAGGTTAGGCTAAGCTTAAAGAAAATTGTTAGATCAATAATAATGGAGCCAACTAATGACACACATACAATGGTTCATAAAATTGACTAACTACTTGGATATGCAAAGGAAGATAAAACACATAAAAAGGAAATTAGAAAGTCCAAGTAAAAATAATCACCTCTTTGGAAGTCAACTCCACCCTTGCAAGCACATTGCTAAGCACTCCAATCTTCTTGCTAATCACCTCCTAAATCAGTCCACCAAACATAGGCTCTAATACAAAACTTGATGTGTTTATTGGTTGGGCTACTTGAGGTGAAAAAATTATTAAATAAGGGATTTCTTAAGATACCTAAAAGCGCTAGGAGTGTCTCAGTAGGTTTAGTTTAGAGTGGTATTCAAATTTCCCAAAGATTTAGAGTCAGCAAATGCAAGATTAAAAAATAGACTTAATTATAAATATCTAATTTAAAATAATTAAATCTCCCTCTGCACAAGTCCAAACTACATAAAAGGAATTATAGATAAGGTAGCCTACTTATGATCTACAAAGTTTCATAAATTTTCATGAAGTGCGGGTATTTATTTGTGAATTTCTTCTAGGAATAGTCATTAGAAAACCTGACTAGCCAATTGGCTAGAATAACAATTAAAGTTGTTTAAACTTGGGGAAACAATAGAAAAAATACCAATTAATCATTAAAAAAGAAAGATAAAATAGTTAATTATAATTATGGAGAATTTCACAAATTTTCATGTTAGGTACATTAAATTAACACAAAAACCAAATCCTTTCTTTTCTAGAACTCTCTAAAGAATATCTCTTGAAACTTTATCATAAGCTTTCTCTAAATCAGTAAATATCATATGTAGATCCTCTTTGCTTTCTCTATACTTCTCCATCAAAAATTTTAACAAATGTATAGCATCCATAGTAGATCTACCTGGCATGAAACCAAACTGATTGTAAGAAACTTTTGTATGACATCGTAACCTATGCTCAATTACTCTCTCCCATAATTTTAATGTATGACACATTAATATAATTCCTCTATAATTTGCACACTCTTGTGCATCACTTTTATTCTTAAATATAGGTAACAACAAACTCTTTCTCTACTCAGCCCTAGACTTGGCCAACCACTTTTAAAGATTTAATAATAGGCTTTTTAGTGGCTAGAAATTATTTAGAATAATTTTCTAATATAGTAGGGAAGTTCAACAACACAACATAAAGGAAATTTTGACATAGATCAATAATACATAAAAATAAGATACTCACCAAAGTAGCATTATAAGTGGAATCATCAAACTTTCACTTCTTTGTTGGTGAGACACCAAGCACCCAATCATGGAAATTTATCTTCTAATTTTGGTTAACTAAAACTTCATTTCACAGCAAACAAAGATTTCATAGAATTTACAAAATTGCAAATTGCACTTATAGAGGGAATGGAGAGAAGAGTGAGGGTCGGCCACTTTTAATGCAATGCAAATTCCTTCGAAGTTGTTGATCTCGATTATTAAATGAAAATCAAGTATGCATACATTAAATTTTAGGTATAAATAACAAAGATATAACTGACGTAGCAAGTATTATTTAAAAAAATATAAAAATGAAAATTTTTGATGCAAACAAATGTTTATTTTGAAATGAAATGCAGTTCAATGAAATTGAATATACAATTATATAAGTGAGTAGATGAGTGAGTAGATGATCTAATTAAATTGTGATTTTGAAAATCCCATTTAACTTTAATAATGAATTGCAAGTTCAATTTAATGCAAAAAAATGTAACTCAACAATAACAAGATCTTTTTGAAAAAACATACTTGTTCTGATCACAAATATGATGCAGAACAAATGTAACATACCAAGATATGAATTTCATTACACCAATAATTCTTAAATACATACAACTGAGTAATGATAATCACACAATACTATTCAACACAATCACAATAACAAATGAGGATAAAATTCTTCAAGCTATGTTATGTTAATCACATTAGAGGTCTAATTCTTATTATAAAATAAAGAGTTAAAAACTATGAACAAGCTAACCTATTACAAAGTTAAAGTTACTTGTGACGAAGCAAAAATAATTTGAAAACGACCTCTATAACCATTCTGTTATTATGAAGATCTCATTTCTTTCTTAGAAATTTTTTCCTAATGGCTATGAGCTCACACTCAAATAATCTTTCACATGCATGAGAAAAGTAAAAGAAACTAAAAAAAAGTTATTCCTAAATGCCAAATACTTCGTATTATAGATCTGCTTTATTTATAAGACTGAGAGAGAGAGAGTATTCAAAACATGCAAACCTACCTCTAAATTCAAACTCATCATCATTATCAAACTTACTGCAATTACTATGATTACCATCATTACCATACCAAATATCATCAAATAGCTAATACATATAAACTCAAAATATAATGATATAAAACTCAAAAATAATCATATATGATATATTAAAATCTAATATATGTTAAATTATAAATATAATATATGTATACAAGGAATAATGTTTGATTCACCTTTTATGGGACATGTAATACTTATATTAATTCCTCTAAAATCCACTAAGTAACAATTTAGAATATAACAATAAAATAAAATAAAAATTAATATAGAAGCATCTGTTTTATTTATATATATTGACATGGAGAGGACAAGACTTAGGTTACGGGATGCAAAAATGTAAATAATAAATAATAAACAATTTACAACAATGTGGTGTAAATAAGGATTATTAAACAATAAAACTATTTTAGATTATACAATTTTAGAAACTCAATAATCAATAATGTTCATTTTTATAATATATTTCACCCAATTTCCAATTCAATGAAATATGAATGCCCAAATATTAATAAGAACTTCAAAATTTTTATTTATGAAAATTATGTTGATGAGAATAATATATATATATATATATATATATATATATATATATATATATATATATATATATATTATTTATTTTTATTTTTTATTTTTTTGCAACTAAAATCGTCATATTTTATTAAGCACATTTGGATTACACTTTGCTGTGTTTGTACATAGCCCTTAGCTTTTTATTAAATTGATCGAGATTCATTATGCAATTCATATTTTGATTTGATTCAATTTTATTTAAAATCTCAAAAATGTAAATCTCAATAAAATAAAACTAATTTATGAAAAATGCCCAATCAAGCTTAACCTATTTATTATTTATTTTATTTTAATTTTAAAAACATTACACATATAACATACAACTCTTATATATTTTTATATCTAAATTTAAACTTCAATATTTACATAAATAATACATAAATTTTTAATATTTCATCAAAAATATCATTATCATTAATTTTTTTAAAATTAAGTGCACCTTCTCATGTATAGAAAACAGTAGCTTTTATGTAAATATAAAATTTTAGATGTTACTAGAACATTTAAACGGGAGAAAGATGCAAGGATTATGATTAGGAAAGGAGACTGATAGGCTCGTGTTTCTCTATTTTTTTTTTTTTTTAAATACCCAATTCCATTAATAAATAAATACGAGATCAAGAGCTGTAGAAATAAAGGTCAAAAGGTGTACAAAATAACAATTAATATAACAGAGCATTGGCTCAAAAACTGGTGAGAACAGTCTGAGTAAATCCCCACGAAAGATGGGGGTAGACTCAAAAAATATTATTGATTAATTTCTCTCTCTCTCTCTCTCTCTCTCTCTAAATGAAATAGACAATAAATGGAGATGGTGTTGTGGGGGATGTTGAAAGCTTTATAAAGAACCTGAAATAAGTTTGGATTGGAGGAGAAAAATATTGCTATTATGGAGAAGATTATTGATCAGCCATATAGAAATAGGACGAGCAAAAAAGAGGCTGTCATGTATCTCCAGATTATCATCACATAGCTTACACCTTAAATCACAATATTCAAGGCTCGCTTCTTAGGCTACCAACCATTCTCAACCCTTTGAGAATGGCGATCCAACAGTACAAAGAGTGTTTGATAGAGCATCCTTTACACCGATTTTGTTTCCGCATGTCAACCTTTGTACATCCCTCAAAAAAAAATAAAACTTTTAGCTTCAAAATTAGAAAATTTCTCCATCCCAACCCAGGCAGTAGCATCAAGCAAAGAGGAGGGAGGGAGTTTAGTAATAGTTAGTTTATAATCCCTGTTAATGATACAGCAAGGAATGCTGAAAGAATCCTGGTACTTTTAAAAAGGCTCAAAGTTTAAGAAATTATAAATAGATTTGTTAAAATTAGAGTAGCAAATGAACACTAAATATCATCAAGAGATTGATTGAGAGATTAATTAGTATATATATACATAATATAATACACAATTGTGTATTCAATATATAGTATACCTAATGATACGGAGAATAATTTAGGGTCATGAAAATATTCCATTATAATTTCTTTTCTTGACCTCATTCTACATTAGGGAAGCATTGATAAAAGCTAAGAATCAATATAATTCCCACTGCACCAGCTAGCAAGTAAATTGCATTAAAGGAGGTTCTTTCATACCATTTCATTTTCATTTTGCTTCTTTGGGTAGATTAGTTTAAGCCCAAGAGATAAAATGGGTCTTTTATTAATATAACAGGCCGCGATCATAACAATGCTTTTAGAGCAGCCAAAAATGTGTGCGGCACACACACACACACACACACACACACACACACACACACAGAGAGAGAGAGAGAGATGCTATAACTTTAATTTTCATTATTTTTATTTTCAATGATAGATAGTCTAGGATAAAGCTATGCATAGGGTCAAATACATAATTTTAGAGAACAATTGCAAAGAGTCATATGTAAAAAGGACATGAAATCTAGGGTAAATAATGACATGCATGATAATAACATAATACTAATAGCAACAAAGGTGATAAAAAATGAAAAAGAAAATTGGAGTTAAACAACAATATCAATGAGAGGAATACTTTTAGGGGAAACTTATTAAATAACATAATTGAAGGATGACTAAATAATTAAAGCATAATAACCTTCCTACAAGCATTTATATTTAAACGGTCCTATTTGGGCTAACATCCGATCATAGTTTGCACCTATTTTTTTCAAAATTATATGAATATTGGGTTGCCCACAGAGTTGTAGTAGTGTAAATTATTGGAATATTTCTCCTTTTTTTATATTGGGCTTACACGCATGTAATCCCCTTAAAGCTATACATATCACAAAGCATTTTAAACTTGATGTAGTTTGAAGTTTAATAACATGTTCTAATAACATTACCTTTAGAAACTAGAAATATACGCTTATTGCATACTAGAATATTAACAATTATAAAGGGAGAGTATCATCTAAATACTAATGAAAATACCACATACTCATAGACATATGGTTCACAACACATAAGAAAAGTAATATTTTTATTTGAACAATTGAAAAGTAAAGAATCATGGGGCATAGCCTAGTTGAAGTAGTTCCAATATTTTGATTATAAATTATAATTTTCTGCCTTCCCCACTTTCAGTGGAGATTAGATTACAAAGCCTGAACAAGAACAAAGGTAGTGTAGAATATTGGGAAAAAAAGAGTAAAAAGTTAGAGATATTGTTATCGATCAATGATGAACAATGGATGATAGGTGATGAAGATGGATCTCCCTGCTTGCCTCTCCAATGGGCTATTGTTAGACAAAGCATGGTCTTAAAGAGATGAAACCATGCTATGGAGCTCTCTGCTTGCCTCCTTGTTGTGTGCTCTAGAAAACAATGTGCCACTACACCAGAGTTTGGTTGCACAATGGCTTAAAAGCTTCTACAAGAGAGGAGAAATGATATAAGTCAACACGAAGAAAACTAATATGTTTCTAGTTCTATAATTGGGCCTGATCCGCTGCAATTGGGCTCTGGATTGAGTTAATTCTGGCTCAGTGAGTCTCTCCTTCTGCGTGTATGAACCCGTCTGAGTTGAGTCGCTAACCGAGTCCGATCGGGGGAGATCTGGACTGTCGGATGGCGTCTTTGAATCTCAGCCGTTGGATGCTAACACACGGATTGAGTGTTTCTTGAGCTGCTTGCAAGCCGTTGGATCGGGGAAGTTTAATCTCTACCTTTGGATGTGTTTTTACACATCTTTTCTCACGTGCGATTCTTGAGTGGATTACGAGATGTCTACTCTGGTTGATCCGTCTTTTAGCAGGTGATCGTTGGATGAGCTGTAGTGGAATACAAGTGTCGTGGATCCGACGGATGGAGATCGAATTGAGGGTTTGAGCCGAGGGAATTCTAACTCATTTGTCTTGTTTCGTTTCAGTCGACTGTTCGAGCCGTCGAGAGCTCCTGAGGGGAAACAGAGGGTTCATGGGGAAGAAGATCGAGCGTTCGCCGGAGATTCTTACCAAAAGGTGTCGTTCCAGTGAAGATCCACCGTGGGAAAGTTCAGTTGAGGGAAAAGAAAGGAAGAACTCAGACAGAAGAGGATCTTGATAAGATTTGTTTTGACCCATTTCTTCTTCTCCTCTCATCTATTTATACTTTTCTTCTGCCTTAGATGGATGCTTTCTAACTATTTACTAGAGTTTGTTACATGTCTTGTCTTCTGTCGTGTCTTTAGTTACACTTCTTGATTTCTTGCTACTTGTCTTCTGTTCTACAAGATTGTCTGGAAGTTATTTCTATTATGGATTATTAATTTTATTATGTCTTTGTAATCGGCTTCTGTTGAGATGGATTTACTTATGAAGGCCTAGTTATTCTTAGCTGTACTTGCTTTTGTAATTGAGCATGTAATCTTGACTTCATCTGTTATAAAGCTGATGTCTTTGTTGTATTTTTTTTATTCTCTGTTATTGTAAGTAGACCTAGGTTTTGTTATTCTTCTCTTCTGGATTACTTGTAGGGTGATTTTGTTATGGTTGTTTGGGAATGTCCGTGAAGTCTTTTAGCCAGTTTGGCCTTCTTCTCTCCCTTGTGCTTCTGATATTTTCTGGGACATTAATATCATATCATTACTCCCCTCCCCCACCTTGACCTTGTCCTCAAGGTCAAAGTCAGTAAAAGCTTCCTGCATTTCTTTCTCTGTTACCCAAGAGGTATCTGTTTCTAACATTCCTTCCCTTTAGTACTTCTTTGATCTGTTGATTTCCCTTTATTATAATTCTATGGTCCAGAACTTTGATAGGTTTAATAAGCATTTGTCCCTCTCTGAATTGGGTTGATAATTGTGCTGGATGTATATTAGAATCTTGTCTGTATGGCTTTCCACTTTGATAGGTTTAATAAGCATTTGGTCCCTCTGTTGTAACAGGCTTTCCACTTCTGTGTTGGTTGTTGTAATTTCATTGTGAGGTATTATAGGAGGGGGAAGTCTGCCATATACAATTTGAAAAGGGGTCTTTTTTGTTGATGTGTTGATTGAAGTATTATATGAGAATTCTGCCCAGGGTAGGAATTGTAACCACACCTTAGGTGTTTCCAAAACAAAGCTTCTTAGATATTGTTCTAGGATTCTATTGGTTACCTCTATTTGTCCATCTATCTGAGGATGGTAAGCACCTTGTGTGTTTTAAAGTAGTCCCACTTAATCTGAACAATTTTTGCCAGAAATTGCTCATAAACAATGGGTCTCTATCTGACACTATCCCTTGTGGAATACCATGGAGCTTAACAATGTCTGTGATAAAGATCTGAGCTATATAAATTGTAGAAAAATTGTTTGGTAGGGCTGAAAAATGAGCATATTTTGATAGTCTATCCACTACTACTAGTATGGTTGTTTTATTATGAGGCTTGGGTAAACCAATAATGAAATCCATCGATATCTCTTCCCATATGGCTTGTGTTATGGGCAATGACTGTAGTAACCCTGCTGGCTTCTGAGTATCATATTTGACTTGTTGACAAATAGGGCAGGTTGATACAAAATGTTTAATATCCTTTTTCATTTGTTTCCAGTAGAATTATTGAGTAATTCTAGTCAGAGTCTTCTGGATACCTCCATGCCCTCCTACTGGTGTTGAGTGTAGTTCTCTCATGATCTTGTTTTTGAGTTCTGAATCTTGTGCTATTACAATTCTGTCTTTGAATTGAATTAGCCCTTTTACAAATCTGTATTTTGGAAATAATTCTGGATTTTCAAAAAAAATTTTGTATAATTCTTATAATTTCATGCTAGCTGCTGTCTCTTCTGTGATTTGTTGCATAAGACTATTGAATTGTTGAGTATATATTGATAGGTTGAATGATATTAAGGATTCTATTTGATCCTTAATAGAGCTATCTTCTGTCTTAAATATTTTTATGGACAGTGCATCAGCTGCTTTGTTTGTAATGCTTGGTTTATATTCAATAATATAATCATATCCCAGTAATTTGATCAAAAACCTTTGTTGTTCAGGGGTTTGAATTATTTGCTGCATTAGTTCTCTTATGCTTTTTTGATCAGTTCTGATACTAAACTTATTGCCCAGCAAGTATTGTCTCCATCTTGCAACTGTTTCAGTTATAGCATATAATTCTCTTGCATATGTTGATGCTTTCTGTAAGGTGAAAGTTTCTTGTAAGCAATAGAATGATTGTGTTGTGAGAACGACTCCAATTCGTACATGCATCTGTTTCAATGATAAAGGGCTGATCAAAGTTTGGATATGCTAACACTGGTAATGTTGTCATTGCTTATTTTAATTTGATAAAAGCTATGGTTGCCTCTTTTGTCCAATGAAACTGTTGCTTGGCTAACATAGAGGTTAGGGAGGAAGCAATTGTTGCATAGTTTTTGACAAATTTTTCGTAATAGCCGTTAAAAAAAACCTCTCAATTCTTTGAAAGTGGTAACGACCATGCTTGCTTGAATTTTCTTGGGGTTCACTTATGCCTTGTCAGATAAAATATGTCCTAAATGCTCAATTTTATCTTGTACAAATGAGCATTTGGAAGGTTTAATAAACATTGAATCGTTTGAGTTGTTTGACTTCTTGGAGATGATATTGGTGTAACTCCAAGGTCTTACTGTAAATGAGAATATCATCAAAAAACACTAAGATAAACTTTCTTAGGAATGGTTTAAGGATTGCATTCATCAAAGCTTGAAATGTTGCTGGAGCATTTGTGAGTCCAAAAGGCATAGCCAGAAACTCATAGTGTCCTTCATGAGTTCTAAAAGTTGTTTTATAAATGTCTTCTTTTGCCATTCTTATCTGATGCGACCTTAGGTCCAGGTTTAGAAAACACCGTAGCTCCATATAATTCATCCATGAGTTCTTGAGTTGGAATAGAAAATGTCGTATAGTGAGTTTATTGAGGGCTGTAATTTATACAAAACTCCATGTGCCATCCTTCTTTTGATTAATAATCGGGAAGAGAAAGGCGATACTTTCTCTAATTATGCCACTTTCCATTTTTTGATTAATTTTTTGGAAATGTGGATACCTGTAATTTTAACTCTCATGTCGAGTTCCGGGTTGCAGATGGATTTGATGGTCTATATTCCTTCTTGGAGGTAAGCCTGTTGGGCTTTGAAATAACTCCTGGTAAGTGTTTAATATTCTTTGTATTCCTGCGGGCAATTTATTGAATTCTATTATAGAGGAATCTATTTCCTCTGTTATTTAACTCATCTGGAAGCAAGATATTATTTCTTTCTGTTGCTGCAATTTAGTGAACTGATGAAGAGAAATTTCCCTTTCTTCTTTGTATTTCCTGTACTAATCTATCATTAAAGTAGAATTTCCATTGTCGACTTCTTATAATCAAATGTACATTCACCCAACTTTCATTGAACCCCAAAACTATATCTGCTCCTTGCATGGGTAACAGATAGCGGTAATAAAAGTATTGCCTTGTAGTTGAATAGGAGATTAGAACATATGCACAACATTTTAAAGTTTCCCATTGTCCACTAACACTTGAAAACGATCTTTGGAGTTACTTTGAAATCAAGAAATTTTGCTAATTTTGATTGAATGAAATTGTGGGTGGATCCACTGTCAATCAAAACTTGTACTTTTTTATTACTAATTAAACCTTGTAATCTCAATGTTCTAGGATTAGACTGACCTGTAAATGCATTGAGGCTGATTTCAAGAAATTTTTCTTGTAAATTTTGCAATTGTTCTTTCTTCTTTGTAAATACCTCTTGATCTTCATTGATCGTTAGAGTAAACATTTTTGATTGTATGTCTCAATACTTATCATCACAAGCATAATCCCTTCTTCCTTCTTTCATCTAGTTGTGTTGGAGTCAATTTCTGTATGGGAATATTTTGTTTATTGAGCATTACATTATTTTGGTTGATTGCTGGAATTACCGAGGTGTTGGGGGTGGTTGATAGCTTTGATTTTGTTTATTTTGTTGAGCTTGGTATGCTCTGTAGTTTCTTAGCATTGTTACCTCATCAGCTAGCCTGTCCTCCATCAATTTAGCTAACTGGAAGGCTTGCTGTAGGGAGCTAGGCTGCAATGCTCTTACTTCCCTTTTTATATCCTGCCTTAAACCAGATTCAAAACAGCTCTGTAAGAATTCAGGTGGAATACATGATATCTGATTTGCCAATTCCTCAAACTCATTATAAAATTGATGTACTGTATTTTTCTGTTGTAATTTAGCAAGTTCACCCCTTAAATCTCTGTACAAGGATGGGCCAAATCTCTGAATCACTTGTTCTTTAAATTGTGGCCATGAGTGAAGCTATTTATTAAGATGCATCCACTGATACCAGGTTAATGCTGGTCCGTCCATGTATACTGGCAATTAAGAACTTCGATCTTGGATAGGCTATAGTATTGAAAGAATTGTGCGCTTTAAAGCCAACCTCTAGGATTTTCTCCATTGAATCTTGGCATATCAACTTTCACAAGTCTATTGTTGTGTTGTGGTTGTTGTCTATTAGTAAAGAAAATTTTAGAGTGAGGAGGGGTACATACCTGTGATTGTTGTTGTTGTTGATGATTTTCCTCCAATTTTTCTTCAATAGATGACAATCTTCTTGAGACTTCATTTAATATCATCATTATTGAAGACATTTGTTCCTTTTTTTTATTAAGTCTTCCTACACACTCATCTATGGTTTTTGCTGCGTGTCTTGTGCCCTCTGCCATTTGTGGTGAGTGATGTAGTCAACAAGAGCACCAATAATATGTTTCTAGTTCTATAATTGGGCCGATGCTGGGCTCTGGATTGAGTTAGTCGTGAGTCTCTCCTTCTATGTATGAACCCTCTAGTTGAGTAAACCAAGTCCGACGGGAGATCCCGTTGGATGGCATCTTTGAATCTCAGCCGTTGGATGCTAACATACGGATTGAGTGTTTCTTGAGCTACTTGCAAGCCGTTGGATCTGGGAAGTTTAATCTCTACCTTTGGATCTGTGTTTTACAGCGTCTTCTGTCTTTACTCTGCCGCCGTCTGATTCTTGAGTGGATTACAGATGTGCTACTCTGGTCGGTTGATCCGTCTTTTAGCAGGTGATCGTTGGATGAGCTGTAGTGGAATACAAGTGTCGTGGATCCGACGGATGGAGATCGAATTGAGGGTTTGAGCCGAGGGAATTCTAACTCATTTGCCTTGTTTCGCTTTGGTCGGCTGCAGAGCCGTCGAGCTCGAGGGAAACAGAGGGTTCATGGGGAAGAAGATCGAGCGTTCACCGGAGATTCTTACCGGAAGGTGTCGTTTTAGTGAAGATCCACCGTGGGAAAGTTCGGTTGAGGGAAAAGAAAGGAAGAACTCAGACAGAAGAGGATCTTGATAAGATTTGTTTTGACCCCTTTCTTCTTCTCCTCTCATCTCTATTTATACTTTTCTTTCTATCTTGGATCGAGGCTTTCTAACTGATTTCTGTTAGAGTTTGTTACATGTCTTGCCTTCTGTCGTGTCTTTAGTTACACTTCTTGATTTCTTGCTACTTGTCTTCTGTTCTACAAGATTGTCTGGAAGTTATTTCTGTTATGGATTATTAATTTTATTATGTCTTTGTAATCGGCTTCTGTTGAGATGGATTTACTTATGAAGGCCTAGTTATTCTTAGATGTACTTGCTTTTGTAACTGAGCATGTAATCTTGACTTCATCTGTTGTAAAGCTGATGTCTTTGTTGTATTTTTTTTTATTCTTTATTATTGTAAGTAGACCTAGGTTTTGTTATTCTTCTCTTCTGGATTACTTGTAGGGTGATTTTGTTATGGTTGTTTGGGAATGTCCGTGAAGTCTTTTAGCCAGTTTGGCCTTCTTCTCTCCCTTGTGCTTCTGATATTTTCTGGGACATTAATATTCATATCAAAAACACAACCACCTCGTAGTAAACTCCTATTCGTATACATCAGTGATCAATTTTGCATAAGGAGTTTGTTTAATTTAGTAACTATAGCTAATTTTAATTATTTTATTTTATATAAAAGCCTAATTTAATCAAGTTATAAAGCCACAAGCTGTTTTAGGTCTATTTAAAGATAGGTGTATTTGAAAAAAAAAATGGGAGGAAATGAATCTCAATTATCTCTCTCTTCCTCCTAAAATAGTTTTCCTCTTCTTGCTGATCTCTATTCAGCTTCATCTCCTAACACAAGAAATGTAACAATTGGCGCTCTTGTTACTGTGCTCCCCAACCTCTATTTTGTCACACAGTCTCTCCACAAGATTACGACACAAAAGGTTATAGGCCTTAATAAATGTGCAATATTATGTGGGATGGCCTAAGCTTATATTAAACAAATGGGGATTGGAAGATAACCCATAATGTCACTTCTTCTAATAAATTCACTCTCAAGGAAGGGCCATCAAGAACAATTCAAGAGGATGCATTCTCTTTATTACACATAGGTGTCATCTAGTAATAATACTAATAAATATTTGGGAGATTAACATACATACCACACAATTCTTATGAATTTACATATCTAGCACCTAAACTTCATTTTTTACATATAAAACACCCCAATCTTCAAAATCACATCAAAAATATCATCATCACTCACTTTTTAATAGTGAAATGCACCTTTTTAAGCATAGGAAAGTGTTAGATAAGTAAATATCTAATTTTAGATGTTAGATATGTAAATGCATAAAAATTGTGGTATGTATGCAAATCTTCCTAAATATTTATAATATATTAAAAGTCAAAACTTTAAATAAGCATCTTAATATTATGCATTATGTCTAATGCTTTGGGAAAAAAATAATTGAAGTGGTCTAATAAATATTAAGCACCTCCAAGGACTCACAAGAAGAAAGAAGCTAATAAATACATCTACCTTCATTCATGTACAGGGGATGTAAGTATCATGCCATAAATAAATATTTTAATGCTCACTTTCCTATAGATGATATGTCAATTGCATCATATATATTCAATATCATATAAATAAAATATATGAGTTTGTTATGATCTCAAGGTATATAGTGGATTATGCAACTTAACATGAGTTCGGTGGCATAGAGACAAGCTATCTAACTGCTGACAATGAACTAATAGTACAGATTTGGTGGTCATTATAATAGTTCAAAAAAATGACATGAGTACTAATTACTTGTAGAACAGAGTTGCTTCTTTATGATCAGATATTTGTGTTGCCTAGATTGAGCTCTATTGAATCCTTTGAGGTCAATTAGCTATTAGGTGATTATGGTTATCTAGTATTTCTACATTGTTTTTAGAATTTAATGCATATTTATTGGAATTCAAAAAATGGTATTATTAAGAAGTATAATTATAACTTGATTTCAATTTTGTATAGAATCAATGTGCGCAACATCATCCTTTGTTTCCTTGAAGATAAGGATGTACATTTTTATTTATGTTAGCCTTTGATAGTGCCAAAATCTTACTCGCAAGACTCATAATGCTCACAAAAAAATAAGGAGAGGAAAAAAAAAGAAATAGAGAAAGAAATCTTCGTGATAAAAAGAGAAATTTTAAGAGATATGTTAGATTTCCAAAAATACAAACCTTAGTATAAATCACATGGTGGTCAAAAACACCTTTTTGACCTCTTGTTTATAGGTTTTGTTAAGGTTTTGATGCTATAAGAAAGGCCACTTATAAGGTGCATATATATAATAAAAAATACATCAAAATATATGAGTGTGTAGTCTTCAATACATAAGAATATATGTGAATTGACTTATTTGATGAAATCACCAACTTACTTGATTAAGTTACTAACTTGATTAGTGGAAGAAGCTACCTTTATTCAACATGTGCTAAGAAGTAGCATTTTAGGCAAGTAGCTTATGAGGTTAAGTGAGTAAGCCTAATTTCCATCTTTCTTATAATGCTAATCAAGTCGCCTTTACTTGAACCAAACCCTTAAAATATTTGGATCTACAATTTTAAGATTGACAATGAAAATAGCCATGTTATGAATAATGTTTTACTTTATGAAAGAATCTAGGTTTCTATTTTGAAAACATGGCATATACATTATTTAGGAAATCAATTGTGTTGGTAACTTATTTCATTGATTCATTGTCATTGTAGTAGGCTATCAACTCAATTATTGGTTGTCATGTTAGTAGGTTGTAATTAAGTGTAAAAGTGATTTTGATTTAATCATTAATTCTAGGAATAAATTCACTAATGATATGAGTGGATTTCCAATAATAATAATAATGTGTTCCTTGGTGTGAGACAAAATGCTTAATTATTAAGATAGATTAGTGATGACCTCATTTTTAGATGAGGTTAATATCATTTTTAAAATTAGTAATTAGAACACCTAATCCTAGATTAGGAGCCTCCTAATTAAGCACTTAGGACACTATACCTACTAACTTAGTGCATCTTCCTTGGGCTCAACCCAAATTTCAAAGTTGAATTAAATCAAAATAAATCCAAACAAATCAAATTAAATGAATGAATCTAAATCTAAATTAAAGACAAATCTAGTCAACCCTTTTGACATAGATTTGACTTATGTGGGTCCCACCAAGTCAAAGGTCAAAACACCAAAATTTGACAAAATGAAATTATTCCAAATGATTCAAATGATAAAATAAACTTGTTAAACATGAATTTCAAGAAAATAAATCCATTAAAGACTTAATTAACCTAATTAGACCACTTCATCTAAATGGGCTTAAATGAGTCCTATTGTGTTCAAACCCAAATCAAATTGAAATTATTTCAATTTGATTTATTTAAAACCATTTAAAAATCATAATCAAGCATAATCCAACCCATCATTGGGTCCAATTTGACCCAAACTTAACCCATTAAACCCAATTTGAGTCAAATGGGTTCAAATTGAAATAAAATTGAAATCAAATGAAATTAATCACTCCAAATCATCTCACATATATGATTAGACATGATTGGAGTCCAAACAAATTTCAATTAAACCAATGGATCATTTGAACCTAATTGAAATCAAGCTTAACCCATTTAAGCCTAAATGGTTAAAGCAAAATAAAATATAAAATTAATTCAAAACCTAAAAGAATTAATCAAATTAAAATTTGATAAATCATCAATTAAAGATAATTGAACTCAAAATTAAATGAATTAAATCAAAATACTTTGCATCCAAATAGCATGAATTGAGTTCAAACCTCCAATCCAACTTAAATGGATTTAGATTCAACCTCAAACTCACATTGGGTTTGATTTGGATAGCCAAACACTAGCTTAAGGGTTATGGTGGTGATACCAAAAGCCATAATTGAAGTGAAAGAGAGATGAGTTGGAGTATACCAAGTAAAGATGCCATTGTGGTTCCTCTTCCCATCATCCAAACTCCCTTGGATTTTATCCAATTATTTGACCACCTCTTGGAGGATGATTTCAAGACATAAAATCAAGTGGCTAGCCCTTTAGCAAAAGAGAATTTTGCTTCCTCCATGAGGATAGCAAGGAGAAAGCAAGAGAGATTTCTATGGAGGTCTTTGTTGACCTCATTTTTGGATGAGGATAATATCATCCATAATCTTAGTAATCAAGATCACTTAATTTACAAACCATTGTAATGAACAATCACGAATAATTTAAACCAAAATCTAAATCTAATTGAACAAATGAACTCAACACAACTCAATCCAACTCAACTTAAACTCAAATAAACCAAACTCAAAATACTTAACTCTAATTTAATTTGAGTGACCTCAAACTAAACCATAGCCTACTTTAGCTTGATTTGGGTAGTCAACTAACAACCCAAAATCATGTGAAGTAGAGCTAAGGATATGGGGTGGAGTTAAAGTGAAGTGGAACTATGATAAAAAAAGAGTGGAATATGAAAGGCCAAAGCACTTGCACATGAGATCAAAATTTTCCACCCTTCCCCATACCTCATTCATCTTCATATAACTCCTAGATAATCTAATCTCCAAATCCAAGAAAGGTAGTAGGATCTTAGCCAAACCAAGTGGATAACCCAAGTTGGGAAGACAGAGGGGAGAAATGAACATGAAAGTCAAAGGAGATATTGTGAAAATCTAATCATCACACACAATAGCCACTAAAATAGACTTTAGCACCACTTATCCCCTCATCCTTGACCCGAGAATTGATGGAAGCTTGCTCAGGAATAATTGCAAGCCCATCCCAACCAACCACCACACCTCCAATCACCATTAATGGGATTTTGGCCATCTTTAAAAAGGGTAGAGAGAAAGCTTCCCAGTTCCTTTTCTGGCCTGAAAACATCTCATCCATTCTCAAGAAGATTAACTAAGCCTTTCCCTTCTTTTTCCACTTACTAAAACATCAAAACGACCAAACTTCGGTGAACCCCAACAGTGGTTGGCGGCTAGGCAGATCCAAGAGGAGACAAGAGGGCGAAATCAAGTTGAAGCTTCATCTTGGAGTAAGCATCGACTTCAAAATAAAAAAAATATCCGCTGAGGTAATCTCTTAAACTTTTAGGAGAAATCTAAGGTTTGATTTTGATATAAATAAAATATGAAATGATTAACTAAAACCCATAGGAATTAATAGGAATCATCCTCTCTAAGCCCTACAATGTCAAAGACCCGATTTCTGGTGAGTTCACCAGAAAATCGGGGCCCAAACAGTGTGTTGAAGCAGAACTCCCGTCCGCCTCGTCCGTCCGTCGGTTGGGAAGAAGATGGTGATCTGGCCATCCATCCCACTTGATGGGAGCGGATGGCTTATATTAGATATGCCAAAACATGATTTAAACCCATTAGGCAATTGGGTTTTAATCTCGACCATCCGATATAAAGATTGGACGGTTTTGATTAACATATTTCCCGCTTAATCTATGTCAACTCATGCATGGGCCAATGAGCACGACACATATCAAATAGAGCTTACTCAGTGCTAACTAGTTTAAATAGAAAATTAGAAAATTTTTGAATTAAATAAATGCTAAAAATCACCTAAAATTATGAAAAATCATAAAAACTAAAATACAATATGAAAAGTATAAATGAGGGCTCATTGGATTTATCTTTTCGAGAGAAATCCAAAGAGAGCAAAATCCCTAATTTTTATTGAATATTTTGGGCTTAATTTAGGTTTTAGTGAAAATCATATTTCTTTAATTAATCCTAAAATAATCATCAAATTGACCTAAAAGTTTTAGGAAATAAAATGAAGGATAAAACACACCTACCATATATATTTCAACCTAAAATAATTTTTGGATTGAGAGATATTAAATTTTGAATATCAAATGGCTTATTTTAAGAAAATAAATAATTAAAAATTATGAAAATCATAGAAAATCATTGAAACATCTCAAAACATGTTAATCAACATCAAAAAACTTTAAAAAAATATTTGAACCCCTTTAGAGCTTGTTAAATCTTAATTTTATTAGGATTTGATAAATCATTAGGACCAACACTAATATTGAAACTTAAATCTCAATAGATTAAATATCAAACTAAAATTATAAATAAAATAGTACTCAAACCCCCATTAACTTAACTTTAAGTTAAATAAAACAAAATTAAACTTAATTTAATCAAATTAAGAATTAGTTAAGCTTTAAATCCAATTTAATCAAACTACTTTAACATATCAATCATTAATTAAACTAGTTATATCACAATAGATTTAATTCATGTAAGGCTAATTAAGTAATTCAAATCACTTCAAATACAATAAACAAAGTCAAACTCTAATAAGTTTAATTGAGATCCATTATAGTCAATGAGTAATTAGACTTGATTAAACCAATTAAGATTGAATTAATTAATATTTGATCATTAAGCAAGTGAATTGCTTGATCAATCTTAATTAAGTCTAACATTTCATTAGGATATTTTGAAATAATTCCAAGATCAAATCAAACTCCATTCACCTAGTTAATTAATTATTTAATTAAGACAAAATCCAATTAGTTGTTAACTTGATCTTAATCAAATGAACTACTTAGCTAAAATAATTATAATTAATAATCAACTAATCTTTAATCCGATAATCATTTAATTATCATGATAATTAAATTTAACATTAATTAAAATCCCAATTAAATCAATCATTGGTTAAGTAAACAAAAAATAACTAATTAATTATGAACTAATCTTAATTAAGTCAATCATTTAATCAAATTAATTATGATTAACTTAATTAATCACTAATTAAATTTTAATTAGTTATGTTAGTTAAATGATCAAGATAAGCATTTGATTATCCAATGAATGATCACTTAATTAAAGATTATTTAATTAATCATTAAATAAATTAAACTTTTAATCAAATTAACCACTTAATAAAATAACGGCTTAATTAATTATCAATCTTATGTTAATTAAATTAATTATCGAGTTAAATTAGGTATAATTCATCAACTTCTAATTAAGAACAACTCTTAATGAAAATTCAAAATAAATTAATCATTCATTTAATTAAACTAAGTTAAGTTAAATAAGTTATATTAAAATAATCCTTAAATCAAATTCAATTTAAATTAAAACAATTAATTATAAATATTCATCAAAATTTTAATCAAGTTAATCATGATTAATTGAATTAATATTTGACATCTAACCAATCTAACCAAACCCTTTAATCAAATCAATTAAACTCTTTAATCTAATCAAATTAGACTAATCAACTTATAATTCAAATTAGTGTTCAATTAAATTAATATTGAAATTTTAAATTAAAATTAATTAATTATTAAATTAAATTATTTAATTTAAATAAGAAAACCAATCTTTAAATCGAGCTTAACATAAGTCAAACACTTAGTTAAAGTCACCATGAAGTTTAATCACGGTAATCTCAGTTAATTAAAACATTGATTAATCTATAATTTATTTAATCAAACTCTCTTATTTAAGTTAATCGTCAATTGAATTAATCATATTGAGCCTAAATAATCTTAAATTTAATCAGTTTATGTAAGATAACTTAAGATAATTATTAATCAAATCAAATTAATCATAAATATTCATTTAACTATTAGTCATATTTTAATTATATTATTATAGAATTAAGAAAGCTAATTAAATTAACCATCTAAACCAAATCTTGAATAAATAAATAAAATAATCAAGTCAACTATAAATCATCTGATCAATTTAGCTAATTATATTTATCAAATTAACCTAATCAAACATTAATTAAACGTTGAATCTCAATCATATCAAACATTTGAATTCAATAAACAACAAACTAAATTGAACTTTGATTAACCAAAAAACCATCATTTAATTAAATGATTGGATTGTCAATTAAACTTATTTTTATTTAAATCAAACATGTCTAATTGAACTTCAAGTAAATCAATTAATCATTTAAAGGAATTAATCAAGACATGCCTTTAATCAAACTAGAAATCAAGCCAACCAATGAAATTCAAAGTAACACACATTAAACAAACCAAACTTAACTATCCATTTCATCATTCCAATCAAATTAATTAAATCAACCTAAACCATGTAAGCAAAACATACCAAATTAACCTTCAAATAGATCATTAAGTAAATTATTTAACCACACCTTCAAGTCAATTAATTTGATTTTTATGAGGCTTGACTTATCTTTAATAAAATCGGAGTAATCAAACACTAACTTAATTAAGAAACTTAAAATGCACTTAAATTAAACATAACTATTCAATTGGCCATTCAAATTAAATTAATTGAATCAAACTAAATCATAAATTGAACATAATCAAATTCAACCAAAATAAATTACTACGATAAAATAAACTAAAATAATAAATGAATTATAAATCCATACTTAATAGCATTTAATTGTTTAACAAAATCTAAAAAAATAGATATAGCATCCTCTTAAAGATCTAAAAATAAATGAATGAAAATATTAAATCATGATAAAGATTCATCAAATCAAATAATAATGAAATTAGTTCAAACAATTTAAACCACACAAGTTAACTAAAGGGGAAGACGAGAGTATTGAATTGATTAGATAATAATAAAAGATAAGACTAAGTATATGAATTTTAAAGTAGAATGGGTTTAATGGAATTAAAATATAAATATAACCTAATGTGAAACAAAACTTAACTTAATCGAATTATAAGTTAGTTAATTATGTAAATCCATATAAAGAATTTGATAAACCTCTAAAGTGAAAACCCAAGTAAATGAATTGAATAAAATGAATAATTGAATTGTAGATGAAATAAAGTAATTGATTAAGTCATTCATGATCTGAGCATTTAAACAGCTTAGAAACTTCAAATGGCATAGCTTAGGTTTAACACTTTAAATATTTCATCTCTTTAATTTCCTTATGTTGAGATCAATATCCAAATATAAATAAATAAATAAAACCTTACCATAAATGGTTTAATCGAGTAAATCACCTAAGCTAAACACCTGTTTAATCATAGTAGATTAAATTTATTAAAACTTTAATCAATCATTGGTCAAGACTAAATAATCATTAACTTAGTCTTAATTAAGCCAATCATTTAATTAATCAATAATGACTAACTTAATCATCAATTAAGTTTGGGTTATGTTAATTAGTTAAGCTAATAAAAGATCATTTAATTATAGTTGATTTAATAAATGATCATTTAATTATGGTTGATTTAACTGATCATTAAATAAATCAAGCTCCTTAATAAAACTTTTAATCAAATTAGTCATTTAATAAATATTAGTTAATCATCGATCTTATGTTAATTAAGTTAATCATTTAAATTAATTGACCTTATGAAAACTTAAATGAGCTTTTGAAATCACTAATTTGATTTATATATTGGTAATTTGATTAACTTAAATTTGAAACTAAAACCAATATATAAATCAAATTACCAAATTCAATAAACCAAATGATCAAATTCCTAGTTAGAATCTAAATAAAAAGTTGCTTCGAACCTTAATCAAATAAGAAGTTAACTAAACTAAAATATTTTAACTAAATCATATCAAACTTAAATAAAAAGATGAAATCATTAAAGTTAAATAAAATTGAAATCATCTAATCAATATTAATCATATAAATTAAAATCTTAAATTGAAACCCAAGAAAATGGAATTAGATATTAATTAAAAAGATATTGAATTATCAAAATTTAATTAAATCAAATATCTAATCCAAAATTAATCAATCAAAATATACAAAGTTAAATAAACTCAAACTTTGAAATCCAAATCAAATCAAACAAACATTTAACAAATCAAATCGATTTAATTAAATCATTCAAATAAATTCAAATGAGCTAATTAAGATACTTAGATTCTTAGTTGACCCTTAGAATAAATTTTCACCTAAGGGTGAAAATTTTATTATATTAGGAATAAGATGTTGAATAGATTTGGTTATGTTCATAACAGAATTTATTTTATTCATCATTCTTTAAAATCTAAACTCAACTTTAGCACAACAATAAACCTAAAATTAGAATAAAATCTAAAATCAACAAAATTATTTAAATCGAAACCATCCAATGATAAAATTAAACAAACTCTGAATTCAAATCAAACTTAAAATGAAATAAAGCCTAGAATAAACTTGTCACACTCTTCTTTTCACACACTAGAATACTAGGTCACCGACCCTAGAATTAGGTTAGGCCAATGTGTTGATGTGATGTGATGCTTTTTCTTATTTTGTGGAGTATTATTTCAGACTGGATGGATAGGATTGTTTACTCGCTAGTTTGGATGTTAGGGCGTTCTTTTAGCTAACATTATTTTCTGTAAGGGGGCTGTGCTTAAAGGGACTACTGTAATAAATATAAAATAAATATTATTTTTTTGCAAGTGACCCTTAAGTCTCAAAGCATAGCTCAATAGGACAGGTGGACTTGATAATCACTAATGCTAAGCTCATATGTTTGAAAAATAAACTGCTTATGTGCTACTATTTTTCCTAACACCTGATTTGTAGGATTTAGGATTTATTTTGGAAGTTTAAAATGTAATTTGAGCATAGAAATATGTTAGGATCTATGGGGTTTAGGATTAATAGGAGCTGATTGTACCTATTTGATGGTCTCGAGTGGAGCCTAAGGAGGTCCCTAAAGAAGGTGACGATCCTAAAGTTGATAAAGACCCCATAGATCAAACTTTTAGTTCTAGGCCGGACTGTATAAGGGCAGAGCTTGATTGCCCACTTTTTCTTTTTTTGGGATATATAGTGGTACCTTGTCGCACTAGCCTATTTTATTATTTAAATTTAACTTGATTTACTTTAGGGTGAGCAATATAACTGCATGCTTTTCATAGGTTTCTTTTTGTGTTTGCTATGTGTTGTGATAAAGCCTAGATGCATTAGGCTCTTAGGAAAACTAAATTTTCTATTCCAATTAATAATTCTAATTAAATTTTAATTAACTCATAACCTCATTTTAAAGCTTATGATCTTAATTAAGAAATAAAAAAAGTTATTAACCCTTAGCTAAATGGTTGTATGTTTCAACAGCATACATACATATTATTTCACTCTTATAAATAGGGGGTCTCCATTCTTGTACGATAAGAGGCAAACTTGACTTCTGAGAGTAGTCACTTGTAGTGGAGAACACCTCTTCTCTTTGAGTTGACTTATAACCAATTCTCATCATGCATTTAGGCATAAATCATCCCAAGTCTAAGTCTAAAAATTGATGAGTCAAAATGAAATAAAAATTTGTAAATTTTATTGCATTAGTCTACTTCATGAAATGCATTCCACACATGATATAGTTTCTTAGAGAATGAGTTTAGGCTCTTAGCTTTCCTTTCTAAATATAATAGCTCAACCATCTTGCACTTTCATAAGACTGGCCTACATGATTTCAAATTGCTTAGGTGGTGTTAGTTGACAACCCCTTACAGATGAAAAGTAAGTCCAAAAGAGTCATGTCAGGTTTATTTTCTCTCAAATGAGAGAAATAACTAATAATTCCTAAATTCATAAAATTAGACTAGATCAAGTTTTTGACTTATGTTAGAAGCATTTTTAGACTTAAGTTCTAAAGCATCCTATTAGAATAAGTCTTCAATCACTAAGCATTTCTACAGTCTTGTTCTATCAGAATCTAATCCCTAACTTTTTAATAAAATGCCAACTTGAAACTTCAATAATCTCAATCTCAAAAATGCAAAGCTCAATAATAGGATAGTTGAAACCCAAAAGCATTTCCTACTCAATCCCATTTGGCTTTCAGCAAAAACTCTTCCCCCCTTGATGCATTCTCACTTGAATTTCTAAATTAGCCATCCTTTTAATACAAACTTTAAAATCCATAGAGATGAAAGTCAATTTCCTTAATCGAGAGTATTCATAGGGGAATTTTTTTTTCTTCTAAGATGTAATTAACTATAGAGGATTGCTCTTATGGGAACTACGAACCTTGTAATAAAATAAACTCTGTTCTACCTCTTCATGTAGTTCAGGAGAAAAATGTATAGTACATTGAAGACCCATCAGCCTTAAGAGTCCTTTTTAAGTAATTGAATCCATTAATCATAAAATATTTATCTTTCGAGATAATTTATTAATCCCTTAATGACATATTTGATTACCCAAATAAGTACCCCCAAGTTTTGTGTGGTGTTCTAAGTAAAATTCCCACAATATTTTTAGGCCAAGAAGGAAAAGGGGAGGAAATGACTTCCTCCCATCAAACCCTTCATCCAAATACACTCACAAGGCCAAGAGGGACACAACTCGACTTCCGACCAAACCCCCCGCTACCGATGGTTGCATTCCAGCCACCCAAGAGCTTACATACATGGCTCTCGGCCATGTATGGAAAGAGAGGAGAGAGGCCCTCTCCTATCCATTTTTTCATCCCAAATCATTCATAAGGTGAAGAGAAGGAGAAAAGGAGCATTCCCCTGATCTCTCTCCACCGGCAAGCCGATATTCGGCCAAAATTGGTGACCAATCTCTCGACATCTAATGGCAAAATGAGAGGGAGAGTATTTCACCTCAAATTGAACATCCCAACATATTCTAGAGATTGAGGCAACCACAATCAAATTTTCATTGAGGCCCGTCGTCACTGGTAAGCTAAAGAATGGTCAAACCCGATAGGAAATGGCCACGAGTTGGTCTCCAAGGCGTTTAGCGGGAAGGAAAGCCACCAAATCACGTCTACGACTTTGTCCCATCGAGGTGAAGGTGCTTGGGCATGGTGACCACCAGGGATCGCCGACGATGAGGTATGCCTCACAACTGACCCTTTCATCAAAATTATGTGGTCCTTTGTGAAGGGAATTTTATCCCCAAGAGGATCAAATCATATAGTCTATCACAAATCAATCCTTGATCATTTCACAATCTAAATCAGGTCAAATTTGGCCTCGAATCACCTAAAATTCATTGAATTCAACAAACGACGTCCGCCTCTCGCCGGAGAAGAATGGGGATTGTCTCCGCCGTCCTATCAAAGATCGGATGGTCCTACTTTCACTTACAATTTCTTATAGGCATTTAATCAAAGCATGTGGCTAGTTCTCGGATGGTTAAGATCGATCCCGCATTGTTGTTTCTTTTGACATGGGATTTGCATAGATCCCACATGACCCAATGGCATCACGTTAGCACCGTTTAAAATGAGTTTTTCTCATTTTAAATTATTTAAAAATATTAAAAAATACCATAAACTTTAAAAAATTATAATAAATAAAATATAAATCCAAAAAATGCAAATGATAGTTTTATGGTTTCACCTCAAAGAGTAGAATTCATTAAACACAAATTCCTTAATTAATTTTGGGTAATTTTGGCTTATTTTGACTTTAAATGAAACTAATCAAACTCAAATTAATCACAAGCCATTAATCCAATTGAAATGAAACTTTGGGGAACTGACATTGAGGGTAAAATGCACTTTGGTAAAAATTTTCATGATTTATCTGAAAGTAAATCAAAAGATACTAAATTTCATACTCTAAACTTTAATTTTAATGAAATAAATTAATATAAGTAAACTAAATCATGAAAATTGATGAAATCAATTTAAATCACCATAATAAACCTTAATGAACTTAATCATAGCAATGAAACCCAATAAAAGTTAATAAATCATAAAATGACCTAATTTGATAATTAATTAAATTAATTAATTCAAGTAACCTGAACTTAAGAAAATCATAATAAAACAACAATTCCAAAGGAATCTTCTATAGAGGAATCAAGAAAAAAAATCCCTAAATAATCTTCATCAAATTAACCTTAATTTAGAATTTAATGAAATAATTAAAACCTTAATTACACCCTAATTATGCATGTGATTAAAATAAAACTTTAAAAAAATCAAATTATCCAAGAACCCCACTTGCTATAAAAACATTTCAAACTTAATTGACCTCTGGATTGATAATTATTGAATTTTCAAATCCCTATGTTAATATAAATTAAATAATAAATTAAAAAATTCACAAAATCACAGAGTTCATAAAGTTGATTTGAAATACCTTCATCAACACTAGAACATTTAAGGATAATTTTCCAACATTCTAAATAAAAGAATTTGATCACTTATAAACTTAAACTTTAATGAAAATAATAATGAATATTAAGTTTAATTAAACCTTAAGGCTATAAAATTTATAATCAAAAAATTAATAAAATCTCAATCCATAATCAATGCAAGATAAGATTGGATTAAAATATTAACCTAAATGTGTTAGGTTAATATAATTCAACCACATGAATTCAATAAACATAAACATAATTCAAACTACTAAACATTAATGAAACAAATGTTAAACCAATTCAATCCAAATGAAATAAATGAAAATCAAAATAAAGTAAACCAAGAAGAAACACATTGTGTTTTAATTTGGAGTCATAAGGATACCACGAAGATTCTATAGAGTATTTATTGAAGTGATTGAGTACGACATCTAAGAAATAATGTAGTATCTCGAAAGATAGAAACATCATCTTACAATAAACTTAATCACATAATGTGGTATTTATTTTTGGATGTATGAGAATACCACGTAGATCATAGGGGGCACTTATTGAAAGATCGGGTATGATATTGAGATATGATATACTATCTCAAAAGATAGAGATATTACTCTTCAATAGACCTAATCACCTAATAAGAACTCCTAAGGCATGATAGGTCTTCAAATGTACTAGTGATTTTTTTCCTGCTTTGCATAGACGAATAAAGCAGGATTTATAATAAATCGAGTTCTAAAGTTTTCTATGGAGGCAAGCCTCCATAGTTAATTACATCCTAAGGAAGTGAATTCCTTAGGAATATTCTTAATTAAAGTAGGCAATTGTTGTCTCTAAAGATTTCAAGACTAGACTATCAATAAATTAGTTATATTGAAAAATCAACTGGGAAAGATCAAGAAGAAGACTTAAGGAAGCCAAAGGGAATAGGTAGGAAATGCACATGATACTAGGAAGCCTAGTGAGCATTCCAATCCATCATATAGTTAGCTTTATAATTTTGAAAGTGAAGAGGATTATTTTGTTAGAGTTGAAATTTCATTAGATTACTTGGGCTTATAATCCAATAATACAAGGATGTGAAAATACCTAAGAGGTGTGGATTTATTATTGCAGCCCGAAGGAAACATCTACCTCAGATCTTAAATCTAGGGTGTTATAGTAAGAACCAAAGTGTGACATAAATCTAAGTGAAGATGAGCATAAGGTTTATCTCCACAAGAGAGGATAAGCCACTCAACTACTGGACTTATAACTGTCTGGAGTGGCAGCCAGTTAACTCTTTCTACATTTTAAATCCATGTGGTCAAGTCTTATGAATTTGCAGGATAGTTAGGCTATTATTTATTTAGAAAAAAACTAAAGTCCTTAAACCCACTCCCTAAGAGACTACATCATGAGTGGTATGAATAATAACTTAATATTCAAATGCAAATATTTTTAAATTTTATTTGATTTTGTACACTTTATTTTGACAATGGCTTTAGGATTTTATATATCTATATACATGATGAAATTAGATTATTGGCTAAATCAGCAAGAAGGGGTATTTTCCACCACTAGGGATGCCCTCACAGGTCAAGTATTCCCCAATCATACAAGGATGAAAATCCTCTATTTTCAAGATATGAAATAATATGCAATGATTGTTGTGAGACATCCAACCATTCAGCTAAGAGGTTGCTAAATCTTTTAATTATCCTTCCATTCACCTAAGAATATTAAATTTTAGCACATCATCAATGCCCATCAATGAGCTTGTTGATTCAAAGTAAGCGACATGATCTATTGAGTCAAACATTCCTAGCCAAGTGGGAATTTTGGGCTTTGGTAGTAGTCTACTTTCAATGATCTCTCTAAAGAAAATATTAGTCAATTCTAGACCACTTCTTACTCATTTAAGTGGGACCTTCTCTACATCACTTGGTGAAAAGAGTATCATCTAAGGCAAGCGTCAAAGTAAGCACTCGATGGGCTGTGTCATGCTTTGTAGGAACCAAGTCAAAGGATCCCTTCGGTTCAATCACTCGTGGGTTCTCCCTTGGAACTTGCACCAATGCTCCTTATATCGAGCTCGCGATTCACTCCTCTATCTCCCTCAAATAAGGGTCAATAGCAAAATTTTGGTTCTCTATGTTCACTAAGTTCTCTTGGGTTTTCCATTCTCCTTCATGTAATGCTCAACTTTTAGTTAAGGTCATTAATCAATGCCCATCGCAACTTTCAAGAATTTGGATCCAAATACATCCGTAGGCACTATCTGACCTTACTCCATTAAACTAGCTAGATGAAATATAACAAATATGTAGAAAGAAAAATGAGGAAAAGTGGAGAAAGGATCTAAAAATTTACTATGATATATGAACTATACCAATGGTATCGAATTCTCAGAATAACATTTTATCCTTTTATTTATAGGGTGATGAATGCTATGGGAAAGTTACGTTAAAAGTTACACTATAAAATAATACAATCAAGTCAAATTACTTTGATAAATACAAACACACAATATTCCCACTATGCAGATATGCATACACCTTGATGAAATCGTGGCTAACATGGCTTCTCAAGGTGAGTGCCAAAAGTAGCATCTTGAATCAAAATTTAAGGGTAAGTGTGAAGATTGAGTATAATAAGAAAGTAAGTTTGAAGAGTACCAAAGGCGAGTGCTTTTAGTAAGCATCCTATACAAATACTTTAGTTCATATACCTAGCGAATCAATGGTGAATTCCCTTGCTATCTAGATAGTTTTCTATGAGGCGGGGGATGCAACTTGTGAGATGTAGATACTCAACAAATTCTTGCAAGGTAGATGAGTATCCCCAGAATTGCACTTCCATGTGGGGCCCGAACAAGTCAAGTACATTACTCTAAAGTTGATGATGTTTGGCTCCTCAAGCGGATCTATTAACCTAAGAACTTGACTGCTATGAGCTTGGCATGTCTATTAAGCCAAGTATCACCAATGCACACACACACAAACATACATATATATATATATATATATATATATATATATACATATACATAGATACATACATATATATATATATCCAGACACACACACACACACACACACACATATATATATATACATACACACCACACACACACAAAAGAAATAAATTCAAATATCAATGGTCAAAATAATATACTATTTAAATAGAAATCATATATATAGAAATAGAGAAGCATTATTTCTTAAGAGGCTATTTGGTTGGTTGAAAAGGAGATACAATGTAAAAAGAATACTGAGTAAGCGAATAAAATATATTTGGTATACTTATGAGTTCTTTGTTTAAAAACACTACAAATGCAAGATTTTTTTTTTATTTCATTAAAATTAAAATGATGCAAAGTTTAATAAGATTATCGATCAAAGTGGTGGTTGACAATAACAAAAACAGTGTTGGCGAATGGGGTGGGGGGATGGTGAAGGCTGTCCACAGTCGGACCGCAAACTATGTTGGTGGCTGCTAGTACCGACTAAGTTGTTGATGTTACTTTACACTAATCATGTATTTAGAATATTCTAAATACACCAAATTTGAACGTGAGAGTGTATTTTAAATGCACTCAAATTACTTGCATTTCAAATGCCATCGATCAAACCACAAAAATTCAAAATCCTAGGGTTTACTTTACATGCAAAAACTAAGCAACAAAAGAACCCCTAAAAGAAGTCTCAGGTTCATTTTTTTTTGTAACAAAAGAGGTTCTTTTTTTTATTTAAGAAAAAAAGGTCTACCATTCTAAACAAGATCATAGTCATCCCGGAGTTTAAAGAGCAAGAAATGTTCCTGAAGCGTACCTTTAAGTCTCCATTGTCTTCTAATTGTCGCAAGCAAAGATCCATAAAAAGGTCGCGTACATAACGCATAGCCGACTAGTGCTAACTCAATCTTCAACTGAAAAAGGAACCTCATCATTTTACTCACGAAAATAGGACAAAGTGTAGTCCTTATTTCAAGCAATTTGACAATAGATCTTTCTAGTTAGGCTGCTTCGGTAGAAGTAAAGGCAACATACAGCAAACGTCTATCCTCAAGGGCTTGGTGATGGTCGCCTCCCCAAGGAGACAGGTACCTACGTTGAAGTTACAGAGAGGAGGGCAATCTGAAAGGTTAGATCAATCAAGAGAGATCAGAAGCGGGGGAAGAGTATAACATATAACTCCTCCGGCATTGACTGGAGGAGCGTGAGGGACACCGGCATTGAAACAGAGCTGCCGGGGAAGCGCGAGGGACACTGATAGGAACTATTTTCTGGATTAAGTCTGAAACAGTGAGGCTTGAGTGTATATCTCTGTTCTTTCTTCTAATCTGGTTCTATTGAGTTCATTTTCCTTGGATTTGGGTCGACCGCTTGGTTTAGACTTAATGCGCGAGTTGACTCCGCCTGTGCTTGGAACCGATTGAGTTACACCAATGGAGTATTGGATTGGCGCTCGAGCCGCCAATTAAATGATTTGTAACTGGGCCGCTGGATCCGATTCACTCGGATTGAGTGTTTGTCAAACTGTGCTTTTAACCATCAGATTAAATTGTGTATTACTGACCTTTTGATTTATTTCTCGATCACACGCCTCTGGTTCTTTAATGGCGATAGTGGAATCTGTGTGTCGCTCGCTTAATCTAATTGTTAATAGGCACCGTCATTGCTTTGTTTTTTTTGTTTTTGTTTCGACATTTTGAGCAGTCGAGGAGCTCCAGGGAAGAACGGGAAGAGCGGAGGGGATCGGCGGAGAAACGACTGTTTCTCCGGTGGAAGACGGTGGTTTCCGGCGAGGAAAACCTAGAGGAAGCTAGCAGGAGGAAGAGACGAGGGAGGGAGACTGAAGAAGATAAGTTTCCTTTCTGAAATCTTAATTCTTGAGTCTTGATGGATTAGGTTGTTTTACTTCCTCTGTCAGAACTATGTTATCTGGTTATTTCAACTCTTGCTTCTTAGTTGTTTTGATCATTGTAGCAGGCTTTTCTGGATGGAACTATAGTTGGCGTTGCTGTCCATTTGTGGTGATGCTTTGGCCGTATTTCAATGCTGTTGTTATTATTGTGTACTTAAGGTTTCTGTAATAACTGTATTCGTTTTATGCTCTGATTTGTAATATCTGTTATATCATCAGTGGGCTCTGTATGTTGAGTTTCTGAATCATTCCTCTGTCTTTGGTTATCTTTCCTGTACAGAATCTGTTATCCGTGTAATTCTTATTGTTGTATGTTCCACATTGGCAATTATATGATTTGGGATCATATCATTACTCCCCTCCTCACACTGACCTTGTCCTCAAGGTCAAAATTGAAAATTTGCTTTTTCTGTTTCTTGAATCTATTTCTCAGAATCTCATATTGATACTTTCCCTCCTACTGATTATGAAAGTAGCAATTTGATTGGCTGTTGGAAGTAGTATTCTTTTGTGGCCATTTATTTGATATTGGAGAGCTTGCTGTGCCTCCATCTTTGCTTACAATTCTGGCATTTCTAATTTGCACTATGTTGATGGGCTTTATAGAATACTATCTTAATTTCTGTATTGGATCTGGTTGGAGAGAATGTTTCTGTTCTGAGTCCACTGCTGGTTCAGCTTTATGGAATTGGCTATATCTGACTTATATATCTAGGCTAATTCTATGGTCAGACTTATTGATAACTATTTAGACTATTTTATAATTAGGTACTTATGTGTCCTGTCTTAACCTGGATTGAATGGTTGATACATGAAGCTTGTTGCTACTGTTTCTTCTTGCACCCATTGGCTGTCGGGCTGATTATCATGTGGTAGTTGATGTTGCTGGTCATCATTGACAGCCACTAATGCCAATAACTTGGACTTACATATATGCTCTTTATGGTCCTTCTCCTCACAATTGAAACACAATCCTTTCTTTCTTCTTTCTTCCATTTGTGTAGGTGTTAGCCTCTGAATTATTATTGGCTGTTTATTTGGATTGTTGTTTTGTTGATTGGTGTTTGTGGGAGGAGGCGCATATGTCTGCTATTGTTGTTTTAATGTTGGAGGTTGGCTGATCTTGTAGTTTCTTGGCATTGTTACATCATCACCGAATGCATATTGGGTCTATTTGGGTGTAATGTGAGTTTGATTCACCTCTTAAATCTCGAATAAAGATGGGCCAAATCAATAACTTGTTCTTTAAATTGTGGCCAAGAATGCAATTGTTTATTTACTTGCATCCATTGATACCAGCTCAAAGCAGGTCCATCCATGTATATTGAGGCTATTAAAAATTTCTGATCATCTGAGGAGTTATAATACTGAAAAAACTGCTCTGCTTTCAAGAGCCATCCTCTAGGGTCTTCTCCATTAAATCTGGGCATATCTATTTTAAGAGGCTTTGACATGGGTGTGTGTGTATGTGGTATGTTTGGAGAATAGGATTCATAAAGGGATGCATCACATACCTGGCTTTGAGGTTGTTTTTCTAATCTGTTTTCTATTGTTGTCAATCTCTTTGATATTTCATTCAATGCCATAGTGATTGAGGTCATTTGCTGTTCATTGTTGTTCAATCTGGTAACACATGCTTCAAGGGTTTTGGATGTGTACCTTGTGCTTTCTGCCATATTTTCTGATTGAGGATGTAGATGTGAGTTGTGGGAATCAACGAGAGCACCAATGATAGGAACTATTTTCTGGATTAAGTCTGAAACAGTGAGGCTTGAGTGTATATCTCTGTTCTTTCTTCTAATCTGGTTCTATTGAGTTCATTTTCCTTGGATCTGGGTCAGATCTGGCTTGGTTTAGACTTAATGCAGTGAGTTGACTCAGTTCTGTGTGCTTGGAACCCGGTTGAGTTAATATTCAGTGGAGGATTGGATCGGCTGCTTCGAGCCGTCGGATTAAACGATTTGTAACTGGTCCGCTGGATCCGATTCACTCGGATTGAGTGTTTGTCAAACGCGTGCTTTTAACCGGATTAAATTGTGTATTACTGACCTTTGGATTTGTTTCTCGATCACACGCCTCTGGTTCTTTAATGGTGATAGTGGAATGTGTGTCTCGCTTAACTGATTAAGCTAGAAGACCGCCATTGCTTTGTTTTTTTTGTTTTTGTTTCGACATTTCGAGCAGTCGAGGAGCTCCAGGGAAGAACGGGAAGAGCGGAGGGGATCGGCGGAGAAACGACTGTTTCTCCGGTGGAAGACGGTGGTTTCTGGCGAGGAAAACCTAGAGGAAGCTAGCAGGAGGAAGAGACGAGGGAGGGAGACTGAAGAAGATAAGTTTCCTTTCTGAAATCTTGATTCTTGAGTCTTGATGGATTAGGTTGTTTTACTTCCTCTGTCAGAACTATGTTATCTGGTTATTTCAACTCTTGCTTCTTAGTTGTTTTGATCATTGCAGCAGGCTTTTCTGGATGGAACTATAGTTGGCGTTGCTGTCCATTTGTGGTGATGCTTTGGCCGTATTTCAATGCTGTTGTTATTATTGTGTACTTAAGGTTTCTGTAATAACTGTATTTGTTTTATGCTCTGATTTGTAATATCTTATATCATCGGGCTCGTATGTTGAGTTTAATCATTCCTCTGCCTTTGGTTATCTTTCCGCATAATCTTATTCGTAATTCTTATTGTTGTATGTTCCACATTGACAATTATATGATTTGGGATCATATCAGACACCGACATTGAAACAGAGCAGAGGAAATATATGGGGAAAAAGAGGATGCACCGTTAACAGCTAGCAGCAAGAAATCCTACTGGCACCAGAATACTATCGCACAATGATGCCTTTTCCCCTCTTCCCCTCTTCCTCTCCGAAGTTTTATATCTAACCTCTAACCTTTTTTTTTCTTTTATACATATAAATAACTCCTCAATTTTTTTTTAGACGCTAATCATAAACTTACACATGTAATATATGTGCAAGTAATTGAACTAAGAACCTCTTAATTAAAAGTCAAATCTCTCAACTAATAAACTAAAGTGTCTTGCACAACTCTTCAATTGTCACTTTCACGTCAATCATCAATCATCGTCATTCTTTTTTTAAAAGAAATACATTTTTTTAAATATTAGATAAATAAATATCTAATTTTAGATATTATGCATATAAATGCATAAGAATTATGTGATATATATTAATCTTTTTTTTTTTCAAACTTTCTCGCATGTTAATTTGATGATGCATTAATAATATTGAGAAATGTTTAAAAATTTAATGCTCATTTTTCAAATTCTTACTTAAATATTAATATTTATAATAAAATTTTATTTTATTTTTTTACTTTTATTAAATTTTTAATGATTTTCATCTTGACATGCATAAATATATGATTTCAATAGTTCAAAAAAAAAAAATTGCATGAGTACTAATTGCTTGTAGAACAGAATTGCTTCCTTATGATCAGATATTGTGTTGCCTAGATTGAGTTCTATTGAATCCTTTGAGGTCAATTAGCTATTAGATGATTCTGGTTATCTAGTTTTCCTACATTTTTTTTTAGAATTTAATGCATATTTATCAGAATTCAAAAAAAGGTATTCTTAAGAAATATAATTATAACTTGATTTCAATTTTGTACTTGAATAGAATCAATGTGAACAACATCATCCTTTGTTTCCTTGAAGATAAGGATGTACATTTTTATTTATGTTAGCCTTTGATAGTGCCAAAATCTTACTCACAAGACTCATAATGCTCACAAAAACTGAGAGGAAAAAAAAGAAAAAGAGAAAAAAAATCTTCGTGATAAAAAGAAAAATTTTAAGAGATATGTTAGATTTCCTAAAATATAAACCATAGTATAAATCACATGGTGGTCAAAAACACCTTTTTGACCTCTTGTTTATAGGTTTTGTTAAGGTTTTGATGCTATAAGAAAGGCCACTTATAATATATATATATATATATATATATATATATATATATATATATATATATATATATATATATATATATATATATATATATATAATAAAAAATACATCAAAATATATGGGTGTGTAGTCTTCAATACATAAGAATATATATGAATTGACTTATTTGATGAAGTCACCAACTTACTTGATTAAGTTACTAACTTGATTAGTGTAAGAAGCTACCTTAATTTAACATGTGCTAAGAAGTAGCATTTTAGGCAAGTAGCTTATGAGGTTAGGTGAGTAAGCCTAATTTCCATCTTTCTTATTATGCTAATCAAGTCTCCTTTACTTGAACCAAACCCTTAGAATATTTGGATCTACAATTTTAAAGATTGACAATGAAAATAGTCATGTTATGAATAATGTTTTACTTTATTGAAGAATCTAGATTTCTATTTTGAAAACATAGCGTATACATTATTTAGGAAATCAATTATGTTGATAACTTATTTCATTGATTCATTGTCATTGTAGTAGGTTATCAATTCAATTATTGGTTGTGTTCCTAGGAATAAATTATAGGAATAAATTACATGTAAATTCATTTATTCTTTTAGTAGGTTATAATTACGTGTAAAAGAGATTTTGATTTAATCATTAATTCTAGGAATAAATTCACTAATGATATGAGTGGATTTCCAATAATAATAATAATAATAATGTGTTCCTTGGTGGGGGACAAAATGCTTAATTATTAAGATAGATTAGTGTTGACCTCATTTTTAGATGAGGTTATTATCATTTTTAAAATTAGTAATTAGGACACTTAATCCTAGAATAGAAGCCTCCTAATTAATCACTTAGGACACTATGCCTAATAACCTAATGCATCTTCCTTAGGTTTGATCTAACTTAATGGGTTTTGGTAGACTCAACCTAAATTTCAAAGTTGAATTAAATCAAAAAATTCCAAATAAATCAAATAAAATGAATCAATTTAAATCTAAATCAAAGTCAAATCTAGTCAACCCTTCTAGCATAAGTTTGACTTATGTGGATCCCACCAAGTCAAAGGTCAACTCACCAAAAATTGACTAAATGAAATCATTCCAAATGATTCAAATAATAAAATTAACTTATTTAAACATGAATTTGAAGAAAATAAATCCATTAAAGACTTAATTACCCTAATTAGACCACTTGGTCTAAATGAGCCTAAATGAGTCATATTGGGTTCAAACTCAAATCAAATTGAAATTAATTCAATTTAACTATTCAAAATCATTTATAAATGATAATCAAACATAATCCAACCCATCATTAGGTCCAATTTGACCCAAATGAACCCAAACTTAACCCATTAAACCCAATTTAGGTCAAATGGGTTCAAATTAAAATAAAATTGAAATTAAATGAAATTAATCACTCCAAATCATCTCACATATGTGATTAGACATGATTGGAGTCCAAACAAAACTCAATTAAGCCAATAGGTCATTTGAACCTGATTGAAATCAAGTTTAATCCATTTAAGCTTAAATGGGTTAAAGTGAAATGAAATATAGAATAATTCAAAACCTAAAAAGAATTAATCAAATTAAAAATTGATAAATCATTAATTAAGATAATTGAACTCAAAATTAAATGAATTAAATCAAAATATTTGAATCCAAATAGCATGCATTGAATTCAAACCTCCAATCTAACTCAAATGGATTTAGATTCAACCTCAAACTCACATTGGATTTGATTTGGGCAGCCAAACACTAGCCTAAGGGCTATGGTGGTGACACCAAAAGCCATAAGTGAAGTCAAAGAGAGATGAGTTGGAATATACCAAGTTAAGATGCCTTTGTGATTCCTCCTCCCATCATCCAAACTCCCTTAGATTTTAACCAATTTTTTGACCACCTCTTGGAGGATGATTCCAAGGGATAATATCAAGTGGTCAGCCCATTAGAAAAAGAGAATTTTGCTTCCTCCATGAGGGATAGCAAGGAGAAAGCAAGAGAGATTTTTATGGAGGTCTCTATTGACCTCATTTTTGGATGAGGATAACATCATTCATAATCTTAGTGAATAAGATCACTTAATTTACATACCATTGTAATGAACAATCACCAATAAGTTAAACCTAAATCTAAATCTAATTGAACAAATGAACTCAACACAACTCAATCCAAGTTAACTTAAACTCAAACAAACCAAACTCAAAATAGTTAACTCTAATTCAATTTGAGTGAGCTCAAACTAACCCATAGCTCACTTTAGCTTGCTTTGGGCAATCAACTACCATCCCAAAATCATGTGAAGTGGAGCTAAGGATATGGGGTGGAGTTAAAGTGAAGTGAAACCATGATAAAAAAAAGAGGGGAATATGGAATGCCAAAGCACGTGCACATGAGATCAAAATTTTCCACCCTTCCCCATACCTCATTCCTCTTCATATAACTCCTGCATAATCTAATCTCCAAAGTCAAGAAAGGAAGTAAGATCTTAGCCAAATCAGGTGAATAACTCAAGTTGGAAAAAGAGAGGGGAGAAATGAACATGAAAGTCAAAGGAGATATTGTGAAAATCTAATCATCACACGCAATAGTCACTAAAATAGACTTTAACACAACTTATCCCCTCATCCTTGACCTGAGAATTGATGGAAGCATGCTCAGGAATAGTTGCAAGCCCATCCCAACCAACTACCACACCTCCAATCAGCATTAATGAGATTTTGACCATCTTTAAAAAGGGAAGAAGAGAAAGCTTCCCAGCTCCTTTTGTAGCCTGAAAACATCTCCTCCATTCCTAAGAAGATAAACCAAGCCTTTCCTTTCTTTTTCCACTTACTAAAACAACAAAACAACCAAACTTCGACGAACCCCAGTGGTGGTTTGCAACTAAGCCAATCCAAGAAGAGACAAGAGGGTGAAATCATGTTGAAGCTTCATCTTATAGTGAGCATTGACTTCGAAACAAAAAAAAAACCACTGAACAAGAGCTTCAGTGAGGTAATCTCTTAAACTTTTAGGAGAAATCTAAGGTTTGATTTTGATATAAAGAAAATATGTAATGATTAACTGAAACCCATATGAATCAATAGGAATCATCCTCTCTAGGCCCCACAGTGCGAAAAGACCCGACTTTCCGTGAGTTAGCCAAAAAATTGAGGCCTAAACAATGTGTTTGGGGTAGAACTCCCATCCGACCCATTTTTATTCATCAGTTGGGGGAGAAGACGGTGATCTGGCCATCCATCCCACTTGATGGGAGCAGATGGCCCATATTAGATATGCCAAATCATGATTTAAACTTAGTAAGCAATTGGGTTTTAATCTGGACTGTCTGATCTAAAGATTGGATGGTTTAGATTAACTTATTTCCTGACCAATCTATGTTAGCTCATGCATGGGCCAATAGGCACGCGATACATGTCAAATAGAGCCTATTCAGTGCTAACTAGTTTAAATAGAATAATAAGAAATTTGTGAATTAAATAAATGCTAAAAATCACCTGAAATTATGAAAAATCATAAAAAAATACAATATGAAAAATTACAAATAAGGGCTCGTTGGATTTATCTTTTCAAGAGGAATCCAAAGAGAGCAAAATCCCCAATTTTTATTTGGTATTTTGGACTTAATTTATATTTTAGTGAAAATTGTATTTCTTTAATTAATCCTAAAATAATAATCAAATTGACCGAAAATTTTTAGGAAACAAAATGAAGGCTAAAACACACATACCAAAAACATTTCAAGCTAAAATGATTTTTTGGATTGAGAGATATTAAATTTTAAAGATCAAATGGTTTATTTTAAGAAAATAAATAATTAAAATTATGAAAAATCACAGAATATCATTGAAATAGCTCAAAAAATTTTAATCAACATCAGAAAGCTTCAAAAAAATATTTGAACCCCTTTAGAGCTTGATAAATCTAAATTCATTTAATTAGGATTTGATAAATCATCAAGACCAGCACTAATATTGAAACTTAAATCTCAATAGATTAAATATCACACTAAAATTATAAATAAAATACTACTCAAACCCCCATTAACTTAACTTTAAGTTAAATCAAACAAAATTAAACTTAAGAATTAGTTAAGATTTAAATCTAATTTAATCAAACTAATTTAACATATCAATCATTAATTAAACTAATTATATCAAAGTATATTTAATTCATGTATGACTAATTAAGTAATTAAAATCACTTCAAATATAATAAACAAAGTCAAGCTCTAATAGGTTTAATTGAGATCAATTATAGTCAACGAGTAATTAAACTTGATTAAATCAATTAAGATTGATTTAATCAATATTTGATCATTAGGCAAGAGAATTGCTTGATCAATATTAATTAAGTATAACATTTCATTAAGATATTTTGTGATAATTCCAAGATCAAATCAAACTCCAATCACCAAGTTAATTAATTATTTAATTAATATAAAATCCAATTAATTGTTAACTTGATCTTAATCAAATGAACTACTCAGCTAAAATAATTATAATTAATAATCAACTAATCTTTAATCCGATAATTATCTAATTATCATGAGAATTAAATTTAATATTAATTAAAATCCCAATTAAATCAATCATTGGTTAAGTAAACAAAAAAAATAACTAATTAATTATTATCCAATCTTAATTAAATCAAGCATTTAATCAAATTACTTATGATTAACTTAATTAATCACTAATTAAATTTTAATTAGTTATGTTAGTTAATTAATCAAGATAAGAATTTGATTATCGAATGAATGATCACTTAATTAAAGATTAATTAATCAATCATTAAATAAATTAAACTTTTAATCAAATTAACCACTTAATAAAATAAAGGCTTAATTAATTATCAATCTTATGTTAATTTAATTAATTATCCAATTATATTAGGTATAATCCATCAACTTCTAATTAAGAACAACTCTTAATGAAAATTCAAAATAAATTAATCATTCTTTTAATTAAACTAAGTTAAGTTAAACAAGTTATATTAAAATTATCCTTAAATCAAACTCAATTTAAATCAAAACACTTAATTATAAATATTCATCAAAATCTTAATCAAGTTAATCATGATTAATTGAATTATTAATTGACATGTAACCAAACCCTTTAATCAAATCAATTAAACTCTTTAATCTAATCAAATTAGACTAATCAACTTATAATTAAAATTAGTGTTCAATTGAATCAATATTGAAATTTTGAATTAAGATTAATTAATTATTAAATTAAAATAATTTAATTTAAATAAGAAAATCAATCCTTAAATCGAGCTTAACACAAGTCAAACACTTAGTTAAAGTCACCATCAAGTTTAATCAGGATAATCTCAGTTAATTAAAATATTGATTAATTTATAATTTATTTAATTAAAATTTCTTATTTAAGTTAATCATGTAATTGAATTAATCATATTGACCCTAAATAATCTTAAATTTAATCAATTTATGTAATAACTTAAGATAAATATTAATCAAATCAAATTAATTATAAATATTCATTTAACTATTAATCATATGTTAATTGAATTATGATAGAATTAAGAAATCTAATTAAATTAACCATCTAAACCAAATCTTGAATGAATAAATAAAATTACTAAGTCAACTATAAATCATCCAATCAATTTAGTCTATTATATTTATCAAATTAACCTTATCAAACCTTAATTAAACATTGAATTTCAATCATATCAACCATTTGAATTCAATAAACAACAAACTAAATTGAACCTTGATTAACCAAAAACCAACATTTAATTAAATGATTGAATTGTCAATTAAACTTATTTTTATTTAAATCAAACATGTCTAATTGAACTTCAAGTAAATCAAATAATCATTTAATAGAATTAATCAAGACATGTCTTTAATCAAACTAACAATCAAGCCAACCAATTGAAATTCAAAGTAATACACATTAAGCAAACCAAACATAACTATCCATTTCATCATTCAAATCAATTTAATTAAATCAACCTAAACCATGTACGCAATACATACCAAATTAATCTTCAAATAGATCATTATGTAAATTATTTAACCACACCTTCAACTCAATTAATTTGATTTTTATGATGCTTGATTTATCTTTAATAAAATCGGAGTAATCAAACACTAACTTAATAAAGACACTTAAAATGCACTTAAACTAAACATAACTATTCATTTGGCCATTCAAATTAAATTAATTGAATCAATCTAAATCATAAGTTAAACATAATCAAATTCAACCAAAATAAATTACTAAGATAAAATAAATTAAAATAATAAATGAATTATAAATCTAAACTGTGGTGTTTATTTCTCAAACTCTTGGGGAATTTGAAAAATAAATGTTTTGTATATTGGGACACCACATAGATCTTCAAATGTACTCATCAGGGTGATCGGGTGTGACATTGAGGAATAATGTACTATCTCGAGAGATAGAAGTCATCATCCTACAATGGACCTAATCACCTAATAAGGACTCCTAAGGATAATTGGTCTTCAAATGTACCAAAGATCTTTCCCCTACTTTACATAGAAAAGTAAAGTAGGGTTTATTTTAAATCGGGTTCGTTAAGTTCCTTATGGAGGCAAGCCCCCATAGTTAATTACATCCAAATGAATGAGATCCCTTAAGAATACTCTTGATTAAGATAAATGATCATTATCTCCAAAGATTTCAAAGATAGGACTATCAATAAATTGGTTATTTTTGGAAAATCAAGTGGGATTGATCAAAAAGAGGGAGTTATTATCGAAACCAAAGAGAGATAAGTAGGGGATGCTCACGATGCTTGGAAACTTAGTGAGAATTTCAAACTATCCTATGGTTGGGCTCTATATTTTTAAAATTTGAAGAGAGTTAATTATTTGAGTTGAATTTTTATTAGAAATCTAGGGCTTACAATTCCACAACACGAGAGCATGGAAATAGCTAAGAGGTGAGGATTTATGCTAGTATCCCGCAAAGAGAAATAATGACATCAGATCCTTAATCTGGGGAGCTTTGGCGAGTGCCAAAGCATGACCTAAATCTAAGGCAAAAATGGGTATATCATTTACCTCCATAAGAAAGGACAAACCACCCGACTGTTGGACTTATAATTGCCTAGGGGTGGCCGCCAATTAACTCCTCCTATGATTTTAAATTCATGTAGGCAAGTCTCATACTTTGCAAGATAGCTAGGTTGTTGTTTATTTAGAAAGAAGACTAAGTCCTTAAATACACTCCCTAAGAGACTAGATCATGAAGGGCATGAATAAATGACTTAATATAATACAAATTTTGTTAAGTTTTATTTTCATTTTTGGACATTTTTATTTGACACTAGCTATGGGATTTCATATGCTGAATGCATGAGAAATTGGTTATGGGCCAAAATCAGTAAGAAGGAGGTGTGTTTTCACCATGGCTCTCAAAGGTCAAGCCATTTTCTCTGGCAAAGGTGGAAGCCCTCCATTAGCAAGAGTGAAGCAATATGATTTTTATGCATGATGTGATACATACAACATCTAGCTAAGGGGTTATTAAATCTTTTATTATCTTGATTTATGTCCTAGGCTTTTTTAGGTGAGGTTATAAGTTGTTTAATTTAATTTTGACTTGATAAATTGGATATAAAATTTATTTTTCTCTAAGAGCCTAATCACATCCAGGCCATTCATCAAAATAATGAAGAAACTAGGAAAATCATGCCATCTCTAATGCACAAGCTAAACAAACATCAAACAATTTTATAAAGCTAGCGTAAATGAATAAGAGGCTGATGTGGTCGGGTACCACCGCATAAAATGAAAAGAAATGTGGGTAGCCGAGCTCTACAGTTATACAACCCATATTACCAATGAATAATTACAATTTAGAAAGAATTCATGTTATGGGGGTCTTCATTCTTCATTTCTTCATTTGTTCACATCTTTCTTTCTTTCTTTCTTTCTTTCTTCTTTCTCATTTGGACTTAGGATGTAGTCTGCTCCATGGTTTCACATGGTACATAAGACATGATCTTATGACTAATGTTCACCTTAATTCTCCCATAACATTCATTCCAAATCTTAATTACAAAAATTACATCAAAATGGGAAAGATAAATCTAACTAAACTTGCAAAACATAGATTAGCTAAACATACCACACAACCTGAGAAATTATAGAAAACATTTTGGACTTAGCACCTCACCCATGGGTAACCAAGTCCCCCTATCCTAATTTAGATCATGCTTAGGGTATAAGCAACATGTACAACTAAAGCATTTATATTTTTATTATAGCACCCCTTAAGCACAATCCCCTACATAAGATATGATTAGAATAAGATCATCCTATCATCCAGTCTACATAAATACACCCTAACATCTAATGTAAAAAAAATATTAGATCATAAAATAAAATCAGGCATCAAATCATACATCGCCTTAACATAGAGCAAGAAATGGTGACTTAGCTTAATGTGTGTGTCATTTAAGGCTTATGTGGTATGTCTTAGCTAGGCTTTAAGGTTAGAATTTTTTAAGTGTGAAGGATTCAACTTAGAGGGTGGTTTCATTTAAGTGATTTAATTAATTTGTTGATTTTATTTGATGATTTGATTTAGTTTGAATGAACCTACACTTAGTTACTAAATGTTGTAAAAAGAAGAAAAGAGAATATAACTTTTCTTTCATCCCTACCTTAAGTAATTTCTAAGGTAGATTCATTAGTGATTTTTTTAGTGAATATTTTATTATGTGTTTTAATTAATCCTAAGTTTAGATTTTCTCTAAATAAACCTATTCAATAAGAAAGGAATCTTAGAATTAATTAAGGTGAATTACTATCACATAATACATAACCATTTATTTCTTTCCACCATGTATATCATGCATATGAATAATCCTAAGCATATCTATACATGCAATGCAAATCTTAGCACACCTTAAAGATGAATGCAAAGAGATATTGTTTAAGAAAATTTAGATATTTCATGAATACATGTTTTTATTAAGTAAAAAAGAGAGACTCTTTTATTCATTAATCAAATGCACATCCACATGTATAAAAGACATAAGTGAGTATGACGTCATTATTTTCTACACCAAGAGTGTAAGGTACAAGACCTACTTGGGGCTACTTAAAGCCTCACAATCCCGGGATGTCCAGACTAATATACCACTTTTCTTAAATACATGTGCATGTACAAAAAGAAGCAAATAGATGAAGAATCATGCAAAAGATTTATGTTTGATTTTGGTTGTATAATTTACATGTGTAATGTGATGATCCTTCTTAAGTCATAACATGGGAGTGTATTGGAATAGATTTAAGCAAGTATTATGTTCTTTTCAAATGAACTATACACTTTTCAAATCCTATTCAAATCCATGTTAAAAGAAGCTAAGGAAATCACATAATACCCATCTTATGCTATAATCAAACGCAAGCTTATAAGTACTTATAAGTAGGATCACTTCATTTATAATCTTTGATTTATAGATTTTGAAAATAATTTTTGGTTTAATAGTGATAATAGCCACTCGTATTATTAAATCTAGCCAACACATACAATTTGATATAAAGAAAACATTTTATTTAATTGATTTTTTAAAAGTGATGAATGCATGATTTCATATAGAAAATAATATTTAGCATGCTTGGAAAGAAATAAAGTGATGTAAGAATATGACTTCATTCACCCTAATTAATTTTGAAGTAAGATCATTTAAAGTGAATCAACATTCTTTAAAGAGATTTTTATTTTTAGATTTGGTTTGAAAATGATATACGAGAAAGAGTTTGCTGGTCCTAACCCATTTCCCCCATCTGTGAATCAATTTAGCTTAATTTTAGGACAATTAAGTTGATTTTATGTTTTATTTAGGTTAAGGTATAAATTAAGTCCTTTGATTACCCCTTACCTATTCCACTTTAACATAATTAGACAAATAATTATGAGCCAACATATGATATACAACCACATGAAATTTAAATTAGTAATACACCTAAGAAATAAAGGAGCCTAATGTAATTGACTCATAATTATTGATTAATTAAGCAAAAGGGTTTTCATTAACTACTTTCATAACCTTCCTACACATATGAGTTGGATATGATTTTTTCAAACTTACCTTAGGCTTTTGAAATCCTATGGATCTACCCCAGCAAGAGATTGATTAACTCCAGATCAATTTTTAAAGTTTGATTAGACTAATTAAGTAGATCATTAGTGGATTAATCCTTAATTATATTTGGATTTAGGAAGAAAGGGGGTTTAGGGAATAACTTAGAGAAAATATCCCAAACCCATTCCATAAACCTCCTCCTTACTTAAAGAATGTTTAATTATCTCAATTAAGGGATTAAATCACTATTCATATGCTTAATTTCTCTTAATTACACTAAAGGGTGATTAGGGGTTCATTAATTAATTTTTCTAATTAACTCATTAATAAATTTCAAGAAAATTAAGGGCGGCAGATGTCATCCTACTAAACATGAGAAATTTGGAATTAATTAATTAAGTAATTAGGGAGTAATTAAGGTGATTAAATTTTTAATTAAACCCTAATTAAAAAAATTCACTATTTAAAATCAATTAGAAATAATTTTATTGGATTCCCCTCTAAAATACCTTTAAAATGTGCCTTGGTTTATATTTTTTTGATTTTTCTAAATTTAATTATGATTTTATAAAATTTATATGATTAATGGATAATTAAATAGCCTAATTAATTAACTAATCCGCCGCTAATGACGCCGATGCGATGCGCTTTCCATGTGGCGCGATGGGATTGGTTATTTAAGTTATCACATCACGTGCCATGTTAATTGGTGGCGCAACATGCTTTCCCCTGGGCCATCCAATCAAGGATCAGATAGCTAGGATAAATCTCATGGTTCTAAAGGATTTAAATCAGTGGATCTAATTAATTTAATTAACGTCATCCATCTAAAATATATGGGATGGACAGCTCATGATTCATCCATGCCTAAGCTGCGGGAGACGGAGGTCGTCCATCCTCCACCGCTTGATCCGAGCTCACCTAAGCTCATATTAGGCTAGTATTTACCCCACACCATCAAGAGTTGTAGGAAAGAACATCTAATTGCTAGAATCTAATGGGATTACAATTCCCTTCACAAAGGGCCAAACAATTTTTAAGGGAGGATCTTTGAGCAATACCTCACGAGGCTATCACCGGTGCTTCCAACGGAGGAGGTAGCTTCGTCTAATGGAGATGAAGCTATGTTAAAAGTATCAAGCCTTGATTTGAAGTGGATGTCTTGGTTGATCAAGCTCCCCTTCAATGGCAATCACTTTGATTGAGATCCCACTTCCCATGGCTTGGAGACTTCAGAAACACCTTGGGTGAGCTTGACTAGGTCCCTTGATGGTGCTCGTAAAGTGAATTTAGGTTTGGTGAAAAATTGAGTAAGTTGGAATTTCCTTAGGCCTCCCCTATTTCGACTTTGAAGAAAACTAAGAAGGAGAAATTCATAAGGCTTGGAAATGACCTTTCCAAGGCTTGGAGATGCTTGGTTTTGGTTCCTAGGGATCAATAGAATTTAGTGTGTGGTTTGAGTTGGAATGAGGGGGAGTATATCTCCCCCCACTTGGATTGGATGGCTAAGGCTAGCATTGCTATTTTTGATCAATTTTTATGATTGATTGGTTTGTTTAGGCTTTTTAGGCACTCCATGTGGTTCATTTTAGGTAGAGGAGTGGAAGAAAGGGAGTGCCCATGTGTTAGGTGAGTGTATGAGGTGATCCAAGTGTCTAATTTGCATTGGAGGGCTGGCCTTAGGTTGGGTCATGTTCACCACCTCCCTTAGTGTCCAAATGGACCACTAGGAAGATGCTAAGTGGCCATGAGAAAGAATTGGCCAAATTCTAAGTGAATTTGGCCATAGAGTACCCTTTGACCTAATGGTAAAATGGTCATTTATCCTTGATTTTAATTTGTATAGATTTGAAATGATTCAAAAGTAGGTTTGGCCAAATTTCAAGTGATTTGGGTTCATTTGGTTTGAATTGGTTCAATTTGACCCATTTAGGTCAAAATGGGTCAATTTGGGTTAGGTTGACCAATTGGTCAAATTGGGTCAAACCATGGGTTAGGTCAAGTTCAAATGATTATTTGGAGCCTATGGGTATCATTGGTTTGGTTCAATTTAGTTTATCTTTAGTTTTTGTTATTTAGGTTCATTTAGGTCAAATGGATCAAGTTGACCAATTTGACCCCTTTGACCCAATTGGGTTAGGTCAAGGGTTGGTTTAGGCTTGGTTGATCATTTGAAATGTATTGAAGCTTTGGTTTCAAACAATTTTGGTTTAATTTGATTTTAAGTTGATTTGACCTTTTAGGTCAAGTTGGGTTCATGGTCATTTGGGCTAGGTTGGGTCTAGTTGATTAATTGAAGCTTTGGTCAAGTTGAACAAGTGAATTAGAATGAATTTGACCTATTGATTGCAATCAATTTGGCTTAGATCAAGATTTGACCCATTTGACTTTTTAAGTCAACTTGGGTCAACTTAGGTCAAGTGGCCAATTAGGCTTGGTTTGGCTTAATTGATGGCTTGGTCAAGTTCAATCATTGATTATGAACTGATTTAGATCAATAGTTTTAATCAATTTTGCATATGGTAGAATTTGGCTAGTTTGGGTTTCATTTGGGCTAAGTGTTGGTCAAAGGCTAGGTTTGACTTAGTTTGACCCAATTTGAGTGATTGATCATCCTAGGATGATTGTTGCTCACAATGTGAGGCTCTGATGGGCTTAGTTCAATCCAATTTGGGTTGGATTAGAATTTAGCTCAAAAAGGTGCTTTAGGTCACTTTGGGTCAAGTGAGCCTAAGTGGGTCAATTGACTTGATCAAGGCTTGATTCAAGTTTGGTTGAACTCACATATGGACTTATGATTGAAATATAAATCCAATTGCAAGTGATTTGGAGTCAAATGAGTTTTGATTCATTTGACAATTTCAAGTTCAAAGGATCAACATGGGTTTGATTTGGGTTAGTTTGATTTTGGTTTGATGATTGAAGTTTATGTTTATATTTGGTTTGTGATTGAAGGAATGATTGTTTGAAGAGAAAATCCAAAGGTTTGGATTGATTTGAGAATGATTTGGCTAAGTTTCAAGGATTTGACTTGAAAGAGTATAAGTTGGATTTAAGTTGGATTTTGATTTGAGTTTTTTGAATTTGGTTTAGATATTTGAATTTATATTTTATTTATAGTTATGAATATAAAATAGAATATAAAATGGGTTATGAGAAAAATCTTTTGAGTTTGGTGTGATTTTGATTTGATTTGAGCTAAGTCCATAAGATGAAATCAAAATGGCTTAGGAAAAATTTTGAATTTGGAATTGAGTTTTGGATTTAGTTTTGGTTATTTGAATTTATATTTGATTTATATTTGTGAATATAAATGAGAATATAAATGGGTTGTGAGAAAATCTTTTGAGTTTGGAGTGATTTGGAAATGATTTGAATTTGAAGTTGATTTGAATTTGAAGTTGATTTGAATCAAGTTGGTTTGAATTTGAAGTTGATTTAAATTTGAAGTTGGTTTAAATTTGAAGTTGGTTTGAATTTGAAGTTCATTTGAATTTGAAGTTGATTTGAAAGAATGAAGTAAGGATTTGGTTCAATCTATAGGGTAGAAAATTTTTCCTAATACCCAAAGCATAACCTATTCCTATGTCTAACTCTTCTAAGTCTCTAGGATTAGGTTAAGTGTTCACCTAATCACTAGAAGTGTCTTAAGACTAAGGAACTATTAGTGACTAGAGGAGTCCTTTGTCTAAGATGAAGAAGTTGAAAGCTCACTCCAAAAGTTAGGTCAAGAAAGGGCTCCCAATAGGTGTGGTGTGACTAACAAGGTACACACATGTATTGGTGTTGACCGAGATGATCAATAATGTTTAAACGATCACAAGCACTAACATAAATGATCTAATCCTAAACTCGAGGTGCAGAAGGAATCAAAAATCTTAGTGCTGTGTGACTCTACTCAAATTAACAACATAAGAGAGCGAAGGAGGAATCCATTAGGGATAAAGTATGTGAACCCTTCCACTAGGGGAAAGGGTTCAAGTTATCCACTGGGGATAAGAGGTTTGATTTAATTGGCATCTTGTTAGGGAGAAATTTGATTTGATTTGTTGATTTTTGATTTGGTGCTCCATTGGGGAAAAAAAGTGTGAACCTTCCACTGAGAGAATAGGTTTGGGTTGGGTTGAATTGATTCCACTAAGGAGATTGGAAAGATTTACATCTCACTAAGGAGAAGCTGATTGATTTGATTATTTGATTTTACTCCACTAGGGAGGAGGGTTGATTTGATTTGTTTGATTTGACTCCACTAGGGAGGAAGGTTTAATTTATTTCAGATTTTAAGTTTTGAATTTTGAGATAGACCATATCAGTTTGTGATGGATCGCACTGAGTAGAGGCCCTGTTGGCCTTGACCTAACTTCAAATTTACCAATCCAAAGGGGTAGTCTACCAACCACATAGTAGGATTATCCAACCGAAGGGGTTTCCTTTCAGAGTGCAGTGACTATACTAGTAAGAAAGCATAGTAGGCTTATACCTCCAAAGTAGGGATCAGTCACTGGGGTGATTAGCTGACAAGGCAACAGATCGAACCCAACCATAGGCTGACTACTGAGTGAATGCCACTGAGGGACTTAAATCAACTCAAAGATAGTTAAGATTAGTTTCATTTTTAATTATTTTTGATGGATCCCATTGGTTTGTGATGGATTGTAATGAGTAGGGGCCATGTCAGCCTTGACCTATTTCAGATTTATCAATCCAAAGGGAGTAGCTTACCAACCACATCGTAAAGCTATCTGATCAAAGGGGTTGCCTTTCAATGTGCAGTGGATGTACTACGAAGAAAGCGTTGTAGACTTACATCCTCCAAAGTAGAGATCAGTCACTGGGGTGATCAGTTGGCGAGGCAACAGATTGAATCCAACCTTAGGCTGACTACTGAGTGAATGCCGCTGTGGGACTTAAATCAACTCAAAGATAGTTAAAATTAATTTCATTTTTTTTATTTTTGATGAATCTCATCAGTTTGTGATGGACTGCACTGAGCAAGGGTCGTGTTGGCCTTAACCTTCATTCAGATTTACCGATCCAAAGGGAGTAGCTTCTTGGTTAAGGGGAGAACTATCCAACTAAAGGGGTACCTTTTAGTTTGCAATGGTTAATTCAGGGAAAAAAGCATAGGGACTCACATTTTTCCTAAATAAAAGACCACTAGGGTGACACATTAGCAAGGTAACATGCTAACCCAACCTAGGGCTGCCCGTTAGTTTGTGAAAATCATACTAGAAAGAATGCATAGTAGACTTTCATCTTCCAAAGTGAAATGACTGTCGGGCAACCTGTTTGTGGCAAAACAGATTGAACCCGACCTAAGGGTGACTATTGAGAGAGTGCCAACCCAGGGACTTATCTCTACTTAAGAGTAGTCAGGCAATTCCTATAGGGAGTTCTACTGACACTATCCTAAAGATAGAATGCTTGCTTGGAAAAGGGGCACTTAGGGCGTGAATTCCTAATCCACAAGTGAATAAATTTATTTGTTTGTTTGATTATTTATCATGGACCCTGTTGGTTTGTGAGGGATCATACTAAGAAGATAATGTCTATAGATATTTGGTGGCCAACTCAAGGAGAAAGCATGGGGACTCACATCTGCCAAGAGTGGTATATCCACTGGTGAGTCACTATCAGCATAGCAAACATAAACCAACCTAAGGTGCCTGTCAGTTTGCAATAATCAGCCTAGGAAGAAATCATCGGAGACTCACATCCTCCTACAGTAAAACTAATTGTCGGGATAGTCTATCTTCGGCTTGACAGGTACTATCCGACCTAGGGAGACTACTGAGTGAATGCCACTGGGGGACTTATATCAACTCAAGAGTAGTCAAGAGGAAAGGAGCCACTGGGGACTTATCCTAAACCTCAAGGTTCTCTTACACCTAGCTTGTGCTAATCAAATAGGATGCCTCTTGGGTTCTCTCACACCTATTCTAGTAGCGCTGGGGAATTGTGTTTAACTTGTGCTCATGTTGTGAAAGTGGGATAGGATGCCTCTCGGGTTCTCTTACACCTACCCTAAAACACGTCGTGCGGATTCGCAAACAAGCAAACAACGCTCCCGATGAAAAAAAATATTTTGATGATTTGGAATAGATTTTTTGATGATAATTATTTTCAAACATGATTTTATGGGTAATATTTCTGCAAATAGAGCCCATTAATTGGAAGCATTGGGTGTTCCCCTTTATAATCAATGAGTTGATAAGATCCTCCTTGGTAGGCCTTCTCTATGACAAAAGGGCCTTCCAAGTGGGTTAAAACTTGCCTCCCATCTTTGATGGTCTTCTTAGAACTAAAATAAGCTCTCTACTTGAAAAGCTCTAGGGTGGACCACTTGTTGTGAGCTTGAATCATCTTGGCTTTGTATAACTTCGAGGTTCTAGCACAGTAGGCATCTCTCCTCCAAACCTTGAGCTCTTCTAACCACAACTTGGCATTACTATGTGATTTTAACCCATCCATCTTAGTGATGGGAGTTGAACTTCTAATGATAGAGCGACTTGGACCACACTAAGGAGAATGTGGTAGATTGAGTTAGAGTTACGTATGTGGTTTGGTACAAAACTAACCTAGCATGCCATTGTCTCTTGTTATTGTCGAGTATCGTCTTTAGTATATGGATGAGAGTTTTGTTGAATTCTTCTGCTAGGCCTTTTTCCCAAGGGTAGTAGATAGTGGAGTATCTCCAATATATATTATGTGTCCTTACAAAGCTGTTGATCTTAGTGCTCTTGAATGCAATACCATTATCGGATATAATTCATTGAGGCACCCCGAATCTATATATGATAAGATTTTTGAAAAATTAGAGCATATGTTGAGTTGTGACCTCTATGAATGGGATTGCCTCTGCCCACTTGGAAAAGTAGTCGGTGGCAACTAAGATGAACCGATGACCCTTGGAAGAAGGAGGATCGATAGGACCCACTATGTCAGTACCCCAACACTTAAATGATCATGAGGCCAATGTAGGATGTAGAATATTGGGTGGTTGATGTAGGACCACACCTTGTACCTAACATTGATGGAATCTTGTAGCTACATTCATGCAGTCTGTGATCATCGAAGGCCAGTAGTTTGCTTGTCTCTTGATCTTTGCTTTCATCTTCAGATTAGATTGATGCACTCCACATAGACCTGAGTGTACCTCGGTCATGATCTTATAGGCTTCATGTTTGTCTAAATAATGTAACCACATTTGATCGTAAGACCGTCGATGTAAGGTGCCATCCACGAGAGCATAAGAGAGAGCTCTCTGCTTCATCTGATGGGCTTATGATTTCTGTTGAGGTAGTTTGCCTATGTTCAAGTAATTTATGAATGGTTGCCTCCAGTCCAACTCCTCGTCTTTATTGGAAACACTAACCTCCCCTTCAAGAGGAAGTCTCTCGATGAGTTCAACATTAATAAAGGATAGGATTTATCTATTTTGGCCTCATCTTTCGGACATGCCAATTCCTAGGCAAGTTTAGCCAAAGCATCTGCTGCTGTGTTCTCTCCTCGAGGACCTTGTAGATGGTGATCTCAGGAATTTGGGCCAATAGCTTCATGGTTTAGTCATGTTAGTGATGAAGCTTAGGTTTTAGAACCTTATAGGACCCAACAAACTGGTTGATGTCCAGCTAAGAATCCCTGTAGATGTTGATGCTTTTGACACACACTGTAATGACTAACTCCATACTAGCAATCAAAGCCTCATACTCAGCTTCATTGTTGGTGCATGGATTAGAGAGATGGTATGAGAATCTCATTGCATCGCGGTCTGGAGTTAAAAGAACTATTCCTACCTCTACCTTTCTTGGAAGAGTAGATCATGGTTCTCCTTTTGAAAGGAAGCCGCACCATCAAAATACATCTCCCAATGATGATTGTCAACCTCTACTAAGTTCATGATTTGTTCATCGGGGAGATCATCACTAAGCGAAGAATCGGATTGGTGTGAAATCTAGTGCATGTCCTTTCCGCATACAAATGTAATATCAAATTATGAGAGAATCAAGACCAATGCGCCAAACTTCCAGATAGCGTCGGCCGTGTCATGAGATACTGCAGTGGATTGATTCTTGAAATTAAGTTCACCTTATGAGAAAGAATACAGTGTCGTAGCTTTTGGGATGTAAAGATTAAAGTTAGGCAATGATTCTCAATATGTGGGTATTTTGCTTCAGCAGGGATCAGACGACAACTGAGGTAATAGAGAACATTCTTCTTCATTTCGTCATTAGTTTGAGCCAAGAAAAGGCAAAGGGAGTCATCCAATGCAGTAGTGTAGAGGATAAGTGGCTTGCCCGGGACAGGGCCTTCTAGAACTAGTGGCTTCACCAAATATTGCTTGATGTCTTCAAAAGCATGCTGGCACTTATCATCCCACTTGAACTTGGCATCCTTTTTGACAAGTGCTAAAAATGGCTTGCATCTCTTCGATAGATTGGAGATATAACATCTTAAATATGCCAACTACCCTTGGAAAGATTTGAGTTAAGTTAGACTTTTAGGGGGTGTCATTTCTAAGATAGCTTTGATCTTTTCTGGATCTATCTCTATTCACTAGTGTCAAACAACAAACCCAAGGAATTTCCTTGAAGCTACTCCGAATGCACACTTCAGGGGATTCATTTCAAGGTTGTATTATCTTAATCATTTGAAAAATACTCTCAAGTCAAAGAGATGGTCTTCCTTCTCTTCACTTTTGACTACTAGATCATCAACATAACATTCAACTTGGTGATGAATGAGTTTGTTGAAGATCTGAGTCATGGCCCGCTGGTATGTGGCATCATCATTTTTAAGGCCAAAAGGCATGACCTTATAATAATAGATTCTGATTAAGGTTTGAAAAGTAGTGTTTATTTCATCCTCCGGCGCCATCTTAATTTAGTTGTAGCCAGATAACCCATCTATGAAGGAGAATATTGCATGAGATGAGGCGATGCCCACCATTAATTCTGGTATAAGAAGTAGAAATTTATCCTTAGTACATGCCTTATTTAAGTCCCTGAAATCATCGCATATGCAAATTTGGCCATTCTTTTTCTTAACTGGCATGACAGCTAACCAGGTAGGGTGTTTTTTTCCCCTGATAAAACCAGCATCGACCAGTTTCTTGACTTCAGAAATGACCTATTGTTCGATTTCTAACCGCATGGGTCTAGGTGCTTGCTTGATAGGGTTAGCGTTAGGGTCTATTGCTAGTTTATGGACTGTTACGTCAGGAGATAATCTAGACATTCCTTTATAGCTCTATGCAAAGCAATCCTTAAACTCAATCAATAGCCTAACTAAGTCATTGGTTTCTTCCTCATTCAATAAGGAATTGATGTTTGTACAATGTGGATCTTCTTCTATCCCGAAGTTAATTTCTTTGAGTTTGTCAATAGTTGAATGAATTTTCTCTTCAAATTCTGGAGGTGCATCTTTGATTTGAAGATCATCTGAATCATCTGAAGTTTCTAAACACACTTCCTCATAGGAGTTAGTGTGGTTTCAGAGGAACCTATCAGACTCTAGATGATTGGTGACAACTAAGCAATAATCATCATCATCGATAGACCCACCAATTCTAGTCAGTCTTGATTGTGCATCCCTGTCTTTGTTGTTCCACAACATCTCGAAGTACTCTGACCTATGCTTGGACCATGTGTAAAGAACCAAACCTTTCTTTACAAGATTATGAACACAAGGCAAGTACCAATCAAAAGGTAATTCTATTAAATCTATATGAATTATCCTCAAGTTCTACATCAGCTTCTGGATTTGAGGATGATGATCCCAATAGGAATATCTTTGGCTTGACATTCATGGAAGACTTAGGGTCCTCCTTAACTACTAAACCTTCAACTTTTTGAGAAGAAGTAAGGTTAGAGCTAAAGTTCCCAATGGTTACCTAATAGTTTTACATAAGCCTGATTCAAATACATTCATGCTTTGCTTGAAGGCTTGGTCTTCATCACTATCAAGCTCAAGTGTCACCTCTAATGAAACTCGCTAAGAGGGGTTGGTTGGTATGGTAATTACATGAGACTCATCCTCTGAGCTGGATTCCAAATCTATGTGAATAGTTGGAGTACTCCTGTGAACTGGAACATAACCCCTATTGTTTGGCGGCCAACTAGGGGGTCTTCCACCTCTGGAATTGCCTTTATGTTTGCCTCTGCCTCTACCTGGTGGAGGTCAAGTCATCTTACCCATATGTCCGTATGATGGAATGAATTGTGGGTGGAATGTAACATGTGGCTCTACCTCTTTCTTGGTGTCCTTTTCTCGCTCACTTGTACTTCCCTTTTTCTTTTTCTTTTTCTTCTTTTTCTTTTTCTTTTGCATTTGAATTTTGACCAAGTTCAAGAGAAAAGGTATTTTAACTTTGAGGAAAATTGTAAGTGCATCTTCATATATCTCAATCTCTCTAATTGAAAATGCTTTTCATCTCTATGGTGAAAATTTTCATTTCCTTTAGAGAATAAGATATATACTTTCATCTTCACTCTATGCTAAACAAAATGAGAATGGAAATATGCATCTCTTTCTCTCTTTATGCATTTTAACATCATGTAGATCTGTAGATGTTCTTATTGAGGGTGATTGGGTATGACATTGAGGAGAGGTGTACTATCTCAAAAGATAGAAGTCACCACCCTACAATGGACCTAATCACCTCAACAAGGACTCCTAAAGACAATGGGTCTACATATGTAGCAAAGATTCTTCCCCTACTTTACATGGAAAAGTAAAGTAAGATTTATTTTAAACCGGGTTTGTTAAGTTTCACAAGGGCAAGCCCCTATAGTTAATTACATCATAAGGAATGAGATTAGGTAAATACTGTCGACTAAGGTAAATGATCGTTGTCTCCAAAGATTTTAATAGGTAGGACTATCAATCGATTAGTTTATTTTGGAAGATCGAATGAGATTGATCAAAGAGAGGGAGTTATTATCGAAGCCAAAAGAAGATAAGTAGGAGATGCTAATGATGCTAGGAAACCAAACGAGCATCTCAAACTATTCTATGGTTGGGCTTTATATTTTTGAAATTAATTTAATTTATTTGAGTTGAAATTTCATTAAAAATTTAGGACTTATGATTCCATAACACAAGATTAAGGAAATGCTTAAGAGGTGAGGATTTATGCTTATAGCCCATAAAGGGGAGAAACAACCTCAGAACCTAAATCTAGGGAGCTTTAGCGATGACCTAAATCTAAAGAAAAAATGAGTATTTGGTTTGCCTCCACAAGAGAGGACAAACCAGCCGACTGCTTGGACTTACAACCCCCTGGGGGTGGCTGCGAAGTAACTCCTCCTACGGTTTTAAATTTATGTAGGCAAGTCATATGCTTTATGCAAGATAGTTAGGTTGTTATTTATTTAGAAAGAGACTAAGTCCTTAAAATCACTCCCTAAAGAGACTAGATCATGTAAGGTATACTTCAAATGACCTAATCTAATGTAATTTAGATTTTTTTTTTGGATAATTATTTTGACTCAAGCTAATAGGATTCATATGTTTAATCCATGAGAAATGAGATTATTGGCTAAAATAAGCAATAAGGGAGGAGATGTGTTTCCATCATGTCTCTCAAAGGTCAAGCCAAGTTTCTCTAAAAAAGGTGGAAGCTCTTCAATCAAGAGTAAAAATAATATGCATTTGTACATGATGTTATAAAAGAAGTACTCATCCAGCTAAGGGGTTGCTAATTCTTTTATCTTAATTTTAGCTAAAGCTTTAAATGAGGTTATGAGTTCTTTATTTTAAATTTTAAATTGCTAAGTTTGGTAGAAGATTTATTTTTTTCAAAGAGTCTAATCATCCAGACCATACATAAATCAAGAAATAAACTAGAAAAAGGATGCCACTTAATGTACAAGCTAAATAAATTATCAATTAATTTATAAAGCTAATCACAAAAGAATAAGAGGCCATTATGGTCGGGTACTACCACATAAACCCGAAAGAAAATTGGGTTGCAGAGCTCTACCCTTATACAACCCAAATTATAAATGAATTAAATATAATTAAGCAAGGAACTCATTGTTATGGGGGTCTTCAAGCTTCATTTCTTCATTCTTTTTTTCTTCTTTCTTCTTCTTTTCTTCTTTCTTATTTGGTTCCTTCTTTTGGTTGGTTGGAGGGTGAATGCTCCAAAATCTTCACATGGTGTATAAGATAAGATCTTATGACCAATGCTCATCCTAATCCCCATAGCAATCATTCCAAAATTCTAATTACAAAAATTACATGAAAAGTAAAAGTAAATCTAACTAACACCTACAAAACAAAGATTAGCTAAACAAACCACACAAATCCCAGGCATGTATATTGAACTTATCACCCCACACATTGGTGACTAAGTCCACCTTACCTATTTGATTATCCTTAGGGGTATAAGCACCTGCACAACAAAAGCATTTATATTTTTATTTATTACAGCTCCTCTTAAGCACAATCCCCTACAAAAGATAATGGTTAGACTAAGATCGCCTTTCCATTCATTCTACGCATATACATCCTAACATCTATACTAAAACATATATCATAAAATAAAAGCAAACATCAAACCATGCACCGCCCTAACCTAAAGCTAGAAGTTGTGACTTAGCCTAATGTGTGTGCTTTGGAGGTTTGTGTGGTATGCTTAGCTATGGATTTAAGTTAGAATTCTATAAGTGTGAAGCATGTTCAACTTAGGGGAGGGCTTCATTTAAGTGATTTAATTATTTTAGGTTGATTTTATTTTATGTTTGTATTTTGTTTAAATGAATCCTACAATTAATTCTATTATAAAGAAAGAGAGAACTTCTCTTTCCTTCCCTAAGTAAGTAAAGTGGATTCATGTTTTAATGTTGTTTAGTGAATATTTTAATTAAGTGTTTTAATTAATCCTAAGTTTATATGAACTCTAAACAAACCTATTCAAAAAGAAAGACATTTTAGGATTAAGTAAAATGAACTAAATTCATAAAACATACATCACTTCACTTCTTTCCCAACATGTATAACAACTTGCATATGAATAAGTTTTAAACATATCTATACATACAAATGAGAATGTTTAACACACTTTATGATGCATGCTAAGCAATTCATTTAAGAAAATTTCAAATTTTATGATGCATGATTTTCATTAAGTAATAAAGGGGTTTCTTATCCAATTTTCACATGCACATATGAATGCATTAAAGGCATATGTGAGTATGATGCCATTGTTAACTAGAGGTGTAAGGTACAAGACCTACTTAGGGCTACTTAAAGCCTCACAACCTGGGGTTGTCCAGACTAATATACCACTTTCCTTAAATACAAGCATGTGTACAAAAGAAATGAATGGAAAAGAAAGAATACAAAAGTTGGTGTTGGTTGATTTATTTTTGTTTATGCAATTTACATGTACAAGCATAGGTATCCTTCTTAGGTGATAGTATAAGAATGAATATGATATGAAATTAGGCAAGTGTTAGGTTCTTTTCAAATGAACCATACACCTTGCCAAATCCTATTCAAAACTATACTAAAAGTGAGAGAAGGAAAACCTACACTAAGCACATCCTTATATTCTACTCAAATGCAAACTTATAAGTAGCACACTTTTAGTTTTGAAAATTGATTCATATATTTTGAAAATAATTTGAATTTAATAGTGATAATAGCCATTCATATTCTTACTTTAGCCAACACATACAATTTGACATAAAGGAAACATTTTTATTTTCAAATTTGATTTTTAAAAAGCATGGATGCATGAAACCATAAGACCCACATATTTAGCATGTTGGGGAATAACTAAAGCAATGAAAGCATGTAAACACCTTCACTTTAATTAAATCCTAAAGACAATCTTATGAAATGAGAAAGCCAAAAAAATCAAAGTTTATTTAATATGATTTTTGTTTGATTTGGAATTTGATTTAATTTTGAAAATATGAATTTAGTTTGCTATTCCTAACCCATTCCAACATATGTTTGATATTTTTGTTCAATTTTTAGATGTTTAGATTCATTTTATATTTTGATTAGGTTAAGATATGAATTAAACATGTTAATTAACCCTTACCTACACCACCTTAGCATAGTTAATAAAATAATTTTGAACTAATGAGATGGCATAAAATCTCATAAGGAATTTAAATTTGCAATGCACTTAGGAAGAAAAGGGCCTAATGCAATTTGGCTCATGAATAATGATTAATTAAGCTAAGGGGTTTAACTTAAGTAATTTCAAAACACCCCTCACACATATGAGTTGAGTTTTGATTTCCTTAATTGAACTTAGGGTCTTAAACACCAAAGCATCTACCCAAAGTAGATTAATTAAGTTCTGGAAAGTTTTATAAATTTTAAGAAATTAATTAAGAGGGTAATTAGTGAATTAACACTTAATTAAGAGATGATTAAGAAAGAAAAGGGGGTTTAAGAAATATCTTAGGGGACATGCCCCAAAATTATTTCTAAACCTCCTATTTATTGAAATAGATATTAATCAACTTCAACAAAGGGTTAAACCACTAATCAAACTCTTAATTAACCTTAATTACATAAAAGGGGTAATTAAGAAATGAATTAGCAATTTTCCCAATTAAGTTATCAATAAATCCCAAGAAAATTAGGGGTGGCAGAAGTCATCCCCCAAAATATACTCAAGAAGTTTGAGATTAATCCGTAGACTAATTAGAGAGTAATTAATAAATAAAGATTTCTAATAATACCCCAAATTAGAGAAAGAAATAATTCAAAATCCATTAAAACCAATTTTAGAATATTTTAGATTGAATTATCTTTCAATGGAAATTTACCTCATATTTTTTTGATTTTTCCTCAAAGAGATATGAACTTTTAAAGTTTAAGTAATTAATTAGAATTATTTAAACCTTAATTAATCCCTTAATCCAACAGCACGCCACACAAGCGCTGACGAGGCTACGCTTTACATGCATTGTCCAGTGAGTGGCCACTTAAACATCACATCGTGAATACATAGTGGCATTTTTTTCTCCACCATTCGATCAATCGACGGCTTAATTAGTTTTAAAAGATAAAAAGAATTATGAAATTTGATTTAATATCGACCGTCTATCCAAAATGAGTGGATGGATGACCAGCGATCATTCCTGTTCTTCCCTGAGGAATAATGGAGACCGTCCACTTTCAAATAGAAGATCCAAGCTCGGATTGGAATGAGATCTTGCACACACCATGTAATCGTAATGGCAAGCACATCTAACAGTCAAAATTCCATGGGCTCAGAATTTCTTTCACAAAGCTCCACTCCACATTGAGTTTAGTGATCACAAAATTCCATACCTCACCGGAAGTGATCACTGGCACTCGATTCTCTTGGAGGAGCTTCGTCTGGTTGAGACGAAGCTTTGGTGAAAGTTTTAGCTCTTGCGGTTTAGTGGATAGCTCTATGGACCAACCCCTCCTCCTAGTGAGCTCAGCTTTGATCTAGGTGAGTCTTCCTTTGCCTTTGGAGCTTGGGAAAGGGCTTGGGCAAGCTCTACTTGACCCTTTGTGGAGTGTGCAAAAGGAATTTTGTTGAATTGGAGTGTAGTGGAAGTTGGTAAATCCTTGGAGCTCCCCTATTTTTGCCTAAGGGAAATGAGAATGGCTAATTCAAAATCCCTCTATAGAGCTTAGGAAATCTTGCTAATGACTCTTAACACTCTCCCTTACTCAATGGCTCATTGGGTGAAGTGAATTAGAGTATATCTCCCCAAGGTGGTGACCAAAGCTTCACTTACAATTTTGATCCAATTAACCTTAGGTAGTGGGTTATTTAATCTATTAGAAGCTTACACATGGTCAGTTTGGGCTAGGGAGTGGAATGGTAACTCCCTAATGTGCTTCAAATTGAGTGGGAGCATGATTCCCATGTGGCCAATTTGAGCCATGTGCTCAGTTTTGGCCTTGGGTCAAGTTGGGTTAACCCAAAACTATTGGGTTTGGTGCACCACCCTTCATAAGGTTTACTTGACCTATTAAGAAAGTATCAAATAGGTGTGAAGAGGAATTGACCAAATTCCCCATGGATTTGACCAAAATTTGTTCTATGGCCTAGGGTAGAATGGTCATTTGGTTGATTTTTGAATTTGGATATGTTGAGAAAATGGGTTTGGCCAAGTTTCATTGGATTTGGAGTTCATTTGGTATGCTTTGGCTCATGTTGACCCATTTAGGTCAAAATGGGTCAACTTTGAGTTGACCAATTGGTCAAATGGGTCAAACCAAAGGTTGGGTCAAGTTCATATGACAATTTGAAAATGGTGGCTTTGGTTTGATTCAATTTGGTTTAGGTTTGAATTTGGTTCATATGACTTCATTTAGGTCAAATGGGTCAAGTTGATATTTGACCCATTTGACTATTTAAATTCATGGGTAGGTTTAGATTTGGCTAGTCATATGAAGTGGATTGATATCTTTGTTTCCAATCAATTTTAGATAAATTTGAATTTGGCTCAACATGACACTTTAGGTCAAGTTGGGCTCATGGTCAATTGGGCTAGGTTAGGTCTAGTTGGCCAATTGAGGCTTTGGTCAACTTTAACTAGTGATTTGGAATGAACTTGACCCATTGGTTTCAATTAATTTGGCTTAGATCAAGTTTTGACATATTTTGACTTTTTAGGTCAAGTTGGGTCAACTTGGGTCAAGTGGCCAATTGGGCTAGGAGCTCAAATGTTGACTTGGTCAAGTTGAAACATTGGTCATGAATGAACTTAGATCAATGGTTTCAATCAATTTGACCTATGGTGGATTTTGGATGTTGGGTTTCATTTTGGTCAACCCAAGTTTGACTTGGTTTGACCTAATTTGATTGATTGATCATCTCATGATGATTGTTGATCATGATGAGGGGCATAGGTGAGTTTGATTCAATCCAATTTGGTTAGGATCAGAATTTGGCTCATAAGAGTACTTTAGGTCACTTTGGATCAAGTGAGCCTAAGTGGGTCAAATGGCTTGGTCAAAACAAGATTTGAGTTTGATTGAACTTGTATATGGACTTATGATTGAAATATAAATCTATTTGCAAGTGGTTTGAAGTCAAATGGGTTTTGATTCATTTGACAATTTCAAGTTCAGAGGGTGAATATGAAATGGATTTTGGCTTGATTTTTGAATTGAGTTTTGATTAAGTAATTGAAGTTTGTATTTATATTTGGATTCATGATTGTAGGGTTGATTGAATCATGAAGGAAAGTCAAGAGTGTTTGTTTTGAAGTTGATTTAGTTAAGTTCAAGATTTTGACTTGAAAGGCTTAGGTTGGATTTGAATGGGTTTGAGTTTGATTTTTAGAAGTGGTTTTGATTGTTTGAATTTATATTTCAATTATATATGTGAATATAAATGAGAATATAAATGGGTTATAAGAAAATTTCAAGGATTTGAAGTGATTTTCATGATCTCTAAGTCTTTTAAGAGAATTTAAAGGAGGAAATTTTGGAGTAGGGATTTGAATTTTGGGATTTAGATTTGATTGATTTATATTTATATTTCATTTATATAAGTGAATATAAATGAGAATATAAATGGGTTATGAGAAAATCTCATGAGTTTGAATTGATTTGAAGATGATTTTGGATAAGTCCTTAAGAGGAAATTAAGGACTTAAGAAGGATTTTAAATTTGGAATTTGGAATTTTAGATTTAGCTTTATTGATTTGATTATTATTTCATTTATATATGAGAATATAAATGAGAATATAAATTAGTTTTGGTAAAATCTCATGAGTTTGAAATGGTTTGGTCATGATTTAGGCTAAGTCCTTATGAAAAGATTAAGTACTTAGGAAAGATTTGGAATTAGGAATTTCATTCATGGGTATCAATCATGGATTTTAATCATGATTTCAATCATGGATTTCAATCATATGGAGTTGATTTGAATTTGGAGAAAATCAATTAGGATTGAATTGATTTAAGTTTGATGTTGATTTGATTTGGAGTTTGACTTGAAGGAAGGAAGGTGAGGAGTGGTGGGTAGCAGCAAATTTTCCTAATGCTGGGCATGACCTATTCCTATGACTAACTTCTAAGTCTCTAGTGTGTTCACCTAATCACTAGATGTGTCTTAAGACTAAGGATCCCTTAAAGTCTAAGAGGAGTCCTATGTCTAAGATGAAGGGGTTGAGAGCTTATTCTAAAAAAGAGGCCAACAATCTCCTTTGACATAGTATTCGATTCCATCTCTTCAAAACTTGATACACTGATGAAGGGAGGATGGGATCATCTTGTTCTGGTGTATTCAAGGCCTATTGAGCAAAGTTGTGAATGATGTATTCAAATCAATTATATAGAACTTGGCTTCAGTCTTCCAGTCATCTATTTCTGAAGGTAACACTATGGAGCCTAAAGCCCTCTCGCCTTATTCATTGAATCCTCTCAACATTATCCAATCTTTTCAAATCTTGGAGATGTCAATCCTCAAATAGACAAGGGCCTTTAGACTCATAATGTTCATCGATGCACCTGGCTCAACTAAAACCCTAGAAAGTCTGAACATGCCCATATCCATTGTAATGTAGAGGGGACAATTGTGCTCTATGTACCTCATAAGAAGTCTTCATTGGTGAATGTGACTCCTTGGGCTTCTCTTGAATAATGTGCCTCCTCTCCAACAACGGTCAGCTGAGCTAAGCATATCTCTGGATCAAGAAGAGCCTTAATTATTGATTCCCTCATGTTTTTGGATAACACAAGGGCATCATATATGCTTAGTTTAGCTGGCAACTTTCTTAAGTGAGCGAGGACATTATAATCAACTCTGGGTTGATCCTCCACAATCATATCCATGGGTGGAGCATCCTGTGGAGGGGCTTATTGCTCATTAGTACCAATGACTTATTTTCCCTTATCTTGAGGTGCTACCCTAGGAGGTAGAACCTTGCCACTATGGATGTTAACTTTGGTGTTCTCTTGTGGCAGGTTAGTGGAAGATTCTACCTGCTCGTTAGACTCACCTACAGCTTCTCTTATGGAACCTTCAGAATCAGGTGATTCCAAGTCTATCTCAAGAGGTGAACACGTAGTATTCAGAAAAGGAAAGTCCATTTCTGAATCATAAAGAGGATGATCATAGTTGTTTTAATTATTAATGAGACTTGAAGAGTTTTCTAAAAGAGTAGAGTTAGAAAACCCATCAGAAGTGACACAGAAGTTAATTGAAGCTAGCATTATTCCTTAATTTCTTGGATTTAGAAGGAGGCTCATAGTATAAATTTAGTAAAGTAAGTGGGGTGAGGTATTTGATGCCCTCATCCGCCGAAAAAAGATGTCTACTAAAAGAAGAGCTAGCTGAAGTAGAAGTTCCGACTAAAGTAGTAGCTGCAATGATGGAGAATGGAGGTTACGCCACTTGGCTGCTTAAGTATGGGCTACTGCTGCTACTGTTGAGCTCCCACTTTCTCCAAGTTGTCTTTGGCAACTTGCGAACCTTCCTTGATGTTGGAGGTTCGAGTTACCTCAGGCACCTATAAGGAAAGTTTCTTGATTTTTGAAATAATATTTTAGAGGTTTGGGATAAAGAGATATCTCAACCTTCTTTTATTTTGAGAGGATCACATGTATCCCCAAAGATTACCCTAACAAAACTGGATGGTTGTTTCACTAGATATTCCCTTGAATGTAAACTAATCGTCCAAAACATGGCCTAACATGCGGTGGTAGGGGCAAAAATTAAGATCATTGCTCCTACTCACTTCCTCTAGCTTCCTAGGCTCGGGTAAGTGAAAATCAGGTTTCTTTAAGAGGTTTTTAAAGATTTTCTTGACTACCTCCATCTTAAATGAATAAGGTTTATTTAGTTTATCCAAAAGAGTAGGTGGATGGTAGCTACTTGATGGCTGATATGTGTATCGTTGTTGAGAATATGACTGAGGAAGAGGCGGTGCCATTGATGCTGTTGCGGTGACTGGTAGGATGGCCTAGGTGGTGGTAGAGAAGGTGAAAGTAATGGCTGTGGAGCTTGAGATCTCTCATGTTGATCCCTGGCTAGTTGCTTGCCCTTGTCCAGTGCTGCTACTGCCCTTGGCTTCTTTTCATAGGCTTTTCATGGCTTTGGCTTTGATGACTGATCTTGAAAAGGTAACTGTTTGACTTCTCCTTATAGACTAGCCGCCTTGTTGATTAATTTCTCAAATATCTTGATGGTAAAACCTTTGAGCATGAAGGCGACCATGCCATAAATATTCTTTAGTAGAATTTCAATGGCATGCTGTTCGGATAGCTGTGGTTTGCATTTCATAGTCAAATTATGCCATCTGAGAATATAATCAATGAGGGACTCACCAAGGTGTTATTGTGCTACAATAAGATCGCCCACAGTTATCCTTTGTTGAGCTCTAGCAAACCTCTTAATAAAGAGTTGCTCCAACTCAACAAAAGTTTTCATTGAATTGTTGAGGAGTTCAGTGTACCAATCATATAGCCTACTAAACTGCTGACAAAAAGATAGAAAAATAGTTCATCGCTACCACTAGCATTGCAACAACTGGCCTTGAAGTGCACCATGTGCTGGCGTGGGTTCCCATCTAAAACTCTTGAAAGAAGGAGGCAGAAAACCCTTAGGATATTGGATATCATCAAATTCCTTTAGGTAGTGTCTACCCTTTGGAACCGATGAACCACCTCGGGCTTGAACCATTGATTCTCTCACTTGTTGCTCAACCATGAGTTTAATATATTTTTCTTGTATAGAGGTACTGTCCACTACCTTCCTATACAAGCTAGTGCTGCCATACTCTACCAAAGGTGAACTCTTAGGTTGATCCAAGACATGCAGTAACTCAGACTGACTAGTCTCCGCAATAGTAGGATGTGTTGCTAGAGCTTAATTCTGAGGTGCCAGACTGCCGCTAGTAAATCATCAAGCCTATTTCCCATCTTGTCAATTTATTCATCTTTTTATTTAAGTTGTTGAAGGAGGTGTTGGGTCAAATGGGCTGTATCATCCTGTTCGGTTGCAACACCTTCCAAACTATGCTGATCTCAAAGGAGGGAACCCCTGGTGTCAACCATATGCACTTCTGCTAAGTTTTCCAATAAATCATCTTCATTGGGATCAAAACTAATATTTTCTTCCTCTAGGTCAGACCAGTCATACCCTAAGATTTCCTTCTTCTCAATAAGATACTATGCTATAATATCGTCTAGGGAGCGGTCCTACTATGTAGGCACAAAAGCTCGTGGCTGACCAGTGGTAAGATCATGCTCATGAATAGAGATACATTTGACCTCCCATTATACTAGAGAGCTAACCCTGTGAGGGCTATGCTCGCTAGAAGAAATGTGCTCATGGCTGTCATCTGCTCTAGGTGGAGTGCTTCTCCTGGGAGGATCTATCATCATCAGTGCAATTGAACTGTCTCCTTTCACTCTGCTAATGTTATGTATATGATCTGCTGAGGTGGTGGTGGTGATGGCACAACTACAATGCTACGAGGTCGCCACTCCTTCTTCACCACAACTGAAGTAAGAGGTCGAGCATGAGAGCTCTACCTCGCCTCAGTCAGTGGTGTAGATAAAATGGGATCTCTAGGCCATAGTCGGATCATCAATGGGGCCCTCTTTTCTCCTGATGCTGCCTTCATGACTTTTGATGGAACTGTGGAAGATAGAACTTGTACTGATGATGGTGGACGTAGAGTGGAGCAGTGTGATGGAGACACCACAGACTCTCTATGTTCAGGAGCTCCCCTCCTGTGATGGGTAGTGTCGGTCAATACAATAATATTAATATGATCGGCATGGGTAGCATGTCGATCAGGGAGATCCATGAGGGCGGAGGCAGTTAACTATCTAGCATACCTTCACCTCTCTATGCTAGAAACATGCACTGATACGAGGGCCTCCCTGGCCCTTTCCTGCCAGATATGCTCACCTACGCTACAAGGAATGATTGATCATAGACCAAATTGGGCTTTGGACTTTGATTGTCTAAAAGCCCTGCCAACTTGGCGTAGAACTGTCCTAAGGCTAGCATAGGAACTCCTCCTATCTCTGATAGGTGCCTCATAGTGAACTGCAGGTGAAGGTGACACTATAAACCTCCTAACATCTTCCTCTCCCTCAGATCTGGAAAGAAGATGGAACTTGTTCTATGTGATTAGAGGAGAAACTATCTTGGGTGGCTCCTCTACTCAAACCTGAGAAACTTCCTCCATCTCCTCGGCTATGCGCACATGATACCGCTTGATCTTGCAACATCTATTGCAGTGCTGAGTTTTATTAGGAGGAGCAGTACGGGAACTAGACCCTATCTCAAAGGTAGGGGAGACTATCCCTAAAGCCAGGGCAGCCTTCCCCTTGGAAGAAGCCAGTGAGTGGGTATTAGCCTGTGCTGGGGTAGTGATGGGAAAAATTGACTGAATGAACAGTGGAGCTCCAACTTCTACGGGAACGTCCACTATCTTCTTCTTCAGTGAGAGAAATTTAGAATCTGATGGCATTTCAACATGGATGATTAGCTTCTGCCTAGTCACCACACTCCTACTAATAGTTGTGTGGGTTGCCCCCTCACAAGTGATCCTGGCCCGCTCAAATCCTCGGCCAAATAAAATCAGATGGGCAAAGTTAGTCTGTGAGAGGCTGGCCTGATCCAAGGCCAAATCCATCTCAAAGGGGAAAGTGAAGACATACTTCTGAGCATCCATTAGTACTGAACTGAACTTAAGAAAAACTGACTGAAACTGAGTTAAAATTTTACAATTTTTGAAAATAAACTCAAATCAGATTTTCTATTTTAATTTACTTTTAGAATTTGAACCCACACTTAATAATTTGAATATGTTAAGTGGGGTTCAACGATTTAGGAGAGATTTTGAGTTTAGAATTGGAGAAGAGATTTTTAAATTTAGAATCCATTTTCAACAAATTTGTGTATGTTGGAAATGGGTTCAAATATTTTGAAGAGATTTTTATGCTTCCATTGGTTCATATTTGAATTTAATTTTTATGTTTGGGAACCCTTTATTTAACAAATTTGAGTATATTAAAATAAAGGGTCAATTGATTTTATTTGGAACTTACTCACTTAGCAAATTTGGGTATGCTAAATGAGTTGTTTGAAATTAATTTTCTTCTTTTGCTTGTTTTCCCATGATGTGAATCATGTGTGAGTTTAGAAACAAAATATTTACTTAGGAAATTTATGTATGCTAAATAAAGTCCATATGTTTTTGAATCTTTATTTTGATTTTTTAAAATGAGGTCTTTACTTTGCAAATTTGGGTATGCTAAATAAAGACCAAATGTGTGTAATTTTTTTATTTTTATTTTTGAAAAATAAAACCTTTACTTAGCAAATTTGGCTATGATAAGTAAAGAATCCAAATGTGTTTGATTTTATGATTTTGAAAAGTGGGTCTTTACTTAACAAATCTGAGTATGCTAAATAAAGAATCCAAATGTGTTTGATTTTTATGATTTTGAAAATAGGATGTTTACTTAACAAATTTGGGTATGCTAAAGAAAGAATCCAAATGTGTTTGATTTTTATAATTTTGAAAAGAGGATCTTTACTTAGCAAATTTAGGTATGCTATCCAACTTTGTTTGATTTTTGTGATTTTGAAAAGAGGATCTTTACTTAGCAAATTTAGGTATGCTAAATAAAGGATCTAACTATTTAATTTTTATGATTTTGAAAAGAGGATCTTCACTTAGCAAATTTGGGTATGCTAAATCAAGAATCCAAAGGTGTTTAATTTTTATTGAAAAATGAAACCTTTACTCAACAAATTTGGGCATGCTAAATAAAGGATTCCAAATGTGTTTGATTTTTATGATTTTGAAAAGAGGATCTTTACTTAGCAAATTTGGGTATGCTAAATAAAGGATCCAAATGTGTTTTGGGTTTTTGTGATTTTGAAAAGAAGATCTTTACTTAACAAATCTAGGTATGCTAAATAAATTCCAAATGTGTTTGATTTTTATGATTTTGAAAAGATGATCTTTACTTAACAAATTTGGGTATGCTAAATAATGAATCTAAATGTGTTTTTGGTTTTGAAAATGAGAACTTTACTTAGCAAATTTGTGTATGCTAAATAAAATTCAAAGGTGTTTGATTTTGATGTTTTGATTTTTGAAAATGAGAACTTTACTTAGCAAATTTGTGTATGCTAAATAAAATTCAAATGTGTTTTTGGTTTTGATCTTTTTGATTTTTGAAAATGAGAATTTTACTTAGCAAATTTGTGTATGCTAAATAAAGTTTAAATGTGTTTGATTTTGATGTTTTGATTTTTTTGAAAAGAGGGAACTTTGCTTAGCAAATTTGGGTATGCTAAATAAGAGATCCAAATTTATTTTGATAATTGAAACTCTCATTTAACAAATTTGGGTGTCACATGGGAGTCAATCATGTTTTATTTTTCAAAGATGAATTTTGTTTTTGTGTGTGATTATTGCCTTTTGAAAAGAATGAAATTTTAACTTAACACATGTGGGATGTGTTGAGTGGAATTTCAAATGGTGTTGTTTTATTTGAAAATAAAACCTCCATACAACATGTTTGGATATATTGAATGAAGAGGCTTATTTTCAAATTTGTACTTTTTAAAAAGAAAGAAATTTCAATTCTAACATATGCGAGATATGTCAAAATGGAATTTGAATGTCATGATATGAATCTATTTGAAAATGAAATCTTCATTCAATAAACTTGGGTATATTGAATGAGGGTGTTCATTTTTAAATATGTGCTTTGAAAAGAAGATCTTGATTTTATTTGGAAATGAAATCTTCATTGAATAAATTTGGGTGTATTGAACGAGGGTATTCATTTTCAAATATGTGCTTTTTGAAAAGATGATTTTTGGATTTTGTTTAGAAATGAAATTTTCATTCAATAAATTTGGGTATATTGAATGAAGATGTTCATTTGTGATTTTTGAAAGATGATTTTGATTTTATTTGGAAATGAATTCTTCATTCAATAAATTTGGGTATAATGAATGAGGATGTTCATATGTGCTTTTGAAAGATGATTTTGGTTTTGTTTAGAAATGAAGTCTTCATTCAATAAATTTGGGTATATTGAATGAAGATGTTCATTTATGATGTTTGAAAGATGATTTTGATTTTATTTGGAAATAAAATCTTCATTCAATAAATTTGGGTATATTGAGTGAGGATGTTTATATGTGTTTTTTGAAAGATATTTTGGTTTGTTTAGAAATCAAATCTTCATTCAATAAATTTGGGTATATTGAATGAAGATGTTCATATGTGCTTTTCCAAAAGATGATTTTTATTTTGTTTAGAAATGAAATCTTCATTCAATAAATTTGGATATATTGAATGAGCATATTCATATGTGCTTTTTGAAAAGATGATTTTTTACTTTTGATTTTTGAAAAGATCCTACATGTAACAATCTTGAAGATTGTTAGATGAGGTTGAGTTATGAAAATTTTTGTGTAAGTATTGAACTTTTTGGAAAGTGTTTTTTTTATAAAAAAAAGTGAAATTTTTTATGAAGGATTTATTTTTTCTTATTTGTAGAATGAACCTTACCATACCATAGAAATGGTATGGGAAGTTCAAGCAAAACTTTTAGTTAATTCTTTTGTTTAAATTTTATTTTCATCTATTGGGGGACCCAATAGGGGTTTTAAGACCTACATGGAGTGAGGTCCTAAAACCTAAAGGATGTTGGCTAGCTTAGCTTAAGAATAAAATAAACTAAGTGCCAACAAAAAAGAAGAATAGTGTCAAACTCATATAAGATACAAATCCACTATTGATACTTGAAGACAACGATCATTTACAAAAGAAGGAGAGAGGAACCTTCCTGAGTGGAGTCACCAAAAAATCTGTGGTGTTTATTTCTCAAACTCTTAGGGAATTTGAAAAATAAATATTTTGTATATTTGGACACCACGTAGATCCGTAGGTGTACTCATTAGGGTGACCGAGTGCGACATTGAGGAATGATGTACTATCTCGAGAGACAGAAGTCATCATCCTATAATAGACCTAATCACCTAATGAGTACTCCTAATTCTTCGAATGTACAAGAGATGTTCCCCTACATTACATGGAAAAATAAAGTAAACTGGGTTCGTTAAGTTCCCTATGGAGGCAAGCCTCATAGTTAATTACATCTTAAGGAATGAGATCCCTTAAGAATACTCTCAATTAACATAAATGATCATTGTCTCCAAAGATTTCAAAGATAGGACTATCAATAAATTAGTTATTTTTGAAAAATCAAGTGGGATTGATCAAAAAGAGGGAGTTATTATTGAAACCAAAGGGAGATAAGTAAGGGATGCTCACGATGCTAGGAAACCTAGCGAGCATCCCAAACTATCCTATGGTTGGGCTTTATATTTTTGAAATTTGAAGAGAGTTGATTATTTGAGTTGAATTTTTATTAGAAATCTAGGGCTTACAATTCCACAACACGAGATTATGGAAATGCTTAAGAAGTGAGGATTTATGCAAGTAGTCTAGAAAGGGAAACAAAGACCTCAGATCTTGAATCTAGGGAGCTTTGGCCAAGGAAAAAGTATGACCTAAATCTAAGGAGAAAATGGGTATGTGGTTTACCTCCACAAGAGAGGATAAACCACCTGACTGTTGGACTTACAACCACCTGGGGGTGGCAACTAACTCCTCCTACAATTTTAAATTCATGTAGGCAAGCCTTATACTTTGCAAGATAACTAGTGTGTTATTTATTTAGAAAGGAGACTAAGTCCTTAAACACACTCCCTAAGAGACTAGATCATGAAGGACATGAATAAATGACTTAATCTAATGCAAATTTTGTTAAATTTTATTTTCATTTTTGGAAATTTTTATTTGACACTAGCTATGGGATTTCATATGCCTAATGCATGAGAAATTATTTGTTGGCCAAAATCAACAAAAAGATGGTCTATTTTCACCATGGCTCTCAACGGTCAAGCCATTTTCTCTAGCAAAGGTGGAAGCCCTCCATTAGCAAGAGTGAAGCAAAATAATTTTATGCATGATGGGAGACATACAACATCCAACTAAGGGGTTGCTAAATCTTTTATTATCTTGATTTATGTCTTAGGCTTTTTTAGGTGAGGTTATGAGTTGTTTAATTTAATTTTGAGTTGATTAATTTGGTAGAAAATTTATTTTTTCCTAAGAGCCTAATCGCATCTAGGCCATTTGTCAAAATAATGATGAAACTAGGAAAATCATACCATCTCTAATGCACAAGCTAAACAAACATCAAACAATTTTATAAAGTAATCACAAAAGAATAAGAGGTTTGGTCGAGTACCACCGTACAACCTGAAAAGAAATGTGGGTAGCCAAGCTCTACCCTTATACAACCCTGATTACACATGAACAATTATAATTTAAAAAGAATTCATATTATGGGGGTCTTAATTCTTCATTTTTTTTTTCATTTTTTCATTTCTTTCTTTTCTTCACTTCTTTCTTTCTTTCTTTCTTTCTTCTCTCTTCATTTGGACTTGGAATGTAGTTTGCTCCAAGGTTTCACATGGTACATAAGACATGGTCCTATGACCAATGTTCACTTTAATTCCCCCATAACATTCATTCCAAATCTTAATTGTAAAAATTACATCAAAATGGGAAAGATAAATCTAACTAAAGCTGCAAAATAGAGATTAGCTAAACATACCACACAACCCAAGAAGTTATACGAATAATTTTTGACTTAGCACCCCACACTTGGGTAACCAAGTCCCTCTGTCCTAATTTAGATCATGCTTAGGGGTATAAGTAACCTGAACAACAAAAGCATTTATATTTTTATTACAACACCCCTTAAGCATAATCCTCTGCGAAAGACATGGTTAGACTAAGATCATTCTCTCATCTAGTCTATGCACATACACCCTAACATCTAGTATAAAAAACATTAAATCACAAAATAAAATTAGACATCAAACCATGCACCACCCTAACATAGAGCTAGAAATGGTGACTTAGCCTAATATGTGTGCCATTTAAGGCTCGTGTGGCATGTCTTAGCTAAGATTAAAGGTTGGAATTTTCTAAGTGTGAAGGATTCAACTTAGAATGAGGTTTCATTTAAGTGATTTAGTTGATTTGTTAATTTTATTTGATGATTTGATTTGGTTTGAATGGACCTACACTTAGTTATTATATATTGTAAAGAGAAGAAAAAAAAGATAACTTCTCTTTCATCCCTACCTTAAGCAATTTCTAAGGTAGATTCATTAGTGATTTTTCTTTAGCGAATATTTTATTATGTGTTTTAATTAACCCCAAGTTTAGATTTGCTTTAAATAAACCTATTCAATAGGAAAGACATCTTAAGATAAATTAAGGTGAATTACTATCACATAACACACAACCATTTATTTCTTTCCACTATGTATATCATCCATATGAATTATCCTAAGCATATATATACATGCAATGCAAATCTTAGCACACCTTAATTGTGAATGCAAAGAGATGTTCTTTATGAAAATTTAGATATTTCATGAATGCATGTTTTTATTAAGTAGAAAAGAGGGACTCTTTTATTTATTAATCAAATGCACATCCATATATATAAAATAGATAGGTGAGTATGACACCATTATTTTCTACACCAGGGGTGTAAGGTACAAGACCTACTTGGGGCTACTTAAGCCTTGCAACTCTGGGATGTCCAGACTAATATACCACTTTTCTTAAATACATGTGCATGTACAAAAGATGCAAATGGATGAAGAATCATGCAAATAATTTATGTTTGATTTTGGTTGTATAATTTACATGTGTAATGTGAGGATCCTTCTTAAGTCATAACATGGGAGTGTATAGGAATAGATTTAATCAAGTGTTATATATTTTTTTTCAAATGAACTATACACTTTGCAAATCCTATTTAAATCCATGTTAAAAGAAGAGAAAAAAATCACATAATACCCATATGATGCTATAATCACATGCAAGCTTATAATTACTTATAAGTAGCATCACTTCATTTAAAATCTTTGATTTATAGATTTTAAAAATAATTTCTGGTTTAATAGTGATAATAGCCACTCGTATTCTTAAATTTAGCCAACACATACAATTTGATATAAAGAGAACATTTTATTCAATTGATTTTTAAAAGTGATGAATGCATGACTTCATATAGAAAATAATATTTAACATGCTTGGAAAGAAATAAAGTGATGTAAGCATATGACTTCATTCACCCTAATTAATTCCTGAAGTAAGATAATTTAAAAGTGAATCAACATTCTTTAAAGAGATTTTTAATTTTAGATTTGGTTTAAAAATGATTTGCGAGAAAGAGTTTGCTGGTCCTAACCCATTTCCCCCATGTGTGAATCAATTTAGTTTAATTTTAGAACAATTAAGTTGGTTTTATGTTTTGTTTAGGTTAAGGTATAAATTAAGTCCATTAATTACCCAATACCTATACCACTTTAACATAATTAAATAAATAATTATGAGCCAACATATTATATGCAACCACATGGAATTTAAATCAGCAATGCACCTAAGAAATAAAGGGGCCTAATACAATTGGCTCACAATTATTGATTAATTAAGCTAAATTATTTCATTAAGTACTTTCATAACCTTCCCACACATATGAGTTGGATATGATTTTCTCAAACTTACCTTAGCTTAACACCTAAGGATCTACCCAGCAAGATATTGATTAACTCTAGATCTATTTTGAAAGTTTGATTAGACTAATTAAGTAGATCATTAGTGGATTAATCCTTAATTATATTTGGATTAAGGAAGAAAGAGGATTTAGGAAATAACTTAGAGAAATTATCCCAAACCCATTTCATAAACCTCATCGTTACTTAAATAATATTTAATTATCTCAATTAAGGGATTAAATCACTATTCGTATGCTTAAGTACTCTTAATTATATCAAGGGGGTGATTAGGGGTTCATTAATTAAATTTCTTAGTTAACTCATTAATAAATTACAAGAAAATTAAGGGAGGCAAAAGTCATCCCACTAAACATGTTTCAGAAATTTGAAATTAATTAATTAAGTAATTAAGGTGATTAAATTTTTAATTAAACCCTAATTAAGGAAAATTCACTATTTAAAATCAATTAGAAATAATTTTATTAGATTCCCCTCTAAAATATCTTTAAAATGTGCCCTCATTTATATTTTTGGATTTTTCTACATTTAATTATGATTTTCTAAAGTTTCTATGATTATTAAATAATTAAATAGCCTAATTAATTAACTAATCCCATAGGCCTGATGTGGAAAGCTGATGCGACATGCTTTCCATATGGCGCATTGGGATTGGATATTTATGTTATCACATCATGTGGCATGGGTAATGCGCTTTCCCGGGCGTCGATCAAGGATCGATGGCGGTAAATCTTGTTGTTCCAAAGGATTTAAATCAATGGATCTAATCGATTTAATCAGGGTCGTCCATCCAAAAATAGAGGATGTATGACTCATGATTCATCCTTGCCTAAGCTGCGGGAGACGGAGGCAATCCATCCTCCACGGCTTGATCTGAGCTCACCTAAGCTTGAATTAGGCTAGGATTTACCCCAAACCATCAAGAGGTGTAGGGAAGAACATCTAATGGCTAGAATCTAGTTGGATTAAAATTCCTTCACAAATGACCAAGAAATTTTTAAAGGAGGATTGATTATGAGAAATATCTCACCGGAGGCTATCACCAATGCTTCCAATAGAGAAGGTAGCTTCGTTTAGTGGAGATGAAGCCCTGTTGAAAGTATCAAGCCTTGATTTGAAATGGATGTCTTGGTTGATCAAGCTCCCCTTCAATGGACATAGGGTTCGATCGAGATCCCCCTTCCTGTGGCTTGGAGACTTGGGAAACACCTTGGGTGAGCTTAACTAAGTCCTTTGATGGTTCTTGCAAAGTGAATTTAGGTTTGGTGGAGAATTGAGTAAGTTGGAATTTTCTTAGGCCTCCCTAATTTTCTCTTTGAAGAAAATCGAGAAGGAGAAATTTAGAAGGCTTGGAAATTACCTTGCCAAGGTCAGAGAAGCTTGGTTTTGGTTCCTAGGGATCAATCAAATTCAGTGTGTGTGGTTTGAGTTGGAATGAGGGGGAGTATATCTGACCTTACTTGGATCGGACGGTCGAGGCTAGCTTTGCCATTTTTGATCAATTGCTCTAATTGATTAGTTTGTTTAGGCTGTTAGGCACTCCATGTGGTTCATTTTAGGTAGAGGAGTGGAAGAGAGAGAGAGAGTGCCCATGTGCTAGGTGAGTGTATGAGGTGATTCAAGTTTCTAATTTGCATTAGATGGATCGATTTGGCCTTGGGTTGGGCCATGGCTAACCAAAACCCACTGGGTCATGTTCACCACCTCCCTTAGTGTCCAAATGGACCACTAGGAAGATGTCAGTGGCCATGAGAAAGCTTTGGCCAAATTCCAAGTGAATATGGCCCTAGGGTACCCTTTGTCCTAAAGGTAAAATAGTCATTTGGCCTTAATTTTGATTTGGGTAGATTTAAAATGATTTAAAAGTGGGTTGAGCCAAATTTTAAGTGATTTAGAGTTCATTTGGTTTGAATTGGTTCAATTTTACCCATTTAGGTCAAAATGAGTCAATTTAGGTTAGGATTGACAATTGAATTAAGTGGTCAAACCATAGGTTGGAGTCAAGTTCAAATGATCATTTGGAGCCTATGGGTATCATTGGTTTAATTTAATTTTGTTTATATTTAATTTTGGTTCATTTAGGTCAAATAGGTCAAGTTGACCAATTTGGCCCCTTTGACCCAAATGAGTTAAGTCAAGGGTTGGTTTAGGCTTGGTTGATCATTTGAAATGTATTACAAGCTTTGGTTTCAATCAATTTTGGTTTGGTTGGATTTCAAGTTGATTTGACCTTTTAGGTCAAGTTGGGTTCATGGTTAATTGGGCTAGGTTGGGTCTAGTTGGCCAATTGAAGCTTCGGTCAAGTTCAACAAGTGATTTGGAATGAATTTGACCCATTGGTTGCAATCTATTTGGCTTAGATCAAGATTTGACCCATTTTACTTTTTAAGTCAAGTTGGGTCAACTTAGATCAAGTGGACAATTGGGCTTGGTTTGGCTGATTTGGTCAAGTTCAATCATTGATTATGAGCTAGTTTAGATCAATGGTTTCAATCAATTTTGCATATGATGAATTTTGTCTAGTTTGGGTTTCATTTGGGCTAAGTGTTGACTTGGTCAAAGGCTAGGTTTGACTTTGTTTGACCAAATTTGAGTGATTAATCATCCTAGGATGATTGTTGCTCACAATGTGATGCTTAGATAAGCTTAGTCAATCTAATTTGGGTTGGATTAGAATTTGGCTCAAAAAGGTGCTTTAGGTTACTTTGGGTCAGGAGAGCCTAAGTGGGTCAATTGACTTGATCAAGGCTTGATTTAGGTTTGGTTGAACTCACATATAAACTTATGATTGAAATATAAATCCAAATTGCAAGTGATTTAGAGTCAAATGGGTTTTGATTTATTTGACAATTTTAAGTTCAAAGGATGAACATGGGCTTGATTTGGGTTAGTTTGATTTTGGTTTGATGATTAAAGTTTATGTTTATATTTGGTTTGTGATTGAAGGAATGATTGTTTGAAGAGAAAATTCAAAGATTTGGATTGATTTGAGAATGATTTGACTAAGTTTCAAGGATTTGACTTGAAAGTGTATAAGTTGGATTTAAGTTGGATTTTGATTTGAGTTTTTTTTTTAATTTTGGTTTGGTTATTTGAATTTATATTCCATTTATATTTGTGAATATAAATGAGAATATAAATGAGTTGTGAGAAAAATCTTTTGAGTTTGGAGTGATTTGGATTTGATTTGAGCTAAGTCCATAAGATGAAATCAAAATGGCTTAGGAAAGATTATGAATTTGGAATTGAGTTTTGGATTTAGTTTTGGTTATTTGAATTTATATTTCATTTATATTTGTGAATATAAATGAGAATATAAATGGGTTATGATCAAATCTTTTGAGTTTGGTGTGATTTGGAATTGATTTGAATTTGAAGTTGATTTGAATTTGAAGTTAGTTTGAATTTGAAGTTGGTTTGAATTTGAAGTTGGTTTGAATTTGAAGTTGGTTTGAATTTGAAGTTGATTTGAATTTGAAGTTGATTTGAAAGAAGGAATTAAAGATTTGGTTCAAGCTATAGGGTAGGCAAGTTTTCCTAATACCCCGAAGGCATAACCTATTCCTATATCTAACTATTCTAAGTCTCTAGGGTTAGGTTAAGTGTTCACCTAATCACTAGAAGTGTCTTAAGACTAAGGAACTCTTAGTGACTAGATGAGTCCTATGTCTAAGATGAAGAAGTTGAAAGCTCAGTCCAAAAGTGAGGTCAACATTAACTTAATAGAATTTAATTATATAACAAAATCTAATATATATATATATATATATATATATATATATATATATATATATATATATAAGATCTAAAAAATAAATGAATGAAAATATTAAATCAAATAAAGATTTGTAAAATCAAATAATAATGAAATTAGTTCAAACAATTTGAACCACCCAAGTTAACTAAAAGGGTGTGGTTAGGGGTTTGAGCAACTTACAAAGAGAGCATTTTTATTTATTTTGAGCATCCCCTTAAACACAATCTCCTACAAAAAATATAATTAGGCTAAGAACGACCTACTATCCAGTCTATGAAGCATACACCCTAACATCCAGTCTAAAATATTTCATCACAAAATAAAACATACATCACACCATGCACTGTCCTAACATAGAGCTAGAAGTGGTGACTTAATTCTAATGTGTGTGTTAAGGCTTATGTGGTGCGTCTTAACTAAGCATTAAGGTTGCAATTTTCTAAGTGTAGAAGGATTCAATTTAACATAAAGGGTTGATTTTACTTGAAGATATTTAATTGATTTGAGAATTTTAATTTGTGTTTTCTTTTGTTCCATATGATTACACTTAGCAACAAAGTGTTATAAAGAGAAGGAAGAGGATTACCCTCTTCCATCTCTACCTTAAGCCCTTTCTAAAGCATATTAAGTTGATTTAATTCTCTTTAATGAATGGCTTATTAAATGATTTAATTAATCCTAAGTTTAAGTTCACTTTAAGTAATTCCATTTAATATGAAAGGCTTCTTAAGATTAATCTAATTGAATTGAATTACAACCACATGACTTATGTGCAATTCTTCCTTTCCATCACATATAACATGCATATGATCTTAATCCTAAGTATACATATACATGCAACATATCTTAGCACACTTAAATGATGGATGTAGATGTGTATTTGAAGTTTATATATTCCATTTGATTAAATTATTTAATCATATTAATTTAAAGTTTTATCTAAATTCTTATGCAAAAATATATAGGGATAAAATTAAATAGGTATGTGCCATTGTTAACAAGAAGTGAGGTAATCAAATGACCTCCTTGGGGCTAGCTAAAGCCTCGTATTCCCGGGATGTCTAGACTATATACCCATTTGCATTCAGACATATGTAAATTTATATACATGAATATAAGAAAGAAAGATCCAAATCACATGACTAATTAATTCAATCACTTAGTCAATCATGGATGCATGTATTTTTAGTAGGAAAGTGGAATTTTATTCTCTAATTACATATACATACACATATATGAAGAAATAAGCAAATACGTGCCTTTGTTAACTAAGGAAGTGAGGTAATCAAATGACCTCCTTGGTGTTAGCTAAAGCCTCGTATTTCTGGGATGTCCAGACTATATATTTATTAACATTCAAATACATGTAAAACTACATATGAATGAAGGATAAGAAAGCTTTAACTTATATAACTAAGCTATAAGCACATGAAAAGTCTATATGTGTTCATAACTACTGTCACTCTAATCAATGTACTTGATTTATAAACTTTAAGAAGTAATTTAAATTTATTAGTGATAATAGCCACACATATTATAAATTAATCTAACACATGCAAGCTTACATAAAGAAAAATCATTTGATTTAAATAGTTTTGAAAAGATGAATGCATGACTTCAAATGAAATATACAATCTAACATGATTGGAAAAATATAAATAAACATAAACACATAATTTCATTAAAAAATTAATTCTTAAGGACAATCATATTAAATAAAGCTATTTAAAGTAAACCAAAGCTTCTTTATGCTATTTTTAACTTTATGTTTTGATTTGATTTAAGGAGTTCTGCTGATTTTAAACCATTCCCATGTTTATTAATTAATTTGGTTTAATGAAATGTAATTAAGTTGATTTTATGAGTTAATTAGGTTATAGTATGCATTAAATACATTAATTAACCCTTTCTTATGTTACTTTAATATGATTATCTAAATAATTATGAGCCAACATGATATGCACATGAATTGAAAATTAAATTAGCAATGATCCTAAGAAATAAAAGGGGCCTAATACAATTGGCTCACAATTAATGGTTAATTAGATTAAGGAACTTAATTAAGTACTCTTATGGTTTCACCACACATGTGGGTTAACCATAATTTCCTTGAATATCTTTAGGTTATTAAACACCTAAAGATCTAGCCATAAATTAATTAATTAAGTTCTTATGTGATTATGATTTTAATTTAGTTAATTAAATCTTAATTAGTCAAAGTATTTGATTAATCTTTAAAACTAATTAAATTCCTTCCAAGTGAAATGATGTTAGGGAAAATGATTAGAAGGGAGGCCTAACCATTTCCTTTTGTTCATTCACTGTTGGTCAATGATATTTGACTTTTCAAATTGATTAATTTATTATTCAATGGATTAATTGATTAATTAATTACATTCAAAGGCAATTAAGCTAATTAAAGTTGATTTCCCTAATTACTTAAGCAACAATTCTCAAAAAAATTATGGGAGGTAGAGGTCATCCCCTTTAATGAACTCACAAAGTTTGGGGTTAATTGCATAAGTAATTAATGAGTAATTAAGCTAATTAAATTTTGAATTTAATCTTAATTAAGCTTTATTTATAGTTCAAAATTACTTTAAAATATTTTTAATAAATTTTTCTCTAAAATACCTTTAAAATAAATATTTATATGCATTTTTTGAAATTTTCTACAATTTTTTATAAATTTTTAAAGATTCAGCCACTAAAATTAATTAATTAGCCTTAATTAAAGCCTAATCCTATTGGCGCCATGTGGCATATTGATGCGGCGCGCTTTCCACATGGCACCACTAGAATGGATTATTTAAAGCAACTCAACGTGGCTTCTGCGCGGAGACGACGGACGTGCTTTCTAGTCCACCGTCTGATCTTAGTCAGACGAGTATGATTAATCTCACAGTTTTGTAAAGATTTAATCAGATCAATCTAGCAGATCTAATCACGACCATTCATTCTGATCATGCGGAATGGACAGTGCACGATCCATCGTCTCCCAAGTGATGAGAGATGGACATCATCCATAGTTCATCGATAGATTAGAGCACACTTGAGCTCGGATAGACTCAAAAATAATCCCACACCAACCACAAAGCAAGGCGAGGAGATCCAAAGGCTAAGATTGCACGACATTCAATTTTCTTTCATAAAAGATCAACCATTTTTTAAAAAATCATAGTTTTGAGAAATTACCTTGCCAGAGCTTAAGATCGATGGTGCAATCGATTGAGGAAGCTTCATCTAGTAGATATGAAGCTCTATTAAGCAGCACATAAGCAAATTTCCCCTCGTTCACTCGCTAGACCAAGATCCATCAATTTGGAGGTCGAATTTGATCAATCTTGAACTTTCGGTGGTCAGAGGGCTCGGGAAGTGATTCATTCTCGATGAGGTGTGGGGAAGGTGTGTGTGAAATTAATTTGAGTTTGGTGAAGAAATGAGACAGTTGGATCGAAGGAATAGATGCCCGATTTTGGCTCAACGGAATCTAATGTCGGGAATGCTTAGGGTACTTAGAAAAGTCATAGGGGAACTCAAAAAGGTCTCTCAAAGTTCTCTAAGAGTGTGTGTGATGAATTCAAATTTAATCCCCCCCCCCCAAGGGATTGGATTACACACTTGATTTTGGCCAGCCAGCCGTCCTCCGGCCATCAGAGTGGTCAGGGTTAAGTCCATGTGGCTCGATTGGGTTGGTGGAGTGCATGGCTGGTGTCTCAAGGAAATAGCCCTCAAGTTAGGATCCATTTGGTCAGCCATGGTGGGGAGGCGAGTTAACTCACCTCCCTTTGGTTCAAGGCTGACCTAAGCCACTTGGGCTAGGTTAGGTGAGTAGATTAGGCTCTATTCTTAGGTGTTTTAGGCTACCACATGGAAAGGTAGACTTTGCCAATTTTGGCTAAAACCCATGTGGGGAGGAGAATCCATGGGAGATTTGCTTTGGGTTGAACCCAATTCAGGTTGGACTGGTTTGGGGCTGACCCAAGGTGGGTTTAAGATGGGTTGGGTTAGGTTTTAATGGGTCATGGCTTGGTGTTTGGCTCAATTTGACCCTTATAGGTCAAATTGGGCTAGGTTAGGTTAGGTTGACCAATTGGTCAAATTGGGTCAAGTTCAAATGATGATTTGAAGTGTTTTGGTTCAATTGGTTTGAATTAATTTGGCTTAGGTTTGATTTTGGCTCATTTGGATTCATATAGGTCAAATGGGTCAAGTTGACCAATTTGATCAAATTGGCTAAATTGGCTTGGGTTATGTATTGGTTTGGGTTTGATTGATCGATTAGAGATGATTGCAAGCTTTGAGTTCAATCATTTTGGATCTGGTTTTGATTGAGGCCAAATTGATCCTTCAGGTTAATTTGGGCTAAATGGGTCAATTGGGTACAATTGGTCAAATTGGGTTCAATTGGGGATTTGGTCAAGTTCAATAATCAATTTGGAATAAACTTGAGCCATTAGTTGCAATCAATTTGGGTTAGATCATGATTTGACCCAATTTAATTTTTTAGGTCAAATTGGGTCAACTTGGGTCAAAGGGCCAACTAGATTAGGTTTGACTCACTTGATGGTCAAGTCATGTCAAAATATTGATTTTAGGTTGGTATGAGTCATTATCTTGAATTGATTTAGTGTAGGATGAATTTTGGCTAGTTTGGGTTCATATGGGTTAAGAGGGTTGACTTGGTCAAATGACCAAGTTGATTTGGTTTGACCCAATTTATGATAATTGATCATCTTAGCATGATCAACAATCATCATAGGAGGTATTGGTTAAGTTATTTAATTTAATTTGGGTTAGATTGAAACTTGGTTCAAATAGGTCAAATTGGTCACTTTGGGTCAAGTGGACCAATTGGGCTTAGTTAAGTTGATTTTGGGTTGAGTTGAGTTTAGTTGAGTTTACATATGAGTTTATATATGAGTTTTGGACTGGTTTATAAATTAAATAGCAATAGGTTTGGATTTAAATGTGTTTTGGTTCATTTGAATATTTCAAGTCAAAGGGGTTAGGTTAGGTTTGACTTGGGTTGATTTTGGTTTTGCCTAATGATTATATGTTTTATTTATATTTGTAAACATGTTTGAAGGTATGATTGATTCATGAAAACATCAATTGAATTTGATGTTTAGATTTGGAGAATTTGGCTAAATCCATAGGATAGGGTCATAGGACTTTGAGAAGAGTTTGATTTAGTTTAATTTACTTTTGATGATGTGAATGTATATTTCATTTATATTTGTGAAGATGATTGAAGATATGATTGATTCATGAGAAAATCAGTTGAAGCTGAAGTAATTTTAAGACCAATTGGCTAAGTCCATGGAGTAGGGTCATAGGATTTAGAGAATAGTTTGATTTAGTTTGACTTAGTTTTGATGATTTGAATGTATATTTCATTTATATTTGTGAAGATGATTGAAGATATGATTGATTCATAAGAAAATCAATTGAGTTGGGTATGAATTTTGTGGATATTTGGCTAAGTCTATGGAATGAAATTATAGGGCTTAGGTTAGATTGGTTTTGATTTGATCATAAGTTTTAATCATTTGGTTTGGATTTGGACTTGATATTGATGCTTGGCATGATGAGTTGAATTTAAGGTTTGGTTATGGCTTGAGAAGGTGAACATAGGCTGGGTTTAGGCTAGAGGATCATCCTAATCCTTAAGGCATAACCTAATTCTATGGTTAACCCTTCTAAGTCTCTAGGCTTAGGTTAAGTATTCACGTAATTGCTAGAAGTGTCTTATGACTAAGGAAGTCTTAGTGTCTAGAAGTCTCTTAACTCTAAGATGGGAAAATTGAGTCCTCACTCCAAAAGTGAGTTCAACAAAGGGAAGAATACAATGTCAAATTGATTAGATATTAATAAAAGATAAGACTAAGTATATGATTTTTAAAGTAGAATGGGTTAAATGGAATTAAAATATAACTATAATCTAATGTGAAATAAAATTTAACTTAATCGAATTATAAGTTAGTTAATTATGTAAATCCATATAAAGAATTTGATAAACCCCTAAAGTGAAAACCCAAGTAAATGAATCAAATAAAATGAATAATTGAATTGTAGATGAAATAAAGTAATTATTAGCATTTAAACAACTTAGAAACTTCAAATGGCATAGCTTAGGTTTAATACTTTAAGTATTTCATCTCTTTAATTTCCTTATGTTGAGATCAATATCCAAATATAAATAAATAAATAAAACCATACCATAAATGACTTAATCGAATAAATCAACTAAGCTAAACACCTATTTAATCATAGTAGATTAAATTTATAAAAATTTTAATCAATCATTAGTCAAGACTAAAGAATCATTAACTCAGTCTTAATTAAGCTAATCATTTAATTAATCAATAATGACTAACTTAATCTTCAACTAAGTTTGGGTTATGTTAATTAGTTAGGCTAATAAATGATCATTTAATTATAGTTGATTTAATCAATGATAATTTAATTATGGTTGATTTAATTGATCATTAAATAAATCAACCTCCTTAATAAAACTTTTAATCAAATTAATCATTTAATAAAGGTTAGTTAATCATCAATCTTATGTTAACTAAGTTAATCATCTAAATTAACTGACCTTATGATAAAGTGAATGAACTTTAAACAAACTAAAACAATCAAACATTGGTTTAGCTTAATCAAGTCATGGCAAGTCAAATTAAATAAACCTTAACTATATCAATCAATCAAATTAAACATAAATATTCAAATAATTAGTCAACAAATTAAACTCATGTTAGATAAAATTAAGAAATCAAATTAAATCATAACTAGTTTAATCAAGTATAATCAAATTCAAATAAAGTTAAATAAATATAATATAAACTCAGACAAAATAAATCTCATGCCATCATAAGAATTATATAATAAATCCCAAAATTACTAAAATACCTTTTAAATAACCTAAAATAGATGAATCAGATATCAAATCAATTGGATTTAAATCAAAACCAAAAATAAAATAATACTTAATCCAAATCAAACCTTAACCCAATCAAACATAAACTTGAACCTAATTAAATTATTAAAATTCAATTAAGTATCAATTAAATCCTAATTAAACTTAACCTAGTAAACTTAAATGATCAAATCATTAACTACATCATTAATCTAAACAAACATGAAATCAAAGTAAAAACTTCAACAACCAAATATCCTAAAGCAAATCAAACTCTAATCAACTTGATAAAAAGACAACGATCAACCCTTTGTTAAACCTTAATTAAGCCAATCAAATAAAGTAAGTTAGTCAAATCAATTAAGTAAAGATTAAATTAAATCAAATTAAAATGATCATTATACAAATTAAATATACTTTAAACAAAATAAACATAATTGATCAAATCAAATCAAATCATAATTGATTCAATTATGCAATTAAATTAAAATTCATTTAAGGAAACTTAATTCAAATAAATAAGTCAATCAAATGCTTAAACAAGTGACACCTAAGTTACAATGAATCAATTTAGATAGAGTAATCACTAATAAAGCTTATACTAACTAATCAAATCAGTTATGAACATTCAATCATATTCACTAAACAATTAATCAAAACAAACACTCCATTTGATTAATCAAAATGACAAAGAGTTATAACTAAACTTTAATTTGATTAATCACCTAAACCAAATTGTAAACAAATAAATAAAGTAAACAAGCTAATCTTAAATTATACGATCAACTTAACTAATTATATGAAGAAAACAACATAATTAAATTTTAATTAAGCATTGAACCTCAACCATATGAAATCACTTAAATTCAATAAACAAAAAAACTAAATTGAGTCCTAATTAATCATAAAACTTTAAATCAAATAGCTCACGAATCATAATCAAATTAAATCAAATTAAACTAATGTAAACCTTAATCAATTCAATATATAATCAAATTAGGTTCAATTCAATCTATTCGAATTAGATGAATTAATTAATCATTAAACATACAAGTTTAATAATCAAATTAAATATGAACTACCATTCAAAGACATTAACCAAATTCTAATAAATGAATTAAATTAATAAAAAAATTAAATGAGAACAATCAAATTTAATTGAACTTAAATTAAACATTTAATTCACTTAACATAAGCAAATCCATAAACTAAAAAACTTAATAAATCAAATCAATTAAGTCAAATCAAAAGAATAAATTAAATAAAAAGAATCTTCAAACTAAAACCAATATATAAATCAAATCACCAAATTCAATAAACCAAATGATCAAACTCTAATTAGAATTTAAATAAGAAGTTACTTCGAACCTTAATCAAATAAAAGTTAATTAAACTAAAATATTTTAATTAAATCCTATCAAACTTAAATAAAAAGTTGAAATCATTAAAATTAAATAACATTGAAATAATCTAATCAGTATTAACCATATGAATTAAAATCTTAAATTGAAACCCAAGAGAAAAAAAAGTAATTATTAATTCAAATGATATTGAATTATCAAAATTTAATTAAATCAAACATCTAATCCAAAATTAATCAATCTAAATATACAAAGTTAAACATATTGAAACTTTAAACAAACATTAATCAAATCAAATCAATTTAATTAAATTATTAAAATAAATTCAAATGGGCTAATTAAGATATTTAGGTTCTTAGTTTGACCCTTAGAATAAATTTTCACCTCAACGTGAAAATTTCATTATATCAAGATTAGGATACTGAATAGATTTGGTTCTGTTCATAACAAAATTTAATCTATTCATCATTCTTTAAAATCTAAACTCAACTTTAACACAATAATAAACCTAAAATTTGAATAAAATCTAAAATCAATTTAATTATTTAAATTGAAACCATCTAATGGTAAAATTAAACAAACTATGAATTCAAATAAAACTTAAAATGAAACAAAACCTAGAAAAGACTTTCCACACTCTTTTTTTCACATACTAGAATACTAGGTCATTGACCTTAGAATTATGTTAGGTCAATGTGTTGATGTGATGTGATAATATTTCTTATTTAGTGGTGCACTATTTTAGACTGGATGGCTAGGATTGTTTGCTTGTTAGTCTAGATGTTAGAGCATTCTTTTAGGCTAATATTATTTTTTGTAGGGGGGTTGTGCTTAAAGGGACCTATGTAATAAATATAAAATAAAAGCTATTTGTTTGTAGGTTTAAGTCCCTAAGCATATCCCAATATGACAAGTGGGCTTGGCAATCACTAATACTGAGCCCATATTTTTGAAATATAAATTGCTGGTTTGCTGTATGTTCTTCCTAACATCTATTTTGTAAAATTTAGGAATTTAATTTAGAATTTTAAAATGTAATTTGAGCATAGAAATAAGTTAGGATCTATGGGGTTTAATATTAATAGGAGCTGATTGTACCTATTTGATAGTCTCCAATGGAGCCTAAAGAGGTCCCTAAAGATAGTGACAATCCCAAAGTTAATAAAGATCCCATAGATCAAACTTTTAGTTCTAGGCTGGGTCATATAAGGGCAGAGCTCAGTTGCCCACTTTTTCTTTTTATAAGATGTATAGTGGTACTCGGTCACACTAGCATGTTTTATTTATTTAAATTTAGCTTGATTTACTTTGGGATGAGCAATATAACAACATGCTTTTCATAAATTTCTTTATGTATTTGATATGTGTTGTGATAAAGCTTGGATGAATTAGGCTCTTAAGAAAACTAAATTTTATATTCTAATTAATAATTCTAATTTAAATTTTAATTAACTCATAAGCTCATTTTAAAGCCAATGATCTTAATTAAGAAATAAAAAAAGTTAGTAACCCTTAGCTAAATGATTGTATGTTTCAATAGCATACATCCATATTATTTCACTCTTGTAAATAGGGAGTCTCCATTCTTACATGATAAGGGACATGCTTGACCTGTGAGAGTAGTCTTGTAGTGAAAAACACCTCTTCTCTTTGATTTGGCTTATAAATAATTTTCATCATGCATTTAGGCATAAATCATCCCAAGCCTAAGTCCAAAAATTGATGAGTCAAAATGGAATAAAAATTTATAAATTTTATTGCATTAGTCTAAGCCATGAAATGCATACCATACATGATCTAGTTTCTTAGGGAATGAGTTTAGGCTCTTAGTTTTCTTTCCTAAATATAACATCCTAGCAATGTTGCACTTGCATAAGACGGGAAATAAGTCCAAAATTGAGAGTATTCTTAGGTGGTGTTAGTTGGTAACCCCTTAAAGACGGGAAATAAGTCCAAAATTGCCACGATAGGTTTTTTTTTTCTCTCAAATGACAGAAAGAACTAATAATTCATAAATTCATAAAATTTGATTAGGCCATGTTTCTGACTTATGTTAAAAGCATTTTTAGACTTAGGTTCTAAAATATTTTCTGGAATAAGTCTTCAACCACTAGGCATTTCTATAATCTTGTTTTGTTAGAATCTAAGCCCTATATTTCTATTAAAATGCCAACTCAAAACTTCAATAATCTCAATATCAAAAATATAAAGCTCAATAATAGGATAGTTGAACTATTTATTGGGTTTCTCAGTGTCCAAAAGCATTTCCTACCAATCCCATTTTTCTTCTACAAGAACTCTTTCCCCTTGAAGCATTCCCACTTGAATTTCTAAATTAGCCATCCTTATAATACAAACTTTGAAATCCATAGAAATAAAAGTAAATTTTTTTAATCGAGAGTATTCTTAGGAGAAGTTCTTTTTCTTCTAAGATGTAATTAGCTATTGGGGTTTTCCCTTATAGGAAACTATGAACCTTGTAATAAAATAAACTTTGATCTACCTCTCCATGTAATTCAGGGGAAGAATCACTGGTACATCGAAGAACCATCAGCCTTAGGAGTCCTTATTAAGTAACTAAATCCATTAATCATAATATTATTATCTTTTGAGATAATATATTTATCCCTTAATGATGTATTTGATTATTTAAATAAGTACCCCCAAGATTTGTGTGGTGTTCCAAATAAAATTCCTACAATCTCTCTAGGTTAAGAAGGAAAAAGAGAGGAAATGACTTCCTCCCCTTAAACCCTTCATCCAAATACACTCACAAGGCGAAGAGGGACTCAACTCACCCTCTGACGAAGCCCCCTGCTGCCAGTGGCTGGATTCTAGCCATCCAAGAGCTTACATACATGGCTTTTGGCCATGTATGGAAAGAGCTGAGAGAGGCCCTCACCTCTCCATCTTTTCATCCCAAAACATTCACAAGGTGAAGAGAAGGAGAAAAAGGAGCATTCCCTCGACCTCTCTCTGCCAACAAGCAAAAATTTGGCCAAAATTGGTGACCAATCTCTTGGCCTCTAATGGAAAAATGAGAGGGAGAGTATTTCACCTCAAATTGAATGTCCCAACACATTCTAGAGGTCAAGGCGACCTCAATCAAATTGTCACCGAGGCTTGTCGCCATCGACATGCTGGAGAACGGTCAAACCCGATGGGAAATGGCCATGAGTTGGTCTCCATGGCATTTAGTAGGAAGACAAGCCACCAAATCAAGTCTATGGCTTTGTCCCATCGAGGTGAAGGTGATTTGAGCATGATGATCATCGGGGATTGCCGCTGATGAGGTATACCTCACAACTGACCTTCTGTTCAAAATTCCATGGTCCTTTGTGAAGGAAATTTTATCTCCAAAGGGCCAAATCATATAGATCAATCACAATTTGATCCCAGATCATTTTGCAATCCAAATCAAGTCAAATTTTGCCTCGAATCACCTAAAATTCATCAGATTTAATGGATGACATCCATCTCTTATCAGAGAAGAATTGGGAATGTCTCCATCATTCGTACTTTCTGTTTGGAATGGACGACCGAGATATAAGCACATGGTTTGATTAAATGACTGGAAAGCGTGGGAAAATTAGACGACCAATCTTTGATTGACGGATTTTGATGTTTTTGGCATGGTTTAAAATAAGTTTTTGTCATTTTAAATTATTAAAAAACATTAAAAATACCATAAACTTTAAAAACATACAATAAATAAAATATAAATCCAAAAAAATGCAAATGAGGGTTTTATGGATTCTTCTCAATGAGTAGAATCCATTAAATCCAAATTCTCCAACTAATTTGGGGTACGTTTGGCTTATTTTGACTTTGAAATTAATCAAACTCAAATTAATCAGAAGCAATTAATTTAATCGAAATGAAACTTTGGGGAACTAAAATTGAGGTCAAAATGCACTTTGGGAAAACTTTTCAAGATTTATCTCAAAGTAAATCAAAATATATTAAATTTCATACTCCAAACTTTAATTTTAATGAAATAAATTAATATTAAGTAAAATAAACCATGAAAATTAATGAAATCACTTTAAATCACCATAATAAACCTTAATGAACTTAATCATATCAATGAAACCCACTAAAATTTTATAAATCATAAAATGACCTAATTTGATAATTAATTGAAATAATTAATTTAATTAATCAATCTGAACTTAAGAATATCATAATAAACCAACCAAAACTCCACAAATTCCAAATGAACCCTCTATGGATGCATCTTTTAGAGTGAAATCAAGAAAAAAAATAAAATCTTTAAATAATCTTTATTAAATGAAGCTTAATTTAGGTTTTAATGAAATAATCAAAACCTTAATTACTCCCTAATTATGCATCTGATTAAAATGAAATCTTAGAAAAATCAAATTGGCAAGGAACCCCACTTGCCATAAAAAAATTTCAAACTTAATTGACCTCTGGATTGGGGATTATTGAATTTCCAAGTCCTTAAGTCAATATATATTAAATAATAAATTAACAAATTCACAATATCACAAAATTCATAAAGTTGGTGTGAAACACCTTCAGAACACGAGAACATTTAACTATAATTTTCCAACATTCTAAATCAAAGAATTAGATCACTTATAAACTTAAAATTTAATGAAAATAATAACAAATATTAAGTTTAATTAAACCTTAAAGTAATTAAACTTATAATAACAAAATTAATAAAATCTTAATCCACAATCAATGCAAGCTAAGATTGGATTAAAATATTAACCTAATATGTTAGGTTAATATACTTCAACCACATGAATTCAATAAATATAAACATAATTCAAACTAAACATTAATGAAACAAATGTTAAACCAATTCAATCCAAATGAAATAAATAAAAATGAAAATAAATTAAACCAAGAAGAAATACATTGTGGTGTTTTAATTTGGAGTCATAGGACACCACACAGATTCTATAGAGTATTTATTGAAGTGATCGTGTATGACATTTAAGAAATAATATACTATCTCGAAAGATAGAAACATCATCCTATAATAAACTTAATCACATAATAAGAACTTCTAAGATAGATGAGTCTTCATATATAATAGAGATCTTTTCCCTACTTTATATGGACAAGTAAAGTAGGGTTTATTTTAAGCCTAGTTCTTTAGTTCTATATAGAGGTAAGCCTCCATAGTTAATTATGTCCTAAGAAATAGAAATTTTCTAAGAATACTCGCAATTAAAGTAGTTAATAAATGTTTCAAAAGATTTCAAAGCTAGACTTTCAAAGAAATGATTATTTTTGAAATCAAATGGAAAAAGTTCAAATAGGAAGACTTATTTATAGATTCTGCAGGAAGATAAGTAAGGAGCATCCAAGATATTAAAAAACCTAGTGAATGCTCCAATCTACCCTATGATGAGGCTTCATATTTTTGACGAGGAGAATTTTTTTTTTTGTTTAAATTAAAATTTTATTAGAGTGTTAGGACATATAACCCAACAACACAAGATTGTAGAGATGCCCAAGAGGTGTGTACTTATACCTATAGCAAAAGAGAAAAAAAGTTGCCTCAAAACTTAATAAATTGCTTTAACTTTAATAGATCATTCATAAATTTTATTTAGTCTAAGTTTAGATTAGTCTTAATGAATCTTATCCAAAGATGAAAGGTATCTTAAGACTTATTAAATGAGTCACCATCACATGAATAATGCTCCACTACTTTCTTTCATTATCAATAACATCCACTTTTTTTCCCATTTTTAGTTTCTTCAATGTTTTATTTAGTATATATATACATGCAATATATTTATATTTTTGCACACTTAATGATGCTTGATGCATGAATTTGATAAAAAATGTATTTCCTCTCATATTTAAGCATATGTAAACATGTATAAGAAATTTAAGCAAGTACATGTCATTGTTAAACTAGAGAAGTGAGATTATCTAAGACCTCCTTGAGGCTACTTTAAATCTCATATTCTCGGGATGTCCATACTATAGACTTGCCAATTCAAATACATAAATATATAAGTATGAACATAGTAATAAAACAATCAATTGCCATATTTTGATTACATGTAGATGAACATTTTATTTTCATATATTTAATTATTTATAATAATCATTGATTTAAACTAAAAATTATTTAATTCATAATTAACATATAGTTTCAAAATAGTTTGAGATTTACTAATGATAATAGCCACACCATGTAATAATATTGATCCAACTCATGCAATTTCAATGTAATCATATTCTTTTAACTTTAAAACATGAATACATGAGGCACATGGTATGTACATTTATGATAATTGAAAAAAAATAATCGAATATCACCACACAACATACATGATTTCATTAGGACCTAAGGACACTTATGTTAGATAAACATCCCTTAAGTCTAGTCAAAGTTCCTTTAACATTTAATCTTAATATTTCAAGTTGTTAAAACCTAAAGAGGAGAAAGCTACTTAGAATCCACCCCATCCCAAGTTAGTTATTTAATATGTTAAAGGTAGGAAATTAAATGTATTTTATGGATTGATTAAGTTCAATATATTAATTATATCAATTTAATCACCCTTCTAAGCTTCTTTAATTTAATTAATCACCTAAACATGCGCTTTCAATGATATGCTTTGGAAAAATAACATTTACAAAGCACCTAAAGCGATCTAATGCAATTAGGTCATGCTTAAGAATTAACTAAATTAAAGTAGAAAAAGATTTATGATAAGTACTCTTAGGATTTTCCCACACCCATAAGAAAATCATAATTTCTTTAACAACTTTATGTTATTAAACACATAAAGGGATTAATGGATTGCACTTAAGTTACTTAAATTAATTTCATTTACATTTCATTATTAAATATTCTTAATTTACCCTTAATTATTCAACATATTAATTAAACTCTTTAAGAGAATATATTTGGAATTAATTAGGAGGGGGTCGTAATTAATTTTTCCATGTCATCCTCACTATTTACATTAATAACTTAATTTTATTGGTCATTAAATTTAATAATTATTAAATCATTTAAAGGGGCTAATTAAGATTGAAAATTTGAAATTCCCCAAACCACATGACAAATAATTCCAAGAAAATTATGGGAGGCATGAGACATCCCCTAGAATCAACATGTCAAATTTGGAATTAATTAGCAAAGTAATTTGACCTTAATTAAGATAATTAACCTAAGCTTCAAATCTTAATTAAGCATTGTTCATTAAATATTAATTAGAAAATTTATTTTTATTAAATTCTCCTCTATCTAAGCTTTCCAAAATGAGTTTATTTGCATTTTTTAGATTTTTTATAATTAAGTATACTTTTTTGAAGTTCTTGCTATTTAATTACATTTTAAAACCTAATTAAATCATTTTAAACCATCCGTGCTACATGGAAAGTAATGTGGCAACGCTTTTCATGTGGTGTTGCAATATTGGTTATTTAAAATGTCAGACATAGCTATCGAGTCAACGGCGGCTGACGTAATTTCATCTCGACCGTCTAATCTTAGATCGGATGGTCAAGATCAATACCATGATTATGAAAGGATTAAATCAAGATTTCTAGTGCAATTAATCCCGACCATCTATTCTAATCACTTAGAATAGACGACCAGTGATCCGTCATCCCGTGAGCGATGAAAAATGGACACCGCCCACCATCTGCCACTAGATTCAAACTCATTGGAGCTGGATCGGTGGAAAAATGAAATCTAAAATGATTAGGGAAGAGATATAAGGAGATCCTATGAAGAAAATAACATAAAACCATATTTCATTTTGAAAAATACCAACACCTAATGGCCAAATCTACAGTTGCTTAATTTTTTTACCTCGCTAGAGCTAGAGACTGGTGGTCTGTCAATAGAGGTAGCTTCCTCTTGAAGAGATCAATACCTGTTGAGAAGATCTTGAGTTGCCTCCTCACTAATCGATCTGTGGACCAAGCTCTACTATGAAAGTCATCAAAGTTGGTCTGGGGATGCCTTCCGATGATCACTTCAATTATGAATCGATTCATTTTCATTCCTCGAGGTTTGGGGAACATGGTGAAGAGTTAATTTGAATTTTGTGGAGTTTTGATGAGATTGGATGAACATGGCTCTCAAGTTTTGGTGGAGTTTGGTCTCGCTGGTGATGGGGTGCATGGGGAGCTCATGGAATGCTTGGGGATCCCTCAAAATTCGCTAGGAAAGGTCTCTGGTTAGTTTGAATGAATGGGGAGGAGTATACTCTTCTCCCCAATTGAACCAATGGTTGAAATTGGCTCAACCTTTGGTAGTCGTCTGGCCGAAGTAGGTAGCCAAAAGTGGTAGGGAATGACTGAGGTGGATGTGTGTGAGAGGGTTGAGAGTGTGTGGACCAATGATTTCCTGAACTCACCCTCTCTTGGAAAAAGGTTGAACCCAATAGCTTTATGTTAACTTGGGTCAGTGGTCCTTTATCTTAGAAGGGCCAAGGAGTGGGGAGGTAGAGAACCCTTCTAAATGAGGGTTTTATCCCATTTGGAGGGCTTGGTTTAACCCGGTTTCACCATGGGTTGAGTCCACTTGGGGAAGCCCTCGGTGACCAAAGGATGAGTCATGCCAAGTTTGGTTGGATTTGGCTCAATTTGATTCATTTAGGTCAAATGGGTTCAATTGGGCTAAGTTGACTATTTTGACCAAATTGGGTCAAAGTGGGAGTTTTTTTAAGTTAAATTGGTCATTTGAAATGAGTTAGTGCAATTGGTTCGACTCAAAATGGATTATATTTGGATTTGATTCATATGGTTCAATTTGGGTCAAATGGCTCATGTTGACCAATTTGACCAAGTTGGACAAATTTGCATGAGCATGGGCTAGGTCCATATTCAATTGATCATTAGTGATTGATTGGAAGAGTTGATTTGAATTGATTTAGATTAGGGAGTGATTTGATTCAATTTGAACTTTTAGGTCAAATTGGGCTAAGTTGGTCAATTGGATTAGGCTGACTAAATTAGGTTCAATTGAAGGTTGGATCATGTCAAATATTCAATTGGTATATTGATTAGAAGCATTGGTTTCAACCAATTTAGTTTAGGATTTTATTTGACCCAATTTGGCCTTTTAGGTCAAATCAGGTCAACTTGGGTTAATAGAACAAATTGGCTTGGTTAGGTTTAATTGACTTTAATTGATCATTGAGTCATGTTCAATATTTAATTTATGGTTGATGTGAGTCATTGGTTGCAATTAATTTATCTTAAAACATGATTTGACCTAATTTGGCATTTAGGTTACTTTGGGTCAACTTGGGTTAAGGGGCCAAATTGGTTTGGTTAGGTCCAATTGGTTGTAGTGCAGTGTTAAGTAGTGACCTATAGTCATCAATGAAGAGATTGGATAATTTGGTTTGATCAAATGAGAGTTTGATTGAAGTTTGGTCTAATTGGATCTTTTAGGTCACTTTGGGTTACATGGCTTGATAAAGTCAATTTGGGCTAATTAAGGCTATGGATGGTTGAAATATATTCAATGATGAACTTAGAGTTGATTGGTGGCTTTGAATACAATTGATTCAGGTTCAATTGGATTTTTTCTCATTTGAACCTTTTAGGTCAAATGGGCTAACTTGGGTTACTTAAGTCTAATTGATTTAATTGGCTTGATTGCAAGTGTTGTAATAGTTTGAAATGATCCATTAGATAATTAGAATGATTGAGAGGATTAGATTGAGTTTGGTTACTTGAATTGGTTTGAATGGAGTTATAAGATTAAAGTGGGTTAACTTTGGTTAAGATTCACGTTAGTTTGGCTTAGAGCTTAGATTGGAAACCAAATTCAATCAAGATCAATTGAATTCAAATGAGTTTGGGTTGGCTTAGTTTTAATCATATGAGTTGGGTTTAAATGAATTGATGTGTATGAGTATCGATTTAGGCCCTAGGCTAGGTGAAGCCCACTTGTCCAAAGGTAAGCTCTAGGCCTAGGGTCATGCCATACAAGACTCTAGACCTAGGCTCAATATTCCCTTAATTACTAAAAGTGTCCTAGCACCAAGAAAACCTATGTGTCTAAAAGAATTCTAGACATAGGACGGGAGAGATTAATTCTCACTCCAAAAGTGAGGTCAACACACATAATCAAATTAAATAGAATTAAAAGAAGAAGCAAATTTTAAAATAATTAAAATTAGAAATTTAATTCAAATTAAATTGTCTAAATGGACTTAAAAGGATTAATTAAGATTCTTAAGGATCTTAATTAAATATTTAAGATGAATATTCACTTTAGAGTGGATACTTCATTATATTAGGACTTAGGATGTTGAATAGAATGTGTGCCACCCAAAATGGAACCTGTTGTATTCTTCATTCTTGAAAACCTAATCTAACTTTAACATAAAAATGTACCTAAAATGAAAAAGAAATTAAAAAAATCATTAAATCACTTAAAATTAAAATCACCTATGGTAAATTAAACTAATTTGAAAATCAAAATAAATAAAATAATAATTTTCATAATCAACATCATATGGTATATTGTCTAGACACCTGAGATTGTAGGACTATTTGTCCGAAGGAGGTCTTGATACCTCGAATCTATGCTATTACCATGACACGTACCTATGATGCAAAATTATGAAAATTTAGAAACTCTAAAAATCAAATTGAATCAAACAAACCTTAAACTTAAATTAAAATTGAAATTATAAAGGCCTAGCAATATCTTGCCAAACAAACCCCCATTCTTTACACACTAGATCATTAGGTCATATACACTAGACTTAGGTTAAGTCATTCTGTGATACTCTGTGATATTCTGTGATGTTGTAATGATGTGATGTGAAATACCTTTTTATTATTTTGTGGTATACTATTTTGGACTGCATGTCTAGGATTATTTATTATTAGACTAGATTGTTTAATGTTCCTTTAAAACTATTGTTGTCTTCTACAGGGGGGCTATGCTAAAAGGGACTTCCATCATAAATAAATTATATGAATGTTATTTGCTTCTAGGTGCTGAATAGTCCCTTAGCATAGACCAGTAGGACATGTGAGCTTGGCAAGCAGCTAATGCTAAGCCCGTATGTTTGTAAAATATATCTGTTATGTGCTATTTGTATTTTTTGACATTTTTTTGTAGTCCTTATGATTTATTTTTGAATTTAAAATTTAAATTTGAGCTTAGAATTAGGTCAGGATCTATGGGGATTAAGGTTAGCAAGAGCTGATCCTGTCAACAGAAGGGTGCAGAGGTCCCCTGTGAAGCCCAATGGAGGTCCCAGAAGAAGGAGACAATCATGGAAAGAAGACCCATAGATCTAGACTTGTAGTTATAAGCTAGGTTGTATAAGGGCAGAGCTCGGCTACCTAATTTTCCTTTCTTCTGAGGTGTACAAAGGTACCCGACCGCATTAGCCTTTCTTTAATTTAAATTGGTTTGATTTATTTTGGGTGCATAATATAATCAATCTACTTTTCTAGGTTTCTTTTAGTGTTGTTTTTCTATGATGAATGCTTGGACGATTAGGCTCTTAGGAAAACTAAATTTTTTACCCAATATAAATCCAAATAACTTAAACCAAAAATAAAAAAACTCAAAACTTCATATTAATTGAAGCCCAATGAAAAACTTAAAAAATCAGCTAAAAATCATTAGCACTTACAAACCATGCTAACATATTGCTCTTAAATCATGAATTGGGCACTTCACTCATTACACATAAGGGGCATTTGACCTTTGAAGATGACCACCTTCTTAAGGAAGTCTATTTAGAAGAGTCAGGGATAGGTCTGTTCCTTTAAGTGAGAGGAATGACTGATAATTCCCAAAAATTTAAGTCCTAGATTTCTAAGAAAATGTCAACTTAAGATCTAAATTAAATTCCAAAATTTAAAGCCTAATGGTCGAATAGTCAAAATGCCTACTTGGCATCCCAGTATCAACAAGCATTTCCTACATCATCCCAATTAGCTTCTAAAAAGAACTCTATCTATTTTGGATCATTCGTTATTGAAATTCCAAATATTATTCCTTTGAAAACTAGCTTAGAAATCCATAAAAATAATAACTTATTTTTTTAATCGAGAGTATTCTTAGGAAGTGGTCCTCCAATCCTAAAATATAATTAACTATAAAGACTTGTCCTTGTAGAGAACCATAAATCCAATTTAAAATAAACCTTGTTCTACTTTTTATGTAGTTTAGAAGAAAATACTTTAATATATGAAAGACCCATTAGCCTAATCCATCTTTTATTAAATGATTGAATCCATTATATGATAACATATTTATCTTTCGATATAATATGTTTACTCTTTAATGATGTATTTGATCATCCAAAAAAAAACCCTAAATCTTACATGGTGTGACAAATTTTCCTCATAATTAATAATATCATCAAGATGATAAGTATACCTTCTTTCCAAAGTAAGAAGAAAAGTTGTTATTATTATTTTTTATTGATGACTAGCTTGATATAGAGGTTAGTAAATGCCTGAAAAGGTTATGTTGGAATTTATGAAGTTGAATATGTTCTTATATATGATAATTATTGTTTGTATTATTTTTTTAATGGAATTGAAGTGATTTGTAATATAAACTAAGAAGGGCATCTTATTAGATAGAATAAGAGGAATGTTAAGAAGTGATAATGAGATCGTAGTGGACATGATAATTGCACTTAGAGATTTCAACACTAACATTGCTAACATTTAATAGAGTATGATGAGTAAAGGTTCTATTACCATTGGTATATTTATGAACAAGTGTAACATAATATTGATTATTAAATTAAGAAACTTAGACATGGTCAAAAACCTTAGGAGATTTTGAATGTAATAGGTTCAAGGATCATTAATCATATAATATAGTTTGGTTAATAAGAGTTACATGATGTATTTATAAAGCATGTGATAATATATATCAAAAAGAAAAAATTAGGCTTCTCTAAAAACTAGGATGGTGAACTCTTGCATACATATGTTATGTGCAATTTGATACACTATTGAGATCCCTAAGACACACGCATCAATGCTCTAAAGGATAAGAGTGGGGCTTAGTCTATTGGAGGCAAGCCTTTGGCTTCTTTAACTAAGGGGAGTGGGCATGTCAAAAGTGATATGTTCAAGTTATTCTCCTAATGACCTAATATGTTATTTTAAAGTTAGGCATGAGTGTGATGACCATGGTAAGATGTTTCATATTCTAATTCATGCTTGGGTCTAATCAGATCAACTTAAGGGGGATGAGCATTGAGCTATTCTAATATGCAAAAGCCTAAATAAATATTAATGTAATTAAAGACATATATTAAATTAAATAAATTAGCTAATAAGTTGGGTAGCACATCAAAACTGCCCACTTGAGCTACAAAGTTGAGTAAATGATTCATCAGGTTAAACAAATTATAGTAATGTGATTAGGGTAAAACTTCATTAACAAATTAAGCATGTTGAATTATCCAAAGAGTAATTATTTGAAATTAATTAAAATAAATAATGGGATATTTAATTATACAAAAATCAATAAGAATAGTTAACAAATAATGAATATTTTGTAATATTTTAAAAAAATACATCTTGATTTTAGAAAAATAATGCACATTTATTTATTAACATTGGATTTAAAATAAATTCATAATAAATTTAGCTTATTATGATTTTTAAGAAAATATTTAAGCTTTTATTTAACTTATTAACATGGTTGATTGGATTGGGTTCAATTGCTTAGTAGTATGTGATTGAAAACTAGCTCCAGCTTGGAAGAGCTACATGAGATCCTCATGTAATGAGAGAGGATAAAGAATCATGTAAATAAATTAAAACCATTGGATCTTAAAATTGAGATCCAATAGGTATTGAAGTTTCTTTTAGTTAAAGCTATGGCATTCCTAAGGAGGCACTCTAACATGCATGGTGGACAATAATGGTATTTGCTTAGATGGCAGGATTTGTCAAAATAATGTTGATGCAAACATCAAGAGTTTAAAGTCCTTTGACTATTTTTCATGAAGTTCAGGTTTATAGAGATGTTTAGGGCTTCTCCTACTTTATTGTTTTTTTAAAGATCACACAAAAGACTTAAACTTAGCAATTTACCATATCCTAAGGCTCTAAGAAGAAAGAATGTTATAGATAAATAAGGGATATACTTATGGGAGATTGAAGAAGGAGGAATCAAAGCAACTTAAAACTAATGAGCATGCTTTTTTGAGTCTCGAAAAGTAACTTAAGCTCCTAGGAATCTAAGCCAAAGCACTAGAATGCTCACTTCTCTTAGTTTGACCCTCTATCCTTTGATTTTGCATGGAAATGAGTTACTACTCTTAGAAGCTCCAACCAAAACCATAAGGTGGTTGGGGATGTTCTTGCTAAGTGCAAAAAGGCATCCAAGAGGTCTTACTAGTAAGAGGGGGGAAGTGTAGAGAGTTTCAAAATTTCAAAGGTTATATATGCCTTGGTTTGATCGATTCCTTATAATTATAATGTAGCCAGACCATGTGGGCCCATTGGTTTATATAACGTACTTGTTGACCTCACTTTTGAGAGTGAGAATTATTCCTCCCCATCATAGATTTAGGAACCTTCTATACACATGGATTTCCTAAGTGCTAGGACACTTCTAGTGCTTAAGGGGACACTAAACTTAAGTTTACAGACATAGAAGACATAACCCTAAGCTCAGAATACACCTTAGGACAAATAGGTTCCACCTATACTATGGACTAAACCAAGATTCATACCTATTCACTCATCCAAACTTAAGCTCATATAGATGGATCTAAACCAACTTCAAACCTATTCAATTAATCTTAATCAAATTCAGTTTTCTAATTCAGGCTTCAAGCCAAACTAACTTGGACCTTAATCCAAGTTAACTCCACCATGATCCTATGACTCAATCCAAACACATTCAAGCAAACTAATTCCAATTTGATTTTCTCAATCATTCTAATTATTCATTAGATCATTTCAAGCTGCTTCAATACTTGCAATCAATCCAATTGAACCAAAGGAAGGTGACCAACCCAAGTTAGCCCATTTGGTCCAAAGGGTTCAAATGAGCCAAAACCTAGTTGAGCCCAAATCAATTACAATCAAAGCCACCAATCAACCTCAAATTTATTATTGAACACACCCCAACCATCCATAACCCCAATTGGTCCAAGTTAGCTTGACCAAGTCACTTGACTCAAAGTGACATAAAAGGGGTAATTAAGTCGAACTCCAATAAAACTCTCATTAGATCAAATCAAGCCAGCCAATACCCTCATTGATGATTATAAATCATTATTGAACACTCCACTATAATCAATTGAACCTAATCAAGTTAATTTGACTCTTTGACCCAATTTGACCTAAAGGGTCAAATTGAACCAAATCAAATCCTAGAACAAATTGGTTGAAACTAATACTTCCAACCAATCACTAATTCAATATTAAACAAAACATAACCTTCAATTGGATCCAATTTTGTCAACCTAACCAAATCAGCCCTCTTAGCCCAATTTGACCTAAAGAGTCAAATTGAACCAATTCACTCCATGATTTAAATTAATTCAAATCAACTATTCCAATCAAATATAAATGACCAATTGAACATAAACCTAACCTATGCTCAAGCCAATTTGGCCAATTTTGGTCAAATTGATCAACATGGCCCATTTAAGCCAAATTGAACCATATGAATCAAATCCAAATCTAACCCAAATTGAATCAAACCAATTACACTCATTCACTCCAAAAGACCAATTGAAATCACCCAAGTCACCACTTTGGCCCAATTTGATTAAAATGGTTGACTTAGCCCAACTTGACCCATTTTACCTGGGTCAAATTGAGCTAAACCCAACCAAACATGGCATGACTCATCCTTAGGTCATCATGGGCCTATTCATGTGGGCCCAACCCATGGTGAACTCAAATTGGGTCAAACCCATTGAACCAAGCCACCAAAATGGGATAGAAATCCCCATTCGAGTGGGTTCTCCAACCCCATACCTCATGGAATCCACCTTTAGCTCTCATATATAAGAGGACCACTGACCTATTTTAACCCAAAACTATTTGTCTTAGCCTTTGACCAAGAGAGGGTGAGTTCACCCATGGAAATTCATTGGTTCACCTAAAGGAGATGGTACACCTCATGCCATCCCATTACACTCCCTCAGCCTCTCACCCTCAGCCACCTCAGTAGTCTCTTACCATCTCCAGCCACCTACCCTGACTAGACAGTAGTCAAAGGCTTAACCAATCTCAGCCCTTGGATAAGCTGGGGAAGAGAGTATACTCCTCCTCCCCATCCATTCAAACTAAACATAGGGATTCCCTAGGGCATTGCTCACAATCCCATACCTTCTCTTGAGCTCCTTGAGCACCCCACCACCATCGAGACTAGTTCTCGATCGAACCCGAGAGCCTTGTCCATCCAAACTTCCTAAACCCCCACCAAACTCAAATTAACTCTTCCCACACCTTCTCCTCACTCAGGCGAGCCAAAATAAATCATTTCTCCAGCCATTCGACCACCATAATATATCTCAAGACTAACTTCGATGAGCTTTACGGTGACGTTTGGTCTACAAAATAATCAGCGAGGAGATAAGTTGTGATCTTCTCAATGGGGCTTCATCTCTTCAAGATGAAGCTACTTCTATTAGTAGACCACTAGTCTTCAGCTATGGCAAGGTAAAAATCTAGTAACCATAGCATTGGGCCCTAGGTGTTGGTATTTTTTGAAGTGAATTATGTTTTCTTGCAATTTCCACTTTAGGATCCCCTTAGATTTATTCCCTGATTATTTTGGAGTCAATTTTATCATTGAACAAGCTCTGAAGAGCTCGGATCAAGTAGTGGAAGGTAAATAGTGTCCATCTTTCGGCTCTCATGGGATGACGGATCACCAATCGTCCATTCCACATGATTAGAATGGATGGTCGTGATTAATCATGTTAGAAATTTTGATTTAATCCCATTGAAATCACAAGATTAATCTCGACCATCTGATCTGAGATCGGATGGCCAAGATGAAACTACGTCCATCGCCGCTGAGTCAGCTACCACATCGGATGATTTAAGTAACCAATATTGCGGTGCCACGTGGAAAGTGCTGCTGCATTAGTGTCCACATGGCGTCGATGGTTTGAAGGATTAATTAGGCTTCAAAAATATAATTAAATGGCCAGAACTTCAAAAAATCATAACTAATTGTAAAAAAATTTAAAAAGTGCAGATAAACATATTTTTGGAAAGGTTAGATAGAGAAGAATTTAAGAAAAATAAAATTCTAATTTATATCAAGTGAAGAGTGCTTGATTAAGGTTTGAATCTTAGGCTAATTATATTAATTAAGGCTTAATTACTTGACTAATTAATTCTAAATTTGGTGGGATGATTCCTTGGGATGTCCTTTTGATTTATTAAGTGAATTTTCTCTTTCAAAAATGTAAAGCCTCATTATAGGATAGATTGAAGCACTTGGTTTCCTAATATCGGGAATGCTTCCTTCTCATTTTCCTTTGGAATCGGTAAATAAGTCTTTCTATTTGAACATTCCCACTTGATTTTCAAACGTACCCACTCCTTTGATAGTTTATTTGTGAAATCTTTGGAGATACTTATTGAATACTTTAATCAAGAATATTCTTAAGAAATTCCCATTTTGTTAGATGTAATTAACTATGAAAGCTTGCTTTCATAGAGAAAAAAAGAATTTTTCATAAAATAAACCTTACTTTACTTCTCCATGTAAAGTTGGGGAAAGATCTTTGGTATATACGTAGACCCATCTTCCTTAGGAGTCTTTATTAGGTGATTAGGTCCATTGTAGGGTGATATTTTTATCTCCCGAGATGGTACATCATACCTTAATATCTCACCCAATCACTTCAATAAGTATCCCATAAGATCTGCGTCGTGTCCCTACGACTCTAAATTAAAACACCACAATACTGAGCATGGGTTGTATCTAGAAGTAGGTGGGGTGGGATGGAATAAAGTGTAAGTTACCATATGGGATGAGTTAACCAAAAAAGGCTTAGGCTAAAAATTAAGGTTAACAACTAGATTTGAATTAACTTAATTGGGCCCATAGAATATTTAGGCAACTATGTTGATCTATGGTACTTAAGGACTATAGGGTGTGAGCCTATGTTAAATAAATTTGGTCTAATATGATAGGTTGACTCAAAGGACTAAGTCCACACTTGGACTTCACCAAGGAAGGCTTGGTTTTTCTCACATGAGTCTAAAGAGACCTAAGGATTAAGACAATCTTATAGCTCCTAGAAATCTAGCTAATTTAATGTGAGATTATGTTAAGCTAAGCCTGAAATCTTAGGTTTCTTGGTCGATTTGATAGAGATCTAAGTTTAAGTTTTATGGGTCTATGTTAATCTAGATGGGGTTAACCCAGCAAAGATCCAAAGTTAACTTAAGTGGTTCTATGTTAATAAAGATGTGCCCCTAGAGACACTCATGCAAGTAGAGTAGACATGGGATATTATAAGACCAAAATAGGTTAAACGAATGCTAGTTTAGACTAAATAAGACTTGTTTAGGGCCTAGTGGGTCAAAATAAGGCAATTGAATGATTTAAGGTTAAGTGGTTGATTGACTAATGAGACTAGGATGATATGGGTGGGCTCTAATAGTGTGAGTTTAGCACTTAGGTCTTAAGAAATACATGAGGTTTACATAGTACAACCAACAAGATTGATTTAATTAATCCTCCTAATGTGCTTAGTTAACATAGGGTTTTAATGAAATTATGCTTTTTCATAGGCTTGGGAAATTATAAAAGAAATTAGTTTAATCATCTTAATTCAATTAATTATTTAAACATGAGTCTAATTGCATTAAAATCTTTAGGAAATTGCTAATTTTATTTTAAATTGCATCATCATGTTTCATAGGCCCTTGCTTAATAGTTAATTAAATTAGGGGATTCTTTGCTAGGGTGACTAATTGACTTGCTAATGAGCTTAATAAAATTAAGTCATAAAATTCAATTTATCTCTTTTTGAATTCATTAACTAACCAACATGGGTATGGGTTAAGTAAATTGACCTTGCTTTTTCCTCTTTATGGTTAAATAATTCAAAACACAAACTTTAAATATTAAAGAAATTTTAATTAAGCTTAAGGTTTGTTTATTTAATATGATTATCATTGGGTTCTAATGAATCTAAGTATGTCATTTGATGATGTTTAATTATCTTTTGTCAATTATAAGAAGTTTTCATGCCATGTGTGTTGACCTCATTTTTGGAATAAGCTCTCAACCCCTCCATCTTAGACATAGGACTTCTCTTAGAATTTAAGAGTCACTTAGACTTAAGACACATCTAATGATTAGGTGGACACTTAACCTAACCCTAGAGATATAGAAGAGTTAGCCATAGGAATAGGTCATGCCTTAGGGGTGTTAGGAAAACTTTCCTACCCTATAGGTTAGACCAAATTCCTCACTTCCTTCTTCCAAGTCAAAACTCCAAACTCAAGTCAATTCCAACTTGATTGATTGACTCCAAACTAATATTAACTTCAACTCTGAATCAAAACTTGAACCAATTTCAATAGATTTTCTTAAATTATGAATCAATTCTAAATAATTGAAACCCATGATTGAAATCCATAACCAAATTCAAATTCCAAAAATATTTCCTAAGCCTTTTGATTCTATCTTATGGACTTAACTCAAATTAAATACAAATCAATTCAAATTCAAGAAAATTTCTCATAACCCATTTATATTATCATTATATTCACAAATATAAATCAAATATAAATTCAAATATCCTAAACCAAATTTAAAACTCAAACTCAAATTCAACCAAAATCCAACCTAAGCCTTTCAAGTCAAATTCTTAAACTTAGCCAAATCAAACTCAAATCAAGCCAAAACCTTGATTTTTTTTCATGATTCAATCAATCCTTCAATCATGAATCCAAATATAGGCACAAATTTCAATCATCAAATCAAAAGCAAGCTAACCCAAGTGAAACCCATATTCACCCTTTTGAGTTGAAATTATTAAATGAATTAAAACCTATTTGACTCCAAATCACTTGCAAATGGATTTATATTTCCATCACAATTCCATATGTGAGTTCAACCAAACTTGAATCAAGCTTTGATCAAGTCAACTAAACCCAATTGGCTCACTTGACCCAAAGTGGCCAATTTGACCTACATGAATTAAAATCTAATTCAATTCAAATCACAGTGAGTTAAGGCAATCCAAACTTCATGTCATGTTTGTTGATCATCATAGGTTAATCAATTGTCATGAATTAGGTCAAACCAAGTCAACCTAGCCCGTTGACCAAGTCAACCTAGCCCATTGACTAAGTCAACCCTTTAACCCATATGAACCTAAACTAACCAAGTTGCAACCTAAATCAAATTGATTATAACCAATGGCTCAAGTTCACTCCAAATTGATTATTAAACTTGACCAAAGCCTCAATTAAACCCAATTTGACCAATTGGCCAACTACACCCAACCTAGCCCAATTCACCATAAACCTAACTTGACATAAAAGGTCAAATCAAACCAAAATTGATTGAAAGAAAAGCTTGAAACATATTCCAAATGATCAACCAAACCCAAACCAAACCATGATTCAATCCAATTTGGTCAATTGGGTCAAATTGGTCCACTTAGCACAAATTAACTTAAAGGATCAAATTAGCCAAAATCCAAATTTAATCCAAATTAAACCAAATTGATTGAAACCAATTGAACCAATATACTCTAAATAGTCATTTGAACTTGACCCAACTCTTGGTTTGACCCAATTTGACCAATTGGTCAACCTAACCCATTTTAACCCAATTTGACCCAAATGGGTCAAATTAACCCAAATTAAACCAAATGAACTCCAAATGACATGAAATTTGGTTCAACTTACTTATGACTCATTTCAAATCTATTCAAATCAAATTCAATGCCAAATGATTTCTTTGCCCTTGGGTCAAGGGCATCCCATGAGAAAAGATACTTGCCCAAGTGATCATTTCTCTTCCTTGGCCACTTGACACTCATCCATTGGTCCACATAGGCACTAGGAAAACTAATTTTTTGAACCAAGGAGTGGTAGGGGCAGCCATGACTCATGGGGAGGTGAAATCACCTCACGTCTCCCATTGGAACACTTCGCATGAAGGACTCTCACCTCCCCTTGGCTAAGACACCCATTTGTCCTTCATGGCAATCACTTTTTATGCCTTAGCCAACCAAAGTGGGCCACTTAGAATAATTCTCTTCCATTCCCAACCACCTCAAGCCAAATGACATGAGTTTGGAGCTAATAATTCAAAGTAAAGAGATATTTTCATTCACTTTTCATTCCAAGGCATTAGAGGGTCATTCACCCATTCTTATCATTCTCCTCTCCTAGAACCCCCAAACCCATTGGAAATCACCCCCGCTTCATTTTGGAGAGAATACTCCAAAATTAAGTGGATTTTGATGAAGAAACGGTGATCATCAGTGGAAACTTCATTTTGACGTGGAGGCGAAGATCCAAGGTCATTCCAAGGCCTCTTCCCTTGCTCAACAGCATGCTCAAGTCATCACCGCCATTAGAAATCTTCCCCGGTGAGGTAACTTTCAAAAATCATAGCCGACCTTAGGATCCTTCATTTGTTACAGTTTTTCATGCGATTTTTAGGAATTTACCCTAGATAATCTCACATTTTTTTACTTTAAATCACCCCAATTAAAAAATATAATATTTTTTTGGTTCGAATCGATGCAAAAATGAGTCCATTTGGACACGTTTTCACTTAGAATTTCTCATTTTTTTGAAAATACCCCTATTTTTACTGTTCATGGCCGCCGAATAGTAGCAACAATCTGATCCCGCGGTTTGTGGGATCGGACGGCTCGGATCGCACGTTGATCGCACGATATGGGCCTTCGGATCGCTTGATGCAATCTAGACCATCCGATCCCATGGTTCACGTGATCGAACGGCTCAGATCATGTGACGATTGCGCGATCCTGACCTATGGATCACGCGATCTAATATGGACCATCCGATGAATGATCGGACGTTCTGGAGCAAACCGCGCATCGCTCTCGCTGTGCTGGCACATTTTTCCTCTCGTCTAGGCTGACGCGACACCGCACACCAATCGCGCTGCGCCGCGTGGCACATGCATCCCACATGGCACCGCTCATTCAATCGCCGCCACATGGTGTCAGATTGCCATCGCCGACCGCGGGCCGATCGCGGTAGGAAAATCAGATTTTTATGATTTAAAAATTATTTAAATCACCTAAAATTTCAAAAATGCATAGAAAATAAAATACTTAACTAAAAATTGCAAACAAGGGCTCGCTGGATTTGTCTTTCTGAGACAAATCTAACAAATCCAAAATCTCCAAACTTTATAAAGGATTTTGAGCTTAATTTGAGTTTTAATGAAAAATAAAATTTCATTAATAAAATCAAAAATACATGTCAGATTAAGTTGAAATATTTAGAGATTAAAATTAAAGTTAAAATAGACTTACCATAAAAAATTCAAGTCAAAAGGTCCTTTGGATTAAAAGATACTGAATTTTGAGTCTCAAAAGATTTATTTTAATAAAATAAATTAACAGATTTCATAAAAATCACTTAAATCAATTGGAACTTCCTAAATTCATAACAAATTATAGAAAAATCCAAAAAATATAAACTAAACTTTATTTTAAAGACAATTCAAAGGTGAATCTAATAAAAGTATTTCTAATTCAATTTAAATAGTAAATTTTCCTTAATTAAGGTTTATTTGAAAACTTAATAACCCTAATTACTCCATATTAACTTCATTAATTAATTCCAAACTTCTCAGGCATGTTTAGTGGGAAGTTAATAACTCTCTTAATGTAATTAAGCTTAATTAAGCATGTGAACAATAGTTTAATTCCTTGATTAAGTTAATTAAACTTTGTTTAAGTGAAGAGGAGGTTTATGCAATGGGTTTGGGGTATTTTCCCCAAGTCATTCCCTAAACCCCTTTCCTTCCCTAATCTAAATTTAATTAAAGGCTAATTCACTAATGACCTACTTAATTAACTTGATAAAATTCTCATAACCAAAATTAATCCAAAAACTAATCAATCTAATCTTGGGTGTTCAATAACTCAAAGTAAGAGATAATGAAATTATGGTTAGCTCACATGTGAGAGAAAACCATAAGAGTAATTAGTTGAGCTCCTTAAGCTTAATTAATTAATCATTTATGAGCTAATTGCATTAGGCCCCTTTCATTTCTTTGGAGCATTGAAAATTCACTTTTCATGTGGTTGCATATCATGTTAGCTTATAATTGTTTAATCAATTAACTTAAGGTGATATAGGTAAGGTTTAACTAATTTATTTAATTCATACATTAAACAAAATAAACCATAAAATCAACTTAATTACCTTCTCATTAAACCAAAATTAACTTACACATGGAGAATGGGATTAGGACTAGAAAACCTTCTCACATTTCCTAAAATTCAAATCGAACTCAAAATAAAATTAAACTTTCCTTAAATAAATTTTGATTCACTTTAAATAATCTTATTCCATAAGATTTTCTTTAGGTATTAATTAGAGTGAATGAAATTCCATGCTTTCATCCCTTTATTTCTTTCCTAGCATGCTAAATGTGTATGTCATATGAAAATCATGCATTCATGTCTTTTGAAAAATCAATTAAAAAAATGAAATGTTTCCTTTATGTCAAATTGCATGTCTTGGATAAAGTAAGATATGAATGGTTATTATCACTACTAAATCCAAAACTATTTTCAAAACTTATAAACTTAACATTACAAATGAAAAATATGCTATCTATAAGTACTTATGAGCGTGCATGTGAATAGTATAAAATGTGTTATGTGATTTTCCCTATCTTTCTTAACATAGGATTGAATAGGATTTTCAAAGTGTATAGTCCATTTTAAAAGAACATAATACTTGTTTGAAATCCATTCCAATACACTCCTATGTCATGACATAAGAAGGAATTCCACATCACATATATAAAATAAAAAACCAAATCAAACAAACAAACATAAAATTTTTCTAGCATGATTCTCTTTCCACGCATTTCATTTTGTATATGCAGATGTATTTAAGAAAAGTGGTATATTAGTCTGGACAACCCCAGGGTTGTGAGGCTTTAAGTAGCCCTAAGTAGGTGTGGTGAAAAAACTTCTATTAGGGTGTTTCCTTTCAAATCTATGGAGAAAGGAAAGAAGAGACCATATAGAAATTCATCTTGGTAAGACGCCACTCAGATCTGCAGATGTACTTATTCAGGTGATCGGGTACATCATCAAGGTAGAGTGTACTATCTTGAAAGACAGAAGTCACTATCATTTAGTGGAACTGATCACATTAATAAGGACTCCAAAAGATGATGGGTCTGCATATGTACTAGAGATTCTTCCCCTATTTTACATGAAAAAGTAAAGCTGAGTTTATTTTAAATCGGGTTCGTTAAGTTTCTTATAGGGGCAAGCCCCCATTATTAATTACATCCTAAGGGGCGGGATCCCTTAGGAAAACTCTTGATTAAGGTGAATGATTGTTGTCTTTAAATATTTCAATAGGGAAGAACTATCAATTGATTGGTTTGTATTTGAAGATCAAATGGGATTGATCAAATGAGGGAGTTATTATTAAAGCCAAAATGGGAAATAAGTAGGAGATGCTCATGATGTTAAGAAACCTAGCGAGCATCTCAAACTATCCTATAGTTGGGCTTTACATTTTAGATATTGATTTAATTTATTTGAGTTATAATTTTATTAAAATTTTAAGACTTAAGGTTCCTTAACTTATGATTAAGGAAATGCCTAAGAGGTGAGGAATTATGCTTATGGCCCACAAAAGGGAAAAGCAACCTCAGAACATAAATCTAAGGAGCTTCGGTGAGGGCTGGAAGCATAACCTAAATCTAAGGTGAAAAATGGGTAATTGGTTTGCCTCCATAAGAGAGGACAAACTACCCAACTACTTGGACCCATAACTGCCTGCGGGTGGCCGCCAACTAACTCATCCTATGATTTTAAATACATGTAGGCAAGTTTTTATGCTTATGCAAGATAGCTAGGCTATTTTTATTTAGAAAGAGATTAAGTCCTTAAACTCACTCCCTAAAGAGACTAGATCATGTAAAGTGACATGCTTCAAATGACCTAAATCTAATGCAATTCAAATTTCATTTTATTTTTATTTTTGGACAATCATTTTGACTCAAGATAATAGGATTTGTTTATGACTAATGCATGAGAAATCAGATTATTGGCCAAAATCAGTGAGCAGGTATGAGGTGAGTTTCCACCACGACCCTCAAAGGTCAAGCCAGGATCTCTGTCAAAGGTTGAAGCCATCCAATCAAGAGTGAAATAAGATGCATTTGTGCATGATATTATAAAAAAATGCTCATCTAGCTAAGGGGTTGCTAATTCTTTTATCTTGATTTTAAACCTAAACTTTAGGTGAGGTTATGAGTTATTTAATTTGAATTTGAATTGTTAAGTTGGGTAAAAGATTCAATTTTCTCTAAAGAGCCTAATCCACATCCAGGACATACATAAAGCATGGAAGAAACTAGGAAAAGCATGCTACTTAATGCAAAAGCTAAACAAATCATCAAATAATTTACAAAGCTAATCGCAAAAAGAATAAATGGCTGTTTGTGGTCGGGCACCACCGCACAAACCCAAAAATATCAAATTGGGTGGCTGAGCTCTACCCTTATACAACCCATATTACAAATGAATTAAATTATAATTTAAGAAAAGGAATTCATTGTTATGGGGGTCCTCAAGCTTTATTCTTCTTTCTTCTTTCTTCTTCTTCTTTACTTCTTTTCTTCTTTGGTTTCTCCTTTGGATGGTTGGATGGTAGATGCTCTAAGGCTTCACATGGTGCATAAGCTAAGATCTTATGACCAATGTTCATCCTAATCCCCATAACAATTCATTCTGAAATCCTAATTATATAAATTTTTACATGAAAAGGAAAAAGGAAATCTAGCTAACACCTACAAAATAAAGGTTAGTTAAATCACACCAAATAAATCCCAAGCATGTATATTGGACTCATCACCCCACACATGGATGACTAAGTCCACCTAGTCTATGGATTATGCAAAGGGGTATAAGCACCTGTAAGCAAGAAGCATTTATATTTTTATTTATGATAGTGCCCCTTAAGCACAATCCCCTACAGAAAAGAATAGTTAGACTAAGCACATCCTACCATTCATTCTACGAGCATACACCCTAACATTCAGTCTAAAATATTCACAAAATAAAACATAACATCAAACCATGAACTGACCTAACCTAAAGCTGTAAGTGGTGACTTAGGCTAATGTGTGTGCTTTAAAGGTTTGTGTGCTTAGCTTAGGACTTTAGGTTCAAATTTTCTAAGTGTGAATGACATGTTCAACTTAGAGGAGGGTTTCATTTAAGTTGTTTAAGTGTTTTGGTTATTTTTATTTTATGTTTTAATTTTGTTTGAGTGAAACCTACAATTAATTACAAAGTTATAAAGAGAGGGAAAGAGAAGGGAACTTCTCTTTCCTTCCCTAATCCTTAAGTAATTTCTAAGATAAGTTCACATTTTAATTTCTTTTAGCTGAATGTTTTGATTACATCTTTTAATCAATCTTAAGTTTAGATAAACTCTAAACAAACCTATTAAAAAAGAAAGACATTTTAAGATTAAATAAAATAAATCAAAATTCACATAACACACATTACTTCAATTCTTTCCCAACATATATAACATGCATATGGATGGACCCTAAGCATATCTAGACATGCAAATGAAAGTAGTTAACACACTTTATGATGAATGCTAAGTAATCCATTTAAGAAAATTTATAAGTTGAATATGCATGATTTTTCTTAAGTAGAAAAAGTTTTTCTTATCCAAAATTTCACATACATACATGAAAGTAAGAAAGGCATAAGTCAGTATTGAGCCATTGTTAACCAGAGGTGTAAGGTATAAGACCTACTTAAGGCTACTTAAAGCCTTGCAACCTCGAGGTTGTCCAAACTAATATACCACTTTCCTTAAGTACAAACATATATATATAAAAGACATAAAATGGAAAAGGAATATGCAAAAGTTGCTTAATGGATTCATTTTTTTTTTGTTTATGTAATTTATGCATGCAAGTATAGGCAACCCTTCTTAGATGAGAGCATAGGGATGAATAGGGTTTAGAATTAAGTAAGTGTGGGTTCTTTTAAAATGAACCCTACATCTTACTAAATCGTATTCAAAACTATGCTAACATGAGGAAGAAAGAGAACCTATGCTAAACATGCTTTTATAATCCATCTATCACATGCAAGCTTATAATTAAGATATGGATAACACACATTCATATTTGATATTTTACTTATAAGTTTTTAAAATAATTTGGATTTAGTAGTGATAAGAGCCACTCATATTTTACTTTAGCCAACACCTGCACATTTGACATAAAGTAAACAATTTTCATTTGAAAATTTGAAACATGAAATTATGAATGCATGAATCACATGACATACAACTTAACATGTTGGGAATGATCTAAAGCAATGAAAGCATGTAAAAAAACAAACTTTACTTAAATCATAAAAACATTCTTAAAGAATAAGAAAATTTAGAATAAATCAAAGTGAATTTCAAAATGATTTTTGTTTATTTTGAAGTTTGATTTAATTTTGAAAAGGTGAGATGAGTTTGCTATTTCTAACCCATTCCCACATTTGTTTTGTATTTTTTAAATTTTTAGAAAATTAAATCCATTTTTAAGCATTGATTAGGTTAAGGTATAAATTAAGTGGCTTAATTTACCCTTACCTACACCACCTTAGAAAAATTAACTAAATAATTATGAGTAATGAGATGACATAAAACCCACAAGGTATTTAAATTTATAATGCACCTAAGAATGAAAAGGCCTAATACAATTTCGCTCACAATTTAAAGTTAATTAAGCTATGGGGTTTAGCTTAAGTACTTTTAAAACACCCTTTCATACTTATGAAAAGGGTTTTAACTTCCTTAATTAGACTTAGTCTATTAAACACCTAAGCATCTATCCAAGGTAGATTAATTAAGTTCTAGAACTTTTAGAATTTTTAAAAATTATTTAAAGGGGTGATTAATGAGTTAACCCTTAATTAAGAAGGTATTAAGGAGAGAAAAGGGAGTTTAGGGAATAGCTTAGGGGAAATGCCCCAAAATTATTCCATAAAACTCCTACTCACTGGACCTGACCTTAATCAAACTTAACCATCAAGTAAATCCACTAATTACACCTTAATTATCCTTAATTATATAAATGGGGTAATTAGGGAATGAGCTAGCAATTTTCTTAATTAAGCCCTCAATAAATCTCTAGAAAATTAGGGGAGCAAGAGGTCATTCCCTAAAATGAACCCTAGAAATTTGAGATTAATTGATGACCTAATTCGAGAATAATTAGCTAATTAAAATTCATAAAGAAACCCAAATTCAGAGAAAAGGGTAATTCAAAATCCATTAAAACCATTTTTAAAATATTATAGATGAAATTATCTACCCATGAAATTTTTCCTTTTATTTTTTTTTATTTTTTCTGAAGAGTAATGAATTCTAGAAGATCTTGGGATTAATTAGGTAAATAATGTATCCCTGATTAATCTCAGCTCATGGCATGACGCGTGGAGGTGGCGGTCAGCGTGCTTTACACGTCGCACCGTGAGCCACCCACTTAAACATCATATCGAGAAGGCAGTTGGCGGCGCACACACTTATATCCTTGGCCGCCCGATAAAAGATTGAATGGCTAAGGATTCACCCGTGGTTTAAAATAGATGAAGGATTTTTAAAATGTGCCAAATACTTTCAGCTGTCCATCTAAAATGTGCAGATGGACAACTGAGATGAGCCAAGTTCTTTCATGAGGATTAATGGAGACCGTCCATGATCCAAGAGGAGATCCGAGCCTGATCTAGCATGGAATCATACAAGACTAAACCCACACCATCTAGGCATCATTACCAACCTATCCAATGATTGATTTCTCATGAAATGAAAATTCCTTTCAAGAAGGACAAACACCTATCAAGCTAAGTGGCTAGAAAATTACATACCTCATCGGCGCTCGAGCTTGATGAGGTAGCTTCTTCTAGTGGAGACTAAGCCCTATTGAAAGTTTCAATCCTTGGGCTTGAGTGGATCTTCCGATGGACCAACACCACTTGAACTCCCTTACGGCTTTGATCCAATTAAGGCTCTCCTTGTTGTGGGAACTCAAATGGATGATTGGGCAAGTTTGACTTGGTCCTTAAATGAAGAGTGTAGAAGGAATTTGGATGGGATCAAGTGTAGAAGAAGTTTTCTAATCACTACCTCCCCTATTTTTGCATAGTGTAAAATCAAGAATGAAGAATTCTAATCCTCTCTCAAGACCTTGTGAATGCTCTCTGATGATTGCTAAAGGTTCCTAGGCTCCAATCAAGTGTGAGTGAAGTCAATTTTTATTGAATTAGGGGGAGTATATCTCCCCCTATGGTAATTGGATGGCCGAGCATAAGCTTATCATTTTGATCTAATTGACCAGATTAGGGAGGTTGTTTAGGTTGTTCTGAGTGTGCACATGGTCGGTTTGATCCCTTTAGTGGAATGCCAACTTCCCATTTGCTGAAATTGAGCTTAGGAGGGAATTTGAAAACTCAATTTCAAGCCATAGGGTCGGGTTTGGTCCATGGGTCAAATGGGCTTACCCAAACCCATTTGGTTGGTTGTACCACTCATCATTAAGTCCCCTTGAGCTTTTAGGAAAGCCTCAAGTTATTGTAAAGAGGGTATGACCAAAATACCCATGGGCTAGGCCAAAATTTGTTCTATGGCCTAGGGGCAAAATGGTAATCCATTTGGTAGAGTATGTCTGGTATATTGAGAAAATTGGTTTGGTATATTGAGAAAATTGGTTTGACCAAGTTTCATTGGATTTGTAATCCATTTGATAGGGTTTGGCTCATGTTGACCCATTTAGGTCAAAATGGGTCAACTTGGGTCAAGTTGACCAATTGGTCAAATTGGGTCGAACCAAGGGTTGGGTCAAGTTCATATGACCATTTGAAATGTTTTGCCTTTGGTTTGGTTCAATTTGATATATTTGGTTTTCATATGACTTTTTAGGTCAAATGGGTCAAGTTGACCTATTTGACCCATTTGACCTTTTGAGGTAGGTCAAGGGTATTAGTTAGGTTAGTCATATGGAGTGGATTTGTATCTTTGTTTCCAATCAATTTGGGTTAAGTTCAATTTGGCTCAATATGACCCCTTTAGTCATGTTGTCTAAGGTCAAAGCTAGGTTGGGTCTAGTTGAATTGAGGCTTTGGTCAAGTTCCACAAGTGATTTGGAATGGACTTGACCCATTGGTTTCAATCAATTTGGCTTAGATCAAGTTTTGACACATTTTGACCCTTTAGTCAAAATGGGTCAACTTGGGCCAATTAGGTTAGGCTCAAATGTTGGCTTGGTCAAGTTCAAACATAGGTCATGAGTGAACTTAGATCAATGATTTCAATCAATTTGGCCTATGGTGGAATTAGGCTATGTAAAGTTTTATTTTAGGTTAAGTGTTGACTTGGTCAACCCTTAGGTTTGACTTAATTTGACCCAATTTGATTGATTGATCATCCCATGATGATTGTTGATCATGATGAAAGGGATATATGAGTTTCGTTCAATCCAATTTGGTTAGGATCAAAAGTTTGCTCATAAGGGTACTTTAGGTCACTTTGGGTCAAGTGAGCCTAAGTGGGTCAAATGGCTTGGTCAAAGCTTGATTTGAAGTTGATTGATCTTGTATATGGACTTATGATTGAAATATAAATCCATTTACAAGTGGTTTGAAGTCAAATGGATTTTGATCTATTTGAAAATTTCATATTCAAAGGAAGAATATGAAGGACTATTGGGTTTGATTTTTGAATTGGGTTTTGATTGAATGATTGAAGTTTGGATTTATATATGAGCTCATGAGTATAGGGTTGATTGAACCATGAGAGAAAATCAAGAGTTTGGCTTGATTTGGCTAAGTTCAAGATTTTGGCTTAAAAGGCTTAGATTTAATTTTGAGTGGATTTGAGTTTGATTTTTTTGAAATTGGTTTTGATTGCTTGAATTTATATTTCATTTATATATGTGAATATAAATGAGAATATAAATTGATCAAGAAAATTTCTAAATTTGAGTAGGTTTAGATCATGATTTAGATTAAATCCATTAAAGGGAATTTAAATGATTTAAATAAATTTTTAATTTAAAATTTAATTTTTTGGATTGGATTTGATTGATTTATATTTATATTTCATTTATATATGAGAACATAAATGAGAATACAAAAAAGTTTTGAGAAAATCACATGAATTTGAATAGGTTTGATCAAAGTTTAGGTTAAATCCATTAATGAAAAATTAAGGGATTTAAGGGAATTTCAAGGATTTTAAAATTGGAATTTAATTTTTGCCTTTGATTGGATTGAGTTATATTTATATTTCGTTTATATATGAGAATATAAATGAGAATATAAATAAGTTTTGAGAGAATCTCATGAGTTTGAATATGTTTGATCAAGGTTTTGAGTTGATCTTGGCTAAGACCTTTAATGGAAAATTAAAGGGACTTAAGAAACTTTTTCATGAATTGATTTGGAATTTTGAACTTGATTTGATAGGTTTGAATATATATTTCATTTATATATGTGAATATAAATGAGAATATAAATGGATTATGAGAAAAAAAAACAAAGATTTGAATACGTTTGAATAATGATTTTAGCTAAATTCTTAAGAAAGGGTTAAGGATTTAGCAAATTTGAACTTAGGAATTTTTGATAGATTTTGATCATGGGTTTCAATCATAGATTTTAATCATGGAATTCATTTTAGTTTGAGAAAATCAAATAGAATTTATTTGGAGTTTGACTTGAAAGAAGGAAAGTGAGGAAAGGATTAAGCTAAAGTATAAAAAATTCTCCTAACACCCCTAAGGCATGACCTATTCCTATGGCTAACTCTTCTAAGTCTTTTAGGGCTAAGTTGGAGTGTCCACCTAATCACTAGATGCATCTTAAGACTAAGGAACTTTTAAAGTCTAAGAGAAGTCCTATGCCTAAGATGGAGGGGTTGAGAGCTCATTCTAAAAATGAGGTGAACAAAGGGCGCCCAATAGGTGTGGTGTGACTGATCAGGAACACCGCACGTATTGGTGTTGACCGAAATGATCAGCAACACCGAAAGATTACAAGCACTAATAGAAAAAATCTATCCTTAACCCAAGGAAAAGAAAGAATCCAGAGCTTAGTGCAATGTGGCTCTACTTATGTCCAAGACATAAGAGAGATGGAAGAAATTCACTAAGGGATAGAGTGTGAACCCTCCACTAGGAAAGTAGGTTCAAGTCATCCACAAGCGGATGAGAGATTTGATTTGAATTGAATCTCACTAAAGAGAGATCTCCACTAGGGGAGAGGGTTGAATTTGTTTTAATTTTTTTTATGTTTGAATTTTTAGGATGAACCCTATCAATTTGCAATGGGTTGTACTGCATAAGAGCCATCGAGGCTAATACATAATTCAGATTTACTAATCCGAAGGGGTAATCTACTAAGCACATAGGGATGCCTCTTAGTATACAACAACTGTACTAGGAAGAAAGCATAGCAGACTTACATCCTCCAAGTAAGGACCAGTTGCTGGGGTAATCTATTGGCAAGGCAATAGATTGAATCCAACCTAAGGCTAACTATTGAATGAATGCCACTGGGGGACTTAGATCAACTCGAAGATAGATAAGATTGATTTCATTTTTAGTTTTGTTTATTTTGATTATGATGGATGCCATAAGTTTGTAATGAACCGCACTAAGTAGGGGCCATACAAGCTTGATTTAACTCAAATTTACCAATCCAAAGGGACTAATCTACCAACCACAAGGTAGGACTATCCAACCAAGGAGAAATTCCTTTTGGCATAATGGTCTAGTCATAAGAAGAAAGCACGGGGACTCATATCATCTAAAAACACGGAACTATTGGGGTGATCAGTTGCTTTGGGGAACAAATCAAACCCGACCTAGGTCTGACTATTGAGTGAATGCCACTAGGGGACTCAAATTAGCTCAAGAATAGTCAAGATAGATTTCATTTTTTTTAGTTTATTTGTTGGATTTTGTTGGTTTATGATGGATCAGACTAAGAAGGAGCTTATAGAAGCTTAGACCTATCTAAATTTATTGAACCAAAAGGAGTAACTTCTCGACCGATGGGAGAGCTATCCAACCAAAGGTGTGCCTTTTGGTTTACAATGATCAATTGAAGGGAAGAAAGCTCAGGGACTCACATCTTCCACTAGAAAAGACCACTGGGGTGATCAGATGATTTGGGCAACAAATCAAACCCGACCTAGGGCTGCTCATCAATTTGTGATAATCATGTAAGAAATAATGTGTCATAGTCTTGCATCTTTCAAAGCAAAATGATTATGGGGCCACCTGTTTGTGGCAAAATAGATTGAACTTGACCTAAGGGCGATTATTGAGTGAGGACCAACACAGAGATTTATCTCAACTCAGGTAGTCAGGAAATTCCTATAGGGAGTTCTGCTGTCACTTCCCTAAAGATAGGATGTCTGCTGGGATAAGGGGCCCTTTGGGGCTTGAATCCTAATCCATTAGCGAATTAATTTTGTTTAGTTATTTGTTTTATCATGGACTATGTTAGTTTGTATGGGATCAAACTGAGAAGGAGCTTATATCAGCCTAGATCTATCTCAGATTTACTGAATCAAAGAGAGAATCTCTACATCCGTTGAACAAATTTTCCAACCATAAAGGTGGTTACTAGGAAAGGGAACTGACCAATCCAAAAAGTAAACTAGGTAGTGTCTAAATGGGATCATAAAGGACTTGATCCAAATAGAGTGCCCACAAGGGATGGGACCAGTAAGTGCTTAATCCAACACCCTCGAGAAAATGACATAGCTAGTCATATATTCAATAGAGATTCAATGTCCAACTAAAGGAGAAAGTGTGGGGACTTATATCTGCTAAGAGTGGTGTACTCACTGGGTGAGTCACTATCAGTATAACTAATATCAACCAACCTAAGGTCTAATGATCGCCTAGAAGAAAGCTCGGGGACTCACATCCTCATAAGAAGACTGGATAGTCTATCTTCGACTGACAGGTGCTATCCAACCTAGGGTGACTACTGAGTGAATGCCACTAGGGACTTATATCAGCTCAAAAGTAGTCAAGAGGAAAGGAGCCTCTAGGAGACTTATCCTAAACCTAAAATATACTCAACTTAGTTAGAACATGATGGCTAAATCAAGAAGAAAGCACAGGGACTCGCATCTTCTTAAACAAAGTCAACATGAGGTAGCTTACTGGCTAGGCAGTGAAAACTACCATACTAACAAGACACTCTTTAGTTTGCAATGATCAAGTTAAGAAGAAAGCTCGGGGAGCACATCTTCCAACCAATGACCACCGGGTGACATATAGGGTAGCATGGACTGACAAAAGCAAGCAATGAGTGAGTGCCATAGGGGTCTTGCTCCCACATCAAAATAGTTCGAGATAAAATATTTGTGTTTGTTTTGTGCATGTGCTAAAAGGAATAGGATGCCTCTAGGAGACTCTTACACCAACCTTAAAACACACTAGGGAATTATGAAATGATGCCACGGACGACAACAAGAATTCTCACTAAGAAAGGAAGCCTCTTGGGTTCTCTCACACCTAACTTAGTTATGCTAATCAAAATAGGATGCCTCTCAGGTTCCCTTACACCTATTCTAATAGTGTTGGGGGATTGTGTTTATGCTGTGAAAGAGGGATAGGATGCCATTATGGGACACTTACACCTACCCTAAACATGTCACGGTGGATTCACAAGACATGCAAACAACACTTCAAAAAGAAAGGAAGATTTGATGGATGGAATCAGATTTTGTTCTTTTTTATGGATGATTTGTTTTCAAATAAGTTTTTTTTCATGGGTAATATTTCTTTAAATAGAGCTCATTAATTGGGAGCATCGGGTGTTCCCCTTTACAATCAATAAGCTGATAAGATCCTCCTTGGTAGGCCTTCTCTATGGCATAGGAGCCTTCCCAAGTGGGTTCAAACTTGCCTCCCATCTTTTGATGGGCAACAATTGGTCTCCTTAGGACTAACACAAGTTCTCCTACTTAAAAAGACCTAGGGAGAACTAGCTTATTTTGAGCTTGAAATATTTTGGCCTTGTACAACTTGAGGTTCTAGCACGCCCGTAGGTGAATTTCCTCCAAAACTTTGAGCTCTTCTAATCACAATTTTGCATTCTGCTCTATAGTGATCTTGTTACCCATTGCTATCCTTAGTGATAGGAGTTGAACTTCTAAAGGAAGAATGACTTCAGATCCATACACTAAAGAAATAGGGGTAGACTGAGTTGGAGTTTGGTATGTGGTACGGTAGGCCCACAAGGCTTCAACCAACTGCTCGTTCTACTGTCATTTATTATCACCAAGAGTATTCTTCAGTATCTGGATGAGAGTTTTGTTAAATGCTTCTACTAAACCATTAACTCTAGGATAGTAGATGGTGGAGTATCTCCAATCTTTATTGTGTCTTCTAGTGATGTTGTTGATCTTTATGCTTTTGAATGCAGTACCATTATCAGATATAATTCATCGAGGCACCCCGAACCTATATACGATATGGTTCCTAAAAAATTGAAGCACATGGTGAGTTGTGACCTCTCTGAGTGAGATGGCTTTCGCCCACTTAGAAAAGTAGTCGGTAGCAGCTAAGTTGAATCGATGCCCCTTGGAAGAAGGAGGATCAATTCGACTTGCAATGTAGGTACCCCAATACTCAAATGGCCATGAAGCCAAAGTAGGGTGTAGAATGTTGGGTAGATGGTGGAGGACCACACCGTGAACCTGACACTGATGGCATATCCTAGCTACATCCATGAAATCTAGGATCATAGAAAGTCAGTAGTATCTAAGTCTTTGATCTTCGACTTCATCTTCAGACTGGACTGATGTGCTCCATATTGACCTGAATGCCTGCTTATAATGCCATGGGCTTTGTGTTTGTTTAAATAATGTAACCACATCTGGTCAAAGGACTGGCGGTACAGGGTGCCATCAACAAGAGTGGAGAGTGCTCTCAGTTTCATTTGATGGGCATAGGATTTCTCTTGAGGTAGTTTGCCGGCATTCAAGTAATCTATGAACAGTTTCCTCTAATCCATCTCCTTGTCAATTTTGGCAACAGAAATCTCCCCTTTAAGAGAAAGTCTCTCAATGAGTTCTGAACCAATAAGGGATAAGACTTGTCTATTTTGGACCTTTATTGAAATGAACTCATCTTTCGGACATGCCAACTCTTTGGAAAGTTTGCAAGCATATGCTTTCTACTTGGGAACCTTGTAGATGGTAACTTTAGAAATCTGGGCCAACAGCTTCATGGCATACTCGTAGTAATGACGAAGCTTGGGTTTGAGGACCTGGTAGGACTCGACAATCTAGTTGATGACCAACTGAGAATCTCCAAAAATTTGATGCTCTTGACGTTGATAGTGATCGATAACTCCAAATTGGTAATCAAAGCCTCATACTCAACTTCATTGTTGGTGTAGGGGTTGGAAAGATAGTATGATAATCTCATCACATCGCGGTTTAGAGTTAGAGAACTATTCATATCCTTGCCTTTCCTGGGAGAATAGATTGTGGTGCTTCACCTTTAAGAAAAGAAGCAACACCATCAAAACACGTCTCCCATCGATAATTGCTGACCTCCCCTAAGTTCATGATTTGTGTGGGTGTACTACTAAGAAGTTCACTAGTGCCTAACCTTTTATAGCACGAAGGGGTACAAATGTGATATCAAACTACAAGAGTATCATGGACCAATGAGCCAAACGTCCAAAAAGCATTGGTGTGTCATGAGGTACTCCACTGGATTGGTTCTTGAGATAAAGTTCACTTTATGAGAAAGCATGTAGTGTCGTAGCTTTTGAGATGCAAAGATCAAAGCTAGGCAATGTTTCTCAATAGGTGGATAATTTGCTTTAGCAGGAATCAGATGATGGCTAAGGTAGTAGAGAGTACATTCCTTCCCCTCGTCGTTGGATTGGGCCAAGAAAGCACCGAGAGAGTCATCTAATGCAGCAGTGTAAAGGATCAATGACTTTCCTGGGATAGCAGCTGGGAGAACTGGCAGCTTCACCAAGTATTCTTTTATATCTTCGAATGCGTTCTGACACTTGTCATCCCATTTGAACTTGGTGTCCTTTTTGACAAGTGCTGAGAATGGCTTGCATCTCCCTAATAAGTTTGAGATAAAACATCTTAGATATGCCAACCATCCTTGAAAGGATCTGAGTTGAGTTAAACTCTTAGGAGGTAGAATTTTTAAGATGGCTTTGATCTTTTCAAGATCTATTTCTATTCACCAGTGTCGAACAACAAACCCAAGAAATTTTCTTGAAGCTACTCCAAATACACACTTTTGGGGATTCATTTTGAGGTTATATTTTCTTAACTGTTCAAAAACTACTCTCAAGTCAAAGTGGTGGTCTTCTTTTTCTCTGCTCTTGACTATTATATCATCAACATAGCACTCAATCTAATGATGGATGAGTTCATTGAAGATCTGAGTCATGGCCCTTTGGTATGTAGCACCAATATTTTTAAGGCTGAAAGGAATGACCCTATAACATAAGATTTTGATCGGGGTTCAGAAAGCAGTGTTTCTTTCATCTTCAGGAGACATCTTAATTTGGTTATAGCCAGATAACCCATCCATGAAAGAGAAGATTGCATAAGATGAGGCAATGTCCACCATTAACTCTAGTATAGGAAGAGGAAACTCATCCTTAGGACATGCCTTGTTTAAGTCCCTAAAATCGACACAAATGTGAATTTGGCCATTCTTCTTCTTAATTGTGATGACACTAGCTAATCAAGTAGTATATTTTTCTTTCTTGATGAAACCAACATTGATCAATTTCTTGACTTTAGAAATGACATATTGTTCAATTTCAAATCGCATGCGTCTGGAGCTTGCTTAATAGGGGTAACATTAGGATCTTTTACTAGCTTGTGGACTGTAACATCAGGAGATAATCCAGGCATTTCTTCATAACTCCATGCAAAGAAATCTTTAAACTCACTCAATAGCCTAACTAAGTCATTGGTTTCTTCATCATTCAGCAATGAACTGATGTATGTTGGCGAGGATTTTCTTCTGTCCCGAGATTGATTTCTTTTAGCTTATCGATTGTTGAATGAATCTCCTCTTCAAACTCCGGTTGTGCCTCTTTGACTGGGAGATCATCTAGATCATCTAAAGTTTCTAAACATACATTTTTATAAGAGTTAGGGATGTGTGAGAAGAACCTATTAGATTCCAAATGGTTTGTAACAACTAGGTTATAATCTTCATCATCGACCAGACCCACTATACCAAATCCTAGTCCTACTCTTGATTGTGCTTCCCTGCCTGTATTATTCCATAGTTTTTCAAAATATTATGACTTGTGCTTGGACCAAGTGTTAGGAACTAAACCTTTTTGTATAAGATTTTGAACACAAGGAGAGTAAAAGTCAAAAGGTAATTACATTAATTCTTTAAAAGTATCTTTCTCAAGTCCTAAATTGAGCTCTAAACTTGAGGATGATGAACCCAAAAAGAATCTCTTCTGCTTCATGTCATTCGAAGACTTAGGGACTTCCTTAACTACTAAACCTTCAACTTTCTGGGATGTAAGTGAGGTAAGAGCTAAGGTTCCCAACTGCTACCTAATAATTTCATATAAACCAGATTCAAATACTTTGCTTTACTTGAAGGCCTAGTATTCATCTGTGGCTGAATCAGAAGTCACCTCCAATGGAACCCGCTGAGAGGGGTTGGCTAGTTTACTAATCATGTTGGACTCATCCTCCAAGCTAGATTCCAAGTCTATGTGAATAGTAGGGGTACTCCTATGAACTGGAACATGACCTCTATTGGTTGGAGGCCAACTATAGAGTCTTCCACCTCTAAAAATGCCTCTATTTCTACCTCTGCCTCTGCTTGGTTGAGGGTGAGCCATCCTACCCACATGTCCATATGTTAGAATGAACTGTGGGTGGAATGTGATATGCATATCACTTCTTCTTCAATTCCCCTTTCTTGTGTACTTGGACTTTCTTTTTTCTCTTCATTTTCTTTTATCTTTTCTTTTGATTCATTTTCTTTTACTTTTGAATTTGCATTTAAATTTTGTCCAAGTTCACGAGAAAGGGTATTTTGAGAAAGATAGTAGGTCACATCTTCATAGATCTCAACCTCTCTAACTGAGAATATCTTTTCATCCCCATTGACACGGTACTCAATTCCATCTTTTCTAAACTTGATGCACCGAAGAAGGGAGGATGGAACGATCTTATTTTGATGTACCAAGGCCTACCAAGAAAAATAGTGAATGAAGTATTCGAATCAATGATGTAGAACTTGGCTTTAGTCTTCCAGTCACCGATCTCCAATGATAACACTATGAAACCTAAAGCCACTCTCCTTGATCATTGAATCCTCTCAACATCATTCTATCTGTTCAGAGAGTAGAGATGTCAATCTTCAAGTAGGCAAGGGTCTTTAGACTCATAATGTTTACTAATGCACTTGAATCCATGAGAACCCTGGTGAGTCTGAACCTATCCATGTCGACTGTAATGTATAGGGGATGGTTGTGCTCCAAGTCCCCAGTAGAAGGTCTTCATCTGTGAAGGTGATCCCTTGGGATTCTTTTGCATGGTGTGCTTCCTCACATATAACAGTCAGCTGAGCTAAGCATATTTCAGGATCAAGGAGGGCCTTGATTAGTGATTCCCTCATCTCTTTGGATAAGACAAGGGAATCATATATGCTTAGCTTATATGGCAACTTTCTTAGATGAGAAAGGACATTATAGTCCACCTTTGGCTAATCTTTTAGAAGCATATTCAAAGGTGGAGCATCTTGTGAAAGGGCTTCTCGATCTTCAGCACCAATGACTTATTTCTCTCTATCTAGAGGTGCTGCCCTAGGTGGTAAAACCTTGCCACTACGGAGGTTGACTTCGGTAATCTCTGGAGGCAAAGTGGTGGCAAGTTCTACACTGTGCTCACCTACAACTTCTCCTATGGGACAATAGATGATTCCAAGTCTATCTCAAGAGGTGAACCTATAGTATTCAGAGTTGGAAAGTCCAACTCTGAATCAGAAAGAGGAAGATCAAAATTATTATAGTTAATTATAATTGAAGAGTTATCTTTAGGAATAGAAGAAGATAACTCATCAGAAGAGACATAGATGCAATTCAAGTCAGGTTTATTCTTCAATTTCTTTGAAGTATTTGTGGGTACAAAGTAGAAGTCAAGTAGAGTGAGTGAAGTAAAGGATTTGATGCCCTTATCCACTTATATAAGAGTTCTACTAGTAGAAGAAATAGAAGAGCTAGCTGAAATGGTAGAAATCACTGATGTGGAAGATGTAACTGAAGGTTGGAGTTTGGACACATTTGGTGGCTGTGCTAAGGGGCTATCCCAGTTGACACATGTTGTTGCTGCTACTGAGCTCCCACTTTCATAGAGTTGGCACTGGCAACTTGCAAACCTTTCTTGGTGTTGGAGGTTTGAGCTAACTCAGGCACCTACAAGGAAAGCTTTTTGATCTTTTGAATTACTTTCTTAGGGGGTTTAAATAAAGAAATGTCCCAACCTTCTTTGATTTTGATAGGATCACTTGTATCCCCAAGGATTACCCTAATGGAACTAGAAGGTTGTTCCACAAAGTATTCCTTTGGGATAATGGCATCACCGATCTTGAAACTGTGTTCAAGTCAATCCTTGAATGTAAAGTAATCCTCCAAAATATCGCCTAGCATACGGTGGTAAGGGCAAAAGTTTGAATCATGACTTTTACCTACTTCCTCCGATCTCCTAGGCTTAGGTAGCTAAAAATCAGTTTTCTTTAAGAGGTTCTTAAAGATTTTCTTGATTACCTCCCTCTTAAAAGAATAAAGTTTGTTTAACTTATCTAATAGAGTAAGTGGACCATATCTACTTGGCGGCGGATATACATGCCACTGCTGCTGGTGGTATGGCTGAGGTGGTGACTGTTCTAGCCGTGGAGGCTACGGTGGAGGCCGGTATGGCTGCCTCGGTGGTGGCAAAGGAGGTGGAGACTACTGAGGTCATGGTCTCTCGGACTGATCTTTAGCTGGCTGCTTCCCCTTGTTAATCACTACTACTACTCCAAGTTTCTTCTCATAGACATTTTAGTATTTTTTGCTTTGACAACTGATCTGGAAAAGGTAACTATTTGGCCTTTTCTTGTAGACTAGTCTCCTTGTTGATTAGCTTCTCAAATATCTTTATGGTGAAGCCCTTAAGCATGAACGTGACCGAACCATGGATATTCTTCAAGAGAATCTCAATGGCATGTTGTTCAAACAATTATGGTTCACACTTCATACTCAGATTATGCCATCAAAGAATATAATCAACAAGTGACTCACCGGAGTGCTATTGGGCTACAACGAGATAGCTTATAGTAACCCTTTGCTGAGCTCCAGAAAATCTCTTGATGAAGAGTTTCTCTAGTTCAACAAATATCTTTATTGAACCATTAGGTAGTTCAATAATCCAAATTAAAAGTGATACCCACTAGGCTACTAATAAAGAGTCTAAAGAGTAAAGCATCGCCACTGCAATAATAATGTGAGCTATATCCGCCTTTCACTACAAGCTCTTGATGGAAGGAGGCACAAAACTCTTAGGATATTGGATAACATCAAATTCCTCTGGGTAGGGTCTACCCTTTAGAACTGATGATCCTCCCCGGGCTTGAGCTAAGGATTCCTTCACCTGTTGCTTAACCATGGATTTCTGATCTTTTTCATGTATGGAGATACTGTCCACTACTTTCATATGCAGACTAGTTCTATCTTGCTCAATAGGAGATAGAGTCTTAACTGGATCTAAAATATTCATTAGCTCAGTTCATTGAGCATTTAGGATGAAATGGGGGCTTCAAGCAGCACTGCTACCAACAAATCCTGCAATTACTTTACCATCCTATCAATTTGTTTGTCTTTATGACTTTACCGTTGTCAGAGGTGATGGGCTGATTCTATGGTGTCTCCTTGATCAACCTCATCTCCTTTCATGGTTGCTCCTTAAGAAGAGAACCACTAGTTTCGACCATGCATATGCTAGTTGAATCCCCCATCAAGTCATCTTTATTAGGATCGAAGCTGAATCTTTCTTCATCAGACCATGCATATCCTAAGATCTCCTTTTTCTCCATAAAATAGTGTGCAACTATCTCATCTAAGGATCGATCTAACTCAATAGGTACAAATAGCATGGGCTGACCGGTGTGATCGGTATCATGCATTGAGAGGCACTGAACCTCACTTGTAGATGGGGAGTCAATCATGTGTAGACTGTACTGACTAGATGAATGATAATCCTGACTGATACTAGCTGTTACAGGGGTAACAATCCTAGGATGATCCTTTACCATTGTTGCCACTGAACTGTCATCTTGAATATCTTTGATAGTCATCACCATCTCCACATCCGGCTGTATGGGTGGAGTTGGTGAAGGCACCATCACGATGGGTCGCCACTCCGCACTACCATGGTAAAGGTCGAAGGGAGAGCTTGGACCTACGATAATGGGTGGTGTAGGAGGAGCAAGATCCCTTGGCCATAGTCTGATCATCAATGGGGTATGTTTTTCCCCAAATGCCTTCATGGCCTTAGATGGAATGGGTGATGATGGAACCTACACTGGCGATGGCGGGCATGGAGTGGACCGATGGGGTGGAGACACCATTGACTCTCTATGTACAGGGCTGCCCTCCTATGATGGCTGGTCCCCATGAGGAGAATACTATCAACATGGTCAAGTGGGTAGAGCGAGGAAGGTCAACCAAGCGATGACGGTTGAACCTCCATCGCTCTACCTCATGTATGATGCATGGGGGGACCTCCTAATGGATCTACCTCCCTACGATGTGGGGGATAATAGATTGCAAATCAAACTGGGTACCACTATGAGCCAAAGCTGTCTAGCATAGAACGAGCGAAGGCGGCATACACCTCTACTCTAAACAGGTTATAGATGCACCAGGGGAGGTGATGAACGGATCCTCCTGGCATCCTCTCTATTTGATCCTAAGAGAGGATGAAACTGGTTTTCCATAACCAGTGGTGAAGTGATCATGGGAGACTCATCCATGGCTGATCTGGCAGCTGCCTTAAGATCTCTGGCTATCCGAGTATGGAAGAATTTGACCATACAGTTCTTGTTCCTACGCTAGATGCGAGTAGAATGAGAGGAGTGTGAGCTAGATCTGTACTCAAATGTCAGGGAGGCAATCCTTGAAACCAGGGGAGCCTTACCCTTGGAGGGTACATATGGTAGGGTGCAGATATGGGCAACATGTGCAACTTCGAGGATGAAGCCACTTGATGTATGCTAGTAAAACCACTAAAGTGTATTGACAATTTTCCTCTTCAGTGAGGATACATCTGAATCAGAGGGTAAGTCTACCCTTTTGACTGGCTTCTGCCCAACCACCCTCTTCTTGTTGACTGTTGTGAGGGGAATGCCTTCACAAGTGATCCTGGTCCCCACGAATCCATGGCCAAAATGGATCAAATATGTATGATCCAAACGAGGGATGTCAGTCTGATCCAAGGCTAGATCCAGGCCATGAGGGAAAGTAACGATGAATTTTTGGGAACCTGCCATTGCACTGACTATAGTAAACTAAAACTACATTGTACTAACTGAAAAGAATCTACAATGAGAAATGAACTTGCATCAGTTTTCCGTCTCCACCGATTTTGATTTTTTTTTTTTTTTGAATTTTAAAAATTTGAACCCACATCCAACAACTTGGAAGTGTTAAATGGGGTTCAAATGAATTTGGAAAGATTGATTGAAAGAGGAATATAAATATGAATCCAAACTTCAACATATTTAGGTATGTTGAAATTTGGATTCAAAATTTTGATAGGATGCTTCCATAGGTTCACTTTTGTTTTGAATTTGAATTTTTGTGATTTTGGGGACCCTTTTCTTTAACAAATTTGGGTATGTTAAAGCAAGGGTCAAATGATTTTGCTTTGTTTGATTTCTTTGGAATTTTACTTTACTTAGCAAAGTTAGGTATGCTAAGTGAAGTAAAAGTGATTATTTCTTTTTGGAAATTTTGTTTTGTTTTGATTTTTGAAAAATTTTAGAATTATTACTTAGCAAATTTAGGTATGCTAAGTAATGAATCTAAGTGTATTTTGTTTGATTTTGAAAAATAGGGTTCTTAGCAAATTTAGGTATGGTAAGAAAATCCTAAATGTTTCATTTGTTTGGAAAATTTTGATTTTTGAAAAGGGTAGGATCCTTTAGCAAATTTGGTATGCTAAGGGGATCCTAAGGTGCTTCATTTTATTTTTGAAATGATTGAATGTGGAGATTCAACTTTAGCAAATTTGGTATGCTAAAGATGAAGTCCCACTTGGTTTTGTGAAATGAAAATTTCACTTAACAAACTTGAGTATGCTAAATGAAATTCTAAATGATGTGTTTAAAATTTTGATTTCATTTTTTATTTTAAAAAATGGAAACTTCTCCTTAGAAAATTTGGCATGCTAAGGGAAGAAGTTCCAAGAAGGTGCGTGAAATTTTTTTTTGTTTTGAGTTTGAAAATTTTACTTAGCAAATTTGAGTATGCTAGGTAAGGTTCCAAAATATGTTTTGAAATTTATTGAAATTTAGATTTGGAAACTTTACTTAATAAATTTGGGTATGTTAAATGAAGTTCTAAATGTGTTTAAATTTTTTTTTGAAATGTGCTTGTTGATTTTGAATTTTTTGAATTTGGAAACTTCACTCAGCAAATTTGATTATGCTAAATGAAATTCCAAATGTGTTTTGGAAAATTTTTGAAATATGATTGTTGATTTTGATTTTGGATTTTGAAACTTCACTTAGCAAATTTGATTATGCTAAATGAAAGTCCAAATGTGTTTTGAAATTTTTTTTCAAATATGATTGTTGATTTTGATTTTGCATTTGGAAGCTTCACTTAAGAAATTTGTGTGTTAAATGAAATTCCAAATATGTTTTAAATTTTTTTTGAAATATGATTGTGATTTTTATTTTGGATTTGGAAGCTTCACTTAACAAATTTGTGAATCTTAAATGAGGTTCCAAAAAGTGTTTAATTTTTTTTTTTTTTGAAATATGATTGTTGGAGTTTTAATGTTTTGAAAAGAGGACTTCCATTCATCAAATTTAAGTATATAGAATGGAGATCAATTTATTTTTGAAATGTAAAAATTTTTGTGTGTGATTGTTGCTTTTGAAAGAGAGGAATTAAGGTATAGTGTATAATCTTGAAAGATAGAAGTCACTACCTTTTAATGGAACCAATCACCTCAATAAGGACTCCTATGAACGATTGGTCTGCATTTATACCGGAGATTCTTCCTATATTTTACATGGAAAAGTAAAACAAGGTTTAGTTTTAATTGAGTTCATTAAGTTCCCTATAAGGGCAAGCCCGCATAGTTAATTACATCCTAAGGGACGTGATCCCTTAGAAAACTCTCGATTAAGGTAAATGATCATTGTCTCTGAAAATTTCAATTGGGAGGGACTATCAATTGGTTGGTTTGCATTTGAAGATCAAATGGGATTGATCAAAAGATAGAGTTATTATCAAAGCCAAAATGGGAAATAAGTAGGAGATGCTCATGATGCTAGGAAACCTAGCGAGCATCTCAAACAATCCTATAGTTGGGCTTTATGTTTTAAAAATTGATTTAATTTGTTTGAGTAGAATTTTAGGACTTAAGATTTCTTAACACAAGATTAAGGAAATGCCTAAGAGGAGAGGAATTATGCTTGTGAACTACAAAGAGGAAAAGCAACCTCAGAACCTAAATCTAGGGAGCTTCAGTGAGGGCTGGAAGCACAACCTAAATCTAAGATGAAAAATGGGTAATTGGTTTACCTCCGCAAGAGAGGACAAACCACCTGACTGCTTGGGCTTACAACTATTTGGGGGTGGCCACCAACTAACTCCTCCTATAATTTTAAATATATGTAGGCAAGTCTTTATGCTTATGCAAGATAGTTAGGCTACTTTTTATTTAGAAATAGACTAAGCCGTTAAACTCACTCCCTAAAGAGACTAGATCATGTAAAGGGACATGCTTCAAATGATCTAAATCTAAAGTTATTAAAATTTTATTTTATTTTTATTTTTGGACAATCATTTTGACTAAAGCTAATAGGATTTTTTATAACTAATGCATGAGAAAGCAGATTATTGGCCAAAATCAATGAGAAGGTAGGAGATGAGTTTTCACCATGGCTCTCAAAGGTCAAGCTGGGTTCTCTGGCAAAGGTGAAATCCCTCCAATTAAGAGTGAAATAAGATGCATTTGTGCATGATATTATAAAGAAATGCTCATTCAGCTAAGGGGTTGTTAATTCTTTTATCTTGATTTTAAACCTAAGCTTTATGTGAGGTTATGAGTTATTTAATTTTAATTTAAATTGTTAAGTTGGGTAAAAGATTTATTTTTCCTAAAGAGCCTAATCCACATCCAAGCCATACATAAAGCAGGGAAGAAACTAGAAAAAATATGTTAGTTAATGCAAAAGCTAAACAAATCATCAAATAATTTATAAAGCTAATCGCAAAAAGAATAAATGGCTGTTTGTGGCCTGTCACCATTGTACAAACTAGAAAATAACAAATTAGGTAGTTGAGCTCTACCCGTATACAACCTAGATTGCAAATGAATTAAATTATAATTTAAGCAAAGGAATTCATTGTTATGGGGTTCTTCAAGCTTTATTCTTCTTTCTTTTTCTTCTTTTCTTCTTTTTTTCTTTGGTTCCTCCTTTGGATGGTTGGATGGTAGATGCTCCAAGGCTTCACATGGTGCATAAGATAAGATCTTATGACCAATGTTCATCCTAATGCCGATATTAAATCATTCCAAAATCCAAATTATATAAATTTTTACATGAAAAGGAAAAGGGAAATCTAGCTAACACCTACAAAACAAAGGTTAGTTAAATCACACCAAACAAATCCCAAGCATGTATATTGGACTTATCACCCCACACATGGATGACTAAATCCACCTAGCCTATGGATTAAGCAAAGGGGTATAAGCACCTGCAAGAGAGAAGCATTTAAATTTTTGTTTATGATAGTGCCCCTTAAGCACAATCCCCTACAGAAAAGAATAATTAGACTAAGCACGTCTTACCATTCATTCTATGAGAATACAACGTAACATCTAGTCTAAAATATTCATCTCCAAATAAAATAAAATATCAAACCATGCACCGACCTAACCTAAAGCTAGAAGTGGTGACTTAGGCTAATGTGTGTGCTTTGAAGGTTTGTGTAGTATGCTTAGCTTAGGACATTAGGTTCAAATTATCTAAGTATGAAGGACATGTTCAACTTAGAGGGGGTTTCATTTAAGTTGTTTAAGTATTTTGGGTTATTTTTATTTCATGTTTTAATTTGGTTTGAGTGAAACCTACAATTAATTACTATGTTATAAAGAGAGGGATAGAGAAGGGAACTTCTCTTTCCTTCCCTAATCCTTAAGTAATTTCTAAGGTAAGTTCACATTTTAATTTCATTTAGGAAAATATTTTGATTACTTCTTTTAATCAATCTTAAGTTTAGATAAACTCTGAACAAATCTACTTAAAAAGAAAGGCACTTTAATATTAAATAAAATGAATCAAAATTCACATAACACACATTACTTCAATTTTTTTCCAACATATATAACATGCATATGGATAGACCCTAAGCATATATATACATGAAAATGAGAGTAGTTAACACACTTTATGATGCATACTAAGTAATCCATTTAAGAAAATTTAGAAGTTGAGTATGCATGATTTTTCTTAAGTAGAAAAGGTTTTCCATATCCAAAATTTCACATACATACATGAAAGTAAAAAAAGCATAAGTGAGCACAATGTCATTGTTAACTAGAGGTGTAAGGTACAAGACCTACTTAGAGCTACATAAAGCCTCGTAACCTTGGGATTTTCCAGATAAATATACCACTTTCCTTAAGTACAAACATGTATATAAAGCCATAAAGTGGTAAAGGAATATGCAAAAGTTGCTTAATGGATTCATTTTTTTGTTTATGTAATTTATGCATGCAAGTATAGGCAACCATTGTTAGGTGAGAGCATAGGGATGAATAGGGTTTGGAATTAAGTAAGTGTTGGGTTCTTTTCAAATGAACCCTACATCTTACTAACTCCTATTCAAAACTATGCTAACATGAGGAAGAAAGAGAACCTATGCTAAACATGCTTTTATAATCCATCACAAGCAAGCTTATAATTAAGATATGAGTAGCACACTTTTAGATTTGATATTTTATTTAGAAGTTTTGAAAATACTTTGGATTTAGTAGTGATAATAGTCACTCATATTTTACTTTAGCCAATACATGCACATTTGACATAAAGTAAACAATTTTCATTTTAAAATTTGAAACATGAAATTATGAATGCATGAATCACATGACATACAACTTAACATGTTGGGAAAGATCTAAAGCAATGAAAGCATGTAAACAAACTCACTTTACTTAAATCATAAAGACATTCTTAAAGAATAAGAAAATTTAGAATAAATCAAAGTGAATTATAAAATAATTTTTGTTTAGTTTGAAGTTTAATTTAATTTTGAAAAGGTGAGATGAGTTTACTTTTCCTAACCCATTCCCATGATTTGTATTTTTGTTTAATTTTCAAATAATTAAATCCATTTTTAAGCATTGATTAGGTTAAGGTATGCATTAAGTGGCTTAATTAACCCTTACCTACACCACCTTAGAAAAATTAACTAAGTAATTATGAGCCAATGAGATGACATAAAACTCACAAGGTATTTAAATTTGCAATGCACCTAAGAATGAAAAGGCCTAATGCAATTTGGCTCACAATTAAAAGTTAATTAAGCTAAGGGGTTTAGCTTAAGTACTTTTAAAATACCCTTTCATACTTATGAAAGGGGTTTTAATTTTTTTAATTTGACTTAGGTTATTAAACACCTAAGCATCTACCCAAGGTAGATTAAGTAAGTTCTAGAACTTTATAGAATTTTTGAAAATTGTTTAAAGGGGTGATTAATGAGTTAACCCATAATTAAGAAGGGATTAAGGAGAGAAAAGAGGTTTAGAGAATAGCTTAGGGGAAATGCCCCAAAATTATTTCATAAAATCTCTACTCATTGGATCTGACCTTAATCAGACTTAATTATATGGTAAATCCACTAATTACACCTTAATTATCCTTAATAATTTGAAGGGGTAATTACAAAATGAGCTAACAATTTTCCCAATTAAGCCCTTAATAAATCTCAAAACAATTAGGGGAGGCAGAGGTCATCCTCTAAAATGAACCCTGGAAATTTAAGATTAATTGTTGGCCAAATTAGAGAATAATTAGCTAATTAAAATTTTTAAATAAACCCAAATTCAGAGAAAAGGGAAATTCAAAATTCATTAAAATCATTTTAAAAATACTCTAGATGAAATTATCTACCCATGGCATTTTTTCTTTTATTTTTCTGATTTTTCTATGATGAGTTATGAATTTTAGAAGATCTGGGAATTAATTAGGTAAATAACTAATCCTTGATTAATCTCAGCTCATGGCGCGATGTGTGGCAGTGGAGATCAACGAGCTTTACACGTGTCACACCGTGGGCCACCCACATAAACATCACATTAAGAAGGCGGCTCATGGCTCACGCGATTATATCCTTGGTCATTTGATCAAAGATCAAGCGGCTAAGGATTCACCCGCAGTTTAAATTAGATAAAGGATTTCTAAAATGTGCCAAATAATCTCAGCCGTCCATCAAAAATTTATGGATGGACAGCTGAGATGAGCCAAGTTCTTTCCTGAGGATTAATGGAGATCATCCATGATCCAAGTGGAGATCCGAGCCCGATCTAGCATGGAATCTTACAAGACTCAACCCGCACTATCTAGGCATCATTGCCAACCTATCCAACAGTTGATTTCTCATGCAATGAAAATTCCTTTCACAAAGGACCAATACCTATCAAGCTAAGTGGCCGAAAAATTACATATCTCACCAGAGGTGATCACCGATGCTTGAGTTCAATGAGGTAGCTTCATCTAATAGAGAAGAAGCCCTATTGAAAGTTTCAATCCTTAGGGTTGAGTGGATCTTTCTGTGGACCAACACCACTTGATCTCCCTTGCGACTTTGATCCAATTGAGGCTCTCCTTATTATGGGAACTCAAATGGATGCTTGGGCAAGTTTGATTTGGTCCTTAGATGAAGAGTGTAGAAGGAATTTGGATGGGATCAAGTGTAGAAGAAGTTGGCTAATCACTCCACCTCCCTTATTTTTGCATAGTTCAACATTGAGAAGGAAGAATTCTAATCCTCTCTCAAGACCTTGGGAATGCTCTTTAATGATTGCTAAAGGTTCCTAGGCTCCAATCAAGTGTGAATGAAGTCAATTTTCATTGAATTAGGGGGAGTATATCTCCCTCTATGGTAATTGGATGGTCGAGCATAAGCTTGCCATTTTGATCCAATTGACCAGATTAGGGAGGTTGTTTAGGCTGATCTTTCAGTGTGCACATGGTCAGTTTGATCCCTTGAGTGGAATGCCAACTTCCCATGTGCTGAAATTGAGCTTATGAGGGAATTTGAAAACTCAATTTCAATCCATAGGGTCGAGTTTGGTCTATGGGTCAAATGGGCTGACCCAAACCCATTGGGTTGGGTGCACCACTCATCACTAAGTCCCCTCGAGCTTTTAGGAAAGCCTCGTGATTATAAAGAGGGTATGACCAAAATACCCATGGGCTAGGCCAAAATATGTTCTATAGCCTAGGGTAAAATGGCCATTTTGCTAATTTTTTTACTTTGGGTATGTTTGGTATGTTGAGTGAATAGGTTTGGCCAAGTTTCATTGGATTTGGAATCCATTTGATAGGGTTTGGCTCATGTTGACCCGTTTAGATCAAAATGGGTCAACTTGGATTAAGTTAACGAATTGGTCAAATTGGGTCAAACCAAGGGTTGGGTCAAGTTCATATGACCATTTGAAATATTTTGGTGCCTTTGGTTGGGTTCAATTTGGTATAGATTTAGTTTTGGCTCATATGACTTCATTTAGGTCAAATGGGTCAAGTTGACCTATTTGACCCATTTGACCTTTTGAGGTAGGTCAAGGGTAGGTTTAGGTTAGGTTAGTCATATGGAGTGGCTTGATATCTTTTTTTCCAATCAATTTCAGTTAGGTTCAATTTTGGACCCCTTTAGGTCATGTTGGGTCTAAGGTCAATTGGGCTAAGTTGGGTCTAGTTGGCCAATTGAGGCTTTGGTCAAGTTCCACAAGTGATTCGAAATAGACTTGACCCATTGGTTTCAATCAATTTGGCTTAGATCAAGTTTTGACACATTTTGACCCTTTAGGTCAAAATGGGTCAACTTTAATCAAAATGCCAATTGGGCTAGGTTAGGCTCAAATGTTGGCTTGGTCTAGTTCAAACATAGGTCATGAGTGAAATTAGATCAATGGTTTCAATCAATTTGACATATGGTGGAATTTGACTATGTAAGGTTTCATTTTAGGTTAAGTGTTGACTTGGTCAATCCTTAGGTTTGACTTAGTTTGACCCAATTTGATTGATTTATCATCCCATGATGATTGTTGATCATGATGAGAAGGATATATGAGTTTGGTTCAATCCAAATTGGTTAGGATCAAAAGTTGGCTCATAAGGGTACATTAGGTCACTTTGGGTCAAGTGAGCCTAAGTGGGTCAAATGGATTGGTCAAAGCTTGATTTGAAGTTGATTGATCTTGTAGATGGACTTATGAGTGAAATATAAATCCATTTATAAGTGGTTTGAAGTCAAATGGATTTTGATCCATTTGAAAATTTCATATTCAAAGGAAGAATATGAAGGAGTTTTTGGTTTAATTTTTGATTTGGGTTTTGATTGAATGATTGAAGTTTGGATTTATATATGAGCTCATGATTGTAGAGTTGATTGAACAATGAGAGAAAATCAAGAGTTTGGCTTGATTTGGAATTGATTTGGCTAAGTTCAAGATTTTGTCTTGAAAGGCTTAGATTTGATTTTGATTGGATTTGAGTTTGATTTTTTTAAAATTTGTTTTGATTGTTTAAATTTATATTTCATTTATATATGTGAATATAAATGAGCATATTAATCGATCATGTGAAAATTTCAAGATTTGAGTAGGTTTGAATCATGATTTAGATTAAATCCATTAAAGGGAATTTAAAGGATTTAAAGAAATTTTTAATTTGAAATTTAATTTTTTGGATTGGATTTGATTGATTTATATTAATATTTCATTTATATATGAGAACATAAATGAGAATACAAATACGTTTTGAGAAAATCCCATGAATTTGAATAGGTTTGATCAAGGTTTAGGTTAAATCCATTAATGAAAAATTAAGAGATTTAAGGGAATTTCAAGAATTTTAAAATTGGAATTTAATTTTTGCCTTTCATTGGATTGAGCTATATTTATATTTCATTTATATATGAGAATATAAATAAGTTTTGAAAAAATCTCATGAGTTTGAATATGTTTGATCAAGGTTTTAGTTGATTTTGGATAAGCCCTTTAATGGAAAATGAAAGGGACTTAAGAAACTTTTTCATGAATTGATTTAGAATTTTGAACTTGATTTGATGGTTTTGAATTTATAATTCATTTATATATGTGAATATAAATGAGAATATAAATGGATTATGAGAAAATATCAAAGATTTGAATATGTTTGAATAATGAACTTAGGAATTTTTGATAGATTTTGATCATGGGTTTCAATCATGGAGTTTATTTGAGTTTGAGAAAATCAAATAGAATTGATTTGGAGTTTGACTTCAAAGAAGGAAAGTGGGGAAAGGTTTAAGCTAAAGGGTAGGAAATTTTCCTAACACCCCAAGGCAGGACTTATTCCTATGGCTAACTCTTGTAAGTCTTCTAGGGCTAGGTTGGTGATGGAGGTGGGCATTTTTTCTTCTGATGAGATTGAGAGAACGTGGGTATTGGAGGTGAAGGAAAGATATGTTGGTTAACTAGAGCTCCCACTAAGGATTCTCAAGGTTTGGCCACTAAGCTCTCAAACGACAAGAATAACTCAATAATTTTTAATTGCCAAAAGATCTCCTTCATTCTAGTAAAAGGAGCTATTTATAGCCATTACAAGTATCTTTCAAAAGAAAAGAATTCAAAACATAGAGGGAATGGTGGGTGGCCAAATTAATGTGGAGCATTAAATTGTCTCATTACTTTATTCCATCCACCCATTTCATATACTATTTTTTATGTGGATTCAACCACCTCACATATCATTCTTTGAATTTTTAGATGCAAAATTTCAAACATGAAGTTTCTAGAAGAAAATTAAAAATTACATAAATAAAAAAAGATGAAATCATAAAATGGGCATTAATAGGCTAATGGGCTAAGCCTTCTTATTTCTTGAATTTTCTTGAGCTTTAGCTTGAGATCTTATAAATGGGCCTTGAGCTCTAATTTTTGGATCTTTTTGTGTTCTACATCAACTCCCCTGGGCTCAATTGAACTCTGCTTCATAGAGTTGAAATCTAAGAAGTCTTCTACTAATTGTGGGGCTAAAGTCTCTAAATCAGTATGGGTCACCATATGTCTTCTGGTGGCTTCTTTCTTGACTAGAAAATGATGTTCAAAAGCTAGATTAATGGGTGCTTCCTCGGTGATAATATAATCAACTTCAAAGGAAGAGGGCTTCTGCAAGTACGATGCTATATCTCTTGCTAAAGAGTTAGACTGAACAAGGAAGGTTTGCTAATTCCTTCATATGATAGAATATCTTCAATATTAATAACTGGTTGAATGAGCATATCAGTAGGCAAATCAAGGTGATAAGCATTAGTTCTAATTTTCTTGAGAATTTTAAACGGACCACAAGCTCATGCATGTAATTTTTTATATTTAGAAATTTGATAATGCTCACGATGAATGTGAATCAATACATAATCACCTTCTTTATATTCTTTAATTGAACGATTATGATTTGCCTTAGAAGCATAGTTTTCATTACTTATAGTAATTTGCTTTCTTATATCTTCATGGAGGCTTTGAAAATCTTTAGCAAATGAGAATGCTGCATCATAAAATACATGAGATGGTAGGTTTGCTACATCTATTGGTCATCGTGGGTTTTGACCATAGACTATCTCAATTGGTAATTTTTTTGTAGTTCTAGAAATAGTACTATTATAGGAAAATTTTGAGGTTGGTAAATGTAAATCTCAATTTTCTAAACTTTTACCTACCAAGTATCTAAGCAAATTTCTTAAGGTATGATTAACTACTTCAGTTTGTCCATCAGTTTGTGGGTGAAAGGAAGAAGAAAATTTAAATTTGGTACCTAATAATTTCCATAATGTTTTCCAAAATTATGAGACAAACTTAACATCTCTGTCAGAAATAATGGTTAAAGGGAGACCATGGAGTCGCACTATTTCCTTAAAAAATAATTTGGCTATATAAGAAGCATCATTTATTTTTGAACAAGGTAAGAAATGAGCCATTTTTGAGAATCTATCCACTACAAAAAAAATACTATCATGTCCTCGAGCTGTCCTAGGTAATCCTAGAATAAAATCCATTGATAGGTCTTCCCAAGGCCTATAAGGAACAGGTAAGGTAGTGTATTGTTCAGACCTTTGTTTAATAGTTTTATCCTGCTTACAAATTAAACATTGAGCCACTAATTTTTGAACATATCATTTTAATGAAGGCCAATAAAATCTATTTTCTAATAAACATATGGTCTTATCCTTTCCAAAATGACTAGCTACACCCCCAGCATGTAGCCCAGTGATAAAGAATTCTCTAAGAGAAGATCGAGGAATGCATAATTATTTTCCTTTATATAAATATCCATTTATTATCAATAATGCACCTTGTAAATTTATTGGTTTATCTAGGTGTTCAAGATAAATTAGGTGAAATTCAAGGCACACAATATAATAATCTTTAATTCTATCAAATTATGGGATTCACAATTCTAAAGATGAAATCATTAGGTTTACCCTGGATAAAGCATTAGCAGGTTTATTCTCAATTCTAGGCTTATGCTTTAAAACAAAAGAGTAGTCTTGTAAAAATTCAACCCATTTTACATGCCTATGACTTAATTTTTGTTGAGTATTAACGAATTTTAAGGCATGATGATCAGAATTAAGTATAAATTCTTTATGTAAGAGATAGTGTCGCAAATGTCTTAAGAATTGAATTATAGCATAAAACTCTCTATCATAAGTGGAATATCATTGTTTGGCTTCATTTAACTTTTCACTAAAGAATGCTATAGGATGATTCTCTTGACTCAAAATTCCACCTATCCCAATTCCTGAAGCATCACATGTCACTTCAAAGGCTTTAGAAAAATCAGGAAGCCTAAGTATTGGTGCAAAAGTGAAATGAACTTTAATTTGTTCTATGGCCTTTTGTGCATTAGAAGTCCAACAAAATTTATCTAATTTTAGTATATCAATTATTGGAGCAACAATAGTACTAAAATTCTTAATAAATCTCCGATAAAAAGTGGCTAAACCATGGAAGCTTCTAAATTCAGTAAAACTTTTAGGTGATGGCCAATCTAAGATTGCTTTCACTTTAGAAGGATCAGGTTTAAGTCCAGTAGTGGATATAATAAAGCCTATAAAGATTACCTCAGCTTGCAAAAAGAAACACTTTTTTTAAATTAATGTATAATTTTTCTTTTTAAGTAGTTCAAAGACTTTTTGTAGGTGTTGTAGTTGTTCATTTTCACTTGGACTAAAAACCAAAATATCATCAAAATACACCACCAAAAATTTACCTATATATGGTTTAAGAATAGTATTCATTAATCTCATAAATATGCTAGGAGAATTTGAAAGTCCAAAGGGCATGACAAGCCATTCATAAAGTTCATCAGGGGACTGAAAAGCCGTCTTCCACTCAACTCTTGATCTAATCCGAATTTGATGATATCCACTATTTAGATCAATCTTTGAAAAATAATTTGCTCTTGAGATTAAATCTAACATATCATCTAATTGGGGAATAGGAAACTTATATTTGATAGTAATTTTATTTAGTGCTTGTCTATCAACACACATTTGCCATGTTCCATCTTTCTTTGGAGTTAATAATGCTGAGACTGCACAAGGGCTAAGACTCTCTTGAATAAAACCCTTTCTTAATAATTCCTGATCTTGTCTTTTAATCTCAACATGCTCGGTAGGGTTCATCCTATAATGTGGAAGATTAGGAAGTCGAGAACTGGGTAAGAACTCAATAGCATGTTGAATGTCTCTTAGAGGAGTAGCTCATCAGGAAGCTCATCGAGTGCAATATCATTAAAATCAGAAATAAGAGAAGAGACTACAGCAGGTATGTGAGTCTCATTAAAGTATGGTATGACTTCTTTTACATGTAATATGTGAAGAAGAAATGGATCAAAAAATTCTTTTTGTAAAGCTCCACAACCTATTATTTCTATCTTTGGGGTCAAAGGAGGAAGCGTAGATGTTTTAAAGTAAGAATCAGAAATGATAGTATTAGGCATAATAGTAGGATTCTCTATGATAATTAATTGAAGTTTGGCATTTTTCTTAAATAAAGGCTTAGGTTGCAAGTTAGAAGTTATTTTGTGTGGTGTTATAGAGGGTGTTTTTTATACTAACTTTATTGGTAGGAGTTTAATAGTCTTATTATTATATTTAAAAATATAAGTATTTTCCCTACCATAGTGAATAATATTCATATCATATAGCCAAGGTCGTCCTAAGAGAATATGAGCAATGTCCATAGGGAGAACATCACACCAAATTTGATCCTCATAGCTTCCTATTTTAATAGAAACTAAACACCAATTGGTGATGGGAAAAGATGTATGATTTATCCAACGAACATGAAATGGTTCAGGGTGAGGTTTAGATTTTAGGTTGGCTTGAGTTAAGGTGTGTGTTAAAATGACATTCAGAGCACTCCCTCCATCTATAACTAACCTACATCTCTTTTCATTACACAAAATATACATGCTAAAATTGTTCTTTCTCCTCCAATCTTCTGCCTAATTTTTTATTACAGTAAGACATCTCTTCATATTAACATGAGGGTCATCAGTTAATTCTAACTCTTCATCAGATAATGGGGTGTCATCATAAACTTCTTCTAGATTATCATCTATTAGATTTTCAACTTCTTCTAAAAATAATATTTGAGCTTTACATTGAATTTTTATATGACCCTTTTTATGACATTTAAAACATATTACTTCCCTAATATTCTTAGAACTCCCTTCAATTGATGTTTTAGGCAAAGGGGATGGGTCATTTGGAAGAGAGGGTCTAACAATAGATCTATGGAATGAAATGAAAGGTAATTGACTTTTAGTTTTAGAGAAGGAGGCAGATTTTTTTTATTGTTCAACCAATAATGCATAATGAAATGCTTCCTCTAAAGATTGTGGGTCAAATAATTCAACTTTATTTCTAATGTCAGTCCTAAGTCCAATAACAGATTTATTAGCTAATTTCCAATCATTATCAACACAATTAGTTCTAGAAACTAGATCTTCAAAAGTATTCAAGTATTCAGTTACAAGATAATTACCTTGTCTCAAAGTTAATAATTGACTATGTAGCTTCTTATCATGATGCCTAGGACAGTACTTTACTCTTAACATTTCTTTCATTTCTATCCAAGTGAGGTTTGTCCTTCCTAATCTTTATTCTTTAGCTAAAGTATTTGTCCAATAAATTTTAGCATGCCCTATCAATTTCATTTTAGCAAAAGTAACCCTTTGGTAATCATCCATTTTATACCAATCAAAGAAGTCATCTATTTGAACTAACCAATTGAGAAATTTATTTGGGTCATGTATACCATCATAAGTTGGGGCTTCTACTTTAACTCTTTGAGATGGATCATTAGAGTCTTCTATAGTCTTAAAATAATTTTCTCCCCTTCCACCATTTCTAGCAATTGATTGTCTTCTAAGTGGTTGATTTTTTCTATGGTTTGGATATGAATCTTCTTCATCTAATAATTGATTGTCTTCTAAGTCTGAGTAGGTATTGGATGAGGAATTGGTACTCTATTATTTTGTAGATGTGATTAAAGAGTTTGCATTTATTTTTTAAGTTCTTGCATTTGACTTTTACTTTCATCTAATATTTATTGAGTTTTTAATTCATTTTCTTGGATCCTAAGATCTAAGGCATCAACTAATCTAGTCAAATTTTCAACTTGATCTTGAGAGATAGATTTTTGTGCCATGAGATTTTTTTTAAAGGAAAAAAAGATATATGAAAAGGGCCCAATGAAAAAAAATGAAAAAAAAAAATAAGTATAATATAATTGTGCTATCAAAGTGAACTTTTAGGCTAAGAGAACTTCCAAGTGGGGGGGGTGGTACAAGACCACTTAAATCTCAAGCTCTCCTTAGATAGTTTAGGTCTTTTTGACAAAGTTCTATTTAGCTTCCAAAATCACCAAGTTTAACACACTTATATTATTATGCATGCATATTTTATTTATTTATTTATGTAATAAAAAATGCTCAAATGTATCAAGCCACCTTTTTTTTCTTAAGAAAGCAAGTTATCATAAGTTAATCAAAGAAACTTCTAAAATTAACAATAAATAATAACAAAGATAATAAAGCAAGTAATTAGATTTTTATTTGCACTAATGGCTAGGTTACTTTTTTTGGGTGAAGCACTACCTCACTAAGGTGCTCTCTTAATTTCCTTTTTCTTTTATTTTTTGGAAGAAATATATATCTTTCCAAGCTACTAATATGTATTAAACTATCATATAAAAGAAAATTAATTAACCTCATGAGTCCAACAAAAACTCACAAGTTTGAAGACAAGTCCAGCACTTGAGATGCTCCCTTTGTTGAAGAAAACTTTTAAACAAATTTACTCCTTCAAGGCTTCACTCTGATACCAAATTTGATGGAGGTGGGCATTCTTTCTTTTGATTAGATTGAGAGAACGTGGGTATTAAAGTTGAAGGAAGAAGATATGTTGGATAACTAGCGCTCCCACCAAGGATTGCCAAGGTTTGTCCACCAAGCTCTTAAACCACAAGAATAACTCAATAATTTATAATTGCCAAAAGATCTCCTTCATTCTAGTAAGAAGGGCTATTTATAGTCATTACAAGCATTATTTTAAAAAAAAAAGAATTCAAAACATCAAGGGAAAGGTGGGTGGCCATATTAATGTGAAGCATTAAATTGTCTCATTACTTTATACCATCCACCCATTTCACATGTTATTTTTTATGTGGATTCAACCACCTCACATGTCATGCTTTGAATTTTTAAATGCAAAATTTCAAACATAGAGTTTTTAAAATAAAATTAAAAATTACATAAATAAAAAAAGATGAAATCATAAAATGGGTCTTAACAGGCTAATGGGCTAAGCCTTCTTCTTTCTTAAATTTTCTTGGGCTTTAGCTTGAGATCTTATAAATGGGCCTTCAACTCTAATTTTTGGATCCTCTTGATGTTCACCATTAGTTGGAGTGTCCACCTAATCACTAGATGTGTCTTAAGACTATGGAACTCTTAAAGTCTAAGAGAAGTTCAATGCCTAAGATGGAGGGGTTGAGAGCTCATTCTAAAAATGAGGTCAACAGTAGGTCTTGTACCTTACACCCCTTGTGCTAACAATGGCGCCTTACTCACTTATGTCTTTTGTACTTGTAAGAATGCATATGAAAAGTGGATAAAAGAATCACTCTCTTCTACTTAACAAAATCATGCACATGAAACATTCCAAATTTCCATAAGCAACCTCTCTTAGCATTCTCTTTCCATGCATTTCTTTTTTGTACATGCACATGTATTTAAGAAAAGTGGTATATTAGTCTGGACAATCCCAAGGTTGTGAGACTTTAAGTAGCCCCAAGTAAGTCTTGTACCTTACACCCCTGGTGCTAACAATGACATCGTACTCACTTATATCTTTTATACTTGTAAATGTGCATATAAAAAAATGGATAAAAGAATCACCCTCTTCCACTTAACAAAATCAAGCATACATGAAACATTCCAAATTTCCTTAAGCAATCTCTGTTAGCATTCATTATTAAAGTGTGCTAGATACTTGTATCGCATGTATAGATATGCTTAGGATTCATTCATGTGCATGATACACATGTGGGAATGAAATAAAATGTTGTGTGTTTTGTGATAGTAATTCACTTCACTTAATTTTAAAATGCCTTTATTTTTTAATAGGTTTGTTTAGAGAAAATCTAAATTTAGGATTAATTAAAATACATAATAAAATATTCACTAAACAAAAATCATTAATGAATCTATCTTAGAAACACTTAAGGTAGGGAGGAAAAGAAGTTCTCTTCTCTTTTTCTCTCTTTACAATCTTTAGTAATTAAGTAGGTTCATTCAAACCAAATCAAATCATCAAATAAAATTAACCCATATCAACTAAACAACATAAATGAGACCACCCTTCTAAGTTGAAGCTTTTCACACTTAGGAAATCATAACCTTAAAGCCTAGCTAAGCATACCACATAAACCTTACATGACACACATTAGGCTAAGTCATCACTTCTAGTCCTATGTTAGGGAGGTGCATGGTTTGATATTTGTTTTTATTTTATGATGTGATGTTTTAGTCTAGATATTAGGGTGTATGTGCATAGAATGAATGGCAGGACAATTTAGTCTAATCATTATCTTCTCTGAGGAGATTGTGCTTAATATTAATAAAATATAATGCTTTTCTTTGTGCAGTTGCTTATACCCCTAAGCATAATCCAAAATAGGCCAGGTGGACTTGGTTCCCCATGTGTGGGGTTCTAAGTCCAATTTATTTATATACATGCTTAGGAATGTGTGGTTTGTTTAGCTAATCTATATTTTATAGGTTTTAGTTAGATTTACTTTTCCCTTTTCTTGTACTTTTACAATTAGGGTTTTGGAATGATTGTTATGGAGGATTAAGATGAGAATTGGTTATAAGATCACATCTCATGTACCATGTGAAGCCTTTGGAGTATCCACATTCCAACCTTCCAAAAGAAGGAACCAAAAGAAGAAAGAAGAACAAAGAAAGAAGAAAAGAAGAATGAAGAAATGAAGACCCCTATAACATCAATTCCTTGCTTAACTGTAATTAATTCATTTATAATCCGGGTTGTATAAGGGTAGAGCTTAGCTACCCAATTTTTTTTAGGTTTATGCGGTGGTGCCCGACCAAACTTGGTCTTTTATTCTTTTGCATTAGCTTTATAAATTATTTGATGTTTTGTTTAGCTTGTGCATTAGAAATGGCATATTTTCCTAATTTCTTATTTGCTTTGATGTATGGCCTGGATGATGATTAGGCTCTTAGAAAAAAATAAATCTTCAACCCAATTAATCAACTCAAAACTAAAAATAAATAACTCATAATCTCACCTAAAGCTTAGGCTATAAATCAAGATAATAAAAATTAGCAACCCCTTTGTTGGATGTTGTCTAACTTTTATAACATCATGCATAAAAAGCATATTGTTTCACTCTTATTTGGAGCACTTTCACCTTTTCCAAAGAAATTGGCTTGACCTGTGAGAGCTATGGTAAAAATACACCTCTTCATCTTGCTAATTTTGGCCCATAATTTAATTTCTCATGCATTAGGCATATGAATCCTATAGCCTGAGTCAAATGATTGTCCAAAATAAAAATAAAACATATAAAAAATTTGCATTAGATTTAAGTCATTAAAAGCATGCCCTACATGATCTAATCTCTTAGGGAGTGTGTTTAAGGACTAAGTTTCTTTCTAAATAAATAACAACCTTGATATCTTGCATAAACATATGACTTGCCTACATATATTAAAACTATAGGAAGATTAGTTGGTGGCCACCCCCAGGTAGTTGTAAGTCCAACAATCAGGTGGTTTATCCTCTCTTGTGGAGGTAAACCATATGCCCATTTTTGCCTTAAATTTAGGTCGTGCCTTGGCCCACACCAAAGCTCCCTAGATTTAGGTTCTACGGTTACTATTTTCCTTCGGGGTTGTGAGTATAAATCCTCACCTCTTGGGCATTTCTATGACCTTGCATCATAGAATTATAAGCCATAAATTTCTAATAAAAATCCAACTCAAACAAATAAATCCTTTTCAAATTTCAAAAATGTAAAGCCCAACCATAGGATAGTTTGAGATGCTCACTAGGTTTCCTAGCATGGTGAGCATCTCCTACTTATCTTCCTTTAGCTTCGATAATAACTCTCTCGCTTTGATCAATCCCATTTGATTTTTCAAAATAAACTGATTTATTGATAGTCTAACCATCAAAATCTTTGGAGACAATGATTTTTTACCTTAATCGAGAGTATTCTTAATGAATCTCATTTCTTAAGATGTAATTACCTATGGTGGCTTGCCTCCATAGGGAACTTAACGAACTCAATTTAAAATAAACCCTACTTTACTTTTATGTAAAGTAGGGGAAGAATCTCTAGTACATACGAAGACTAATAGTCTTGAGGAGTCTTTATTCAGGTGATTAGGTCCATTATAGGGTGTTGACTTCTACGTTTTGAGATAGTACACCTCTCCTCAATGTCATACTCGATCACCCTAATAAGAATATCTACGGATCTATGTGGTGTCCCAACTAAAGGCATATATTTTTGTTTTCATTTATCCTCTTTAAAAGGATAGATGAAGCAGGAAATATTTTCACCATAAATTTTTCTGGTGACTCCACTAGGGAAGGTTCCTCTCTCCATCTTCGGTAAATGATCATTATCTCCAAGTATCGATAGTGGTTTTGTACTTTTGTCTAAATCCAAGACTTTCTTTCTTTCCATTGGCACTTAGCTTATTTCATCCTTAAGTTAAGCTATCCAACATTTTAGGTTTTAGGGCCTCACCTTGTGTTGTTCATAAAACCCCCGATGGGTGAAAATAAAAATCTAATAAGAAGAAAATGATTGAAGACTTCCTCCTTACCATTTTTATGGTAAGGAAAGGTTCATTCTAAAAATCAAGAAAAAATAAATCCTTCATAAAAGTCTTGCTTTTCAAAAGCACCTTTTTAAAATACACTTAATAAAATATTTGCACTGCATCTAACAAATTTTTTTTATAATTGTTACATGTAGAAATATTTCAAAAAAAACCAAAAATCATGATTTTCAAAAGCACAAATGGACTTCTTCACTCAATTCATTTTGATGAAGACTTCATTTTTAAAATAAAATTCCAACAATCCTAAACTTTCAAAAAGCGCAAAATTTGAAGATGGGCCTTTCTAGCCAATACATCCAAATGTGTTGGATAGATGTTACATCTTCAAGCAAAATCACAACTTTAAAATTCCACTAAACACATTCCATATATGTTAAGTTGGAAATTTAACCCTTTCAAAAAGCACATATGAAACCTCTCCATTCAATATTCCCACATTTATTGAATGGATATTTCATTTTCAATTAAAATAAAAAATAAATAATCTCTCAAAAAGCACATATGAATATCTCCATTCAATATACCCAAATTTATTGAATGAAAGTTTCGTTTCCAAATAAAATGACATTATTTTGAAATGCCACTTAACATATTCCATATATGATTAGGTTGGAATTTTCTCTTTCAAAAGCAATAATCACACATGAAAATACATCTTTGAAAATGAAACATAATTGATTTCCATCTTACATATCCAAATTTGTTAAGTGGAAATCCCTCTTTTCAAAATCAACAAAAAAAATATTTTTTTTTCAAAATGCATTTGGAACTTCATTCTTTAGCATACCTGTTGACCTCATTTTTAGAATGAGCTCTCAACCCCTCCATCTTAGACATAGGACTTCTCTTAGACTTTAAGAGTTCCTTAGTCTTAAGACACATCTAGTGATTAGGTGGACACTCATAGAGAGAAAAGTTAGTCATAGGAATAGGTCATGCCTTAGGGGTGTTAGGAAAATTTGTCTACCCTTAGATTGAACCTTTCTCACCTTCCTTCCTTCAAGTCAAACTCTAAATTAATCTTATTTGATTTTCTCCAAACTAAAAATAAACTCCATGTGATTGAAATTCAAAATTGAAATCCATTATTGAAACCCATGAATGAAAATTCCTAAGTCCTTAAATTTGCCTTTAAGGACTTAGCCCAAAATTATGATCTAAATCAAATCAAATCCATGAGATTTTCTCATAATTCATTAATATCTCATTTATATTCACATATATAAATGAAATATAAATTCAAACCAATTAAACTAAACTCAAAATTCAAAATCAATTCACAAATTTTCTTAAGTCCTTAATTCCTCTCTTAAGGACTTAGCCAAAATCATGATCAAATCAATTAAAAATCTTAAGATTTTTTCATAACTCATTTATATTCTCATTTATATTCACATATGTAAATGGAATATAATTACAAACCAATCAAATCAAATTCTCAAATGAAATTCCTAAGTCCAAATTTTCTTAAGTCCTTAATTCCTCTCTTAAGGACTTAGCCAAAATCATGATCAAATCAATTTAAATTGATGGGGTTTTCTCATAACTCATTTATATTCTCATTTATATTACATATAAAAATGAAATATAAATATAAATATTGCAAACCAAATTTTTTAAAAAAATCAAAATCAAAACTCCAAAAACTTCGTAAGTCCTTTAAAAATCTTTTTAATGGACTTAGCCTAAATCATGATCAAATCACTTCAAATAATTGAAATTTTCTCATCATCAATTTATATTCTCATTTATATTCATATATATAAATGAAATATAAATTCAAACAATCAAAAATTAATTCAAAAATCAAACCCCAATCCTTTCATATCCTTCCTTTGAATATGAAATTGTCAAATGGATCAAAACCCATTTGACTTCAAACCACATGCAAATGAATTTATATTCCAATCATAAGTCCATATACAAGTTCAATCAAACTCAAATCAAGCTTTGATCAAGCTATTTGACCCACTTAGCTTTGACCCACCCAAAGTACCCATATGAGCCAAATTATAATCTTAACCAAATTGGATTGAACCCAACTCACCTATGTCTCTCATCATGATCAGCAATCATCATGGGATGATTAATCAATCAAATTGGGTCAAACCAAGTCAAACCTAAGGGTTGACCAAGTCAACACTTAGCCCAAAATGAAACCTAACATAGCCAAATTCCACCATAGGCCAAATTGATTGAAACCATTTATCTAAGTTCATTCATGACCTATGTTTGAACTTAACCAAGTCAACATTTGAGTCTAACCTTACCTAATTGGTCACTTGACCCAAGTTGACCCAATTTTACCTAAAAAGTCAAAATGTCAAAACTTGATCTAAGCCAAATTGATTGAAATCAATCAGTCAAGTTTATTCCAAATCACTTGTTGAACTTGACCAAAGCCTCAATTGGCCAACTAGACCTAACCTAGCCCAATTGACCTTAGACCCAACTTGACCTAAAGGGGTCATGTTGAGCCAAATTCAAACATAACCCAAATTGATTAGAAATAAAGATACCAATCCACTCCATATGACTAACCAAACCTAAACCTACCCATGATCTAGCCCAAATAGGTTAAATGGGTCAAATAGGTCAACTTGACCCATTTGACCTAAATGAAGTCATATGAGCCAAATAAAAACCAAATTAAACCAAACCAAAGCTACCAAAACATTTCAAATGGTCATATGAACTTGACCCTTGGTTTGACCCAATTTGACCAATTGGTCAACTAAGTTGACCCATTTTGACCTAAATGGGTCAACATGAGCCAAACCTTATCAAATGAATTCCAAATCTCATGAAACTTGGCCAAACCTAGTTTCTCCACATATACCAAATATATCAAATAGCAAAATGACCATTCTACCCTAGGCCATATAAAATGTTTGGTCTAATCCATGGGTAATTTGGTCATGCCTTCATATCAATAGCTCAAGTGGACCTAATGAAGAGTGGTGCATCCAACCCAATGGGTTTAGGTCAGCCCAAATGGACCCAAGGCAAAACCCAACCCCAGCTCAAACAAATCCTCCTTCCACTCAATTTGATGCATGGGAGGTTACCAATCCACTCAAGACCTCAACCACCATGTGCAAAGAGCTAACATCAAATAACCCCTCCAATGTGGTCAAGGATCAAACAAAGGTGTGTTTCCTTGATTGCCATGGGGATATATACCCCTAATTCAATTTGAATAATGATTCCCACATTCAGCCAGAGAGTGTTAAGAAAGATGAGAGCCATCAAGCTTTCTAAGAGGGATTTGAAAAGTGCTTTCTATTTTCTCCATTAAAATAGCTCACTTCAATACTCAACTTCCTCTATACTCAAACCCATTCCAACTCCTCTTGCACTAGATCAACCACAAGTTCCCAGTTCCCAAAGCAAGGAGAGTCTCAATGGATCAAAGCAAAAGGAGATGGCCAAGAAGATCCACTCAACCCAAGGCTTGAAACTTTAGACTCCACTAGACAAGCTACCTCATGAGCTTGAGTGGATCCCCCCGAGGTATGGAATTTTCACCGCTTAGCTTGTGTTGGTCTTTTATGAAAGCAATTTTCATATTATGTAAAATCCATAATTGGATATGCTCCTTATTAGCTTTAGATGGTGTGGGTACAATCTCATTCCAATCTTAGCTCATTCGAGCTTGGATCTTCTCTAAGATAATGGACAGCCTCTATTAATCCTAAGGAAGAATCGGGAAATCCATCCATCCGATTTGATGGATGGATTATTCTACATTTTAGAAATATTTTATCTTAAACCATGGATGATCTCGTCATCCGATCCGATCAACGATCAAAGCGTGTCCCACCCCCACCATTTGATATTTAAGTATAAGCTCATAAAGCGGCGTAAAGACCCACATAATGCGTCTGTGAGGGATTAGTTAAGGGATTTAATTAATGTTAATTAATCTTTTGATCTTAAAAAATTCATATCTATTTCAATAAAATTCAAAAAAAATATGAGGTAAAATCCAATGGAAAGATAATTCAACCTAGAATATTTTAAAAATAATTTCAATGGATTTTGAATTATCCTTTTCTCTGATTTTGGGTTTTATTAGAAATATCATTTTATTAATTACTTCTTAATTAATCCTCTCATTAATCCCAAACTTTTTGGGTATGATTTAAGGGATGACATCTGCCTCCCCTAATTTTCTTGGGATTTATTTAAAGCTTAATTGGGGGAATTGCAGATGTGTTTCTTAATTACCCTCCTTATGTAATTAAGAATAATTAGAGTTTGGATTAGTATTTTAATCCATTTTTAAGGTTGATTAAGGTTATATCTAGTGAATAGGAGGCTTAGGGAATAATTTTGGGTCATTTCCCCTAAGCTATTCCCTAAACTCCCATTTCTTTCCTTATTCTTCTCTTAATTAAGGGTTAATTCATTAATTATCCCCTTAATTAATTTCTAAATATTTTAAAAACTTCTAGAACTTAATTAATCTACTTTGGGTAGATGCTTAGGTGTCTAAGAGCCTAAGTTCAATTAATAAAATCAAAATCCAATGCATATGTATGAAGGGGTGTTTTGAAATTACTTAAGCAAAACCCTTTAGCTTAATTAACCATTAATCATGAGCCAAATTGCACTAGGCCCTTTTCTTCCTAGGTGCATTGCTTGTGAGTTTTTATGTCATCTCATTGGCTCATAATTACTTGGTTAACTATGTTAAGGTGGTGTAGGTAAGGGTTAATTAACTTGCTTAATTCATACCTTAACCTAATTATATATAAAAATGAATCTAATCATCTAAAAATTAAACAAAAAAATCAAACACATGTGTAAATGGGTTAGGAATAGTAAACTCAATCCACTTTTTCAAAATTAAATCAAACTTAAGAACAAACAAAATCACATTGAATTAACTTTGATTTATTTTAAGCCTTCTTATTCCATAAGAATGTCTTTAGGATTTAATTAAAGTGAATATGTTTACATGCTTTCATTTCTTTGATTCTTTCCCAACATGTTAAATTTGTATGTCATTTGGTTTCATGCATCCATATTTTTCAAATTCAAATTCAAAAAATGAAATTGTTTACTTTATGTCAAATTTCCATGTGTGTAGAAATAGAAATATGTGGCTATTATCACAACTAAATTCAAATTATTTTCAAAACATATAAATCAATTATCAAATCTAAAAGTGTGCTACTTATATTTCAATTAAAAGCTTGCATGTGAAGAAAATATAAGGATGTGCTTAGTATTTCTCTTCTTTAATGTTAGTATAGTTTGAATGAGTTGGTAAGATGAATGGTTCATTTGAAAAGAACCTAACACTTACCTAATTCCATATCCTATTCATTCCTATACTATCACATAAGAAGGGTTACCTATGCTTGGACACATAAATGGATAAATAAAATTAATCAATTAATACAACTTTTGCATTCTTTCTTAAATTTATTTCTTTTGTACACATGTTCGTATTTAAGGAAAGTGGTATATTATTCTAGACAACCCCGAGGTTGCGAGGCTTTAAGTAGCCCTAAGTAGGCCTTGTACCTTACACCTCTGGTTAACAATGGCGCTATACTCACTTATGCCTTTCTTACTTTCATGTGTGCATATAAAAAATTGGATAAAGAAACCCTCTTCTACTTAAAGAAAACCATGCATCTTAAATTTCCAAATTTCCTTAAATGGATTACTTAGGATGTATCATAAAGTATATTAAATATTCTCATTTATATGTATAGATATGATTAGGATGCATTCATATGAATGTTATACATGTTGGAAAAGAAATGAAGTAATGTATGTTTTGTGAATTTGGTTCATTTTATTTAATCTCAAAATGTTTTACTTTTTGAATAGGTTTATTTAGAGTTCATATAAACTTAGGATTAATTAAAAATACTTAATCAAAACATTCACTAAACAAAACTAAAATGTGAACCTACTTTAGAAATAACTTAGGTTAGGGAAGGAAAGAGAAGTTCTCTTCTCTTTCACCTCTCTTTATAACTTAGTAATTAATTATAGGATTCACTTGAACATGATCAAAACATGAAATAAAATCAATCCTAAATTAATTAAACAACTTAAATAAAACCCTCCTCTAAGTTGAACATGTTATCATATTTAGAAAATGTGAACCTAAAGTCATAGCTAAGCATACCACACAAACCTTCAAAGCACACACATTAGCCGACGTCACCACTTCTAGCTTTATGTTAGGGCGGTGTATGGTTTGATGTTTGTTTTGTTTTTTGATATATATTTTAGACTGGATGTTAGGGTGTATGCTCATAGAATGAATGGTAGGACACTCTTAGTCTAATTACTATTTTCTGTAAAGGATTGTGCTTAAGGGGTGCTATCATAAATTAAAATATAAATACTTTTGCTTGAAGGTGTTTTATTCCCCTAAGCATAATCCAATAAACCAGGTGGACTCAGTCACCCATGTGTGGGGTGATAAGTCTTTGCTAGGGATTTGTGTGATTTTTTTTAGCTAATCTCTGTTTTGCAGGTGTTGGTTAGATCTTCATTCTTTTCCTTTTCATGTAAATTTGTGCAATTAGGATTTTGGAATGATTGTTATGGGGATTAGGATAAGAATTGATCATAAAATCCTATCTTTTGCACCATGTGAAGTGTTGGAGCATCTACCTTCCAACTATCCAAAAGAAGGAACCAAAGAAAAAAGAAGAAAAGAAGAAGAAAGAAGAAAAGAAGAATGAAGAAATGAATCTTGAAGACCTCATAATAATGAATTCCTTTCTTAATTGTAATTTAATTCATTTATAATCCGGGTTGTATAAGTGAGCTCACCCAATTTGTTTTTCTGGTGGTATCACAACGGCCTTTTATTCTTTTTGCGATTAGCTTTATAAATTTATTGATGATTTGTTTAGCTTTTGCATTAAGTGGCATCTTTCTTAGTTTCATACTTGCTTTATGTATGGCCTGGATGTGGATTAGGCTCTTTAGAAAAAAATAAATCTTTTACCAAACTTAACAACTCAAACTAAAAATAAAGAACTCATAACCTCACCTAAAGCTTAGGTTTAAAATCAAGATAAAAGAATTAATAACCCTTTAGTTGGATGAGTATTTCTTTTGCAATATCATGCACAAATTCATCTTATTTCACTCTTGATTGGAGGGCTTTCACCTTTGCCAAAGAAACTTGGCTTAACCTGAGGAAAACACACCTCCTTTTCACCGATTTTGGCCAATAACTTTATTTCTCATGCATTAAGCATATGAATCCTATTAGCTTGAGTCTAAATGATTGTCCAAAAATAAAAATAAAATGAAATTTGAATGGCATTAGATTTAGGTCATTTGAATCGTACCCTTACATGATCTAGTCTCTTTAGGGAGTGAGTTTAAGGATATAGTCTCTTTCTAAATAAAAAATAGCCTAACTTATCTTACATAAGCATAAGACTTACCTACATGTATTTAAAATCGTAGGAGGAGTTAGTTGGCGGCCACTCCCAGGCGGTTGTAAGTCCAAGCAGTTGAGTGATTTATCCTCTCTTGTGAAGGTAAACCAAGTACCCATTTTCACCTTAGATTTAGGTTGTGCTTTCGGCCCTCACCAAAGCTCTTTAGATTTAGGTTCTGAGGTTGCTTCTCTTTTTTGTAGGCTATAAGCATAATTCCTCACCTCTTAGGCATTTCCTTAATCTTGTGTTAAGGAATCATAAGTCTAAAATTTCTAATGAAAAAGTCAACTCAAACTAACTAAATCATAAAGCCCAATTATAGGATAGTTTGTGATGCTCGCTAGGTTTCCTAGCACCTTGGGCATCTCCTACTTACCTTTCTTTTGTCTTCAATAATAACTCCCTCTCTTTGATCAATCCCATTTGATCTTCAAAAATGAACTAATCAATCGATAGTCCTTTCCTATTGAAATCTTTGAAGACAATGATCATTTACCTTAATCAAGAGTATTCCTAAGAGATCTCATCCCTCGGGATGTAATTAACTATGGGGGCTTGCCCCTGTAGGGAACTTAACGAACCTGATTTAAACTAAACCATGCTTTACTTTTCCCTGTAAAGTAGGGGAAAAATATTTGGTACATATGTAGACCCATCATCCTTAGGAGTCCTTATTGAGGTGATTAGGTCCATTAAAGCATAGTGACTTCTATCTTCTGAGATAGTACACTATTTCCTTGATGATGTACTCGATCACCTGAATAAGTATATCTATGGATCTGCGTGACATCCCAAAAAGATGAATTTTGATATTCTTGCCTCTCTTTCTCCTAACCAATAGATTTGAAGGCAACTCTATAGAAAATTTTCTCCATAATACCACATTTGCTAAAGTGAAGTCTCCCTTTACAAAACAAAAATTGGAAACACATTTTTGGAATTTCATTTAGCACACTCAAATTTGCTAAGTGAAATCTCCATTCCACAAAATTTTCAAAACACATTTGGAACTTCATTCTAACATACCACATTTGCCAAAATGAAGTCTCTCTTTTCCAAAACAAAATTTGAACACATTTTTTGGAATTTCATTTAGCATTCCCAAATTTGCTAAGTGAAATCTCCATTTCACAAAATTTCAAAAAATATATTGAATTTTATTTTAGCATACCATATTTGCTAAAGTGAAGTCTGCATTTTCAATCAAAATCCAAAACAAAAGAAACACATTAAGATCTCCTTAGCATACCCAAATTTTCTAAGGATCCTATTTTTCAAAATCAAAGCCTCTAAAAAACAAAAGAAACACATTAGTATTTTCCTAGCATACTCAAATTTGCTAAGAAACCCATTTTCAAAAAATTTCAAAACACACTTGGATTCCTCATTTAGCCTACCCAAATTTGCTAAATGAGAATCCCATTTTTTAATCACAAATGATTCACAAAATAAAGCAAATAAAGAAAAAAAAAGAAATTATTTTCAAACACTCCACTTAGTATATCCAAATTTTCTATGTGAGTAGATTCCAAATATCTCAAATCAAAAATCAAATTGACCCTTTATTTTAACATACCCAAATTTATTAAATAAAGGGTCCTCAAAATCAAAATTCAAATTCAAATATGAACCTATGGAAGCATCTCTTCAAAAATACTTGAACCCATTTTCAACATATCCAAATTTGTTGAAAGTGGATTCTACATCCAAAAATTCCTCTTTCCAATCAAATCTCAAAATCTATTCTAAATCATTTGAACCCGAGTTAACACTTCTAAGATGTTAAGTATAGGTTCAATTTCTAAATTCAAAACTCAAAATCAATAAAGATCTAATTTAAGTTTATTTTTGACATGGCAGACTCTCATTCAGCAATAGTTTCAGTTTCAATCTCAGTTCAATTTTTAGTTGGTAGAAATGGTAGTGCCCAAATATGTGTTTACTTTTCCCCATGGGATGGATCTGGCCCTAGATCAGGGCAGCCTTCCCCGCTTTGACTACGCCCATCTCATCCACTTTGGATGAGGTTTTGAGGGGGCGAGGATTACATGTGAGGGCACTTCCCTCACCATTAGTAAAAGCATAGTGATTGAGAAAAAGCTGATCATTCAGATTGACATGCCAACAGTCTGATATTCTCTTACTGAAGAGATAAGGTCATGATTCTTATAGTGTTAGCATCAGTACTAGTGTCTGTGATAGTGTTAGTGCACCCGGTTATTTCCCGTGAAGCACTAGTGAGGGCTAGCACCCACTCATTAGCACCTTCCAAGGGGAGGGTTCCCTTGATCCCAAGGATCGTCACCCTTACTTTTAAGGTCGGGTTTAGCTCTTACTCTGCTTGCCCCACCAAGACCTAGAGAAGGAACAAGAACCGCATGATAAAGAGGTACCATACAACGCTGTGGGAGATGAGGCAGACACTGTATTGAGTTGCCCACTTTGATTTTCCCACTGGTTATAGCGAACCCATTCTGTCCTCTCTCTAGGTCTGACAGAGGATTGTCAGGAGGATCTTTGCTTCACCTCCACTTGCGGTTCAGTTTCAACCACCAGTCAGTCAAAGTAGGGAGTCATATGTCGGCCTCCGTTTAGTTCTACTCTAGGTTGGCAGAACCTACGGATGATCTAAGTCCGGGGCTCAATTTGATTTGAGATCTATTATCCCCTGCTATGTGGGGAAGCATATTCAACAGGAGAGGGCTATGTAGGCCCATAACTCTGTTCATATCACCAGCCGGGAGAGGCAGAGGTTCAGTCAGCAGTCAGCATCTTCTGCACTTATTGATTTTCCTAATCGGTGCACTACCCGCGTCAATCATACCGATAGTATTCTGCTCACAGGGACTACCCATCATAGGAGGAGAGCTCCTATTCAGAGATCTCCTCCACACCGCCTCACCTCCCACCATCTCCAATCCATGTTCCAAAGATCTCTAGTTCTACCAAAGGCCATGAAGGCCACGGGAGAAGAGGACAGGTGACCTATGCCAAGAGATCCTATCCTATCTACACCACCTACTGTGATGAGGCTGAGCTCTTTTACTCAACCTTATGCCCTAGGAGTGGTGACCTCAAAGCATAGTAGTCGCCCCTTCACCACCACCATTGCAGCAGGATATAGAGATGGTTGTAGCAATTATTAAAGGAGAGGGTGATAGTTCAGCCAGACATATGATGATAGATCCTCTTAGGAGTGTCACCCCATGATTCAATGAGATGAGCATATTTCTTCCGTGAGTAGCTTAACTCTTCAATAGTAGGGAGGTTCAGTGCCTCATAGTACATGATAGTGATCCCACCACCGGTCAGCCAAAGTCATTTATGCCAGTTCTGATATATTATTCTCTAGATGATATAATGGCTCATTGGAGAAGAAAGAGATCCTAGGATATGACTGGTCTGATGATGAGAAGATTACTTTTGATCCTAATGAAGATGATTGGGATTTGCATTTGATATACGGGATCCTCCTGAGAGAAGACTATGGAAGATGTTGAGCTGAAGGAAGCCTAACTCAACACCTCCTAGCATAGATAAAACACAAGGATGAAAAAATAGATAGGATGGAGAAGAGGCTCAAAGATCTGCTTGCAGTTATCTTAGCACTTCAAAACAAAGCCTCGATAGTTCATCCTTCTATAGACCAGTCACCAGTAGGTGTTTGGATCCAAGACTTTACCTTCAGTAGAGCAAGGTAACACCAGTAAGTTAGGAAGGTAGTGGATAGTACCTCCATACAAAAAAAGATATAAAGAACATGGTTGAGAAGTAGGTGAGAGAAGTGTCTCAAGCCCAAGGAGGATCATCAGTTCCAAAGGGCAGACCCTACCTAGACGAATTTGATGTAATCTAATATTCTAAGGGTTTCATGTCACCTTCTTTCAAGAGTTTTGATGGTAGTGGAAACCTGAGGTAGAACATTACATTTTAGAGCTAGTTTTTATAATGCTGGTGGCAGTGAGGCTTTACTCTTCCATCTCTTCGTCAGTAGCTTAGCGAGTATAGCATTTGGCTGGTATGCTAAACTTTCCAATAGTTTAGTGAAGACTTTTGCTGAGTTGGAGCAACTCTTTATCAAGAGATTTTCTAGAGCTCAGCAAAGGGTCAATGTTGGCAATCTTGTTGTGGCTCAATAAAACCATGGTGAGTCCCTTATTGATTACATTCTCAGATGGCATAATTTGAGTATGAAATGTGAACCACAGCTATCTGAACAACATACGATCGAGATTTTCTTAAGAATATCCATGGCTCGATCGCCTTCATGCTCAAAGGTTTCACCATCAAAACTTTTGAGAAATTAATCAATAAGGAGGCAAGCTTATAAGGAGAAGCCAAACAGTCTCCTTCTCTAGATCTACTAGAAAATCCAAAGTCGTAGAAGATAAATGATAAGAAGCCCGGGGCTGTGATAGTAGTAGATAAGGGGAAATAGTCAGCCAGAGAGCAGTACGAGAGACCTCGAGCTCCACAAGAGTCACCTTCTACCACCACATCGAGGCCCCACAATCATAATATCCTGCATAGCCTCCTCAACCATATCATCAAGAAGTGGTACACATACCCATTGCCAGGTAGCTATGATCTACCTACTCTTTTAGATAAACTAAACAAACCATATTCATTTTAGAGGGAGGTAGTTAGGAAAATCTTTAAGAATCTCTTAAATAAACCTGACTTTCAACTACCCAAACCTAGAAGGCCGAAAGTAGTGGGCAAAAGCAATGATCCTAACTTTTTCCCTACCATCGCATGCTAGGTCATGTTCTGGAGGATTGCTTTACATTCAAGGACTAGCTTGAACATAACTTCAAGACAGGTTCTATAGTTATCCCGAAGGAATATCTTGTGGAACTACCATCTAGTTCCATTAGGGTAATCCTTGGGGATGACTACAATCCTTCCAAAACAAAGAAGGTTGGGATATCTCTTTATCCAAAATCTCTAAGAAAATTCTCTAAAATCAAGAAACTTTCCTTGCAGGTGCCTGAGCTAGCTCAAACCTCCAACATCAAGGAAGATTTGTAAGTTACCAAAGTGAACTCAAGAAAAGGGAGAGCTCAAGCAAGATGTGTGCCCGGGATAGCAATAAACCACCGACGATCAGCCTCCCATCCGTCTCCATACTACATGACACCTACTTCATAGCTCTCTTCTCTTCTAGTACAACTTAGATTGGCAGATGAGGGCATAAAATCCCTCACCCCTCTTACTTTACTTTATTTCTATTATATACCTCCTATTAAATACAAGAAATTGAAGAATAAAGCTAGCTTGAACTATATCTATGTCACTTATGATGAGTTGTCTAAATCTATTCCTAATGATAACTCTTCAAGTCTAAACAACAACTATAATAATTCTGATCTTCATCTTTCTGATTCAGAGTTGGATTTTCCTACTTTGAATACTATGGGTTCATCTCTTGAAATAGACTTGGAATCATCCGATTCTAAGGATTCCATAGGAGAAGCTATAGGTGAGCCTGATGTGTAGGTAGAATATTCCATTACCCTTCCATAAGAGATCATCGAAGTCAACCTCCGTAATGGCAATGTTCTACCTCCTAGGGTAGCACCTCAAGATAGAGGGAAATAAGTCATTAGTTTAGAGGATCGAGAAGCCCCTCCACAGGATGCTCCACCCTTGGATATGCTTATGGAGGATCAGCCCAAGGTGGACTACAATGTCCTCTCACACCTAAGAAAGTTACCATCTAAGCTGAGAATATACGATGCCCTTGTCTTATCCAAAGAGATGAGGGATTCATTAATCAAGGCTCTCCTTAATTCTGAGATATGCTTAGCTCAACTGATCGCTATTAGAAAGGAGGCACATTATTTAAGAGAAGCCTAGGGAATCACCTTCACAGATGAAGACCTACTTCTATGGGACATGGAGCACAATTGGCTCCTCTACATAATAGTTGGCATTGGCAGATTCAGACTAATTAGAGTTCTCATCGATCTAGGTGCATCAGTGAATATTATGAGTCTAAAGACCCTTTCTTATTTGAAGATTAACATCTCTACACTCAGAAGAGATTGGATGATGTTGAGAGAATTCACTGAACAAGGTGAGAGGGCTTTAGGTTCCATAGTGTTAGGTTTGGAGATAGGTGAATGGAAGACTAAAGCCAAGTTCTATATCATTAATATGAATACTTTGTTCATCACTTTGCTCGGTAGGCTTTGGATACATCAAAATAGATGATTCCATCCTCCCTTCATCAATGCATCAAGTTTAGGAAGGATGGGATTGAGTACTATGTCAAAGGAGATGAAAAGCCATTTTCAGTTAGAGAGGTTGAGATATATGAAGATGTGACCTACTATCTTCCTTAAAACACCCTTTCTTGTGAACTTGGATAAAATTCAAATTCAAAAGAAAAAGAAAAAGAAGAAAAAGAAAAAAAACAAAAGAAAAAGAAAAGAAAAATGAAAGTCCAAGTGAACAAGAAATGGAAATTATGGAAGAAGTGCAGCCGCATATAACATTCCACCCATAGTTCATTATATCATATGGACATGTGGGTAGGATGACTCGACCTCCACCAGGCAGAGGCAGAGGTAGAGAAAGAGGTATTTCAAGAGGTGGAAGACCCCCTGGTTGGCCATTAGTCAACAGAGGTTAAGTTCCAGTTCATAGGAGTACCACTACTATTCACATAGACTTGGAATCTAGCTCGGAGGATGAGTCTAATGTGCTTAGTAATCTAGCTAACCCCTCTCAGTGGGTTTTATTGGAGATGACACTCAAGCCAGACAGTGATGAAGACCAGGCCTTCAGATAAAGCAAAGTATTTGAATAAAATGTATGTGAAACTATTAGGCAATGATTGGGAACTTTAGCTCTAACCTCACTTTCATCTTGAAAAAGCCGAAGGTTTAGTAATTAAGGAAGCCCTTAAGTTTTCTAGTGATGAGAATCCAAAGAGATTCTTTTTAGGATCATCATCCTTAAGCTTTAAAGTTGATGTAGAACTTGAGGAGAATTCATATAAAGAATTAATGGAATTATCTTTTGATTGGTACTCGCCTTGTGTTCTTAATCTTGCAAAGAAGGATTTGATTCCTTATACATGGTCTAAGCACAGGTCGAAGTACTTCAAAAAGCTATGGAACAACATAGATAGGGATGCACAATCAAGATGAAGACTAGGATTCGATATAGTGGGTCTAGTCAATGACGATGATTACTGCTTAGTTGTCACCAACCATTTAGAGTCTGATAGGTTCTTTTCACACCAAATTAACTTTTATGAGAATGTGTGTTTAGAAACTTCAGATGATCCAGATGATCTCCAAATCAAAGATGCACTGCTAGAATTTGAAGAGGAGATCCATTCAATAATTGACAAGCTTAAACAAATAAACCTCAAAATAGAAGAAAATTCATGCCCGACATACATCAATTCGTTGGTGAATGAAGAAGAAACCAATGAATTAGTTAGGCTATTGGCTGAGTTTAAGGACTAATTTGCATAAAGTTATGAAGAGATGGCTGGATTATCTCCTGATATAGCAGTCCACAAATTAGCAATAGATCCTAGCATAAATCCTATTAAGTAAGCTCCTATACGCATGTGATTAGAAATTGAACAACAGGTCACTTATGAAGTCAAGAAACTGATCGATGCTAGTTTCATCAGGGAAGAAAAATATCATACCTAGTTAGCTAGTGTCTTCCCAATTAAGAAAAAGAATGGCCAAATTCATATATGCATCGATTTTAGGGACTTAAACAAGGAATGTCCTAAGGATGTGTTTCCTCTTCCTATACTAGAATTAATGGTGGACATCACCTCATATCATATAGTTTTCTCCTTTATGGTGGCTATAACCAAATCAAGATGGCCCCCGAGGATGAAAGAAATACTGCTTTTTGAACCCTGATTGTAATCTATTATTATAGGGTCATGCCTTTCAGCCTTAAAAATACTGGTGCTACATACCAACGGGCCATGACTCAGATCTTCAACGAACTCATCCATCATCAAGTTGAGTGTTACATTGATGATATAGTAGTTAAGAGCAGAGAAAGGAAGACCATCTCTTTGACTTGAGAGTAGTTTTCAAATGGTTAAGATAATATAACCTCAAAATGAATCCCCTGAAGTGTGCATTCAAAGTAGGGAAATTCCTGGTTGTTTGTTGTACACTGGGAACAGAAATAGATCCAAAAAAGATCAAAGTTATCTTAGAAATGCCACATCCTAAGAGTTTAACTCAACTCAGATCTTTCCAAGGACTGTTGGCGCATCTAAGATGCTTTATTTCCAACCTATTGGGGAGATGCAAGCTCGATTTGTCAAAAGGATGCACTCAAGTGAGATGATAAGTGCTAGCATGCCTTTGAAGATATCAAGTAGTATTTAGTGAAGCCATCAGTTATAGTAGTCCCTATCTTGGGCAGGCCACTCATCCTCTGCACTGCTGCATTGGATGACTCTCTTGGCACTTTATTGGCCCAAGCTAATGACGAAGGGAAGGAGAGTGCTCTCTACTACCTCAGTCATCATCTGATTCCTGCTGAAGTGAACTACCCACCAATTGGGAAGCATTGCCTAGCTTTGATCTTCACATCTCAAAAGCTACGACACTATATGCTTTCTCAGAAGGTGAACTTGATTTCCAGAACTAATCCACTACAGTATCTCTTGACATGGCCAATGCTATGCGGACATTTGGCACGATGGTCCATGATTCTCTTATAGTTTGATATTACATTTGTACCTCATGGTAAAAGGTCAAGCACTAGCAATTTTTAAAGACACCCACTTCACCGATTCTCCGCTTAGTGACGATCTCCCTGATGAACAAATCATGAACTTAGGGGAGGTTGAAAATTGCCGATGGGAGATGTATTTTCATGGTGCAGTTTCTTTTCATAAAGGGGAAGCACCACAATCTATTCTTCCAGGAAAGGTAGGGGTATGAATAGTTCTCCTAACTCTAGATCGCGATGTGATGAGATTCTCATACTATCTTTCCAACCCCTGCACCAACAATGAAGCTGATTATGAGGCTTTGATTATCAGTCTAGAGTTAGTCATCATAATCTATGTCAAGAGCATCAACATGTTTGGGGATTCTTAGTTGGTGATCAACCAGATTGCTAGGTCCTACAAGGTTCTTAAACCCAAGCTTCGTCATTATCATGAGTATACCATGAAGCTATTGGCCCAAATTCTTGAAGTCACCATCTACTAGGTTTCCCAAGAAAAGAACATAGTAGCAGATGCTTTGACTAAACTTGCCAAAGAATTGGCATGTCCAGAAGATGAATCCATTCCAATAAGGGTCCAAAATAGACAAGTCTTATCCCTTATTGATTCTGAACTCATCAAAAAACTTTCTTTTGAAGGGGAGGTTGTCGTTGCCTATAAGGATAAAGAGATGGATTAAAGGCAACCGTTCATAGATTATTTGAACACAGGAAAACTACCTCAAGAAAAGTTACAAGCCCATTAGGTGAAACAGAGAGCTCTCTCTTATGCTCTCGATGATGGCATCCTGTATCGATGGTCCATTATCTAGATGTGGTTATGTTATTTAGACAGACACGAAGCCCATCGCATTGTAACCGAGGTACATTGAGGTCTATGCATAGCGCATCAATCTGGTTTGAAGATGAAGACAAAGATCAAGAGACTAGGATACTACTGGCCTTTGATGATTACATATTGCATGGATGTAGCTAGGAGATGCCACCAATGTCAGGTACACGGTATGGTCCTACACCAACCACCCAACATTCTATACCCTACATTGGCTTCATGGCCATTTGAGTGTTGGGGTACCGACATTGTGGGTCTGATCGATCCTCCTTTCTCCAAGGGTCATTGGTTCATCCTAGTTTCCACCAACTACTTTTCCAAGTGGGCAGCGGTAATCCCACTCAGAGAGGTTACAGCTTAGCATGTGCTTCAATTTTTCAGGAACCATATCATATATATGTTCCTCGAATTATATCGATAATGGTATTGCATTCAAAAGCACCAAGATCAATAGCTTAAGATATGGTATAGATTGGAGATACTCCACCATCTACTGTGAGCAAATGGCTTAGTAGAAGCATTCAACAAAACTCTCATCCAAATACTAAAGAAGACTCTTGATGATAAGAGTGGAATGAGTAGCAGCCTTGTACACCACCACATACGAACTCCAACTCACCCATTTTTTGGTGTATGGGTCCAAGCTATTTTTAGATGTTCAACTCATCACTAAGGATAGCATTGGGTAGCAAGATCACTGAGCAAAGTTGTGCATGGTTAGCTCAAGGTTTTAAGGAGAGTCGCCTACGGGCGTGCCAGAACCTCGAGTTGTACAAGGCCAAAATGATTCAAGCTCTCAATAAATTGGTCTGCTTTCCAAGTAGAAGAACTTATGTTAGTCCTAAGGATACCAATTATTTTCTGTCAGAAGATGGGAGGCAAGTTTGAACCCACTTGGGAAGGCCCCTATATCATAGAGAAGGCCTACTAAGGAGGAACTTATCAGCTTATTGATTGTAAAGGGGAACACCTGTTGTTTCCAATTAATTGGCTCTATTTGAAGAAATATTTCCCATAAAATATGTTTGAAAATAATTATCAACAAAAGAATAAAAATTTGATTCCATTTCATCAAAATCATCTCTTCTTTCATGTTGTTTATTTACCAACACCAAGTGCATCCTATCCTTCTTTCATGACAAACACAATCAAACAGTGAGAGAGCCCAAGGGGCATCCTAGTTCGGTTAGCACAACTGAGTTAGGTGTAAGAGAACCCAAGCGGCATCCTTTCTTGGTGAGAATCTGGGTTTCCATCCGGGGCACTATTTCATCAAAATCCCCAACGTGTTTTAGGTAAGTGTAAGAAAACCCAAGAGGCATACTATTCTCTTAAACAAGAACACAAAAATAAATATAAATCTTTTGTCTCAAGCTATTTTTATGTGGGAGCAAGCCCCATGTGTCACTCACTCATTAGCTGCTCTAGGTTGGGTCTACATGCTACCTCCCTAGCCTATCACCCCAGTGGTCACTTATTTAGAAGATGTGAGTCTCTGTGCTTTCTTCCTGGCCTGACCATTATAAACCAATGAGTGTCTTGTTAGTATAGACCTCACACCGCCTGCTCTGCTACCTCATGTTGATTTCATTTAAGAAGATGTGTCCCCGAGCTTTCTTGAATTAATCATCATGATCTAACTGGTATATATTTGAGGTTTAGATAAGTCATCGAGAGGCTCCTTTCCTCCTACATTTGAGTTTATAAGTCCTCCAAAGGACATTGACTCATAATCTCCTTAGGTTGATATCCAAAGACAGATTATCCCATCAATTAGTTCCGCTATAGAAGAATGTGAGTCCCCGAGCTTACTTCCTAGGCTGATTGTTGCAAACTGATGGGCATCTTAGGTTGGTTGATGTTTGCTATGTTGACAGCGATTCACCTAGTGGTTATACTACTCTTGGCAGATGTGAGTCCCCACGCTTTCTCCTTGAGTTAGCCACCAAATACCTATTTGATACATGACTAGCCATGTCATCTTCTCAGGTTTTGGATTAAGCCCTTAGCATCCCCTCTCTGTATGGGCATTCTATTTGGATCATGTCCTTTGCAACCCCATTTAAACACTACCCAAGTTACTCTTAGATTAGATAGTCCCCCTTTCCCCCCTATGGTTGGAGAATTTATTCAACAGATGCATAGATTCTCCCTTAGTTCAGTAAATCTAAGATAGGTCTAGACTGATATAAGCTCCTTCTCAGTTTGATCCCTCGCAAACTAACAGGTTCCACAATAAACAAACAAAACAAATAAATAAAATATTTGCTTGTGGATCAAGAATTCAAGCCCCCAAAGGGCCGCTTTTCCTGAGCAGGCATCCTATCTTTAGGGCAGTGTTAGAAGAACTCCCTATAAAAATTGTCTAACTACCTGAGTTGAGATAAATCCTCAGGTCGGTACTCACTCTGTAGTCGCCCTTAGGTCAGGTTCAATCTATTTTTCCACAAGCAGGTTACCTTGGTAGTTATTCTACTTTGAAACATATAAGACTATGATGCATTCTTTCTAGCATGACTATCGCAAATCGATGGGCAGCCTTAGATCGGGTTCGATTTGTTGTCCAGAGCAACTGATCACCCCAGTGGCCTTTTGTAGTGGAAGATGCGAGTCCCCGAGCTTTCTTTCCTTGAATTGATCATTACAAACTGAAAGACACTCCTTTGGTTGGATAGTTCTCCCATCGGCCAGGAATCTACTCTTTCTGGTTCAATAAATTTGAGATAGGTCTAGGCTAATATAAGCTCTTTCTCAATGTGATCCATCGCAAACCAATGGAATCCATCAAAATAAATTAAAAAGAAAATAAATCTTGACTATCCTTGAGGTGATCTAAGTGCCCTAATGGCATTCACTCAATAGTCAGCCCTAAGTCGGGTTTAATTTGTTTCCCAAAGCAACTGATCACCCAAGTGATTCCTTATTTTGGAAGATGAGTCCCTGCATTTTCTTCCTAACTTGACCATTGCACACCGAAAGGCATCCCTTTAGTTGGTTAGTCCTACCTTATGGTTGGTAGAGAATTCCCTTTAGATCGGTAAATCTGAGTTAGCCCAAGGCCACCATGGCCCCTACTCAATATAGTCAATCGTAAACCAACAGGATCCATCAAAACAAGTAAAATAGTTAGCCCCAGTTCGGATTCAATCTATTGCCTTGCTAGTAGATCTCTCCAGCAACTAGTCCCTACTTTGGAGGATGTAAGCCTACTACGCTTTCTTCTTAGTATAGCTACTGCACACCGAAAGGCATCCTCTTTGGTTGGCTAATCCTATTATGTGTTTGGTAGACTACCCCTTTGAATTGGTAAATCTGAGCTAGGTTTGTGCCCCTGTGGCTCCTACTCAGTGCGATCCATCATAAACCAACATGGTTCATCCTAAATCCAAAATTTAAAATCTGAAATAAATTCAACCCTCCTCCCTCAGTGGAGTCAAACAACAAACAAAATAAATTCAACAAAATAAATCCAATCAACCTACCCTAGTGGAGTCAATCAAATCAAAATAATTAAAACAAATTAAACAAATCAAATCAATCTCTCCCCACTGAGACTCAAATCAAACCTCTCATTCCCTTTGTGGATGATTTGAACCTTTCCTTAGTGAAAGGTTCACAAACTCTATCCCTAGTGGATTCCCTCTTCCCTCTCTTATGTCTTTGACATTAGTAGAGTCACATTGTGCTAAACTATGTATTCTTTCTACACCTTCAGTTAGGAGTAGATCAACTCTGTTAGTGCTTATGATCATTCGGTGTTGTTGATCATTTCAGTCAAAACTAATACATGTGGTGCACCTTATCAGTCACCATACCTATTGGGGTCATTTTTGGAATGAGCTCTCAACCCCTCCATCTTAGACAAAGGACTTCTCTTAGACTTTAAGAGTTCCTTAATCTTAAGACACATCTAGTGATTAGGTGGACACTTAACCTAACCCTAGAGACTTAGAAAAGTTAGCCATAGGAATAGGCCATGCCTTAGGGGTGTTAGGAAAACTTGCCTACCCTATAGCTTGGACCAAATTCCTCACATCCTTCTTCCAAGTCAAAACTCCAAACTCAAATCAATTCCAACTTGATTGATTGACTCCAAACTCATATCAACTTCAACTCTGAATCAAACCTTGAACCAATTTCAATGGTTTTTATCAAATCGTGAATCAATTCTAAATAATTGAAACCTATGATTGAAATCCATAACCAAATTCAAATTCCAAAAATATTTCCTGAGCCCTTTGATTCTATCTTATGGACTTAGCTCAAATCAAATCCAAATCAATTCAAATTGAAGAAAATTTCTCATAACTCATTTATATTCTTATTTATATTCACAAATATAAATGAAATATAAATTCAAATATCCAAAACCAAATTAAAATCTCAAACTCAAATTCAACCAAAATCCAACCTATGCCTTTCAAGTCAAATTCTTAAACTTAGCCAAATCAAACTCAAATCAAGCCAAATCCTTGATTTTTTTTTCTTCATGATTCAATCAATCCTTCAATCATGAATCCAAATATAAGCACAAATTGCAATCATCCAATCAAAATCAAGCTAACCCAAGTCAAACCCATATTCACCCTTTTGACTTGAAATTATCAAATGAATCAAAACCTATTTTCGACTCCAAATCACTTGCAAATGGATTTATATTTCCATCACAGGTCCATATATGAGTTTAACCAGACTTGAATCAAGCTTTGATCAAGCCAACTAAACCCAATTGGCTCACTTGACCCAAAGTGGCCAATTTGACATACATAAATCAAAATCCAATTCAATTCAAATCAAAGTGAGTTAAGGCAATCCAAACTTTATGTCATGTTTGTTGATCATCATAGTTTAATCAATTATCATGAATTGGGTCAAACCAAGTCAACCTAGCCTGGTGACCAAGTCAACCCTTTAACCCATATGAACCCAAATTAGCCAAATTGCAAATTAAACCAAATTGATTACAACCAATGGCTCAAGTACACTCCAAATTCATTTTGAACTTGACCAAAGCCTCAATTAAACCCAATTTAAATAATTGGACAACTAGACCCAACCTAGCCCAATTGACCATGAACCCAACTTGACCTAAAAGGTTAAATCAAGCTAAAATCAAATCAAACCAAAATTGATTGAAACCAAAGCTTGAAACATATTCCAAATGATAAACCAAACCCAAACCAAGCCATGATTCAAGCTAATTTGGTCAATAATGTCAAATTAGTCAACTTAGCCCAAATTGACCTAAAGGATCAAATTGGCCAAAATCCAAATTAAATCCAAATTAAACCAAATTGGTTGAAACCAATTGAACCAATATACTACAAATAGTCATTTGAACTTGACCCAACTCTTGGTTTGACCCAATTTGACCAATTGATCAATAAAAATAATTTTGATCCAATTTGACCCAAATGAACCCAAATTAAACCAAATGAACTCCAAATAACATGAAATTTGGTCCAACTTACTTTTGCCTCATTTCAAATCTTGTCAAATCAAATTCAATGCCAAATGACCACTTTGCCCTTGGGTCAAGGGAATCCCATGAGAAAATACACTTGCCCAAGTGGTTATTTCTCTTTGTTGACCACTTAACACTCATTCATTGGTCCACATAGGCACCGAAGATACTAATTTTCTGACCCAAGGAGTGGTTGGGGTAGCCATGACTCATGGGGATGTGAAATCACCTCACCTCTCCCATTGAAACACTTGGCATGAAGGACTCTCACCTCCCCTTGGCTAGGACACCCATTTTCCTTCATGACAGGCACTTTCCATGCCTTAGCCAACCAAAGTGAGCCACCTAGAATGATTCTCTTCCAATCCCAACCACCCCAAGCCAAATGACATGAGTTTGGAGCCAAAAATTCAAAGTAAGAGAGATTTTTGTTTGCTTTTCATTCTAAGGCATTAGAGGTTGAAGCATTCACCCATTCCTCTCATTCTTCCACTCCTAGAGCCCCCAAACCCATTGGAAATGACCCCCACTTCATTTTGGAGAGAAATACTCTAAAATTAAGTGGATTTCAATGAAGAAATGGTGATCACTGATGAAAACTTCATTTCGACGTGAAGGTGAAGATCCAAGCTCATTTTAAGGCCTCTTCCCTTGCTCAACAACTTGCTCGAGTCATCACCACCACCGAAAATCATCCCCAATGAGGTAACTTTTAAAAATCGTAGTCGGCCTTAGGATTTTTCATTTATGAAAATTTTTTGTGTGATTTTTAGGAATTTACCCTAGATAATCTCGCATTTTTACTTCAAATCATCCCAATTAGAAAATAGATTTTTTTATGCGAATCGATGCAAAAATGAGTCCATTTGGACAAGTTTTCACCTTGAATTTCTCATTTTTTTTCCAAAATACCCCTATTTTTACTATTCACGACCACCGAATAGTACCAGTCATATGATCCCATGGTTTACGGGATCGGACGGCTTGGATCAGGCTTAAATCGCATAATTCAGGCCTTCGGATCGCTTGATGCGATCTGGATCGTCTAATCCCATGATTCACATGATCAGATGACTCAAATCATGCACTAATCATGCAATCCTGGCCTCTGAATCGCGGGATCTGATCTAAACCATCCGATCAGCGATGGGATGGTCTGGAGCAAACCGCATTGTTTCGCCACCGGTGCATTTTCTTGCTCATTCTACCGATGCGCGGCATCGCCAATCACGCCGGTGTCATGTGGCATCGCGCCATGTGTGGCACCACCCATCCAATCACACGATACCACATGGTGCCACATTACCACCTCAGTGTCACGCACAGTGATGACTGTGTTAAGTAGGAAAAACAGATTTTTCTAATTTAAAAAATTATTTAAATCACCTAAAATTTCAAAAACTCATAGAAAATAAAATACTTAACCAACAATTTCAAACAAGAGCTCATTGGATTTTTCTTCCTGAGAGGAATCCAACAAACCCAAAATCTCCAAATTTTACTAAGTATTTTGAGCTTAATTTGAGTTTTAGTAAAAATTAAATATCATTAATTAAACCAAAAATACATGTCAGATTAAGTTGAAATTTTCAGAGATTAAAATTAAAGTTAAAATACACCTACCATCAAAAATTTCAAGTCAAAAGGTCCTTTGGATTTAAAGATATTGAATTTTTAGTTTTAAATGATTTATTTTAATAAAATAAATTAACAAATTTCATAAAAATCACTTAAATCAATTGAAACTTCCTAAATTCATAACTAATTGTAGAAAAGTTTTAAAAAAAATGCAAACTCAACTTCATTTTGAAGATAATTTAGAGGAGAATCTAATATAATTATTTCTAATTAAATTTATATAATATTATTTCCTTAATTAAGGTTTATCTAATAACCCTAATTACTCCCTAATGACTTCAATAATTAATTTCAAACTTCCCAGGCATGTTTAGTGGGATGACTTCTACATCCCTTAATTTTCTTGGAATTTATTAATGAGTTAATCAGGGAAATTAATTAATGAACCCCTAATCACCCTCTTAATATAATTAAGCTTAATTAAGCATGTGAAGAGTGGTTTGATTCCTTGATTAAGTTAATTAAACTTTGTTTAAGTGAAGATGAGGTTTATGGAATGGGTTTGGGGTATTTTTCCCAAGTCATTCCCTAAACCCCTTTCCTTCCTTAATCTAAATTTAATTAAAGGCTAATCCACTAATGACCTACTTAATTAACTTAATAAAATTCTCAAAACCAAAATTAATCCAGAAACTTAATCAATCTAATCTTGGGTAACTCTTTTTGTGTTCAATAACCTAAAGTAAGATATAATGAAATTATGGTTAGCTCACATGTGTGAGAAAACCATAAGAGTAATTAGTTGAGCTCCTTAAGCTTAATTAATTAATCATTTATGAGCTAAATGAATTAGCCCCCTTTAATTTCTTAAGAGCATTGCAAATTTACTTTTCATGTGATTGCATATCATGTTAGCTCATAATTGTTTAATCAATTAACTTAAGGTGATATAGGTAAGATTTAATTAATTCACTTAATTCATACCTTAACCTAACTAAACCATAAAATCAACTTAATTACCTTCTCATTAAAACAAAATTAACTTACACATGGGGAACGAGATTAGGACCAAAAACCTTTTCATATTTTCTAAAATTCAAATCGAACTCAAAACAAAATCAAACTTCCTTAAAAATCAATTTTGATTCACTTTAAATAATCTTATTCCTTAAGATTGTCTTTAGGAATTAATTAGACTAAATGAAACCACATGCTTGCATCACTTTATTTCTTTCCTAGCATGCTAAATGTGTATGTCATATGAAAATCTTGCATTCATGTCTTTTGAAAAATTAAATATAAAAAAATTAAAAGTTTCCTTTATGTCAAATTGCATATTTTGGCTAAAGTAAGATATGAATGGTTATTATCACTACTAAATCCAAAACTATTTTCAAAACTTATAAACCAAATATTACAAATGAAAAGTATGCTATCTGTAAGTATTTATGAGCTTGCATGTGAATAGTATAAAATGTGTTATGTGATTTTCTCTCTCTTTCTTAACATAGGATTGCATAGGATTTGTAAAGTGTATAGTCCATTTTAAAAGGGCATAACACTTGTTTGAAATCCATTCCTATACACTCCTATGCCATGACTCAAGAAGGAATTGCACATCTCATATATAAAATAAACAACCAAATCAAACAAACAAACATAAACTTTTTTTAGCATGATTCTCTTTCCATGCATTTCTTTTTGTACATGCACATGTATTTAAGAAAAGTGCTATATTAGTTTGGACAACCCCGTGATTGCGAGGCTTTAAGTATCTTTAAGTAGGTCTTGTATCATACACCCCTAGTGTTAATAATGGTGCCGTACTCACTTATGTCTTTTATACTTATAAGTGTGCATACGAAAAATGGATAAAAGAATCACTCTCTTCTACTAAACAAAATCATGCATACATGAAACATTCCAAATTTGCTTAAGCAACCTCTCTTAACATTCTTTTTCTATGCATTTCTTTTTTGTACATGCACATGTATTTAAGAAAAGTGGTATATTAGTCTGGACAACCCTGGGGTTGTGAGGCTTTAAGTTGCCCCAAGTAGGTCTTGTATCTTATACCCCTGGTGCTAATAAGGGTGTTGTACTCACTTATGTATTTTATACTTGTAAATGTGCATATGAAAAAAAATGGATAAAAGAATCACCCTTTTCTACTTAACAAAATCATGCATACATGAAACATTCCAAATTTCCTTAAGCAATATCTCTTAGCATTCATTATTAAGGTGTGCTAAATACTTGCATTGCATGTATAGATATGCTTAGGATTCATTCATGTGCATGATACACATGTGGGAAAGAAATAAAATATTATGTGTTTTGTGATAGTAATTCACTTTACTTAATCTTAAAATGCCTTTTTTTAATAGGTTTGTTTAGAGAAAATCTAAACTTAGGATTAATTAAAATACATAATAAAATATTCACTAAACAAAACTTATTAATGAATCTATCTTAGAAATCACTTAAGGTAGGGAGGAAAGAGAAGTTCTCTTCTCTTTTCCTCTTTTTACAACCTTTAGTAATTTAGTAGGTTCATTCAAACCAAATCAAATCATCAAATAAAATTAACCTATATCAACTAAACAACTTAAATGAGACCACCCTTCTAAGTTGAACCTTTTCACACTTAGAAAATCCTATCCTTAAAGCTTAGCTAAGCATACCACACAAACCTTACATGGCACACACATTAGGCTAAGTCATCACTTCTAGTCCTATGTTTGGTGCATGATTTGTTGTTTGCTTTTGTTTTGTGATGTGATATTTAGTTTGGATGTTAGAGTGTATATGTGTAGAATGAATGGTAGGATTATTTAGTCTAATCATTATCTTATGCAGGGGATTGTGCTTAAAGGGTGCTATAATAAAAATATAACTACTTTTGCTGTGCAGGTTGCTTATACCCCTAAGCATAATCCAAAATAGGCCAGTAGATTTGGTTACTCATGTATGGGGTGTTAAGTCCAATTTATTTATATACATGCTTAGGAATGTGTGGTTTGTTTAGCTAATCTATGTTTTGCAAGTTTTAGTTAGATTTATTTTTCCCTTTTCATGTCATTTTGTAATTAGGATTTTGGAATGATTATTATGGGGGATTAGGATGAGCATTGGTTATAAGATCACATCTTATGTACCATATGAAGCCTTTGGAGTATCCACAATCCAACCATCCAAAAGAAAGAACCAAAAGAAGAAAGAAGAAAGAAGAAAAGAAGAATGAAGAAATGAAGAAATGAAGACCCTTACAACATGAATTCCTTACTTAATTATAATTAATTCATTTGTAATCTGGGTTGTATAAGGGTAGTGCTCAGCTACCCAATTTGTTTTCGGGTTTGTGTGGTGGTGCTCGACCACTCTTGGCCTTTTATTATTTTGCATTAGGTTTATAAAATGTTTTATGTTTTGTTTAGCTTGTGCATTAGAAATGACATATTTCCTAGTTTCTTCCTTGCTTTGATGTATGGACTGGTTGACGATTAAGCTCTTTGGGAAAAATAAATCTTCTACCAAATTAATCAACTCAAAATTATAATAAACAACTCATAATCTCACCTAAGCAACTCATAACCTCACCTAAAGCTTAGGCTATAAATTAAGATAATAAAAAATAGTAATCACTTAGCTAGATTTTGTCTTACTTTTATAACATCATGCATAAAAAGTATATTATTTCACTCTTGATTGGAGGGCTTCCATCTTTGCCAGAGAACTTGGCTTGACCTGTGAGAGCCATGGTAGAAACATACCTCCTCATCTTGCTGATTTTGTCCAATAATCTAATTTCTAATGCATTAGACATATGAATCCAATAACTAAAGTCAAATGATTATCCAAAATAAAAATTAAACATATGAAAATTTTGCATTATATTTAAGTCATTAAAAGTATGCCTTACATGATCTAGTCTCATAGGGAGTGTGTTTAAGGACTTAATTTCTTTCTAAGTAAATAACAACCTTACTATCTCGCATAAATATATGACTTTCCTACATATTTTAAAACTGTAGGAGGATTTAGTTGGCATCCAATCCCTAGGTTGTTGTAAGTCCAATAGTCGGGTGGTTTATCCTCTTGTGGAGGTAAACCATATGCCCATTTTTGGCTTAGATTTAGGTTGTGCCTTGGCCCATGCCAAAGCTCCCAAGATTTAGGTTCTGAGGTTGCTATTTTCTCACGGGATAGTGAGCATAAATTCTCATCTCTTGGGCATTTTCATGACCTTGTATCATGGAATTATAAGCCCAAAATTTCTAATAAAAATCCAACTCAAACAAATAAATCCTTTTCAAATTTCAAAAATGTAAAGCCCAGTCATAGGATAGTTTGAGATGCTTACTAGGTTTCCTAGCATCGTGAGTATCTCCTACTTATCTTCCTTTGGCTTCGATAATAATTCTCTCACTTTGATCAATCCCATTTGATCTTTCAAAATAAACCAATTTATTGATAGTCCAACCTTCAAAATCTTTGGAGACAATAATCGTTTATCTTAATCAAGAGTATTCTTAAAGAATCTCATTCTTTAAGATGTAATTAACTTAGAGGCTTGCCTCCATAGGAAACTTAATGAACTGGTTTAAAATAAACCCTACTTTACTTTTTTTTTATGTAAAGTAAGGGAGGAATCTCTGGTACATACAAAGATCCATAGTCCTTAGGAGTCCTTATTCAGGTGATTAGGTCCATTATAGGGTGGTGTCTTCTACCTTTCGAGATAGTACACCTCTCCTCAATGTCGTACCTGACCACCCTAATAAGAACATCTGTAGATCTATGTGGTGTCCCAACTAAAGGAATATATTTCTGTTTTCATTTATCCTCTTCAAAGGATAGATGAAGGCAGAAATATTTTCACCACAATTTGTTTCATACATTCATGTTTTAAATTTAAAAGAAAAGGTTGCATCTAATTGCATGATGTGGGAAATAAACTATATGGAGTGGCTATAATCACTATGTAAATCTCAAGTTATTTTTCTTTAGGTAAGAATTAGGTGCTAACTATCAATTAAATAATTAGAAAGTAAATCTTCATGTTGAATCAAAATATAAATATAAATAAAATAAAATATAAAATATAAAATAGAAAATAGAAAAATGAACGTGATCCCAAGCGGCTCCATGGTATCAATATAGGGCCCTCAACAACCAATAAAGATTGTTGAGTATAAATTCTCTCTCTTAATCACTGTTTATTAATTTGTTTATGAATTTTTGTAATGATTCCAATTATGATATGTTATCCTGATATCAATTTCTAAAGATTCTTATTATATTCATTCATTTATATGTGAAAATTTTCATTGTTGAACTATTTGACTAAATTTATGATTTACATATAAAGTGGTTGCAATTTTCTTTTACTGTGAAGTGGATTGATCATTAATTGGAAGGGTTATTGCCATCTCCTTTCTATAATTTTAGATTAGTCTTCTAAAGCTATCTAGGTAGCTCATCATCTCTTTCATGGCAAGTGCATCAAATTATTATGATTATCATTATAATTTAATAGAAATTATTTTAAAAAAAAATATTGAAAGAATACCTCAAAATAAAAATGTAATTTTTTTTCATTTCATTTGCAGTTATTTACATGAACAAAAAAGGAAAAAAAATTAAATTAAGAATTTGATCATTTGAGAATTTATAATTAATTCTATAAATGAAAATTTTTTCTCTAATGCTTTTGTTATTGGTATGTGCCGTGCAATTTCAGAACTTCGTAATTCTCCTTAGTCATCCATTCCACAATTGTTCACCATTTGTTAATTGATGCATAGTATTTAATACAAGCACAAATAACTCCCAAATTCCAAAATATATATATATATATATATATATATATATATATATATATATATATATATATATATATACATACCCCAAAATAATAGAAGAAGAGAGAGGAAAAGACCAGATTGGTTGAAGGATTTTCAATAAACCTCACGAGCACTGCAACAAATAAAACAATAAAAGAGGTAGATTAGAAATATATTGTGTATACAGATAGTTAGACCAGTGGATTGTAACTAATCTGTTAGAAATAATAGATTCAGTTAGAATATTTCAAGAGAATCAAGAAGATGTAGAAAAAAAACTATATAAAGGAACAATAAAGAATAGGAAAAGAAATGTTATTTTCCCTGAAAAATTAATCCCCTCCTTTTCCCCCTCTCCTTCTATTTTCTTGATCTCATCTCTCTGGAGTCAGGCCGCTCGAAGAGCCAGAACCACCCTAACATCTCATTCCCTTCCACTGGAGTCGACTCCCAACACGGTTCGATAGCCCTGGGTACCTATCATTGGTGCTCTCATTGAGTCCTGTAAAGAAACCTACATGGCAAAAGGCACAAGACACACTACAAAAATATTAGAGGAATGTGTTTGCTGATTGGCCAAACACAATGAACAAATGACATCAATCACAATGGTTCTTAATGAAGTTTCTCGCAGATTGTCATCCATTGAAGACAAGCTGGAAAAATCAATTCAAGAACACAACAAGGAAGTAAAAAATCACAGGTATGTCACTCTCCGCCCACTAAACTTACATCACATTTTCGATCAACAACTATGGGTTCAAGACCTGTAAAAGTAGATATGCCTCATTTTAATGGAGAAAACCCAAAAGGATGGTTATTCAAAGCGGATCAATTTTTTTAATATTACAATCTTTCAGAGGAACAAAAATTTATCATAGCCTCCATGTATATGGATGGACCAGCATTGAGTTGGTTCCAATGGACGCATCTTAACAAACAATTAGATTCTTGGAAAAACTTTAAAGAACATGTTATTCAAAAATTTGGACCATCATTGTATAGAGACATGCGCGGAGAACTTGCAAAAATGCAACAAAGATCATCAGTACAAGAATTCTATAATGAATTTGAGGATTTGGCAAATCAAATTTCTATCACTCCACCAGCCTTCCTTCAAAGCTTCTTTGTGGCAGAAAGATATTAAAAGAGAGGTACGGGCCTTACAACCAAAATATTTACAACAAGCCTTTCAACTAGCCAAATTAATGAAATATCGCTTATCTGATAACATGAACCTTGGGACAAGTTACAAAAACACTCAGACAACTATAACCAAACAACACCAATCATTGCTATCAACACCAAACAGTCCACTACAAAATAACCAAGGAAACAGTAAAATTACATTACCAGTTCAGAAACTTATAGCAACACAATTAGAAGAAAGAAAGAAAAAAGGATTATATTTCAATTGTGATGAAAAATACCATCGGGGTCACAATTGCAAATCAAAATTATTCATCCTTATGGTAGTCAACGATGAACAAGAATAGAATCTCCAACTTGAAACGCAAGCTGAAAACACGTCAGTTAGTTTTGATATTCTAGAAATCAATTTTAATGCATTCATGGGACAATTAAACCCAAGATCTTTATGCCTACAAGGTCTTATTGGAAACATTAAGGTGCAAGTTCTGATTGACAGTGGGTTGACACACAATTTTATATAATCTAAACTGGTGAAATTTTTGGACCATACAGTAACACCCTTAAACTTCTTCAAGGTATTAGCAGGAAATAGGGAAACACTTTAATGTTCAGGATTTTGTTCTCAGATACCAATCAAACTACAAGGCTACACATTTGTAACGGATTATTACCTCTTACCAATGCAAGGAGCAGACGTGGTATTACGAGTCCAATGGTTAGAACAACTTGGGGAATGTGCAATGGATTATTAGAAACTAACAATAAAATTCGATTGGAACAACACACTAATAAAATTACAAGGAGACATAACATCAAACCTGGAGAACATTACCTTACATTAATTCACAAAACTGAGAGACAAGGTAGAAATCATCACATATTTTCATATAAGGGAAATCTCACCATAGACAAACACTCCACCAAGTGAGTCAGGAGAACTACCTGCAAGCATCCAACAAGTATTACAACAATATCAGGAATTATTCCAACCACCAGTAGAATTACCACCCAAAAGAGAGGTGGATCATCATATCAATCTTTATCCAAGATCTCAATCAATAAAGGTAATACCATATAGATACCCTTACTTTCAAAAAATAAAAATTGAATGATTGGTCAAAGAAATGTTAGAGACAGGCATTCTAAGAGAAAGCACAAACATTTTCTCTTCACTGGCTCTTCTAGTAAGAAAAAAAGATGGAACATGGCATTTTTGCATTGATTATAGAGCTTTGAACAAGATCACTATTCCAGACCGCTTCCCAATACCAACACCAGAGGAGTTAATGGATAGTTACATGTTGTTTGCTTCTCAAAATTGGATTTACGGTCAGGATATCACCAAATATGAATGGTAGAAGATGATATACCCAAAATAGCATTTAGAACACATGAAGGACATTATGAATTTATAGTCATGCCATTCGGATTGACAAATGCACCATCAACCTTTCAAGCAATGATGAACACCATTCTGAGACCTTTCCTACGCAAATTTGTGTTAGTTTTTTTTATGATATATTAATATATAGCCCATCGATAGACCATCATCAAATCCATATACAATTAATTCTGGAATAGTTAAAGGCACATACATTATTCATCAAGCCTTCAAAATGCAAATTTCTACAAAAAAAATTAAATACTTAGGACATATCCTCTCGACACAAGGAATAACAGTAGACAAAGAAAAGATTGAGGTAGTATAATCATGGCAAATTCCAAATTTTATAAAATAGCTAAGAGGATTTTTGGGGCTAACAGGGTATTACAAAAAAGTTCATGCAACACTATGTAGAAATTGCATCACCATTAACATCCCTATTAGCTGAACAACAATTCCAGTGGTCAGAGGAAGCTTAACAAGCATTCCTACAACTAAAAGTAGCTATGATATCCTTACAAATTTTGGCATTTCCAAATTTCTTTTTACCTTTTGTTTTAGAAACAGATGCTTCAGGCATAGAAATTGGGGCAGTTTGCTACAAACAACCATCTAATTTCCTATTTCAGTAAAAACTCTCATAGATTTTATAAAAATAATCAACATATGCTCGGGAATTATATGCAATCACAGAAGTAGTGGGACGATGGTGTCAATACCTATTAGGGAACAAATTTACCATTAAAATATATCAAAAGAGTATAAGAGAATTAATGCAGCAAATGATTCAAACAACAGAACATCAATGATTTCTGGTTAAACTCTTGGGTTTTGACTACACAATAGAGTACAAACCAAGAATAGCAAATAAAGCAGCTGATGTATTATCTCATAAAGTAGAAAACCATAGCATGCAGGATAACTTCACCACAACAGAAAACACCCAAACCCAAAACAACCTTAGTTTCTATGCGTATACATAACAATTTACTTCATTGATGGATCAACTTAAGGAGGAAACACAAGTCAAACTAGAACCACAACAATTGTTACACTAGATTACAGAAAATCCAAAGAAATTTCATACCTATAGAATATATAATGGGTTAGTATATTATAAAAACCACATTGTACTAGCTACAAATTTAGATTTATGTAAAAAAAATAATGAACGAGCTACATTCATCGCCATTAGGTGGCCATGGTGGCATAAGGAGAACATTAGCAAGGGTAACACAACAATTCTATTGGGCTAAAATGAAATAAGACATTCAAAAATTGTTACAACATGTCTCACATGCAACAAGTGAAATATGATAGCCAAAAACCAGCAGGTTTACTGTAATTGTTACCAATACCAACAGCCATATGGGAAGAACTTTCAATAGATTTTATTGTTGGTTTACCAAAGTCATAAAACAAAACAGCCATTTTGGTAGTGGTTGATAGATTGTCTAAATATGCTCATTTTTCATCCCTCGACACTAACTTTTCTGCAACTACAGTTGCAACTATCTTTGTATCAGATATTTGCAAACTTCATGGCACCCCACAAAGTATTGTTTCAGATAGAGATCCCATTTTTATGAGATCTTTCTGGCAAGAACTGTTTCATCTAAGTGGGACTACATTGAATCATAGCAGCTCCTATCATCCACAAACAGATGGTCAAACATAAGTAACAAATAGAGTACTAGAGCAATACCTTCACAGCTTTGTACTAGAATCACCAAAAAGCTGGTTACAATTCTTACCATAGGCAGAATTCTCTTACAACACAGCTATTAGCACATCTACAAAAATGACTTCTTTCTAAATTATTTATGGGAGACTTCCACCTCTAATTATACCTTATAACTGCAATTCCACTACCAATTCAGAAGAGGAAATAATTTTGCAACAAAGAGAACAGATATTTCAAAAACTCAAAATCAATTTACAGGAGGCGCAAAATAGAATGAAATAGATGGCCAACAAGAAAAGAAGAGAGTTATAGCTTCAAGTTAACGATTTAGTTCTCATTAAATTGTAACCATATCGACAAACTTTAGTAATGACTCAACCATACACAAATTTGCAAAGACAATACTATGGACCTTTTAAAATAACATAGAAAGTGAGTACAGTGGCTTATAACTAGAGCTTCCAGAAACAGCAAAATCCATAATGTTTTCCATATATCCCATCTCAAAAAATTTTGGGAAGACTCTAGTTTACATCCAACAGTACTTCCAGCATATTTTATTGAAGGCCAACCACTAGTCACACCAATTGACATTTTAGATAAACAAATTGTAATGCAAGGAGAAAGACTAATAAAAGAAATCTTAGTACAGTGGAATGGCTTATTAACAAAGGATGCATCTTGGATCCCTCTCAAGGAATTTCAGAAGGCATATCCTAACTTTGACTTTGAGGGCAAGGTCATTTTTGGGGAAGGGGGTAATGATGTGTGCCCAGATAACATACCCCAAAATAATAGAAGAAGAGAGAGGAAAAGACCAGATTGGTTGAAGGATTTCCAATGAACCTCATGAGCATTGCAACAAATAAAATAATAAAAGAGGTAGATTAGAAATATATTGTGTATAGAGATAGTTAGACCAGTGGAGTGAAACTAATCTGTTAGAAATAACATATCCAATTAGAATATTTCAAGAGAATCAAGAAGATGTAGAAGAAAACTATATAAAGGAACAACAAAGAACAGAAGAAAAAATGCTATTATCTTCCCTGAAAAATCAATCTCTTCCTTCTCCCCCTCTCCTTCTTTTTTCTTGATCTCATCTCTCTGGAGTCAGACCACTCTAAGAGCCAAAACCACCCTAACTTCTCAGTCCCTTCCACTGGAGTCGACTCCCAACATGGTTCGATAGCCTTGGGTACCTATCATAGGCTTTGATACTTTTGAAGTTATCCTAAGCTTCATCAAAATTTAATAACTTTTTCTTGCATTCTTTTTCCCTTATCAGGCTGTGTGTGTGAGAGAAGATCTATGTTTAGTACGCTTATAGTGGGATGTTTGTCTTTGGATTAATTGATGACTAGGTAAAGCTAGAATTCAATAGCATAGCTTTATTTCTTCAAGATAAAGCTTTGACCATTTAGGTTCCATTAGGCTAAGCTCTAACTCACATTTATCACTCAAAACCTAGATTGATTTATATGTTCTCTTCCCTTTTGAAAGAAATGTTTATGAAAGGTCATTCCAATCATAGATCTAGGTCTACATCATTCTCCTATACATTCTCAATTAAAACTTTTTAGATTTTATCTTTGATCACTTACAATCAAAGTAATCCAAATAGATAGCAACTATTAGCTATTTGTTCAAGATGTTCATAACACCATTGGATCTAATTTGATGAGATTAGCTAAGAATTCATTGCAATAATAAATACCATAAGTCTTATGTTAAGAATTGAATTACAAAATCTATTTGATCTTGAATTAAATGTCCATTACAGATCTTATATGCATACATATTGGGTAAATTATTTAATTCTATTAAATCAAATAAAAATATAATATAAATAAAGTAAACATAACTAATCACTATGTTATAATGGCTATAAAATAAAGGTAATAAGTTAGTACAATTAGGCAATCTGTTTGTACATAGCCAAATAAATATAAAAAAGAGCAGCCAAGTTCTACTAAATAAGCTCAAATAATACAAATAATTAAGTATAATTATTATTTTACTTTTGCTCTTATTTCAAATTTTCTATTTGTTTGTCAAGAATTGGATCAACTTGTACTGGGTCAAGAAACTTGGCTTATACTTTATTTTATGTATAAAATTTTAAAAAATATATATATAGTAAAGAAAATATCTTAGACTAAATGGAGCCATCAAAGCATAATAAAAATATAATATTATAGTGTAGAAATAATATAATAGATAAAATAAAGTATGTAATGGTAGTATTTTTTATGTTAACACACAACTTATATATAAATAAAATAAAAATAATGGTCATATGTCTAGTACCTATAGGGGAGAGGAGTATCTATATTTTAGTGCAATAAAATAATTAAACCTATGTAGCACATCATAAAGCAAACAGAACATTCAATCTCAAACACAAATCACACTCAAAGCAACCTCATCCTGATTATCGAAGGGTTAACACTTCAAAATGAACTGACTACATCCTCCATATATTAAGCAACTATATGGTTATGAATTATCACCTAAATATGTGGGGAAGTTAATGTATCTTTAGATTAACTCTTATTATCATAATGACCTACCAAGTTAAGTCATTTATAGGAGTTTTATCATAAGGCTTGTCCCTTTATAGTAAATCAAATTAATAAGCTTTAAGCTAATTGAACTTATTAACTACTCATTTGAAGTTTGATTATGATTAAAAATTTTATTATTAGATAAACTATCATCTAATAATGATAAAAACTAATTAATCATAATCAGAGCTAAATTATGGCTCTAATAGGACATATTCTAACCTAATATGACAACATCACTTTTTATGCTTTCAAATGCATCAATATATTAAAATTAGTTAAAAATATCAACTATGAGTCACATAATTCTAGTGTTTAAGTGGGGTATGAACACTTGAGGATATATAGATAATGGACAACCAAAGAAATATTTCAAATTTCTAAAGTATATGGTTATGACTAAATACTAAGTGTCTATTTAGAAAAATAAGGAATGGAACCAATCATAAGTATATACTTTGAACCAATGGTGTTAAATCACACAGTGTTACTAAATCATAGATTGACTTTATTTAACTAGTTTGACTCAATTAGATAAGAATTTGATCAAATGTGATATTAGCTAAACTCAAATTGAACTTGATCTAAAAAAATCACATTACTATGAATATACTAAATCATTATGTGTATGATTAGCCTATACTATTTTATCAATCAAGTTGGCATGATTGAGGAGATGAGAGAAATATTGGTATAAGAAAATAGACCAATATGAGTAAGAATAAGGATACCTAGTTAAAGGAATTGACTAAATATTGAAAACTTAATTAAAAAAATGCAATACAAAACAATAGAGTTAACTTAAGGAAAATGATCAACATCTATGGTATTGATGATGTAGACAAATAAAATAATTTATAATATAATAAAAATATAGAATGTTGTGTAGGGTGATCATAAAAGAATGATATCTACCTTCATAATCAACTTGTGTGCACATATAGCAGCAAAAATGGAGTTAATTGATGTAATTAACTCCATAAAAGTGAAGTTAAAATCAATAAATGAGTCCATGAATTATAGGATAGTGTAATGAATTGTATGTTCCTAGTTTAATGAGAGGAAATACAAACATATCGATGTAGTAGAATGTTCGAATAGGATTTTTTCTTTGAATAAATTTTATGAAATAATAATTTAAAATTTGGTATGTATTAAATATTTAAGTGAAATTTAAATAATATTTTTAAGTTATTATTATTTGAAAATTAGAATATAAGATAATTAAATTGAAGAAATTGTATGATAATTTTAAATTATTTGATTACTTTTTAATTAAGTAATAAGTTTGAATCAAATTTTAAATTTTACATATATTAAAATATATATATATATATATATATATATATATATATATATATATATATATATATATATATATATATATAGATATATGATTAAATAATTAGAAATAAATGTTTTATTATTAAAAGTAAAAAAATCTCTAATAAATTCTAAAAATAAGGATTATGCTGCAAAAACCATATCACATCTCTAGGGAACACCATATGGATGTGGGCCCATTAAGGACAAAATAATAATTTTGTAAACATAAGGTATTTCATAGAAAATTTTTAAATAATATATATTTAATTTTATAAAAAATTTTAAGAAAAGCTTAGAGGATTCCTTAGATCATAGAGAATTTTCATAATTTATTTAAATTTTTGGGCATTATTAAGTAATTTAAAAAAAATTAAAATTAGTACAATTTAAAGTTTTAAATTGATTTATTAGATTAAAGAATCCCCAAAAAAATTAAATATGGAATTATATTAGAAACATTTATTAATATTTTCAAATTTTTTTTGAAATTTTATTTTTATTATTATGATGTTTAAATAGGGAAATTTCAACTTCAAAAAAATCATAAATTGAATACTAGGATTTAAACTATTATTAGATTTTTTTTTTATGAGATATTTATAATATCATTTAAGATCACCCAAGAAAATATGAGTTTTTTTAAAAAAATTCTTTTAGGCATTTAAATAATTAAAATAAAAAAAAATTAAATCTAAGAAAAATAAAATAACTTAATATTCAATTGATAGCATTTTTTCTAAATTCTTAATGGGGAACACACTCAATAGTAAAAAATTCAACATAATTAGTTCATTATTTTCTTAGAGAAAAATTCAAAAAAAAAAAACAAATTCTCTTGAAATACACCGGATTTGGATGAGCATGTGATCTGGCTTGATCTCAACCATTAGATTCTATTTAAGATAAATTCAACAATTTTGAGACTATCTTCAACCTTTGATCTAGTTCATGGGATATGGGTTAGGATAGTTATCATGACTTGAGTTTAATCCATTTAAATATCTCTCACCTTAAGCTAGTCCAAAATAAAAAATAAAAAAATAAATCTTCTCTAGAATGCTTAAGGGAGCTTTGGGGAACTAAATACATGGCTTGGCGAGTCATGCCATGACCTAAATTATTGGAAAGACTAAAGCTAAGAGGTGGGAGGAGAAGTTTTAAAGCTAGTACCTTCCCACTAGATGACTCTTAGATTTTTTTTTTATTAGGAAAGCTTTAATGATTAGAATGAGGAAGAACTCACTCTAGAATTAGCTTGAAATGAGTTAGATGTTTGGGCCAGTTAAAGTTCAGCCATCTTTGAGCTAGCTATTATGTTTAAGTTTACTCAAGGGACTAGGAAATATTCTAAACTTCTCTTTTGAGCTTAGCAAGAGTGAAATTGGACTTTGTCTACCATTAGAACAAGTGTGCTATTTAATGGCAGCTTGTTGAGCTTATCCATGTTAATAATATGGTTAATTCTTAGGTTAACTATAATTCTTTGCCATGTAGAACCATGGGAACTTATGTAGGTAGTTGGAGAGTAGGCTATAGGGTTAGGATAGGCATCTAATGGCCAAACTTTATTGGTCCAAGCATAACCTCTTTAACTTCTTAATTAATGAAGTTTAATTCATGTTAGGCTAGCTAGGAAAATAGACTATTAAGGTGGAATGGCTGATGTCATGGTGGATACTTATCTAAAATGCAATTTTAAAAAAATTCTCAATTCTTTCATGGTATAGGCATATTTCAACCTATTTAGCTTATATGACATACCTTCGCCCAATGGGTTAAGTTGACATATTTAGATGGTTAAACTAGCTCGAGTTGAACTAAGAAATTGTCCTTAAAAGCCATGGATAAAAATTATTTTCAAGGATCTGGAGTGATTCAACCATTTGATATATATAATTTCAACATAACCATGGGTATTCTCATTTAAGCAAAAAATGAACAATCTTGCAAATTGGTCAAATTAAATACTTATGAAGGCTTAAATTTACATGATTTGTACTAAGCTTTTATTAATAACATTCTTAACTATAATCACTCTTAAATATTTGGATATATATCATGATTAGCTAGGTTCAATCAACCATAAAAAGGAGCATTAATGACAATACATACTTCATTTGGTCAATTATGCTTAAGCCTTCAATTATATTTATGACATTTAGGGAAACACAAATGTTCAATGGTCCAATCAATTTATAGTTTAAGGAAAATTTTATCATATTGACCTAATTGGGTAATTTTAGATCAATTGAGTTGTTTTTTATTCATTCAACCTAATTGATAGTCCCAATATTTATATTAAATTTGTTTTGTCATATGAACACATTTATTAATCAATGGTGAGGTCCATGTAATTTGACTTCAACCTAAACCTACCCAAATTAGGCCAAGTTTAACTTTTCCTATCTATTGGTCAAGACATATATCTAGGGGTTATACTAGTTATTTAATTCATAAACATGTTAGGAATATCTCAAGGTTAAATATTTATAATAATTTACTAATTAGTTTAAGTGAAGATAATGATAGGTGGGAACTGTTGACTCAACCCTAAGTTAAATTCTCTAAATTGATTTTGAGGGTAGTCAAGTCAATCTTCAGAGACTCATGATCAATTATATAAACAATTGAATTAACAAGATGGATTGCTTAAGCACACAACACTTACTTTCATGAGGGAATGGTTGGACTCAATCAGTGAATGATGTCTACCATAGAGCTTGTTAGAGTTAAACTATGAATACAAAAAAGACGTGGAAATTACCCTCTTACATGATTTCCTCCAAAGGGATAACTAAGGCCAACCTAATGAGTTAGGTAAGGTTGGGGCTTCTAGTATTTTAGGAGGGCATGAAATTAAGTTGTATTGATATTTTTAATGTCAACACAAAATAGGCTTTGAATCAAATTTTTTTTCACATACTAATCATGATATATTAAATACATTTAGTATTCTAGTTATAGAAAATTTTAAGTCACTATTTTACTTCAAGTATAAAATCTAAAATTAATGCATGTTATTATCCCCTTATTAATTATTTTTAATAACTATTTGAATGTCTTTCATAATTATTATATATAATTAATCATATTTAAAATTATAAAACTTTTTGTAGAAAATTAATTTAAAATAAGAGCTTGTTAATAACATTAGACTCTAAAAGTGATCATTAAATCTTTTGATTTTTTTTCTTTCTTAATCACTCTTAATTTTTATAATTATTTGAAGGATTGATTAGAAAGTTTATTTTTAATAACTATTTTGGCATTCATTTATTTATTTTTATAAATCAATCATCCTGTTTGATACATTTTTGAATTTGAAGGCAATTTTTCATTTTATTTTCTATTCTTTATGCTTATGATAAGCTTTCCCAAATTTTAAAACTATCTATGTAGATTTATAATATTAATTAGAGTGAATTGGATCCTTAATCCCCTCTATTTGATTAGAAGTAGATTAAATTTCAAATTCTCCTAATCAAAGGATATATATATATATATATATTATTAATTATAAAATTAATGGTATGTTATTAGTAGAATGCAAGTTGGATGGTTGAAGTGGAGAAATGCATCTGGCTTATTGTGTGATAGAAAATTATTTCTTAGACTCAAGAAAAAATTTATAAGATAGTGGTAAGCTTGTAATGATTTATGGTGTACAATATTGGCCAGTAAAAGAGAAACATAAAATTAAGTTAAGTGTTGCAAAGATGTGGTTGCTCAGGTGGATGATTGGTTTTACTCCTAAAGAAAAAATGTGAAATGAACATATTCATGAAAAGGTTGGAGTAGCTCTAGTGGTAGATATGATTAAAGAGAGTCATCTTAAATGGTTTGGCCACATATAACGTTGGTGGTCTGATGACCCAATTTGGAGAATAGATGTATTAGATTTGCCTTATGTTAAGATAGGTAAAGGTAGACTTAAAAGAATTGGTTAGGATATATATAAAAAATTACCTTAGTCTGTTAGAATTAAATGAGAATTTGACAATTATAAGGATACAATGGAGAAGAAGGATTCATGTAGCCGACCTTGCATAGTGGGATAAAGGTTTATTGTTGTTGTATAAAATTAATGGTAGAAATAGTAATGATCTATGATCTAGTGGTCATCTTATTTTAAATCCTTAAGAGAGTTTAATTTTAATTATCAACAATAAATTTAATAAATAATTTTTATTTCAAATATTAACATTTTATTTAACTAATTAAAACTATCCTAAATCATTATATCTCCCAATTTCTTTTCGATTAACCTAATATCATCATCCACTTAGCATACAATCATAATAGTTTCTAAAGTTCAGATAACTTTTAGTCTTTAACTTTTAATCTAATACAATATCTTGTTTAATTAGATCCATTCAAGCCATGTATTTTAGAGTTTACATGGATGATAACTCATTTTTATTATATTCTTTATTCTTAGATATCACACATATTATATTTGTTAAATATCAACATATATATGTCTAGTTAGTTCTCTTCGACTAAACTCCCCTTATGTGAGGCATTTAGGTACAAGGTACTTATTCTACTAAGGCATATTAAATTTACTATGATCAATTTTATATTAATAAATTTAAATCTAGTTAAATAAATTTTGTCTTAGTGAATTGTATTCGCTAAAGAAAATCTATTATTTAAGTGAAACTTGCTTAAGTGCTTTTTTTGTCTAATACTCTAAATATTTGGATCACATATAAGTACTTAGAACTTATTAATGTTTTAAAAGTTTGAGTCAGACTCAAATATTTAAATTGTAATTAGATTCATTTGACTTTTATCTAGACATACATGCATGTGTTTAAATTTATATTTAGTTTGAGGCAACACTTTGTTTATTCAAGTTGATTAAGTTTGGTTATTAAACTAACTTATAGTTATGATATGTTATCATCAATTGACTGATTATTTAACAAAGAGAATTAAGTTGTAATGTCTAAATCTCATAAGAGTTTTCAAGAATGTAAATAACTAAGAGCATATTCCTTTAACTAGCATTCAAATCTAAACCATACACACGATCACCCTTTTTAAATCAACTTAAATTTAAATTTCAAACTTTCAAAACCTCATAAATATTCATTTGTATTTTTAAAATCTTTTAAAAATTAATTTTAATTTAATTTTTAAATTTTAATAGGTTAATGTGATAAAAATTAGTTTAAAAGGAACAAAAGAATAAGTCAATAATGAGTTTTTATTTAATCATATAAGTTGACCCTTTTTGGTCGCATCAACTTATATAAACTAGAAGCTATGATAGACATGACCAAAAATGTTTTTAGTCTAGAAAAGGTTATAGTTGATGATACTAATATTTAGTTGCTTCAAGAATTATTCAATAATTTCAACAATAAGGTAAAAGTATCATAATTGTTTATAGGTGCTATTAATAAATTTCCTAGAAGATATTACAAGTTTTTTAATATAGTAAAGTGTTAGGCCCTATTGACCTCATTTTTAGAATGTTCTCTCAACCTCTCCATCTTAGACATAGGAATTCTCTTAGGCACTAAGAGTTCCTTAGTCTTAAGACACTTCTAGTAATTAGGTGAACACTCAACTTAACCCTAGAGAATTAGAAGGTTTAGCCATAAGAATAGGTTATGCCTTAGGGGTGTTAGGAAAATTTTCCTACCCTATAGCATGAACCAAATCATCACTTCCTTCCTTCAAGTCAAATTCAAATCAACTCCAAACTCATATCAACTTCAACTCCAAATCAAACCTTGAATCAATTTTAATGGATTTTATCAAATCATGAATCAAGTCCAAGTAATCAAAACCCATGATTGAAATCTAAATTCAAATTCCAAAAATCTTTCCTAAGCCCTTTGATTCTATCTTATGGACTTAGCTCAACTCAAATCCAAATCAATTCAAATTCAAGAAATTTTCTCATAACCCACTTATAATCTCATTTATATTCACATATATAAATGAAATATAAATTCAAATAAATCAAACTGAATCCAAAACTCAAATTTAAATTCAAAAAATCTTTTCTAAGCCCTTTAATTTTATCATATGGAGTTAGCTCAAATCAAATCTAATCAATTCAAATTCAAGAGATTTTCTCATAACTCGTTTATATTATCATTTATATTCACAAATATAAATGAAAAATGAAATTCAAATATCCAAAACTAAATTCAAAACTCAAACTCAAATTCAACCAAAATCCAACCTAAGTGTTTCAAGTCAAATTCTTGAACTTAGCCAAATTAAACTCAAATCAAGCCAAAAAAAAAATTTTAAAAAAAAATAAAAAAATAAAATAATAAAATAATAATAAAATAATAAAAAAATAAAATAAAATAAAATAAACTCAAATCAAGTCAAACCCTTAATTTTTCTTCATAATTCAATCAATCCTTCAATCATGAATCCAAATATAAACACAAACTTCAATCCTCAAACCAAAACTAAATTCAAAAATCAAAATCAAGCTAAACCAAGTCAAACCCATATTCACCCTTTTGAACTTGAAATTGTCAAAGGAATCAAAACTTATTTGACTTCAAATCACTTGCAAATGAATTTATATTTCAATAACAAGTCCATATGTGAGTTCAACCAAACTTGAATTAAGCCTTGATCAAGCCAACTAAACCCAATTGGCTCACTTGACCCAAAGTGGCCAATTTGACCTACAAGAATTAAAATCCAATCCAATTCAAATCAAAGTGAGTTAAGCCAATCCAAACTTCATGTCATGTTTGTTGATCATCATAGGTTAATCAATTATCATGAATTAGGTCAAACCAAGTCAACCCAGCCCGTTGACCAACTCAATCCTTTAACCCATATGAACCCAAACTAGCCAAATTGCAACCTAAACCAAAATGGATTGAAAACAAAGATTAAAATATATTCCAAATGATCAACCAAACTCAAACCAAGCCATGATTCATGCCAACTTGGTCAATTGGGTCAAATTGGTCAACTTAGCCCAAATTGACCTAAAGGATCAAATTGGTCAAAATCCAAATTCAATTCAAATTAATTTAAACCAATTGAACCAATGAAATAAAAATAATCATTTGAACTTGACCCAACTCTTCGTTTGACCCAATTTGACCAATTGGTCAACCTAACCCGTTTTGACCCAATTTGACCCAAATGGATCAAATTAACCTAAATTAAACCAAATGAACTTCAAATGATATGAAATTTGGTCCAACTTACTTTTGCCTTATTTTAAATCTGTTCAAATCAAATTCAATGCTAAATGATGGCTTTTCCCTTGGGTCAAGGGCATCCCATAAGATAAGATACTTTCTCAAGAGGTCATATCTCTTCCTTGGCCACTTAGCACTCATCCATTAGTCCACATAGGCACCAAGGACACTAATTTTTTGACCCAAGAAGTGGTTGGGGCAGCCATGACTCATGAGGAGGTGAAATCACCTCAACTCTCCCATTGGAACACTTGGCATGAAGGACTCTCACCTCCCCTTGGCTAGGACACACATTTGTCCTTCTTGGTAGCCACTTTTCATGCCTTACCCAACCCAAGTGAGTCACATAAGATGATTCTCTTCTATTCCCAACCACCCCAAGCCAAATGATAGGGGTTTAGAGCCAAAAAAAATTTTTAAGAAAAAAGTGTGATTTTTGTTCACTTTTCATTCCAAGGTATTAGACGATGAAGCATTCACCCATTCATCATATTCTCCTCCTCCTAGAGCACCCAAACCCATTGGAAATCACCCCCCACTTAATTTTGGAGAGAAATACTTCAAACTAAGTGGATTTTGATGAGGAAACAACAACCACAGGAGGAAACTTCATTTCGACTTGAAGGCAAAGATCCAAGCTCATTCCAATGCCTCTTCCCTCACTCAACAGTGTGCTTGAGTCATCACCGTAAAATCATCCCCGGTGAGGTAACTTTCAAAAAATATAGCTGGCCTTAGGATTCTTCATTTGTGATAGTTTTTTTGCGACTTTAGAAATTTACCCTAGAAAATCCCCATTTTTAAATCATTCCAATTAGAAAATAGAATTTTTTCAGTGTGAATTAATGTGAAAATGAGTCCATTTGGACAAATTTTCACTTAGAATCTCTCATTTTTCCCAAAACTCCCCTAATTTTACTATTCATGACTGTGGATAGTAGCAGCCATCCGATCCTGCGATTCATGGGATTGGACAGCTAGGATCACTTAATGCGATCTCGACTGTCTGATCCCATGGTTCGTGTGATTAGATGGCTCAAATCATGCGCTGATCGCCCGATTTTGGCCTCTAGATCACACCGTCTGATTGATGATCGGAAGGTTCGAGTCAAACTACGTCGTCAATCCAGCATTTCGATTCCCACTTGATCGGCCGGCGCATGCCAATGTGCGGTGCGGTAACGCATGCCAGCACCTCACATCTAATTACCGGCACCATGTATTTGCATTTACACGTAGCATGCGGTGTCGGTGTTAAGTAGGAAAATCAGATTTTTCTGATTTAAAAAATTACTTTAAATTACTTGAAATATTAAAAATTTATAGAAAATAAAATACTTTAACCAAAAACTATAAAAAATAGCTCGTTAGATTCATCTTTCTGAGAGAAATTTAACGAACCTAAAATCCCCAACTTTCACTGAATATTTTGAGCTTAATTTAAGTTTTAGTAAAAAGAAAATTTCATTAATTAAACTAAAAATACATGTCAGACTAAGTTGAAATTTTTAGAGATTAAAACTAAAATTAAAATACACATATCATAAAACTTTCAAGTCAAAATGACCTTTGGATTAGAAGATATTGAATTTTAAGTGTTAAATTATTTATTTCAATAAAATAAATTAACAAACTTCATAAAATTCACTTAAATCAACTGAAACTTCTTAAATTCATAACTAGTTATAAAAAAAATCTAAAAATACAAACTCAATTCATTTTAAAGCTAATTGAGAGGTGAATCTAATAAAATTGTTTCTATTGAATTTGAACAGTAGATTTTCTTTAATTAAGGTTTATTTGAAAACTTAATAATCCTAATTACTCCATAATGACTTCATTAATTAATTCCAAACTTCTCAGGTATATTTAGTGGGATGACTTCTGCCTCCCCTAATTATTCTTGAAATTTATTAAAGAGTTAATCAGGAAAATTAATTAATGAACCCCTAATCACTCTTTTAATATAATTATGGTTAAAAAATCATGTGAATAGTAGTTTAATTCCTTGATTAAGATAATTAAACATTGTTAAGTGTTTTGAAGGTTTATGAAATGATTTCGGGATATTTTTTAAGTTATTCCCTAAACCCCCTTCCTTCTTTAAATCCAAATCTAATTAAGAGTTAATCTACTAATGATCTACTTAATTAATCAAATCATATTCTCAAAACCAAAATTAATCCAGAAACTTAATCAATCCTTCTTGGGTAGATGCTTAGGTGTTCAATAACCTAAGTAGCTTAAGAAAATCATACCTAATCCACATGTGTGGGAAAGGTTATGAAAGTATTTAAATTAAACCCTCTAGCTTAATTAATCATTAATTGTGAGCCAATGTCATTATGTACCTTTCTTTCTTAGGATGCATTATTGATTTAAATACCTTGTGTGATTTTATGTCTTATCATTGGCTCATAATTATTTGATTAAATATGTTAAAGTGGTAAAAGTAATGGGTAATTAATACACTTAATGTACCCCTTAACCTAACCAAAGCATAAAATTGATCTAATTACTTAAAAATTAAACTAAAATAATATACACATGTGGGAATGGGTTAGGACCAGCAAACCTTTTCACACTTTTCAGATTCAAATCAAACTCAAAACAAAAATGAAAGTCTCTTTAAACAACTTTTGATTCTCTATAAATGATCTTACTTCGTAAGATTGTATTTATAAATTAATTAGGGTGAGTGAAGTTACATGCTTACATCACTCTATTTCTTTCCTAGCATGCTAAATGTGTATGTCATATAAAAATCATGCATTCATGTCTTTTGAGAGTAAAATTAAAATTAAAAGTTTCCTTTATATCAAATTACATGTTTTGGCTAAAGTAAGATATGAATGGCTATTATCACTACTAAATCCAAAACTATTTTCAAAACTTATAAACCAAACATTACAAATAAAAAGTATGCTTTCTATAAGTACTTATAAGCTTGCATGTGAATAGTAAAAAATTTGTTATGTGACTTTTTATTCTCTTTCTTAACATAGGTTTGTGTAGGATTTGCAAAGCGTATAGTCCATTTGAAAAGGACATGACAGTTGTTTGAAGTCTATTCCTATACACTCTTATGTCATGACTCAGGAAGGAAGTCCACATCACACATATAAATTAAACAACAAAAATAAAATAAATAAACATAAACTTTTTGCATGATTCTCTTTCCATGTATTTCTTTTTATACATGCACAAGTATTTAAGAAAAGTGGTATATTAGTCTGGACAATCCTGGGGTTGCAAGGCTTTAAGTAGCCCTAAGTAGGACTTGTACCTTACACCCCTGGTGCTAACAATGGCACCGTACTTACTTATGTCTTGTATACTTGTAAATGTGCATATAAAAAAAATGGATAAAAGAATCACCCTCTTCTACTTAACAAAGTCATGCATACATGAAACATTTCAAATTTTCTTAAGCAACCTCTCTTAGCATTCTCTTTCCATGCATTTCTTTTTGTACATGCATATGTATCTAAGAAAAGTGGTATATTAACCCTAGATTATTAGATTTTAAATAGCCTAAGTAGGTATTGTACTTTAGTTGTTATAACAATGGGTACTCACTTGTGTCTTTTATACTTGTAAATGTGCATATGAAAAATGGATAAAAGAATCACTCTCTTCTACTTAACAAAATCATGCATACATGAAACATTCCAAATTTTCTTAGGCAACCTCTCTTAGCATTCTCTTTTCATACATTTCTTTTTGTACATGCACATGTATCTAAGAAAAGTGGTTTATTAGTCTAGATAATCTCGGGGTTGTGAGGCTTGAAGTAGCCCTAAATAAGCTTTATACCTTATACCCATGGTGCTAACAATGACACCATACTCACTTATGTCTTTTATACTTGTAAATGTGCATATGAAAAAATGGATAAAAGAATCACCCTCTTCTATTTAACAAAATCATGCATACATGAAACATTCCAAATTTTCTTAAGCAACCTCTCTTAGCATTCATTATTAAGGTGTGCTAAATACTTGCATCGCATGCATAGATATGCTTAGGATTCATTCATGTGCATGATACACATGTGGGAAATAAAAATATGTTTTGTGATAGTAATTCACTTTACTTAATCTTAAAATATCTTTCTTTTTGAATAAGTTTGTTTAGAGAAAATCTAAACTTCGGATTAATTAAAATACAATAAAACATTCACTAAAAAAATCATTAATGAATCTACCTTAAAAATCACTTAAGGTGGGGAGGAAAGAGAAGTTTTATTCTCTTTTCCTCTCTTTACAACCTTTAGTGATTAAGTAGGTTCATTCAAACTAAATTAAATCATCAAATAAGATTAACCCATCTCAACTAAACAACTTAAATGAGACTACCCTTCTAGGTTGAACCTTTTCACACTTAGAAAATCCTAACCTTAAAGCCTAGCTAAACATACCATACAAACCTTATGTGGCACACACATTAGGCTAAGTCACCACTTCTAGTCCTATGTTAGGGCGGTGCATGGTTTGATGTTTGCTTTTATTTTTATGATGTGATGTTTAAGTCTAGATGTTAGGGTGTATGTGCATAGAATGAATGGTAGGATGATTTAGTCTAATCATTATTTTCTATAGGGGATTGTGCTTTAGGGGTGCTTTAATAAAAATGTAATTGCTTTTGCTATGCATGTTGTTTATACCCATAAGCATAATCCAAAATAGGTCAGGTGGACTTGGTTACCCATATGTGGGGTGCTAAGTCTAATTTGTTTATATACGTGCTTGGGAATGTGTGATTTGTTTAGATAATCTCTATTTGCAGGTTTTAGTTAGATTTATTTTTTTCCTTTTCATGTACTTTTACAATTAAGATTTTGGAATGATTGTTATGGGGGATTAGGATGAGAATTGGTTATAAGATCACATCTTATGTACCATGTGAAGCCTTTGGAGTATCCACATTCCAACCATCCAAAAGAAGGAACCAAAGAAGAAAGAAGAAAAGAAGAATGAAGACCCTCATAACATGAATTTCTTTTTGTAATTCATTTATAATCTGGGTTGTATAAGGGTAGAGCTCGGCTACTCACATTTGTCTTTTCGGGTTTGTGCGATGGTGCCCGACCACACTTGGCTTTTTATTCTTTTGTGTTAGCTTTATAAAAAAAATGTTTGATATTTTTTTTAGCTTGTGCATTAGAAATGACATATTTTCCTAGTTTCTTTCTTGCTTTGATGTATGGCCTGGATGGCGATTAGACTCTTAGGGAAAAATAATTCTTCTACCAAATTAATCAACTCAAAATTAAAAATAAACAACCCATAACCTCATTTAAAGTCTAAGTTAAAATCTGAATAAAAGAATTAGCAACCCCTCGGCTGGATGAGCATTTCTTTTCTAACATCATGCATAAAAATATATTATTTCACTCTTAATTGGAGGGCTTTCACCTTTGCCAGAGAACTTGTCTTGACCTTTGAGAGCCATGGTAGAAACACACCTCCCCTTTATCGCTTATTTTGTCCCATAATCTTATTTCTCATGCATTAGACATATGAATCTTATAAGCTTGAGTCAAATGATTGTCCAAAAATGAAAGTAAAATGTAATATGTTTTACATTAGATCTATGTCATTTTTCATGCCCTTACATGATCTAGTTTCTTAGGGAGTGAGTTTAAGGACTTGGTCTCTTTCTAAAATAAATGATAGTCTAGCTATCTTGCATAAACATATGATTTGCCTACATGAATTTAAAATTGTAGGAGGAGTTAGTTGGCGGCCACCCCTAGGTTGTTGTTAGTCCAATAGTATGGTGGTTTATCCTCTCTTATGGAGGTAAACCAAATACCCATTTTCACCTTAGATTTAGGTCGTGCTTTTGGCCCTCACCAAAGCTCCCTAGATTTAGGTTCTGAGATTACTATTTCTCTTCTGGGCTGTGAGCATAAATCATCACCTCTTACGCATTTTCATGACCTTACATCATGGAATTATAAGCCTTAAATTTCTAATATAAATCCAACTCAAACAAATAAATCCTTTTCAAATTTTAAAAATATAAATCCCAATCATAAGATAGTTTGAGATGTTCGCTAGGTTTCCTAGTATCGTAAGCATCTCCTACTTATCTTCCTTTAGCTTTGATAATAACTCTCTCCATTTGATCAATCTCATTTGATCTTCTAAAATAAACCAATTTATTGATAGTCTAACCTTCGAAATCTTTAGAGACAATGATCATTTACCTTAATCAAGAGTATTCCTAAAGAATCTTATTCCTTAGGATGTAATTAACTATGGGGGCTTGCTTTCATAGAAAACTTAATGAACCTAGTTTAGAATAAATCATGCTTTACGTTTTCATGTAAAACAGGTGAAGAATTTCTGGTACATACGAAGACCCATAATTCTTAGGAGTCCTTATTGAGGTGATTAGGTCCATTGTAGGGTGGGGACTTCTATCTTTCGAGATAGTACATCTTTCCTCAATGTCGCATGATCACTCTAATAAGAATATCTACGGATCTACGTGGTGTCCAAACTAAAAGGTATATTTCTATTTTCATTTATCCTCTTCAAAAGGATAGATGAAGGCGGAAATATTTCACCACAGGCCCTTTATTAATTTCTATTAATTAACTTACTACTTAAATGATTTGAGAAATTATTTTTTCATTAACTAATGTTTCCAAGTTTTTTTACTTTTGTATATATATTTTAGCTTAAAAAGTCATTTAAATGAGTTAAGGTAAATGAATAGGCTTTTGGCAAAATCCTTTTAAGTCTACACTTGCATTCAAATATTGATCTAGAAATTAAGAAGTAGGTGCAAATGAAGCCTATGGCTTAAACCTTAAGCTTAAATACTTATTTTGGCACTTCTATATAATTTTTTTAAAAATGTTAGGTCAAGGTTGTGATTCATGTGTCATGTGATAACCAGCTGTTTATATTTCCTATTTTTCTTAAGGTATGTTCACCATACCTAGCTCCACCCAAAATTTTTATTTCTAGCACTTTGCAAATTATTCATTTTAATATTAGACTATATGTTGCCTATTTTTATTTCTTTTAATGGTTTGTGATTATCTCAAGTCGCATTTTTATAGTCTCTTAAAATTTTTTCTCTATAAATTTAAATATAATATTAATTACTGTTAAAATCAAATTGAGTTTTTTTTTTAATTAACTGTATGATCTTAGGACCACTTATCAAATTACAATCACTCTTTTTTATGTTTATGAAGAAATATAGATTTTATATTAAACTTTGCAGATCCTTTTACAAAGAAGAATCTTTATTGACAAAAAAAAAGAAAAGAAAAAAAAAGGAGTGTAATACAAGCCAAAAATATTGATAAAAAGCATTGTGGATAAGTAACTGTGCATACATTTATATCTCATATAATATAATTTCTTTATTACACTATATTATTTATAATTTTTAAATTTGTTTTAGTGGTTGCCTATGCATGCTTTGGAGGCGCCCTCTCTCTTTATAAGTGCATTATATGGAGTGTAAGCCTACGCTTTTTCTAAATAGATTAAGTAACACAAATTTTGGCATGATTAATTTTCGGACATTCAAACTATCTTGTTCATTAGCTTTAATTTTAAGTTAATTTGTATTTCGGCTTTACTGATTATGTTATCATGAGTTTGCTGATGAACCACAGACACCTATAACAACTTTAATAGAAGCTTTAGATTTGATCAAATTAGGTTTATCATCATTAACACTTTATCAACTTATAGAATAGAATATGATATTTGGAAAAACTAATATTAATTTACAGTGACATCAGCCCAAATAATAGAAAGCCATAAACTCATCATCTTTAAAAATATTTTTTTTCGAACTCCAAGCAATCCAATGATCCAAAGAATTGTCAAGAAAAGAACGATGAAATAAATAAATCTATTTTTTTATTTTAATTATGAGGCTCGGTCTAATAAACTTTCCATCTTTTTAATGTATATTGTAACCTATGATACACAGATACAGACATGAGGATACAGACACAATACTAGGGATACGGATATTTCTATTTTTAAAAATATGGGACATAGACACGCGTTAGACGCAATATTATAATAATAGTTATAAATTAAATAAATAAAATATTTTAAAAAAGACATTTAATTATAAAATTTAAATTAATAACTTAAGTAATATATATATATATATATATATATATATATATATATATATATATATATATATATATATATATATATATATATATATATTAATTAAGTAATTTATTTTATTATATTTTAATAATTTTAATAAATAAAATTTGCTATCAATTCTGAATTTATAAATTTAATTATTTATAATAAATATATCTTATTATTCCTTTTAGCTCAAATTTATTCTCCAAATTTTCAAAACTCTCTATAATAATTTAAAATATAACAAATTATATTTTAAATATTTTTTATATAATTTTAATTCATTTGATGACTTTAATTTTTTAATATTTTAATTGACACTTCTCTCGTCCAACATGTGTACGTGTCGACTAGTGTTATTCGACATATAATACATACATCTTATTTTTTAAAATATCATCAAAAATTATAGTATATTTTGATGCATAATTCAACTTTCGTTGGTTGCTGCTCTTGAAAGAAACTGCCATGCTATGCCTCCTTAATTCTTTCTATTTTAGTGATTAAAAATTGTAATAAAGTTAGGAGCATATGATTGTTATTTTAAATTTTTATAAATTAATTTTTTATTCATATGTATTTTAATGGTAAGGGTTATATGTAAATTTTATTTTATTTTATTTTTTTTTTTTGAAATCATTCGAGCCATTTTCATGATAAATTTATACATCCAGGCATTCCTTAAGGTTTGAACTCAATGCACTCGAGAATGATATATTTTGAGTAACTTTAAACCGATAATATTCTTAAGAATAGATAAAAAATTTCAACTCCCTTAGATGAATCTATATAAAATTTAAATGTATTTTTATTCGTTGATCTTATTTTCTATTATATGCCTTTTTTTAAGATCTTTATTTGCATGTGTTCCATCAATTATTCATTACATTACACTGCATTAGGTAAGATATATGATACATTTGTGGGTTATTTCATTAAATATGTTTTTAGAATTTAATTATACTTATAACTAATATAAATTTTTATTAGTAAAGAGTGGGTGCATCACCCATAATCAAGTCATAATGAACTTTGCAATTCAACAATAAAATTTTGAGTGAACATATATAAAATTATTATAGTAGTTTATATATTAATATTATTTTATTTCTTTATTATATCAGATTGCAATTATTTTACTTTATATAAAAAAAAAAAGAAAATGGGATACTTCTATTTTTAAAAATATGAGATACAGTTTCACGTTAGATACTGCATTATAATAATAATTAAGAATAATATATATAAATTAAATAGATAAAATATTAAAAATAATAAAAAATAAGTCATTTAATTAAAAATTTTAAATTAATTACTTAAGTTATATACATATATATTACTTAAGTAATTTCTTTATTGTACTTTAATAATATTAATGAATAAAATTTATTATTATTTCTAAATTTATAAATTTAATTATAATTTTTTTAATTTTAATTATTTGTAATAAATATATATTATTATTCTTTCTTTTTATTTTGTTTTCTCTAAATTTTTAAAACTCACTAATTTAAAATATAACAAATATATTTAAAATATTTTTATATAATTTTAATTCAATTAGAAACGTGTATTTAATTTTAATATTATTTTAATCAGCTTCTATCATGCAGAACACATATGTTGCTGTATTAACATTAACCTATTTTTGATTGAAAATCAGATATGGAGAGATGCAAGATGAGATTATGAGTCTTCAATCTATAAGGACAATCAATAAAACAAAGGATATGATAATATTGTAAAATACGAAGTATCCATTATTTATATAAAAAATGAAATTAACGGTAAAATAGTGATTATGGAAGCACAATCTTGGGATTTATTCACCTCTTTTTTATGGTGTTTTAAATTATGCAAATAGGGTTTTCAGACAATGACTACCAATTAGTATATTTCATATAAGTCTTAAAATTAATGTCAATATCATGGGATCAAATCTCGCCCAGATTAAATTTATGATTTAGCTCACAAGATTTCAAATAGAAAAATAAAATTTTTAACAACTAGAAGTTAAAAAAAATCATCATAATAATTGTCGATTATATTTAAAATATTTAGCTTAAGAATGTAGTTAAGAGTTAATACAAATAAGCCATGTTTGTCATTATCAAATATGTCTATCTTAATTTCTTTTTCTATAAACATTTTTTATGCTCTTACAAGAGCTTGTCGATTCCATCTAAGAGTTGATGGTTATATTGAGGATATTTTACACAGGTTATATAAATCAATATTTCTTTATCTTAATTTGTAATGCATATGAAAAAAGATTATGAAGAAGATAAATTCTATCATATGGAATTTAGTATTGTTTTGAGCTAATAAGTCATAAGATATTTTTTATCAACTAAAAAAAAAAATACTAACCTATATAAAAATTCAAGTGATTTTAAGGTGCGTTTAGGATTGCTTTTACAACTTAATTTTTTTTATATTTTTAATTGGTCATAACCTTTTTACTATTTTTTTAGAAATTTTTGTGATGTGAGGGAGCTTTTCATATGAAAGTTTGTTTGACTAATTAAAAAAATATTTAATTATGCAGTGGTTAGTAATGATTGGTGGTTATAATTAATTTAAAAATATTTAAAAGTTATTTTGAACATTTATTTAATTAACTTTAAAAATAGAAACAAATAAAATACAATAAATAAACATATTAAAAAAAAAATTTCAAAGTTGATATGTTTGTTTTCGTTAAAAGAGCTCACAAGGCCCGTTAACTCCGACTGAAGAACATAAACGGAAGCTTAAAAATGAAAAAAACATATAAAGTTTTGAACAGACGTTTTGATAGATAACGCTTTTTATCTTTAGTGTTTCCTAAGCTAACTACACTTTTCCTATTTAAATGGAACATTTTGGTCTGCTTCTAAATGAAGAGATGGTTCACAGATTATTAAATAGTAGGAAAATAATAATATTACTTAAAAGAGGCATTTTCTTAATTGATTTCTTTTAATGAGAATGCATTAAAATTTACACTTCACTTCACCTCTTCATTACCTCAAACCTCGGTGTCAAATTAGGTTAATAAGTCAAGATCAAGTACGAATAAATTTGACTCAATTGAATAGATAAAACTCGGTCCAAAGTTATGTATTAAACAGTAGAAGTTGATCGAGTCAACTCAAACTCAAATTTCTTCAAATCGAGTCTACATTTAATTGTCGTGCAAGACCAACTATTGACACCTCTAATGTGGTCATTCTTCTAAAGTTTCCTTTTGGAATTCATGTTTATTTCTTTTTAGCCTATCATAACTATTTTGTTTAAACATAATTTATATTTCTTTTGTTAGAAAAAAAATTTAAAAAGCACACACCATTGAAGTTGAGCTTTCTATAATACTATTTTAGTGTGAACCATGTGCTAGGATTCAATGAATCCATTAAATAGCCCACGTCATTATCAGTCAAATCTTTTATGATCTACGAAATGAAGATTTAGGTCTCTCATTAAGAATATGGGCATAAGTATTTCTTTACACTGTTTGGTTCTTTGATATAGCTTTTCTGAATTAAAATAAATTGTCGGCTTCAGATTTAGTGAATAATAAAAAAAAAATAAGTTAAGTTGAAAATGAATAGTTTAGTGAATTCAATGTTGCTGCAGCAAGCATTACATAACTGCTAATAGTTAAAAAAATAATGTATCATACTTATAAGCAATGTAAATAAACCTTTGTTTATTGTTCTTATTTAATCGCTTTATTCATTTGAAATGGCTTACAGCTATTAAATTTGATTGTTGAAAATCTCATTACATGAAATGTAATAAAAATCACGATTAGAGCGCAGATTGATCTGCGTAATAAAAATTTTAGCTTTAAATTATGTTTCTTGTTATAATTTATAAAATATTTGTGTGATGTGTATATATATATATATATATATATATATATATATATATATATATATATATATATATATATATATAATATAATATAATTTTTTTATTTAACAAATCGAATCTGATGAACAAATTGTTAATGTTGACTGGTTTATAAATCGAGCAGAAAATGTTTGTTTGTATTGACTCACTCTTAACAAATGGTAAAAGAATTCTTATAAAAATTGTTTATATACAATGAGCTTTTTTGACAACCCTACTTATAAGGCAAAATTTCATGATAATAAAGGATGCAATTCAAACAAAAAATAGCCATTTTTGAATATTATTGAAAAGATTTTGTCCTTTGGTACCATATATATTGATAAATATGTTTATGTAATATATATATATATATATATATATTTATATTATATATTATATATATATATATATATATATATATATATATATATATATATATATATATATCTTTATATATATATATATATAAGAGAAAATTGTCATGTAATTTTATGTATTTATATTTCTAACACCTAAAATTATATATTTATACATATAATATTTTGCTACATATGAAAGGTGCATTATGCTTTATAAAAATTGAAGGTTGTGATATTTTTGATGTGATATTAAAATTTTAAATATTATATATATAAATATTAAAATATAAATATTTGATTTATAAATATATAAAAAAATTATATGATATATTTAAGTGCAGCTATGAAAGCCTAGAAACTTTTAAGAGATTCCAAACGGCACTTAGCTTTTCCTTTATGGACTTTGAATTCCATAGAGGTGGAATTTCTCATTCAAACATTTTTTCAAATTGTCTATTGCCTTATAAATATGAATATAAAAATATGAATGATTACCGGCCATTTTGGTGCCGTCCTCTATGTAATCAAAATGGGAAAAATAATATTATTAATTCAACGCTATATCTAAGCAAATGTGGCCCATGACAATAATTTATGGGACAATATGTTTAAAATGATGGAGATGCTACAATAAAATAAACCCTAATTATTCCCTAAAGTAATGTGACTATTATCTCATGACACGTAAAAGAATGCCCTTTCTTTGTACTTGAGGTGTATATATTCCAAATTACTCATTTTCTAAGTTTGACTTGTAAAATGAATACAAATAACTTACATAAAATATTTTTATCAATTTAGAGCAATTTTATACATTTTTCAAAGATTTATATATATATATATATATATATATATATATATATTTCATTTTATTATGTGTCTATTTAGTTGGCTAAAAAGAAACACAGTATAAAATAAATTCAATGTAAAATATATAACATATTTGAAATATTTTATGATTATTTGATGAATGTAAATTAAATTTAAGAATTTATTTTTATTGTTTGATTTGAGTAAAGTAAAATTAATATAAAATTATGGTTGATGATAGGCGATGGTGATTCAATGAAATGATAAAAGTTAAATTACCACAACAAATAATCCAAATTGGCCAACTCAACTTAATTTAAGACAAAATAAGAGATTTATTGTGCTAACATAACTAAAGCAAGTACAAAGTAATTGTGAATTTTTTTTAATCTTTTTAACTTACTAATCTTATGTTGAAAACTTTCTTAATTAATATAAATTGATTGATTTTTGAAAATTTTACTAAGGCATATCATGTAATACAATCTATTATGATCGACTTTGAACAATTATTTATAAAAATTTGTTTTTCATTTAAGCTATCATTTATGTGTAGGTTGTCTTAATAGTCTGTATATTTAAAATCTAGATAGTAAGACTTAAAAAAATAAACATACACTTTTCATGTTTATAGCTTTAGCCGTTACTTTTCTTTAGTAGCTTAATCTTCGAGGTTTATCTTCCTTAAATCTTTATGTACATGAGCTGGTCTTATAAATTTTAAGCAACACCCTTTTTCTTTGAGTATACCTAATATTTGAATGATTGTTTTCCCAATATTTACATGTAATGTTAGTGGTCGAAAATACACATGAATATAATAGTAACATTAGTTCACTTAAATTATGTTTATCATCATAAAATATACTTAAAAGGCTAATTTGAAATGATGGGATTAACAATCTCCCTTTTCTTAATGATAAAAATATACATTAGTTGTATATAAATATTTAGTGGTTCATAAAATTCCTTTTGATTTTACATCTTCTATTTTATTTTAATTTATCATACAACCGTAACGAAGTGAGGCATACATTTTTTCTTCATGAAATAAGTATATAAAATGCATCATACATAAATGAGAAAAAAGGTATAAAAAAATTCAAATAAAAATGTGCAACACACACACACACGCTATAAGAATAAACACAACCAAGCTACCTATTCTCTCTTTTGAAATCTCAAAAAGACAAACACCTAATTACAAAAAAAAATATAACATATAAAACCACTTAACAATCAGAGGGGTCCCAATTTGAGGAGCGAATTGAACTGGCCATGAAATCAAGCTTTATCACCTTCAAGCTATTACTTTATAACTACCACATCATATTTTTTTCATTATGTGATTATCTATCTTGAACAGTAAGCAAGACAATTGCTTGGTTTAAGCATCTTGAGAATATATGTAGACTAGAATGTCTAACATATCATAGGGGGTGGTGTTGATGAGGCAACGTCTTCTTCTTCTTCTTCTTCTTCCTGGTCTTCACTATCATCTATCTAAGAAAATGACTCAAATGATTTCAAAAATAAAATAAAATAAAATAAAATTTACATATAACCCTTACCATTAAAATACATATGAAAAAAAAAATTAATTTATGAAAATTTAAAATAACAATCATATGCTCCTAACTTTATTACCATTTTTAACCACTAAAATAGAAAGACTTAAGGAGGCATAGCATGGCAGTTTCTTTCAAGAGCAGCAACCAACGAAAGTTGAATTATGCCAGTCAGTAATACTATTATAATCTATGATACACCGATATTTTAAAAAATAAGGTATGTATGTTTTTAAACATGAGTATTGTTTTCTAATGTTGTTGGACGAAAAAGTGTCGATTAAAATAATATTAAAAAAAATTAAAGACATTGTATCCCAAATGAATTAAAATTATATAAAAAATATTTAAAAATATAGTTTGTTATATTTTAAAATTCCTTTTTGAAATTTAATTTGAGCTAAAAAAAAAGGATATAAGATATATTTATTAAATAATTAAATTTATAAATTCTTGATACATTTTATTCATTAAAATTATTAAAATATAATAAAATAAATTATTTAGTAATATATATATATATATATATATATATATATATATATATATATATATATATGCATATATATATAAAAGTAATTAAAAATTTTATTATTAAATGACTTTTTTAATATTTTATCTATTTAATTTATAACTATAATTATAATATTAACACACCAATTATTCCCTTTTTTTAAAATAGAAATATCAAACCCTAATTACAAAAAAAAATATACATATATACATTAAAAATGGAAAGTTTTCCAACTTACTCCATAAAATAAAAAAAATAGATTTATTTATTTCATCGTTCTTTTCTTGACAATTCTTTGATCATTATTGCTTGGGTTGAAAAATATTTTTAAAGATGAAGTTTATAACTTTCTATTATTTGGGCTGATGTCACTGTAAATTAATATTAGTTTTTCCAAATATCATATTCTATTCTATAAGTTGAGGCAACCTCTTCTTCTTCTTCTTCCTGGTCTTCACTATCATCTATCTAAATGATTCATCTTTCGATACTAAAGAGTACATGGAAAGAATTATTAATAAATGAGATAGTGATATAGTATGTTTATTAAATGTACTTAACCAAAAAAAAGAAGCTATCATATAATAAAGACAAGGTTCTAATGATGCTTTACTTTTAGGATATGAATACGTAATATTTTTAAATATATTAAATCAATAAGTTTTTAATATTGAATTTAGTTTGATGATGTAACAATAAGTGATGATAGATTATAGTGGATAATACTAATATAATCACTGACTTTAGAAATACTATTGTACCAATGCATGAGTTAATTGGCACTGGTGTTCTACATAAGCCCATTTACTAAAAGCTAGTGATATAATAGTGTGTTATCTCTATTACTAAAAGATCAATTATAGTGGAGATTGGATGCAATGACTTAAGTGAGGCACCAATACTAGATATATGGTGTTATTCATGCAAATCTTGATTACTAATCTTAAGTTGTTGCTTGGATACCATAAATCTTATAATAGTGGGCTTAAGTCCACAGTGGGCAAGAGAGATAAGAAATTGGGCAATGATCACTTAAAAAAAATCAAAATTAAATAAAAAAACATTCTTGAAGTTAGAGTCTATAGTGGAGGCTATTGGGCATCCTATTATATGAATAAGCATACTCATTAGTCGAGAACCTCAAGTTTTAATATGAATTAGATTATAATGTGCTAAAATTATGGATATCTTGCTTGTCATGATTGTTAAGAACTCTCTCACATCGAAAGTTTAAAAATATTAAGGAAAAGTTAGTGAGAAAGTGTGCATGGTATGGTATTTATAACCATTATTTGTCTAAGATATTATGTTGTGTGATAACATTATATAGTTGTAGTGTTTTAATTTGGAGTCATTATAGATCACACAGATCTTAGGGGTACTTATTAAAGTGATCGGGTACAAAATTAAGGTATGATGTACCATCTTAGAAGATAGAAATATAACCCTACAATGAACCTAATCACTTAATAAAAACTCCTAAGGCAGATAGGTCTTCATATATACCAAAGATATTTCTCCTACTTTACATGGAAAAGTAAAGCAGGGTTTATTTTATGTCAGGTTCTTTAATTCCCTATAGAAGCAAGCTTTCATAGTTAATTACATCTTAGGAGATAGGGATTTCCTAAGAAAACTCTTGATTAAAGTAGTCAATCAATTATCTCCAAAGATTTCAAGGTTAGATTATCAAAGGATTGGGTATTTTTGGAAAATCAAGTGGGAATGTTCTATTGGGAGAGACATATTTTGGGTTCCAAAGAAGATGTGTAGGGAGTACTCATGATACTAGGAAGCCTAGTGAGCACTCTAATTTATCATATGGTGAGGCTTTATATGTTTGAAAGAGGGTTATTTTTATTTGAATTAGAATTTAATTAGAATTCTAGAGCTTATAATCCATTAACATAATATTATGAAATTACCTAAGAGGTGAGGCCTTATACTCATAACGTCATATCCTAAATCTAGAATGCTTTAGCATAAGCTAAAAGCACGACCTAAATCTAAATGAAAAATGACACATAATGGCTTACCTACACAAGAGAGAATAAACCTATCTCAACTTTTGGACTTATAACTGCCTGGAGTGACCACCAACTAACACCTCCTATGCTTCAAAATCATGTAGACCGGTCTTATGTATGTGCAAGATAGCTAGACTATTATTTAATTGAGAAGAAAAAGTAGAGTCCTAAACTCGCTCCCTAAGAGACTAGATCATGACTGGCATGAAGACATGACTTAGACTAATGCAAAATTTTATAATTCTTTATATCATTTTGACACATTCATTTGGACAAAGGCTTAGGATAATTATGCCTAAATGCATCATAAAATAAGGTTATTGACTAAATCAGTAGGAGGAGGTGTTCTCCACTACAAGGGATGCCCTCACAGGTCAAGCATTCCCCTATTGTACAAGAGTGGAGACTCTCCCTATTCAAGAGTGAAGCAAGATGTTATGCATGATTATTGTCACATACATCATTCAGCTAAGGGGTTGCTAAATCTTTTAATTGTCTTGATTATATCCTAGGCTTTAAAGTGAAGTTATGAGTAATTTTAAAATTTAGTTATGAGTTGTTAGTGATGGTAGAAAAATTAATTTTATCCTAAAGAGCCTACAGCATCCAAGCCATACATTCAATTATCAAGCTTAAGAAATCTATGAAAAGCATGTTATTTCTATTACAATCTAAACATAATAATCTAACATTTATAAATTTAGTGAAAGAATAAGAGACTGGTGTGGCCAGGTACTGCCATACACCTCGAAAAAGAGAAAAATTAGGTAGTTGAGCTCTACCCTTGTACAACTCGATTTACAAAAGAATATTATAATTATAATTAAATAAATGCTATGGGGGCCTATTTCTTCATCTTTTCTCTTCCTTTTGATTTGATTTTTCTCCAGGATTCATAGGGCCTCCTAGGTCTTTGCTTTCTAGCCACTGCTCATCCTAAATCCCATACAATAAGCCTAATTCCTATTGTAAAATTACATATTTATAGAAAGTAAAATCTAACTATAGCTGCAAAATAGATGTTAGCTAAACAAACATATAACCCAAGCAGTCATGTTCTATAGATTTGGACTTAGCACCCTACACATGGGTAACCAAGCCCACCTGTCCTAATGTAGATTATGCTTAGTAGCATAAGCAACTTGTAAGTAGAATCATTTATATTTATTATTATAGCGACCTCTTTAGCACAATCCCCTGTAAAAAATAATATTAGACTATGAATGGCCTAACATCTAGTCTACGCATAAATAATCCTAACATCTAGTCTAAAACATTACATCATAAAATAAAATATCATATCACTTCATACACCATACTAACTTAGAGCTAGAAGTGGTGACTTAGTATTCTAGTGTGTGTGCTAAGGCTTAGTGTGGTATGTCTTAACTAGGCTTTAGGATTATAATTGTCTAAAAATTTGGAATGTTTAAGTTACATTTTAAGGGAGGTTTCATTTAAAGTTTGTTAAAAGGATTAGTGGATTTTAAATTTATATTTTCTTTTATTTCAATTGGTATTTACTTAGCATCTAATTATTATAAAAGAAAGGAAAGAGGTTTGATCCTCTTCAAGCCTACCTTAAGTTATTTTCTAAAGGCATGTTGTTATGATTTTTTGGTTTCTTAAGTGAATTATTTATTAAACATTTTTTTATTAATCCTAAATTTGGTTAATCTTAAAAAATCCTATTTAAACATGAAAGGCATCTTAAGATTAATGAGATTGAATTACTATCACATGGATAATATTACATCATTCTTTTTCATCATCAATATCATGCTTATGATTTTGAACTTAACATACAAATACATGCAATGTACATGTGTGTATTTTTGGCACACTTGAATGACTATTAATGCATATATTTTTGGTAGAAAAGAGAGATACCATTCCTTAGCTAAGTATACATATACATGTATTAAGGATTTCAGCAAGTATGTTATTGTTAAACCAGGGAAGTGAGGTAATCTAAGATCTCATTGGGGCTACTTAAAGCCTTGTGTTCTCGCGATGTCCGACTTTATACTTAGTATCTTTAATACATAAATGTATACATAAACATAAGAATGAGAATCATGCAAAAGATTGTAAAGTAGAAAATGATTTACTCATGTAGAGTAAAGCTCTATGAAAATTCTAGCATATGTACACATATGAATGAAATTAAGTAAGTACATGCAGTTGTTAAACTAGGGAAGTGAGGTAATCTAAGACCTCCTTGGAGCTACTTAAAGCCTTGTATTCCCGAGATGTCTAGACTATATACTTACTAATATTCAAACACATGTAAACATACACATGAATTATGAAAATAGAATATTTAACATGTTTAAGCTATAAGTGAATGTAAACTTCATAGAATATTCATAGCCAACATCAAATTAAATTTTCATCTTTATTAAATAATTTTAAAAAGAGTTTTAGATTTACTAGTGATAATAGTCATGCCATATAATAAGATTAATTCAACACATGCAACTTATACATAATTATATTCATTTGATTCTTTTATTTGAAAACATGAATACATGATACATATGGCATTGAAATTTATAATGATTGAAAAGGAATAATTAAACATTGCCACATAATACATTCAACCACATTAATTCCTAAGGACAATCAAGCTAAATAAAATTCTTTAAGATTAGCCAAAGTTGTTATGACGATTAATTTTTGGATTTGAATTATTAAAACCTAAAGAGGAGAAATGATATTTATTGTTTTTCCTCTTCCCATGTGAGTGACTTGATGTATTTAAGAAAAGATGATTAAGTAAATTTTATGGATTGATTAAGTTCAAATCATTAAGAAAATGATTTAATTTCCCTTTCCTATGATTCTTTAATTTGATTAACTACTTAACCATGAGCTTCCAATGATATGTCAATGAGAAATTAAAATTTGCAATGCTCCAAAAGGGACCTAATGCAATTATGTTCATGCTTAAGAGTTAATTAAATTAAGAAAGAATTAAATTAAATACTTATATGTTTTTCCACATCCATGGGTTAACCATAAGTTCTTTAATGATATTTATTTTATTAAACACATAAAGAGGAACCCATGAATTCAATTTGAATCATCTGAAATAATTATCATTTTAATTTGAGTTAATTTTACCATTAATTTACTTAATTAACCTTTAATTAACATACACATCAATTAACCCTCCTAATGAAATGTATTTAGGAGAATAGTTAAGAAAGAGGTCCTAATCATTTTTCTTATCACTCCACTCTTAATAGTGATTAATCATTGTTAATTACTTGAATTTTTACTATTTAGCATTTTTAATAATTATTAAATTGATTAAGGAGGGTAATTAGGGTTGGAATTTCATATTCTTTCACTTACATGGCTAATAAATCCCAAAAAAAATTATGAGAGGCAAAGGATATCCCATGAAGCTAAACCACCAAATTTGGGATCAATTGGACCAGTAATTAAGCCTTAATTAAGGTAATTAGCCTAGGCATTAAATCTTAATTACGAATTATTCATTAATCAAATATTGATGATTTTATTTTATTAAATTCTCCTCTATTTACCCTTTCCAAAATGGCTTTACTCATATTTTTTAGATTTTTCTACAATTAGTTATGAATTTTCAAAATTATCACTATTTAATTGCATTTTAATCACCTAATTAATCTCTAAACTATGATGCCGCAGAAGCGTGTGGCACTCTTCCACGTCCATGGATAAGTTATTTAAAACGCCCCATGGTGGGTTAAGTTATGGCGGATGTGATTTCATCTCCATCGTCCAATCTTGGATTAGATGATAGAGATTAATCTCATGGTTCCAATTGGATTAAATAAAAAAATCTAGTAAATTAATCATGGTCATCCATTCTAATCATGCGGAATGGACAACCGATGATTTGTCATCCCTTGAGCTCCTGAAGACGGACACTATTCACCATCCGCCACTCGATCCGAGCTCACCAGAGCTTGTGGGATGTCAGGATCTACTCCAAAACATGCGGGAGAAGATCTAAGGAGATCCTACAATAGAAATCACATGCAATCACAAATTTCTTAGGGGACTATCTACGATTTTCCAGAGTTTTACCTCACCAGAGCTAGAGAGCAGTGGTTCATCGACTCAGGTAGCTTTGACTTGAAGAGACGAAACCCTATTGAGAAGAACTCAAGCTGCCTCCTCATCGAAGTCACTGTGGACCAAACACCACTGCTAAGCTCGTCGGAGTTGGTCTTGGAGTGACTTTCGGTGATCAAATTGATCAAGGATCAATTCGTTTCAACTCGTTGGAGTGGGGAAGGTGTGGGAAGAGTTAATCTGAGTTTGGTGGAGTTTAGGTGAGGTTGGACAAATGAGGCTCTCAATTTTGAATTAGGTTGGTCTCACCAGCGATGGAGAGTGCTAGGGAATCGAGAAAAGCTTTGAGACTGCTCGGAATACCCTAAGGAAGCTTTGTGTGAAGTTTGAATCAATGGGGAGGAGTATACTCTCCTCTCTAAGTGAACCAAGGGTTGAGATTAGCTCAACCTTTGGCAATCGTCTGGCCGGGGTAGGAGGTTGGAGATGGCAGTGGACTGTTGAGGTGGAGGTACTTTAGACGCGAGGTAGTGGCATGGGTTAGCATGGGTGTACGTCCTCCTCCAAGTGAACAAATGGGGTGCCTTAGGTGAGTTCACCCTCTCATGACCCAAGGCTGAACCCAAAAACCTTGGGTTTGGTTGGGTCAGTGGTCTTAGTGTCCAAGAAGGGTTAAAGGTGGTTGTCATGGCTTGGAGAGTAGGTGAGACCATCCAAATGGGGATTTTGTCCCATTTGGGTGGGCTAGTTTATGGGTTTTGACCCAAACTAGGTTCACCATGAGTTGGGCTCATTTTGGCTGACCCATGGTGAGTTGAGGATGAGTCATGCCAAATTTTGTTGGGTTTGGACTTGATTTTTGGTTCTCTTGGATGGTGAGTTGAGGATGAGTCATGCCAAATTTGGTTGGGTTTAGACTTGATTTTGATGGGTTTGGCTCAATTTGACCCATATGGGTCAAATGGGTTTCAATTAGGCTAGGTTGACCAATTGGTCAAATTTGGTCAAACCAAGGGTTTGGATATGTTCAATTGATCATTTGGAATGTATTGGTTCCATTGGTTTGGTTTAATTTGAAGTGGATTTGAATTTGGTTCACTCGGATTCATTCAGGTCAAATGGATCAAATTGGCCAAATTTGCTTGGGTGGAGGGTTGGTTTAGGTTCAATTGATCATTTGAGAATGATTGTAAGTGTTGATTTAAATTAATTTAGATTAGGGAATGATTTGGTTCAATTTGATCCTTTAGGTCAAATTGGCCTAAGTGAGTCAATTGGGTTGGTATGATCAAATTAGATTCAATTGAAGGCTGAATCATGTTCAATAATCAATTTATGATTGATTAGTATCATTGGTTGCAATTGATTTGTCTTATAATGAGATTTGACTCAATTCAACCCTTTAGGTCAAATTGGGTCAACTTGGGTTAAGAGGCCAAATTGGCTTGGTTAGGCTCAATTAGTGATTGAGTCATATTCAATTATTCTATTTATGATTAATGGGAGACATTGATTTCTATTAATTGAGGTTGGAATGATATTTGGTTCATTTCTATCTATGTGGGTTAATTGGGTCAACTTGGATCAAGTGATCAACTTGGCTTGGTTTGACCCAATTGATTGCAATTGGATAATCAAGAATGATCAACAATCATTATAGAAGGGATTGGATGGGTTGATTCAATCCAATTTGAAGTTTGAATCAATTTGGTCACTTAAGGCACTTTGGGTCAAGTGGACCAATTGGGTTGATTGAGTTGACTTGTTGAATTAGGTGTTGAGAATAATTCAATGATGGATTTAGGATTGATTGATGGCTTTGATTGAAATTGATTTGGGTTTGATTAGATTTTGGCTCATTTGGACCCTTTGGGTCAAATGGGTCAACTTAGGTTGATTGGATTAAATTGGTTGAATTGGTTTGATTATGAGTATTGGAAGAGTTTGAAATAGAGTATTGAATGGTTGGAGTTCATTTGTGAAAATCAATTTGGGTTTGGTTCACTTGAATAGGTTTGGATCATGGATGGATCCATGGTGGAATGAACTTAGGTTAGGATTTAAGCCAATTTGGCTTGGAGCTTGGATGGGAAAACAAATTCAATTGAGGTTGGTTGGATAGGCATGAGATTGGTTGTGTTTCATTCATATGAGTTTGGGTTTGGATGAGTGGTCAAGCATGGTTTGGCTTAGGCCATAGGAAAGGTATAACCTATTTGTCCTAGGGTATAACCTAAGCTTGAGGTATGCTTTCCTAAGTCTATAGGCTTGGGTTTAGTGTTCCCTTAATTGCTAGAAGTGTCTTATTGCTAAGGAGACCTAAGTGCTTAGATGGATTTCTAAGTCTAAGATTGGAAGGATGAATCCTCACTCCAAAAGTGAGTTTAACAATAGTATGATCAAGTCATCTTCTAATCATTCTAATAACTAAAAAATGATTATTTAAAAAATTTAGATCATATAATATGATTGAGATTCTTATAGTTTAATTGGAGTTTATTCATGCAACCAGTCAAATTATAATTATTACTTTTATCAATTGGACATCATGATAAGGATCAAACAATACAAAGTGGTTCATACAATATGATTTGAATCATATAGTTGATTATCGTATGTTGGGTTCTAAGTTATAAACATTTTTTTTTTTTTACTTCTTCAAAATTTGCACCACTTCTTTGTCCACATTTAAAGGCTTCCCTCAAAACTTCTAAATTCATAACCATAAAAACACATAATAACATATATAAACATAAAGACAATCAATCAAACATGCATAAAATACTCACAGATAAAAACTAACAAACTTGTAACATAAATGTTCAAGTATATATGTTAATAATTTTTATTTTTGTTCTGGATATAGTAGGCCTTTATGACATAATTAATATATATATATATATATATATATATATATATATATATATATATATATATATATATATATATATCTTATAATATAATCTAATATAGTTATCCAGCTTACATCTTATAAATTTACATTTGAATATTATATAAAATTAAACAAATTGGTAAATATAGGGTACCAAATTTTTAATATAGTGATACCTATCAAATATCTAAATATATAATTTCTATCATCATATGAGATTCCCTTAGATTAGCTTAAATACATTCACAAAATAAACATTAAATGTGATTTCAAGTCTATTAACTATAAGTTCTAACAATAATCTAATTATTCCTCATTGTCATTCTGAATCATTAGATTTTCTGCAAGGATCTCTATCAAACTTAATATTGTGGTTCATGGGATATTTATGTTTACATCCTTATATGTCAAATTTCTTCATATGTTTTTCTAATGTATTTAGATTGATGTGTAAACATTTGATTCTTTTTCCTATTTTACTTGAAAATCTAAAAATTATGTGAATTTCCCTAGCATTTTTATTTCAAACTCATGACTCAATATTTGAAAGAATTTTAAAAATAACTTTCATGACTCATTCATAACTCAAAAGAGTATGCCATCATCATGCTCATCTTAAAATCATTATTCATCACTTGAAATTTTTTTTAACATAATGAGTCATCTATGACCCTAAAAACTATGCCATCAACAAATATTTTACACAATTAAAATATTATATCCAAGTTTTCTAATAAGTTATGTTAATAGTGTGCTTAACAAATATAGTTTAAAGTGGAAACATGCTAAGCCTATCATACCACATCTTAGGGGATTGTTCATTCAATAGATCCTTCTTTAATTTGTAAATATAATTTGTATATCTTAAGATCAATGTCTGGTAGCCTCTTAAGATTTCACCTTATTTATTTTATGCTTTTTAGAAAGGAAATTTTTACAACCATCTTATTTACTTTAAAGTCCTTAAGTATATAAATGTAAATAGTAATCTAATGGTCTCTAGTCATGCTATTGATGAAAAGATTACTTCAAAATTTATTTTCTTTATTTGATTAGATACTTTTGCAACTAATCTTGTCTAATTCCTCATAATAGATCAATGGTTATTTAATTTATTTCTAAATACTCATTTTATCCTTATAATACTCTAATCAATTACTTTTGGTACAAGTTCCTAAAAATTATTTTTGAAAAATTAATTCAAATCTTCTTGCATCACCATTGTTCAAAATTTATCAAATAATACATCATTTATTTTAGTAGGTTCAATTTAAAAGATAAATGCATTCTTATTTGCATCTTGTTTAAGTGCATATCTAGTTCTAACTCTTACAAATGGGTCTTTAATAATCTGGTCCTTTGAATAACTAGATGTGTATCTTCACACTTTAGAAATTAACTCTTTTTTCATCTTTTAATCCTACATTTCTAACATTAGACATGACATCCTCATTTATATTAGTTTTTTTCTTTGGTTGTAGGTATTTGTCTTCTCAAAATTAATATGTGTTAATTCTCTACAGCTAGGGTTTTCTCATTAAAGACTTCTTATTTTATTTTCTTACAAAAGAATAGAGCAAACATAGTACTTCATCAAATTTAGCATCATATTTTTTAAAGTTTGACTTATCATTGTTCAACGTAAAGTACTTATAGCTAAATACACGCATATGATATTAATTTCTGATACATTTGATATCATTCTCTTAAGTAATGCATAAATAATTTTATTTAATGTAATGCAAAGTTTTACTTTTGTTTGAAATATAATATGCCATGTTACAACTTTTACCCAAATGAGTTTAACTAATTTATATATTTTTAACATAAATTAGACATCTTAGTTAGGGATTGGTTTTTTTTTCTCTCAACTATATCATTTTTATAATATCATTGTAAGTGCAAAGAAATTAAACATAATCCTCGACACTTTATAAAAATCTTCAAATCTCTTATTCTCAAATCCTCTTCCATGAGAATTATGAATTAAAGAGCTTAAATATCTTAGTTTCCTTTAGATTCAAAATGGTACTATCATACACTCTTCAAATGAGTCACTTTTATGTGCAAGAAAATTTAACCTAAATGAATCTAGCATAATCATTTATTGTTACAAATTTATAAGATCTCCTTTCCAAGTTTATAGTGCTAATAGAGAAAAAATTCTACATTAAGTATTTTAGGGTTCTCTAGAATTAGCAATCTTAATTGTATGAAATGATGATCTAACTTATTTTTCAAATTGATACTAATCACATGAATGATCATTAATGAATTATTACTATACAGTCATGATTCATCTAATATTATTTTCGTACAATAAATCTCAATATACTCATATATGTTACCTCTATGTAGAATGTAACCATTATAATGGAAGCTATAGTGAGCAATTAAGGTAAGGCATGGGATCAATCTATATAATCTCAAAGAGGAACTCTAGTAGCTATAAGGTGGGTTGAGAATCCATCTAAGCCATTAAATAGATATGGAAGCTACCATTTGGCTATTGTATTTTTGAAGCTTAAAAATGAGTCAATTTTCACCTTATTGGAATGTTTAAGGTAAACATATACTAATCTTTGATTAATGAGATTGCTCTTACTAATGCCATTTTGATAAAAGCATCTTACAATGGATCTTAAGAAGATTTGCCTTTGTGAAGCCTCTTCTACCCCCTCTTTAGTCATCATGGCATATGTAATAGGAATCTTTTTAAGGTTATTAATGGAAAGTATCTATTCATCATATAAGTCATCTAAATCCTCTAAAATTCTAAAATTTAGCATAAGACCTTTTTTCCTTCATTAACATCAGCTATAATTTGAGGAGTCTTATGATTGGAAATTTTTTATTGTAAAAGATAGAAGATAATATGAGTGTGTCTATTGTATAAGAGAGTAAAAAATGAAGAAGTCTCAATGCTTTTTCATCTAATAAAAAAAACTAAGGAAGTATAAAATCTAAAATTAATAAAAAAATATATAAAAATTATATATCACACCATGCTTAGAGGAACCTATAACCTTAATACGATACTAAGACAAGAAAACTAAATTTAATTCAAGCTCATAGAATTTAAAATCATCTTAATGATATCAAACTATCTTAGCTCAAAGTGTAATACATTAATGTTATTACATGCATCCTTTAGTTGGGTGTTTAGAGTGGAAAGCATTCAAGCTTCATGTTTTTAACATTACATGTAATATCAATTACAAGCATTCAAGCTTTTTATTTTAATTGATTTGTCTAAACTAGAATAAATACCTTTGTCAACATATGTTAATCTTAGCCTCTTAAATAACTTTCATCTTCATACTAAAAGATCTTCTTAGATGAAGCAACACTTGACTATCGATAATAATAATTAAGTCAAGGTAAACTATCTCCACCGACTTAACAAATTCAAGTTCATAATTCATATGTGATTGTCAAACCATGTGTTCTTGATTCTACAAAACACCAATTACCTAACCATTGTCCTTTAAACATAAGATTGAATTACCTCTTAATCCAAGTGGTCCATTATATTGACATATCTATAAGAAATCATATGCTACTAATCTTAATCAAAACCACACAAGAGGATATGATTAACTTAAAAGGCATATTCCTTAAAAAGGTCTTTGAATAAAAAAAATGAAGTACTTGAAAGAGGAATATATTTTTTGTTCCCTACTTTATAGGCTATTTTAAGCTTCCAATTAAAAATATGTGCACCTCCCAGAAGGAATCTAGGTTAGAAAACCAATTTTGTTTATTTTATACTAATTATTGGCCATATGTTTTTTTTATTACCATATGTGTCTAAGTAGCCCATCTATCTTTTCTTATCTTTTCTTGTTCGTCATAACTTATGGTGGTCACTACTATTAAATTCAAATTATTTTTAGTTATGTTTGATGGGTTGATTTTGGTGTATATAAGTGTTTCTTTTACATATCTTGGATAGATATTTCCAACTTAGTTCTACTATATAGATGCCATGGCTTCTAACAATTAATCTTTGTTGGTTTATTTGCCTTATTTTTATTCTTTTTTTGCTTATATGTTTTATTTACTTATAGTATTATATCTTTCTTGGCATATTTTATAGATTTATGGTAGATTTCTATATTTTCTTTGATATCACATTATTTATTTGAAGTGAAAATACTTTCTATACTCCTAGAATAATGCCTATACATTGACTTTATCATTGAAGTTTTTGAACCTTTAATTTTAATTATCAATTTACTAACGTAACTTTATATTTAACTTATTTTTCATTATTTTTTGTCTTTAAATTTAATTATAGTAATTAGATTTGATTCATAGAAGGCAAGTTTGGTACGTAAACACCATTTTAAGAACACTTATTCATATTTTTGTTTGTAAATCAATTCCTAACATGCTTCTTGTTTGTCATTTTTTTAAAAGTTATAAGAAGAATAAATGTCATTTAATTTAAGAAAAAAATATCTATAATAGATTTTGCTCAGTTATTTTTCAAATTTAAGACATTTCTCTTGAGTTTAATTGTGTGATTTTTTTTATTAAGGTTGTCTTATGTATCATGAAATTTCCAATCCACGATAATTCTAATACAAAATAAATAGTATAAAAAGAAATTAAAAGATTTAAATGCAAAAGTAATTTCATTTGCATTAAACACATTAAAGTGAAACTTGGGAACGATGACCCCTCATCTTCACCCAACTTGCCAAATTTATATGTACATATATGAATCCACCAACAACAACATTGATCTTAATATTCATTAATAATGTCAATTAAAATATAAGTAAATCACCAATATAGTCATGTAGCTTTGCCACCAAATTTATATTACATGATTGATGACAAGCTTATCCTTTAACCGCCATTATCAAATCTAGTCGTATTCATCTTTAAACTCAAAATCTTTTTGACATTGCTATTCCAATCCTTCCAATGCCATTTCTTCTCTCAATAAACTTCACTCCTTGCAGCAACATTGATTTCCAAGCTTTGTCCTTGATAATGAAGTTAAAAAAAATGCTTTATGAAGAATAAAATTGAGATTAAGTAACTCCAACAAAAATTTGAATAAGATGATTAAAGAAACCATTATTATATGAAAACATCTACTTTATGTTTTCTCCTTTCCTATGAAATTTTGATTTGACCATTTATACTTATGCTTAAGATTGTGACTAAAGCATTCAACAATCCTTACCTTATAAGGTATGATAATGAAGAATATGATTATCATACAAAAACCTAATATAATTTTCTTATATAAAGTCTTAAAGAACATAGATATAATGATAATATACCTCAACGTGCATATTTTTTATACTCTATAAGGTTGTAAAACTTCTTTGAATATGCATAGAAATTAGAATTCTTTTGAATATTAACCAAAATTTTCTTCGGTCTAAATTAAGGATACGTATAGTTGAAGAATATTTTTAGTCAAGAAAAAGCCAACTCCATCCTAAATATAGATTTAAAATATTAATTGTTAGAGTGAAGCAATAATAACCATCTTATGGATGAAGTTGAAAATTTAAAATTCTAGCAGAAACTGCAGCTTGATTAGCTAGTTAGATAAACTTTTGTGAGGTTTAAGGTTTGCCCACTTAATGATGGCCTTAATATATTTTAAAATCTATGTAAGAGTGATCAGAAGCTTAGGTATGCATTTTAAGTATTGTGTGATAAGTAAAGTTAAGGGATAATATAAGTAGGAGGGGAGGATTTTACTTAAATCAAAGCTTGAGAGTTAGTTTCATCTAAGCTTATTGTTTTATTATGGAGATTGCATAAAATCCTTAGGTTAGACAATATTTTGTATTTATAAATTAGTTTTTTTATTTTTTTATGTTTTTTAGAATTTTCATGGATTTTAAAATGGTTTTAATATTATTTGGCATTGGATTAGTGTTGATCTCATTTTTTTAAATGAGATCAACACATTCTCCACTCTTTAGTCTATAGGGTTTGATCTTAGTATAGGACTTGGTCACATTGACCCTTAGGGGACTAACTTGGTAGCTAGGTGGACACTAAACCTAAGGCCAAACAAAATTAAGTGAAATTCAAAATGCAATTTAAACTCAAATAAACTAATTTAACCTTAGGTCAAGACTTCCATGCCTAAGGTTATCTTACCTCATGCTAGTGGCCCACTTGGTCTAATATGGCCCAAATAGCCAACACAAAAAAAAATCTCTAGTCCAAAGCCCAAATGAAACAAAATAATTTTCAAGGCTAAACTTAAATCACTTTAATTAAATCAAAGTTTAATTAAGGTTCAATCTCGTCAATTAGCATTATTGACTCAATTTCACCTATTTGAACTCTTTGAATCAAACTCAAATTAAACATTAAACATTAAAATTGATTATTCCTAAACATTTCAAATTGTTAATTAAACATAATTGAAGCCTAATTGAGACTTAATAGGCCATATTACTTAGCTTGGCCTAGTTGAGTCACATTAGGTCCAAATCAAATTAAATTCAATTAGATCATGCCAAAACACATACTATCACTAAATGAATTTGCCCCAACAATTCCTTGAGCCTAATTTTGTTAATTTTTCTAGTAGGCCCAAGAGAATCTAAATCAATTTAAGGAATTTGACATTGACTAAAACTAATTTTTCATGGTACTAAGGTAATGGTAAATTTAAATCTTCACATATCACATCCAATTAAAACCCAAACTTATGTCAAAGAGAAGATATCTTTATATATATATATATATATATATATATATATATATATATATATATATATATATATATATAATCAAATTAAATCTAGAGTGAACTTAATTAATTTAGGCAAGCTTTAATGAACCATAACTCATTAAAGCCTTACTAAAACCAAACTTAGGTATGACCTAATAAGCTTGAGTTGATTGAACAAAACATGAGTAAGGTAAACTCCAATGAAACCATTAAATTGTTTTGAGATAAAAATAAAAGTTAATTGAAGCGATAAATATCTTTGGCTTAACTTATAATGAAATTAAGTTTAATTAAGACTAATTAATATTAGTGATTAAATTAAAATAATGTCTATTAGAAGGGGCTTTAAAGGGTTTACTCATAAGCATCATAAATTTATGCATATATATGACATATACATTCATTTGTTGCCTTCCTATCATCTTTCTTTGAGTCCCAACACTATGACTCTAGAAATAGGGCATAGGATAGTAAGCCAAAAGAATTTGCATAAATATAAGAATGCTTACTTCCCCAACTAGTCAATCTATAGTATATCCCCTCCAAAACTAGCAAAGCTCTTTGCACCAAGCTCCTTATTCCTGGAAAGGAGCCTCACTTATTTATCATGCACTTTTCCCTCTAAGAACAACCTTAAATTCCAATTTTGAATCTCTTAGCCCCCTCCTCATTAGATAGAGTAAAATTTAAAATCAATCCCCTCTCTCTGAATTGACTCACTAAACACACTCTCTAGACCCCATTAAACCGAAATGAAATGATCATATCCTTCTTCGACCTCTCTAAGAATAAGAATGGCCAACCTCTGGTGAGTTATGATGATGATGACTTAATCTTCACAAGGATCAATAAGGAGGCATTCAACGAGTTGCTTAGTAGGTTTTGTTTCTTCCAAATGAAACTATCTCACACATAAAGTCCATCAACCATTTGCTTCAATGTGGTATCTTCTCAAAACCTTAATTTAGCCCTAGGACCTTCATGGTTATGGAAACGAGCATGCATTTTATTAGGATCCAACAGGTAGATCCCATGCATTGTTCTCTTTGATCCTTTTCTAGGGGCTGTTTTACAATCCATGGCCAAAGTCCTTAAAATCACTACCATTTGCATGGAAGACTAAGGTATTTGGTGAGATGGGGAAGATAACCCCATAATTGTTAAATTAACGGGTTGGAGATCATATTTGAACTTATATCCCATATGCCAGCAAGTTTGAACTTGGTAGAGACTGTGCTTTAAATACTGTCATCCACATGCCTTAGGCTACATTTGGTTTGGCATAATAGCTAGAGGAAAGGGATGTAGAATTAATGATGTAATTAATAAGTTAATTAATCTATAGAAAAATTAAAAAATCACATTAAATCTAAATAAAATTTTAAAAATTCAAATAATTATTCTCTAATTTAGCCTCAAGAGGAGAATATTAAAAAAAGTAAAGTTGTAATTAACTTTATAAGTTTTAGGAGTAATTAATTAGGAGAATATGATAAATCAAATTAAGCTAAAAATATAAGTTTAAATGGTTCAAAAAATTTTGGATTATCTTTAGATATACTCCCTTTCTCTTACAATTTTTCAAAGAATTTCGATGAGTTTATAATAATTAATTAAAACTTCCACTAAATAGCTAGAAAAAGTAAATAAATAAATATTAAATTATAAAATTTATTAAAATGAACAAAAAGATACTCTAAGTAACTTCAATAACTCAAAATATTAAAAAGAAGATTAATTAAGTCTTCTCATGCATATTAAACTTGAATTAAGACTACTTAAACCTTAATTAATTAATTAATTACCTAGAGTTTAAAAATTATATTTTAAAAATATAAAGTAAAATTATTTAACTAATGATTTATTTATTATAATTAAATAATTTAAATTAATTAAATAAGATATATAAAATTTAAATTAAGTTTAAATGACCTACAAATTTTATGAATCATTCTAAATGCATCAAAAATTATAATGATAATACCCTAATAAATAATAATTAAAATAATAATATTAAATAATATTAAATTAATTTTTTTTTAAATTCAGTAAGCACCTCTTACTATCCAAGGCAATGAAAATATTTTAATTATTTATTAAAATTATTTTATTACTATTAAATTTTTTAATAAATAATTAAATAATAAATATTTTTAAAATTCACCAAAATATTATGAAATACCCCTAAGGTCCTTTTTGACCTTAGAAAATAATTTCATTAGAATTGTTTAAATTGGTTTTAAATTGATATCAATCTATTTTAATATAATATTTAAATTTTTACTTAAAAAATTCTTAATAAATAAAATAAAATTAAAAAATTTACAATAATTTTTTTAACAAATCCACATAGACACAGAGAGCTTAAGATAGTATATTCAATCTATTTTAAATAATAAAATATTTCTTATAAAGTTAATATTTAAATAGATTGAATAAATAAAAATAAAAATAAAATAAAACAACTATTGAGATCTTTAAAGGATTATTAAGACATCATTTATATTGCTCTTATAAAGTTTCATGATTTGTTGAACTAAATTCTAATTTAAACATTTTATAGAAAACAACATGATAATAATTATAAAATTCCAAATTAATTCAAAAAAATTTCAAACTTTTATGGAGTGTTCCTCTCTTGTTTCCCAACTCTAGAAAATATTTTCATAATTTTAAAAATATTTGATATTTATTCATTTATTAAATTAATTAATTAATTATAATTAATTATTAATCATTCAAAAATTAATCAAAATTTTATGAACATTCTTAATGGTGCCTTTTGACCTAAGGATATGATCCATGCTATTTATAAAGCTAATTGAACTTAAATTAAAGTAAAAAAATTAATTATGGCCAATCAATTAAAATTTGTGAAAATCACTTTTTTATAGTCTTAGGGTGGTATCTCATCCTTTGATGAGATGTTCATTTTTTTAGGACTAGGATACTAAGAAGGGTGGGTCCTACCCCAAGTGGGCTCTTACTCCTCGCACCCTTTAAAATAATAGTTCAACTTAAACTCAAATTAAATCACAACTTAAAACACACTCCTAAGTCATTAATCATTTTAATTAAGACCACCAAATAATAATAAATTAAATCTCAATTTTAAACAAAACTCAAATATTAAAGCTTAGTTTTGACTCACCACACCAGCCTCATATATACATTAGATTATTAGGTCACTAATCCTAAGTTTATGTTAAGATGGTGTTTTGTTGTTATGTATTATTCTTCTTATTTATGATGAAATATTTTACATTGGATGGTAGGATGTTATTTGCTCATCAACTACATGTTAGGGTGTTACTTATTAAATTTTATATTTTGTACATGGTGTCGTGTTTAATGAGCCTACTTAGATAAATTTATGACTAACATGTTCATTTATAGGTGCTTATGCTTGAGTCCAGTAAGCATGGTTCATATGGATAAGGGGGCTTGGTACCCGGTAATGTTAAGTTTAATGTTTGGATTATAACTACTTCCATGTTTGTATATTTTACCTAACTACTATTTTGTATGGCTTAAAATTCTATTGTTAGAATTCTAAATATTATTTGTCCTAGAACTAGGTTCTAATATAAGATTTAAGATGCATAAGGCTAGAGGGCATGATCCATGAAGGTCCTATTATGCTTAGAATACTTTTTTCTATAAAGAACCAAAATGAAGACCTAAAAACCCCTATATGTTAAACTCCTTAGTTTTAGGCTGGGCTGTATAAGATCAAAGCTTAGCTACCCATTTTTTCTTCCAGGGTATATAGCGGGACCTAACCATATGGGCCTTTTATTATATTAATTTAATGATTATTTGATTGTTTACTTTATACTGTGAACTAAAATTACATGCTTTATTCTAAGTTTTTTTATGTGATGTTTGGATGTAAGTGTGAAAGTTTGGATTACTCGTTAGACTCTTAGAGAAAATAAATTTTCTATCCAATTAAACTTAATGAACTCATAACTTAAATTCAAATATCTCATAACACATCACCATTTATAAACCTAGACCTTAATAACAAATTTCACTAAATATTCTTAGGTTTGTAGCACAATAAAGCATATTGTTCTATCTATTTGAAATGACAATTCATCCATTACACATGGGGACATCTATCCAGTGAGGTTGAAGATTTCCTCCAAAATTAATTGGCCGGATGACTTTTTAATAATTATATGCATGCAAGCATAAATTCATATCACTAGGGTTTATAATAAATTAAGTACTTAAAAATAAATATTAAATAATTTAAATTATTGCATCAATTAGAAATATTTCATTCTAATAATTTAACTCTTAGTGGCTAAGGTTAGATTTTTAAATTTTATTTTTAATTAAATAGTAGCCTAAATTATCTTGCATTTCACAAGACTTGAGTTATGAATTTATAGTGTAAGAGTTGTCAGCTAGTAGCTCATCTAGGTGGTTTAAAAGTTCAAAAGAATTGTAATAGGTTCATGCATCTTGGTTGGGGTGAACCAAAAAATCTTAATTTTTTCTTGTTAGACTAGGTTGAGCTTCTAGCTTGTGTCAACTACAATTTTCATTTCAAGGTTTGAGGCAGTTTGTTTCTCCTTTACTACGATAATATGTCCTCATCTCTAAGGATTCTCTATAGTCTTGTGTTGTGATGGTGAATGTCCTAGTTTTGTAATGAAATATCATCTCAAAAAAAAAATTTTGAATATTTAAAAAATAAATATTAATTAAAACCCCACCATATAATAAGTTGAAGTGCTTATTAGGCTCCCAATATCTAAGTACTTTATACTTTTTTTTCTTTGAAGTTTAAAAGAATTGTTCTTATTTTGAGCCATATTAATTGAACTTTAGATTAAGCAAATCTTAATCTAAACTTTGAAATATATAGAGATAGTTGGTGATTACTTTAATTGAGAGTTTTCTATGGACATCACATCATTTAGGTGTAATGAACTATGAAGGCTTGTTCCTACTAGAAACTTGTAACCCATGTTAAAATAAACCCTATCATACTTTCATATATGCAGGGTAGGGGAAAAATCTTCAATACAAATAGACATATCAGTCTTTTTAATTAAGTGATTGAATCTATCATATGGTGATACTTTCACCTTTTGATGTGGTGCATTATTCTTTAATGTTGTACTCAATAATTTAAATAAGAACTCCTAAGATCTGTGTCATATTAAATCACCATAACTAGATCTTGAGAAAATCACCTCTATTTGGCAGGCCTAAGATAGATTTTTGGTTGTAATGGAGAAGTTTAAAGTTGGGATAAAGAAATGAAAACACTTATTATTGATGGAGAATTATATTTAGAATAATTTTTAGTTTTTCAATAATTTTTAATATTTAGTAATTTATAAATTATAAAGTCTAAACTTTTAGGATTTACATTACACCACTTATAAGTGCTATCCCCCTACTTTTAAACTTCATAGGAATGAGTAATATGTTGGCTCCTCCTCAACCTTATCTCTGATACAAAAAATTAGCGATGCTTATGGTTAGAATTCTCACTATTTGCTTCAATTTGTGTGAAATTCTTTCTAAGAATGTTAAGAAGGTACTATAGGATTTGGGGATGTTGTAGGATAAATAGAGTTAAGCATGGTACAAGTTGGGTTGGATAAGGTCAAAACTTAAAAACTAGCTTCATGTAGTTTAGATTTTTGATGTGGTGATTATGTAGAACCTTTGAGCTAGAAGAAAAAAAAAACTAATAAGTTTTAGAAATGTATTTAGATATGATTTAAAGTATTTTAATAATTTTTAAAATTTTTAAGGGTCTTTAATGCAGTTTGAAGCATTAAGTCTTGAGTAAACCTCTTTTGGCCAATAGCCTTAGATTTTAACATTTTGTCCTTAGTGGGAAATTTAAGCATTAGGATCAAGGACTTAAAGTGCTTATGATTTATGTGTAATTATTTATAGAACAAATTTAGAGTTTTTCACAATTTTATAAAGTTTAAGGTGTTTAAATAATTGATTAAACAATTTAGTTCATATTTGTGCATCCCTTAGCTGATAGCCCCCAAATGAGTTTTCTTGGAATATTGAAAAAAAAATGATGGAAAAATAAATTGGTTTTATAAAAAAAGAATAGCTAAAATCAACAACAAATCAAATCACTCACCAAATTGATTAATGTTGAAGAGATTAGTTAATCTTCTCAATTAGTGGATTTGCTCCAATCCTCTCTCTCTTTAAGGAAAACTCTTAATTTATTTTTCAAACACATCTCCAGATTTCAACATTCATTTCAAAAAATATTTATAAAATTTAAAATCATTTACACCATAATGCACAAACAGAGAGAAAGGGAGTGGGACTTTGGCCACATGGTTTGAATTTGGATAGATAATTGTTAACTACCATCTAGCTACCCCTCATTTTTTACTTAGGTGATCATCAAGAATAGAAAAGGTTTTTTATATTTATTTTATGTAAAAAAATGTATTTCATATAATGTAATTATTTTTTGAATAATTAAAAATCAAACTTCAAATTCCAAAATTTGAACTTCACTTTTCCAAATGTTAATACATGATAAAAAAAATTATAGATACAAATTGAACATTTAATCTTACATACAATTATAAATCTTATAAGTTATAAATAAATAATGTCATTTTTTTGCTTTTAGTTATAGGTCTTTGACGAGTTGCAACACTCATTTTTGTTTTAAGCTCAATTGGTTAATCCTTTTTTCTCGCCATTAGCATTTTTACCACATCAAACTTTGGGCATCTCCTATTATCAACATGATTATTATCTAAAAATATAAAATATTGACCACATGTCATCACAATATCCTTCTTATCAATTAGTTAATTTCATCTTGGTTTATTGTGATATTGTTAGTAGACAGAGCTAAAATCATGAATGCAAGCACACATGTTGTTCAAGTAATAGAATGATGAGTTCAGTATCGTATCATTCCCATATGTATCTTATATAAAATTTTTATTAAGTTAATTAAAAATCTTATGCTACCCTAATTTTTATTCAACTAAATTAAAATGCAGTAAATTTAAATATGTAGAAATTATCAAAATTATTTTGAAATTATTTTTTAGAAAATGTACTATGAACTTATAGTCTCTTGATTGTTCCTATGATTTATGTAATTGTAAAGTTAATTTAGATTATTATCAATCAGGAGCATAAATATTTTTTATTCATGCGTAAATTAAAAAAAGACCTAATCACTATAATTAATTAGTTTATTTCTATATATAATTTAAAATAAGTGATTGCATTATTTTTACCTCCCTATATAATTACAAATCCTTAAATAACATATGCCTATGTATATTTAAAAGATTTGATTATTTTTTTAATTATTCCTCTAGAACACTTTTGATATCTCTTGATTACACTTGATTTGAAATTTGCAATTGTCTAGATCATAACTAAATGAAGTAAGAAGAAAAAAATAACAAAAATATTATTTTAGCATCGAATAATTACTTCAAATTTTGTATCACATTATCACAAAAAATAATACAAGATTCTATAAATCCAAAGTACTAACTTCATACAAGAAAGAGAGAACATTATCTCATCGTATCATAAACATAGAAAAACAACTAAGATAATCTAAAATAAGAAAAAATGAAATAGAAGAAAGTCTTATAAGTGCTTTTTCATTTTATTCTTAGCCTCTAGTCTGAATCTCCTTGTTTTGGATTCTCTTCTTCTTCTTCAATCTTCACAACAAATAACATCGAGATGACACAAATAATCTATATGAATTCATTTAGTTAGAGTCTCACTCTTCAAGTGACACACACTCACATACACTATGGAACACACTCCCCAAAATCCTTTTTTTCTTTTGCAATTAATTCCTATTTATAAGTGCAACACCATCCAATTAGTTGTCCCCCACGTCCTCTTTAATAACTCTCTTAAAGACGTTAATTTTTTCTACAATTTATGTTGTAGTGAAGTAAATTTAGATTGATATCTATCAGAACATAAATATCTCTTTGTTCATGCCTAGATCAAAATGACATCATCACTACAATTAATTATTTATATTCTTATATACTATTTAAAATAAGTGATTGCATTATTTTCATCTCCCTATGCAATTGCAGATCCCTAAATATTATATGTCTATTTATGTTTAATAAAGTTGATAACTTTTCCATACTTGTTCCTCTAAGACTTTTTTTATTTCTCTTGATTACACTTCAATTTAAAATTGCAATTGGCTAGATTACAACTAAACGAGGCTTGAAGAAAAAAATAACATAAACATTTTCAGTAGAGAACAATTACTTCAAATTATCACATAAAATAATACATGATTTCATAAACCTGTTGACCTCACTTTTAGTGAGATTGACAATCCTCCTCTTAGACCTAAGATTTAATCATGGACTAAGGTTCTGTTAACCTAAAGTGAGGTTAATAACACAATAATCTCAGTAAATTAGGATCTCCAATCTTAGATTAAGAGCTTCCTAATTAGGCAATTGGGATTAGTGACTAAATTTACAACCTCAACTAAAGTAGAAATTAAAATAAAATCTAAATTCAACTGAACCTAGATTAAGGTAATTAAGTTTGATTAACTCAATTAAACCATTTGGGCTCAAAATTAGCTAAATTCAAGAAAATCCTATAAAATCAAAACTAAATCAAATCAAATAAAAAAGGCATAGAATCAATACACAAGTATAAATGAACCCAAAAAAAGAAATCCAGGTGGGGTTCAAAGTGGCGACCTAGAGTTGACCCACGTGGGCCCCACCAAGCCAAAATCAAACTAATCAAAATTTCATCAATTTAAGTCATCTTAAATACTTACATTTATCAAATTAATTTAATAGAGCACTAAACTAATTAATTTTAATGTAGTGATGACTCAAACAGCCTAATTGGGTCACCTAGTCTAAATGAACTTAGACCCTATCGAACCTAAACTCAAAATAAATTAAAATTAATTAAAATTAAATATTAAAAATACATTAAAATTATATTTGAACATAATTTAAATTTTTTTCTTGATTTGATTTGACCAAATTGGTCATTTGACCTAAGTAAACTCTGATTTATCCCATTAAGCCTAAATTGGCCCAAAATAGATCTAAATCAAAATCAAATCCAAATTAATTAAAATTAATTACTCTAAATCATTTCAAATACTCAATCAAATATAATTGAAGCTTGAAATCACTTCAATTTGGGTTATATTGATCATTTAACCCACATGAACCCAATTTGACCCATTATGCCCAATTTGGATTAAAAATGGGTTTAAATCAAAGCTTAACTCAACCCAAATTAAACCAAATCAATGCTTAAAATTATTATTAAGTTGATTATTAAATATTACTCAACTCTCAATAGCACCAAATTTAGCCATTTTGGTTAATTGATTAATCTAACCTGAATTAACCTAAATTGACCTATATAAGAAAATCAAGTCAAAATCAAAATAAATTTAAATTAAATCAAATTAATTATTATAAATCAATTTTAAAACTTAATTAAACTCAATTTAATTCTCATTTGGGTCCATTTTATCTAATTTGGTCAATTTGGCCCATGGACCTAAGTGAACCTAAATAGGCCCAATTTGACTTATTTAAGTTAAATTGAGTTAATTTAGGCTAAAGTTAAATTAAATTAATTAATCATAGGTATTATGAATAATTAGTTTAATATAATTTAAATTTAATTATAAATCAATTAGGCAAACAAGACTAAGTTGACTCAACCTAACTCAATTTGTGTTAAGATGAGTCAACTCAAATGTTAACCCAAGATGAGTTCACTCACCTCCCCATACATCAAACCAAGTAAAATTTTAACTTTAATAAAGAAAAGAGCATGTCAAACATAAGAAAATAAAGAAAGAGGGAGGTGAGCATGAGGTGAGAAAAATATACATTTCTTTCTTCGCATGGGGCATGGAGAAAAAAGAAGTTTTTTGTCTACACACCTCATTTCTTTTATTCTTAATACTAAAAAGAAAACACACAAACACATCTTCTTCCAACCAGAAGAAAACTTTTGCCACCAATTTTCTTAGCAATGGGCAGTGATGCATGGTGACCAGAGCAGTCCATAGGGAGGCAAAAGAGCAAATCTGAGATTTTCTAGCATCCACCAAATGTGTGCTTCGGTGAGGTAACTTTCTAAACTTTAGATCAACCATAGGTGTTTGTGTTTGGTGAAAAATTTGCACAAATCTAGGATTTTTTTAGATCCCATTGCACTTTCTTTCTTTCAATTCCCCAATGAGAAATAAAATGACTTCTGATTAAAATTGTCGGAAGATCACGAGATCCGATAATATTGTGATAGATCCCATCAATCTAACCCTATTTGGTCTGCCTCCCATGAAGGAGACAACCTCCGAGCCATTCATCTTACTTTGATAGCATTAGTGGTGTAAATGAGTCGAGCTTGAGCGAGCCGAACCCTTGTTCGTGTTCGGCTCGTGTTCGAAATGGTTCAAATGCAATAATCCGAAAAATCTCTAAGTGGGAGGATTCAAACCTGGGTCAATCTTTTGCATAACAAAAGTTTTAACCACTAAACCATGCTTGTAAATGTGATATATATATATATATATATATATATATATATATATATATATATATATATATAACTTTTTATTTTGAGCTAAATCTTTTAACAATCATCGAAAGAATTATTCATATTTGGCTCATTTATAAATCGAGCTTGAAATATTTGTTCATGTTTGGCTTGTCTAGTTAATGAATGAGACAGAGAAACATAAAATTTCCTTAATGTCAGAACCCTATTCGTGAACAATGAGCTTTTTGATAGCCCTAGATAGAATTTACAATTACGATTAGATCTCATCTTTGATTTTTTGTATTAAATCTAATCAAAACTTCACAAAATCATAAAACATAAAATACTAAACAAAAAATATAAATAAGGGCTTTATGGATTCATCTTTTCAAGAAGAATCCATTGAACATAAAATGCTAATTATGGATGTATATTTTAGGAGTAATTTGAGTTTTATTGAAATCTATATTTCTTTAATTACTCTTAAATACAAAACCAATCAACTTGAAAATTTCAAAAAAGAAACTTAATGTTCTTTCCTACCTATCATAAAATTTCAAGTTAATTAGCTTTCTGGTTTAAGAGATTTTTGAAGGCAATTGGTTATTTTTAAATAAATAATTAATTAAAAAAAATTATAAAAATTATAAAAATTCATCAAAATAATTTAAATCACTTTAATAAATATCAGAGATCTTACCAAATTAATTAGACATTCTGATTACACTAAAAAAGTAATTAAATTAGGTTTAATTATGCATTAAATAATTACTTTAATTATACAAGTCTTTAAAAAATCAAAACTAATTGTAAAAAAATCAAAAAAATATAAATAAAACTACTATGGAATGCTTAAACAGAGAAAGATCTAAGTAAAATAAAATCCCTTGGTTTCATTCAATGAATAGTGACTAATTACGATTTGAAAGTTTAATTAATTACCTTAATGAAGCCCTAATCACTTGGTTAACAAACTTGAGATTTGACATGTTGAATATATGGGATGACCTCTACCTCCCATAATTTTTTAGGCTAATTTCTCATGTGGATTAAAAGAATCAAAATTTTAAACCCAAATTATCTCTCTTATGTAATTAAGTAATTATTAAGATTAAGAAAATAATGAAATTGATTAAATAGTGTTAATTAATCATTATGACAATAAGAATAATAAACAAAAATAATAATTAGGACCCTCTTCATAATTATTTTTCAAGATTACCCTTAAGATGCTTAATTAATTAATTAAATGATTAGATGAATTTTAAATATGAAACCATCATAATTAACTCATGTAATAAAAATATGTTTAATTGATCCTTATGTGCTTAGTTAGTATAAGGATATTTAATGAAATTATGATTCTTCATTGGTGTGGGGAATTATAAAAGTAATTATCTTAATCTTCTTAATTCAATTATTTATTAAACATGAGCTTAATTACATTATAATCCTTAGGACATCACAAATTTTATTTTTCAAGCATATCCTCATGATTTGGGAGCTCTTGCTTAATAATTAAGCAAATTAAGAGAATTATGAGAGGGTAATTAAATGGATTATTAATGGGCCAAACTTAATTAATTCATAAAATCCACTTAAATTCTCTTTAAATTTATTAACAAACAAACATGGATATGGGTTGAACACTAACTATTATTTCTCCTCTTTAGGTTTCAACAATTTGAATGTTAAAATTAAACATTAAAGAAACTTTGATTAGATTTAAGGGATATTTATCTAACTCAATTGTCCTTAGGTTCTAATGAAATCAAGTATGTTGTGTGGTGGTCTTCAATTATTTCCTTTCAATTAGCATAAATGTGAATGCCATGCGCTTCATGTATTCATGTTTTAAAATTAAAAGAATATGATTGCATTTAAATTGCATGAGTTGGAAAAATGATATCATATGTGTGGCTATTATCATTAATAAATCTCAAACTATTTTGAAACCATATGTTAATTATGAATTTTAAATCAATGATTATTATAAATAACTAATTATGTGAAAATGAAATGTTCATTTACTTGTAATCAAAGGATGAAAATCGATGGTTTTATTCTTATGTTTATACTTATTTATGTATTTGAATTGGTAAGTATATAGTTTGGATATCTTGAGAATACGAGGCTTTAATCTCACTTCCCTGGTTTAACAATGACACATACTTGCTTAATTTCATTTATATGCATACATATATTAGAATATAAAGTGAAATCCTCTTTTTGTCATTAAGCTTTACATAAGTAAAATATATTTATATGCAACCCTTTTCATGATTCTATTTCTATGTTTATGTGTTTTTGAATTGATAAGTATATAGTCTAGACATCTCGAGAACATGAGGCTTTAAGTAGCCCGAAGGATAAAAGAAAGTATTGGAGTATTATTCATGTGATGGTGGCTTAATTTCATTGGCCTTAAGATGTCTTTCATGTATGGATAAGATTCATTAAGATTAATCTAAACTTAGGCTAAAATAAAATTCATAAATGGTCTACTAAGAAACTTAAAGCCATAATAATCTATCTTTGGAAATCAATTTAGGTTAGGGATGATAAGTATTTTTCCTCTCTTCATAATGATTAGATCATAAATAAGAAGTGGACAAAATAAATACATAAGTTAAAACCCAATCAAGTTATTAAAAGACTTAAAGTGAAACCACCCTTAATGGGTAATTTAAACAGTCCTAAACTTAAAAAAATCCTAATTCTAAAGCCCAATTAAGACATATCACACTAAGCCTTAACACACACACATTAGAATACTAAGCCACCGATCTTAGTTTTAGATTAGGCCAGTGTATGTTGTGGTGATATGTTTTTTTTTGTGATGTAATATTTTAGACTCGATGTTAGGATTGTTTATGCATAGACTGAATGTTAGGTCATTATTAGCTTAATAATATTTTATGCAGGTTATTATGCTTAAGGGACCACTGTAATAATAAATGAATAAAAAATTTTTTTCCCTACAGGTGCTGCTTATGTCCCTAAGCATAATCCAATTAAGGCAGGTGGGCTTAGTTACCCAAGTGTAGGGTGCTAAGTTCGAATATGTGAAATATAACTTTTTGGTTTGTATGTTTGTTTAGCTAATATTTATTTTACAAGTGTTGTTAATTTTTTTTTTCAAAAAGATATAATTTTTGTAATTTGACTAGGACTAGCTTTACGGGTTTAGGATGAGTAATGGCTAAAAGGAAAAGACTAGGGATACCCTATGTAGCTTGGAGTTTTCAAATCAAAGAAGTGAGAATAGAGAAGAATTGAAGACCTTCATAGCTTTTTCTTTTTATTGTAATTGTAATTTGGGTTGTATAAGGATAGAGCTCGACTATCCAATTTCTTTTCTTTTTTAGGGTGTATGACGGTACCCGGTCGCAACCTTTTATTCTTTTACAAAAATCTAAATATTTGATTGCATTTTTAGATTGTGTAATAGAAATATCATGCTTTTATAAGGTTTTTTAAAGTGTGTACATTTGATGTGTGGCCTCGATGTGGTAAGCACTTTAGGATAAAATTAGATTTTATATCCTCACTAAATAACTCATAACTAAACTCTAATGCAACTCACAACCTCACTCTAAAGCCTAAGTATATAAACAAGATAATAAAAGATTTAGAAATCTCATAGCTGAATGGTTGTATGCTATAACAACATGCATGTCATATTACTCCATTCTTGAATATAGAGTCTTTTCATTCTTCCATGATAGGGGACAAGCTTGGCCTTTGAGAGTAGACCTTGTAGTGGAGAACACCTCTTCTAGCTAATTTAGACCATAACTATACTTCATCATGCATGTAAGCATATTTGTCCTAAGCCTTGGTCCAAAATAAATGTGTCAAAAAGACCCGAAGACTTGTAAATTTTTAGTATTAGACAAAGTCATGTTTGCATACCAAATATTATGTAGTCTCTTATGAAGTGAGTTTAAGATTCTAGCTTTCTTCCTAATTAAATAATAGCCTAACTATCTTGCATCTACATAAGACTACATGATTTTAAAGCATAAGAGGTGTTAGCTGGCAAGCACTCCGGTTGTAAGTCCATAAGAGTCATGATGTGTTCATTCTCTCTTATAGAGGTGAACCACTATATCCCATTCTCCCCGATTAGATTTTAAGTCATGCTTCTAGCTTATGCTAAATCATTTTAGACTTAGGTTCTATGGTAGCTTATTTCTCTTTTATTATGAGTATAAGTACTCATCTCTAGGCAATCTCACCACCTTGTGTTGTTGGGACATAAGTCTTTGCATTATAATAAAATTTCAACTTAAGCAAAAATAAATCCTCCTATTTGAAAATATGAAGCCTCATCATAAGGTAGATTGGAGTATTAACTAGGCTTCCTAGCATCTTGGATACTCCCTACTTATCCTCCTAGAATCCATAAATAAGTCTTCCCAATTAATTTTCAAAAATAATAAATCTAGCATTGAAATCTTTTGAGATATTTATTGACTACTTTAATTGACAGTATTCTTAAAAAATTCTTATTTTCTATGATGTGATTAACTATGGAAGCTTGCTTTCATAGTTAACTAAAGAACCTGACTTAAAATAAACCACACTCTACTTTACCCATGTAGAGTGGGGGGAAAGATCTCTGGTATATATTAAGACCCATCTTCCTTAAGAGTCCTTATTAGATGATTAAGTCAATTGTAAGATGATGGTTTTCTATCTTTCAAGATAGTACATCATACCTCAATGTTGCACTCGATCACTTCAATAAGTACCCCCTAAAATTTATGTCGTGTCCCTATGACTCTAAATTAAAATATGATAGATTTTTCTTATAACTTTGCTGGGGAGTGTTCCTCTCTCCATCTCTAGTATTCAATCATTATCTCTCCAAATATCAGTAGTATGGCTATGCCACTCATAGGCTTTGACCATGTGGTGTTTATTTTTGTAAGTATGGGGGACACCACGCAGATCGTAGGGGGTACTTATTGAAGTAATCGGGTACCACATTGAGGTATAATGAACTATCTCGAAAGATAGAGACATCACCCTTCAATGGACCTAATCACCTAATAAGGACTCCTAAGGCATGATGGGACTTCGAATGTACCAGAGATTTTTCTCTTCATTTACATGGATGAATAAAGCAGGGTTTATATTAAACTGGATTATAAAGTTCCCTATCAAGGCAAGCCTCCATAGTTAATTATATCTTAGGGAATGAAATTTCTTAAGAATACTCTCGATTAAAGTAGACAATAATCATCTCCAAAGACTTCAAAGTTAGACTATCAAAGGATTGGTTATATTTAGAAAATCAATTGGGAAAGTTCAAAAAGAAGACTTATTTTGGAATCCAAAGGGAGGAAGTAGGGAATGATCATGATACTATGAATCCTAGTGAGCATTCCAATCTATCTTATAATTGGGCTTTATATACTTTAAAGTGAAGAGATTTATTTGTTTAAGTTAAATTTTATTAGATTGTTAGGGCTTGTAATCCATCAACACAAGGTTGTGGAAATGCCTAAGAGATGAGGATTTATGCTTATAGCTCGAAGGAACAACTACCTCAGATCTTGAATTTAAGGAGTTATAAGACATGCTAGAACATGACCTAAATTTGAGCAAAAATGGGCATAAGGTTTACCTCCACAAGAGAGGATAAACCACATGACTCTTGGACTTATAACCTGGAGTGGTAGCTAGCTAACTCCTCATACACTTTAAATCAATGTGATCTGGTCATATGAATTTGCAAGATAGTTGGGCTATTATTTAATTAGAAAGAGACTAAAGTCCTAAACACACTCTTTAAGAGACTAGAGCATGAGTGGTACCAGCATATGACATAATCTATAAATGTAAAAATATTTTCAAATTTTACTTCATTTTAAACACATCATTTTAACAAAGGCTATAGGATTTCTTATGCCTAAATGCATGATAAAAATAGGTTATGGGCCAAATCAGTTAGAAGAAGGTGTTCTCCACCGCAAAGGATGCCTCACAAGTCAAGCATTCCCCTATCATGCAAGGATGGAGATCCTTCATGTTCAAGAGAGAAAGAATATGCATGAATAATGTGAAACATACAACCATACAGCTAAGGGGTTTTAATTATCTTGATTATAGCCTAAGCTTTATTTTATGAGTTATAGTGGTAGAAAATTTATTTTATCCTAAGAGCCTAATCATCCGATAAAGCATCAATCATTAAGAAACTAAAAGGATGTAGTTTCACTAAACAAATCATCAATTAATTTTATAAATATCATTTGAAAGAATAAGAATAACGATTGGTCGCCATACAACAAAGAAAAGATGGTAGCCGAGCTCTACCCTTATACAACCCAGAATATGAAAGAATAATTACAATTTTATTAAATGTTATGGGGGACTTCTTTTCTTCATTCTTCATGTCTTCATATCTTCATTCCTTCATTTGATTTGATTTCCTCCACTTTAAAGGCATCATAGGGCACCCCAGACAAAGCCTTCTGGTCATTGCTCATCCTAATCTCTCATAGCACTAATTCTAATTCCTATTGAAAAAAATACATTTATGTGGGAAAAGTAAATCTAACTATACCTACAAAATAGTGGTTAGCTAAATATACATACAATCCCAAGCAGTTATATTTATAATTTGGACTTAGCACTCTACACATGGGTAACCAAACCTACCTGACCTAACTTGGATTATGCTTAAGAGTTTAAGCAACCTTCAAAGAGAGCATTTATATTTATTTTTAAGCATCCCCTTAAGCACAATCCCTTGCATAAAATATCATTATGCTAAGAGTGGCCTAACATCCAGTCTACGAAGCATGCACCCTAACATCCAGTCTAAAATATTGCATCACAAAATAAAATATACATCACATCATACACCATCCTAACATAGAGCTAGAAGTGGTGACTTAATTCTAATATGTGTGTTAAGGCTTGTGTGGTAAGTCTTTTTAGGCATTAGTGTTGTATTTTTTAAGTATAGAAGGATTCAATTTAACATGAAAGGTTGATTTCACTTCAAGTTGTTTAGTTGATTTGAGAATTTTAATTTATATTTTATTTTGTTTTATATGATTGCACTTAGCAACTAAGTGTTATAAAGAGAGGAAAAGAGGAGTGCCCTCTTTCATCCCTACCTTAAGTCACTTTCTAAAGCATATTGATTTGATTTAGTTCTTTTTAGTGAATGGCTTATTACACATATTTAAATTAACCCTAAGTTTAGGTTCACTTTAAATAACTCTTTTCAATATGAAATACATCTTAAGATTAATTTAAATGAATTACTATCACATGACATATATAAAATCATTCCAGTCCATCACATGTAACATGCATATGATTTAATCCTAAGTATACTTATACATGCAACATATTTTTGCACACTTAAATGATGAATGTATGTATATATTTGAAATTTATATTCTTTCATTTGATTGAATTATTTAATCACATTAATTTAAAGCTCTATCCAAATTCTTATACAAAAATACATAGGGATGAAGTTAAATAGGTGCCATTATTAAACCAAGGAAGTGAGGTAATCAAATGACCTCCTTGGGGCTAGCTAAAGCCTCATATTCCCGAGATATCCAGACTATATACCCATTTGCATTCAAATCTATGTAAGCTTGTACATATGAACATGAGAAAGAGAACTCAAAATCACATAATTAGATAATTCAATCATTCAAATGATTATGAATGCATGTATTTTCAATAGAAAAGTGGATCGTATTTCTCTAATTAAATACAAACATACATGTACAAAAGACATAAATAGGTACATGCCTTTGTTAAATCACGTAAGTGAGGTAATCAAATGACCTCATTGGGGCTACTTAAAGTCTCATATTCCCGGGATGTCCAGACTATATACCTATTTTTTTAAATACATACAAATGTATTCATAATTAAGAGGGTGAGGACCATGCAAAGGTTGTATTTTCTTTAATTGAATCATTTATGTGTATAATTTAAAGCTCCATCTAAATTCTAATGTTAGAATACATAAAAATGAAATCAAGTGGGTATGTGATTGTTAAACCAAGGAAGTGAGGTAATCAAATGACCTTCTTGGGGCTAGCTAAAGCCTCATATTCCCGGGATGCCCATACTATATACCCATTACCATTCAAATCTATATAAACCATCATATGAATAGAGGAAAGTGGACTTAACATCCGCACACTTTAGCTATAAGCACATACACTTCTTATGTATTTATAACTAACATCAATACATGTTGTCATTTATTTGTAAACTTTTGAAAAATATATTTGAATTTAATAGTAATAGTAGCCACATATATCATAAGTTAATCCAACACATGCAAGTTTACATAAAGAAAAATCATTTGGTTTGATTAGTTTGGAGAAGATGAATGCATGATTTCAAATGACATATAATATTTGACATGATTGGAAAGGAATGAATAAACATAAACACATGATTTCATTCAATCAAATTAATTTTTAAGGACAGTCATATTAGATAAAACCATTTAAAATAAACCAAAGCTTTTTTAATATCATTTTTTAATTTTTATATTTTAATTTAAGGATGTGAGGAAGGGGTTTGTTGATCCTAACCCATTCCCATGTTTGTTAATTAATTTGGTTTAATGAAATGTAATATGCATTAAATACATTAATTAACCCTTTCCTATGTTACCTTAATATAATCATCCAAATAATTATGAGTCAACATTATATGCACATGAATTGGAAATTATATTAGCAATGATCCTAAGAAATAAAAGGGGTATAATGCAATTGGCTCATAATTAATGATTAATTAAGCTAAGGAACTTAATTAAGTACTCTTATGGCCTCCCCACACATGTGGGTTATCCATAGTTTATTTAAAATATATTTAGGCTATTGAAAACCTAAAGGTATACCCAAGAGTTGATTAATCAAGGTTTAATATGATTATGATTTCAATTTAATTAATTAAGTGGTTTAATTAATTAGTTAAACCTTAATTAATATCATTTTTTGAAAAAGAGAAATGAACTTAGGGGAATATTAAGAAAGATGTCCCAACCTTATTCCTTAGTGCATTTACTATTGAGAAATGATTAATAAACTTAATTAACCAATTTATTATTGTTCATGGGATTAATTAATCATTAATTAACTTGAAAGAGTAATTATGGTTCTATTATATAATTTTTCTAATTAAGTGAATATTAAATCCCAAGAAAATCATGGGAGGCAGAGGTCATCCCATGAAATTAACCCAAAAAATTTTGGATTAATTGCTCAAGTAATTAAGGAGTAATTAAGCAAATTAATTTTATAATTAAACCTTAATTAAGCCTTAATTATTATTAAAAATTAATTAAGATTATTTTTAATTAATTCTCCTTTGAAATACCTTTAAAATGAGTCTTTATTTATTTTTTTATGATTTGTTATGATTTTTAGAAGTTTCAGCCATTAAAAATGATTAATTAACTTAATTAAAGCCTAATCCTGTTGGCGCCATGTGGCGCGCTGACGCGGCCCACTTTCCACGTGGCGCCATGGGATTGGCTACTTAAAAATAATCTAACTCAGTGCCTACGTGCCGGTGAAGGATGTACTTTCTCGTTTGTCGTCCAATCTAAGATAGGACAACTATGATTAATCCCACAGCTTAATAGGATTAAATAATATTGATCTTGCAAATCTAGTCATGACCAACCATTTTTATCACACGAAATAGAAGGTATGTGATCTATCATCATGTGCGTGAGGGAGAATGGAGTCTGTCCAACATTGCTCACTTGATATGAGCTTACGCGAGCTTGATCCACTCTAAATGATCCCACACCTTCACAACATCGATCGGAGGGGATCCAATGGTCAAGATCACACGAGATGAACATTTCCTTCAAAAAGCTCCAACAAAATTTTCACCCAAGGTCAGTTTTAATGGAATACCTCATCGAAGCTCAAGACCAATGGAAAATCCAATTGAGGAAGCTTCGTCTAGTGGAGACGAAGCCCTACTGATCATCATGAGCCTTGATTTGGTGTAGTTTGCTTGGAAGACCAACACTCAAAGCTTGGGAGGCCGACGTTGATTGAAGCACACCCTCCAGTGGTCAAGAAGCTCAAGGGAAGATTCATTCTTGCTTGACAAGCCTAAGGGAAGTTCTGTGCAAAGTTAATTTGATTTCTATGGAAGTTTGAGCAAGTTGGATCGAATGAGGGATGCCCTATTTTGGCTTGAATAAATCTAGGAATGGGGAGACTTGGGAGCATCGGGAAACACTCCAGGAAGCTTTGGGATACTCTCCTTGGGGTGCTAGCATTCTCACTGAGGACTAGTGCACAATTTGGAATGAATTGGAGGGGGGTATACCCCCTCCTCCTCTTGATTGGATGGTCCGATCGGATTTCGCTCCTAGTGGCCGTCCGGCCACCATAGAGGGCCATGGGTGGTAGGGAGTGGATGAGTTGGCTCGGCTTGGTTGGTTGAAGGTGTGGGGTGGCTGCTAAGGAGGAATCATGGGTGTCCTATGGGTTTCAAATGCTCAAATGGGGAGGGTGATGTGATTTCACCTCCCATGGGTCATGGTAGACCCAACCACCTTTTGGGTTAGGTTGGGCAGTGTCCTTAGTGCTTAGGTGGACCATTGGGAGGGTGTCAAGTGGCTAATGAATGGAAATGACCACTTACATGGGTGATTTATCTAATGGATTGGATTTGTTTTGGCTAAATTTTACATGAGCCAAAAGTGGGTTAGCCCAAATTTCAAGTGATTTGAAGTTCATTTGGTTAAGTTTGGCTCAATATGGCTTAAATGGGTCAAATTGGGTTAATTCAGGTTAAGTTGACCAATTGGTCAAATTGGGCCAAACTAAGGGTTAGATAAAGTTCATATGATCATTTGGGATGTGTTGGTGTCATTTGTTTAGTTTATTTTGGCTTAGATTTGATTTTGGCTCATTTGAGTTCATTTGGGTCAAATGGGTTAAGTTAACCAATTTGATTAAATTGGCCAAATTGGCTTGGGTTAGGTGTTGGCTTAGGTTTAGTTGACCAATTGAAGATAATTGTAGGCTTTGGTTGTAATTAATTTGGATTTGGTTTTGATTTAGGATAACTTAACCCTTTAGGTCAATTTGGGCTAAGTAGGTTAATTGGGTTTAATTGGATCAATTGGGTCCAATCATGGCTTTGGTCAAGTTTAACAATCAATTTGGAATGAACTTGATCAATTGGTTACAATCAATTTAGTTTATATTTTTATTTGACCTAAGTTGGTCTTTTAGGTCAATTTGGGTCAACTTGGGTCAAGAGGGCCAATTGGGTTTGGTTTGGCTCAATTGAAAGTCAAGTCATGTTCATATGTTTATTTTGGGTTCGTGTGAATCATTGCTTTCAAGGGATTTGGTTTAGGTTGCAATTTGGCTAGTTTGGGTTCATATGGGTTAAGTGTGTTGACTTGGTCAAATGACCAAGTTGACTTGGTTTGACCCAATTTGTGATAATTGATCAACCTAAGGTGATCAGCAATCATGATAGGAGGTCTTGGTGGGCTTGATTCAATCCAATTTGGGTAGGATTGGAACATGGTAAAAATAGATCAAATTGGCCACTTTGGGTCAACTGGACCAATTGGTTTTGTTGGTTTGATTTTAGGTTGAGTTTGATTTAGTTGAGTTTGTATATGGATTTGGGATTTATATATAAATTCAATTTCAATTGGTTTGGGTTCAAATGGGTTTTGGTTCATTTGAACATTTCAAGTCAAAAGGGATAAGTTGGGTTTGACTTGGTTTGAATTTGGTTTGGCTTGATGATTGTAGATTTCATTTGTATTTATGAATATGATTGAAGGAATAATTGACTCATGAGAAAATCAATTAAATTTGGGTTTTGGAATGAAGGAGTTTGGCTAAGTCCATGGAGTTGGGTCATGCAGCTTAGGTTTAGATTTTGATTTAGTTTTGATGATTCAAATGTATATTTCATTTATATTTGTGAAGATGATTGAAGATATGAATTGATTATGAGAAAATCAATTGAGTTTGGATTGATTTGGATTAAGATTTGGCTAAGTCCAGAGGATTGATTCATATGACTTAGGTAGGGATTTTGATTTGATTTGATTTAGTTTTACTTAATTTTGATCATTTGAGTATAGATTTGATTTATGATTGAAGATATAAATTGATTATGAGAAAATCAATTGATTTTGGATTGATTTGGAATAAGATTTGGCTAAGTCATGGGATTGATTCGTATGGCTTAAGAAGGAATTTTACATTGATTTGATTTAGTTTGACTTAGTTTTGATCATGTGAGTGTAGATTTGATTTATATTTAGGAAGATGATTGAAGATATAAATTGATTATAAGAAAATCAATTGATTTTGGATTGATTTGGATTAAGATTTGGCTAAGTTCATGAAATTGATTCAAAGGACTTAGAAGGATTTCAAGTTTGGGTTTGGTCATGGGCTTCAATCATTTTGTTTTGGAATTTGGGTTTGGATTTAGATTTGAATTTGAATTTGATGTTTGGTTTGAGGAGGTGAACATGGATTGGATTTGGGTTGTATGGTAGGTGGATTATCCTAATCTCTAAGGAATAATCTAATCCTATGATTAAGCTTTCTAGGTCTCTAAGTTTAGGTTAAGTGTTTACCTAATTGTTAGAAGTGTCTTATGACTAGTGAAGTCTTAGTGTCTAGAAGACTCCTTAGTCTAAGACAGGAAGATTGAATCCTCACTCCAAAATTGAGGTCAATAGACCACCATTCATTTCATTGGAAGTCTTGTCCATTTCTTCTTTGGGCAAGTGTTGCAAACATCCTTTTCTTGGTTCTAGAACCTCTTATTAATCGCCAGTTAATGAGTGAGTTCTAGAACCTCCCATTGGATTCCCCAACTGGTCAATTTCATTAAATTCTGATTAATACTAAAGCCAACAAAGTGCTTGATCATCTCTTTAAACCAATTTCCATGCTCAAGCATGACAAACTAGATTCATGAATCTTCATAAAATCTTCCAAACTCACTCAATGGTATGGTTTGAAACTCAAATAAGAATCTCTCCTAATTTTTTAGACCCTACCCATCATAACTCTATTTAATGAGTGTGGTTCTAAAATATTAAATCTATGAGCTTCATATAGATAATCATTGTTGCTCTCTTTCAACAGGATCTGACAACCTTACAACATCAACTAACTTACCTCAAGGTACTATGTCGTCCGATAAGCTCATTTTCTCCTTTGCCACTGGTATGGACTTGGTCATGGATCAGGCCTTCCTCACCAATTCCCCTGTCATTAAGTTTAGGTTGGTATTTGATAATTTCAATGTCACTTGTGATGCCCCAACCTTTACTATAGTTAATCATGAAGAGGTAGCAGACAAGAAACCCCTTCTACAATTTGACTTGAGATCAGAAGTAAAATTTCCCTCCTTAAAAGGAAGTTTGTTGAGGTTCCCACTTTACTACTACCATATGTTGTTTCCACCACTAGTAGAATGGTAAGGATTGAGGCAACACCCAAAATAGCCTCAACCTCTAAAAGGAATGATAAGAATGAGCCAGTAGTTGTCTCATCTATCTTTGAAGTAGGTTCTTCCTCTCGTCACATTCCCCTCACCAAGACTCATAGGAGGAACAAGAATAGAAAGTTGAAAAAGCTATATGAGATGATGTCTCATGAGGTAGATACCTCATCCCAGATGGCTGAGGATTGGCCCTCTTACGAGACCTCTCCCTTTCTTTGGGGAAGTAGGTTTCACCCACTTGCATCTGAGGGAGATAAAGACATTCAATGCATCACCATAATGTACCCACATCCATTTAAGAATGAGACACCAACTAGGGATATGAGAGGAACACCTTATGCTAGTTTGAGTTCAGTTTTTAAACATATAGGAATGAAGCACAAATGGTCTGAGTTTGAAGTAATGAGAAGTTTGAGAATAGCCATCCTGAGAAAAGGGAGGTCCATAGAGGTCAAAGTGGCAGTTCAGACTACTAGAAGCGAAAGGATAAGGTTCGCTAGGCAATCAGTGGCCTCCACATTAATGGATAGACACCATAATTTACAGCAGTTTGACTGGGTAAGTGAACCCGACTAGGTTGTACTCACTAGGTCTAACCTAGAGAGGCAGACATCTATGGAACCATAGATAGTACGGTCACCACCGCATCACTCTGTTCATAGACTCCCCTCTCCTGTCCAAGTGATAGCATTGAAAGTCCCTACAAAGTATCAGAAGTAATCTAAGGGAAGACACGCCCACCTCTAGTGATTAGACTACAACCTGAGGGCTAACCTTCCTCTTCTCTTGTTGGTAGTATGAGGTCAGGTTCTCCCATTTGATCTCATATTTTACCAACAAGGAAGAGAGCATGGCGACCCAAGAGTGTAGTCATGGACCCACCATGGTCACCTGATGGAGGGGAGGAAATAGAGGAACAACTAGTTTGCACCAACCTAGACTAGTAAATGAATGGATAGTTCAGGAGAGAGATTCGATGCAGGTAGAGAATCCAATTACTTATAGTGATCACCTAGTATATGTTCCAGTAGTCCCAGGTTAGGTAAATGATCGATCTTTAGATGACATATTGGAGGACTATCGTGTCGCAGTTAAGGAGATGGTCGGGAATGATCACTTTGATCTAGATAGTGGTATGGTAGGCCTGAATGTCGATGAGGATGATCTTCTATATGACACAGTAGAGATACCTATGGTTGATACTCAATGGTCCCTGCATTGAGAACAATAACACCCCAGAATATACAGAATGTTGCAATTAAAGAAGGTGAGATGCTAAACTTAACTCAGCAACTATTGCACCAACTAAGATAAAAAAGATGACCAACTTAATCGTATGGAGCAAAGGGTAAAAGAGTTGATGTCAGTAGTACTATCTCTTCAAGGACAAACTCTAGTCCCCCAAGACAACACCTATGGAGGCAAATAAGCCTAAGTTAGTGTATATAGTGGATAGAAATAAAAGCACTATTTCTTTAGATGAGGATGGATGCAGTTTGCATAGGAAGGGTACTGAAAGTGCAGCTCTTTACGAGCGAGATATCAAATAGTTGGTGGAAAAATAACTTTAAGGAGGCATTGGTACAAACCCAAAGGACCTCAACAATTCCAAAGGGGAGACCTTACCAAGAGAAATTTAATGCACTGTAGTATCCCAAGGGGTTAATGCCACCATCCATAAAATTTTTGATGGTAGTGGGAACCTATGATAACACATTGCCCATTTCAAAGCTAGTTATTGTAATGTTGGAGGCAATGATGCTCTTTTATTTAGATAGTTTGTTAGTAGCTAGAAGGTGTAGCGTTTGATTGGTACACCAAACTACCCAATTATTTAGTGAAAACTTTTATTGAGTTAGAGCACTTATTCATCAAGAGGTTTGCAGGAGTCCAATAGAAGGTGACTGTAGGGGACCTAGTAGATGAAAAATATAAATTAAATGAATCCTTGGTTGATATTACTCTTGATGGAGGAACCTTAGTATGAAGTGTGAACCTCAACTTCAAGAGTAGCATGCCATTGAAATTCTGCTCAAGAATATCTATGGCCCAGTGACATTCATGCTCAAAGGTTACACCATCATAATATTTAAGAAATTGATCAGTAAAGCAACCAACATTCAAGAAGAAGCTAAACATCTATCATTTTTAGACCAGTCCTGCAAGTCAAAGCAACAAAAGGTGTTAGAGAGAAGAGTTGGGATGGTCTCTGCAGCTGACAAAGGAAAACAACCCATCCAAGTCCAACCTGACAAACCTATGTCCCAGCCACCACCACTTCCACCTCCACGCCCACAACAACCCCAGCGATATCAGTACCCTTACCTTGAGTAGCTACATTCCACCTACTCTTAATAAAAATTTATACAAGCTTTATTCATTTAAGAGGGAGGTAATCAAAAAAAATTTCAATAATCTCATTAAGAAGCTTGATTTCCAGCTACTTGAACCTAAGAGGCCGAGGAAGTGGGCAGAAGTGGTGATCCTAATTTTTGTCCCTACCACCACATGCTTGGACACATCTTAGAGGATTGTATTACATTTAAAAATTGGCTCAAATGAAGTTACAAATTTGGATCCATAGTGATACCCAAAGAATACTTAGTAGAACATACCATTAGTTTTATCAAAGTAATCTCTAAGAAATCATTTGATCCTCTCAACACTAAAGAATGTTGGGATATTTCTTTATCTTGAACCTCTCACAAAATTATTTTTAATATAACAAAACTCTTCTGTAGGTACCTTAACCGGTTAGGCCTCCACACCACTAGTAGGTCTACAAGTTGTAAAGGCCAACACAAAGATGTGAAATGTTGAGCACAAAAAGCCCATACATACTCGAGATTCATTAGTAGCAGCATCGCCAATCACTCCTCCTACCTCTTCTTTTAGGATCATAGTGTTTGTGAATGGGAGCGTCAAGCAAGTCATGCCACTTACTCTATATGACTTTTATTTTATACCATCATAGGAAAATAAAGTAATAAAAAAATTATTCTTATATCTTGTCTCTTTGTGGTGAAAATGATTCTTATAATCTCAATCCTAATGATAACTCTCCAAATCTCAATAATCAAAATGATTTCAATCAAGTCATTTCATATGATGACTTCCACTCTGATAGCATCCTTATCTTAAATTTTTAGGGAGCCCCTATTAAGATAGAGTTGGAGTCATCTAACTCTGATGATCCATTAGGGGAAGCATCCGCACCCCCAACAAGCAAGTAGATGCCAATATGATTCTCTCCATATAAGAGATCATTAAAATTAGCCTCTGTAGTGGTAGAGTTCTACCTCCTAGGATGATGTCTCAAGATGAGGAAAATAAGCCATTAGTTTCAGTGAACAAATAGACCTTCCACAAGATGCTACCATAGGATATGCTTGTGGATAATCAACCCAAAGTTGACAATAATGTCCTAGCCCATCTTAGAAAGTTGCCAGCTATGCTAAGCATATATGATGCCCTTATCTTATCAAAAGAGATTAAGGGGTCTTTGATCAAGGCTCTTTTAGATCCTGAGATATGCTTACCCCTAACGGCTACTTCTATAGTGGAAGAAGAGGCTTGCAACTTCAAAGAGGTTTCAGGAGTTACCTTCTTTGATGAAGATCTGCTCCTTGGGACTACTGACCACAACTGCCCACTATATATATCAGTAAACATAGACAACTTTATATTATCCAGAGTACTTGTTGACCTTGGGGCATCAATCAACATCATGAGTCTACCCTTGTTGACTTGAGGATTGACATCACCATGCTTAGCTCTGATAAGATGATGTTGAAATGATTCAATGAACATGGAAAGAGAGCCTTGGGATCAATCACATTATTATTACAAATTGGTTACCTGAAAATTGAGGCAAAGTTCCATATTATAGATTTAGATACATCATTCGATGCTTTGTTGGGGAGACCATGGATACATGTAAAAAACATGGTGCCATCCTCACTCCATTAGAGCAATAAGTTCATGCACAATGGCTTAGAATACTACACTAAGGTTGATTTGAAGCCATTCACAGTGCACGAGGTCGGGATATTTGAAAATGCAGCCTGTTACCTCCCTAAAAAGCAAAATGTATACTCTCATGATGTAGAAAATAATATCAATCAAAAAGAAAAAGAAAAAAATAAAAATAAAAAAAAAGGAAAAGAAAGAGATTAATAAAAATAAAATAAAGAAAACTTGGAGAAAGTAGAGTTTGACATCACCTTCCATTCACATCTTACCTCTCCTTTCCAACAAGCAGGTGAGAAGTCCTAACCTCTCATAGGATAAGGAAGAGGCAAGATCAGAGGAGGAAGGAGAGGACAAAGATCTATATACACACCCCAACTCGAGATCCTCCACAACCAGCTCAAGACTTTTCCACCATCTACATAGACTTATAATCTAGCTCAGAAGATGAGCATGGTGTTTTAATTTGGAGGGTCTTTGTGGACACCACGTAGATCTTATATGGTACTTATTGAAGTGATCGGGTATGACATTAATGTATGATGTACCATCTCAAAAGATGAAAACATTACCCGACAATAGACCTAATCACCTAATAAAGACTCCTAAGGCATATGGGTCTTCATATATTCTAGAGATCTTTCCCTTACTTTATAAAAAAGTAAAGCAAGGTTTATTTTATATTGGGTTCTTTAGTTTCATATAGAAGCAAGCTTCTATAGTTAATTACATCCTAGAAATGAGAATTTTCTAAGAATACTCTCAATTAAAGTAGCCAATCAATTATTTTCCAAAGATTTCAAGATTAGACTATCAAAGGATTAAGTATTTTTGGAAAATCAAGTGGGAATGTTCAATTTGGAGAGACATATTTTAGATTTCAAAGGAAGATGAGTAGGGAGCACTTGCAATACTAGGAAGCCTAGTAAGCAATCCAATCTATCCTATCATGAGGCTTTATATGTTGAAAGAGATAATTCACTTTCTTTGAGTTAGAATTTTATTAGAATGTCAAGGCTTAAAATCCATCAACACAAGATTATGGAAATGTCTAAGAGGTGATGATTTATACTCGTAGCCAAAGAAAACAAGTAACCTTGAATCCTTAATCTAGGATGCTTTAGCACAAGCTAAAAGCACTAAATCTAAATGAAAAATGGGACATAATGGTTTAACACCTCCTAACTTTAAATCCATATAGGTCAATCTCATGTTAGTGCAAGATAGCTAGGCTATTATTTAATTAGAAAGTGACTAAAGTCCTAAATTCACTTCCTAAAAGACTAGATCATGACTAGCATGAACATATGACTTAGACTAAAATGCAAAATCTTATAAATTTAATATCATTTTAACACAATATTTTGGCAAAATCTTGGGATATTTATGCCTAAATGCATGATGAAATATAGTTGTTGGCTAAATCAATGGGAGGAGGTATTCTCCACTACAAGGGATGTCCTCATAGGCCAAGCATTCACCATATCATGCAAGAGTGGAGACCCTCCCTATTCAAGAGTGAAGCAATATGTTATGCATGATGTTAGACCATTCAACATTTAGCTAAGGGGTTGTAAATATTTTATTTATCTTAATTATTAGCCTAATCTTTAAGGTGAAGTTATGAGTTTTGTTAAAATTTAATTATGAGTCATTAATACGGGTAGAAAAATTAATTTTATCATAAGATCCTATGCATCCAAGCTACACATTCAAACATTAAGTTTAAGAAACCTATGAACAAGATATAATTTCTATTACACAATCTAAGCATAACAATCAAACATTTAGATTATCATGAAATAATAAAAGGTTAGTGCAACCGGGTACCACCAAACATCCCAGAAAAAAGAAAAAATTGGGTGCCGAGCTCTACCCTTAAATAATCCTGGATTACAAAATAATATTAATTGAAATTGAATAGATGTTATAAGGGTCTTCATTCTTCATTCTTTCTTCTTTCTTTTAGTTTGAATTGCTCCAAGGCTTCACAAGGCAGCCCAGGACTTTGCCTTTATCCACTGCTCATCCTAAACCTCATAGCACTAATCCTAATTCCTATTACAAAAAATTACATATTTATGAAAAAGTAAAATCTAACTACACCTACAAAATAGATGTTAGCTAAACATACATACATCCCTAAGTAGTTATATTTTATAATTTGGACTTAGCACTTCACACAAGGGTAACCAAGCCCACCTATCCTAATGTTGACTTTACAAAGGGGCATAAGCAACCCGCAAGTATAAGCATTTATATTTATTATTATAGTGGCCCTTTTAGCACAATCCCCTACCAAAAAAATATTAGGCTAATAATGGCCTAACATCCAGTCTACATGCCACAATCCTAACATTCAGACTAAAATATAACATCACATCATACATAGTCCTAACTTAGAGCTAGAAGTGATGACTTAGCATTCTAATGTGTGTGCATAGGCTTGGTCTGGTATGTCTTAGCTAAGCTTTTGAATTATGATTATCTAAAATTTAAATTATTTAAGTTAAATATTTTGGGTGGTTTCATTTTAGGTCATTAAGAGGATTTGTGAATTTTACTATATTTTATTTGATTTCATTTGATATTTACTTAGTATCTAAGCATTGTAATGAGAAGAAATAGGCTAAACCTCTTTCATCCCTACCTTAAATTATTTTCTAAAGGCATATTATTATGACTTGATTTCTTTTATAAATGATTTATAAATGTTTTATTAATCCTAAGTTTGGGTTAATTTTAAAGGATGCTATCCAACATGAAAGGCATCTTAAGATTAATGAAATTGAATTACCATCACATAGATAATGTTGCTCCATTCCTTTTCATCATCAATAATTATGCATATGATTGTAAACATAACATACTTATACATGCAATGTATTTTTGGCACACTTAAATGATTATGATACCATATATTTTTATAGAAAAGAGGAATTTCATTCCTTAGCTAAGTGCACGCATACATGTATTAAAGATGTAAGCAAGTAAATGTTATTGTTTGAACTAGAAGTGAGATAATCTAAGACCTCCTTGGGGCTACTTAAATCCTTGTATTCCCATGGTGTCTAGACTATATACTTGCTATCTTAAATACATATGAATGTACATACAACCATGAGAATGAAAATCATGAAAAGATTATATTTTGGTTGAATTATTTGCACATGTAAAGTAAAGTTCAATCCAAATTCTAGTACAAGTACACATAGGAATGAAATTAAATAAGTACATGCCTTTGTTAACTAGGGAAGTGAGGCAATCTAAGACCTCTATGGGGTTACTTAAAGCCTTGTATTCTTGAGATGTCCATACTATATACTTATTAATATTCAAATATACGTAAACACATACATGAATCATAAAGATAAAACAATACTTTGACATCTTTAGGTTTTAAGCACATGTGAATCATTCATGATATTCATAGCTAATATCAATTTAACTTTTCATTTGTAATTTTGAAAATAGTTTTGGAATTTATTAGTGATAATAGCCACACATATAATAACATTAATCCAACACATGCAACTTTACATACATAAGTATATTCATTTGATCACTAGATTGGAAAACATGATTACATGGTACAAATGACATACAAAATTTATGATGACTGAAAAGGAATAATTAAACACTTTCACATAATTCATTTAATCACATTAATTCCTAAGGACAATCACATTAAATAAAATCATTTAAGATCAACCTTAAGCTTCTTACAAGATTTGATTTTGGATTAAAGTTATTGAACTCAAAGAGGGGAAATAATGTTTGTTGTTTTTGCCCCCATCCCATGTGAGTGATTTAATGTGTTTAAAGAAAACATAATTAAGTGATTTTTATGGATTAATCAAGTTTGAATCATTAAGAAAATGATTTATTTTTCCTTTCCTATGCTTCTATAATTTGATTAATCATTTATCCATAAGCCTCCAATGATATGCAAATGAGAAATTAAAATTGGAATGCACTTAGGGACCTAATGAAATGAGGCCTAGAATTAAATATTAATTAAATCAAAGAAAGATCTAATTAAGTATTTATATGATTTTCCCACACCCATGGGCTAATCATAATTTCCTTAAGAGTATTTATATTATTAAACACATAAAGAGGAACCCACAAATTAAATTTAAATTATCTGATCTAATTATCATTTTAATTTAATTTAATTTGTCCATTCAATTTGCTTAATTAACCTTAATTAAATTATAGATTAATTACCCTCCTTAATGAAATGGACTTGAGAAAATAATTAAAAAAGAGGTCTTAATCACTCACCCTCATCATTTCATAATTAATCAGTGATTAATAATCATTAATTACTTAATTTTTTAATGTTTGCCTTTTTAATAATTATTAAATTACTTAATGTGATTAAGGTTTGAATTTCAAAATTTTTAATTAATTAGCTAATAAATTCTAAGAAAATTATGGGAGGCAGAGGACATCCTAAGAAATCAACACATTTAATTTGAGATTGATTAGCCAAGTAATTAGAGCTTAATTAAGCTAATTAAGAAAAAACTTTAATTAAGCATTATTCACTATTCAAACATTAGGGATTTTATTTTTATTAAAATCTCCTTTATTTACGCTTTTAGAAATGGGTTCATTCATATTTTTAAGATTGTTTTATAATTAGTTATGAATTTTTGAAGTTCAGGGTGATTAAACACATTTTTAACCTTAATTAATCCCTAATCCCATCGGTGCCACACGGGAGCTGACGTGGTGATGCTTTCTACATGGTGATGCTTTTCACATGGCACCACGGAATAGGCCACTTAACTCGTCCGATGCGGCGTGTTGAGTCAACGGTAGAAAATGCACTTTTGTCCCGTCATCCGATCTCGGATCAGATGGTGGGGATTAATCCTAGTTCTTAATAGATTGAATTGAATAAAACAAATGGATTAATCTTGGCCATCTGTTCTAATCACAAGCAGACGGCGGGTGATCCTTCCTCCCCTGAATGCCAAAAACAGGACACCGTTCGCCCTCCTCCACTCGATCCAAGCTCACAAGAGCTCATGAGGTGTCGGGATTGACTCCAAAATGTTCAGGGAAGAGATCTAAGGAGATCCTATAGTGGAAATCATGTGAAATTACAAAACTCTTCACAAAAGACCAACACCTAAGAGGATTTCTATAATTTTCCAAAAAATACCTAGCTAGAGCTCAAGACCAGTGGTTCATTGACTGAGGTAGCTTTATCTTGATGAGACAAAGCCCTATTGAGAAGCGTGGGAGTTGCCTCCCCGTCGGTGGCTCTATGGACAAACGTCGCAACTAAGCTCGTTAGAGTTAGTCTAGGAGTGGTCTCTGGTGCTCAAATCGATCAAGAATTTTTTTGTTTCACCTGTTAGAGCTTGGGAAAGGTGTGGCAGAAGTTAATTGAAGTTTGATGGAGTTTGAGTGAGGTTGGATGGAGAAGGGACTCTATTTTTCTTGGGTTAGGTCTTGCCAGCGATGGGGAGCTCAAGGGAGATCGGGAAAGCTTTAGGGATGCTCGTCTCAACTCACTGAAGCTCTCTGTGTCATTTGAATTCAATGGGAAAAAGTACACCCTCCTCCCCAATCAATCTGATAACTTGGATGGTTGACTTTTGGCGGCTTGGAGCGTGAGGGGATGGCGTGAGATGAGGAAGCCCTTGAGTGCCTAGAAGAAGGGAGTGGGCTGGCTATGTGTGTACCCCCTCCTCCAAATGTTCAAATTGGAAGTCTTGGGTTAGCTTACCTCCATTTGAGTCATGGTTGATTCAATAAACTTTGGGTTAGGTTAACCAGTGGTCTAAGTGTCTTAATTGAGCTTAGGGAGGCTGCTAAGGGTAGGAGAGTGGGCTTGACCATCCAAATGGGGATATTGTCCCATTTGGAGGGGTTTCCCAATAGGTTTTGGGCTAATTCGGGTCTAAGATAGGTTGGGTTTGATATAGGCTGATCCATGGTGACCCAACGATGGGTCATCCCAAGTTTGGTTGGGTTTGAGCTCAGTTTGAATGGGTTTGTCTCAATTTGACCCATGTAGGTTAAATTGGGTTCATTTGGGTTAGCTTGACCAATTGGTAAAATTGGGTCAAATTGATAATTTTGTTTAGTTCAAATGATGATTTGGGATGTTTTGGTTCAATTGGTTTGGTTTAATTTGAAGTGGATTTGGTTTTGACTCATATGGGTTTATATGGGTCAAATGGTCTAAGTTGACCAATTTTGTCAAATTGGCCAAATTGGCTTGGGTTAGGGGTTGGTTTAGATTCGATTGATGATTTGAAGATGATTGTAGGTGTTGGTTTGAGTTAATTTGGATTTAAGAATGATTTGGTTCAATTGAACCCTTTAGGTCAATTTGGGTTGTATGTGTCAATTGGGTTGGTTTGATCAAATTGGGTTCAATTAAAGGTTGGATCTTGTTCAACAATCAATTTTTGATAGATTTGAGTCATTGGTTTCAATCAATTTGATTTAGGTTTTGATTTGCCCCAATTTGGCCCATTAGGTTAAATTTGGTCAACTTGGATCAAAGGGGAAAATGGGCTTGGCTAGATCCAATTGGTGGTCAAAACATATTCAATACTCAATTTATTATTGATTGGAGGTATTGGTTTTAATCAATTAAATTTAGAATGAAGTTCGATTCAATTTGGTTCATGTGTAGGCTAATTGGGTCAACTTGGGTTAGGTGATAAAATTAGTTTGGTTTGACCCAATTGATTGCAATTGGATAATCAACGGTGATCAACAATCATTGTAGAAGGTATTGAATGGGTTAGTTCAATCCAATTTGGGTTAGATTGGAGTTTGGATCAAATGGGTCATTTAGGTCACTTTGGGTCAAGTGAACCAAATGGGTCAATTTAGTTGAATTGGGTTAAATTAGGTTAGGTTGAGTTTGATGATTGATTTGGGATTCATTGATGGCTGATTGCAATTGATTTGAATTTAATTAGAAATTGACTCATTTGGACCCTTTGGGTCAAATGAGTCAACTTGGGTTGATTGGATTGATTTGGTTGGTTTGGTTTGATTGTAGGCTTTGGAAGGATTTTGAAATAGAGATTTGAATAGTTGGAGTGCTTTGGTGAAAAGAAATTGGATTTAGTTTCAATTGAAAAGTTTTAGTCATAGATTGTTGTAGATTTGTTTAGGTTAAGGATTAGGTTAATTTGGCTTGGAGCTTGGATATGAAATAGGATTCAATTGGGTTTGATTATATTAATTTGAGGTTGGATCTCGATAAGTGGATAGATATAGTTTTGTTTAGGCCATAGGATAGGTAGGACCTATTCACCTTAGGGTATGACCTAAGCTCGAGGTATTCCTTCTTAAGTCTTTAGGCTTAGGCTTAGTGTTCACCTAATCACTAGAAGTGTCCTATGACTAGGGAAGTTCTATTGTCTATAATATTCCTAAATTTAGGATATGGAGGAAGAGTCCTCACTCGAAAGTGAGGTCAACAATGAGTTATATGTAGTTAGTGCTCCAGTTTCCTCCCTACATTTACAAACTCAATTAGAGGTAACAGTAGAGCCAAATAGCGATGATGAAAGGGTCCCCGAGTAGAGTGATGATGTATCTAAATTATCATTATGTGAGAGGGTCAACTAGTAAGAGAACTCTAGCTCTAACCCCACTCTCCTTAGAGACTGTTGAGGGTTTAGTAGTTAAACCTACACCACAACTAGATGAAAACTCCAAGCCTCAAAAGTTCTACTTAGGAGCATCATCCTCAAGTTTATGAGTTAATGTAGAACTTGAGGTTGAATCTTGCAAAGAAATAATAGAATTATCTTTTGACTGGTACTCTCCTTATGTTCAAAATTTAATAAAATAAGGATTGATACCACATGCTTGGTCTAGGTGCAAGTCAGATTACTTTGAGAAAATGTGGAAAAACAAATGCAATAAAGCATAGTCAAGATTAGGGCTAGGATTTGGTACAGTTGGCTCTATAGATGATGATGAATATTGTCTAGTCATCACCAAAAAATCTAAAGTCTAATAGATTCTTTTTAAACTACACCAATTCATGTGAAGAAGTTTATCTAGAAACTTCAGACAATCTAGATGGCCTCCAAGTTAGGGATGCACCCCTGGAATTGGAAGAAGAAATAAAGTCAACCATTAATGAGCTAAAAGAAATCAACTTGGGTACCAAAAATAATCCACATCCTAACATTTATTAGTTCTTTGCTAAGCGAATCTAAAACCAATGACTTATTTAGGCTACTTTTAAAGTTTAAGGATAGTTTCTCTTGGAGTTATGAAGAAATGCCTGGATTCACTCTTGACGTTGTAGTTCATAAACTTGAAATTAGCCTGATGTAATTCCCATTAAGCAAGCTCCTAGTGCATGCAACTAGATATTGAACAATAGGTCATTTTTGAAGTAAAGAAGCTGATCGAGGCTGGTTTTATCCAAGAGGAAAAATATCCTATTTGGTTAGCCAGTGTCATCCTAGTAAGAAGAAAAATGGTCAAATTTGCATATGTGTCAATTTTATGGATCTAAATAAGGCATGTCTCAAAGACGAGTTCCCATTACCCATACCATAGCCGATACTAGACATAGCCTCCTCTCATGTGATCTTCTGATTCATGGATGGGTTATCTAGTTAAAACCAAATTAAGATGGCACATGAAGATGAGAAGAATATCGCATTTAGGACTCTAATTAGAATCTTTTGCTATGAGATCATCCCTTTTGACCTTAAGAATATTCGTACCATGTATCAGCGGGCCATGACGAGAATCTTTGATGAACTCATCTATCATTAGGTTAAGTGTTATGTTGATGATCTCATAGTCAAAAGTGAAGCAAAGGAAGACCACTTATATGATTTGAGAGTAGTTTTTGAATGGTTATGACACTATAACCTAAAAATGAACCCTCTAAAGTGTGCTTTTGCGGTAACCTCAGGGAAGTTTATAGGGTTTGTAGTATGACATCATGGGATCGAGATAAATCTAGAGAAAATCAAAGCAATATTGGATATGCCACCTCCTAAAAGCCTAACCCAACTTAAGTCTTTTCAAGGAATGTTGGCATATCTAAGATGCTTTATATCAAATTTCTCTTGTAGTTGTTAACCATTCACTACACTTACAAAGAAAGATGCAATGTTTTGATAGGATGATCAGTTCCAACATGCTTTTGAGAGTATTAAACAATACTTAATGACACCTTCAGTATTTACTACTCCTATCCCGGGTAGGGCACTTATTTTGTATACGGCTACATTAAGTGATTCACTTGGTGCTTTATTAGCTCAAGTCAATGATAAAGGGAAAGAGAACACACTTTATTACTTGAGTCATCGCCTAATTCCTGCACTTTATTACTTAAGGCATTGCCTAGCCCTCATATTTATTGCCCAATAGCTAAGGCAATACATGCATTCTCATAAGATTAATTTGATCTCTAGAGTGAATCCACTTCAATATCTCATGACATCACCAAAATTATCCGGATGGTTGGCATGATGGTCTATGACTTTATCATAGTTTAATATTACTTTCATACCACTTTGCGTTATCAAAGGACAAGCATTGGCAGAATTTTTTAGCAGTGCACCCCCTCCCCGTAGATTCTCCTCTAAATGATGATCTCCCTAATGAGCATATCATGAGTTTGAAAAATGTGAATAGCGCTATTGGAAATTGTACTTTGATGGTGCAGCCTCCTACCAAATAGGAGATGAACCATAGTCCATCCTCCCAAGCAAGTTGGAAATAGGGATAGTCTTTTTAACTCCAGATCATAGAATGTTGTGATTCTCATATCATCTATTAAAACCTTTTACAAATAATGAAGATGAATATGAAGCTCTAATTACTAGTTTAGAGTTAGCCATTTTGTTAGAAATCAAAGAAATTAATATCTTTGGGACACAATTAGTAGTCAACCAAATTGTTGGGTCCTACAAGTTCTCAAACCTAAACTCCATCACTATGACAAGTACACTATGGAGTTGTTGGCCCAAATTCTAGAAGTTACCATTTATAGGATCCCTTAAAGAGAAAATGTCATAGATGTTGCTTTAGCCAAGCTTGCCAAAGAGATGACCTGTTCGGATGATGAGTTCATATCGATAAAAGTGTGTAATCTCTAGGTCCTTTTTTCCTATTGATGTTGAACTCATTGATAAAAAAATCTTCAAAGAAAGGTTGCCATTACTTAAAAAGATGAAGAATTAGACTGGAGGCAACCCTTTATGGATTACCTAAATAAAAAAAACTACCTTAGAGAAATCACAAGCCCATCAAATCAAACGAAGAGCACTATCTTATGATCTTGTTGATGGCACTCTATACCGACGATACTTTGATTACATGTGGTTGCATTGTTTAAATAAAAATGAAGCCCAAAAAATTATGATCGAAGTACATTCAAGACAATGTGGAGCACATCAATCCGTCTAAAGATGAAAGCTAAAATTAAAAGACTTGGATATTATTGGCTGATAATGGTTACATATTGCATGGATATAACGCATCGCTATCACCAATGTCAAGTACATGGAGTGGTCCTACATCAACCTTCTAATGTTCTCCATCAGATAATAGCTTCATGGCCATTTGAGTGTTATGATACAAATATAGTGGGTCTGATTGACCCTCCATCTTCCAAGAGTCATTGCTTCTTCTTAGCAACAACATATTACTTTTCTAAGTGGGTAGAGGCAATCCCTTTGAGGGAAGTCAAGGTTCATCATGTTCCTCAGTTATTTAAGAGTCACATCCTCTATATATTAAGCATACCTCATCGAATTATATCTGACAATGGCATCGCTTTTAAGAGTATGAATATCAATAGCTTTACGAGGAGGCATGATATAGATTAGAGGTACTCCATCATATACTATCCCCAGGGAAATGGGCTAATAGAAGCCTTTAATAAGACTCTTGTCTAAACCTTGAAGAAAAAATTTGATGGCAATATGCAACATGAGCGGTTGGTTAAAGCCTTATGGGCATATCTTACCACATACAAAACCCCACATAATATACTCATTTTTCTTCAGTGTATGGTCTGAAGCCATTTTGCTATTGGAAGTTCAGTTATCATCACTGAGGATTATTGTAAGAAACAAGATTACAACTGAGCAAAATGCTAGGTTGCGGTTGGAAGAGCTCGAAGGTCTTGTGGAACAACGCCTCTGGACATGCCAAAACTTTAAGCTATACAAAACGCACATGGTTCAAGCTCACAATAAGTTGGTCAGCCCAAGAGCTTTTCAAGTTAGTGCGCTTGTTTTAGTTCTTAGGAGATTAATTGTAGCCCATCGTAAGGTGGGTGGTAAGTTTAACCAACATGGGAGTGTCATTTCATTATATAAAAGGCCTATCAAGGGGTCATATCAATTAATAAATTATAAAGGTGAGTGCCCAATGCTTCCCATCAATGGGCTTTATTTGAAGAAGTATTACGGATGATTGTATTTTAAAATAAATTTTATCAATATGATTATGCTTTTATGTCAAGCCTATATTTATATCAATTGGGTCCATGTTATTAAACCTTTATTTACTTAATCTCCTCCAAAATCACTTACAAGCTTAAAATCTAAGTTTAAATCATTTTTTAACTTTATGAATATATTTCTATTATCTTGTTATTTTAAATAAGGTTCAACAGACATTCATGCTTTGTTCTTCACTTGTTGTTCCGAATAAGGTCAGACATATGTTAAACAATCTATCTCTACTATTTTGAATATGGTCAGGTATAGATTAGGTTCTTCCTCCACATTCATCTTGCTATTTTGAATTAAGTTAGACAGATGTTTGGTTTATCTTTATCTTGCTATTTCAAATAAGGTCAAGCAAACATTCATGCTTTGTTCTTCATTTATTATTTTGAATAAGGTCATAATGTGCTGAACAATCTTTCTTTACTATTTTGAACATGGTCAAGTAGAAATTATATTCTTTCTCCACATTCATCTTATTATTTTGAATAAGTTCAGACAGATGTTTGGTTTATCTTTTTTGTTCTATTTCAAATAACATCAAGCAGACATTCATGCTTTATTCTTCACTTGCTATTTCAAATAAGGTCAGGTATTTGTAGAACAATTTATCTCAACCATTTTGAACATGGTTAGGTAGAGATCAAATTCTTCATCCACATTCATCTTGTTGTTTCAAATAAGGCCAGGCAAATGTTTAGTTTATCTTTGTCTTGTTGTTTCGAATAAGGTCAAGCATGTGTTGAACAATCTACATTTATTGTTTCAAACATGGTTAGGTGGAGATTAGATTCTTCGTCTGCATTCACCTTGCTATTCTGAATAAGGTTAGATAAATGTTTGATTTATTTCTATTTTACTGTTTCAAATAAGATCAGATAGACATTCATGCTCTATTCTTCACATGTTGTTTGAATGAGGTTAGGCAGATGTTTGATTTATTTTTGTCATGCTATTTTGAATAGGATTAGGCAAACCTTCATGCTTCATTCTTCATTTGTTGTTCCAAATAAAGTTAGACATATGTTAAATAATTTATTTCTACCATTACAAAAATGATTAGGAAGAGATCGTATCCTTCCCCTATATTTACCTCACCATTTTGAATAAGGTCAGGTAGAGAGTAGATTGGGTTCATATTTATTGAAGATCAAACCATGTGGCCACTGCTTAATGCAATCCATCACAAACCAAAACAAATCAACCTTTAGGGAATTTTGTCCCTAGTTCTTCAAATAAAGTTAGGCCAAATCAATCTTTAAGGATCTTCTCCCTAGTTCTTAAAATCAAATTAAATAAAAAAAACAATATTTTGGGAGCTTCTCCTAATTCCTTAAATCTAATTGAATCAAACTATTCTTCAGAGAACCTCGCCCTCTTGTCTTCGACACACCCAAATAAAACTTCAAGTAACCCTGTAGGGATTATTCCATATTCTCTCCAAACTTGAGGTTTGGTGAACTTGAGTTATGAGTTCTTGAAGTTATAACTTGATCCGTGTATCTTTGACGCATTTTTGAAATCTCTAATTCCTATGAATATTAATTTTTAGTGAATCTATATAGCAGCTTCTGCTGAATTTACTTACCTTACAGGAATGGTTTAAACATCTCTTTTGCCATCTCATCGATCTAGATGACAAGCTTGGTCAATGCCAATACGTGCAATGTGCCTTATCAGTTAAACTACACCTATTGGGGGTCCTTTTGTTGACCTCACCTTTAGTGAAGTTGACAACCCTCCTCTTAGACTTAGGATTTAATCTAGACACAAAGGTTCTGTCAACCTCAAGTGAGGTTAATAACACCATAATATTAGTAAATTATGATCTCTAACCTTAGATTAGGAGCTTCCTAATTAGGCACTTATGATATTGTTAGTAGACAGAGCTAAATTCATGAACGCAAGCGCACATGTCATTCAAGTAATAGAATGATGAGTAAAGTATTGTATTGATCGCATATGTATTTTATATACAATTTTTATTAGTTAACTATAAATCTTATGCTACCCTAATTTTTATTCAACCAAATTAAAATGCAGTAAATTTAAAAATGTAGAAATTATCAAAATTATTTTGAAAATAGGGTTTTAATTAATTTTTTTACAAAATGTACTATGAATTTATGGTCTCTTGATTGTTTCTATGATTTAGGTAATTGTAAAGTTAATTTAGATGGTCATCAATTAGGAGCATAAATATTTTTTATTCATGGCTAAATTTAAAAAGACCTAATCACTATAATTAATTAGTTTATATATATATATATATATATATATATATATATATATATTTAAAATCAGTGATTGCATTTTATTTATCTCCCTCTATAATTACAAATCCCTAAATATCATATGCCTATGTATATTTAAAATATTTGATTATTTTTTAAATTATTCCTCTAGAACACTTTTGATATCTTTTGATTACACTTGATTTGAAAATTGCAATTGTCTAGATCATAACTACATCAAGTAAGAAGAAAAAATAACATAAACATTATTTTAGCATAAAATAATAACTTCAAATTTTGTATCACATTATCACAAAATAATACAAGATTCTATAAATCTAAAGTCCTAATTTAATACAAGAAAGAGAGAACATTATCTTATCATATCATAAACATATAAAAACATATAAGATAATCTAAAATAAGGAAAAATGAATCAGAAGAAAGCCTTAAAAGTGCTTTTTTACTTTTATTTTGAGCCTCTAGTATGAATCTCCTTGTTTCAGATTCTCTTCTTCTTCAATCTTCAGAACAAATAACATCGAGATGGCACAAGTAATCCATATGAATTCATTCACTTAAAGTCTCACTCTTCAAGTGACACTACACTCACATACACTATGGCACACACACTCTACCAAAAATCCTTTTTCTTTTGCAATTCAGACCTATTTATAAGTCCAACACCATCCTATTAGTTGCCACTCTCTTAAAGACATTAATTTTTTCTATGATTTATGTAGTAGTGAAGTTAATTTAGATTTCTATCTATCAAGAGCATAAATATCTCTTTTTTCATGCCTAGATCAAAATGACATGATCACTACAATTAATTATTTATATTCTTATATACTCCTTAAAATTAGAGATTGCATTATGTTGTGTTTTATTTCGGATGTTGGGTGAACACCATGCAAATCTTAGGAGGTACTTAGTCAAATTGAGTTATTGGTCAAATCAAAAGAGAGAGGAGATCTCCATCATGAGGGGTGTTTTGATAGGTCAAGTGTTCCCTAAAGTGCAAGAATAGAGAGCCTCTTTATCCAACAGTGAAACAAGATGATATGCATGATGTTGGATATCCAACATTCAGTTAAGGGGTTGTTAAATCTTTTAATTATCTTGATTATATCTTAGGCTTTAGAATGAAGTTGTAAGTTGTTAATTGAGTAGAAAAATTAATTTTATCCTAAGAGTCTACCACATCTAGGCCACACATTTAAACACCAAGTTTAAGAAATTATGAAAAGATGCAATCTTTATTGCGCAATCTAAACACAATAACAATCATTCATGTATAGATTTTGTAAAAGAATAAAAGGCTGGTGTGGTCGGGTACCGTCATACACCTCGAAAAAGAGAAAAGAAATGGGTAGCTGAGTTCTACCCTTATACAACCCGGATTACAAAAGAATATTACAATTTAGAGTTAAATTAAATGTTATGGGGGTCTTCATTCCTCACTTTTCCTTCCTCCTCTTTTCTTTTCTTCATGATTTAATTGTGCTCTAAGGCTTTACAGGGCTCCCAGGAGTACACTTTCTAGCCATTGCTCATCCTAAACCCATAGCACTAATCCTAATTCCTATTGCAAAATTATATTTTATAGAAAAGTAAATCTAACTACACCTGCAAAATAGATGTTAGCTAAACAAACATACATTCCCAAGTAGTTATATTATGTAACTTGAACTCAACACCCCGTACATGGGTAACCAAGCTCACTTGCCTTAATTATGGATTATGCTTAGGAGCTAAGCAACCTGCAAGTAGAAACATTTATATTTATTTTTAGCGGCCCCATTAACATAATCTCCTACAGAAAATAACATTAGGCTAAGAATGACCTAACATCTAGTCTACACTCAACAATCCTAAAATTTAATCTAAAATATTACATCATAAAACAAAACATCACACCATTATATACGCAGTCCTAACTTAGAGTTAGAGGCGGTGACTTAGCATTCTAATGGTGTGTGTTTAGGCTTAGTGTGGTATGTCTTAGCTAGGCTTTTGAATTGTGATTATCTATAATTTGGATTTATTTAAGTAAACATTTAAGTAGTTCCATTTTAAGCTATTTAGAGAATTGGTGGGTTTTAACTTGTATTTTCTTTGTTTCATTTGATGTTTACTTAGGATCTAAATATTGTAAAGAGAAGAAAGGGACTTAACCTCTTTCATCCCTACCTTAAGTTATTTTCTAAAGCATATTGTTATGACTTGATTTCTTTTAACGAATGGTTTATTAAATGTTTTTTATTATTCTAAGTGGGTTAATCTTAAAGAATCCTATCCAACATCAAAGGCATCTTGGGATTAGTGTAATTGAATTTCCATCACATAATATGTTGCACCATTCCTTTCCATCACCAATAACATGCATATGATTTAAGACTTAATATACCTATACATAATGTATTTTAGCTACACTTAAATGATTATGAATGCATATATTTTGATAGAAAAGATAGATCTTGATTCTTTAATTAAATACACACACATGTATTAAATTTTAAGTAAGTACATGTCATTGTTTAAACTTGGGAAGTGAGATAATCAATGACCTCTGTGCGGCTGCTTAAAGCCTTGTATTCCTAAGATGTCTAGACTATATACTTGCTATCTTAAATACATATGAATGTACACATAATTATGAAAATGAAAATCATGCAAATGATTTTCTTTTAGTGAATAATTTATAGATGTAAAGTAAAGTTCTATCCAAATTTTAGTACAAGTACACATAGGAATGAAATTAATAAGTATGTGCTTTTATTAACCAGGAAAGTGAGATAATCAATGACCTCTATGGGGCTACTTAAAGTCTCGTATTCTTGGGATATCCAGACTATATACTTATTATCATTCAAACATATGTAAACCCATACATGAATTATAAAGATAAAATAATACTTTAACATGCTTAAGCTATGAACACATACAAATCATATAGAAGTATTCATAACTAATATCACTCCAACTTTTCATTATTAATTTATAATTTTAAAAATAATTTTGAAATTTATTAGTGATAATAACCACATATATAATGGAATTAAGCCAACACATGCAACTTACACATAAATAAATTCAATTGATTCTTTTATTTTTAAAAAGTATGAATGCATGATATCCCATGGCATACAATATTTATAATGATTGAAAAGGAACAATTAAATATTTTCAGATAATACATTCAATCACATTAATTCCTAAGGACAATCAAGTTGGGTAAAATTATTTAAAGAAATACCAAAGCTTCTTATTGAATTTGAATTTTGATTTGAGTTATTAAATTCAAAAGGAGAAATCATTTGTTATTTTTACCTCATCTAATGTTGGTGACTGGATATGTTTAAAGAGAAGTAATTAAGTGAGTTTAATGAATTTATTAAGTTTGAATCCTTAAGCAATTCATTCGATTACCCTCTCCTATGCTTCTTTAATTTATTAATCACTTATTCATGAGCCTCAAATGACATGCAAATGAGAAATTAAAATTGCAAAGCTCCTAAAGGACCTAATTCAATAGGCTCATGCTTAAGTGTTAATGAGATTAAGGAAATAACTAAGCTAAGTACACTTATGATTAATCATAATTTCCTTAAGGGTATTTATGTTATTGAACACATAAAGAGGAACCCATGGATTGAATGTTAATTATCAGAAGTAATTATCATTTCAATTTAATTAATTTTCATAATTAATCACTTAATTAATTTCTTAGTTAATCCATGAATTAATTAATCCTCTTTATGAAATAGATTTGGGAAAATAATTAAAAAAGAGGTCCAAATTATCTCCCCTTCTCATTTCACTGTTAATCAGTGATTAATGATTATTAATTATTAAGATTTTACTATTTAACATTCTTTTTAATAATTATTAAATTGCTTAAGAGGGTAATTAAGGTTTGAATTTCAAATTCTCCTAATTACCTAGCCAATAATTCTCAAGAAAATTATGGGAGGCAGAGCACATCCCATTGAATTAATATTTCAAATTTGAGATCAATTGACCAGGTAATTAAGGCTTAATTAAGGTAATTAGGAAAATTTCAAATCTTAATTAAGATTTGTTCATTGTTCAAAACTTAATGAATTTATTTTTATTAAAATCTCTTATATTTACCCTTTCCAAAATATGTTTATTTATATTTTTATGATTTTTCTATAATTAGGTATGATTTTATAAAGTTCTAAGTAATTAATTACATTTTTAACTTAATCAATCCCTAATCCCATAAGCGTCACGAGCTGACATGTTGAACTTTCCACGTGGTGTCACGGGATTGGCCACTTAAACCGTCTAATGCAGCATGTTGAGTCAACGGCGGCGGACACACTTTCATCCCGTTGATCTCGGATCAGACGGTGGGAATTAATCCCGCTATTCTTAAGGGATGAAATCTAAATTTTTAATTGGATTAACCATGGTCATCCATTCTAATCATGCAGAAGGGATGATGAGTGATCCTTGTCCCCTGAGAGATGAGAGATGGACACCATCCGCCCTCCTTTACTCGATCTGAGCTCGCCGGAGCTCACCGGAGCTCATAAGGCATTGGGATGACTCCAAAAACTTCAAAGGAATAGATCTAAGGAGATTCTATGGTAGAAAACACATGAAACCATGATTTCTTTCACAAAATACCAACACCTATGGACTTTTCTATGATTTGCCAGAATTTACCTTGTTAGAACTCAAGACTGACGGTCCAACGACTAAGGTAGCTTCATCTTGAAGAGATGAAGCCTTGTTGTGAAGCTGACAAATTATCGGTGGCTCTGGACCAAATGTCACTGGAAATGTCACCGGAGTTAGTCTAAGATTGGTCTCTGGTGCTCGAATAGATCAAAAATTGATTCGCTTTACCTCGTCGTAGCTTGGCAAAGGTGTGGGTGAAGCTAATTTGGATTTAGTGGAGTTTAGGAGGATTTTGATAAAATGGAGGCTCGATTTCACTCGAGTTTGGTGTCACCGATGATGGGGTGCTCAAGAGAGGTCGGGAAGGCACTATGGAAGCTCGTGTCGACTCTTTGAAGCTCTCTAGATGATTGTCTCTGGGTTGGAATGAGATGGGGAGGAGTAATCCCTCCTCCTTTAGAATCGGATAATGGTGATTGGCTTTGGTTTTGGCAAACATATGGCCGATGCTGGCAGCCAGAGATGTCAATGAATGGTTGAGGTGGAGTTCCTTGTGTGGTTAAGTGAAGGAAGTGGATTGGCAAGGGCGAGGTGGAATGTCCTTCCTCCCAAGGTGAGCTAATGGAACTGCTTGGGATAACTCACCTCCTTTGATCCATAGCTGAGCCAATCAGCTTTGGGTCAGGTTAGCTAGTGGGTTAGAGTCCAAAATAAGCTTTGGGTGGCTGTTAAAGGCAAACGGGTAGGTGAGACCATCCAAATAGGAATTTTGTCCCATTTGGAGGGGTTCACTGATGAGTTTTAAGCTGATTTCGATTTAAATGGGTTGGATTTGATTTGGACTGACCCATGGTGACCCAAGGATGGGTCATGCCAAGTTTGGTTGGGTTTGGAGTTGGTTTGATTGGGTTTGGCTCAATTTGACCTATGTAGATCAAATTGGTTTCAATTAGCTAGGTTGACCCATGTGTCAAATTAGGTCAAACCAAGGATTGGGTCATGTTCAAATGATGATTAGGAATGTTTAGGTTCAATTGGTTTGATTTGATTTGAAGTGGATTTGAATTTGACTCATATGGGTTCATATGGGTCGAATGGGCTAAGTTGACCAATTTAGTCAAATTTACCAAATTGGCTTGGGTTAGGGGTTGGTTTAGGTTCAATTGATGATTTAGAGATGATTATAGGTGTTCATTTCAATTAATTTGGATTTGGGAATAATTTAGATCAATTTGACCCTTTAGTTCAATTTATGGGTCAATTGGGTTGACTTGGTTAAATTGGATTCAATCATGGGCTTGATCATGTTCAATGATCAATTCATCATTGATTTTAGTCATTATTTTGAATCAATTTGATTTAAGAATTGATTTGGCCAATTTGGCCCTTTTGGTCAAATTAGGTCAACTTGGATCGAAGGGGCCAAATGGGTTTGATTAGATTCAATTGGTGGTTAAATCATATTCAATATTCCATTTATGATTGATTGGAGGCAATGGTTTCAATCAATTGGGTTTGGAATAAAGTTTAGTTTAATTTGGTTCATATAGGCTAATTGGGTCAACTTGGGTCAAGTGACTAATTTGATTTGGTTAGACCCAATTGATTGTAATTGAACAATCAAGGATGATCAATCATTATAGAGTGGATGGGTTGATTCAATCCAATTTGGGTTGGATTGGAGTTTAGATCAAATGATTCCTTTAGGTCACCTTGGGTCAAGTGAACCAAATGGGTCAATTTGAGTTGGATTAGGTTTATTTGGGTTGGGTTGAGTTTGATAATTGATTTAGGATTGATTGATTATTTTGATTGTAGTTGATTTGGATTTAATTGGGTTTTGACTCATTTGGATATTTTGGGTTCAAATGGACTAAGTTGGGTTTGTTTAATTGATTTGGTTTGATTGGTTTGATTGTAGGTTTTGGAAGAGTTTGAAATAATGTATTGAATGGTTGGAGTGCTTTGGTGAAGTTCAATTGGATTTGGTTTTAATTGAACAAGTTTAGGGTTGAGTCCATAGGATTGGATGGGGTTAATATAGGTTTGGGTTCAAATCATTTTATCTTGAATTTTAGATATGAAATAGGATTCAATTTGTTTGGTTGTACTAATTTGACCTTTGGTTTTGCATGAATGGATAGGTATAGATTTGGTTTAGGCCATAGGATAGGTTGGACCTATCTACCCTAGGGTATGACCTAGGCTCGAGGTATGTCTTCTTAAGTCTCTAGGCTTATGTCTAGTATTTACCTAATCACTAGAAGTGTTGTTGACCTCATTTTTAGAATGAGCTCTCAACACCTCCATCTTAGACATAGGATTCTCTTAGACTTTAAGAGTTCCCTAGTCTTAAGACACATCTAGTGACTAGGTGGACATCAACCTAGCCCTAGATGACTTAGAAGAGTTAGCCATAGGAATAAGTCATGCCTTAGGGATGTTAGGAATTTCCCTACCCTTAGCTTGAACCATTCCTCACTTTCCTTCTTTCAAGTAAAACTCCAAATCAATCTTATTTTATTTTCTCCAAACTCAAATCAAATCCATGATTGAAATCTATGATTGAAACCCCATGACCAAATCCATCAAAAATTCTAAGTCTAAATTTTGCCTAAGTCCTTAATCTTCCCTTAAGGACTTAACCAAAACCTTGATCTAAACCTATTCAAATCTTTGAGATTTTTTCCATAATCCATTTATATTCTCATTTATATTCACATATATAAATGAAATATAAATTCAAATCAATCCAACTAAACTCAAAATTCCAAATCAATTCATAAAAATTTTCTTAAGTCCCTTTAATTTTCCATTAAAGGACTTAGCCAAAATTAACTCTAAACCTTGATCAAATCAATTCAAATCCTTGGGATTTTCTTAAAACTTATTTATATTCTCATTTATATTCTTATATATAAATTAAAAAGAAATATAAATATAAATCAATCAAATCCATCCAAAAATTAAATTCCAATTTAAAATTCCCTTAAATCCTTTAAATTCCCTTTAATGGATTTAACCCAAATCTTGATCAAACCCATTCAAACTCATGGGATTTTCCCAAAACTTATTAATATCCTCATTTATATTCAGATATATAAATGAAATATAAATATAAATCAATCAAATCAAATTCAAAAATTAAATTCTAATTAAAAATTTTCTTAAATCCTTTAAATTCCCTTTAATGGATTCAGTCCAAATCATGATTAAATCACTTCAAATTCTTGAAATTTTCTCATGATCAATTTATATCCTCATTTATATTCACATATATAAATGAAATATAAATTCAAACAATCAAAACATATTCCAAAAATCAAACTCAAATCCACTCAAATATAAATTCAAACAATCAAAACATATTCCAAAAGTCAAACTCAAATCCACTCAAAATCCAAATCTAAGTCTTTCACATCAAAATCTTGAACTTAGCCAAATCATTTTCAAATCAAGCCAAACTCTTGATTTTTTTTCTCATGATTCAATCAAACCTAGAATCTTGAGCTCATATATAAATCCAAACTTCAATCACTCAATCAAAACCTAATTCAAAAATCAAACCCAAAACCCCTTCATATTCTTCCTTTGAATATGAAATTTTCAAATGGATCAAAATCCATTTGACTTCAAACCACTTGTAAATTGATTTATATTTCAATCATAAGTCCATATACAAGATCAACCAACTTAAAATCAAGATTTGACAAAGCCATTTGACCCACTTAGGCTCACTTGACTCAAAGTAACCTAAAGTACCCTTATGAGCCAACTTTTAATCCTAACCAATTTGGATTGAACCAAACTCATCTATCCTTCTCATCATGATTAACAATCATCATGGAATGATCAATCAATCAATCAAATTGGGTCAAACCAAGTCAAACCTAAGGGTTGACCAAGTCAACACTTAACCCAAAATAAAATCTTACAAAGTCAAATTCTACCATAGGTCAAATTGATTGAAACCATTGATCTAAGTTCAGTCATGACTTATGTTTGAACTTGACCAAGCCAACATTTAAGCCTAAGCTCGCCTAATTGACCTTAGACCCAATATGACCTAAAGGGGTCATGTTGAGCCAAAATTGAACTTAACCCAAATTGATTGGAAACAAAGATACCAACCCACTCCATATGACTAACCTAACTAAACCTACGTTTGACCTACCTCAAATAGGTCAAATGGGTCAAATAGGGCAACTTGACCCATTTGACCTAAATAAAGTCATATGAGCCTAATTCAAACCCATACCAATTTGAACCAAACCAAGCCACCAAAATATTTCAAATGGTCATAGGAACTTGACATAACCCTTGGTTTCACCCAATTTGACCAACTGGTCAACTTGGCCCAAGTTGACCCATTTTGACTTACATGGGTCAACATGAGCCAAACCCTATCAAATGAGTTCCAAATCCAATGAAACTTGGCCAAACCTAGTTTCTCCACTTACCAAACATATCCAAAGTGAAAAAATAGCAAAATGAGCATCCTACCCCTAGGCCATAGAACAAATTTTTGCCTAACCCATGGGTATTTTGGTCATACACTCTTAACAATCACTTAACGCTTTTCTAAAAGCTCAAGGGGACTTAGTGAGGAGTGGTGCACCCAACCCAATGGGTTTGGGTAAACCCATTTGTTCTGTAGACCAAACCCAACCACCTAGCTTAAAATTCAATTTTTAAACTCCATCTTAAGCTCCAATTAAAGCACATGGGAAGTTGGCAATCCATTCCTCGGATCAAACCGACCATGTGCACACTCAAAATAGTCAAAACAAACTCTCCAATCTTATCAATTGGATCAAAATGGCAAGACCATTGTCGATCCGATCCTTCAAGGGGGAGATATACTCCCCCTAATTCACTTCTATTTTCACTCACTCAAGGTCGATTGAAGAATAGGAAGTAAGAGGAGCCATTAGGATTGATCCTAAGCCTTCTAGAGCACTTCCCATTTTCTTCTTCTCGGCTTTTGAATAGTGAAAAATAGGGGAGGTAGAGTGAATTGCTAACTTCTTCTGCACTTGATTTCCTCCCAATTCCTCCTACACACTCTAAGGATGAAGCTCACTCAAGCTTCCATGAGTTCCCATAGAAAGGAGAGGAGCAATTGGATCAAAGCCACAAGGATCTTCAAGTGGTGTTATAGAGCAAGCCACTCAATCCCAAGGCCTGAAATTCAGAGTCTCCACCAGATGAAGCTACCTCATTGATCTCGAGTGTCGGTGATCACCTCCAGTAAGGTATGAAAATTTTCAATTACTAAACTCAATGTGGTGTGGAGCTTTGTAAAAGAAATTTTCTCATCGAATTTTGACCATTGAATTTGCCTCTCTCTGTCTCTAGATGGTGTGGGTTGATTTTAGTGTGATTCCATGCTAGACTGAGCATGGATCTTCCCCTTGATCATGGACTATCTCTGTTGATCAAGGGGAAGAACTTGGATTATCTCAACTTTACATCCACGCATTTTAGATGGACGGCTAAGATTATTTAGTACATTTAGAAATCTAATTATCCTTTATAAATTGTGGGATCTCGACCATCGATCATTGATGATGTCGAGAATACAAGCGCGTCGCCTTTGTTGAGGTGACAACTTGTCCCCTCATGGCATGATCGTGTTAAGCGCACACGCCCTTCCGCATGAGCTAGGGATTAATCAAGGATTAGTTAAGTGTATTAATTAATTCCTAATTAATTTAGAGATCTTTTAAAATGCATAACTCTTGATAGAAAAATCAAAAATTATGCAATAAAAATCTATGGATAGATAATTAAATCTAGAACATTTTAAAATTAATTTTGATGAGTTTTGAATTATAATTTTCTCTGAATTTGGGTTTTATTGGAAAGTATATTTTGCTAATTACTCTTTGATTAAGCCTCTGATTAATCCCTAATTTCTTGGGTAAGTTTTAGGGGATGACCTCTACCTCCCCTAATTTTCTTGGGACTTATTGAAGGCTTGATTTGAGTAATTGCATATAGTTTTCTTAATTACCCTTCTCATGTAATTAAACATAATTAGGGTATGATTAGTGGATTTACCCTGTGATTAGGGTTGATTAAGGTTAGATCCAGTAAGTAGGAGGTTTATGAAATAATTTTGGAGCATTTTCCCTAAGCTATTCCTTAAACCCCCTCCTCTCCTTAATCTCCTCTTAATTAAGGGTTAATTCATTAATTATCCCCTTAATCAATTTTCAAAAAAAATTCTAAAAGTTCTAGAACTTAATTAATCTATCTTGGGTAGATGCTTAGGTGTTTAATAGTCTAAGTTTAATTAAGGAAATCAAAACCCAATTCACATGTGTGAAAGGGTGTTTTGAAATTACTTAAGCTAAACCCCTTAGCTTAATTAACTTTTAATTGTGAGCCAAATTACATTAGGCCTTTTCCTTATTAGGTGCATTGCAAATTTAACTTCCTTGTGAGTTTTATGTCATCTCATTGGCTCATAATTATTTAGTTAATTCTTCTAAGGTGGTGTAGGTAAGGGTTAATTAAGCTACTTAATTCATACATTAACCTAATCAACATATAAAAATGGGTCTAATTACCTAAAAATTAAACAAAAATCTCAAACACATGTGGGAATGGGTTAAGAAAAGTAAACTCATCTCACCTTTTCAAAATTAAATCAAACTCAAACCTAAACAAAAATTACTTTGAAATTCACTTTGATTTATTCTAAATTTTCTTATTCTATAAGAATGTCTTTAGGATTTAAGTGAAGTAAATTTGTTTACATGCTTTCATTACTTTGGATCTTTCCCCAACATGTTAAGTTATATGTCATGTGATTTCATGCATTCATATTTTTCAAATTCAAATTTAAAAATGAAATTGTTTACTTTATGTCAAATTTGCATGTGTTGACTAAAGTAGAAATATGAATGGCTATTATCACTATTAAATCCAAATTATTTTCAAAATACATAAATCAAATGCCAAATATAAAAGTGTGATACTTATACTTTAATTATGAGTTTACATGTGATATATTATAAAAGTATGCTTAGCATTGGTTCCCTTTCTTTCTTATGTTGGCATAGTTTTGAATAAGAGTTGGTAAGATGTAGGATTCATTTGAAAAGAATTCAACACTTACTTAATTCCATACCCTATTCATCCCTATGCTATCACTTAAGAAGGGTTGTCTATACTTGCATGCATAAATTGCATAAAAGAAAAAAATGAATTCATTAAACAATTTTTGCATTTTCCTTTTCCATTTCATTTCTTGTATACATATATTTGTATTTAAGAAAAGTGGTATATTAGTCTGACAATCCTAAGGTTGTGAGGCTTTAAGTAGCCCTTAGTAGGTTTTATACCTTACACCTCTGGTTAATAATGGCGATGTACTCACTTATGCCTTTCTTACTTTCATATGTGTATGTGAAGATTTGGATAAGGAAAACCTTTTATACTTAAGAGAAATCATGCATATTCAACTTCTAAATTTTCCTAAATGGATTACTTAGCATACATCATAAAGTGTGTTAAATACTCTCATTTGCATGTATAGATATCCTTAAGATCCATCCATATGCATGTTATATATGTTGGGGAAAGAAATGAAGTAATGTGCATTATGTGAATTTTGATTCATTTTATTTAATCTTAAAATGTCTTTCTTTTTGAATAGGTTTGTTTAGAGTTTATCTAAACTTAGGATAGTCAAAAGATATAATCAAAACATTCACTTAAATGAAATTAAAATATGAATCTACTTTAGAAATTACTTAGGTTAGCGAAGGAAAGAGAAGTTCTCTTCTCTTTCCCTCTCTTCATAACTTAGTAATTAATTGTAGAATACACTTAAACCAAATCAAAATATGAAATAAAATCAACCCAAAATAATTAAACAACTTAAATGAAACCCTCCTCTAAGTTGAACATGTTCTTCACACTTAGAAAATTTGAACCTAAAGTCATAGCTAAGCATACCACACAAACCTTCAAAGCACACACATTAGCATAAGTCACCACTTCTAGCTTTAAGTTAGGTCGGTGCATGTCTTGATATTTATTTTATTTCTTGATATATGTTTTAGACTGGATGTTGAGGGTGTATGCTCGTATAATGAATGGTAGGACATGCTTAGTCTAACTATTCTTTTCTGTAGGGGATTGTGCTTAAGGGGTGCTATCATAAATAAAAATATAAATGCATTTGCTTGCAGGTGCTTCATACCCCTAAGCATAATCCGTAGGCCAGGTGGACTTAGTCACCCATGTGTGGGGTGATAAGTCCAATATAGATCCTTGGGATTTGTGTGGTGTGTTTTAGCTAACCTTTATTTTACAAGTGTTAGTTAGATTTTCACTTTTCATTTTCATGTAAAAATTTATATAATTAGGATTTTGGAATGATTGTTATGGGGATTAGGATGAACATTGGTCATAAGATCCCATCTTATGCACCATGTGCATGTGAATCCAAGGAATCAAGATGAACCAAAGAAGAAAAGAAAAAGAAGAAAGAAGAAGAAAGAAAGAAGAAAAAGAAAGAAATCTTGAAGACCCCATAACAATGAATTCTTTTGCTTAATTATAATTTAATTCATTTGTAATCTAGGTTGTATAAGGGTAGAGCTCGGCTACCCATATTTGATATTTTCGAGTTTGTGCAGTGGTGCCTGACCACAATAACCTTTTATTCTTTCTGCGCTTAGCTTTATAAATTGATTGATGATTTGTTTAGCTTGTGCATTAAGTGGCATACTTTTCCTAGTTTCTTCCTTGCTTTATATATGACCTGGATGAGGATTAGGCTCTTTAGAAAAAAATAAATTTTACCCAATTTAACAACTCATGACCTCACCTAAAGCTTAGGTTTAAAATCAAGATAAAAGAATTAGCAACCCCTTAGCTAGATGAGCATTTCTTTTGTAATATCATGCACAAATGCATCTTATTTACTCTTCATTTGGAGGGCTTCCACCTTTGCTACAGAAACTTGGATTGACCTATGAGAGCCATGGTGGAAACTCACCTCCTCCGATGATTTTGGCCCATAATCTTTATTTCTCATGCATTATGCATAAAAATTCTATTAGCCTGAGTCAAAATGATTGTCCAAAATGGAAATAAAATGAAATTTGAATTTCATTAGATTTAGATCATTTGAAACATGTCCCTTTACATGATCTAGTCTCCTTAGGGAGTGAGTTTAAGGACTTAGTCTCTTTTGAAATAAAAATAGCCTAGCTATCATGGATAAGATTAAAGACTTGACTACATGTATTTAAAATTATAAGAGGAGTTAGTTGGCGGCCACCCCCAGGCCATTGTAAGTCCAAGCTGTTGGGTGGTTTGTCCTTTCTTGTGAAGGCAAACCAATTACCCATTTTGCCTTATGCTTCTAGCCTCAGCTCCTAGATTTAGGTTCGAGGTTTTCTCCATTTTGGGCCTTAATTCACCTCTTAGGCATTTTCTTAATCTTGTGTTAAGGAATCATAAGTCTTAAATTTCTAATGAAAAATACAACTCAAACAAACTAAATCAATTTCAAAAATGTAAAGCCCAATCATAGGATAGTTTGAGATGCTCGCTAAGTTTCCTAGCATCATGAGTATCTCTTACTTATTCCCATTTGGCTTCAATAATAAATCTCTCTTTGATCAATCACATTTGATCTTCAAAAATATACCAATCGATTGATAGTCCTTTTCTATTAAAATCTTTAGAGACAATGATCATTTACCTTAATATAGAGTTTTCCTAAGGGATCCCCATTCCTAGGATGTAATTAACTATGGGGGCTTGCTCTTGTTGGGAACTTAATGAACCAGGTTTAAAATAAATCCTGCTTTACTTTTCCTTGTAAAGAAGGGAAGAATCTCTGGTACACTTTGAAGACCTAACATCCTTAGGAGTCCTTATTGAGGTGATTATGTCCATTAAAGGGTAGTGACTTCTGTCTTTCGAGACAGTATACTATTCCTTGATGGCATACTCAATCACCTAAATAATTACATTTACGGATCTGCGTGGAATCCTAAAAAGATGAATTTTTATAGGTCTCCTCTCTCTCTTTCTACCAACAGATCTTGAAAGGCGACTCCTATATTCAAAATTAATCACACAAGTGTCCAATGATAAGAGCAGTTTTAATGTCTAGAAGATTCCTAAGTCTAAGATAGGGAGGAAGAGTCTTCACTCTAAAAGTGAGGTCAACACATCATTTTCATCTCCCTATGCAATTACAAATCCCTAAATATTATATGCCTACTTATATTTAATAAATTTGATTACTTTTCATACTTGTTCCTGTAAGATTTTTTTTATTTCTCTTGCTTACACTTAATTTTAAATTTGTAATTGGCTATATTACAACTAAATGAGGCTTGAAGAAAAATAAAATAACATAAACATTTTCAGTACAGAACAATTACTTCAAATTATCACATAAAATAATACATGATTTCATAAACCTATTGACCTCACTTTTGGTGAGGTTGAAAATCCTCCTTTTAGACCTAGGATTTAATCTAAGCACTGTTGACCTCATTTTTATGATGAGCTCTCAACACCTCCATCTTAGACATAGGAATCCTCTTAGACACTAAGAGATCCTTAGTCTTAAGACACATCTAGTGATTAGATGGACACTCAAACTAGCCTTAGAAGACTTAGAATGGCTAGCCATAGGAATAATTCATGCCTTAGGGGTATTAGGAAAATTTGTCTACCCTTAGCTTGAACCACTCCTCACCTTCCTTCCTTCAAGTCAAACACCAAATCAATCTTATCTGATTTTCTCCACATTCAAATCAATGCCACATGATTGAAATTATTGAAATCCATGATCAAATTCCAAATTGAAATTCATATGTCCTTTAAATTTCCTCTTAAAGACTTAGCCTAAATTCAATAAAATCAATTCAAACTCATGAGATTTTCTCACAATTCATTTATATAAATGAAATATAAATTCAAACCAATCAAACTAAACTCAAAATTCAAAATCAATTTATGAAATTTCCTAAGTCCATAATCTTCCTCCTTAAAGGACTTATCTTAAATTCAATCAAATCAATTCAAATTCATGGGATTTTCTCATAACTCATTTATATTCTCATTTATATTCACATATATAAATAAAATATAAATATAAATCAATCAAACCAAATTCAAAAATTCAAACTTCAAACTCCAAAATTTTCTAAGTCCTTTAAATTCCCTTTAATGGACTTAGCCTAGATCATGATCAAATCACTTCAAACCTTTGAAATTTTCTCATGATCCATTTATATTCACATATATAAATGAAATATAAATTCAAACAATCAAATTCAAATCTACTCAAAATCCAACCTAAGTCTTTCAAGTCAAAATCTTGAACTTAGCCAAATCAACTTTAAATCAAGCCAAACTCTTGATTTTTCTTCATGATTCAATCAACCCTACAATCATGAATTCATATATAAATACAAAATTTAATCACCAAATCAAAAATCAACTCAAAAATCAAACCTTAAATCCTTTCATGTTCACCCTTTGAATATGAAATTGCCAAATGAATCAAAACTCATTTGACTTCAAACCACTTGCAAATGGATTTATATTTCAATCATAAGTCCATAAACAAGTTCAATCAAACTCAAATCAAGTTTTGACCAAGCTATTTGACCCACTTAGGCTCACTTGACCCAAAGTGATCTAAAGTACCCTTATGAGCTAAATTCTAATCCTAACCTTGGATTGAACTAAGCACATCTTTGCTTTTCATCATGATCAACAATCATCATGGGATGATCTATCAACCAAATTGGGTCAAACCAAGTCAAACCTAAGGGTTATAGTCAACATAACCAAAAAGGAACCTAACATAGCCAAAATTCACCATAGGCCAAATTGATTGAAACCATTGATCTAAGTTCATTCATGCCTATGTTTGAACAAACCAAGTCAACATTTGAGCCTAACCCCAAATTGGTATTTGACCAGTTGACCCAACTTGACCTAAAAAAGTCAAAATGTGTACTTGATCTAAAATTTGATTTAAACCAATGGGTCAAGTTCATTCCAAATCACTTGTTAAACTTGACCAAAGTCTCAATTGGCCAACAAGACCTAACCTAGCCCAATTGACCTTGAACCCAACTTGACCTAAAGGGGTCATGTTTAGCCAAATTTGAAAATAACCAAAATTGATTGGAAATAAAGATACTAATCCACTCCATGTGACTAACCAAACCTAAACCTACCCTTGACCTAACTCAAATAGGTCAACTTGATTTGACCTAAATGAAGTCATATGAGCCAAATTTAAAACTAAACCAAATTAAATCAAATCAAAGCCACCAAAACATTTCAAATGGTCATATGAACTTGACCCAACCATTGGTTTGACCCAATTTGACTAATTAGTCAACTTGACCCAAGTTAACCCATTGACCTAATTGGGTCAACATGGGCCAAACCTTATCAAATGAATTCTAAATCTCATGAAACTTAGCCAAACCTAGTTTATCCACATACATATCCTAATTGAAAATTTAAAAAAATGACCATTATACCCCTAGGCCATAGAGCAAATTTTAGCCTAATCCATGGGTAATTTGGCCATATCCTCTTCATATCAACTTGATGCCTTCTTAATAGTTCAAGTGGACTAATGAAGAGTGGTGCACCCAACCCAATGGGTTTGGGTCAGCCCAAATGGACCCAAGGCCAAACTGTTCCCATAGGTCAAATTGGCTCATTCTAAATCCTCCTTCCACTTGATTTCAAGCACATGGGAGGTTGGCAATCCACTCAAGGCCTCAAACCGACCATGTGCCAACTTAAAATAGCTCAAACAACCTTCCCATTGTGGTCAATTGGATCAAAATGGCAAGGGAGGTGCATCGATTGCCATGAGGAGGATATACTCCCCTAATTGAATTCATCATTCCTCAATTCGATGAAGCTCTAGAGAGTGTTAGGAAAGATGAGTTCCTAAGCATTCTAAGAGGGATTTGAAAAGTGAACCTCTCAATTTTCTCCATTGAAAATTGGGGAGCTCACTTGAACTTCCAACTTTCTCCACACTAAAAATCACGTTAATTCCTCTTGCACACTTCCTCTAAGGACCAATTCGAGTGCACCCAAGCATCCATTTGAGTTCCCATAACAAGGAGAAAAGGAATTGAATCAAATCCATAAAGGAAGTGAAGTGGTGTTGGTCTTTAGAATAATCCACTCAACCCCAAGGCCTAAGAATTTCAACAGGGCTTCATCTCCACTAGACGAAGCTACCTCATCGATCTCAAGCACTGGTGATCACCTCGATGAGGTATGAAATTTTTTGACCACCTAGTATAGGAGGTGGTGGTCTTTTGTGAAAGGAATTTTCAAGTCATGCAAATTCCACTATTGGATGTGTTCCTTATTGGCTTTAGATGGTGTGGATAAAGTTTTGTTCCAATCTGAGCTCAATCAAGCTTGGATCTTCCCCTAGATCATGGACGGTCTCTATTGAGCCTAGGGGAAGAACTGGGGAGATCTTGGCCATCGATCAGCGCATTTTGGATGGACGACTGAGATTATTCCCACATTTTAGAATTAATAATCCTTTATAAAAGCGGAGGATCACAGTGTTTGATCCTTGATCGAGCGGTAGGGATCAAAGCGTGTCATACTTGATTTGATGTTTAAGTAGGGCTCAGCGCGTGTAAAAAACATCGCGCCATGCAGCGTGATGTGGTGAGGATTAGTTTAGTGATTTAATTAATGATTAATTAATCTCTTTATCTCATATCTTCTTCAATAAAATTTAGAAAAATATGAAATAAATTTCTATGGAAAGATAATTTAACCTATAATATTTTTAAAATAATTTCAATTGATTTTGAATTACCCTTTTCTCTGATTTTGGGTTTTATTGGAAATCTCATTTTACTAATTACCTATTAATTAAATCTCTAATTAATCCCAAACTTCTTGGGTATGTTTTAGGGGATGACCACTGCCTCCCCTAATTTTCTTGGGATTTATTTAAGACTTAATTGGGAGAATTGCATATGTGTTTCCTAATTACTCCCTTAAACTAATTAAGGATAATTAAGGTTGGATTAGTATTTTAATCCATTATTAAGGTTGATTAAGGTTAGATCTAATGACTACGAGGCTTAGGGAATAAATTTTGGGGCATTTCCCCTAAGCTATTCCCTAAACCTTCTTTTTTTTCTTAATTCTCTCTTAATTAAGGGTTAATTCATTAATTATCCCCTTAATTAATTTATAAAAATTCTAAAAACTTCCATAACTTAATTAATCTACTTTGGTAGATGCTTAGGTGTTTAAAAGCCTAAGTTCAATTAAGAAAATCAAAACCCAATTCATATGTGTGAAGGGGTGTTTTGAAATTACTTAAGCTAAACCCCTTAGTTTAATTAACCATTAATCATAAGCCAAATTGCATTAGGCCCCTTTCTTACTAGGTGCATTGCAAGTTTAAATTCCTTGTGAGTTTTTATGTCATCTCATTGGCTCATAATTACTTGGTTAACTATGCTAAGGTGGTGTAGGTAAGGGTTAATTAACTTGCTTAATTCATATCCTAAACTAATCAAAATTTAAAAAAGAATCTAATCATCTAAAAATTAAACAAAAATATCAATCACATGTGGGAATGGGATAAGAACAGCAAACTCAACTCACATTTTTAAAATTAAATCAAACTCAAACTCAAACAAAAAAAATCACCTTAAAAAATTTTGGTTTACTTTAAGCTTTCTTATTTCTTAAGATTATCTTTGGGATTTAATTGAAGTGAATGTGTTTACATGCTTTCATTGCTTTGATTCTTTTCCCAACATGTTAAACTTGTATGTCATATGGTTTCATGCATCCATATTTTTCAAATTCAAATTTAAAAATAAAATTGTTTACTTTATGTCATAATTTGTATGTGTTGGCTAAAGTAGAAATATGAATGGCTATTATCACTACTAAATTCCAAATTATTTTCAAAACATATAAATCAAATGACTAAAATTGAAAGTGTGCTACTTATATTTTAATTATAAGCTTGTATGTGAAAAGTATAAGGATGTGTTTAGCATATGTTTCTCTTCTCTTTTATGTTAGTATAGTTTTGAATAGGAGTTGGTAAGATGTATGGTTCATTTGAAAAGAACCTAACACATACCTAATTCCATATCCTATTCATCCCTATACTATTACTTAAGAAGGAAAACCTATGCTTTCACATATAATTGCATATAAAATAAATCAACTAAAACAAACTTTTGCATTCTTTCTTTTCCATTCATTTCTTTTGTACACATGTTTGTATTTATGAAAAGTGGTATATTACTCTGGATAACCCCGAGGTTGTGAGGCTTTAAGTGGCCTTAAGTATGTTTTATACCTTACACCTATGGTTAACAATGACGTTGTACTCACTTATGCTTTCTTACTTTCATGTGTGTGTGTGAAAATTGGATAAGAAAGTCCCTTTTCTACTTAATGAAAATCATGCATCATAAGCATTCAAATTTTCTTAAGTAACTTGCTTAGCATGCATCATAAAGTGTGCTAAATATTCCCATTTAGTGTGTATAGATATGCTTAGGATTTATTCATATGCATGTTATACATGTTGGGAAAGAAATGAAGTGATGTGTATTTTATGAATTTAGTTCATTTTACTAAATCTTAAAATGCCTTTCTTTTGGATAGGTTTGTTTAGAGTTTATCTAAACTTAGGATTAATTAAAACACTTAATCAAAACATTCATTAAATAAACTAAAAATATGAATCTACTTTAGAAATTACTTAGGTTATGAAAGGGAAGAGAAGTCATCTTCTCTTTCCCTCTCATCATAACTTAGTAATTAAATATAGGATTCACTTGAACCAAATCAAAAAATGAAATAAAATCAACCCAAAATAATTAAACAACTTAAATGAAACCCTCCTCTAAGTTGAACATGCTTCACACTTAGAAAATCCTAATTTAAATCCATAGCTAAGCATACCACACAAACTTTTAAAGTACACACATTAGGCTAAGTCACCACTTCTAGCTTTAAGTTAGGGCGGTGCATGGTTTGATGTTTATTTTGTTTTGTGATATATATATATATATATATATATATATATATATATATATATATATATATATATATATATATATATATATATATATATATATATATATATATATATATATATATATATATATATATATATATATCTTGATGTTAGGGTGTATGCTCATAGAATGAATGGTAGGGCGATCTTAATCTAACCATTATTTTCTGTAGGGGATTGTGCTTAAGGGGCGTTATCATAAAATATATATATATATAATGCTTTTGCTTACAGGTGCTTATACCCCTAAGAATAATCCATAGGCCAGGTGGACTTAGTCACCCATATGTGGTAAGTCCAATATACATGCTTTGGGATTTGGTGGTTTGTTTAGCTACCTTTTGTTTTGTAGGTGTTAGCTAGATTTACTTTTCTTTTCATATAAATTTATGCAATTAGAATTTTGGAATGATTGTTATAGGGATTAGGATGAACATTGGTCATAAGATCATATCTTATGCACCATGTGAAGCCTTGGAGCATCCACCTTCCAACCATCCAAAAGAAAGAACCAAAGAGGCACTAAGGTTTTGTTAAACTCAAGTGATGTTAATAACACCATAATATCACTAAATTAGGATCTCTGACCTTAGATTAGGAGCTTCTAATTAAACACTTAGGATACTGTGATTAGTGACTAAGTTTACAACCTCAACTAAAGTACAAATTTAAAAAATAAAATAAAATAAAATCTAAATTCAACTGAACCCATATTATGGTAATTAAGTTTGATTAAATCAATTAAATCATTTGGGCTCAAAATTAGCTAAATTCAAGAAAATCCTATAAAATCAAAACTAAATCAAATCAAATCAAAGTGAAGGCATAGAATCAATACACAAGTATAAATGAACACAAAAAATAAATTCAGATGGGGTTCAAAGTGATCAATCAGCTCATCTCATTTAGAGTTGACTCACGTGGGACCCACCAAGCTGAAAGTCAAATTAATCAAAATTTGATCAATTTAAGTCATCTTAAATGCTTACATTTATCAAATTAATATAATAGAGCACTAAACTAATTATTTCTTAATATAGTGATGACTCAAATAGCCAAATTGGGTCACCAAGTCTAAATGAACCTAAACCGACCCTATTGAACCTAAACTCAAAATAAATTAAAATTAATTAAAATTAAATTTTCTAAAATACTTTAAAATTATATTTGAACATAATTTAAACTTTTCTTGGGTTTTATTTGACCAAATTGGTCATTTGACCTAAGTAAACTCTGATTTAGCCATTAAGCTTAAATTGGCCCAAAATAAGTCTAAATCAAAATTAAATCCAAATTAATTAGAATTAATTACTCTAGATCATTAAATACTCAATCAAATATAATTGAAGCTTGAACACAGCAGTTTGGGTCATATTGATCATTTAATGCACATGAACCCAATTTAACCCATTAAGCCCAATTTGGATCAAAAATAGGTTTAAATCAAAACTTAACACAATCTAAATTAAATCAAATAAATGCTTAAAATTATTATTAAGTTGATTATTAAATATGACTCAACTCTCAATAACACCCAATTTATCCAATTTGGTTAATTGATCAATCTGACCCGAATTGACCTAAATTGACCTATATGAGCATATCAAGTCAAAATCAAAATATATTAAAATATAAAATCAAATTAATTATAATTAATCACTTTTCAAACTTAATTAAACTCAATTTAATTTCATTTGGGTGCAATTTATCTAATTTTGTCAATTTGTCCCATGGACCTAAGTGAACCCAAATAGTCCAATTTGATTTATTTAGGTTAAAATGAGTTAATTTAGGGTTAATAAATTATATTAATTAATCATAGTTATTATGAATAATTAGTTTAATATAATTTAAATTTAACCCTAAATCAATTAGGCAAATAAGACTCACTTGACTCAACCTAACTCAATTTGGATGAAGATGAGTCAACTCAAATCTTAACCTAATATGAGTTCACTCACCTCCCCATACATCAAACCAAGTAAAATTCAGCTTTAATAAAGAAAAGTGCATGCCAAACACAAGAAAATAAAGAAAGAAGGAGGTGAGCATGAGGAGAAAAAAATATACATATCTTTCTTCACATGCGGGGCATGGAGAAAACAAAAAGAGATTTTTTTACACACCTAACTTTTTTATTCTTAATTTACTAAAAAGAAAACACGCACACATATCTTCTTCCAACTAGAAGAAAACTCCTCCCCCCACCTCTTGTGCTCTCTAAGTCCAAGAGCCACCAATTTTTTTAGCAACGGGCGGTGGTGCACGGTGGCCGGAGCATTCCACAGAGAGGCAAAAGAGCAAATCCGAGATCTTTTAGCATCCGCCGAATGTGTGCTTCGGTGAGGTAACTTTTCTAAACTTTAGATCAATAATAGATGTTTGCGTCTGGTAAAAAATTTGCACAAATATATGATTTTGTTTAGATCCCATTGCACTTTCTCTCTTTCAACTCCCCAACGTGAAATAAAGTGACTTCCAATTAAGATCATCGGAAGATCGAGATCCAGAGATGTTTGTGATAGATCTCATCAATCTAGCCCTATTTCATGCCTCCCATGAGGGTTGACAACCTCCGGGCCATCCATCTTACTTCGATAGAATGGATAGCTATGATTAGATCTCATCTTTGATTTATTCAATTAGATCTAACCAAAACTTCAAAAAGTTATAATAAATAAAATAATAAACCAAAAAAATGCAAATAATGGCTATAGATTTGTCTTTTCAAGAGGAATCCAATGAACCTAAAAACACCAAATTTGAATGTATATTTTAGGAGTAATTTGAGTTTTAGTGAAATCTATATTTTTTAATTACTCTTAAAATACTAAAGCAATCAACTCAAAAGTTTCAGAAAAAAAACTTTCAAATTAATTAGCTTTCTGGTTTAAGAGTTATTAATTTTTTAAGGAAATTGACTATTTTTAAATAAATAAGTAATTTAAAAAATTATAAAAATTATGATAATTCACCAAAATAATTTAAATCACTTTAATAAATATCATAGATCATAAAAAATTAATTAGACCTTCTAGATCGCACTAAATTATAAAAGTAATTAAATTAGAGTTTAATTAGCATTAATTAATTACTTTAATTATACAAAACTTTAAAAATCATAATTAATTGTAGAAAAACTAAAAAAATATATAAATAAACCCCCTATGGATTGCTTAAATAGAGGAGTATCTAAGACAAATAAAATTCTTATTTTCATCCAATGAACAGTGAATAATTAGAGTTTAAAAGTTTAACTAATTACTTTAATGAAGCCCTAATCAATTGGTTAATTAACTTGGGATTTGACATGTTGAATATACAGGATGACCTTCACCTCCCATAATTTTTTCAGGCTAATTTCTCAACTGATTAAAATTATCAAAATTTTAAACTCAAATTATCTCTCTTATGCAATTAAGTAATTATTAAGATTAAGAAAATTATGAAATTGATTAAAGGGTGTTAATTAATCATTATGACAGTAAGACAATAAAAGAAAATAATAATTAGGACCCTTCTTACTAATTATTTTTCAAGATTACCCTTAAGGTACTTAATTAATTAACTAAGTGATTAAATGGAATTTAAATATGAAACCATCATACATAACTCATTTAATAAAAATATGTTTAATTGACCCTCTTTATGTGCTTAGTTAGTATAAGTATAAGGATCTTTAATGAAATTATGATTCTTCAATTGGAGTGGGAAATTATAAAAGTAATTAGCTTAATCATCTTAATTCAATTATTTATTAAACATGAGCTTAATTTCATTATAATCCTTAGGACATTAAAAATTTTATTTTTCAAGCATATCATCATGATTTGTGAGCTCTTGCTCAATAACTAATCAAATTAAGAGATTTTTGAGATGGTAATTAAATCGATTATTAATGGGCCAAACTTAATTAATTCATAAAAGGCACTTAAATTTTCTTTAAATTTATTAACAAATAAACATGGATATTGGTTGAACACTAACTATTATTTCTCCTCTTTAGGTTTCAACAACTTGAATATTAAAATTAAACATTAAAAAAACTTTGACTAGATTTAAGAGATATTTATCTAACTTGATTGTCCTTAATTTATGCTAAAAACAAGTATGTTGTGTGGTAGTATTCAATTATTTCCTTTCAATTAGCATAAATGTTCATGCCATGTGCTTCATGTATTCATGTTTTAAATTTAAAAGAATATGATTGCATTTAAATTGCATGAGTTGGAAAAATGTTATCATATGATGTGACTATTACCATTAGTAAATATCAAACTATTTTGAAATCATATGTTAATTATGAATTTTAAATCAATGCTTATAATAAATAACTAATTATGTTAAAATGAAATTTACTTGTAATCAAAAGATGACAATTGATGGTTTTATTCCTATGTTTATACTTATGTATTCATGTATTTGAATTGACAAGTATATAGTCTGGACATTCTGGGAATACAAGGCTTTAAGTAGCCCCAAAGAGGACTAGATAATCTCACGTTCCTGGTTTAACAATGGCACATACTTGCTTAATATCATTTATATGCATGCATATATTAGAATATAAAGTGAAATCCTCTTTCTGTCATTAAGCTTTACATAAGTTAAAGATATTTATATACAACCCATTTCATGATTTTATTTATAGGTTTATGTGTATTTGAATTAGCAAGTATATAGTCTAGACATCTCGGGAATACGAGCCTTTAAGTGTGCAAAAAAATGAGTATATTGCATGTGTGTGTGTGTGTGTGTGTGTGTGTGTGTGTGTGTGTGTGTGTGTGTGTGTATTAAATCAAATATTAAAGAAACCAAAAATGAAAAAATGTGGATGTTATTGATAATGAAAGGAAGTATTGGAGTATTATTCATGTGATGGTGGCTTAATTTCCTTTGTCTTAAGATGTCTTTCATGTTTGGATAAGATTCATTAAGATTAATCTAAAGTTAGGCTAAAATAAAATTCATAAATGGTATATTAAAAAGTTAAAGCAATAATAATCTATCTTTGGGAATCAACTTAGGTTAGGTATGAAAGAGTTAAGTCTCTTTCTTCTCTTCATGATGATTAGATCTTAAATAAGAAATAAAATAAATACATAAATTAAACTCAATCAAGTTACTAAAAGACTTAAAGTGAAACCACCCTTAATGGGTAATTTAAACAATCCAAAACTTTAGAAAATCCTAATTCTAAAGCCCAATTAAGACATACCACACTAAGTCTTATCGCACACATTAGAATACTAAGTCACCAATCCTAGTATTAGGTTAGGTTGGTGTATGTTGTGGTGATATATTTTATTTTGTGATATAATATTTTAGATTGGATGTTAGGATTGTTGGTGTGTAGATTGAATGTTAGGTTGTTATTAGCCTAATAATATTTTATGAGATTGTGCTTAAAGGATCGTTGTAATAACAACAACAATAACAAGGCTTTATCCCACTATGTGAAGTCGGCTACATGAGTCCTTCTTCTCCATCGTGTCCTATTATGTGCTAAATTCTCATTTAATTTAAGTATACTAAGGTCATTTTTTATACATCTTAACCAAGTATTTTTAGGTCTACCTCTACTTTTCTTAACATAAGGAAAATCTAATGCATCTACTCTCATAACTGGGTCATCGGACGGCCAACACTTTATGTGGTAAAACCATCTAAGGTGACTCTCTCTAATCTTATTTGCCACTAGAGCTACTCCAACTTTTTCTCAAACATACTCATTTTGCATTTTATCTCTAAGAGTAAAGCCACTCATCCACCTAAGCATCCTCATCTCTGCAACACTTAATTTAGTCTTATGCTTCTCTTTTATTGGCAAACATTCAGCACCATAAATCATTACATGTCTTACCACCAACTTATAAAATTTTTCCTTAAGTTTAAGCGGTACTTTTCTATCACACAATAGGCCAAAAGCATTCCTCCACTTCAACCATCCAACTTGAATTCTACTAATAACATCTCCATCTATTTCACCATCATTTTAAACAATAGAGCCTAGATATCTGAGTCACTCACTCTTTTTAATGACTTGTTCACCCAATGTCACAATGCTACCACTAGAACTTCTACAACTAAAATTACACTCCATATATTCAGTTTTAGATCTACTTAAACAAAAACCTTTAAACTCTAAGGTTGACCTCCATAATTCAAGTTTCTCTTGGACTCCTTATCTAATCTTATCAACAAAAAGAATGTCATCAGCAAAAAGCATACACATAGGTACATCTTCTTATAAATGCCTAGTAAGAACATCCATAACTAAAGCAAAAAAGATAAGGGCTTAAAGCTGATCCCTGATGTAATCCAACTAAAATAGGAAAATATTTTGTCAAAAAAATGCTTTTGCCTACAGGTGTTGATTATGTCCCTAAGCATAATCTAATTAGGGCAGGTGGGTTTGGTTATCTAAGTGCAGGTGCTAAGTCCAATACGTGAAATATAATTTCTTGGTTTATATATTTGTTTAGTTAATATCTTCTTGCAGGTGTAGTTAGATTTTATTTTTTTCAATAAATATGTAATTTTTATAATACAACTAGGATTATGTATTATGAGGTTTAGGATGAGCATTGGCTAAAAGGAAAAGACCTGGGAGGCCTTATGAAGCCTGGAGTATTCAAATTAAAGAAATGAGAATAGAGAAGAATTGAAGACCCCCATAGCTTTTCCTTTTATTGTAATTGGAATCCGAGTTATATAAAGGTAGAGCTTGGCTACCCAATTTATTTTCTTTTTTGGGGTGTATGATAGTACCCAGTCACACATGCCTTTTATTCTTTTATGAAAATCTAAATGTTTGATTATTGTTTTGATTGTGCAATAGAAATGACATGCTTTATATAGGTTTCTTAAAGTGTGTATGTTTGATGTGTGGCATGGACATGGTAGGCTCTTTAGGATAAAATCAAATTTTATATCCTCACTAAATAACTCATAACTAAACTCTAATGCAACTCACAACCTCACTCTAAAGCCTAAGCATATAAACAAGATAATAAAAAATTTAGGAACCCCATGATTGAATGGTTGTATGCTATAACAACATGCATGCCATGATGTATTCTAGAATATAGAGGATTTCCACTCTTGCATGATAGGGGACAAGCTTGGCCTTTGAGAGCAGCCCCTTGTAGTGGAGAACACCTCTTCTAGTTAATTTAGCCTATAACTAAACTTCATCATACATGTAGAAAAATTTGTCCTACACCTTGGTCCAAAAGAAATGTGTCAAAATGACCTAAAAAGTTGTAAATTTTTAGCATTAGACTAAGTCATGTTTGCATACCAAATATTATCCAGTCTATTATAAAGTGAGTTTAGCATTCTAGCTTTCTTTTTAATTAAATAATAATCTAACTATCTTGCATCTACATAAGATCAAGCTACATGATTTAAAGCATAGGAGGTGTTAACTAGCAGCCACTCCATGTAGTTATAAGTCTAGAAGAGTCAGGATGTGTTCACTCTCTCTAGTGGAGGTGAACCACTATATCCCATTCTCCCTAAGTAGATTTTAAGTCATGCTTCTAGCCTGTGCTAAATCATTTTAGACTTAGGTTCTAAGTCAGCTTGTTTCTCTTTTGCTACGAGTTTAAGTTTGCATCTCTTAGGCATTCCCACAACCTTATGTTGTTGGGACATAAGTCCTAGCTTTCTAATAAAATTTTAATTTAAAAAAAATCCTCTTCTTCAAAAATATAAAACCTCATCATAGGGTAGATTGGAGCATTCACTAAGCTTCCTAGTGTCTTGGATACTCCCACTTATCCTCCTATGGAATCCATAAATAAGTCTTCCCATTTGAACTCTTCCTAGTTGATTTCCAAAATTAACCAATCTTTTGATAGTTTAGCCTTCAAATCTTTGGAGGAATTTATTGACTACTCTAATCAAGAGTGTTCTTAAGAAATTCTCATTTCTTAAGATGTAATTAATTATGAAAGCTTACTTCCATAGAGAACTAAAGAACCTGACTTAATAAACCCCGCTCTATTTTATCCATGTAAAGTGGAGAAAGATCTCTAGTATATATTAAGATCCATCTGCCTTAAGAGCCTTTATTAGGTGATTAAGTCAATTGTAGGGTGATATTTTCTATCTTTTGAAATAGTATACCTCAATGTCGCACTCGATCACTTCAATAAAAATCCCCTAAGATCTCTGTGGTGCGACTCCAAATTAAAACACCATAAAACTTTAGTAAGCAAGAAATAGAGAATATTATTTTGTTATAAATGTACAAAAATATCTGACACAATCAAAAGTAAGAAAAGATATAATCGAATAAAGTTTTCTAAGTTCTTCTTAATTCTATTTTTTGCCTCCAAGTCTGATCTCCCTCTTTGGATCTTCTCCTTCTTCAATATTCACAATAAACAACACATAAATGACACAAACACTACACATTAAATATTCATTAAAACTCTCACTCTCTAAGTGACACTACACTCAGATACATTATGACACACACCACTTGCCATAAATCCTTTTTGATTTGTAAATAATATTCTATTTATACGTGTAAGATCATCCAATTAGTTGCCCCCTATGACCTCTTCATTAACTCCTTTGAACTGTTTTTGCAACTCCCGATATCAACCACTGAAATTGCTTGAAACAAATATGTCATGTCATAACATTGGAGTGTCCAAGTTATAGTGCCTGAGCACTAAGTTTACTACGTTCCAGCGATGTGGCGCTAATACTTTAGCACCGAGGCGCTCTGCTTACTATCTTTTGGCTAAAATTGGAAGGGTTGTGGCACCACGATGCTAGTATTTAAGTCCTTAGGTGATATGGTCTCTATCTTTATGCTTAGTTCTAAGGTATTTTAGCATTGTAGCACTGGTTCATTAGTTCCAATGCATTCTGATATCTATCTTCAAGAATTTTGAGGCTCTTTGAAATGCCACGATGCTACTCTTTATAGTGCCTAGGCATTGCGCTCTTTATCTTGAGGTTCAAATTTGCATCACATTATCACATAAAATAATGCAAGATTTCATATATCTTGAGTAAGCAAGAAAGAGAGAATATTATTGTATTTTAAATGTACAAAAATATCTAAGACTATCAAAAATAAGAAAAGATAGAATTGAATAAAGTCTTCTAAGTTCTTCTTAATCCCATTTTTTGCCTCTCAATCTGATCTCCCTCTTTTGGATCTTCTTCTTCAATATTCACAACGAACAACACATAAATGACAAAAACACTACACACAAAACATTTATTAGGACTCTCACTTTCTAAGTGACACAACACTACACTTACATACATTATAACACATACATTGCCATAAATCCTTTTTCATTTGCAATAAATATTCTATTTATACATGTAACACCATCCAATTAGTTGTCCCCTATGACCTCTTCAATAACTCTCCCTTGAACTACTTTTGCAACTCCCCGTATCAACCATTGAAACTGCTTGAAACTAATATTCATGTCATAATGCTAGAGTGTCCAAGTTATAGTGCCTAAGCACTAAATTTACTATGTTTCACGATGTGGCGCTAATACTAGTTATAGTGCCTAAGCACTAAATTTACTATGTTTCAGCGATGTGGCGCTAATACTTTAGTGAGTTACTCTACTTACTATCTTTTGGCTAAAATTGGAAGGGTTGTGGGACCATGATGCTAGTATTTAGTGCTTAGGCACTATGGTCTCTATCCTTATGCTGAATTTTAAGGTATTTTAGCATTGGTTCATTAGTGCCAAAGCACTCTGATCTCTATCTTCAAGCATTTTGATGATCTTTTTTAGGCTCTTTCAAATGCCACAATTTATAGTGCCTAGGCATTGTGCTCTTTATCTTGAAGTTCAAATCTATTCCATGACACTCATTATTTCATGTTGTATTAAATTAGTCACGAAAACTTGAATTATCTTTCTTTTTTATTTTATATAAGAACTTCTCTTTCTCCCTTCCCCCAAAATAAATAAATATTTTTAATGAGTAATTAAAGGTGTAGCAAACTAATAATTGCCACCTCTATTATTTTTCTCCATTTCTTAATATAATGATACTTTATAACTTTGTCACATTAATTTTTATATCCTGTACTTCAGACCACGAGAGCAATATCAATTTTTAAGTGGTGTATAATGATAGAAAGTTATAATAGATTAGGACTTTAAAATAATGAAATGAACAATCTAGTTTGATTCACAAATTCTTATTCTCACCTCCTCAATCCCTCATTTTCTTAAGCTTGAAATAAAATCCGCATTTATCTCTTTCATGAAGCCTTGTCACTAACACAAGTCAATACATACAAATCAATTAGAAAATAATCAAATATATTGATAATATTCTATTAATGATTTTGTTTCATAAAACTATAACTTCCATGCAACGACTCTTTTCAGCTGTGCTTGAAAGTTCAGTTAAATAATAAAAAATAAAAAAATGAAAAACTTTAATATATTCTTATAAACTTATAATTACTCATAAATTAATGGAATTTTATTGTTTCTCAATTCAATTTCCTCCAACCTAAATAAAGCTTATATTCGTAAAATACATAACGTATTCTCTTCATAATTTTCAAAATATTTTAATTTTTTAAAATCTAAAATATACATTAAAAATCGCTTCTCGGTTGCGCGCCTATCCTCGTTTCCTAGAACTCTCCTCTCTCTCTCTCTGCTCTCTCTTTCAGCATATTGGTTAAAATGTCCAGAATGGACCATGAGCAAGTAGGCGTTCGATCCTTTTTCTCTTTGGGCTGCGCACGTGGGAATGGTGGTGGTAAATGCAATTTATGTTGGCAGTTATAGCGTTTATCCCTCTTTGACTAGAAACTTACTATATGAAACAATAAATTTATGAATTTATGTAATAAAATTCATGCTACTAAATTCGAAAAATTATAGCATACACTATATCTGAAATCGAATAATTTAATATTATATAATATTCAATTTATATACAACTATTATATATTGATTATAAAATAATGATTATAAAATATATTAATGTATATATAGATATTATGTATTATCATTGATCGATATTACATCAAATGCGTAATAGTTTAACATATATAAAAATATGTATTAAAGCGTCACCGATATTATATTATACAGATATAGAACTATATCCTGACTTCACATATAATAAACTTTCAATAAATTAATAGTAAAATTATGTCATAATGAGTTAAAATCTTTTTAATTTATTTGAAAATTAATTTATATAAAAATATTTAGATTTAAATTATTATTATTATTATTATTATTATTATTATTTATATATATATATATATATATATATATATATATATATATATATATATATATATATATATATATATATATATATATATATCAACATATTTTAAGTTAATTTTTTGTTTTAAAGTCGTGCTATTGTACGATTGAAATTTCGTGAAACTAATTTAAAGTTTAGTAGATTTTAATGCAATATGTAACATTAATTAACATCACATAATTTTTTTTTTATACTTTAAGACGTATTTATAAGATCAAAATGACATAATTTTCCACGGGTTTGTTGGACAACTGGACTGTACTTCCACCCATTTATTTTTTTTAGTTTTCGAAGCAATGTTTATGACTCAATCAATTGAATTTTCTTTGTGCTAAAGTGGAGCGAATGGTCAATAAATTTATGGCTGCAACTATTTTGATTTAAACAGAAAGAAATATGCAAAATGAAATTACCAACTTTATTCAGTTCAGGATTAGGATTATAATTATGATTGTGATTACTATTATTATTATTATTAGAAATATTTACATACATATCACACAATTTTTATGTATTTACATATATAACATTTAAAATTACATATTTATTTATCTAATATTTTTCTATACTTTAAAAGGTGTCTTTCACTTAAAAAAAAAGTGAGTAATAATGAATTTTTTTATGTGATATTAAAGATTAGGATGTTATATTAATAAAAATTAAAGTTTAATTGTTAGATACATAAATATTAGTTGAATGTTAGAATATGAGGTGAGGTTGTATTAATAAGGTTTTCATAGGGTTTGAGTACATGTTCTTGATTAAGTAAAATCTTGTTGTATTAATAAAATTTTTGAGGTGTTATAAATCCAATAACAATATAATCTTTGGCACTAGGAAATGATAACCTCAACACTCTTGATGGGTTTTGAATCACAAATTGATCTTTGGTGATGTGACAATATGATTACTATTTGCCAAAAGATAGCTTACAGAAAAAAAGATTAAAACAAAATTAAGAAATATATAAAATGTTATGTGACATTAAGTCATTATTTAATTTAACTCTTCCTTGATATTTTATCTGAACTTGCATTTTATTAGGTAAAGTGATGGTGGCATTGTTTATATGAACTAATTGTGTAAACATTTCAACATGACCGCAAATATGTCATGATGCTCCCAAATCAATAACCCAATATTTTATGACAGGCAACCAAGAAATAAACAAGTACTTGTGGAATTTTGGATGTTTAGTGGTGAAATAGGGTGTTGATTGAAGCGCATATCAGTGAAGTTAGTATTAGCAGATACTCGCAAAAATTCTAAAAACTTGGTTACTAATTGCTGGAGTTGGGTCTTTGTTGAAATTGCGAAGAGATGTGCATTGGTTTGCTTGATCATCCACAATAGTTGCATTAATAAAATTGATGATTGTATGAGTTTTACCATTTTTTGGATTGCTTATACCTAGGAGCATAACCATGGAGTTTATAACACCATGCTTAGGTGTCCATGAAATTTACAATATGTCCAAATACATACAATCTTTATTGAAATTAACCATATTTTTGGCTCGAAAATCGGCTCGTTTGCTTCGAGTTGATCTCGATTCGAGCACAAGTTCGAGTCGACTTTCAAGCGAGCCACGATCTTCGAGCTAATTTCTCAGCCGAGGGATATGCTCGGAGTGATGAATGTTGAATAGATTTAGAGGATCTTTGGTATTCAACCATTGGTGGACAAGGATGTAGTAGAAGACTCCATCTTGGAGAAAACCTCCATAGACTAAGGAAGACGAGGATGGAAGGCTAGCTCTTTGTAAATTAAGGAAGATAACAATAGAAGACTAGCTCTAATATCATATCTAAGAACTAAGACTATAGCCATATCGAGAGAAAATGAGAGAAGCCTTGATCTTAATAGATCACTTTATGTATTTCTCTTTTATTATTTACAAAGGGAACTTAATCTTTATTTATATACAATGGAAAAAAAATAAAAGCATAATTAACAAAACTAAAAAAAAAAACTAATTGGCTAAACTGATACCCAAAGAACCTGTATTAGAAAATTAAGAAAAATACAATTTAACTATGAAAATAATTTTTACCTTTGATATTAAAATTTAATATATTATATTTAAAAATGGAACAATTAAAAAATATTTTTCAAAACCTTTTTTATAACTTTTTGAAATTATAGATATCATTGCATATTGAAAATATCATGATGCTTAAGATAACTTAATTTTTAAGAATTATATGGATGTTTCTCATATACATATATACATTGAGAGAATCAAACATGACAAAGTTTTGCATGTGAAAATTTTGAGAAAGAAAAAAAAAATCATAATTGTTCTCATTTGAAATAGTTTTATTATATAAAAGATCTCTTTCTATAGCCATAGGCTATGTGAAAATAATGCAATATAGGCAATGAATCTTGTTATATTAATAAGGTTTTTTGAATTATTACTGGCTGTTTGGGATCACTTTTTTTATTATTATTATTTTATTATCACACAATCCTTATATTTATGTTTTAAAAACTATTTTATTATATTTATGTTAAAAGTATAGTTTGGATTATCTTAAAATTGATTGTGAAGTCGATAAATCAAATGCTCGGATGCATCAAACTATAAGAAATACGATAAAATTCATGCATAACTGAACCAATCTGTAAGTTATGTCAACAAAAAATATTTGTTGAATAAGTTTTCAGTTGAGTTCCCATTATTTCAAGTATTTCGATAAATTTGCTGTATTTTGAAACTTTCGGAAAAAAACTGACATAAATTAATTGATATGATCAAATTTGACAATTTCTTATTTTTTCAGATAATTCTTTTTTTTTTACATAGGCGTCAATTTCTATCACCTCCAAGAACATATGAATTTATTTATTTTTTCTATTTTATTATGTCATCTAAATTTTATAAAGACTTTCTGTTGAGATGCCAACATAATAAAAAAATTTATAAATTTAAAAAATAAATTTATATATATATCACATAATTTTTATATATTTATATATCTAATATTTAAAGTTTAATATCTAAAATTAAATATTTATTTATTTAATATTTTTTATGTTTAAAAAATATGAATTTTATTTTTAGAAGATGATAATGATGATGATATTTTTTAATGTGATATTAATGATTGGAATGTCATATCTTTAAAAATTAAAGTTTATATATTAGATATATAAATATATATAAATTATGTAAAATACATATCTAAATCCCCATTATGAATATAAAATAGATATTTAAAAATTAAAAAAAAATTTTGCCAAGCATAATCTGTTGTCCTGACCCATTGGTGCAAACGAGCAGCGACCAGGAAACGCCAAATCAACTTTAATTTTTATTTATTTATTGTCAAGTCAGGCCGTGAAAACTAATAATTTTAGCACTTTTTTTCTTTGCAATTGTCTTCATCTCATCGCCATTGTTGACGTTTGTTGACGTTTGTTGACGTTTAGAAAAGGCAAGAAGCGGTACTAACCGCTTAAATACAATCATATAATTAATCTATATAGTCTAAGGAGCTGTTTGAGTATAAAAGAATTATTTTATAATTATTTGATTAAAAATTTTATAAATTCATAATTTTATTTTTTTTAGTTAAAATATAATATAAGTATTCGAAAGTTTTGATCTGACGGTATGGCAGCGCCGTGGCGGGCAGCCGAAGCGTGGCGGCGATCACATGCCATATAGCCAGTGTGGCCAAAATCACTCATCAAATGCTGTAATGTATTTGGAATATATTATATTACATTGAAAATTTACTTTACTTGAAGCCAAACACTCAAAAAGTTAAAATCTTTGTATTTTATTTTATATTATATTCTAAATGCAGTCAATCAAATAGCCCTTAAAATACTTTATATTTCATAGTTGAAAGGTACATTTTTGGGATTAAATTTTTTTTTAAATGTTTGGAACGTACATTCCTTTTAGATTGAACATTAAAAATTTTTGACAAAATCATAAACAAAAAAAGTAATTTTCCAATAATTTTGGAAGACCTTAATAGTTAATATATCACTAAAAACTCTCCTAATTAATACACGAATATTAATACGAAATCAATCTGATTTTGAGTCGAGACTAGCCTAGATCAAACACTTAAAATATAATTAAAAATTTTGGGATATCAATCAGATATCTAAATATCTCATAAATATAGAATGTTTATAGTCAAATCTAGTATTTTGATAAGCCGGATCTAACAAGTCTAAGATCTCTTAATTCTGGCTTCATTTAAGCATTCAAATACTTAAAATATATTAGATGATCGAATGAATCATTTTGAGTCGTCCGATGGAGTAGTTTGGATTTTACCTATATTTACAGAAATATCATTTCCATAATCTATAAATAGTCTCATTTTTCACATGAGAAAATTGAAGCTAAAGAAAGGAGTAGAGCTCTGAGACTCGAAGAATCTCAAAGAATAATCGGGCCACCAGTCGACCGTCGATCACAGTCGCTCGACTACTAATGGATAATCACCGGCCACCATGGTTGATTCGCTGATCATCGCCGACCGCTTGATCAATCGCGATCGCCATCAACACCGCAATTTTGCCGCCACCTTGCCTTCATCACGCCCAGCCGCGCCATTGCCGATCATGCCATCTGCTATTCTTCGCCAATCTATCATTCATTGTTTTCGTCGGATCATCAGACTAGCACCTCAAGCAAGGTCTTCGTCGTTAATACAGTAAAGCTTATCACAAAACTTACTCTTATAAGCTATCCTTCTCCAACTAGAGAAAGGATAATAATTGTAGCAAAAGCTGATATATTGAAATTATTTCTAAGTGGGCTAGGACTCGTGGTATTTCCATTATTAGATTTTTTAAAATCTTGAGGTCTTTCAAACTCTTTTGTTGTGTGTGTAAAATTTTTATGCAACGCTAAGACATCGAATTCTCCAACTTTGGAGAAAGGATAATGAATGCAAAAAAATATGATATAGTGAAATTATTTCTAAGCGGACTAGGCCCCATGGTTTTTCCATTATTGGGATATCTACGTAAAAATCCTGAGGTCTCTCAAACTCTTTTATTGTATGTGTAGAACTTTTGTGTAATATTGAGATATCAAATTCTCCTACTCTACTGTCCCGAATCTTTCTACACACAACAATAGTAATTATAATTGCAGTAAAAATATCACTAAAAAATTATTATAATTATCCTTTTGAAAACTCAATGATGGGAATTTTGAAACTGCTTGGTAACATAAACTACAGAAAAATATTAACTTTAACAGCAGTTTTTAACGCTATTTATGACGGTTAAAATCACGAACTAAAATTATAGCTGTGATTTGTAAATCGCTGCTTTTCCGCCGCATTTGATTTTCGCCACGAAGTCCTTCCACAATAATTTTGCGACTAGCAGAGATGACTTTTTTTGCAACGGTTATTGCATTGATTTTTATCGCTATCACTCTAATTACATTGATTTCAGCTGCTGCAACTAAGTAAATTTTTTATTAAATTTTGCACAGAAAATATTTATATAAAAAGCTTTCAATTCCTTCTATATTCACAACTTAATTTATATTCTATCACTAATTTTTGTTCATTTTAATTATTTTAGATATGCATAATTGAAATTTATCAAAATGTTAATCATTGATAAGGTAGTTGTCTATTATTTTTTGGGAGAGCTTTAGTTATTTGGTTAGGAAGTTGTAGTAATAATTAATCAATGTGTTCTTCATCTATGTGAAAATCAATTAAAGCCATATTAGTTACATATATGTTTGTCTTTAGAATGTTCATAGAGAGGGGTTTGTGCATTTTTAGAAGATATAATAAAGTCTACTCTATGAACACAAGTGATAAAAATAGATGTACTTACATATACTAAAAAATTTCTCTGGTAATTTTATGATGTCAAACATAGATTATTTTATTATAGGTAATTAAGTATTTGATGTATGTAAGCCCTTATAGTTAAATGCATTTTGGATGAATGCCCTAAGAAAACTCTTGATTAAAGAAGTATGTTCATGTTTCTTTGGGATTTAGTATGGAACATTTTCTATGTTTCTTATTACAATAAAAGAAAGGTTCAATTGTTAATTCATTTGGCAAAGAGATGGATACAATCAAATAGTTAAGTAGGTAAAGTTTAAGTGGAATAAGGAAAACATGAGTGGCAAATATATGCTATTTATAAGACCTAAACATATGGAAGAGGCATCATTAGGAATGATTTGGATATGTGGTACTATAATAGTTTAGAGGGAATGAAGGCTACCAAATAAAAAGAATTAGAACATCATCAAAATGATGCTATTCTTAAAACTAGAACTAAAGTAGAGATGGAACATATCACTTAGGTATGATCCTTGGCCTAATTTTAATGCTAATCTATTAATGGGACTTATAACTTAAAATCATGTAAAGTGCTTAAGAAGCTTATAGCATGACCTCACAATCTTGCATGAAGAGGACAATCATTTAAACCCACTAAATCATATTTAAATTATGAAATTAAATTTATTTATTTATTTATGTAATGTGAAATATAAAAAAGACCATGTAATTTAGACACCAAAGCAAAGGTTGTCTAACTATGTGCAAACATAATAAGGCAAATAAATATTTTATTTTAATTATTTAGGTTATAGTAGAATATATAGAATAAATGTAATATCTAGATTCACCAACCTATGCATTAAGGTCTTCATTGATTCTAGAGAGCATGATTTAGATGGACAAATAAATTAATAAAATATTGATTGTGTAGCTAAGACCCATAAAAAAAAAAAAAGCTTGATTATTTTAAAAGGAGGATTTAAAGAGAATCTTTGCATTTGATTGTAAGAAGAAATCCTTCTTTATTGCTTTGAGGTTGTTCTATGACTCTAGCATAATCAAGTCAATGACAATACAAATAAAAAAACCTATAAAACATGAAAATCTAATATGTAATCATATAAGTAATCACATTAAATGATAAGTAAAGAAATAAATAATATTATAATGTATAATTAGGTTCTATAATACACCTAAAGTAAAGTAAAAGAAGGTAGTTAGATTACATCATAGATATAACCCAATCATTTAAATTATACATAGAGAATGATATATGAGATCTTGAAGGACTCTAACTAAATTATCATATAGCATTATGCCTTCTAAAATAACCCACATTCCTATATAAATTTTTTAAACTAAAATTTTAAAAGGAGATTAAGAAAATTATAACTTTTATCTTACAAAATAGAATTTTAGCATAAGAATAAATGTATAAATTTTATTTTTCTCATCATAATACTATGCTAAACAAGTGATAAATATATTGAAGAATATATTTATACTAATTATCACAAAGAATGTAAGCCGATATAGCATAATAGTCCATATCATTATGAAAATCTACTAGAGAGTGAAAGGAAAAGCAACCCTAACTGCACTTTAGTCCTTTTTAATTTTTAAGCTTTAGTTATGGACTTTTATGTTCAATAACATAAGATAATACCATCATCTATTTTCTAAAATTCTAAAGTTCATGAGCACATTGGCAAAGCATGATATAATGAAAATAAGAAAACCCATTCATGAGCCATGATGGGATACATGTGGAACTCATGCTATATAAAAAAGAAACAATCTATATTTTTATGATAGATTAAATTATTTAAATTATTTATATGATAAAAGGATATCAACCTTATATTAATGAACATATGAGTTTACCAATTAGACGAAATAATCTTATCCACATTATCATAATTTATATAGGCCATATATTAAAGGCACCTAAGAGAATATTAGAGTAGGTCAAAGAGAGCAATAGTAAGATCCACAAAAAACTATTTACTACATCTAAAACCAATGGCCAAGATAATTATAAAAGAAGGATACTTAGCCACCAAGCAATGCTTATCACATTAATTTTAAGGTTTGATTTTAAATCATATAATTTTGAATTTTTAAAAATATTTTAAGTTTTAAAACTTTGAATTTTGAATTCAAGTATATGTATAGCATGTGAAGTAGGTAAATTTGCATAAAATAGTGGTATGTGAAAAGGGTGAATTGCTAAAAAAAAATAAGACAATTTAATGCCTCATATTTGTGTAGCCACCTACCATGCCCTTCGCATTTTAAACTTATTCTGTAAGGGATAATTATAATGGTTATAAATATCTCCCTTTCTAGAATTAAAATATTATTAATAATAGTTATTAAATATTTGAGTTTACACTTGTGGTCTAAGAGCTTGGTTGTCGAATACTAGCAATCTTCGGAAAAGAATGCTAATTATCCAACATTTTTTCTTGAACTTCCAATATCAAAGGTAACTCATCTTAATTCTCTTTACACTTCTTAATAGCATTTATACCCGTCTTTTAAGCCTGTAAACTACTCCTTTTATAAAGCCAATTTGATTCTACCATTCAACATCCCCACTCAACTAGCTACAGTATTGTTGTTCTTATATCTCAACACTCATATAAAATCTATCAAATCTAACCATCTATTTTAGATCATAAATAGAAATTCTACACTAATCATTCATAAGTTTTCTAACTGTTCATCTCACTTAAAATTTATTTATAAAGGTGATATTTTAAATCTATTTAAACTAATTTAATATAAATTAGCATTAGTATTATTGAAACCATGCCCATTTTAATCCATTCACTATTCCACAATAAACTTTAAAGTTCTTTCTTAAACTTCAATAAATAGATTTATAACCATTTATATTCATTCATCTCATGAGAAGGTCACTCCCCATTATTAAGATTTGAGTAAAGTTCATCATTCTTTAAATCAAAATTATTGGAGGTATGGTAATATTTCTAGTGGCTATGTTTTGCATTTGTGCATTTAAAATAGTTTTCTAGCTTAATATATCATTTATCTGACCTTATTTTGAATTAGTTATGTTCTTATCTCTTTAATATACTTTTTTTTCTCAATTCACTATCGTAGAGACTAATACTTATTACTTTTATCATACTAGTTGTACCTTTGACTTGATCTATTAAAATTGACTTAGTAAATATGATATTTAATGTGAGAGTTCACCAAATGTTAAAAAAACATTTGCCTCCTCTTTTTGTGGAGTTGGACAAATTTTTTTATTTAATTTATGTAATACTTTTTATACAAAAGAATGCATCATGCATATATTAAAGATATTTAAAATGTGTGAATATTATAGAAGGGCTAGCTAAGTGCGAATGATAAGTGGAACCTAAGATTATTTCATTGGATTTAAGGGTTAGGGTTTGAAATGGTGAATGATCTAAGGCATGAATTCACTTAAAAGTATTAGAAAAAGTTTATAAAATGTGTTATATATATTTTTTTTCTAGAGATAAAACAAAATATAAAAATGTATAAGAGAAGATCAACTATGGTTAGGTCAAGTACCTAATTTGTGTTGATTTTGATTAGTTTTCATATATTATGTTGTGGAAGGGATGAATAATATAAATATGAGCCATAAAGGCTTGAAATTGTTAGAGAGATATTTGAAGATCAAATATGAAGTTTTAGGTGGAAATTCAAGGGATTGTAAAGTTGTGGAAGAGGTAAGATAAAGCTAGGATAACCCTAATTTGAGTGACCATATCAAGAATGTTTAATTTTTTTTTTTTTTTATTTCTATAAGGTGTGAAAAAATATGCAAAATGATACTTGGATGATGGATGATAATGTTAAGGGAAGTTATAAGACAAATCAGCAACTTGAGAGTAAGGATATTTAGGGTATTCAATATTCATTAAGAAGAATTGAAAGTGTGGAGCCAACGACTATGTTCTCAATGTTATAGTTTCCTAAATTCATTTAATTAAGTTATAAAGGATATTATAGAGGGCAGCACTTATTTTTTATTTATTAAATTAGTTTTTAAATAATATATTTTTAATACCACCCTCAAATCTTTATATTTAACGACGAATAATAAAATTCGGTATTTTATATATTTAAAATTTGGAAATTTTTATATAAATAGTAATATATTTAATTTTGTACAAAGTAAAATTTTCCAGTTATAACCAGCGTAGTTATGTAGCCTGCCAGTTGCCTTTTGTAACGGTTATAAAAATCAAATAGGGCCGTGAGGGTGAGTTATTGAGGAACCCTGCTTTCCTTAACAAGGCTGAAACGCCGCCCAAAACAAGGTAGCTATAAATACAAGCAGTTCTACTCCTCGTGATCGCAGAGAAGGAAAGGAGGAGAGGAGAGCGAAGCCAAACTAGGGTTATTGGCCCTGCCATGGTGCGATTGGCCATTTCCATATCTCTCTGGGGTTTCAATTTGAAGGAGAAAAGGTCGTTGCCGTCAATAACAAGGACGAAACATAAAGATGAGGGAAATGTTGGAAAAGGAGCTGTAATTACGAGCGAGCGTTGGGTTTTCAATCTGGGGCATCTGGGTTTCGTCTGGTAATGGCTGGAACGATAAAATAAATCTCTTTCGAAGCTCTTGTTTCTTTTTGTTTTTTGTTTTAGTCGAAAGAAGATTGGCTTCAGATGGATTATGCGAAATTTGGTGGTATTAATGTGCAAGCAATGTGCGGGCGCCATGCGGAGGTGCTCTCTAGGGATGGAAGCCATTACAGCATGACGAGCAGCATACTTCCAGCGCTTGGGTCTAGGGGAAATCGCAGAGTGAAGCTAAGGCCGTTCATTCTGTCGCCCTATGATAAAAGATACCGGTTGGTTCTCTTCGTCTTTTTTTTTCTTGTCCTTTTTTTTGAAGATCTAAACTTACCAAAGAACTAATTTGAGATGGAAGAAAACGATTATTCCATGACTGTTTTCTAAGACAAAAAATCTTTCATGACTGATGACAAAAATGTATAATATCTGTTAGTAGTATGAAAACAATTGTATTTGTGCTTCAACATCATCGTAGTTGATTATGTGAATGGGCGTTATACTAGATACACATTAATATCAGTTTTTTACTTCTGCAGGGCCTGGGAGACATTTCTGATTATTTTGGTGTTCTATAGTGCTTGGGTATCTCCATTTGAGTTTGGTTTCCTCACAAAGACAGTAGGACCCTTGTCTATTGCCGATAACATCGTCAATGGACTCTTTGCGATCGATATTATCTTAACTTTCTTTGTAGCCTACCTCGAAAAAACAACCTATCTTCTTGTTGACAACCCCATCAAGATTGCACGGAAGTACATGATCAGTTGGTTTGTTCTGGATGTTGTTTCCACCATTCCTTCAGAAATTGCTCGGAAGATGCTTCCAAAAAAGCTCCAGTCATATGGGTTCTTTAACATGCTTAGGCTATGGCGACTACGAAGAGTCAGCTCACTATTTGCTCGGTATGATTTTCTTGTTCTCCTGTTCCCTCAAACTTAGTCTGCTTATGTTAAACAAAAAGTTCATATTCTGCTTATGTTATTGCTGCGTTGGTTTTAGATTGATTCTGAGAAACTCTGTCAGATTCTTACTCTCTATTTTGGTTTTGTCCCCTTGCATAATGGTAGAGAAGGTTGGCTAATATTTGCAAAATCTTTTCACTATTCTCTTTAGCTCTTAAAAAATGCTGGCAAAGTACTCTTAGTAGTGCATAGTTTTTGACTTGGCAAATGGTTTCTTCAGAGAGCAATATAATGGAAAATTTTCTCTTCTTGATGTAAAATAAACTACTTATTTTTGACACCCATTAAATTCTGTTTTTTTCTGTTTGAAATTCTAGCTTGGAGAAAGACAGGCACTTCAATTACTTTTGGGTCCGATGTATAAAGCTCATTTGTGTAAGTTATTAAGGATATATCTGTTCTGATACTCTGATTTGTTAATTCGAAAATGTCACATTTAAAATTTTTGGTTCATAGGTCACCCTGTTTGCTGTCCATTGTGCTGGATGCTTCTATTATCTTCTTGCAGCCAGGTATCCCGACCCTAGTCTGACTTGGATTGGTGCGACTATACCAAATTTTCATGAAAAAAGCCTGTGGATCCGCTATGTTACGTCAATGTACTGGTCAATCACTACTCTTACAACTGTTGGATATGGAGACCTGCATGCTCAAAACACTAGGGAGATGGTGTTTGATATCCTATACATGCTCTTTAACCTGGGGCTGACAGCTTATATAATTGGAAATATGACTAATTTGGTTGTTCATGGAACCAGCAGAACTAGAAAGTTTGTGAGTAATCTAAACTTAATTGCATTATTGACTAAGTTGATTGACATTTTTTGTATTAACTTTTTGATGAATGACATATACTCTAGAGGGACACAATTCAAGCTGCCTCAGGGTTTGGACAGAGAAACCAGCTTCCATTGCGCCTTCAAGAGCAAATGGTCGCACACCTCTGTCTGAAGTATAGAACAGATTCAGAGGGGCTTCAACAACAGGAGACTCTTGATGCACTTCCAAAAGCCATCCGATCCAGCATCGCTCATTATCTTTTCTATAATCTTGTGCAAAGGGTCTATTTATTCCAAGGGGTTTCTAATGATTTACTTTTCCAATTGGTAAAGTTTTCATTATGATTCAAAAACAGTGTTTCTTATCAGTTATTCAGTCCTTGAGCATTCTGTTTTGTAATCATGTTTCTTTAAGGTGTCAGAGATGAAAGCTGAATATTTCCCCCCAAGGGAGGATGTGATCCTACAGAATGAAGCACCATCTGATTTTTACATACTGGTTACTGGCACTGTTGTAAGTCTCCATGTATAGCACGTTTTGTATCATTCAAATATCAATGTTTGTTTTAAACAATTTCTTTAAGTTTTAATCACTATTTTGATGCCCTTAATGTGTCTAATCCCACAATGATTGAGGCATTTAATATCTTTGTAGGATCTAATAGATCACAAAGGTGTAACTGAACAGGTAATTTTAACTATTTGGAAAGGTTGGCAGATTCTTCATAATTGTTAAACTATAAATGATTGTCATGATTTATAAAACATTTACAAAATATTCATATCTACAGGTTGTTAGAGAGGCAAAGACAGGCCAACTTTTTGGAGAGATTGGAGTTCTTTGTTACAGGCCTCAGTTATTTACAGTTCGAACCAAAAAAAGCTGTGCCAGTTGTTGAGGATGAACCGAACTTCATTTCTTAGCATTGTGCAAGCAAATGTTGGAGACAGGACTATAATAATGAACAATCTACTTCAGGTTACTTACTGTAAAAAACTTATATTCCAATTATTTTCTTTTGTAGTAAAGAACTTGAAATTATTTGCTAGCATAGTTGTTACCCTGATAGACTGCTATCTGCATTACTTTTGGCTTATAGTATTTGAAAGAGCAGAAGGACCCAATTATGGAGGGAGTTTTGAGAGAGACTGAGAACACCCTAGCTCGGGGAAGAATGGATTTGCCTCTCTCTCTTTGTTTTGCTGTCATCAGAGGAGATGATCTGTTGTTGCATCAACTTCTTAAACGTGGTTTAGATCCCTGTGAATCTGATAGTAACGGTCACACAGCTTTGGTTTGCACTCTAGAAGTCTTTGGAATAATTTAAATTCATTTTTTTTCATATCTTATTGTGCAAATTGTATGGCTTTCGTTATTTAATATAATTGATTTGACATACAGCATCTGGCAGCATCTAAAGGAAATGAGAATTGTGTACTTCTCCTGCTAGATTATGGTGCAAATCCCAACTGTCGAGGTATGCTATAACCTTATTAAAAGCTTGGCAATATATTTTACTCTACCCTTCAGAATAAATCAAAACAGAGCGTCTGGTGGCTGCATATGTGCTTTGAGGTCTAGGAGAGTCATCTTCATATAGTTTATAATTCTAAGATGTTCCTCCTCTTTTTCCTGTGTTAAAATCTTAATCTCTTTTTTAATGTCTTGGTCTAGGAGCGTCTTAATCTCTGTTTTCATCAGCATCTAATTGATATCGACATATGAGTTTTGATATTTCTAGTGCTTCTGGCATTTTTGTTTGAACTAATGGAATCCAAACTTTAGTCCTACTATTTTCCTTGGATATATATATATATATATATATATATATATGTATGTGTGCACCTATGATGTGCAATAGAAAGTGCACGAGGATTCTACAAGACTACCGAGCCGAGCCACCAGGGGCGGAATCAACCTTGTTTTCGGGAGGGGTAAATTTATATTTTAGTACAAAAATAAAGGGCAAAAAAAATTTTTAGGGAAGACAAATGTCTAATTTGATAACTCATATAAAAGAAATTATAAAGTTCAAGGGGGTAATTGCCCCCTCTCGACTGTGCCTGAATCCACCCCTCAGAGCCGCCCATAAGACTCCACCAGTCGCATAGTCACCATCTTTATCCCCATTTTTCTGATATTCACAACCTTAACTCAATTGAAATCAATATAATGGATAAGTCCAAGCTTCCACTGCCCGAGCCATCCCCTATTCTGTAATACATATAGCTAAATTGGAAAATTTTAACTTTGATGAACTTTGCTTTAACCTAAATTGAATAAAATTTTAAACCATGCCAAATCATATGAACTAACCTATAACTAGCAAGATTACAGCTCTATCTAGACCATTTTCACTATTATGTTATTGCTTACAAAAATAACGAATATAGGTAAACAAACTAGTAAAAATACATAAATAAAATTTGTTCAAATCAGTGTATGATGTGATGCTTCTAATGGTAATAAGCATATCAATGCCATCAAATTTACCTGGCTTGGACAAATTCAGCTTATAAGCATATGATACTTAGCAAACAAATCAAGATATAAATATGTGCTTCATACAAAGTAATTAATGAATCATCACAAATAAGTTTATTTTTTGAGTCAATAAGATGTCTATGGATTCCATCATCAACGATAGTAACAATCCCATTATCTAGAATAGCCTCTCAAACAAGCTCTATAGAATTATCAGGTAGAGGATTAACTGTAGATTTATGAGAAAATAGTGTCAATAGAGAAGAAAAAGGTTGTAATCGTGATGGCTCATAAAATAAGATCAAATCAAAACACATTAAGAACTAGATCTATGAAGAATTTCATAGAATTTTAATTTTTAATTATTAGTTCTTATGCATTGCACAATTTTAAATAATCATGTATTCCTTACATTCAATTTCTTAAAGGTTCTTCAAGAAAGTCATTTTGGATTTAGATGCATATCCTTCTTATCACCAAGTTTAAATTTCAAATGCCTCTTGTTCATATCAATATAAACACAAATTTGACATACATAATAATTAGTTTTATGTGAATATCCTTCCACATGTCAAGCAATTTAGGTATACAACTAGATAAAATACTTATACTAATATGCAACCTAAATAATGTTAATAATGACTTTTAACTAAAGAAATACTAATACAATTGCAAGCAAATAAATCACACAATTATGATATACATATATATATATATAGAATTTTTTTTAAAAATTAATTCAAATAATTTAAATATGATTTTTAAGGAATTATGCACTTATGCATCTTTAGAATTGACTAGCTTGGTAGGGCTATTTTAAAGCTTTCATTGTTAACAATTTTTTATGAAATATTGACACCACTTTACTTTTATCATAAGATTCATTCTATGAATTAGTATGTCATTGAATCACGAACTAAAAATAAAGTCAACATTAATTTAATTATTCATCATTGGAGCAATATCAATAAAGACTTATTAGATGCCATTTGAAATTGTTTGTTTGATTCATTAATACATTTAGGATTAGGTTCAATCTACATTAGAAATTTGGTTCAAATTTTGCCTCATACTAAATACACATTCAATCCTTAATTATGATTGTAATTCAATTTCATACATATGATCTATGATAGATACATACAACAACAACAACAAGAATAACAAGCTTTTATCCCACTACGTGGGATTGGCTACATGAATCCTTCTTCTCCATTATGCCATATTAAGTGTCATTCTCATTTAATTATAATAAAATAAGATCATTTTTTATACTACCTAACTAAGTTTTCTTAGGTCTATCTTTACCTTTCTTAACATAGGTCAAATCTAATACAACTACTCTTCTAACATGATCATCAGATGACTAATATTTTATGTGAACAACCATCTAAGATGAGTCTCTCGGATTTTCTTTTCCATTGAAGCTACTCCCACCTTTTCACGTGTATATTCATTTCGCATTTTGTATTTAAATGTAAAACCACTCATCCACTTGAGCATCGTCATCTCTGCAACACTTCATTTAATGTCTCTCTTTTATTGGCCAATATTCTGCTACATATATTATTATAGGCGACCACCATCTTATAAAATTTCTCCTTAAGTCTAATCGATATTTTTCTATCACACAATAGACTAAATGCATTCTCCACTTTAACCATCTAACTTGAATTCTACTAGTAACATCCCCATCAATTTCATTGTCATTTCAAACAATCAATCGACCAAATATCTAAAACGTTCACTTTTTTTATCACGCGGTCACTGAATATCACAATCTCACAATCCCACAACTAGATCTTTTACAATTAAAATTACACCCCATGTATTTGATTTTAGATCAACTTAAAATTTAGATTCTAAGGTTGACCTCCATAACTCAAGTTTCAGTTGAACTCCTCTCTAGTCTTATCGACAAGAAGAATATTATTAGCAAAAAGCATACACGAAGGTACTTCCTCCTGCAGAAGTCTAGTAAGAACATCAAAATAAGCAAAAAAGTTTTGGGCTTAAAGTTGAACCTTGATGTAGTCTAATTGAAATAGGAAAATACTTGGCCAATCTTCCTTGTGTTTAAAGACAAATAAAAGCTCCAGTATACATATCCTTAATGGCTTGAATATAAGTAACATTAACTCCTTTCTTTTCTAAAATTCTCCAAATCACTTCTCTTGGAATTTTATCACATGCTTTCTCTAAATCAACAAATATCATATGTAGATCTTCCTTTCTCTCTCTATACTTTTTCATCAAACCTCTCAATAAATATATAGCATTCATAGTAGACCTACCCAGCATGAAACAAATTTGATTTTGAGAAACTTTTGAATCTCATCATAACTTATGATCAATTACTCTCTTCCATAATTTTGATGTATGATACATTAACTTAATTCCTTTATAATTTGCATACTCTTGTGTATCACCTTTATTCTTAAAAATAGGAATCAATTAACTCTTTATCTACTTATCAAACATCTTTTGTCTTCAAATAATATTAACGAGATTAATACGTCAAGAAATTCCTTGATCTCCTATATATTTTCACACTTCTATTGCAATATCATCAGGTCCTATTGCTTTTTCACACTTCATTTTTTTAAAGCCTTTTCAACTTCGATTTTACTAATAAGATGATTAAAATAAAATTCTCTAATTTTAATTTGAGTATTAAGATCGCTAAAGTCAATCTTACTCTCACAATATTCATTGAAAAGTTTATCAAAATATTTCATTCACCAATATTCAATATCCTCTTTTAAGAAAAGTATTTTATAATTTTCATTTTTAATGCATTTTACTTGAACTAAATTTTTAGTTTTTCTATCTCTTTGTTTGGTTAACTTATACATACATCTTTAATACTCAATCTATTATATAAATCACTAAAAGTTAAATCATTTGCATCACATATTGCTTTCTTAGAATCCCTACTGACCACTTTATATTTTTTTCAATTCTTTGAGCTTTTACATCTAAACCAATTTTTATAACAAAGCTTCTTATTTTTTATATTTTTTTATATATTTTGACTCCACTATCAATTGTTTTTATCTAAAGAAGTTTTTTCTTTTGATTCTCTAAACACATTTCTTGCAACTCGTTTAATCTCATTTGCTTCATTTTTTCATGTAATATTAACTTTCTTATGAACATCATAAATCATAAGATCTTGTAGCTTATTCTTAAATATATATATTTTTTATTCTTCAAGTACTTCGATCTAATCCTAGGATAATGTTTTAATTTATTTTCAATCCTCCAATCTTTCATCATAACATCTAAAACTACTAATTAATTTTGGGTATTTAAACATTCACTTGGAATGACCTTACAATCTTTACAATCTAGATGATCTATTTTTTATTAGAAAATAATCAATTTGCATTTTACTAAATTTATTCTTATAAATGATAATATGCTCATCTCTTTTTTTAAATAAAATATTTATAAAATTATAAGCTGAAGTGAAATTCAATATGATTCTATTTTCTTTATTAGTCATAAATTCATAGCTAAAGGAACACTTTTAAAATTTTCTACCACTCTTCCAATATGTCCATTTACATTTCTTCCAATAAACACTCCTTTTTTAGGCGGTATCCTTTATATTAATCCCTTTTAGGTCATTCTAATATTTTTCTTTTGAGCATACATTGAAACCTACTTGAGGAGTATAAAGACTTATAACATTCATAATCTTAGCATGAATAACAACCTTTAAAGCTATAGTTTTTTCTCCAATCTTATTAATTTTCATAATATTATCTTTCAAATTCTTATTTATAATTGCACTTAAATCATTTCTAGATGGCTCCTACTAGAATACTACAATATTATCCTTCAAACTCTTATCTATAATTGTATCTAAACTATTTTTAGATGGCTCTTACCTATCAAAGTTTAAAATTTAAGCTATCAATCTCCTTGGCCTTCTCCACAATCATTTAAATTCTTGAATACATAAGATATTTATCTTCATATGAATCATAATATCTATTAATTCCATTAATTTATCTGTAAGTGTACCTATATTCCAAGTTCCTAAAGCTAATTTTAGTTTTGTGGACTAACTTTTTTGCCCACATTCATCAATAATGTAGGAACTCTTGCTTTTTAAACACTGCACCAGACGTCAATGCAACGCCTTTGCACACTTCTCACTGTATTCAAGTCATTTAATGCGTCGTATTTAGGGAACGCCCTAGCATTATGGTTTTTTGATAGGTTTTATGCAGGCTATCGGCTACCTAATGTAATCCTTCACTTTTCTCATCCTAGACTTGGGACCTAGCAAAGACAGTATTATGATAGATACATATTTGCATTTAATATTATATATAAATTTTGTTTGTTATTGCAATTCATATTATATGTTTAATATATCCTTAAGATAATACTTATGAATTATGGTATCTTTCATAAAATAATATTAAGCTATATATAATTCTTGTGTTGGTTTTTTCCAATAAGCTTCCGGTGAGATTTTAGTAAGTTTTCTTACATGCCTAATTTATAAAATTTTGTATAAACCCACAAATATTGTTTTCAATGATTTATTTCATAGTTCGTTCATAAACTTTTTGTTCTAAAACCATTAATGAAGCAAATAGTGGTAACAAAACAGTTTAAAAATACATTAAATGAATTTATGTGATGTGTAAATTTTACAAATACTCAAATATATGAGATTTTTTTGTTCACAACTCTAAAATTGATTATGCAATTCATCCTAATATTAACCAAATGATTGATTTTTCATTAAGTTTATGTTTTATGCAACCCAATGTTGATTTCATTCAACTTGAAGTTATTCTTCAAAATATTTAAGCATGTTCACTAATTTTTTTATAATATTAACTTGTTTATAATTAAATAAATGAATTGTTGAAAGAAGTCTTCCAAATTATTAATTCACTCTAAAATATTTTAAAATTATAACCCCTATTGAATATTGGAATAATTTTAACAATAGTTACCATATTATTGATTAGAATCATAATTTATTTGATTTTATTTAAGATGCATCATTAAATAATTATTTTTTATGGACCTGATTAAAGCGATTGATGATATGATATGTAATGCAATCATAAGCTTGAATATCAGTTTGATGAGGGATAAGTTGTGTTTGAGTTTCCTACACAAGCCTATAGACAAATTAACACACATGTTATAGCCTGTAGCATAGTGCAGTGCACCTCCTATTCTCATAGTTGTTAATGAAGAAAAAGCATGTTATAGCACAAAGGTAGTAGAACTATAGCATATAGTGTATGGTACGGTGCATGTTATTTTAAGCATAGCACAAGTATTAAAAAAATATGGATAAAATATAGCTAAATATGAAAGATTAATAGATTGAAAGATACATCAGCATGACAAACAATTTTTTTTTAAATAAAGATATAAAATAAATGTGATGTAAAACACACTAAATGGTTGCTCTTTATATAAAGCTGATTCTCTCTTCCGGATTTGAACGACAGCTTCTTTTCCATTCCCAAAATAATTCATCAATCTTTTGGCAATGCAAATACCATAACAGTTACAATACCATGTACAGATTCATTAGGAAGCGTTCCTTTATGGGAAGCAGTTCTTGGCAAGCATGAAGCCGTAATAAGGCTGCTGATAGACAATGGTGCAGACCTCTCCTGTGGTGACATGGCTCAATATGCATGCACGGCAGCAGAGCAAAACAGCATAGAACTGCTAAAGGACATTGTCAATTATGGTGGTGATGTGACACTTCCAAGGAGTGATGGGACCACAGCTCTTCACGTTGCAGTTTGTGAAGGAAACGTTGAGATGGTCAGGTTCTTGCTTGAGCAAGGAGCTGATGCTAACAAGCAGGACATGCATGGCTGGAGCCCATGTGGATTAGCTGAACAACAAGGCCATCAAGAGATAATGTCGCTCTTCCGGACGACCATAGCCAGTCAAAATGGGAACCCTTGTGATGATCAGAAGAAGGATGACAGCCCTACCACAGAGGCGACAGCAGTCCGAACTCTTGGAAGATTCAGGAGTGAGACCTTAACAGCCATCCGATCTCTTGGAAGATTCAGGAGCGAGCCGGCAATGGTGCAGGGCACACAAGAAGGGATCCCTCCCTCGAGTGAGGGTGCGACAAAGATAGGTCAACATAAGCTGAATTCAAGCAACTTTTCCAACTCACTCTTTGGTATCATGTCAGCTGCTCAGGCTGATAGGTGTGGCAGTCCATTGCTGTCATCTCGATCAACTAATTTAACGGCTGGTTTTGGCTATTATCCTGGTCATCGTCAACACCATATTCAGCAGCTGCACCACCACCTTGGTAACAATCATCATCATCATCATGCTCCCATCAGGTTAACAATAAGCTGTCCTGAGAAGCGAGATTCCACTAGAAAGCTCGTGCTTCTCCCAAAATCCATTGAGGAGCTTCTCTCTATTGGCAATAAGAAATTTAGTTTCCAGGCTGACAAGGTTGTTACAAAGGATGGCGCTGAGATCGATGATGTGAAGATCATCCGTGACAGCGACCACCTTCTTCTGGTGAGTAATCTGTGGAGAGGGAAAAATAGCAGTATTTCATAGTGTGAGATACAAGTATACGTTGCTTCAATGTGAATGCTGTACGGAGGAGTTGGAAGTCTTGTTTTAAAGAGTTGTAATGAAGTTCAGTTACATTCTTAAACAGCTCTTTTTTCACATGTGTAAGCAGACCAGTAGCATCTATTTTAAAGACGCCGTTCCAACTTCTCAATGAGTATTTTAAGTTTAAGCCAGATGTTTTTTTTATTTTGATTTTGAAATTGTTTCTCGTTTTAAAATAATACATTCTTCTTTATGAGAATTGTAAATGCATTGAAGTTTCTTCTTCCCTAGATTTTTTAAGAGGTTCTTGTCGCTATATTAGGTAGCTTTGACCATGCAGTGCACACTAGGAGGCTGTTCCTTACAAGTTGTGAATAAAGATTGGATGAAACTATGGCGGAAGAGAATGATTTGCATTTCACTCCCATAGCCCTTGTTATAATGGTGATTTTTGTTATGCATCAGAGAATCATAGCCTTCATTGGCCATGAAATGTTGGATTTGTTCTCAAGCTCTTGATATAGTGATGGTTAGTGACACTTTTTTTTTCTATTTTTTCATTAAAACCACTTGAACTTTGAACCCTTTTCACTAACACTAAAACTTTCAGGGTCTTATGATCATAGGCTGTACGCATTCTTATCAATTTAAATATTTGATCATTTGCAATGTTGTGGAAATAAGACTGGATATTGAATTAGAAGAAAGAGAAGGTTAAGGTTCAATGATTCAATCGAAGTTGAACTAAATGTTATATTAAATATTAAAATTATTAAATATTGATCTAATTAAATGATAAAGTAATATCAATATATAACAAAAAAATAAAGTAATATCAATATATAACAAAAAATAAATATGACAATTACATAAAAATATTTTTAATAATTATAAATTTCATAATTAATAAAAGTTCAATAACATATATAATTATATGTGTATATTAAATATATTTAAAATCTAAAAAAATTATAATATCAGTATAACTTATAATAAAATTATAATCTATAAAAAATTGTAATTTATAATAAAAATATAGAATTTATTATATAAAAATTATTTTTAAAACTTTGTAAAATATAATATATAAATATAATATATTAAATATTTAAAAATATTATTATAAATCTAGGTATATGTATATTAAAAAGATTTAATTTTTTTTAAAAAAAATCATAATATAGATTTATAAATATAAATAAAATTTATAATATAAAAATATATGTTTATAACCTAAAAAGTATTTTAGAAATTTCCTAAAATACAAAATATTATTATAATTTTTATATTCTTAAAAAAATCTTATCTATTAGAAAATATAATTTATTATAAAAAATATAAAGTTAAAAATTAAAATATTATTTCATGCTCCTATTTTCTTAAATTTCAAAGCTCATTTGATATTAGTGAAGCCCATTTCATATCACCTAAATTTCTTCAATTTTAAAGCTTATTTCAATAAGTTTCACCATATTCAAATTTTTTTTTTGTCCAATATCATGAAGGGAATTTAGTTTTGCTTTCTTTATATTGAGAAGCATGAGCTTATAATATAATTAGATTATGATTTGATAGACATATTGTAATTAATTTAGTTCAAGTTCATTATAATAATAACAATAATTTTAAATTTACAAAATTTCTTATAAAAATATTTAAATTACATATTTTTGTCAAGTTTAATATTTAAATATCATTATTTAATATATTAAAAAATATTTAAATAATTTAATATAATAATAATTGTTTTAAAATGTATAATATTTCTTATAAAAATATTTAAATTACATAATTTATTAATTTTAATATTAAAATATATGTATTTAATATATTTAAATATTTTAAAATAATTATTAATTGAACCACATGTTTTTTAAAATTAAAATTGGTTCATTGGTTCACCGATTAAACTGCCAGTTCAGTCCAGTTAGTATAGTTCAATCTGGTTTTAGCCGATTCAATACAAAGGCCGATTTTTAAAGTAATCGGATTGATGGTTTGGCCGGTTCACAATTGAAGTCCTTAAACTTTGGCAATTTGCTTCACCAAGCTGACTTTGAGGTCCTTAAACTTTGGCAATTGAAGTCCTTAAACTTTATGTATTTACATGACGAACACGTGAAGTTTGTTTTTTATTTATTTAACACTTCTCTATATATGAAAAGATGTATTTTAATTTTAAATTAATGCTAATAAATTTTTTTTGATGTGATAATAAAGATTTAAATATTACTTCTGTAAATATTAAAATATAGGTGTTAGATATATAAATGTAATAGAGTTTTATGGTGTTTTTGTATATCTGTGTATTTAAATTTGTTTTTCTATTGTATATCTAGTAATCATTTTATAGTATTTTTATGGGTGATAATTTTTAGTAATCTCAAAAGCATTGAAACCCATTGTTTAGCTCTTATTTTAATGATGTAGTTGTGCCTAATCGAGTTGAATTTGGTGGAGTTTTATATGACAGTTTGTGTAAGATGCTCTTGTCATAGAACAGGAAGTGGGTACATTTTCTCTTTAATGAAAATTTTTTAAAGTACTTTTAACCTACTCATTGAACAAGGGAGTTAGATTTTGGGTAAGTTTGGTTAATGGCGTTCTTAGTGGGGTTAAGCTTTAATATTTATTTATGCTCGAATGCTATAGTGGCGACTCATGCATTTATTGTTTTTTTTTCATGTACTAAAGTTGTTGAAGTAACATTCATACTTTGAACTCAATAATTTTATACTCATCATCTTAACATACATCATATTTTGATTGAAGACATTTATGGATAAATTATAAAAGTATCAAAGATTAATAGATTGAAAGCTAAATTAGCGTGATAAACAAATAATTGTTTCTAAAAACAAGAATGAAAACAAAATTTTGAAGTATCTAAAAGAGACTGAATGGTTGCTCCTTACATAAAGCTGGTTCTCTCTTAGTTTTAATGACGGCTTCTTTTCCATTCCCAAAATAATTCAGCAATCCTTTGCCAATGCAAATACCTTGACAGTTGCAATATTTTAACAGCAATGTTTTAGCGAGTTTCAGTTTAGTTACTATCTTAACGGCTCTTTTTATAAATTTTCTGCTCGGAATTTTGCATCTGTTTTAAAGATGCCCTTCCAATCTTCTCAATGATATGTATCCAGACAACATACCCTAAAGCAAGGGTGTGTACGATCCGATTTTGAGCCGAACTATAACCAGCTCGAAATCGGCTCGAAATCGAGTTGTGGCTCGATGGTTACGATTTCGAGTTAGCTCGGATCGAAATCAGATCGAGCTTGAGCTGGCTCGAAAGTGAAACGAGCTGGCTCAAAATTGAAACGAGCTAGCTCAAAAGTGAAACAAGCTGGCTCGATTGGCTCGAAAGTTGATTTGGCTTAAAATTCATAAGTTTTTTAAAATGCAAATAATGTAACATACAACACAGTTGAATTGAAAAATAAAATTTTCAATAACAAATTATATTTTCACATTACAGACAAATAGTTCTTATAAATATAAATTTTATACAATTCTCATTAATGTTATGCATTTGATATTTCATATTTGATCACCGACAATAGTAAAGAAGTTCATAAAATGATACAATTAACAAAACATTTAAAATAAAAATAATAATAATAAAAATATTAAATTGACTATTGTTTCTAGGACTTAGAGAAAATAATATCCATATTCAAGTATCAGCAATTAGCAAAAATTTGTAATTTGTATACTTCACTTCAATAATTGTAGGCTCTAGCTTGTCAAAGCCATCCATTAGAGCCCTAAAGATAGAGAAACAAATCTCTAACAAAAATTATAAAACCTCACAAATCAGAAACATCATGTATATTGGAGACTCAAAATATTAAAAGCAAGAAAGGTAATAGGACCAAAGCTGATAGTATAAATGAAGGCTCTAGGTTGCCCGATCATCCAATGAGAGTCATCAATAATGAAGCAAAAATTATTAAGTTAGCTCAAATTACAAATATAATCTCTTCTCATCATTGTCCCTAATTAGAAAATCAAAAATTCTTCATGATAACCCCACTTTAGGTCGACCACGGGTCCATAAAATACATAAAAATGAAGGAAAATAATTACCTCAAGTCTAGAACCAAAATAAAACCAATGATAAATAGAATGGGAATCTGTGTTTAAATGGATAAGAAAAAAAATTAGTGAGAAAAAACAAATCAGTATTCTTTATGATTACCACAATATATGCAAACCACTAATCCACAATATATACAGAAATTCAAGAAAAAAAAGTAAAATACCTCAGCCCATACTCTAGACAGCCAGATTGTACTTCCGTGTTGATGAAAGAATGGAGAACCGAAAACCAAAATAATAAAGAAAAGTAATAGATTTTTGTGCCCTTAAAAAGCTGAAACGATTGGATAATTTTTAGGGTGGCATTAAACAATTTTTTCTGGATAAGAGTGGTAAACTAATTAACCAAAATAAGACTTCTGATATAACAATCATCAAAATAGCATCTAACTGCATGGTTTCATCAAAACAAGACTTCTCGGAACAAAATTGATCAATTCCAATTTAATCCTATAACAGCTATCAAAATAGCTATTTTAACTTCTGTAGAGCATATTAGATTGTAAAGCTATGGCCCATTGGGAATAATAAAACAAAGTCCAAAAATATTTAATTCCCTGTAGATAAATAGTCATCAAAATAGCTATAACGTTTCCCTAATTTAATCCTTAAACAATAAAACAAAGTCCAAAAGCCATCTCATCTTCAATAATTTGAACTAAAAGATATAATATTGATCAATTTTAATTTCAATTTCTAAAAAAGAACTTCAAAGATGCTAAACAAAACAAAAAAGACAGTCATGACTCATGCTAAAGAAAACACAAAAGATTGATCAACAAATCAACTAATAGACAAATAATCATTACTAAATAGTAATTCCCTGTAGGTAAAAGAATGGAGAACCAAAATTTGTTTGTAGCAACAAAAGTATCTACATCTGATTCTAGCAAAAGTAAAATTGAATTCCAGCAAATTGATTTCCAACAAAATTAAATCATTACATCATCCTAACCTAACCTTCCATAGTTCTATAACCTCTTTATTTTAGATTTATTGATAAAAAAATATAACTAACATCATTCAAACAGATATTATAACAATATTATGTGTCTAAGATGACATTACATAATTCATATTTCTAAATTCCAGCACAGCATGCATCTGTAGATAAAATGTAGTAAGATGAAGCAATCTATTTGTAAAGCCAAATCAAAATTTTATCACAATTCAAATACATAAAATTTAAAGACAATATTAAGCATGCCACCCCAAATGACTAAATGGTCTCAAATTTAGTTCATTGACCAAGAAATTCCACTAAAGCCCCCATTAGGCCATCTTAGTTTAATTTTATCATTGGCTATCATATCACCACTAACATAAAATATTACAGCGCAAAAATAGAAAATATTTAATAAAATGCATAGCCCATAATAAATGTCACAGACTCTCATATAACATAACCAAACTAGTTTTCCAATTAGATTGTTCAAGTTTTTGGAGTCTCACAAAACATTTGCTGAAGATAAAAATATGCAAAAAGGAGAAATGTAGAGAATAATTGAATGTTGTCACCTCATTTTCATATTTGTGATTCCATAGATAAGCTTTTAGGTACACTTATAACTAAGTTCTCTTCTACAAGAATATCAAACTTAAATTACAATGAAAGAAATGAAACTGAGATTTAAATAGAAGCAAATTGCATTATAAAATAAGAAAAAGTAAATATTACTAATGGATCTTTCAATGATTTATATGGGAATCAGCTTTCCAAGACATACTAAAGCTTCTAATATTATCAATGAAATTGAACTTCTATAATCGTTAAGCACACGACCCCCTACACTAAAAGCTGACTTAGAAGCAACAATTATTACTGGGATGGTAAAAATATCTTTGGCCATCTTTGAGAGAGTCTTGTATTTCATGGCGGACATTTTTACCATTCTAAAATATCAAATTTTGAATGAGAGCATTTCACACAAGCTTCTTCTAGGTATATCTCCAAATCAGACTTTTGTGGAACTAAGAGGCCAGTAGATTCTATAAAGTAGTACAAACTAGCCAAATCATCATGTGAAAGATTAACACATTCAGTTGTGGTTATTTTAAGTTAAGAGGTGGATGCTCCAGTAATTTCTTTAGCTGTCGGTTATATATCAATAGTATAATAAGAGTATAGCTCAAAAAGTTTTTATTTGACATTGCCTTTCTTCTCAATCACAATGTCAACATTATATATTTGTGGGTAGTAATAATTGATGGCAAATAGTTTTATTCTAGGATCTAAAATGTAAGCAATCAAAAATAACATTGAAAATCCAATACTTCTCAAATTTAGCCTTCATGCTACTTGTCATGTTTGAAATGAAAAGAGTACTAGATAATCATTCTCAATCCAATGTTTTCTTGATTTGAACTAGAATGAGAAGCAGTCTGTTTGCAATAGGATAGGTTGAACCTGAAAAAATTTCAGTTATTTGATGAAAAATTTGAAGCAATTCTCTTACTTTCTTAAAGTTAATCCAATCTTCTTGAGAAGGCAGTCATGTATAATTGAGATCACGCAAAGCATATTCATTAAAAATATTCTTATAATAAAAGCAGACTCTAACAATTTGTATGTGGAGTTCCAACGTGTAGGCACATCAATACAAAGTGCCTTTGTTGTGGATAAGCCAATCTACCTTGCAATCTCTCCAAATTTATGTAAACGAGTTGGAGATCGCTTTATAAATAAGATATATTCTCTTACACTTTCAATTATTTTATTGTTCACTTTCAAGTCATCCTATACCATTAAGTTTAAAATATGAGTGGCACAACGAACATGAAAGAAATCCCCTATCATTAAAAATCCAGATCTTCTAGTGAACAGTGCTTTCAAATTTTTAGCTGCTATGTCATTTGTTGATGAATTCTCTACTTATTTTATTTTGTAGACCCCATTGCAACAAACTTTCAAAAATTGCCTCAAAAATCACAACCCCACTATGAGGAGGATCCAAATCAGTAAAACTAATTATCCCGGATTGTGATTTCCAATCAGAACTAATGTAATGCACAGTAAGACACATACAATCAATTATTTAATTTGATGCCCAACAATAACTAGTAATCGAAACTCTCTCCATAACTTTTAATATTTTTTTCAATTTATTTTATCAATTTTATACACTTTCATACACTCTTCTTTGATGCCAAATCTTGAAATTTTATGATAATTTGTATTCATTGATTTCATCAAGATATTGAACCATAAATGTTCAACTACCATGAAGGGATATTTATGAATAATGATCATCTTAGCCACAATATTTTTTATCTAGAATGATCATAAGAAGATGAAACACACAAAGTAGATATCGATTTAGTTTCCTCTGAATCCTCTGCTACTAGATCAAATAGTTTTTACTTCTTTCCTTTATTATCAATCTTGATAAAGTGATTTGTCTTGAAGTGTCCACTTAATTGAGATGTGATTCCAGTTTTCTTCACATAGTAATTACATTTTAACTTTTGTACCACTTTTTCTTTTTATGTTATAGAAATTTCAATAAAGTGTTACCAAATTTCAGATCGTTGTCTTTTACCCTTATTTTTATCAATAGAAGCTATTTCACCCACACTCTCATTTGGAGTTGTTGCATTATCATCAATAGGATGACTTGAACAATTATTAGATTTGCTTTGAGAAGGACTTGCCATTATATCTATGAGAAATTACATCATCAATTCAAATAAAAATCTCAAGATATCAATAGATAAAGATAATACATAATCTAATGCATAGTAATCTCATGTAACCAAAAAAAGATGGCTATGTTTATTCTTTTGCTTCCACAGAGAAAATAAGAAAAAAATATAGAAATATGCAAATAAATAAAGCAAATATTTTCAGATTCCCCCATAATGAGTGATGTGTTTATCCTTTCACAAATATTTTCAAAACTCTCACTCCCTAGAATTCAAATTTGCACAATTAAGACAAAAGTTGGATATGTTCAACCTTCTACAATTCTCCACTATATACCAACTTCTAAGTAGAATATTCAAAACCCAATAAGGTTGACATGCAGTCATGCATAACACCCACTGCCCCATAATTTACTAGGGTTTAGGATGGCAGTCAAGACAAAACCCTCCATAATTCCACAAAATATTCCAAGCAAAATATTTAGAACACAATAAGGCCTACATGTAAGTAAAAAAATAAGATATAACTTCATCACAAAAACGGAGATGCACATCATGAGCTTGGACACTTAGCTAGGTTACTAACTTACTATTACAACATCATGAAATCTAAAGGTAATTAAAACAAAAGTAGCTTAAGAAAATCCGAAATCACTGAAAGAACTGAAATCTCTGAAGTTTAGAAGAGCTCGAGCATGGAAATAATTGAAAGAATCAAAATAAATGAAAATAACCGAAAGAAGCTTCAAAGAAATGAAGAACTCAATTTATATACAATAATGAATAGTTGACCTGCTATTTTGAGCCTGGAATTGAGAATAGATGCACAAATCTATTCTCGACATCTCATAGCATGAAATACTTGTAGAAATAGGAAACAAAACAAGTAGGTAGTTTATTGTGTACTAAGTGAGTAAATCTAGAGCAAAGAAGCAAACCGAGCAAGTAGCAACTGAGGGATTGAACAAGCTACGTTGAATGAAGATGATAGCGATAAAGAAATACCTCATTGTCTCAAACACTACAACCAATAGAGATTGAGGTGGTTGATCAACGAGATGGTGGCGAGACACTGCTTTCCAAAAACTAGGGCATGAGAAGAATAGAAAGAAGATTGCAAAGTGAAGAGTCTCAAACTATTGAGTGTCGAGCAGTCGAGGTCGCCTCGAGGACCCGAGGTATTATAACTATAAGATGGAAAGGAATTCCATCTCCACCATTGTTCAACGATGACCTTGATCAGATGAAAATCAACATTCGTGTTTCTCCCATGACTAGACGGCCTGATCGGCCTGAGTGAAAAGTCATGCAAAGTCGATCTGATCATGACTCAATTGACTGAACCATGTGTGCGGATCGAAATCAAGTCAAAAAAATTTTGAGCCAAAATTTTGGTTCGAAATTGAGCTCATTTTTTTCGACTCGATTTCGATTTGAGCCAAAATATGAGTCGATTTTCAAGCGATCCATGTTCTTCGGTCTAAATTCTTAGCCTTACCCTAAAGTCTAGAAAAAGAGAGAGGAAAAAACCAAGCTGGTTGAAGGGTTTCCAGTAAACTCACAACCACTGCGGCCATAAAAATAAGTAGATTAGAAATCTATCTTTCATGTAATGTTTTTTCTAGCTGGAGTACAAATAATATGTTATGAGTAATAGATTATGCTAGAATAATTTAAGAAAATCAAGAAGGTATAGAAGAATACTATATAAAGGAACAATAAGAACAAGAAAGGTAGTAATTATCTTCCCTAAAATAAATCTTTATCTTCTTCTTCCCTTAATGTCTCCCATCTTCTTCCCTCTTTCCATCTCTGTTGGAGTCAGCCACTCGAAGAGCCAGAGTAAACCCTAGGTACCTATCATTGGTGCTCTCATTGACTTACCTAGAACTTCTTTCAAGAACCTACATGGAAGAAGGCACAAGACACACTACAAAAATATTAGAGGAATGTGTTTGTCGATTAGACAAACATGATGAACAAATGACATCAATTACAATGGTTCTCAATGAATTTTCTCACTGATTGTCATCCATTGAAGAGACAAGCTTGAAAATTCAATTCAAGAACAACAACAAGGTAGTAAAGAATCTCACGTATGTCACTCTTCTTCTCATGAACCCACATCATATCTCCGATTATCAACTATTAGTTCAAGACTAGTAAAAATAAATATGCCTCATTTTAATGGAAAATCCAAGAGGGTGCTTATTCAAAGCAGGACAATTTTTTCAATATTACAATCTTTCATAGGAGCAAAAATTTATCATAGCCTCGATTTATATAGATGGACCAGCATTGAGTTGGTTCCAATTGATGCACCTTAATAAACAATTATGTTCTTGGCAAAACTTTAAAGAACATATTATTCAAAGATTTGAACCATCCATGTATAGAGACCTTCATGGAGAACTGGCAAAAATGCAACAAACATCATCAATACAAAGAATTTTATAATGAATTTGAGGATTTGGCAAATCAAATTTCTGGCATTCCACCAGCTTTTCTTCAAAGTTGCATTGAGTCAAGACTGCGTAAGGACATTAAAAGAGAAGTGCGGGCCTTATAATCGCAATCCTTACAACAAGCTTTTAACTAACCAATTTAATGGAAGATTGTTTATCTAATAACAATCACTTTGGGACAAGTTACAAAAACACTCAAACAATTATATACAAACAAAACCAACTATTTCTACCAACGCCAAACTTTCCATTACAGAATAACCAAGGAAATAATAAAATCACATAACCAATTCAAAGACTAACAACAGCTCAATTAGACTATAAGAAACTAACAATGAAATTCAGGTGGAACAAAACGTTAATACAATTACAAGGAGATACAATATCAAACTTGGAGAACATCACCTTAGATTAGTTCACTAAATTGAGGGACAAGGCGAAAATCATCTCTTGTTTTCATATAAGGAAAGTTCCTCCACAAAAGCACTTTAATGGTTAGGAGAATTACACGCAAGTATGAGGTATTACAAAGATATCAAGAATTATTCCAACCACCAGCAGAGTCACCACCCAAAAGAGAGATTGATCATCATATCAATATTTTTCCAGGATCCCAACCAATTAAGGTAAAACCATATTGATACCCTTAAATAGAAATTGAAAAGTTGGTCAAAGAATTATTAGAGACAAGCATTATAAGAGAAAGCACAAGCCCTTTCTTTTCACGCTTTTTTAGTAAGGAAAAAAGATGGGACATGGAATTTTTGCATTGATTACAAGGCATTGAACAAGATCACTATTCCAGACCATTTCCTAATACTAACACTAGAGGAGCTAATCAATGAACTACATGGAGTTGTTTGCTTCTCCAAATTGAATTTACGATCAGGGTATCACCAAATATGAATAGAGAAAGAGGACAAACATAAAACAACATTTAGAACTCATGAAGGATATTATGAATTAATAGCCATGCCATTCGGATTGATAAATGCACCAACAACCTTTCAAGCAATGATGAACAATATTCTGCAACCTTTTCTACACAAATTTGTGTTAGTTTTTTTTGATGACATATATAGCCCATCAATAGAACATCATCAAACTCATTTGTAATCAGTGCTAGAAAGATTAAAGTCACATGCCTTATTCATCAAGCCAACTAAATGTATATTTTTGAAAAAAAGAATCAAATACTTGGGGCATATCATCTCTGCACAAGGACTAGCGGTAAATAAAAGAAAAAAGATTGAGGCAGTACAATCATGGAAGATTCCCATTTCTTTAAAACAACTAAGAGGATTCTTAGGATTAATGAGGTATTACAGAAAGTTCATGTAACACTATATAGAGATTGCGGCACCATTAACATCTCTACTAGCTAAACAATAGTTCCAGTTGTCAGAGGAAGCTCAACGAGCCTCCCTGCAACTAAAATCAACCATGGTATCCTTACCAATTTTAGCTTTTCCTGATTTTTCCTTACCATTCATTTTAGAAATGGATGCTTCATGAATAGCAATTGGGGCAATTTTGTTACAAAACAACCATCCAATTACTTATTTTAGTAAAAAAAAAACTTTGACCAGTGTTACAAAAATCATCAACATACACTCGTGAACTTTATGCAATCACAAAAGCAGTGAGATGATGGCATTAATACCTACTATGGAAAAAATTTACCATTAGGATAGACCAAAAGAGTATATGAGAATTAATGTAGCAAGTGATTCAACCACCAAAACAACAAAGATTTCTAGTTAAACTTCTAGGCTTTGACTACACAATTGAATACAAACCGGGAATAACAAATAAGTCAGCTAATGCACTATCTCATAAAGTAGAAGGCCACGACATGGAGGCTAGCTTAACCATAACAAAAAAACTCCAAGACCTAACATAACCTCTGTTTCTATGCTTATACATAACAATTTACATAATTGATGGATCAACTCAAAGATGAAACACAAGTCAAACTAGAACTACAATAATTAATACACCAAATTATAGAAATGCTAGAGCATTTTCACACATACAGAATACATAATCGATTAGTATATTACAAAAATTGCATTGTAATAGCCGCAGATTCATATTCAAGCATAAAAATAATGAATGAGCTACATTTTTCTCCATTGGGGAGCCATTGTGGCATAAGGAGAACATTAGCAAGGGTAGCACAGTAGTTTTACTAGGCTAAAATAAAATAAGATATTCAATAATTTGTTACAACATGTCCCACATGTCAATAAGTGAAATACAACAGTCAAAGACCAGCATGCTTACTGCAACCTTTATCAATACCAACCGCAATATGGGAAGAACTCTTGATAGATTTTATCATTAGTTTACCGAAGTCACAAAATAAAACAACCATTGGTAGTGGTTGACAGATTATCTAAATATGCTCATTTTTTAGCCCTCAACACCCACTTTTCTGTAACCACAATTGCAGCTATTTTTGTATAAGATATTTGCAAACTTCATGGAATTCCACAAAGTATTGTATCAAATCAAGATCCCATTTTTATGAGCTCTTTCTAGAAAGAATTATTTCATTTAAGTGGAACTACATTGAATCATAGTCGCTCTTATCATCCAGAGACATATGGTCAAATATAGGTGAAAAATAGAGTATTAGAGCAATATCTTCATAGTTTTATACTAGAATCACCAAGAAGCTAGTTGTAATTCTTACCATGGGCAGAATTTTCTTACAACTATTAACACATCTACAAAAATGACTCCTTTTCAAATTGTTTGTGGAGACTCCCAATTCCACTACAAATCCAGAAGTGAAAATAGTTTTACAACAAAGAGATCAAGTATTGTAATAACTCAAAACAAATTTACAAGAGGCACAAAATAGAATGAAATAAATGGCTAACAAAAAAGAAGAAGAGAGCTACAGTTTTAAGTTAATGATTTAGTGCTCGTGAAATTTCAACCATACTACCAGACTTCAGTAATGACTCAACCATTCAAAAAATTGCAAAGAAAATACTATGGGCCTTTGAAAATAGCACAAAAAGTGAGTACAGTGGCTTATAAACTAGAGTTTCTAGAAATAGCAAAAATCCACACTATGTTTCATGTATCCTGTCTTAAAAAATTTCGAGAAAACTTTAGCTTACATCTAGCAGTACTTCCAACACAATTTATCGAAGGCCAACCCTTAGTCAAACCAATTGACATTTTGGATAAACGAATTATACTACAAGGAGAAAGGTCAATAAAAGATATATTAGTACAGTGGAATGGCTTATTAACAAAGGATGCATCTTGGGTTCCTCACAATGAATTTCAAGGCATATCCTGACTCCAACCTTGAGGGCAAGGTTATTTTTTAGAAAGGGGGTAATGATATGTATCCAGACAACATACCCCAAAGTAGTAAAAAAAAAAAGAGAGGAAAAGACCAACCTGGTTGAAGGATTTCCAGTAAGCTCACAAGCACTGCAGCCATAAAAAGAAGTAGATTAGAAATCTATCTTTCATGTAATGTTTTCTCGCCACTGAGTACAACTAATAATATATGAGTAATAGATTAAGAATAATTCAAGAAAATCAAGAAGGTATAGAAGAATACTATATAAAGGAACAATAAGAACAAGAAAGGCAATAATTGTCTTCCCTAAAACAATTCTTTGTCTTCTTCTTCTATTTTTGTCTCCTATCTTCTTCCCTCTTTCCTTACTTGCTGGTGTCGAGCCGCTCGAAGAGCCAGAGTAAACCCTAGGCACCTATCAATGCCGTTCCAATCTTCTCAATGAGCATTTTTGGCCAAAGGCAGATGTATTTTTTTTGGGATATAATACATTGAAGTTTCTTCAACGTAGTCTTGACCATGCAGTGCTCACTTAAAGGTGGTTCCTTACAGTGGACAATAAAGTCTGGATAAAATAATGGTGGAAGAGAATGATTCACATTTCATTCGCTCAGGTATTATTATGATGGTGATTTGTTTTATGCATTAGAGGATTCTTAGCCTTCGTTGACAGGCTTTTATTATAGTAATGGTTAGTGAAATTTTTTTGTGGAAAATAACTTCAGCTATGATCCCTTTTATATTTCTAAATTAGTTCCACTAGCACTAAAAATTTTAGGGTCTTATGATCATCTATGTTATTTGTTGTTATCATAAAATATCTTGGCTCTCCATGACCCATAAGTTTTAAGGATCTTCTCAACCATAGGCCTTATAGATGGCTTCTTTTAAGCGTTGAGTTTAGATAGACTCTTGATATCTGAGATCACATTATTTCTTTAATTTTCATAAGTTCTCAAGCTTTGGCAATTCCCTTACACCATACCACTAAATTGACTCAAATGAGGATCCAATTACCTTTTGTTGTATCATTTTTTAGGAACTATAGTAAATACAATAAAATCAAATCTTGAGTTAATAGACAAAATAACATTTCTCATATTTCAAGTATTATGATGATTAATTATGATAGTTCTCTTACTCTTTTAAACTAGATTATTAAATATATGCATTTATTTTTTGGGCACAAAGTTATTATACTGGGAACATTATGTGTTATAATTCCATTTATCTTCTCATAGATAAATTCAATGATAATATATTTTATTGCTAAGTTTATTGTTACATTAAATGTAATTGATTCATTGAAAGAAATATCATTATTCATGTTACAAATATATGACATAATTTATTCACTTTAGGCTACACATTTATTTTATTGCATACTAATTATATTATCATAATTAAGGTGTCATAGATTTAAAATTACAATCACATATTATTTTCATACATTGTATTGATACATTATATATCTTTTCTTGCACGTGAATGATTTTGTGGTATGTTTTGTGTAACTTACTTACCTTATGTTCACAAAATTATGTCACATGTATTTTTATTTTTTAGAGAAAGCTAAGGAATATGAAGAGTAGGAGTTAATCTTAGATTAATTTTTGTTTGTATTTTATGTTACATATACAAAATACTAAAAAATTATGACTTATGTATATACATTTTATTTTAAATATGAAAGTAGAGTATATTACAATAAGCTTATGTTTTAATTTTTTCATGAAAAATTGATATTGATGATATTACTAGCCTATGAATTCTTATGCATTTATGAATATGATTTAATTCTCTCCAATTCGATTTTACTTTGAGGAAAACTTGTGATTACAAAATACTATTTTTACATTTATTTAATAAATAAATTGAGGTCCTCGTGATACCTAACTTAATTTGATTTGATATGATATACAAGTTATAGTAGGTTAAGGTGCAATAAAACATCAATGACAAAAGATCGCAACTCCATTTAAGCGTTAACAAGGAGTGTAGCAATCACCCACTTTGTAGCTAGAGTGAGCTTGCCAATGAGAAAATCTTAGGATATAGAAGAAGTAAATGAAGAAAAGTGAGCATCCTCAACCCACATGTCTACTTTTGAGTGATAAATCATATTTCGTAAGAATATCATTATTTTCTATGATGAAGGGCTTATTGTTGTTTAGATGTCTTTTTAAATATGGGTATGAACATCATATTTGATGGTATTTTACTTCTAAATTTATGATAGCTTAGTTACTATATTATAATAAATATGTAATAGAATAAATGTATGATCTTAAGTGATTTTGGGATCATGTTGATATTGGAGATGATGCTACCAAGCACCATGGGTTAATGTGATCATATAGCTGAACATATAATTTATAATCATTGTAACCTCTAAAGTAAGATAGTGTAAAATTGTAATTAATTTATTGCATGAGGCATTGTGGCCTTTGATAATGTAGCACTGGACAATGGAATGAACCTATTTGATTAAAAAAGATATACTTGCATGATATATATGGCTAAATATAATTATATTCTATGCATGTGATAATCTATAGTTAGACTCTAATGTAACAAACTAATTAGTTGTTCAAGCCTTATGTTATGCATATTGATCTTACCTTTTTTTCACCAACTATATATGATAATATAATTAATTTTCAATGATTTTTCACTCTCACTATTTATGTTGCTAAGTGAAGAGATGATAATGTATGGTGAAGGAGTTAGTAAACATAAGAGGTAACCAGATTCAATGTTATAGTAATTTATCTTTATTTATGTCATATTATGGACCTTAAGGGTCATTTGCTTGTAATATAATACCATGATTTACTCTCATGATTGTGATTAATAGTTGTTATAGGGATTTGTAATTTTTTATTGTTAGATGCCAAGTCTTTTAACTATTAATCATTTTATGTAGCCTATCATAATGTGATGATTAAGTAGATTTACATTCTTCTCTATTAGAATAGAGTGACATTGCTCGATAAGCATGAAATTTTAGTAAATTTTCTATATGTAAATTGATATTTCATGTTTAATTAATGTCAAGATGTTATTTGTACTATATTTTTAGTATTTTTGACAAAAAATTTCTAAATGAAGTGAAAAGACAAAAAAATACAAAATTTAAATATTTTCTTAGGCTACACAAGGTAGCACCATGGCACTGGATGAGGCAAATGAGGTGTTGAGGTATTAAGGATAGTGTCTAGATGTTAAGAAGCCAATCCTATGACACTGTAAGAGGAGAAATTTGGACTTCAAGACAGTAAGCCTAGCACTTAGGTACTACATTTGTAGCACTGTGATGCTTAAAAGAGTCTAAAGAAGCCTTAAAAATACTCAAAGATAGTAAGCACAACACTTAAGCACTAGGTAGCTAGCATTACAATGCCACATTCCCTTAGAATTTAGTCTAGAGAGCTCAGCGCTTTGGCACTAGAAATCTAGCACAACAACATTAAGGACTTAGAAAAATTTAGCATAGAAGTGTCCTAGATAGTAAAAAGAGCACCTAGATACTGAAGGAGCAATGCCGTGGTGCCATAAGGTCAATATATTAAGGTAGAGTCAATTAAAAAAAAGGCATATAGGCATTGCATTCACGATGCTACAGCCCGACGAAATAGTTTCTAGTAGTTTAATGACCAGTTCAAGGAGTTGTTGGAGCAGTTCAATGTACATAGTTACTTGATAGGATGTGGGGACAACTACTAGGACATTTAAAATTGAGCTCATTTGTAAGAAGAAAAAGTTTTGGTAGTGTGTGGAGTGCCATATATATTAGTGTGAGTGTTTAGTGTCACTTGAAGAGTGAGACTCCAAGTGTAGTGTGTAAAGTGTTGTTTGAAGATTAAAAAGGAAGAAAATCTAATAGATGAGAATCCATACCAAGGGGAAAAAAGACTTGGATTAAGAGAAATTTAGAAGACTCAACTCGATTCTATCTTTCATTTTTTTATATTCCTAAAGTGATCTCATGCATTTATGGCAAGCTAATGTTCTTTTCCATTTGTTTAACGAGCAATTGAAATAATAGTGCTCTAGATTTATGGTGATCTTGTGTTGATTTGTATACTATTTGTAAAGTGAGTTAATATATAAGAGAAATATTTTGTGCTTCAATGTTTATGTTATCTAACTTTTCTCATGCTTTATTTAGTTGTGATCTAACTGCATTGTTAAAGTTTAGTGTGAACTAGAGATATCGAAAGAGCCCTAGTAGAACAAATAAAAAAAGTAAATAAATCTTTTAAATAAACATAAGTATATGATATTTAAGGATTTGAAATTGTATAAGAGAGAAGATTTTAATGAAATTACTTATTTTAATTAGATTATAAGCATATAACTAATTAATTATAGTAATTAGGTCTTATTGACCTAGGCATAGATGATAAGATTTTTATGCTCTTGAATAACAACTACAAAATTATTATTCACATTTACAAGTTACATAAAATCAACTAAGATTTCATAAATTGAGAATACATTTTCTAAAAATTAAGAAAAACTTTATTTTTCAATTTTAACCTTTATAAATTTTATTTTAAAATTTTGCACATTGACCCAATTAAAAAAAAAGGTTAATTTAAGATTAGTAATTAATTTAATTATAAATTTTATAAAAGATCCTTGTGGGAGTGATACTTTATTAATTATGATATTATTTGAACAACACATGTACTTGTGTATACCATTTTACCCTATCAAACTTTTAGCATCATTGTCGGGGATCTAGCAATAATTTATAATAAAGTTAATAGTAGTCAATTAAACTATTTTTAATTCAACTCTTTTGTGTTAACTTTGTTTAGAGAAATTGTATTTGACCTTGTTATTGTGTGTTTTTATTTTTCTTAAATTTGCATTTAAGTGTTGCATGCTTAGTGATAGAAGTGTAGTCTTATTGTCATTAAACTTAGAGATAGAAAGACTTTGCAAAAAACTTAAGAAAGAGAGAAAAAAACTTACCTTAGGAATTTGAAATTGGCTAATTAACTAGGAGAAGTAGAGCATCCTTGACCACATAGAGATTATGTTATGCCTTTAGTATGGAGTGCATCCTAGACTTGTAATTCAAGCTAATAATTTTAGGCTAAAATCTTCAATAATTCAAATGGTATAAAATTCTCATTTTGGGGTTCACCTATAAAAGATCCTAATATGCATTTTGCTAATTTCTTAGAAATATGTCTGACATTTAAGTGCAATGGGATGAGTGATGAATATTTTCACTTAGTAATAAAGCTAATATGTCATTGAATTCATTGTTTTAGGGATCTATCACTAGTTGGAATGAATTAGCTAAAAACATTTTGCTAAGAATTTTTTACCTTATAATACTGCTAAGCTTAGGAATGACATCACATCATTTATTCAAATGAATATTGAATCAATATAAGGCTTGGGAGAGGTATAAAGATGTCCTGAGAAAAGTTTTAAATCACTTTTTGCATGGTTGATTGATTATTCAATCATTTTATAATATCTTAGTAAGATCATTTAGAACCATTATAAATGCCACAACTCAGGCTAGGGTAGTCTATGTCCAAACTTTTTAAGGAAGCTTGTGCTTTAATAGAAGAAATGACTTCTAATAACTTTTAGTGGCCATCTGATAGACTTAACACTAAGAAAGTATCTAGTGTACATAACAATAATGCAACCTCTATGTTAATTTCATAAGTAGCAACCTTGTTTAAGAAATTAGATAATCTAGGGGTTAGCCAAAATTTCACTCCTAATAACCCAACTAGTGAGAATAGTAAAGCATTCATAAGAGTCAAATAATCAAAAATGGATTATTGATCTCTTCTCAAATAAAAAATAATTTAAATTAAAATTAAAATTGAAACATGAGAGGTTAGAATAATATGAACTTTAATAATATAAATTATAAACATATAATTTCACTTGGATATCCTTCTCAAAACCAACTTATAAAAACCCAACATTAGAAGAGTTAGTATTAGAAAAGGGGACCTAATTATAAGGTCAAGCTACTTATTAGAAATTTTAAAAATTAGGGCAATTGACTAATTACCGAACAAATTGACTCTAAGGTAGTTTACCTTGTAATACTAAAATAAATTCTAAGAAAAAGAGTAAAGAATAATGCAAAGACATTAAATTGTGAACTGAAAAAAAAAAACTAAGTTAAATAAAATTTGAGGAAGAGAAAATGGAAAATAAGATAAAAGAATTATGAGACTTAAATAAAGAAAAGAAAGAAGTTGTTGAGAGAGTTGTAATTAGGGCAAAGAGAGGGAGAGATGTAATTAAGAAAAATAGAGGGAGAGACCATTACTACCATTCCCTCAAAGACTTCAAAAATAAAATTTAGATAAATAATTTTAGAAATTTTTATAAGTGTTCAAGAAATTTTGCATAAATATTCTATTTGTAGAAGCTTTTGAATAAATGTCATCCTATGTTAAATCCATAGAAAATATGTTGTACAAAAGAAGAAAATTAGAACAAGAAGAAAATGAAATTATAACATTAATTGAAAATGTAGTGTCATATTTCAAAGAAAAATAGTTTTTAAAACTTAGGTTCTAGGTAATTTTACTATACCATATACTATAGAAGATAAATTCTTTGGAAAGTCATTTTATTCTTTATAAGTTAGTATAAATTTAATGAATTTATCTATAGTCAAGAAATTATGATTAGTTGAAGGGCAACCCCCTAGTGTGACCCTTCAATTAGGTGATAGATCTTTAATTTATCCTAATGATATTATTGAAGATGTATTAGCTAAGGTTGATAAATTCATATTTCTGTAGATTTCATTGTGTTAGATATAGATGAAGATATGAAGATAACATCATTTCAAGTAGGTATTTTTTAGCAATAGGGATAACTATCATAGATCTATAAAAATGGAGTTAACTATAAGAGTTCAAGATTAAAAGATTGCATTAATATTTTTAATTTCATAAAATTCCCCAATGATAAAAAAGAGTGTTATAGTATAAATCTTAAATATGATAGATAAAAGAATTTGAAGATATATATGATTGAGGATCCTTTAGAACAAGCCTTAGAGGAGGATGATGAATAAAATGAATATATTCAAATCCTTAAATCTACACCTAAAGAATTTTAAAAAAATTGTGACTTTAGAAATCTCTATAAACACTCATATTCTTAAGCCATCTATCTTAAAAGCATCAAAGTCATTTTAAAACGTTTGCTTTGTCACTTGATAATTATTCTTGCAAATTTGGATGAAAAGAAAGAGGATAAGTTAATGTGTGTGTGCTTAGTGAAAATAGTATGCCATTTGGTTGTGCTATAATAGATATTAGGGGAATCAACCAATTTGTATGTATGCATAGAATTCTAATGAGAGAAAATCATAAAATATTTGTAAATAATCAAAGAAGACTTAACATAATTATAAAGAAGTAGTAAGAAAAGAGACATTGAAGTGGTTAGATGCAACGTATCATTTACCCTATCTTTAGTAGTTTTTGGGTTAGTCCAGTTCATTATGTGCCTAAAAATAGTGGGATGATAATTATAATAAATGAAAATAATAAAACATACCAAACAAGATAATTATTAATTAGAGAATTTGTATAGATTATAGAAAATTAATTAAGGCCACTAGAAAAGAATATTTTTGTTGCCTTTCATAGATTAAATGTTAGATTGACTAGCTGTCAATCCATTATATTATTTCTTAGATGGGTATTCGGGATATAATCAGATATTCATTTCATTAAAAATCAAGAGAAGACCACTTTCACTTGTCCTTATGATACTTTTCCATTTAGAAGAATGCCCTTTGGTTTATACAATGCACCTGCAAGATTTCAATGTTATGTAATGGCTATATTTTTTGATATAATTAAAAATTATATAGAAGTATTTATAGATGATTTTTCTATTTTTGGTGTAAACATTCAAGCATTCTTTAGAAAACTTAGAATAGATCTTAAGGAAAAACTTAGTGCTTAATTGGGAGAAGTGTCATTTTATGGTGAGGGAAGGTATACTGTTAGGCCATAAGATATCTTAGTCAAATATAGAAGTAAATAAGGCCAAAATTTAAATCATAGAAAAAATGCCACCTCTAGTGAATGTAAGAAGAATTAAGAGTTTTCTAGAACATGCAACTTTTATAGAAGCTTCATTAAGGATTTTTCAAAAATTTCTAAATCGCTATATAACCTATTAGAAAAACAAATGAACCATTTGTATTTACTCTAGTTTGTTTAGAAGAATTTACTTTATTAGAAATTATACTTATCTCTACACCTATCATTGTTACCCTTATTGGAACTATCCATTTTAACATATGTGTGATGATAGTGATTAAATAATGGGTGTTGTGTTAGGGTAAATAAGCAAACATATTTTCCATGTTACATATTATACTACTAAAACTCTTAATAAAAAATTAACTAAATTTTTCTACAATTCAAAAGAGATATTGATAGTAGTATTGGTTGTAATAAGTTTAGACTATATCTTGTTGGTGCTAATATACTAATCATGCATCAATAAAATATCTTATAGAGAATAAAGATGTTAAACCTAGATTGATTTGATGGGTTCTTCTTTCACAAGAATTTTACTTAGAGATTAAAAATATGAAAGGTATAAGAGATCAAGTAGTTAATATATCTAGATTAGAAGTAGGAGAAGAGTTAATGTCTAGTGAAGAGATTAGAGCAGAATTTCTGATGAACACTTGTTTACATTTAAACTTAAAGATATTTCTTAGTATATAGACATAGTGAACTAGTTAGTGAGTGAGATCATAATTTATGGGTTGACTTATCTTCAAATGAAAAGGTTTTTTACATGATGTGAGATTTACTCTCAGGTTGAATTATTTTTGTATAAGAAGTGTTTAGACAAATTAACAGGAGGCAAGTACCTAATGATGAGATAAATGAGATTTTGAAGTCATAAGGTGTTATAAAGTGGATCTTATTTGGAAAAAATAAGATAGTACCTAAGGTGTTATAAAGTGGATCTTATTAGCCTACCATATAAATAGATGCTAATGAGTATGTTAATAATTATGATAGATGCTAAAGGTTAGGACATCTCAAAACATCATTAAATACCTTTGAATTATGTACTTGAGGTTGATGTATACCCAAAGTAGTGGGCAGACCCAAGTGACTTGACAAGTCTATTTACTAAGACAAGCATGCTTACCATAAAGAGTACTCAATAACAAAGGCTACCATAATATGTATATTCACTAAAAGGTGTATCCGATAAGGAAAAATCAACCTATGCCAGAATCGAGGACCTAGAGAATAGTGACCAAGAGAACAAGGCATGAATCAACTTACAACAATGGGTGAATACTCAAAGGAATAAAATATGCTTCTCAACTAAATTCTTACTTTCGTACTTGCACAATGATAGGCTACTCACCCTTATTATCTACTAGATATATACCTGCTCACAAGTATACCTACCACCAGCCTAGAAGGGCCTCCACTTGTACTCGATTTGCCTTATATATATACTTTCTATGTATAGTTAGCCCTTTATGTTATAAACGAGAGACTCCTCTCTTATGCGGGGACCTTTTTTCTCTCTCTTTAGGCCCCTTAGTCTATGTATTTTGATTTTGAAGAATAAAAATTATTATTTCTTTTACTTCTATACTTTCTTGTCTTCATGTTCACAATATTTCTATCTAACCGTGTTTCTCAAGTATCTCCATATGTTTTCCCTCCATCCATAGATAAATTTAGATTCAATAGTTGAGATCTTTGATGTATGAAAATTCAATTTGTAGGACCTTTTATTTCTTCATTTGAAATCAATATAATCTAGTTGTTGTTGATTATGCTTCTAACTAGATAGAATAAGTATCTACTCCTAGAAATGACTCCAAAGTCATTATTAAAATTTATAAAGAAAAAATATTTTCACTAGATTTGGAACATCTAGGTTCATTACTAATGACTTGGACACCCATTTTTGTAATATGAATATTAAATTATTTTGGCAAAATATGAGTGAAATATATGATAGTTATTTTTTACCAACCTTAATTTAGTGGTCAAGTAGAAAATTCAAATATGGTGATTAAGAGAGCTTTAGAAAACACTCTAAGTCCAACTACGAAAGATTGGTCTATTATATTAGATAATACATTATGGGACTATATGATAGCATTTAAGATACTAATTAGTATTTCTCCATATAAGCTATCATTTTAAAAAAAAAGATTACTTACCATTATAATTGCAACATAAATCATATCAAGCAATTAAAACTTTAGATTTTGATATGAGGCTGGGACATAAGAAAATGCAATAATTTATAATTAATTAAAAGATAGCATAATAAAAGCTCCTCAAGAAGCAATTTGAGCATACAACAAGTTTTATTATTCAATTCTAAGTTAAACTTATTTTCAAGAAAATTGAAGTCTAGATGATCAGGGCCTTTCCTAATTGTAAAGTTTATTCACATGGTATTGTAGACATTCAGAACTTGAAAACTTAGAACATCTTTAAGGTGAATGGTTAAATACTTAAGCACTATTTTAGGGGTGACAAGATCGACTTAAGGAGTCGTTAGTTTCAATATAGTGAGGATGATTGAGATGTGTTTGAACTTGGTTGAGAACTATAAATCAAGCAATTCTTGGGAGGCAAACTCAAGTTATATTTATTTGCAGTATAGTTTATTTGACTATATATTTGGTGTCATATTTATGTTTTGGCAAAATTTTGTTAAAAATAAAGAAAATTATTATGGCCTTGGTGGTGCATTAGGTAGTCAGTGCCAAGGCATGAGTTTAGTTACATAACTATTTTATTTTTGGGTGTATTTTTTTTTAAAAAGTATAAATTCATAAAAAATAATGCAACATGTATTTATGAATTTTGGTGCCTAGGCTCTGGGTGACTAGCATCGCAACACCAGTCAATGATTCAGTCAATAGTGAAACTGTTGATCTCATCTTAGACCTAGGAACCTTCTAGAAACTTATATTTCTTTAGTGCTAAGACACTTCTAGTGATTAAGGAAACACTAAATCTAAGCTCAGAGACTTAGAGAATATAAAACCATAAGCCTAAGATGTACATCAGGATCAATAGGTTTTGCCCATCATATGGATTAAATCAAAACTCATACCTATTCACTCATTCAAATTTAATGTCATGCAAATGAAACACAACCAACCTCAAACATATTCGATTGATCTTGCTTGAATTTGGTTTTCTAATCCAAGCCAAGTTAACTTGAGTCTTGACTTAAGTTAACCCTCTTCACAATCCCATAACTCAATTTAAGCCCATTCAAGTAAACTAAACCAAATCTATTTTCTAAACCTCTCTATTATTCATTAGATCATTTCAAGCCATGCCAATACTTGCAATCAAGTCCAATTGAACCAAAGAAAAGTTGACCTAAAGGGTTCAAATGAGCCAAAACCTAACTAAGCCTAAATCAATTGTGATCAAAACCACTAATCAACTCTAAATCCATCATTGAACCTCTCTCAACACTTAATTAACACCAACTCAACTCAATTCAACCCAATCAACTCAGTTGGTTCACTTGACCCAATGAGACCTAAATGACCAATTTGATTCAAGCTTCAATCTAACTCAAATTGGATTAAATCAACTATTCAATCCCTTCCGTAATGATTTTTGATCATCTTTGATTATCCAATTGCAATCAATTAGGTCAAATCAAGCTAATTCGATCACTTAACCCAAGTTGACCCAATTGACCTAAAGGGCCAATTTGGGCCAAATCTCATTTCAATCCCAAATGATTGTAACCAATGCCTCTAATCAATTATAAATTGATTGTTGAACACCCTTCAATCATTAATTGAAGCTAATTTGACTAAGCCAATAGCCCAAATTGATCTAAAAGATCAAATTAAATCAAAACTCATTCTAATCCAAATTAATTCAAACCTACATCTACAATCATTCCCAAATGATTAATAAAATATAGACCAACCCATCATTCAACCCAATTTAACCAATTTGACCAAATCGATCAACTTGACCCATTTGGGCTAAATAAACCCATATGAAGCAAACCCAAATCCATTCCAAATTGAGTCAAACCAATTGCACCAATGCATTCCAAAAGATCAATTGAATTCACCCAAACTATTGGATTGATCCAATTTGGTCCAATTGGTCAACTTAACCCAATTGAACCCATTTGACCCATGTAGGTCAAGTTGAGCCAAACCCAACTAAACCAAGCCCAAACTTAACCAATCTTGGCATGACTCATCCTTGGATCACCATGGGCCTGCTCAAGTTTGCCCAACCCATGGTGAACCTAGTTTGGGTCAAACCCATTGAGCAAAGTTACCCAAATGAGACAAAATCCCCATTTGAGTGGGTTCTCCACCCCTTTATCTCATGGCAGCCGCCTTTGGCTCTTCTTGGAAAAGAGGACCACTAACCCAACCTAACTTAAGGCTGTTGGGCTCAGCCTTTGACCATGAGAGGGTGAGTTCACCCATAGTAACCCATTGGTCCACCTAAGGGAGGCTGTACATGCCATACTAGACCATTACACTCCCTCAGCCTCTCACCCTCAACCACCTCAGTAGTCCCCTGCCACCTCTGGCCACCCACCCTAGCTGGAAGGTTGCCAAAGGTTGAACCAATCTCAACCATTAATTCAGCTAGGGAGGAGAGTATATTCCACCCCATGGATTCAAACTCAACATACACCTTCCCTAGAGCATTCTGCACAATCCCCTACTCTCTCTCGAGCTTTTCATGCACTCCACCGCCAGCAAGACTAACTCCCGATCGAACCCGAGAGCTCCATCAATTTAAGTTTTCAAAATTCCCACCAAACACAAATTAAATCTTCCCACACCTTTACCACTTCGGTGAACCAAAATGAATCATTTTCTGAGCGATTCAATCACCATAAGACATCTCAAGACCAACTCTATCGAGCTTTGTGGTGGCGTTTGGTCCACAGAGCAATCAACAGGGAGACAACTCGTGATCTTCTCAACAGGATTTCATCTCTTCAAGACAAAGCTACCTCTATTAATAGACCGCCGATCTATGATTCCGGTGAGGTAAAAATCTAACAATAGTTTTCCCCTAGGTGTTGGTTCTTTTTAAAGTAAATTATGTTTTCATGCAATTTTCATAGGATCCCTTTAGATTCATTCCGTGATCATTTTGGAGTCAATTTTGCCATCAAACGAGCTCTGGCGAGCTCGGATCGAGTGGTAGATGGAAAATAGTGTCTGTCTTCCAATGCTCGGGAGATGATGAATCACCGGTCATTCATTTCGTGTGATTAGAATGGATGGATGTGATTAACAATGCTAATAACTTTGATTTAATCCCTTTGGATTAATCTCCACCTATCCAAGATTAGACCGAAGAAATGCATCTCTGCATCATTTGAGTTAAATAACCAATATTGCGGGTGCCATGGAAAGCATTTGTGCGATCGATTAATCGATGGTTTAAAGGATTAATAAGGCCTTAAAAATATAATTAAATGGTCATAACTCAAAAATCATAATTAATTATAAAAAATTCAACAAATACAAATAAACCCATTATGGAAAGATTAGATAGAGAAAATTTAAGAAAATTAAAATATCTAATTTATGTTTAGTGAATAGTTCTTAATTAAGGTTTGAAGCTTAGGATAATTATCTTGATTTAGCTTAATTACTTGTTCAATTAATTCTAAATTTAGTGGGATGATTCCATGGGATGTCATCTATCTCCCATAATTTTCTTGAATTATTTGTCATGTAATTTTAAAAAATTGAAATTTAATCTTAATTACCTTTACTACCTAATTTAATAATTATCAAAATTAATAAATAGTGAAAATTAAATAATTAATGATAATTAATCATTGGAAAAGTGGGAATAGTGAGGATAAATAATTAGGCCTCTTTCTAATTATCTTTCTAAAGGTATTTCCTTAGGTGGGTTAATTAATACATGTAATAAGGATTAATTAAGAAGATTATTGATAAAATATAAATCAAACAAAATCAATGATTGATTCAAATAATTCAAATACATTTCATTAGTTTATCTTTATGTGTTTAATAACATAAAGTTGGTAAGCAAATTATTGTTGACCCATTGGTATGGGAAATTCATAAGAGTACCAAACTTAGATTCTATCACTCTTTAATATAGTTAACTCTTAAGCATGCACCTAATTGCATTAGATTCTTTTAGGTGCATTGCAAGTTTTATCTTCTCTAGAGCATATCATTGAAGGCTCATGGTCAAGTAGTTAACTAGATTAAAGAAGTTTTGGGAAGGTTATTAAATTGATATGCTTAATAACTTGAATCCAATTAATCCATAAAACCCATTTAATTCCTAACTTTAAATATGGTAAATCACCAACATGGGGTGGGGTAAGTGCTAAGTATCATCTCACCTCCTACATCTCAATAATTGAAATATCAAAATTAAACCTCAAAAGAACTTTGGTTAGTCTTAAAGAATATTTTTTTGGCTTGATTGTCCTTAGGACTTAATGTAGTTAAATATGTTATGTGGTAATGTTTAATTACTTCTTTTCGATCATCATAAATGTGCATTTCATGTATGTCATATGTTCATGTTTTCAAAAATAAAAGAAAATCAAAAGAACATGATTACATCAAAGTTACATGTGTTGGATAAATATTATTATAAGGTGTGGCTATTATGACTAATAAATCCTAAATTATTTTCAAAGCCATAAGCTAATGATGAAAAATGTAAGTGGTTATAAATATTCAATGAAGTTTACATTTAAGTTATAACTTCAAAATATTAAGGGTTTTGTTTTATCTTTATGTTTCATGTACATATTTGCATACATTTAAAATGGTGAGTATACAGTTTAGACATCTCAAGAGCACAAGACTTTAAGTACCCCAAGGAGGTCTTAGATAACCTCACTTCTCTAGTTTAACAATGACACGTACTTGCTTAATTTCATTTATACGTATTCATGTGCTAGAATTCAAGATAAAACCTTGTTCTTTGTGTCACTAAGTTTTGCATAAAAAAAGAGATTTTCTATTATATAATATTTGCATGATCTTCATCCCTAAGCTTCACATGTATTTAATTTGACATGTATATAGTTTGGACATCCCAAAAACACAAAGCTTTAAGTAGCCCCAAGGAGGTCCTCGATAACCTCACTTCACTGGTTTAACAATGGCATGTACAAGCCTAAATCTATAATACATGTTTACATATGTGTAACTAAGGAATGAAATCTTTCTTTTCTATCAAAATACATGCATTAATGATCATTCAAGTGTGCAAAATGCTAATATGTACTATGCATATAAATATATGTATTAAATCATATATCATGAATAATAAAAATGATGAAATGTGTATGCTATTGATGATGGAAAGAAGTGGTGGAATGTTATCCATATAAAGGTGATTCAATATTAATCTTGAGATGCCTTTCATGTTGAATAAGAACCCTTAATACTAACCCAAACCTAGGTTTAATAAAAAAATTTAATAAATAATTCACTAAAGAAACCAAAGTCAAAATAATATGCCATTAGAAAACAACTTATGATAGGGATGAAGGGGGTCAACCCTCCATTTCTTCTCTTCATAATAGTTAGATATTAAGTAGGTATCAAATGAAACAAAAAAAATGTAAATTAAAATTAATTTGTTCATTCAAAGATTTGAAATGGAACCTTCCCTAACTTTAATTTAAATAATTCTAAAGTTTAGATAATCATACTTCTAAAGCCTAATTAAGGCACACCACACTGAATCTTAGCACACACATTAGAATACTAACTCACCAATTTTAGCCTTTAGGTTAGGTTGATGTATGTTGTGGTGTTATGTTTTATTTTATGATGTTATGTTTTAGACTAGATGTTAGAATTATTTGTGTGAAGCCTGAATGTTAGGTCGCTAATAGCTAAAGATATTTTCTATAGGGGATTATGCTAAATGGGTCGCTGTAATAATAAGTAAATATAAATGTTCTTATTTGAGGTGTCACTTATCCCCTAACGATAATCTAATTAGGACAGATGGGCTTGGTTACCCAAGTGCAGGGTGCTAAGTCCAAATATGTGAAATATAATTGCTTGATTTGTATGTTTGTTTAACTAACGTCGATCTTGCTGGTGTAGTTTGATTTCATTTTCCATAAATATGTAATTTTTTCTATAGGATTAGGATTCATGTTATAGGATTTAGGTTGAGCAGTGGCTAGAAGGTAAAGACCTACTGGGAGGCCCTGTGAAGCTTGGAACAAACCAATACGAAAGAAAGAAAGAAAGATAAGAGATTGAAGACCACCATAACCTTCATTATAATTATAATATTCCATTATAATCTAGGTTATATAAAGATATAGCTCGGCTACCCAATTTCTTTTTTTTGGGGGTGTAAAGCAGTACCCGGCCGCACCGGCCTCTTATTCTTTTATGAAGTCCAAATGTTTGATTGTTGTGTTTAGACCGTGCAATAGAAATGACATACTTTTGATAGGTTTTTTAAAGTGTGATGATTTGATGTGTGGTATGGATGTGGTAGGCTCCTTAAGATAAAATTAAATTTTCTATCCTTATTAAAATTCATAACTAAATTTTAATACAACTCATAACCTCATCTTAAAGCGTAGGTCTATAATCAAGAAAAAACAAAAGATTTAGAAACCCCTTAGCTGAATGTTGTATGTTATGTCACCATGCATATCATATTGTGCCACTCTTGAAGAGGGAGGTTCTTCATTCTTGCATGATTGGGGATATGCTTGACTTTGAGTGTGATCACTTGTAGTGGATAACACCTCTTCGAATTGATTTAGCTCATGATTTAATTTCATCAAGCATGTTGGCATAATTGCAAGCCCTTGGTCCAAAATGGTTTATAAAGTTGAAAATTTTTGGCATTAGTCTAAGCCATGTCTTCATACCAATCATGATCTTGTCTCTTGTTTTAGGTTTCTAGCTTCCTTCCTAATTAAATAATAGCCTAGCTATCTTACATCTACATAAGATTGGCTTACATGGTTTTAAAGTGTAGGAGTGTTAGCTGGGGGCCACTCCAGGTGGTTGTAAGCCTAGAAGGGTTGGGGTGTGCTCATTTTCTCTTGTGGAGGTGGACTATCATATCCCATCATTCCCGATTAGACTTAGGTCTTACTTCTATCTTGTGCTAAAGTATTTTAAATTTAGGTTCTGAGGCCACTTATTTCCTTTGGGCTATGAGCATAAGTCCTCACCTCTTAGGCATTTTCATGATCTTTTATTGTTGGACTATAATCCCTAACATTCTAATAAAATTTTAACATAAATAAAAGTAAATTCTCTCTCTCAAATATATAAAGCCTCACTATAGGGTAGACTGAAGCACTCACTAGGCTTCTTAGTATCATGGGTGCTTCCTACTTATTCTACTTTAAAATCCACAAATAAGTCTTCTAATTTGAACTCTCCCATTTGATTTTCATAAATATCTAAGCCTTTGATTATCTATCTTTGAAATCTTTGGAGATACTTATTGACTATTTTAATTGATAGTATTCTTAGGAGATCTCCATTTTCTAAGATCTAATTAACTTTAGAAGCTTGCTTTCCATAGGGAGCTAAAGAACCCAGTATAAAATAAACCCTATTTTACTTTTCCATGTAAAGTTGGGAAAATATCTCTGATACATTCATAGACCCATCTACCTTATGAATCCTTATTAGATGATTAGGTCCATTATATGATGATGTTTCCATCTCATGAGATATTACCTCGACGCAGCACCAGATCACTTTAATAAGTACTCTCTAAGATTTCGTGGTGTCCCTATGGCTCCAAATTAAAATACCACAGATTTTTCTAGTGACTCCGCTGGGGATAGTTCCTCTCTCCATCTTTAGTAGTTAATAATTATCTCTAAACATCGATATTATACTTATATTTATTTATGTGAGTCCAAGACTATCATTCTTTTTGTTGGGCACCCTGCTATTTCACCCATAAGTAAGCATGGCCAACATATTTAGGTTTTAGGACCTCACTCAAGTAAGTCTTATAACCCCTATTGGACCTCCAATAGGTAAGAAAGATTAATCAAAGAAATCTCTAAAATAAATTAAATAAAGTCACGATAAGTAAGTGTTGACCTCACTTTTGGAGTGAGCTCTCAACTTCTTCATCTTAGACATAGGACTCCTCTAATCACTAAGAGTTCCTTAGTCTTAAGACACTTCTAGTGATTAGGTGAACACTTAGCCTAACCATAGAGATTTAGAAGAGTTAGCCATAGGAATAGGTTATGCCTTAGGGGTATTAAGAGGACTTGCGTACCCTATAGCTTGAACCAAATTTTCACTTCCCTCTTTCAAGTCAAACTTCAAATTAAAATAAATTCCAAATTAAATCTTAAATCAATTCCAACTCAATTTATTTTCTCACATTATTAATCAGTTCCAAAATTCAAATCATGAATCAAATCTCAAATGATTAAAACCCATGATAAATTCCAAATCCAAAATATTTTCTAAGCTCTTTTGGTTTCATCTTATGGACTTAACTCAAATCAAATCCAAATCATTTCAAACTCAAAAGATTTTCTCATAACCCATTTATATTCTCATTTATATTCACAAATATAAATTCAAATGATCAAAACTAAATTCAAAATTCAATTCCAAATCCAAAATCTTTCCTAAGCCCTTCTGATTTAATCTTATGGACTAAGCTCAAATCAATTCCAAATCACTTCAAATTCAAAAGATTTTCTCATAACCCATTTATATTCTCACTTATATTCATAAATATAAATAAAATATAAATTCAAATAATCAAAACCAAATTCAAAACTCAAATCCAAATCTAACCAAAATCCAACTTATGCTCTTTTAAGTCAAATCCTTGAACTTAGCTAAATCATTCTCAAATAAAGCCAAACCTTTGGATTTTCTCTTCAAACAATCATTCCTTCAATCACATATCTAAATATGAACATAAACTTTAATCTTCAAACCAAAATCAAACTAACCCAAATCAAACCCATGTTCATCCTTTGAACTTGAAATTATCAAATGAATCAAAACCCATTTGACTCCAAATCACTTACAATTAGATTTATATTTCAATCATAAGTCCATATGTGAGTTTAACCAAATTTGAATCAAGCCTTGATCAAGCCAATTGACCCACTTAGGTTCACTTGACCCAAAGTGACCTAAAGGACCTTTTTGAGCCAAATTCTAATCCAATCCAAATTGGATTAAGCTAAGCTTATCTAAGCCTCATATTGTGAGCAACAATCATCTTAAGATGATCAATCACTCAAATTAGGTCAAAGAAAAGTCAAACCTAGCATTTGACTAAGTCAACACTAAGCCCAAATGAAACCTAAACTGGCCAAAATCTATCATATGCCAAATTGATTGAAAACTAATTCATAATCAATGATTGTTGACCAAGTCATCATTGAGCCAAACAGCCTAATTGACTTGACCTAAGTTGACCCAAGTTGACCTAAAAGTCAAAAGGTCAAATCTTGATCTAAGCCAAATTGATAAAACCAATGGGTTTCATTCTAAATCACTTATTGAACTTGACCAAACCTTCAATTGACCAACTAGACCCAACCTAGCCCAATTAATCATGAACCCAACTTGACCTAAAAGGTCAAATAAACTTGAAATCAAACCAAACCAAAATTGATTAAAACCAAAACTTGCAAAATATTTCAAATGATTAACCAAGCCTAAACCAACCCATGACTAACCTAAATGGTCAAATTGGTCAACTTGACCCATTTGACCTAAATGAACCTAAATGAACCAAAACATAAATCAAATTACACCAAACCAATGATACCCATAGGCTCCAAATGATCATTTGAACTTGACCTAACCCATGGTTTGACCAATTTGACCAATTAACCCAATTTGAACCTAAATGGGTCAAATTGAACCAATTCAAACCAAATGAACTCCAAATCACTTGAAATTTGGCCCAACCCATTTTTGAATCATCTCAATGCCCAAATCAAAATGTATGCCAAATGACCATTTTACCCTTAGGTCAAAAGGTATCCTATGGCCAAATTCACTTGAAATTTGGCCAATTCTTTCTCTTGGCCACTTGGCATCTTCCTAGTGGTCCACTTGGACACCAAGGGAAATGGTGAACATGACCCAATGGGTTTGGATCAGCCATGACCCAACCCAAGACCAAACTAATCCCTCCAATAGGAATTGGGCACTTGGATCACCTCATATGCTCAACTAGCAAATGGGCACTCCCTCTCCTCACTTCTTTGCCTAAAATGAATCACATGGAGTGTCTAACAGCCCAAACAAACCAATCAATCAGAGAAATTGAGCTAAAATGGCAAAGCTAGTCTCATTTGATCCAAGGAGGGGGAGATATACTCCCCCTCATTCCAACTCAAACCAAAGACATTGCATTTGAAGCTCCAAGAATGAAAGCAAGCTTCTCCAAACTTCCCAAACCATTTCCAAGCCTCCTCATTTCTTCGTTTTCTTCAAAGCCAAAATAGGGAGGTAAAGTGAAATTCCACTAACGCTCCATCAAATTCAAATTGCTCTTGCAAGCACCATCAAGAGACCTAGTCGAGCTCACTCAAGGTGTATCCCAAGTCACCAAGCCAGAAGGGGGACTTTGGTCAAAGCCGATTGCCATTGAAGTGGAGCTTGGTCAACCGAGCAATTCACTTCAAATCAAAGCTTGATACCTTCAACAGTGCTTTGTCTCTACTAGATGAAGCTACCTCCTCTGTTGGAAGCGGATAGCCTCCTCTGAGTATTGCTCAAAAATGATGTTGGTCCTTTGTGAAGGGAATAATCACATTAGATCTTAGCTATTGGATCTCTTTCTTGTGCTCCTTCAAAGGTGTGAGTTTGAACTCCATCCAAGGTGAGCCATCGAAGCATGATCGACGGACGACATCCCATCTCGCTCAGAGATATATCACATTGAAAGACAATTGTGATACACATTAACCCTCATAGATTAGATGGCCCACTGCGTCCATCGCTATGACACATGTAATGACTTAAATAACAAATTTCATCACGCCACATGGAAAGCGCACCATGTCAGTAGTCCACGTGGCACCAATGGGATTAGTTAATTAATTAGGCTATTTTAACTATCCATTAATCACAAAAAATTCATAAAATCATAACTAATTATAAAAAATCCAAAAAAAATGAAACTCAAGTTCATTTTAAAGATAATTCAAAAGAGAATAATATAAAATTAAGTTTAATTAATTTTGAATAGTAACCTTCACTGGGTTTTATTGAAATATAATTAGATTAATTACTTAATTATTCACAATTCCAAACTTCTTGATTAATTAATGGGATGACCTCTGCCTCCCATGATTTTCTTGGGATTTATTGTCAAGTTAATTAGAAGAATTATTTGATTCACCCCAAATCTCGCTCTTAATTAACTAAATGATTAATTAACCTATTAAATAGTGATAAATCTATTAATTAAACTTGCTAATCATCATTAAATAGTGAATGGACTTAGGAAATGAGATTAGGATTTCTTTTCTAATCTTTTCTCCAAAGTTTATTTCATCTGGATAAAGACTTAATTAATTTGCATGATTTAATTAGTTAATTAAATGATTAATTAACTAAACTCAAAACCAAATTATTCAACTTAATCATCTTAATCTTGGGTAGATTCTAGGTGTTCAATAACCCAAGAGTTTTAAAGGAAGTCATAATCAAACTACATGTGATGGTTATGAAAGTACTTAATTAAACCCTTTAGGTTAATTAATCAATAATTGAAATGCATTAGGCCCCTTTATTTCTTAGGTGCATTGTTATTTAAATTCCATATGATTGCATATCATATGTTGGCTCATAATTGTTTTTAATTATGTTAAAGTGGTGTAAGGGTAATTAATGGATTTAATTCATACCTTAACCTAAACAAAACATAAAATCAATCTAATTATTCTAAAATTAAACTAAACCAATTCACACATGAGGAAAATGGGTTAGGACCAGCAAACTCTTTTCACATTTCCTAAGTCAAATCAAATTCAAAAATAAAAATCTCTTTAAAGAATTTTGATTCACTTTAAATTATCATATTTTGTAGGATTATCTTTAGGAATTAATCAGGGTGAATGAAGTCATATGCTTACATCACTTTATTTCTTTCCAAGCACGCTAAATGTTATTTTCCATTTGAAACCATGCATTCATCTCTTTCAAAAAATAAATTAAATAAAATGTTTCCTTTTATGTCAAATTGCATGTTTTGGCTAAAGCTAAGAATATAACCAGCTATTACCACTATTAAACCAAAAATTATTTTCAAAACCTATAAATAAAATATTTTAAATGAAGTGATGCTACTTATAAGCACTTATAAGCTTGCATGTGATTATAGCATAAGATGTGTATTATGTGATTTTCTCCTCTTCTCTTAACATGGATTTGAATAGGATTTGCAAAGTGTATAGTTCATTTGAAAAGAACATAACACTTGCTTAAATCTATTCCTATGCACTCATATGTTATTACTTAAGAAGGATCCTCACATTACTCATGTAAATTACACAACCAAATTAAACATAAATATTTTGCATGATTCTTCATCCATTTATTTCTTTTTGTACATTTTTAGGTATTTAAGAAAAGTGGTATATTAGTGTGGACATCCTGGGGTTGCGAGGCTTTAAGTAGCCCCAAGTAGGTCATGTACCTTATACCCTTAGTGTAGAAAATAATGGCACCGTACTCACTCATATCTTTTATGCATGTGAATGTGCATTATGTTAATGGATAAAGAATTCCTCTTTTCTACATAACAAAGACATGCATTCATGGAATATCTAAATTTTTAAATCATATCTCTTAGCATTCATCATCAAGGTGTGCTAAAATTTGCATTACATGTATAGGTATGCTTAGGATTATTCATATGCATGGTATACATGTTGAAAAAAAATAAATGGTTGTGTGTTATGTGATAGTAATTCACCTTAACTAATCCAAAGATGCATTTCTTATTGAATAGGTTTATTTAAAGAAAATCTAAACTTAGGATTAATTAAAACACATAATAAAATATTCACTAAAGAAAACTCATTAATGAATCTACTTTAGAAATTACTTAGTAGGGGATGAAAGAGAAGTTCTCTTTTTTCTTCTCTTTAACATTATTTAGTAACTAAATGTGTTCATTCAAACCAAATCAACTCATCAAATAAAATTGACAAATTAACTAAATCACTTAAAAAGAAATCACCCTCTAAGTTGAATCCTTCACACTTAGAAAAATTCTAACCTTAAAGCCTAGCAAAAACATGTCACACAAGCCTTAAATGGCACACACATTAGGCTAAGTCACCATTTCTAGCTCTATGTTACGGCGGTGCATGGTTTGATGCCTGATTTTATTTTGTGATATAATATTTTTAGACTGGATGTTAGGGTACATGAGCGTAGAATGGATGATAGGTTGATCTTAATCTAATCATGTCTTCTATAGGGGATTGTGCTTAAGGGGCATTGTAATAAAAATATAACTACTTTTACTGTGCAGGTGCTTATACCCCTAAGCATAATCTGAAATAGGTCAGGTGGATTTGATTACCCATGTGTAAATCCAAAATCTATACATATACTTGGGATTTTATGGTTTGTTTAATCTCATTTTTGGTGTTTAGTTAGTTTTCTTTTTTTTCCCATTTTCATGTAATTTTGCAATTAGGATTTTGAAATGATTATTATGAGGCATTAGGATGAATATTAGTCATAACACTATGTCTTATATATCATGTGATGCTTTTGGAGTGACCACATTCCAACTAACTAAAAGAAAAAAGAAGAAAGAAGAAAGAAGAAAGAAGAAATGAAGAATGAAGACCCCCATAACAATGGATTCTTTCTTGATTGTATTTAATTCATTTATAATCCAGGTTGTATAAAGGTAGAGCTCAGCTACCCAATTTATTTTTGAGTTTTGCAGTGGAGCCTAACCACAAATGACATCTTATTTTTTGCACTAACTTCATAAATTGATTGTTGTTTATTTAGCTTATGCATTAAGATGACATCTTTTTCTAGTTTATTCCTTGCTTTGATGTATGGCCTGGATGATGATTAGACTCTTAGAAAAATAAATTTTCTATCTAACTAATCAATTCAAACTAAAATAAAATAACTCATAACTCACTTAAAGCCTAGTTTATAAATCAAGATAAAAGAATTATCACCCACTTAGTTGGATGTTGTATTACTTTTCTCACATCATGCATAAAAAAGCTTATTATTTCACTCTTGATTGGAGGGCTTTCACCATTGCCAGAGAACTTGGCTTGACCTTTGAGAACCATGGTGGAAATACACCTTCTTATCTTGCTGATTTTGGCCCATAATCTAATTTCTCATACGTTAGGCATATGAATCCTAAAGTCTGTGTCAAATTTATTGTCCAAAAATGAAAATAAAATGTGATAAAATTTACGTTAGATTTAAGTCATTAAATTATGCCCTACATGATCTAGTCTCTTAGAGAGTGTGTTTAAGGACCTAGTCTAAATAGATACCTAGCTATCTTGCAAAAGCATTTGACTTGTCTACATATTTTAAAATTGTAGCAGGAGTTAGTTGGCGGCCACCCCCAGGCCGTTGTAAGTAAAATGTGGTTTATCCTCTTTTATGAAGATAAACTAAATACCCATTTTCTCCTTAGATTTAGATCATGCTTTTAGCCCTTCCTAAAACTCCTTAGATTTAGGTTTAGAGGTTGCTACTTCCTTTTGCGGGCTATAAGCATAAATTCTCACCTCTTAGGCATTTTCATGACCTTGTATCATGGAATTATAAGCCCTAACATTCTAATAAAAATTCAACTCAAATAAATCAATTCAATTTCAAAAATATAAAGCCCAACCATAGGATAGTTTGGGATGCTTACTAGGCTTCCTAGTATCTTAAGCATCCCTACTTCTTCATTTGGCTTGATAAGAACTCCTCCTCTTGATCGATCCCACTTGACTTTCTAAAAATAAACCAATCGATTGATAGTCCTACCTTTTGAAATCTTTGGAGACAATGATCATTTACCTTAATCAAGCGTATTCCTAAGGAATTTTGTTCCTTATGATGTAATTAACTATGGGGGCTTGCCTGTAGAACTTAAAACCCATTTAAAATAAACCCTACTTTACTTTTCCATGTAAAGTAGGGGAAGAATCTCTGTTACATTCTGAAGACCCATAGTCCTTAGGAGTCCTTATTAAGGTGATTAGGTCCATTGTAGGGTGGTGACTTCTATCTTTCGAGATAGTACACCTTTCCTCAATGTCATATCTTATCATCCTAATAAGAATATCTGCAGATCTGCATGGTGTCCTGACAAGGTATTTTATATTTTTATTTTCATTTTTCCTCTTTCAAAAAAAAGGGGATAGATGAACGTAGAAAGAATAATTTTCACCACAGATTTTTTCTAGCAACTCCTCAGGATATTTGGTAAATGATCGTTTTCTCCAAGTATCGATAGTGGTTTATACTTTTGTATGAATCCAAGACTATCTTTCTTTTTCGTTGGCACTTAGCTTATTTCATCTTTAAGTTAAGCTTCAACATCTTTAGGTTTTAGGACCTCACCCATGTTGGTCTTAAAACCCCGTTGGTTCCCAATGGGTGAAAATAAAAAATTTAATAAAAAAAATAATTAAAGACTTCCTCCTTACCATTTTTTATGGTAAGGAAAGGTTCATTCAAAAATAAAAAATAAATCCTTCATAAAATATCTTTTCAAAAGCACTTTTCAAAATACACTTAATAAAATATTTGCACTACATCTAACAATTTTTTATAATTGTTACATGTAGAACATTTCAAAAATAAAACCAACAATCATATTTTCCAAAGCACAAATGAATACCTTCACTCAATTTACTTGATGAATATTTCATCTTCAAATAAAATAACAATCAACATTCCAAAAGTATACCCACATTTATTGGATGGAGGTTTCATTTCCAATCAAAATCAAAAATAAATTTTCAAAAAGCACATATGAAACCTCTCCATTAAATATACCCATATTTATTGAATGGAGGTTTCATTCCAATCAGAATCAAAAATAAACTTTCAAAAACACATGAACATCTCCATTCAATATACCCAAATTTATTGAATGAAGATTTCATTTCAAATAAAATGACACTATTTTGAAATCTCATAACATATTCCATATATGATTAGGTTGGAATTTCCTCTTTCAAAAGAAAAGCAATAATCACACATGAAACTACATCTTTGAAAAATGAAACATAATTGATTTCCATCTTACATACCCAAATTTGTTAAATGGAAATCTCTCTTTTCAAAATCAACAAAACACAAAATTTTTAAAACACATTTGGAACTTCATTTTAGCACATTTGCAATTCAAACACTTTTGGATCCTTCATTTAGCATACCGCATTTGTTAAGTGAAGTCTCCATTTTCAAAACAAAATTTGAAACACTTTTTTTGGAATTTCATTTAGCATACTCAAATTTGCTAAGTGAAATCTCAATTTCACAAAATTCAAAAATACTTTTGGAACTTCATTTTAGCATACCACATTTACTAAAGTGAAGTCTCCATTTTCAAAACAAAAATTTGTAACACATTTTTGGAATTTAATTTAGCATACTCAAATTTGCTAAGTAAAATCTCCATTTAACAAAATTCAAAATACTTTTGGAACTTCACTTTAGCATACCACATTTGCTAAAAGTGAAGTCTCCATTTTAAAAATAAAATTTGAAACACATTTTTGGAACTTCATTTTAGCATATCACATTTGCTAAAAGTGAAGTCTCCATTTTCAAAAAAAAATTTTGAAACACATTTTTGGAATTTCATTTAGCATACTCAAATTTGCTAAGTGAAATCTCCATTTCACAAAATTCAAAACACATTGGAACTTCATTTTAGCATACCACATTTGCTAAAGTGAAGTCTCCATTTTCAAAACAAAATCCAAAAAAGAAACACATTAGGACTTCCTTAGCATACCCAAATTTGCTAAGAATCTTATTTTCAAAAAAATTTCAAAAAACACATTTTGAATTTTATTTAGTAACAAATTTGCTAAGTGAAATCTCCATTCCAATAAATTCAAAACACATTTTGAACTTCATTTAGCATACCACATTTGTTAAAGTAAAGTCTCCATTTCAAAATAAATCCAAAAAAAACACATTAGGATTTCTAGCATACCCAAATTTGTTAAGAATCTATTTTCAAAATCAAATCAAAATAAAGAAACACATTGGATTTCCTTAGCATACCTAAATTTTCTAATCCTATTTTCAAAATCAAAATCAAAATCAAAAGAAACACATTGATTTTAGCATACCTAAATTTGCTAAGTGTCCTATATTCAAAATAAAAAATAAAATAAAATAAACACACTTGTATTCTTCATTTAGCATACCCAAATTTTCTAAATGAGGATTCCATCTCAAAATCACAAATGATTCACAAACAAAGCAAACAAAGAAAAAGAAGAAATTTTCAAACTCCTCAGCATACCCAAATTTGCTAAGTGAGTAAATTCCAAAAATAAAAAATCAATTGACCCTTTACTTTAACATACCCAAATTTGTTAAATAAAAGGGTCCTCAAAATGAAAATCAAAATTCAAATATGAACCTATGGAAGCATCTCTCAAAAAATATTTGAACCCACTTTTCAACATACCCAAATTTGTTGAAAGTGGATTCTACATTCAAAATCTCTTTCAATCAATCTCAAAATCTCTTCTAAATCATTTGAGCCCCTCTTAACACTTTCAAGATGTTGAGTGGGTTCAAATTCTAAATTCAAATTCAAAATCAACAAAATAGAATCTGATTCAAGTTTATTTTCAAACATTGCACTTCAATCGCTTTCAGTTCAATTGATGTATATGCGGTATGTGTTCACATTTCCTCATGGGATGGATTTGGCCTTGGATCGCCATCCTTCCACGACCGACTATGCCACCTCATCCACTTTGAGGGAGGCCGATTACATGTGAGGGAACCCTCCATGATAGTGAGCATGGTGACGAGAAGGTGTCATCCGACATGCCATCGACTATAGATTCCCTCATTGAAGAGGAAGGGGTGGTTCCCATAGTGCAAGTGATAATGCCATGCCCATTGTTCCCCATCCCCAATTAGGGCTAGCACCCACTCTAGCACCTTCCAAGGGGAAGGCTCCCCATGTGGATTGTCTCCTCACTGAGGTTGGGTCTAGCCCTACTCTCACTACCGGACCCAAAGAAAAGAAATAAGAACGCATGATCAAAGTGCATCACACTACAGAGAGTTGGAGGCTAGTCATTGTGAGGAGTTTCAAGATGGTTTCCCGTTAAAGAAAACTAGTTCCACCCTCTCTATCCGTGAGAGATTAGAGGATTTCTTCACCTCCACCAAGTCCAAGCACTGAGAGAGAGAGGAGGTCAGACGCCAGCCTCCATCAATTTTATGTTGAGTAGAGCCTACATGATGAGTCTGAGGCTCGCTTGATTTGAGATATGTCATTCCCCAAGTGGGTAGTAGCTTAGGTGAGAGGGCTGAGAGCCGCACATCATGTCACTAAGAGCCGAGGTGCAACCACAGCCTCTGCACTTGTGATTTTCCATGACGCCACCCTACCCATACGATATATTATTCATGGGACTACACATCATAGAGAGCTCCTATCGAGAGAGTCTGCCTCCACCACACCGCTTCTATCACCCTCTTCCAAAGATTCTACTATTCCAACCAAGGACATGAAGGTTGCATCGGGGAGAAGAGAACCCCATTGGTGATCCAGCTATGGCCGAGAGATCCCATCCCATCTACACCACGCAGTGAGGCCAAGCCTCGCCAACCTTCTGGTGAAGAAGGAATGATAACCTCAAAGTATCAAGTCATCCCATCACCACCACCACCACAGCTATGGAGAGTGTATAGAGGGAGGAGGAGACATCCACCTATGATCCTCCTAGAGTACCCACCTGCATTCAAATGAGTGAGTATCTTTCCTCTAGTGAGTTCACAAGATCTCTCACAAAGAGAGAGGTCTGTCTCACCATGACAAGTGACCACCACCATCGATCAATCTTTCATGCCTATTTAGTTGGATCAACCTAGATGATAGTGGCACATTATCTAGTGGAGAGAAGAAATCTTAGGATATATGTCCAATTTAGGGATGAAAAAGCTTTGATCCCAATGAAGATGATTGAGGATTCAATAGGGGTACATGGTAGATACCGGTTTCTCTCCATGAGAAATAGACTTTGAAGGTTGAGGCAAGAAGGAAAGATAGCCTACTGACCCAACACCTCCTAGTTAAAGTAAAGATGAACAAATAGATGATGGGAAGAGCTCAGGACTTGTTAGTAGCAATTTTAGCACTTCAAAATAAGCACCTCATCCTACTATAGTGAGACTAAAAGTTGGTGCATGTCTTGGATCCGCCAAGACTTTACCTCCAAGAAAGAAAAGACACATAGGAAGGTAGTGGATAGTACCTCCATACAAAAAAGGACATCAAAACCATGGTTGAGCAAGTAGTGAGAGAAGCATTGGCTCAAGCCAAGGAGGATCATCACCAAAGGTAGACCCTACCTGAGGAATTTGATGCATCCAATATCCTAAGGGTTTTGTGCACCTTCTTTCAAGATGACAAGTGGGAACCCGAGGCAGCATATTACAATTCAAAGCTTACAATGCCTAAGTGATGCTTTACTCTTCCATCTCTTTATTAGCTTAGCGTGCATAGCCTTGATTGGTATGCTAACTTCCAACAAGTTTAGTGAAAGACTTTGTGAGTTGAGCAACTCTTCATCAAGAGGTTTGTTGGAGCTCAAAGGGTGATGTAGGTGATCTCATTGGCTCAACAAAACCCAATGAGTCCCTCATTGATTACATTATCGACATAATTTGAGTATGAAATGTGAACTACATATTTGACATGCCATTGAGATTCTAAGAATATCCATGGCCTTCAGCCATGCTCAAAGGTTTCACCATCAAAATATTTGAGAAGCTAATCAACAAGGTGGCTACAAGGAGAAGCCAAACAGTACCTTTCCGATAACCAACAAAGCAAAAAAGCCACAAGCTTTGAGAAGCCTGGGTAGTGATAGTAGTGGACAAGGGGAAATAGCCCGAGTAGTTGAGAGACCTCAGCTCACATCACTTCCACCTCCTCTACCACCGAGGCACTTAACCACAACTATAGCCTCCATGGCCGCACCACCTCCTCCTCACCACATCAGCAGTGGTACACATACGCCACCGTGTGGTATCCACCTACTCTTTGGATAAACTTAATAAGCTTATTCATTTAAGAGGGAGGTAATCGAAGATCTTTAAGAATCTCTTAAAGAAGCCTGATTTTAGCTACCCAACCTAGAGACTGGAGGAAGTGAGAAAAAAAGCAATGATCCTAACTTTTCCCCTACCACATGCTAGGTCCATATTTTGGAAGATTGCTTCACATTTGGTGGCTTGAACATAGCTTCAAGGCGGTGCTATAGTTATCAAGGAATACCTTGTGGAACAACCATTTCCATTAGGGTAATCCTTGGGGATACTTGTGATCCTTCCAAAACCAAAGAAGGTTGGGATATCTCCTTATCCCTCTAAGAAAATTATCTCAAAATCAAGAAACTTTCCTTGCAGTGCACAGCTCAGCACCTCCAACATCGAAGGTTTGCAAGTTGCCGAGCAACTCGAGGAAAAGGAGCTTCGGCGGTAGCTTGTGCCGGCAGATAGCCTAGTGTAACCACAAGTCAGCCTCAAGTCCACCATTGCACTACATGGTTACCTCTACTTGACTAGCTCTTCTTCTAGTAGACATCTTGTATCGTGGATGAGGGCATCAAATCCCTCACCCCACTTTACTTGATTTCTACTATGTACCCTATCAAAATTGAAGAATAAAGCTAGCTTGAATTATATCATGTCACTTCGATGGGTTGTTTATATTCTAATGATAACTCTTCAAGTCTAAACAATAATTATAATAACTGATCTTCCTCTTTATGATTGAGTTGATTCCTTCTCAAATACTGGGTTTCTTGAGATAGACTTGGAATCATCGATTGAGGGTCCCATAGGAGAAGTGTAGGTGAGCACGATGTGGAGTAGAATCTTCCATTACCCACCATAAGATCGCAGTCAACCTCTGCAGGTTCTACCTCTAGGACACCTCAAGATAAAAAAGAAATAAGTCATTGGTTAGAGGATCGAAGCCCTCCACGGATGCTCCACCCTTGGATATGCTTTGTGGAGGATCAAGGTGGACTATAATGTCTCTCTCACTAGAAAGTTGTCATCTAAGAAGCATATATGATGCCCTTATCTTATCCAAAGAGATGAGAATCATTAATCAAGGCTCTCTCCTTGATCCGAGATATGCTTAGCTCGGTGGCTATTGAGAGGAGGCACATTATTCTGAGAAGCTCGATCACTTTCATAGATGAAGACCTTACGGGGACATGGAGCGTCCCCTACATTATAATTGACATGGATTCTAGACAGAGTTCTCATCGATCCAGGTGCATCGGTGAACATTATGAGTCTAAAGACCCTTACTTATTTGAGGATCGACATCTCCACACTGAGGAGATCGGATGATGTTGAGAGGATTCAATGAACAAGGTGAGAGGGCTTTAGGCTCCATAGTGTTACCTTTGGAGATAGGTGAGGAAGGCTGAAGCCAAGTTTTATATCATTGATTTGAATACTTCATTCACCTTTGCTCGTAGGCCTTGGATACATCAACATAACAAGATGATTCCATCCTCCCTCCATTGCATCAAGTTCGGGAAGGATGGGATTGAGTATTGTCAAAGGAGATGAAAAGCCATTTTAGTAAGAGGTTGAGATATATGAGGATGTGACCTACTATCTTCCTCAAAACATTTTCTCATCAGATCAAAATTCAAAAAATGCAAAGAAAAAAAGAAAAAAAAAGAAAAAAAAAAAGAAAAGAAAATGAATCCAAGTGAACAAGAAAGAAATTGAGAAGAGTGCATATCACATTCCACCCACATTTCATTCCATCATATGGACATGTGGGTAGGATGACTTAACCTCCACTAGAAGAAATAGGAAATTCCGTGGAAGACCCGGTTGGCCACCACAAGGGTTATGTTCCGTTCATGGTACCCTACTATTCACATAGACTTGGAATCTGGGAGGATGTGATTAGTAGCACCAACCCCTCTCGATGGGTTTCATTGGAGGTGACACTCGAGTGATAGCGATGAAGATGGGGCCTCCAAATAAAGCAAAAAATATTCAAATCAAATGTGAATTTGTATTAGGAACCTAACCTCACTTTCATCTCAAAAGTTGAAGGTTTAGTAGTTAAGGAAGCCCCAAGTCTTCAGATGTCAAGGAAGAGATTCTTTGGGATCATCATCCTCAAGTCTTGAAGTTGATGTAGAACTTGAGGATGATTCATATAAGAATTAATGGAATTTACCTTTTGATTGGTACTTTCTTGTGTTCTTAATCTTGCAAAGAAAGGTTTGATTCATTATTCATGGTCTAAGCACAGGCCAGAGTACTTCAAAAAGCTATGGAACAACACAGGTAGGGATGGACAATTAAGATCAAGATAAGGATTCAATATAGTGGGTCCAGTCGATGATGACGATTACTGCTTAGTTGTCACCAACCATCAAGTCACGATAGGTTCTTTTCACCAAACCAACTCTTATGAGGAGTGTGTTTAGAAACTTAGATGATCAGATGATCTCAAATCAAAGATGCACTACTAGAATTTGAAGAGGAGATCCATTCAATAATTGACAAGCTTAAAGAAATCAACCTCGGGAAGAAAATCCACGCCGACATACATCATTCGTTGAATGAAGAAGAAACAATGACTTAGTTAGGCTATATTGAGTTTAAAGGCGCTTTACATGAGTTATGAAGAAATGTCTTATCTCGACATAAGTCCACAAATAGCAATAGATCTAGCGCTAACCCTATCAAGCAAGCTCTAGATGCATGCGATTAGAAATTGAACAATAGGTCATTTAAAGTCAAGAAACTAATCGATCTTTGGTTTCATCAGAAGAAAAAATACCTACGGTTAGCGTGTCATTCAGTTAAGAAGAAGAATGGCCAAATTTGTATATGCATTGATTTAGGACTTAAATAAGGCATGTCCTAAGGATGAGTTTCTCTTCCTATACATTAATGGTGGACATCACCTCATCTCATGCGTCTCCTTCATGGATGGGTCATCAGCTACAAAAATCAAAATATTTTGAAGATGAAAGAGACACTACTTTCAACCTTAAAAATGTTGGTGCTAAATACTAACAGGCCATGACTCAGATCTTCAATGAACTCATCTATCATCAGGTTGAGTGTTACGTTGATGATCTAGTAGTCAAAAGTAAAGAAAAGAAAGACCATCTCTTTGACTTGAGAGTAATTTTTGAACAGTTAAGATAATATAACCTCAAAATGAATCCCCTGAAGTGTGCATTCGAAGTAGCTTCAAAATTTCTTAGGTTTGTTGTCCGACACTGGGGAATAGAAATAGATCTAGAAAAGATCAAAGCTATCTTAGAAATTCTACCTCCTAAAAGTTTAACTCAACTCAGATCTTTTTAAGGATAGTTGGTGTATCTGAGACACTTTATCTCCAACATATCTAGGAGATGCAAACCATTCTCAACACTTATCAAAAAGGATGCCAAATTCAAGTGAGATGATAACTGCTAGCATGCCTTTGAAGATATCAAGCAATATTTGGTGAAGCTAGTTTTAGCGACCCTATCCGGCGGGCCACTCATCCTCTACATTCTTTGCATTAGATGACTCTCTCGGTGCCCTATTGGCCCAAGCCAATGATGAAGGGAAGAAAAGTGTTCTCTACTACCTCAACCGTCGTCTGGTTCCTGCTGAAGCAAACTACCCTCCCATTGAGAAATAATTGCTAGCTTTGATCTTTGCATCTTAAAAGCTACAGCATAATATGCTTTCTCATAAGGTGAACTTGATTTCCACTACAATATCTCATGATATGGCCAACGCTATCCGGATGTTTAGCACATTGGTCCATGATTCTCTTGTAGTTTGATATCACATTCGTACCCCTATGTGTAGTAAAAGGACAAGCTAGCGATTTCTTAGAAGCACCCACTTTCGATTCCCACTTAGTGATGATCTCCTGATGAACAAATCATGAACTTAGGGGAGGTTGACAATCACTGATGGGAGATGTATTTTGATGGTGCTTCCTTTCATAAGTAAGAAATATGATCTACTCTTCTAGGAAAAGGGGGTAAGAATAGTTCTCTTAACTCTAGATGTGATGAGATTCTCATACTCTCTCCAATACACCTGCGAAGCCAAGTATGAGGCTTTGATTATGCGAGTTAGCTATTGTGTGTCAAGAGCATCAACATCTTTGGGATTCTCGTTGGTCATCAACAGTTGGGTCCTACAAGGTTCTCAAACCAAGCTTGTCATTACCATGAGTATACCATGAAGCTATTTAATCCCAAGTCACCATCTACAAGTTCCCCAGAGAATGCATAGCGTCTTTGGCCAAACTTACCAAAGAATTGGCATGTCCGAAAGATGAGTCCATTCCAATAAGAGACCAAAATAGACAAAACTCACTGAGAGACTTTTGCTTGAAGGGGAGGTTGGAGCTGGATTGAAGGCAACCATTCATAGACTATTTGAACACCAACAAACTACCTCAAGAAAATTCACAAGCCCAGTGAGCTCTCTTTCCTATACTCTCATTGATGGCACCTTATTCTGATGGTCTTTCGATCAAATATGGTTACGCTATTTGGATAAACACGAAGCCCATAGGATTATCATCGAGGTATATTCAGGCCTATGCAAAGTACATCAATTTGGTCTGAAGATGAAGAAGAAGATCAAAAGATAAGGATACAACTTGCCTTCAATGATTACAGACTGCATGGATGTAGCTAGAGATATGTTAAGTACAGTGTGGTCTTACATCAACACCAACATTCTACACCCATTGGCTTCATGGCCATTTGAGTGTTGGGGTACACATTGTGGGTCCATCGATCCTCCTTCTTCAAGGGTCATCGGTTCATTCTTAGCCACCGACTACTTTTCCAAATGGGGCGAGGCAATCCCACTTAGAGAGGTTAGAGATCAGCATGTGCTTCAATTTTACAGAAATCATATCATATATAGGTTTAGGGTGTTTCGATGAATTATATCTGATAATGATACTACATTCAAAAGCACCAAGATCAACAGCTTTGCTAGAAGATACGGTATAGATTGGAGATACTCCACCATCTACTACCCCAGAGCAAATGGATTGGCAAAAGCATTCAAATAAACTCTCATCCAAATACTAAAGAAGATACTTGATGATAATAAGCGATAGTGGAATGAGTAGTTGGTTGAAGCCTTGTGGGCTTACCGCACCACATATAGAACTCCAACTCAATCTACCCTATTTTCCTTAGTGTATGGGTTCAAAGTCGTTCTACCTTTAGAAGTTCAACTCCCATCACTAAGGATAGCATTGGGTAGCAAGATCACTACAGAGCAGAATGTGAAGTTGCGGTTAGAAGAGCTCAAAGGTTTGGAGGAGAGTCAGCTACGGGTGTGTCAGAACCTCAAGTTGTACAAAGAAAAAATGATTCAAGCTCACAACAAGCTGGTCCGTCCTAGGTCTTTCTAAGTAGGAGAACTTGTGTTAGTCCAAAGAAGACCAATTATTGATCAAAAGATGGGAGGCAAGTTTAAACCCACTTGGGAAGGCCCTATCATAGAGAAGGCTAAAGGAGGATCTATCAACTCATTTATTATAAACACGATGCTTCCAATTAATGGGCTCTATTTGAAGAAATATTACCCATAAAATATTTTTGAAAATAATTATTAATAAAAGAATAAAAATTTTATTCCATTTCACAAAATATTCTCTTTTTTTGAAGCATTGTTTGCTTGTCTTGTGAATCTGCCATGATGTGTCTAGGATAGGTGTAAGAGAGCCTAAGAGGCATCCTATCCCTCTTCCATAACACAAACATAATCAAACAAAATCTCGTAGCGCTATTAGAATAGGTGTGAGAGAACCAAAGAGGCATCCTATTTCGATTAGCACAACTGAGTTAGGTGTAAGAGAACCCAAGCGACATCCTTTCTTAGTGGGAATTCTAGTTTCCATCTATGGCACCATTTCATCCAAATCCCCAAGTGTGTTTAGGGTAGGTGTGAGATAATCCAAGCATCTATTCCTTTAACACAAGCATAAAATAAACATATATCTTTTTCTGGGCTATTTTGATGAGAGCAAGCCCCGTACTCATTAGCGCTCAGTAGGTTTACATACCTCAGTATGTCACCCGTCACTTATTTGGAAGATGTGAGTTCCCGTACTTTCTTCCTAACTTGATCATTGCAAATAAATGAGCATCTTATTAGTTTGGTAGCTTCACCGCCGAGCTACCTGTTGATTATTTAAGAATATGTGAGTCCCTGCACTTTCTTCTTGAACTAATCATCATGTGCTGACTAGGTCGAGTATAATTGAGATTTTAGGATAAGTTTCCCAAATGCTCCTTTCCTCTTGACTACATTTGAGTTAATATAAGTCCTCCAGTGGAATTCACTCGAAACCCTAGGTCGGATAGACTTTCGAACTAAAACAGACTATCAACAATGGTTTATAGGAGGATGTGAGTCCCAGCTTTCTTCTAGGCTTATTGCAAATCGATGAGCACCTTAGGTTGGTTGATGTTTTCTCGACTGACTCACGTGGATACACCACTCTTGACAGATGTGTGTCCATGCACTTTCTCCTTGAGTTGGCCACTGAATACCTGTGCATATCATCTTCTCCAGGGTTTTGGATCAAGCCCTTAGCGGCCCCTCTCCCTATGGGAACTCTACTTCAATCACATACTTTGCGACCCCATTTAGACACTACCCAGGTTACTTTTGGATTGGATTGTTACCCTTTCCTAGTAGCCACCCCTCTCGATGGAGAATTTATTCAACGGATGCTCAAACTCTCCCTTGGTTCAGTAAATCTCAGATAGGTCTAAGATAATATAAGCTCCTTCTCTTTTGATCCTCACTGGTCCACGATAAATAAACTAAACAAATAAGCAAAATATATTCACTTTTGGATTAGGAATTCAAACCCCTAAAGGGCCCCTTTTCCCAAGCAAACATCCTATCTTTAGGGCAGTGTCAACAAAACTCCCTGCATGAATTTCCTAACTACCTAAGTTGAGATAAGTCCCCGAGTCGGCACTCTCTCCGTAGTTACCCTAAGGTCAGACTCAATCTATTTTTCCACAAGAAGGTTAACCCGATAGTCATTCCACTTTGGAAAATGTAAGACTACGACACATTCTTTCTAGCATGACTGTCGCAAACTGACGGGTAGCCCTAGGTCGGATTCAATTTGTTGCCTAAAGTAACCGATCACCCCAATGGTCTTTTGTAGTGGAAGATGTGAGTCCATGAGCTTTCTTCCCCTGAATTGATCATTACAAACTGAAAGGCACTCCTTTGGTCGGATAGTTCTCCCCTCGATCGAGAAGCTACTCCCTTTGGTTCAGTAAATTTGAGATAGGTCTAGGTTGATATAAGCTCCTTCTCAGTGTGATCCATCACAAACCAACAGAGTCCATCAAAATAAATAAATTAAAAAATGAAACTAATCTTGACTATTTTTGAGCAAATTTAAGTCCCCCAGCAGCATTCACTCAATAGTCAGCCTTAGGTCGGGTTTGATTTGTTTCCTTGCCAACCGATCACCCTAGTGGTTCCTTATTTTAGAAGATGTGAGTCCCTGCACTTTCTTCCTAACATGACCATTGCACACTGAAAGGAATCCTTTTGGTTGGTTAGTCCTACCTTGTGGTTGGTAGACTATTCCTTTTGGATTGCTAAATTTGATGTATCCCAAGGTCCCCATGGCCCCTACTTAGTGCAATCCATCACAAACTGATGGGATCCATCAAAATAAACTAAAAAATGAAATCAATCTTGACTATCTTTGAGTTGATCTAAGTCCCCAACGGCATTCACTCAATAGTTAGCCCTAGGTTGGGTTCAATCTATTGCCTTGCTAATGGATCACCCCAATTGGTCCTACTTTGGGATGTAAGTCTACTATGCTTTCTTCCTAGTACAATGCAAAGGCATCCTTTGGTTGGCTACTATGTGTTTAGTAGACTACCCCTTTGGATTGGTAAATCTGAGTTAGGTCTAGGCCTCCATGTCTCCTACTCAATGCAATCCATCGCAAACCAATAGGGTCCATCTCAAAAATTCAAAATATAAAAATCTGAAATAAATTCAACCCTCCTCCCTTAGTGGAGTCAAACAAAAATAACAAATTAAATAAATCCAATCAATCTCCATCAATGGAGTCAAACAAAAGAAATAAACAAAACAAATATTTAATCAAATAAACAAATCAAATTGATTTTCTCCCCAGTGAGATTCAAGTTAAATCAAACCTCTCATCCCCTTGTGGATGACTTGAACCTGTTTCCCTAGTGGAAAGTTCACATACTCTATTCTTAGTGGATTTCTCCTTTACTCTCTTATGTATACAACAGTAGAGTCACATTGCACTAAGCTCTTGATTCTTTTCACCTTGGGTGAGTAGATCATTTATTAGTGCTTGTGATCATTGTGTTGATTCATTAATAAATGGTGTTCTTTGTCACCACTATTGGGTGCCCTTTGTTGACCTCATTTTTAGGATGAGCTCTCAACCCCTCCATCTTAGACATATGACTTCTCTTAAACACTAAGAGTAGTCTTAAGACACTTCTAGATTAGGTGAACACTAACCTAGCTTTAGACTTTGAATAGAGCCAGGAATAGGTGCCTTATAGGTGTTAGAAAACTTTCTACCATAGCTTGAACCAACTCCTCACTTTCTTCCTTCAAGTCAAATTCCAAATCAAATCTAAACTTCCAAACTCCAAATCAAATCAACATCAAAACTTAAATCAATTCCAACTTAATTGATTTTCTTAAACTCAAATCAATTCCAAATGATTGAAGCTCATGATTAAAATCTAAATCCAAAATCTTTCCTAAATCACTTTGATTTCATCTTATGGACTTAACCTAAATCAAATCCAAATCAATTCAAACTCAAGAAATTTTCTCATAACCCATTTATATTCTCATTTATATTCACAAATATAAATGAAATATAAATTCAAATATCCAAAACTAAATTCAAAAATTCAAATCCAAATTCAACCAAAATTCTTTCAAGTCAAATTCTTGAACTTAGCCAAAATAAATTCAAAACCAAGCCAAAATCTTGATTTTTCTTCATGATTCAATCAATCCTTCAATCATGAATTCCAAATATAAACATAAACTTCAATCATCACTAAATTCAAAAATCAAATCCAAATTCAACCAAATTCAACTAAGCCTTTTAAGTCAAATTCTTGAACTAAGCCAAATCAAATTCAAATCAAGCCAAACTCTTGATTTTTTTTTTTTTTATGATTTAATCAATCCTTCAATAATGAATCCAAATATAAGCATAAACTTTAATCATCAAACCAAAACTAAATTCAAAATTAAATCCAAATTCAACCAAAATTTAATTTCAAGTCAAATTTTGAACTTAGCCAAATCAAATTCAAATCAAATAAACCCTTGATTTTTTCTTCATGATTCAATCAATCTTTATCATGAATCAATCATCAAATCATCAAAACTAAATTCAAAAATCAAACCCAAATCAAAACTCATCTTCACCCTTTTAAACTTGAAATTGTCAAATAAATCAAAACTCATTTGACTTCAAATCACTTGCTAATGGATTTATATTTCAATCATGTCATATATAGTTCAATCAAACTTGATTCAAGCCTTGATCAATTGATTGACCACTTAGCTTGACCAAAGTGACCTAAAGTACCCTTTTGAGCCAAATTCTAATCCTACCCAAATTGGATTGAAGCACCTAAGCCTCACATTGTGAGTAGCAATCATCATGAGATGATCACTCAAATTGGGTCAAACCAAGTCAAACTTAAGGGTTGACCAATGAAACCCAGCCAAAATCCACCATAGGCCAAATTGAAACCATTGATCAAAACTCATTCATGATCAATGTTTGAACTTGACCAAGTCATCATTTTTAAACCTAATTGTATTGGCCACTTGACCCAAGTTGACCCAACTTGACCTAAAAAGTCAAAATGTGTTTGATCTAAGCCAAATTGATTGAAACCAATGGGTCAAGTTCATTCTAAATCACTTGTTGAACTTGACCAAAGCCTCAACAACTAGACCCAACCTAGCCTAATTGACCATGAACCCAACTTGACCTGGTTAAAAAATCAAAATTAAATTAAACCAAAATTGATTGGAAATAAAGATACCAATACATTTCATAATGAAACCTAAACCAACCCATGACCTAATGGTCAAATGGGTCAAATTGGCCAACTTGACCCATTTGACCTAAATGAAATCAAATGAACCAAATCCAAATATAAATGAAATTGAACCAAACCAATGATGCCAAAATATTTCAAATGGTCATATGAACTTGAGCCAACCCTTGGTTTGATTTGACCAATTGGTCAACTTGACCCAAGTTGACCCATTTTGACCTAAATGGGTCAACATGAGCCAAATCAAATCCAAATTCAAATTTGAAACTTGGCCAACCCATTTTTAATCATACCAAACATATTCAAAATAAAATCCAAGCCAAATGATCATTTTACCCTAGGTCAAAGGGTAATTTTGGCCAAATTCACTTGGAATTTGGTCAAATCCTCTTAATTTTACACTCTTAGTGGACATGGACACTAGTGGTGCACTAACCCAATGGTTAATAAACCCAACCCAAGGTCAAATCGACTCCTTCATGTCAAGCACATGGCAATCACTCCTCCACCCAAATTTAGCACATGGCACTCCCTCCACTTCCTCCAAACCGAACCATGTGCAAGTTTAAACGACCTAACCAACCCATTGCATAGGGTGAATTTGATCAAAATGGAAGAGCCTTGCTCGATCGTTCGATCCTTCAAGGGGGAGATATACTCCCCCTCATTTAACTTGAATTGCATAGAATCATACTCGATTGACTGAAAGAGACCTAAGGCAAGCTCCCCAAGCTCCCTCAAGTAATCCCCAAGCCATTTGAATTCGCCTCTTCTTGGTTTCTTCAAGTCAAAAATAGGGGAGCTCAGGTAATTTTCCATTTAACTCAATACCTAATATCAAGCCAATTGCTCTTACAAGCACCCTCATGGGACTCAACCGAGTTGATGCAGAGCTTCACCCAAGTTTTCAAGGCACTGAAGAGGGGACCTTGATCAAAGCCACAAGCCTAGAAGGAGAAATTTGGTCCATAGGGAGATCTACTCAACCTCAACCCCTCAACAGGCTTCATCTCACTAAGCTACCTACCGATAGTTGGAAACGGTGACACGTGAGGTATGCCTTCAAACCGAGCCTAAAATAGGAAGTGGTTAGTCCTTTTTGAAAGAAAGGTTCACCCCATGCAAAATTGACCGTTACATCTACTTATGCTTACTCCTAGATGGTGTGGGTAAAGTTTGAGTTCAATCCGAGCTCAATCAAGCTCGAATCTTGCCCTAAGGAGTGGACAGATGCTCTCTCCCATAGGCAAACTCAACGACGGATCATGGACCATACATTCATGCATTTTGGATGGACAAGCATGATCAAGCTGCGTAGGATCCTATGATTTATCCCTTAAGAACCGTGGGCTTAATCCTGGCCATTCGATCTTTGATCATACGGTCGAGAAGAAATCGCATAGCACCGCTGCTAACATGGCATTGAGATGTGACAACTTAAGTGATTAATCACATCATGCCACGTGAAAAGTGCACATCATGTTAGTGGTCCAGGTGGCACCAACGAGATTAGTCATATATTTAGGGATTTAATTACCTAATAATCATGGAATCCTCAAATATTCATAACTAAATGTAGAAAAATAAAAAAAATACAAATTAAAATGCATTGTGAAGATAATGCATTATAGAATTCACTAAAATTATTTCTAATGGATTTTGAATAATGTATTTTCATTAATTAAGGATTTAGTGAAAACTTAATAACTTTAATTACTCCCTAATTACTTCATTAATTCTTTTCAAATTTCTTAGATGCATTTAGTGGGATGACCTCTGCCTTTCCTAATTTTCTTGTGATTTATTAATGAGTTAATTAGGAAAATCAATTAATGAATCCTTAATCACTCTTTTTATGTAATCAAGGGTAATTAAGCATGTGAGCAGTGGTTTAGTCCCTTTATTAAGTTAATTAAACCTTGCTTAAGTGAAGAAGAGGTTTATGGAATGGGTTTAGGGAGTTTTTCCTAAGCCATTCCCTAAACCCCTTTCCTTCCTTAATCCAAACTAAATTAAGGGCTAATCCGCTAATCACCTACTTAATTAACTTGATAAATTTTTTAAAACATTCAAGAACTTAACCAATTCATCTTGGGTAGGTGCTTAGGTGTTCAATAACCTAAGTAAAAATCAAATCAACCCACTTGTGTGGGAAGGGTTATGAAAGTATTTAAATTAAACCCTTTAGCTTAATTAATTACTAATTGTAAGTCAATTGCATTAGGCCCATTTTTTTCTTAGGTGCATTGCTGATTTAAATTCCTTGAGTGATTTTATATCCTACATTGGCTCATAATTATTTGATTAGATATGTTAAAGTGGTGTAGGTAAGGGGTAATTAATGAACATAATGTACACCTTAAACTAAACAAAATGTAAAATCAATCTAATGATTCTAAAATTAAACTAAAACAACTACACATGTGGGAAATGGGCTAGGATCAGGAAACCTCTTCACATTTCTTAAATTCAAAACAAACTCAAATAGAATTAAAAATCTCCCTAAAATAAATTTGATTTACTTTCAATAATCTTATCTCATAAGATTATCTTTAGGAATTAATTAGGGTGAATGAATTTACATGCTTTCATCACTTTATTTCTTTCCTAACATGTTAAATGTGTAAGTCATATGAAAATCATGCATTCATGTCTTTTAAAAAATGAAATATTTTCTTTGTGTCAAATTGCATGATTTGGCTAAAGTAAGAATATGAATGGATATTATCACTATTAAATCCAAAAATTATTTTCAAAACTTATAAATTAAATATCATAATTGAAAGGTATGCTACTTATAATTATTTATAAGCTTGCATGTGAGTATAAATATAAAGATGTGCATTGTGTGAATTTCCTTCTCTTCTCTTTTAGCATAGTTTTGAATAGGATTTTGCAAAGTGTATAGTTCATTTGAAAAGAACACAACACTTACTTTAATCCATTCCTATTCATTCCTATATTATCACTTAAGAAAGATATTCATACTTGCATATGTAAATTACATAAACAAATCAACAAACAAACATAAACTTTTGCATTCTCTTTCCATGCATTTCTTTTTTATACATGCACATGTATTTAAGAAAAGTGGTATATTAGTTTGGACAATCATGAGTTGTGGCTTTAAGTAGCTAAGTGGTCTTGTACCTTACACCCCGGTGCTAACAATGGTGCCTTTCTTCTTTTTATACAGTAATGCATATGAAAAATGGATAAAAGAATCACTCTTTTTCTACTTAACTAAATCATGCATCATAAAGCATCCAAATTTTCTTAATTAACTCTCCTAGCATTCATCATTAAGGTGTGCTAAACACTTCCATTTAGATGTATATATATATGGTTAGGATTCATCCATATGCATCTTACACTTGTTGGGAAAGAATTGAAGTGTTGTGTGTTTTGCGATAGTATTTCACTTTACTTAATCTTAAAATACCTTTCTTTTTGAATAGGTTTGTTTAGGGAAAATATAAACTTAGGATTAATCAAAACATAATAAAATATTCACTAAATATAAATCAAATATGAATCTACCTTGAAATTATTACTTAGAGAGGAAGAGAAGTTCTCTTCTCTTTTCCTCTCTTTACAACAATATTAATTAATTGATTCATTCAAACCAAATCAAAAAATATAAAATAAAATCAACCAAAGTAACTAAATCTTAAATGAAACCTCTAAGTTGAACATCTTCACACTTAGAAAACTTCAACTTTAAAGCCTAAGCATACCACACAAATCTTAAATAGCACACACATTAGTCACCACACCAGCTTTAGGTTAGGGGCATATGGTTTGATGTTTTCTTTTGTGATGATGTTTAGTGTTAGGGATGTATGTATGTAAAGCTGAATGGTGATCTATCATATCTTCAGGGGATTGTGCTTAAGGGGTGTTGTGATAAAATATAACTACTTTTTCTTTGTGTAGGTGCTTATACCCTAGCATAATCCAAAATAGGTGGATTTGGTTACCCAGTGGGTGTGTCAAAATCCATATAAATATTGAATATAGTGATTTGAAAGTGTCTTATAATTTTTAGAGGCGATGGAATAGTAGATAAGAACCTTGGAGATTTCACCCTCATTTTATGATTTTAGATCTAGTTCTAGGTTTAATGTAAAATTTAATTACCCTCCAAATAAGTAAGAGAACTTTTGATTAAGGCTAGTCGTTAGATGAACCATAGTGTATAAGACATGTGGAGTTTCATCATTTGAATTTAATTTCACTTAAATTGGATAGTTGGGGAATGATGGCGTGCCCCTCTAGATCTCATGATTCCATCATCATGCATTCTTAGTCTACTTATTTTGAGGTAGTCTACTTGTAGAAGGATCTTTGTCAACACATGGGTTATGTCATCCAAGAAATTTGAGTAGACCTGGGGTGGTGTTTGTCTAAGGAGACAAACTTAAGTCTACCTTAGATGGGCTATTTTCCTATCAAGTATACCATGATTCATAACTCAAAAAGCGAGCCATTGGGGAGCATATGGGCTACTCGTGATTATATATATGAATGAGGCCAACCACATAAGGACTCGCCAACTTTCATCAGCATCTGCCAAGATTAGAGAACACACCACATCCTTGAGATTGATTGAAAGTAAATATATCATAGTACTTGATTTGATATTGGCCCCTTTATGAGCTAAAGTTTTCTTAATTTATCACCCGATAAACAATTATGAAAGGTGAATAGATTGAGTTTCTTTTAAGCTTTTAAGGATTGGATTCCATTTAAGCAATTTTAGATTGCTACTTAATTTGATTTGAAAAATTGATTAACTTGAATATGTTTAAGAGCTTTTAGATCATGTCAACTGTTTGCTAACAAGAATTATATCTACTACACGATTAGTTTCTCATATTTTAGATTTGAAACTCTTATTATAAGTTTTTAGATTTTGTTAACCCAATCTAGACTTAATAAATCAACCCATGCATCCTCAAACACTTGACTTTAAACATTCAGCATAGTGTCTAGGCACATGCGGGTCTATTTAAGACTTTAGATAATTTTATTTCTGAATTATGAAATTGATTTTGTATTTTTATTTAATTCCAATTTAGTCTACGCAGCCTTTTCAAACAATAAAATTTGCACTTGAAATCTCTATGTCCGAGCACATGCAAGTATTTATAGCTTTTGATAATTTCACCTAATTAGTGATTTTATTGATTTTTAAAATTGTAATTTAAAATAAAGTTCCTTAAATTTTGTTTTGAAGGAAAGCTCCTTCATTCATCGATTTAGCTTAGTGTAATGCTTTGTAGAAAAATTTCGGTTGGCATTTGATGAATTGAATATAAAGATATCTTGCAATTATCCAATTTACTCAGTGAAAGCTTTAACAAGCTTTGAAGCACTTGGACAAGGCATATCGTTACTTTAAAATATATGTAAGCACTCATTCTCTTCTTATCTTACATGTATTTCAAGATATCTAGATCAAGAAAATGATTGCTTAGCATATGAGGAATATTTGTTTCTTTTAAAATTCTATTTTTTAAAATATATAGTTTGAAGCAAGAATATTTGCCTTGAAATATACACATTATATTAAACTTTATATATATATATATATATATATATATATATTGATTAGTTGAATGTGAACATATCTCATAGTATATGAAAGTGTCACATCATTACATTTAAAAGCTTGCACAAGTTTGACACGAGTGAATGAAACTACTAATCACTTCAAAATATGTACAATCATATTTCTTTGAAGTTCGTTACATGCTTATTGTTGAACTTTCAACTTCATTATCAGATTTCTTTAAACTTCTCTTTTTTTATTTGCTTTCAATTCATGCATCGTGATGATGAACTCTAGTTAAATTATCTTTAAAAAAACCATGTTTATACATATTAGTGATTCTTGTTCTTAATGAGCTATTCAATTCAATTCAACCTCATTTGAAATCTGATATGAATTCCATCATCATTTGAAAGCTAACACTTTATAGTTATTATTTTACTTATCATTGCTCAAACACATGTTACACTGTTTAAACCTTCATTAGAAAGGTTATGAAATATCTCATTGATAAGTTGTATGATTGTTTTTTTAAGCAAACTATTAAACTCCCTATAAGCCCTTGTATTTCTTTTATGCATTTGTAACTTCACATTTGTTATGCTCAAAATTTCAGTTGAAGTCTTTTATTTAAATTCCATTTAGACTCTTTGATTATATTTTTTTCTATGTCTAAAATGTCGACGAAATCTCGAATTACATCATCTCGTGTGTATGAGTGTTTTGACTTTTTGATCATTAGAGTGGTGTCTTATGACACCATAGCCATCTTCACACTCACTATGCCCTCATGAGGTCTTAAAACACAGAAAGAAAAATAAAATTATGTGTATTCATTTTTTAAATCTAAAAATTAAATGAAATTTATTTGGTCTTGGGGACATCTAGCGGATGTTAACTTTCACCCTTGTAGAAGCGTTTCTGTGATACTACGAGTTTTCATCTGCGCACCTCATGAGCACGATGAGGCCTTCATACCCTCACTTTTTTGTTTTTTGGAGGAGGAGGAAAAGCTTCTTGATTCGGATTAGGGCAAGCAAAAGGAAAATTTGAAAAAACAAATATGGGAGCAAGAGAGTACTTACCGTCAGTTTGGAGAAGGAGAAGGTTACCCTTTGCGTGGGAATGGTTGGAGGCTTTAGCGAGCTCGTTCGAATGGAGGGAAACATTTGTCCGACGTCAGCTCACATGAAGGGGAGCTTGGTCTGGTCATGTGATCGCATGAGGGAAAGGGGAGATCGGGTCATGTGAGCCAGCCATGCATGAAGGGGGAGGCCGGTCGGGTTGAGCTGAGTGAAATTAGGGCCAATTTGGGTCACTTAGGGCTAGGATTAGATTTAGGTTTTTTCTAAACTGATTTTTAAACTGATTAATCATCTTTAATGTAAATTTATCTAAAATCATTGAATATATATATATATATATATATATATATATATATATATATATATATATATATATATATATATATATATATATGTCGATGTTCCATAATGGCTATCAGTTTATGAGGTCATTTAGTTCAAATTGGCAATAAATTTGGTCAATTTCAGCTCAAAATATGTGTCGTTGCTTTCGACTACTCGACATTCATGCAAACTTTTCCAAATTGAGTATGAATAGTCTTATTTGATAGATTTCAATATTTCAAAGCTAACGGAGCAATCAATTTCATGAACGGAGGTTGTTTGGTTCACGTCGATTCTTCTTGACCTCAATATGCGTGTAAGCGCATTGATGACTCGAGTGCTTGATTGGTTAATCATCAAGTTGCAAGATATTTATATCCTGACTAGTTTCAATGTTCTAAATATGATGATGAAGTCCGTTCATCGATCGGAGGTCATTTGGATTGATTTTGGTAACGTCCCATGTATTTTAACCTCGATTTACGCACTGCCACTTCTGATCATTCGACATTTGCACAAACTCGTCTGATTTGAGTGTGGATAGTCTCATTTGATAGCTTTCGATGCTTTAAATCTAACGATATAATCAATTTTACAAACAGAGGTCGTTTGGTCAACATCATTGCTTCTTGACTCTAATATACATTTCAATACATTAATAGCTCGAGTGCTTAATTGATTGATCATTAGATTTTGCAATATTTATATTTCAATAAATTTTGATATTCTGAATGCAACGATGAAGTCTGTTTGCCAATCAAAGGCCATTTTAACTATTTTTAGTGACGTCTAGTACATTTTGAGCTTTAGTTGTCATCACCTCAGTCTAATTTGACTATGGACTTGACTTGACTTATGACACATAGGTGGAGGTCAAATGCCCCCAATAAATGTGATTCTATATAGTCACATTGTTGAAAATTGGTTGACAGCCAGAACTTGGATCATTTCAGCTTCAATTGTGATAGCTTACAGAGCTTTGATAGGCTTTGTCATTAGTATGCTGCCTTATTCAGGACATGATAAATGATGAGCTTAACTGATTTATCAGAATAGACTTATCAGATAGATAAAATTTTTTACACCATCTACTCTCTACTTTGATGGCTTTGCTGAAGATCTCTTTCTTTTATGTCCTTGCAGATTTGAGTTTCTCCAATCTAAGCTTAAGAGGATTTGATGAGATGGTTTATTTATTTTGATGAAGGATTCTCTAGGGAATTGGTTTCTGCTTGGTGATTAGAAATTTCTTCTATCAGCTTTTAAGACTTGATGAAGGAATGACCTGATTTGTACATATTGACTTGTCAGGAAGTGCATGTATGACATGAATCCTGTGCTTGCTATTTTGATGGATTCATTGAAGGTTATGTACAAATGACCCAACCTCCTGACTTATATAAGGTCAACATTGAGTTATTACAAAGCGTGTCTTGCATAACTCTGAAATTCTTTTAGTTCAGCCATCGGCTTTGTTTGAACTATGGAATTGCTTCCTTGGTCATGTGCTTGTTGCTTTGATGGACTTGATGAGGACATTGACTTTGATCTATGTTTTGAGCTTGATCAGATCATTTGAGAATAAATTGAGATATCACCTGCATATGATTGATTTGAGGTAGCTCAATTGAAGTTTCAAGATTGTCTCTATCGATCAAGTGGAAAGATATCTTGGATCTGGTTGCTTATAATCATTTATCTTGAGATTGAACATCTACCTTTATCTTGTCATCATCAAGTGAGGGTAATCTTATGAGATAACATATAATGACGAAGCTTTTGGATTGCTAAGATTAATGCTAAACAGTGCTTCTCTATCAAAGAGTATGCCATTTATGCTCCAATCATCCTCCGACTGATATGATAAAGAGCATCCTCTTTGCTTTCTTCATTATGTTGTGTCAATAAAGCCCCAAGAGACTCTTCTAACGTAGCTATGTATAGAATGAGAAGCTTTCCCGGAGTAGGCGCTGCAAGGATTGGAAGATTTAATAGGTAGCTTTTAATGCTATTGAAGGCTTCCTGGCACTCCTTGTCCCATTTGAATGGAGCATCATTCTTCATCAAGCTTGCAAATGATTGATAATGTCCTGATAGATTTGATATGAATTGATGGATGAATGCGAGTTGTACTTATAAAGAATGAAGCTGACGTAAACTCTTTGACAGAGGCATCTCCACAATTACCTTGATTTTGGTAGAATCTATTGCAATACCTTTGTGACGTACAATGTACCCAAGAAATTTTCTAGAGGATACCCCGAATGCACATTTTAGAGGATTCATCTTGAGATCATATTTTCTGATTCTCTCTAATATAATTCTCAAGTCTTCAAAGTGATTTTCACGATTTAAGCTTTTCACCACCAAATTCGTCAACATAACATTCCACCTTTTGATGAATCAACTCATCAAAAAATCATGGCTCTTTTGGTATGTAGCTCCAGCATTTTTTAAAGGCATGACCAGCAATAGATAGATGTTTAAATGATGTATATTTTTCATCTTCAGGTGTCATTTTGATTTGGTTGTATCCTGATGATCCGTCCATGAACATATCATAGTTAAAGTTGGAAGTGTTGTCCACTAATAGTTCGATATTGGAAGAAAGTCATCTTTTGGGCACGCCTTATTTAAGTCGAAGTCAAGAGATGGATTTGGCCGTTCTTCTTCTCGGATAATATTACATACTTCTCCTCGGATGAAGCTTGATTAGCTTCTTAGTTTCTAATTACCTTCTTCAATCTCAATCTCATTCTTTAGGAGCTTGCTTAACAAGCATCTAGTTTAATAGCTAGTTTATGAATTGCTACATCAGGATAAGCGGCATTTCAATATGTCAGGAAAGCAATCCAATTCACAAAGTAATTTTTTAGCTCTTCAACTTTCAGAGGGAAAGAAGTTGGATGGGATCATCCGCTCTAGGTTCTTTAAGTTCATCCATAGTAGCTATTTGTCCACCATCTTCAAGTTCTTGTGTGGGATTGGCTTCTTCTTCATCATTTTTAAGAATTTCATGGAATCATCTTCTTCATCTATTAGTCTCATCTCGCCTATTATATTATAAGCTCTATTTTGATGAGATTTGGATGAACCCAAGACCTTTAGTGATAAACTTATCACTTCTTCATGATGCTTGAGGACTTCTTTGGCTCCACATCTTGTTAAAGATTTGAGTCTATGTTTAGTAGTTCAATATGAATTCCAAGCTTATGCATCATTCTTCATTTTTTGGATAATATATTGGTATTCTTGTTGGCACTATCTCATCATAATTTTCATGTTGAGTTTTCAAAATTTGAGGCGAGACTCTTGATTTGTAAAATAGAGTTCTATTTCACCACTCTCACTCAATGATGACATAGAATGTTATCAATTCTTCAATATTATGAACCTCCAATTGGGTAATTTCTTTTGAATCAGGGATGGGTATAATTTTGAGTGAGTCATCCTCGCCAAGTGAGCTATCCTCCTTGACGACCATAGAACTCTATTTCCATAAGTAGATTCAAAATCATAGTCAGAATCACTTATTTCATACTACTTTTCTTGAAAGCTTATAAGTTCCTTAGGTTTGATAGAATATCTTCTTCTTTGTCACTTCCCAAATGAGGAACTAATTTTTATTGATTTAGGTGCAATCAAGTGCTTTAGGGAGAGTCGACATTGCCTTCTTTCTTCCTTTGTTTTTGCTCTTTCACTTTGTGAAATTGCTTTTTAGTTCACGAAGTGGATGCTACTTCAGAGGCTCTTTAGCTTAGGCTCTTTGAGGATGAAATATTTTGCATCTTCTTAGATCTTTGCTTCATTGACTCAGAATGGTTGTAGGTTACTGAGAATTCAGAATTCTTCTCCATCTTTTAGATACTTCATACATTGATGCATAGTTGATGGGACCATGCCATACTCATGCAATCACGGCCGGCCCAAGAGAGCTCTAAATGATGTATCAGCATTGATTACATGAAACTTGGCTTCTGTATATAAATCCGAACTTGCGGAGAATAAAAGAACCCGAGTTTTCTACCCTTTTCATTGAAACCATGAACCATCAACTTATCTCTCCCAAGATGTTGGATATCAAGTGATAATCCTCTTAATTCAGATTGATAAGGTCAATATTCAGAAACATACTGGAGGGATCTTTTGTGAACACATAAGATCTTCTTAAAAATGTGATTCTGGGAGATCTTGAGTTTGCAATGCTTTCATGCATTTTTTGAGAAAGTAAGCTTCATAACTCTCGGATCTTTGAGCTATATCAAAGTTTCTCGAGGTCTTTGACATCAAGAGAGCCTGTACACATTTATGCAGATCTTTCAATGTGATAGAATATTATAATCTATCTTACTTGATTTAGGCTTTATCTAGATTTTTTGGAATAATATCCTTGTTGACTTCAATTTATTTCCTTTATCTTTATTTGCATTTCCTTCTTTGATGAAGGTGGTAAGACTTTACCACTTCTCAAAATCACCTTATCTTGCTCGATTCTTCAAGAGGTAGTTTCTTCAAATTCCCTTCTTATTAGGAAGATTGGCCAAAAGGGCTAGACTCATTTTTCAATCATACTTTTCATATGATATTATCGAGTTTGACTCTTCTCCATCGAAAACATAGATCTTCATCTGAATTGTTATTATGTTGAGTCATTAAACAAAATTCAGATATTAGCTCCTCAGGCTCTTCTTGCTTTCTTGATAAAAATTTTGATGGGTTGGTCGAGTTTGTCTGACTTCCCTTATCATTTTGGAGTAACTGATGTTGAAGAACATCTGACATCACATAGATGATTTGACATGTCTCTACTGGACAAGATTCACCATTATCTTCTTCATCTAATTCAACAATGTGAAGTTTAGGCATGAAGTCCAAGCCTAAATGGTCTTATTTGGTGATACTCTCTAAATTGTTAATGATCTTTTGAGTTGTAGTTCTCTTCTTGATCTTCTTTTCTTAGCTTCTTTGATTTATGAGGCTTGCATTTAGTAGCTTCATGTTGTGATGAAGTAGCCTTATCATGAAGCCCAAATACTTGGTTTAGGCATCTCTCTTAAGTCCAATATAGGTTCAAGTGGTGATTTCACTTAACACTAGGGACATTTTTATTTTGCTTCAACATTTTTATGTTCTTTTGGAGACTAATTTTGTCTTCATTTATGATTTCTCCTTTTTGTCTTTCGGATGATACGGAAGGACATAATCATCCTTGTCTCATTGACTAGAACCTTTGTGATAGTGTAAATGATGATAATTTGGATTGTTGACTTGATCGCTTCTTGCCTTTTAATTTCTTAGCTGTAACTTTGTGCTTGCCGAAATAATTTTGCCACTTATCCCTTCTAAAGGAATATTCTTTGTTCATCTTTTCCTTAAGAGATGGCGCATTCATCATCATCTTGTTGCTTAGGATGCTCCCACCACTTGGAAAAGTCCGAGGTTTGTCATTACCTCTAATACTAATTTGGTATGGATTAGAATAACAGCTTCTTTCCCTTATCATCATTATACATTGTTGCTTTCCTTTATCCACATTATATATATCACGCTTTTCCATTTGAGCTATAGAAGTGGCATGAATTTCATTTCTTCTTGAGTACGAAGGTTTATTTCTCTTTTCTTTATCTCATAGACTTAGGACTTAGGGTGGTTCAACTTTTTTGAATTTAGCCACCCTATCGAGCAAGTCCGAATATTGCAATGTGCCATGCATAAAATGGTGCCATTTTATCATCCATATTGCCCATTAATTGGATGCATGTTCTTCTTCCAATTGTTGCTCGCACTTCATACTTGGTTGCTGACTTATGAATTTTGTCACTAACTCATCTTTCCTCCTTTTTAGCAAGTCAAGGTTAGCGATTGTGATTTTCTGTTTGCGAACCTCTTCATAAATATAGTCTCTAATTCAACAAATATTTTAAGAATCATTTGACAATTCTCATACCATTTGAAAGTTGAGGTAAAACTAAAAATTAATTGAAAAAACAATGCATCGTTCCCTCTGTGTTACCACAAGTAGCTTAAATTGGGCTAGATGTTGCTTTGGATTACCAAGCGAAAGTATTAAATTTTAGCGAGTAACCTTTTTGGGTGACACTTGATCATATTCAATTTGGGTAAGGCGACCACTCACCAACTTTTCACCCTCTATGACTACCTTTATCTTTTCATTGATTATTATTTCTAGTGATTGTTCCGTTCAGGTGCTAATTTTGAATTGTCGGTTGGAGGTAGTGGGTTAACTATTTTCCACTTCATGTAGCATGTATACTATAGGAGCTTGAGGTACCACGGTGGTGGTATAGAAGTTGTATTATTAGTACTGTTGATTAGCGATACAGTCTTGCACTTGATGTGATATTCTTCGCAATCTCCATCATGATGTTCATTTGTACCATCAATATCATTCATTTTGTACCAGATGTGCAATCTCCTTGTCTTTGACCTCCATTTGATGCATTTCTCTTTGCTCTCTAGATAGTGCCAATCAATCTGAGCTTCTTCTTCTTCTTCTTCTATTTCTTATTGTTGTTCTACGCTTTCTCATTTTAGGGGAAGAACTTGATTCTTCTCCTTGTGCATTTGAGAGACAATTATTGTTGGGGACACATGATGTTGAGTATAAAAGCGTGTACAGTGATCATTTCTGGTTCAACCATATAGACTTTGACACCCATGATCTCTTTCTCATTTTGGTCTTCTTCTTCTTCATCTTCGAAAGATCAAGATCCATCCTCTATTTCTTGAAGACTCTTCTTCATAAATGTCAAATTGAGTTCAGTTCCACAGTTGCGTTCTGATGGTGCGAGTTCATCTATATCTTTTACCATATAGACAACTTCCACATTCATAGTGTCCTCTTCATTATTTTCTTCTTGCAATTTTTTTGATCGACGTTTCCTGGATCTCTAGTTCAATGTGCGAACAAACACTTCTATTAAAGGACCGATCAAAGTCGCTTCTCTTGTAGGGTGAATTCGATGATGGGATCCCATAGAAGATTCTCCAGGTGTCGATCATCATGTCTTTCATCAATTATATCCCTTCTTTTGGGTATCCACTTCTGATGAGTTAATTTTGAGGTAGATTTTTGAGTATATGTATCAGATGTCACACCTCTTTCATTCTTCGGGGTTTCATTATGGGGCCTTGGCCTCCATATCTACTTTCCTTTTGTGGGACCTTTCGGTGATTCTTGGACAGGTCCAAGTGTCGCTCGATGCTCACCATGCGCTATCTTGGGTCTTGACTGGTACCACAGAGAGATGACAACTTTCTTGGTGGAGCTTGTATTTTCCATCACCAATCAAATCTTCTTTTCATTAGGCCTTTGTCCTTGGCTACTTTGAGAACTTTATGTATCCTGGTAGATAGTGTTTCAGGCTATCTTCTCTGTAGTGGTGGAGCTTGATGTGGTTGGTTCTTCCAAAAAGATTGCTTTACTTCACCAGTAGAGCTATTCCTTTTTACCCACTTTAGGTTGTCAAAGTTGTTGTGGGTAAGGATACTCGCTTCTAGCGGTAGTATCGCTTGTTCGTTAGGTCATTCAAAGGGGATCTGCTGAGCCTTCAGCTCAGTGTTTCTCTTTCTTCTCTGTCTTCTAGTTAATTTGCTCCATGATGAGAAACCTTCATGATCATGCTTTTGGTACAAAGGTTCAAGCATTGTACCATGAGAATTAAAGACAATTTGCCCACTTGGTTCTTTTCATCACAGAGCTTGACCTATTTTTGAAAACGAAGTTCTCTATAGAACTCCTTGATAGTGGTTGGTTGTTGAACGGTTGGCTGCATAGCTGGAGCTTGATAACTTGAGTCTTCCAACATGGCCTCGAATGTACCACGGTGGTACTTAGGAGTTGCTACGATAGTTGAAATTCAAGCTACCAAATTGAATGGTAGCCGACATCTCCTATGTTGATGATGGCATAGTAGATGTTCACCCGCACCTAGCATGGTGAAAGGAGTGCTTTGTTGATCCATTACGCAAGATGGGGATTAGTAATTAGCAATTATTATTTCACCCCATACTTTCAAGATGCAAAAACTATAGAAATAAAATAATGGTGTAATAAAGATATACTCTAATGATTCATTCTACATAGAGCCTCATTGAATTTATTACACACTTAAATCACCATTTTTTTATTTTGAATTTTCAAAATTTTATTGCTACTATTGCACATATATGACTAGCCAAAGATAGAAAGAGAATCTTATCCCAGTAGTGGTAGAAATCTGTGGGCTCCAAAATTTTCCACCTCTCTACAAATATTGAATTGAAGAGAGTGATTTGAAAGTGTCGGTAATTTTCAAAGATGGAATAGTAGATAAGACACTTGCAGATTTCACCTCATTTGTGAGGACTTTAGATTGGTTCTAGGTTTCTATAGTGCAAGCCTCATAGTTAATTATCCCTCCCAATAAGTGAGAGAACTTTGATTAAGTAGTTAGATCAATGTAGCATAGTAGCGACATGTGGAGTTTCATTTAGATTATGAAATCATTTTAAACGGATGGTTGGGGAATGATGGCGTGCTGCGATCTAGATCCCATGGTTTCATCAGGGGTCATGGTCCCTAGTCTACTTAGTCAGAGGTGGTCAACAACAAGGATCCTTACATCTAACACATGGGTTATCATCCAAGAAATCCTTGTAGCAGGTGGTGTTTGTCAAGATAAACTTAAGTCCACCTTAGGCGAGGGTTGTTTGCCTATCAAGTATACCCATGATTCACAACTCAAAGGCGAGCCATTGAGCATCACATCTGGTCATGTAATAATAATGGAATGGCCGGCCAAACCACCGTCGAGGACTGGTCGTGCACTTCATCTATGAAACTCTTGGCCAAGCTGAGTGGGAAGGGCCCACATCTTGATGATTGAGAGTGAATATAGAACACTTGATTTGACATTGCTCCTTTGAGCTAGAGTTTTCTTAATTTGTCATAAATAATTGCGGAAGGTGAATAGATTGAGTTTCTTTTTTTTAAGATAGATTTTCCATTTAAGTGATTTTAGATTGCTACTTAATTTAATTTGAAAAATTGATTAACTTGAATATATTTAAGAGCTTTAGCTTCAACAGAATTAGATCTTATCACGATAAATCAATTTCTCATATTTCACGATTTGAAACTCTTATTATAGTTTTAGGTTTTTAACGACGTCCTAAGACTAAACAGAAGCAATTCGCATCCTCGGACACTTGACTTTAAACATTCAGCATAGTGTTAGGGCACATGCGGGTGTATTTAAGACTTTAGGTAATTTTATTTCTGAATTATGAGATTGATTTTGTATTTTTATTTAATTTCAATTTTAATGTGACCTTTTCATTAAAATTTGCTTAAAATCTCATGTCCAGCACATGTATTTATAGCTTTAAATTTTACCTAATTAGTGATTTCATTGATTTTAAAATCATAATTTAGAATGAAGTTCTTAAATTTTGTATTGAAGGAAAGCTCTTTTATTCATTGATTTAGTTTAGTGTCACCTTGCTTGTATAAAATTAATTGATGTTTGATGAATTGAATATAAAGATATCTTGCAATTATCCAATTTATTCAGTGAAAGTTTTAACAAGCTTTGCACTTGGACAAGTATTTTACTTTAAAATATATGTAAGCACTCATTCTCTTTGTTAATCTCTACATGTATTTCAAGATATCTAGATCAAGAAAATGATTGCCTTATCATATGCATGAATATTTATTCTTTTAAAATGCTATGTGAATTTTAAAATATATAGTTTTTCAAGAATATTTGCTTGATATCACATTTAAGCTTTTCATATATATATATATATATATATATATATATATATATATATATATATATATATATATATATATATATATATATATATATATATATTGATGCCAATGTGAACATATCTCATAGTTATGAAATTCATCATTATATTTAAAAGTTTGCACAATTTGGCGAGTGAATGAAACTACTAATCACTTAAACATGTAATCAATTTCTTTTGAAGTTTGTTACATGCTTGTTGTTGAACTTTCAACTTCATTATATTTCTTTAAACTTCTCTTTTTTTTTTATCTGCTTTTAATTCATTGTGATGATGAACTCTATTTAAATTATATTTAAAGATGCATGTTTATGTATATCATTGATTCTCTTAATGAGCTATTGAATTGAACATAATCTCATTTAATACGATATGAATTATCATCATTTATTATTTTCTGATTTAGTGTATTTTACTTAACACTTCTATTGCTCAAACACATATTATAACCTTTATTTTAAACCTTCATTAGAAAGGTTATGAAATATCATTGATAAGTTATATGATTGTGTTTTAAGCAAACTATCAGACTTTATAAGCCTTCATTTCTTTTATGCATTTATAACTTCACATTTGTTATGCTCAAAATTTCGATTGAAGTCTTTTATTTAAATTTCATTTAGACTCTTTGATTATCTTTTTTTATTTTATTTTCTAAGTCTAAAGTTGAGAATTTTGACCTCTCTGTCATCCTGTAGAGCATCAGTGTTTGGCTTTCTTGTGCATGCCCTCATGGCGTAGTGAGTGGTATCTTCACACAGCCTCTTCACACCCACTATCATGAGCATTAGCGGTCTTGAAATCTAGAAAGAAAAATGCAATGTGTATTCATTTCATTTTAAGTCTGAAATTAGACAAAATTTCGATTTTGTTTAGGAGCAACATCTAACGGATGTTGGCTTTTGAGCGCCCTCATAGCGTGTGCGGTGTCTTATGACAGAGAATGATCTTTATCGGAGGGAGTCCTAACCCTCTCTTTTTTTTTTTTTGGAGGAGGAAAACCTTCTTGAATTAGGGCAAGAAAGGAAAAAAAAAATGAGGGAGAAGAGTTCTTGTTGTTTGAGAAGGAGAAATTACCCTGCGTGGGAATAGTTGGAGGCTCTAGGCTCGTTGACAAAGGGAGGAAGCGTGGAGCGTCGGCTTCATGAAGGGAATTTTCCGGCGTAATCTGAGGGAAAGGGGAGATGTTAATGAAGAAGCGTGAAGGGGTCGAGGTTGAGAAATAAAATTGTCGGTTGATCACTTTTGGGCAAGGATTAGATTTAGGTTTTTTCTAAATTGATTAATCATCTTTAATGTGAAATTTAGGCCGATAAAATCACATGATCAATATATATATATATATATATATATATATATATGTTCAAACGTATTTTATATCATCGATTGTTTTGGTCTATCAAATTGGGTTAATTTAGCTCAATAATAAATGCGGCTTTTCGACATTTCGACACCACACTTGTCCGAATTGAGTGCGAATAGTCTTACGATAATTTCAATATTTTGAAATAGCGAATCAATTTATGAGCAGGTTTGGTTTGTGTCCTTTGACCTCGATATGCATGCGTGTGCATTGATGACTCGCGCTTGATCGATTGATCATGTTGCAGATATTTAAATTGACCAGTTTTGATGTTCAAATGGCGACAAAGTTGTTTTGTCGAAGGTCATTTGGGTTGATTTTGGCCTAGGTGTATTTAACTCAATTTGTGCACTCGATCATTTTGACATTTTATGCATTTCGTAATTGAGCGTTCATTTGATAGTTTTTTGATGTTTTGAAGCTAACAGCATGATTTCGGAGGTCATTTGGTCATCGTAGCTTCACGATATGCATGTCAACATATTGATAGCTCGAGCGCTTAATCGATTGACCGTTAGATTTTTGTATATTTCGATCAATTTTGATGTTACAATGCGATAAAGTCCGTTCATCGATGGAGATTGTTTGATAATTTTTAATGATGTCGGTGCATTTTGAGCCTCGGTTTGAGTATTTGTCTCAGTCCGTCAGTGACTTGTAGACTTGACTTGACTTATGACACATATGTGGAGGTCAACAGTGGGGTGTTAAATCCAATCTCTACATATACATGCTTGGGATTATATGGTTTATTTGGCTAATATATCTATTTTTTGTAGGTTTTAGTTAGTTTTTCCTTTTTTCTATTTTCATGTAATTTTATTAATTTTTAATGATTGTTATGGGGTATTGATGAACATTGGTCATAAGATTTATATATCAATATGAAATTTGAGCACATTCCAACCAAAAGAAAAGAAAGAATAAGAATAAAAAATAAAGAAGAAATAAAGAATAAGACCCCATATGAATTATTTTTTATTATATTTAATTATTTGTAATCCGGTTATATAAGTGTGAGTGCCCAATTTATTTTTTTAGGTTTGTCTGGAGCCACCACAAATGACATCTCTTATTCTTCTTAATAAATTGATTGATGTTTGTTTTGCATTAAGATGACATCTTTTCAGTTTATTCTTTGATGTATAATGATGATTGCTCTTGGAAAATAAATTTTATCCAATAATCAATTCAAACTAAAAATAAAATAACTCATAACCTCACACCTAAAGCTGTTATAAATCAAAATAAAGACTTATCAATCCCCTTGATATATTGTATTACTTTTCTCACATCATAAAAAAATATATTCACTCTTGATGATTTCCACCTTGAAGATATGGTTTGACCTTTAGCCATGGTGGAAATACTCATTATCTTTGATTTTGGCTCAATCATCTTAGACATATGAATCTAAAGTTTGTGTCAAATTGATTGTCCAAAATGAAAATAAAATAGACAAAATTTGTAATAGATTTAAGTCATTAAATCATGTACATGATCTAGTCTTAGGGGTGTGTTTGGACTTAGTCTCTTTCTAAATAAATATATATATCTTGCAAAATCATATGACTTTACATGTTTTAAAATCGAGGAGTTAGTTGATAGCTACCCAGGTTGTAAGTCATTGTTTATCCTCTCTTATGGAGGTAAACCAAATACTTATTTCTAGATTTAGGTCATGCGCTCACCAAAGCTTAGATTTGGTTAGGTTTTCTTCCCTTTTATGTATAACATAAATCCTCATCTTCATTTCATGACCTGTATCATGAAATTGTAAGCTCTGATTTCTAATAAAAATTTAATTCAAATAAATTAATTAATTTAATTTCAAAAAAGTAAAGCCCAACGATAATAGTTTGTGATCTTATTGCTTCCTAGTATCAAGCATCCCCTACTTATCTTCATTTCTTCATAAGAACACCTCTTGATTGATCTCACTTGACTTTTCTAAAAATAAACCAATCGATTGATAGCTCTACCTTTCGAAATCTTTGGAGACAATGATCATTTACCTTAATCGAGTGTATTTCTAAGAAATCTTGTATGATAATTAACTGTGGGTTTCTATGAAACTTAACTAACTCGGTTAAAATAAACCACATTTACTTTTTCATGTAAAGTAGGAGAAGAATCTCGTATTTCAGAACACATAGTCCTTAGGTCCTTTTTATTAAGGATAGCATTGTAGAGTGGTGATATCATTGAGATATTTCTTTCTCATGATCATGTAGAACATCTACTGCTGGTGTCCCAACAAGTGTTTATATTTCTATTTTCATTTATCTCTTTCAAAAAAAAAAAAAAAGAAATAGACAAAGGCAGAAAGAATAATTTTTACCACAACTATCAAATTAAATTTATATGAGATGTTTATCATGATATGCTATCTACAAATAAAAGTAATTGTCTACATGCAATGACATGTTTAACACTATATTTAAATTTATGTCGCTTACATGCATCACAAAATATAATAATTCAATAATATATATGTATATATATAATAACATATATGTTATTAATATATATATATGTATATATAAATATACAAATACATATATATACATATATATATATATGTTATATATACATATATATATATGTATTAATATACATAAAATATATATATATATATATATGTATATGTACATATATATAATAATAATATTAATATGTATAAAATATAAAAAAAATTATAATATTATCTTATATAATCAAAATATTCTCATTAATAGTTTTTAACATAATATTAATAAGAGAACCCTAATATAAAACATGCTTATATATAATTATAAATATATTATGTTTTTTAATTTTTGTTTTTTTTAATATTTATGTATTTTTCAATTTTTTATATAATTTATTATTAATATTAATAATAATATTTTTATATATGTATTTTTATATTTTATATATATAAAATAATATAATATATAATATAAAAAAATTTTAAATTATTATTAAAATAAATTCAATTTTTATCTTTGAGCTCAAAATATTAATATTATTTTAAAACAAGTTTAATTTAAAAAGCTCAATATTATATCATAATGAGGCTAACATGCAGTGCATCGTATTAAATTAAAGCTTGGGCAGCCACCGTTCAAATCTCATTAAGTGTCTTTATTGAAATTTTGGGAATACAATAAGAGTTTGTTTGGGTCAATTTTATTTTGTATTTTTATATTTTGTTTTATTCTATTAAATATACTAATTTGATAAAAAAAATTTTAATATTTTTTATTTTGAAAATAAATTAAATTATTTTTAAAAATACTTAAAATAATCTTTAAATATTTTAAGTATTTAAAAAAAATATTATCACAATAGATTGTTATTGCCACTGTCATTATTGATGCTAGCCGTTGCTAGCCACAATCATAATTGTCATGATGATAATCATCACTACATAAAAATTAATTATATGTTTTTAAAAATTATCAAATATGTTATTTGTAAACTAAAATATAAATAAAGTTAAATTAATATAAAAATAAATAATAAAAGTGATCTTAAATGTCCTTTAAAATGAGTTTAAAAACTTAGCCAACACTCGGCTAATAAACAATCCATGACCTTTATATCCTCTAAGTCTAATCGGTCAAATTCAGCTATTATAATATCGAGAATCAAACACAACTTATTTATGCGAATGGATAAAACATCAATTAGTATCAAGAGTAGGGGTATAAATAAATTGAGTTAATCTTGAGTCATAAGAATTTGAATTCAACTCATCAGTTGAAATGAGGCACAAACTCAAGTTTGAGCTCGAGTGAAGTTCATACGCATCGGCTTATTATTAGGCTCGAGAATTTGATAAGCTTTAGGTAAGGAATGAGAAACTGTGGCAAATTTTGATGGGAAATAGGGAAGTCAAGAAGATGAAATCAACAAAGTCGTCTAGAACTTTGTAGAGAGATGATGGTCTTTCTTCTGAAAAACAAAAATCTAATAAAAGTGTGCAGGCGAAAACTTGACTGTACATTTCTTGTCTTAACTTATTGGTTGTGGCTCTGTTTCATTCTCGGGTGTCCAAGTTTAAATTTTGGAAAATATACGGGTGTATAAATTTGTCATAAAATGACTCAAATATTAAAAAAAATAAAAATAAAAAAAAACTGACTTTTGCTGGTACAAAATTCTTTGGCAAGTCTTTATTTTTTTGTCAATGGGTCCAAGTTTGACGAATATCTAAATAGTAGAACCGAGGAGAAGGCAACTATTAGCCAAATTCCAATAGTTACGTAGACTTGTAAGATGTCGGCACCATGTGGAAAAAAATTGGAGTTTAATAGATCTCATCTTTGGTCAAATTACTTGATTTGTTGTGTGCCTCTCTCTCTCTCTCTCTCTCTCTCTCTCTCTCTCTCTCTCTCTCTCCACACAAATAAAAATAATATATTTCATAAATTATCTAGTCACATAAGTAGTATGATCATGCACATTTAGTTAATATTTGTTTCTGAATTCTATAATGGTGCTCATGTATTTATTTTTTTCACGAGTTAAAAATGTTTAGCCAAGCTTAATAATTATATACTCATTATCTTAGCATACTAATTATGTTTACATCATATTTATCTAAAGTCGTTTATTTGGTGATTTTAGTGTCTTATGTCTTAAAGCTTGTATGATAGTTTATTTTTTCTATTGTGATAATTTATTTTAAACAATTTATAAGTTTATTATTAATTTATTTGTATTAGGATAACTTTTTTTTTACTCTTACATTTTGTGTATTTAGCTAAGAGATTTAATAATTTTGCTTTCATATTTTATTTTATTATGATGGTTTTAGGTTAAATAAAATTGTTATGTAGAACTTCAAAGTGTCTTGAGCACAACCAATAAATCTACATTCCTTTTACATTGTGCTAATTTACTTTATATTATTTATAAGCTTATTAGTAATTTATTTGGATTAGGATAATTTATTTTCTTGACTCTCTTATAGTTTGTGTATTTAGCTAATAGATTTAACAATATTGCTTTGATATTACATTTTTATTATAATGATTTTAGGTTAAAAAAATTGTTATATCGAACTTTGATGTGTCTAGTGCACAACCAACTAATCCAACTAATCTCCATTCCTTTTGGTGTACTATTATTAATTTACACTGTCGAATACATTTAAGATCTGATACAAAAAATATATATTTAATGATTATATTGGAATCATAGAATATCTTATAAATAAACACATAAATATTATTTTTTAATGCAATACTATTGTTTACATAATAAAATGGGGTATTACAAAGATACCAACTAAATACTTGAGTATCTTAAAAGTTGCAATGGATGAATTTGCTTCTTGCAATGTATTTGGGGTTAGAATTTGCTAGTGATTGTGTGGAAAATGGATTATAAGAGAGGGCATCTAGTGGAGGAAGTTAGATATGTAAATACATTAGAATTGTGCGGTGTGTATATAAATCTCCCTTTTTAGTATAATTTAAAAGTTTTAGTATTATATGTATAAATAATAAAATTTAAGTTATATATATATAATAAAATAATTTTAATTATTATTTCTAAGATTGTCCATTCAATCGGCTCACGAATTGTCAAACCAATAATTTTTTAACCCAAAAAACTGAATTTCTTAACGTTTAGCAAAGATCAAATCAATCTAAATTCAAAATTTATTTGATTTAGTTTATTCAGTTATAAAAAAATCATTCTTAACTTTATTAATAAGTTTTAAACCATCACACGCAAATAAGAAAAATATTAAGGGGCCGTTTGGGTTCACTTTTATTTTTTATTTTTTATTTTGAATTTTTTTATTTTTTTAATATTTTATTTAAAAATAAAACTTATTTGATTTTAATTGTTGTTTTCAAAAAGAGTATTTTAAAAAAATAATATTATTTATTTTTTAAAATAAAAAATAAAACTACATAAAAAATATTCTAAACAAATAAAGTTTTTTAAAAATAATATAAAAATAAAAATAAAAAATAGAAAACAAAATTGATCCCAAATAGTCCCTAACTTTATAAAACTGTATTAATTAGTTTAGTTTACAAACTACTATTTCAAATCAAATTTAATTTATATTTTTATTTCAATTCGATTTAATAAAATGTAAAATCTAAACACCAATCAATAATCAAATATTAGCAAAAATAAAATTCAAAATCGAACTAAATTAGAAGATTTTTATAAAATTGAATATTAATGTACACCTTAATTATTAAAAAAAAATCCTATTTTTATATTTCTATGATTTTTTTTTTCGTTGTTGTCTGTGGAATCTTTTGATATTCAAGTTGATTGAATCAAAGATTATTCATAAATTGTAACGCTTACATTAATATAAATGCTAAAAATCTCGATCCAGAACCTTCTAGATTGTATTGTTTTATTATTTTTTGACCTTCATAAACAGCACCAAGTGGCAACGCAAGCAGCTAACGTTCACATTTAGCCCCAATATTTATGGACGTAATTTAAATGATATCACAGAACATATTATCTCCGAAGTCAAAACGAAGCAAAATATTCAAATCTTGGTTTGGTTCATCGTGGCGCAATGCTGAGCCAATTTGATTCTACCGTCTAATGCGAGTGATGTAAGCTCCTCTTTTCATAGTTTGAATGAATCTTAATAATTAAATTTAATACAGAAATAAATAAATTTAAATTTAAATTTAATTATTGATATATCATCTAAAAATTTATTTAATAAATAAATAAATTTAAATATAAAATTAATTATTGATATATGATCTAAAAATTTAGATCAATTAGACATGAATCTCAAAGTAATATATGTTGAAACTTTTTAAAATTAAATTCATGATCATCTTAAGTTTGATCTTAATAAATTTATAGCTGAATTAAACATATCAATGAAGTGTGAAGCCGAAAAGTTAGCTAAGAGTTCAAACCTAACAATTCTGCTCTTGGCATTCGAGGTATTTTCTTTCTCCATTTCCCTCACTCTTTCATGTCCTCTCTTCACCGCCGCCTCCCCCCTCCTCCTAATTCTCCCATGTTAGTCGTCATTTTTCATTCTCCTTCTACCCCCTTCTCTGGTAAGAGTTTCTTCCTGTTTTATGGCCGAGTTGTTTTCTAGGCTCGCCATAAACCCAGTCTTTTAACTCTTCTTTTTCCCCGTCTCCTCGACCAACAATCTGGCTCTATTTTAGGGCAACCCAACCCCCAGGCCCTTCTGTTGGTACCGAAAATCACAGATTTTCTCCAATCTCTCCTCCATTAATTTCCTACTACTGGAAAGACATGCTTCTTTCTCAAAACGAGAAAAGCAAATCCTATGCTCTCTCTCTCTCTTTTATCCCCTCATACTCTACAGTAGTAAATTTCTCTGAAGAGGAACTTAGAGAAGGCCAAAAGGAATGGAATTTGTCTCTTGTAGGACATGCCATTGGGAAAAGACCCGTCTATGATTCCCTGCTCAATGCTATCAAGAAGAAATGGAGATTTAAAGGAAGTCTCGAAATACTTAATTTGGAGGGGGACTTCTTCATATTCAAATTTTCCTGAAATGAAGACTATGATCTTGTATGGGACAATGACCCTTGTTTTCTCAACGGTCGCCCTTTCATCTTTCATAAATGGACTTAGAGTTTTCAACCTTCAAGGAAAATTTCTCTGAGATACCTCTATGGATTAAACTGCCGAATTTCTCTTATGTTGATGGAATGAAAAGGGGCTTTCTAAGGTTGTCAGTATGGTAGGTGTTCCTCTTGCTGGTGATAATCTGACAACCACCAAGTTAAGGATCACTTTTTCTAGAGTAAGTGTTCAGATCTCCCCCTCCTCCTCACTTTCAGACTTAGTCTTTATTAACTTAAATGGTATAAAATTTCAGCAGGATATCATCTACGACTGGAAGCCCAAGGCTTGCTCCAAATACTTGACTTTCTCATATGAGGACAATTCTTGCCCTTCAAGCCCACCGAGAAAATCAACCCCCGAGGTCATGGTCGGAGCAGACCTCTTACCCGTATTCCTCAACCACATCCCCCTCCCTATTCCCCAGCCTCCCATTTTCCTGTTTCTTAAGATCCCACTTATTCCCTACTACAATCCGAAGAACTTTAATCCACCCTTCCAAGTGCAACAATAAATGACCTCAATCATCGCCCTTTATATTCTCCCTCTCATGATGATTTTCCTGAACCTCCCATCCTCGACCAAGCTAACATTAATATCACTGAGACAGTTATCAACTCTAGCTCCTCTGGAGTTATAACTTGTTCTAAACCACCTCCCCAACCCAAATACAAGCTAGTAGAGCTTCTGATGAGCTTGATAAAACTCCAGGAAAAAACTTTTTGAATCTGATCAACCCATACTACAACATCTCAAAAGACCAACAATAAGAAGGAAGACAAGAAGCCTTCTAACTTCTCATCTTAGAGATGTTTTTTTTTTCCAATTTTAGGTTGTTGGAATGTCCGTGGTTTACTAGCCGAGGGCAGAATCAACAATTGCTCCAAAGTAATCAAAGAATTCCATAAAGATTTTTTCTATCTTTTGGAAATAAAGCTTAACACTGATGCTTTAAGCGACCAATTTCTCATGAGGAAACTTAATCTTTTTCCACAAGAGGATAATTACAATAATTTTGACTCCACATCTTGGGGTTGCATTTGGCTCAAATGGAACTCCATCAGAATATCCTTCAGACCCATTCTTACTTGCTCAATTCATCCACGATGAGTTTCTTTATAATAATTTTGTCTCATTCTTCAGTACGTATGTCTATGCATTCAATGAGGCTTAAGACAGAATCCCCTTTTGGAATTCCTTGAGAGTAATTGCTTCATCTATGGATGCACCGTGGATTATAATAAGTTATTTCAATTGTGTTCTTTATAGCAATGAGAAGAGTGGAGGCAATCCTATCCCTCTTAGTAGGACTATGGACTTTAGAAATGCATTCAAGATTGTGAGCTCTTTAATCTCCTTAGTATAGGCCTATTCTTTTCTTGGTCCAATCAACAAACGAAAAACCCAATCTGTTCTAGGATTGATAGGGTTTTGTGTAATTCAAAATTGTTGGACAATTTCCTCAATACTTCTTACAAAATCTCAGCTCCCCTTTCTTCGGATCATTCAACTATTATTACTTCTCTCAACAATCAACATTGTTCTCCTCACCATTTTATGTCAGAAACCATTGGACCTTACATGAAAAATTTAAGGAGGTGCTTAACAAAGCTTGGCATGAATTGGTTCAAGGTGATCCACTCTTTGTGTTGTCCAATAAACTTAAGAATATCAAAGCTTCCCTTAAACATCAAAAGTGGGACTCCCCTTTAGCCCTGAGCCAACAAATTGTTGAGCTCAAAAAAGAGCAAGAATTCCTTTTACAAAAGTTGAATAGAGACCCGAACAATGGTTCTATTATCTAGGATGTTACTGAAATCAATGTCAGATACAAGGATCTGATCATAAAGGAAAGCATGTGGGTTAAGCAGAGAGCCAAATCTCAGTGGCTTACAAATTCATAATGAGTTGAAATTTCTTTACAGCTCTATTAAGGTAGGAAAAATGCCAACCAAATTAGAGAGCTTCATACCTTGCATGAGGTCATATCAGATCCTAGCTCCATTGTAGATGGAATCTGCAACTTCTATTTGTTCTCTTCAATAATGAGAAGTCCAACCTTTCTATCCCTCATGATATTCCTATGGGGTATTTCTATCTTTGGATCAAAGTTCTGAATTAAGCTCCTCTGTCAGTGATCAAGAGATCATTTCAGCTCTCTGAAGCATAAATGAAAACAAGTCTCCAAGTCCAGGTAATTTTAACTCTAAATTTTTTACCCATAACTAGGATTTGGTTGGTCATCACTTCCTCCTAGCCGCTTATCATCTTTTTAAAACCCAAAGCTCCTTAGGTCTGTCAAGCATAGTCTTATAACTCTGATCCCTAAATCCAAGCATTCAAACACCCTTAGGGATTATAGACCTATCTCTCTTTGTAATACTTTATATAAGGTACTAGCTAAGGTGTTGGCTAATAGGCTTAAGAAAGTTCCTCCTTTTATTGTGCATCCGACACAATCGACTTTTAGTCCCAAGAGAGATATTGTGGACAATATAGAGCTGTAAAGGTAATTGTCGCATCTCTCATCTTTTGTTTGTGGATGATCTAATTACTATGAGTGAAGCTAATAGCACAACTGCAAATTCTCTAAAGTTTAACTCAATCCTTTCGGAGTATATGGGGTTAGAGGTGAATGGGAACAAATAGCTTGCTTATTTTTCCAAGGGAGCTACCTGTGCTGAGCACTTTTGTTAGGTTAACAACATTAAATATGGATGATTTCCTCTCAAATATCTTGGAATTCCATTGGTTTGTGGTTCTCTTATATCCTCTGACTTCAACCTCTTTTTGACAAGATATTCTTATGGCTAATGGGCTGGAAACGCAAATTTCTATCTTATGGAGGGCTTTTCCAATTGTTGAGATCTTCATGTAATAATCTTCTTGCCTACTGGTTTCGATCTGTTGCCACCCCAAAGGGATTTTGAAGAAAATCTCTTCTTTTACTGTTAAGTTTTTTTTACCATAGTGGGAAACCTAATAAGTTATATCTCATTTCATGGGCTACTACTACCTTACCTAGGGATAAGGGTAGGACCGCACTTAACTCCTTCTCTACTCTTAAATTGATTTCTAAAACCAAAATCCTTTGGAAAATCCTAAATAATTATAATCTTCTGGCGGAGTGGTGCTAAAAATAAATATGGATCCTTATGGAATAGACATCCACTATATGTCTCCCCTTTATGGAAGGAACTTAAACCTGTTGCATCTTGCTTTAGACATCACCTTAATTATCAAATTGGAGATGGGTCTTCCATCTCTCTCTTCTTTGACCCGTGGTGTAAAGGATTTTCCTTATCTGAAATTATAGGATCTCAGTGCTTTCAAATCTTTAATTTGCCTACCACTTCCCCCTTTTCTGAAATTATTTCTAGTGTTTTCTGGAGGTTACTCGAAAGGCTTAAGCAATTGAATCACCATTGTTACGAGCAAATTTCTAGTTTAGTTTTGAGTTCTGGGAAAGATACTGATCTTTAGGGTAACGATCTCCTTCCCTCATCTATTACTAACAAAAGCACTCTATTTGAGAACCTCCCAAGGGTGGATTGAGTTGAGGAGATTTAGTTCAAGGGGCATGCAATTAATTACCCTCTTTTAGATGGCATACAGAGGTGGGCTTAAGACCACTGATAGTCTAGCCAATAGAGAATTGGGTCCTATCATTATGTGTTGTTTCTGTAATAATTTTCAATAATCTCATTTCATTTATTTTTTGAATGTCAATATACCATGAGTTTAGTTAGGAATTTGCTCCAGAATGGGAGATTTTTGCTTATGCAAGCCACTTAATAGCAGGTTCTTAATGCCTCAGCTGCTCTTGACCTTAAGGTATTTAAAAGGTTATACTATCTTATAACATCAATTATTGAATATATTATATGGAGAGAAAGGAATCTTCAAGTTCATACTGATGAAAAATCCTCCCCTCTGGCTCTAACTGAGAAGATAAAAGTATTGGTAGCCCACAAATTGTATTGATGGAGGTTTAAAGCTTTGTGGCCCATGCATGTAAAGAGTTTCCTAGATAGATGGAGCTAAATAAATTTCAATTTAGCATAATTATGTTTTCTTTTTCTATTGCTAGATATCAACTTCTATTCTTCTTGGTTTCAGACCATTTGGTATAGATTTTTGCTAATGGAGGACCAGACTATGATGAGTTTTTTATTTTTTATTTTATTTTTTTGGAAATAGTCAATCAACTTTTTGGGATGGGTTAATCTGCTACTTGCCTGGGTCTCCTTCTTGGAAGACCAACAAGCAATTTGGTGACATCCTTCTAGAGGTACTGAGTTCTTTAACAAACAATGTATTTCTGAATGCTGATCCATGGAGGGCCTGTCTGGTAATCGTTAGAGTGAGCTCCATGTTTGGTCTTTTAATGATCTTATTGTGTAGCAAAGAACTTGTCTTTTTGTTGCTTGTGTTCTCATCTCTTGATGATGATTTTTTTGTCTCTGAGTCTAGGATGGTTCTTATTTTGAGTCTCTCCATTTTCTTTGTTTTTCTCATGTTTTTTTGTGTCTTTCTGCTTTTCCCTTTTTCAATCCTGAAATGGATTACTCTCATATAGCTTTGTTTATTACTTTGGAATGAAATTGGGCCTAGGTCCTCAAATATTTCCAAAAAAAACATATCAATGAAACGATCATGTCAAAATAAAAAGTGATTTAATTTTAGTTTAAATGAGCCTAAATCAAGCACTTGAAGTAATAATTAAATGGTTAAGGATCTTTAAATATAATTGTAATTGAATCGAATGGCTCAATCAGAGAAATTTAACGAGTTTAAGGTCGCTCAATTTAAAGGTCATTAAGTCACTTAAATACAAAAAAAAATTATGATTAAAAAATTCACTACGAATTTTCTCCTATAGTGTTTTGAAATTTTAGCTACAACAAGAATAATAATAAGCCTTTATCCACTATTTTGGGTCGGGTACATGAATCTTTCTTCTCCAATGTATTCTATTAGGAGTCATATTCTCATTTAATCCTAATAAATTAAGATCATTTTTTATACTTCATAATTAAGTCTTTTTAGGTCTACTTCTACCTTTCTTAGCATTGGTCAAATCTAATACATCTACTTTCCTAACTGGGTCATTAGACGGCTGGTATTTTATGTGATTGAATCATTTAAGGAGACTGTCTCTAATATTTTCTGCCACTGGAGTTACTCCAACCTTATCATGCTTATATTCATTTCTCATTTTGTCTGCAAGCGTAAAGCCACTCATCTACATGAGTATCATTATCTCTAAAACACATAATTTTATATTTCTCTTTTATTGACCATCATTCTATGCCATCAAGCATTACAGTTCTAATCACCATCTTATAAAATTTTCTCTTGAGTCTAAACAATACTTTTCTATCACATAATAGGCTCGATGCATTCCTCTACTTCAACTATCCAACTTCAATTGTATTAATAACATTCTCATCTAAATCACCATCACTTTGAACAATAGACCCTAGATATCTAAAACATTCATTTTTTTAATGACTTAATCACCTATTATCACCACTTTGCAACTAGATCTTCTACAATTAAAATTCACTTCATGTATTTGGTTTTGGATCTACTGAAATGAAAGCCTTTAGACTCTAAGGTTGATCTCAATAATTCAAAATTTTCTTGAATTGCCTCTGTAATCTTATCAACAAGGAGTATATTATCAGGAAAAGCATACACTAAGGTACATTCTCTTATAAATGTCTAGTTAGAACATCCATAACTAAAGTAAAATGATATGAACTTGAAGATGATCCTTGAGGTAATCCAATTGAAATAAGAAAATATTTTATCAATTCTCATTGTGTTTGAACACAAGTGACAGCTCCAACATTCATATCCTTAATGACTTGAATATAAGCAATATTAACTCCCTTTTTTTTTAGATATCTCCAAAGCACTTCTCATGAAATTTTATCATATGCTTTTTCTAAATCAACAAATATCATATGTAGAGATATTGTAGACTAGGCTATTATTGCTTCTTCTTTTTTTTGAAAACAAAAGTATAAATAAATATTTCAAGTTTTATAATTTTATCTTTATTAGTTAAAGAGAATAGTAAAATTTTATAACTTAAAAAATATAAGGAATTATTTTGACTAAATTAAACTCTATAATTATTATTTTTTTGTCACATAAAAATTTGATATCTCTCGTCGCTTTTATCTGTATATGTAATGAATATTTTCTTCGCTTTAAGATATGATGTAGAAAAATTTCTAACACATAATAATTATATACTTAAAATTTTCTTTATTTGATTATATAATAAAATCAAATTTATGATATTATATCATCATTTTATTTTAATTAAAAAAATTAAAACCTAGTAACATTTTTAAAAAACATTTTATCAAAATTATTTGTTTTCTGCTAAATATCAGCGCAGTAAAATACTTTCAAACCGCGATGCCATACGGGTAGGCTAAAATCGATTTCCTACAGCTGCGTTAGTTTGCTCTTATTTTTCCGATGAAGCTGTAACAACCCTTATTCTTATGTTTTATTAATGCTTTTTAGTTTTGTTTGGTGGCCCGACTGAATCTAAATTATATAGATCTTATGTAATATTTATTGTTTTATTTTTGCTCGGATTTGGCTTAAATTTTTCCAAAATTCGTTTAAATAATTTTCTTATCAGTTTTTCATACTTTAATATTAAAGACTATATTTATTTTTATTGGGATGATGAGCACTCGAATGTAGTCATCATATTAGGAGCTAGGTTAGCAGCAACCAACGCCGTCTCAGGACTCTATATTTATTATATAATTTAATGAGCCCAGAACGTAGACCACTAGAAAGTTCTTAATATAATAATATTTTGAAATTCAAACTGCAACGTTGGAATTGTCGAGCGCCTTATTTTAATGTCTGCTTAAGATCAATATTATCTTTTATTTTTTATTTCTTATATTATTTTTAAAAATATATATTTTTATATTATTTTAAAATTAAATAATTATTTTTAAAAATATTTTTTATATATTTCTAATATTTAAAAAATAGTATTACTATCAAATATATTTTATTTTAAATTAAAATAAAATAAAAATAGGAGAAGATAAAAAATATAAAAAAAAGTCCACCAAAACCTTCCGTTTTTATCTCACCATGAAAAAAAACTAATAATAATAAAATTTTTATTCGGCCGAATTTTCATGTGAAAAGTTGATGCATTTAGATGCGTAGAAGATTGGTGAATTAGGACTTATGCACGAGAAGCGATTGACTGTGTAGTCTGTGTTTAATTCAACGCCATCCAGAAGCAGTAGTAAGTAGAATAGTTCGATCGCAGCTGGATATGTGAAGCTTGTTTTGACAGCCATGATAACAACTTGTATTTATTTTATTTTAATGATGATTCGATTTGATTTTTAACTTCCTTAATAATTGGTTAAGTATGACATACGCATTTGGAGATTACAAAATTGATAACAATTAGCTGCACTGTAACATAACTAAATGAAATGACTTTCAAGGTGATTGGAAAGGATAATTGATTTTTCTCAATCAGACAAGAGATTAGACCAAGAAGGTTTTTTTGTTTTTTTGTTTTTTAACTTCTCATGGTTAAGAATGGTTCTTGGTAGGCAGATGTCTATAGAATGCTAATAGCAATTCTATATGAGCCTGAAAATCATAAGTCGGGATAGTATAATACCTTATTGGTAGTATTAGGCACACCTTAGGCAACTCTCTCATAATCCTAAAATAAAAATAAATTTTATGTCTTTATCACAACATGACATGGGAAGTCTTGGTTCTAGACATTTCTCTCAATTTACTTCTTAAATTGTGCTATTGTATGGTTTACATTCTAAAAATAATCATATAAAGTATTGATATGACTAAAATTCTACAATAGCTCGATGTCAAAACAATCGATCCTAAGTCGGCTAGATCGATCCACTTAAAATATCATTGGAAACTTTAGGATATCAGTTAAATCCCTAAATAGTTCCTAAATATTAAGTGTTTATGATCAAATCGAGCGTCTTGACGAGCCGGATCTAACAAGCCCAAGATCTCTTGATTCTCACTTCATTTGAGCATTCAAATATTTAAAATACATCAGATGATCAAGGAAATCATTTTGAACAATCTAATTGAGTGGTTTGGATTTTGCATGTATTTACAGAGATACCATCCCTCTAATATATAAATAGCCTCTCATTCATGAGAGAGCTCGTGAAAAGAGAGAGCTCTTGAAAATCCTCCAAGCATAATTATGCCACTGCTTCGGCATCACCGCCGCCGTCTCTCATCATCGTCAATCACCGTTGCCGGTCATCACCGACCACCATCACCGGCCACCGTCGCCAGTCATCACCGTTAACTACCGCTGTTCACCATCATCAACTGTCACCAATAACTGTTACAGTCTAACCACTGCTGCATAGCTATTATTACCTAATTTTGAGATTCTCATTGTTAGCCCTTCTCATATACAATTCTATAATCCGTTATCGAAAAACTTTATACTCTAAAATAGATACATAGTGGAACATTTTTACTAGGCTAGGCCCCGTGGTTTTTTCCCCCTCTTCAGTGATTTTTCTACATAAAAATTCTGTAATTTTCTTGTTCATTCTTCAAACATATGTGTGTGTGTTGGATTTCACAATGAAGCGTAAATTTTTATTATTCTAGCAACTAGTTTTTTTAAATGGTTTGGCACCGTCGTGAGAATCAAATCCTAATCGCATCTCTGTGAACACACATTATATGGCATAATACTACAACCGCCTCCCTTTAACTCTCACTCTCAATCAATCTTGAACCAAGGACACCAAACTTTTGCCTCACTTCCCCCTGATAGGCATGACTCAATCGGTGAAGCTGCAACAGGAATCTCTCTAGAAAATCATGTGCACAGAATGGAAGAGTCTCAAAATGAGATAATCCGACTTTTACGGCACGACATTACTATGGCAAACACATCTCCCCAAGATCGATCGTCGTTGGGAGGTCAAAATGCATCTGGGGCATTCTCACCATCTTTGAAGTTCTCTACTTTACCGTGATGTTGACCTCGACACCCGCTTACATACATCACTTGCACTCATGACTCCCATCCATCAATTATTGCACGCTTCTAGTCCATTGATTCCACTCATCATATTACATGTGCAGAATTAACACTTAATGCGAGAAGAATTCTACTTTAAAGATGGAAATCATCTTCACTCTCATCATGACTATCAGGAGTCTTCACCTTTTGATCTTCAACATCCTATTCTGGAGGTTCAAGCTTCAGAGCATCGACTCTTATGATGGGGCAAGCGACCATATGAGCACATCGACCATTAGACCATCATGCATATCCAAGAGCTTGCTTTTATCAAATCTTTTAGCCTCAAGAGGTCGTGGTTATACTCCCTTCCAAGGGGATCCATCCATACTTTGATGAACTTGCCAAGATTTTTGTAGAACAGTTCATTGCAAACTGGAGAATCATTAAAGATTTCTCTCATCTCACAGACATTCATCAAAATGAGGGTGAATCACATAAGGAGTACTTCGAGGTTCTCCTTGAGGCTCACCAAATACCTGGAGTAGACCCGAACTATTAAGAGGAGTTTTCCTTGGAGGGTTTCGTTCTGGGACTTTCTACTCATCACTAATGCGAGATATGGCCTGCTCATATGTTGACTTGATTCATCGTGTGGAAGCCCAAATTTGTCGATGAGGTTATTAATGCCCATCATAAATAATTTGAATAATTCACAGGAAAATATAAGAGTGCCCCAAGGAACACAAATTGAAAATCCCATCAAAGGAAGCAACAAGGCAGTCGTGATCTCTCTCCATGGCCATCACATCAGCGATGTGAACCTAAGAAATCATGGTAATATTGTCACTTCCATGAGGTGGACCATACTGGCGTGCAAAAAACCAAAGAAATCAGAGAGTCATTCCATGATATTGTCGTTTTAAGAAGAATCGACTCAAACAATATTACTCATGGGCCATAGGGGCAATCATCATGAAACAACAAAATAGTAAAGTTGGAGAAATTGAAACAATCGTAGGAGGACCACTACTATCAAGTCCTCATTGCAACCTTCAAGAACCAGAGTTAAAGAAATCTCATATTGATCATTCCATCACTTTTAATGACATTGGACTTAGAAGGAGTCCAAGTTCTGCATTAAGATCCACTTATCATCAGTGCAGGGATCGATGACCCATGTTATAATGTTAAGAGAATTTTGATTGATAATGGGAGTTCTGTCGATGTCTTATTTTACTCCACATTTCTTAGCATAGGCCTAGTTAGGGAAAAACTCCAACCCACTGTAGGACCATTATATGGGTTTGATAATCGCCCTATGTAAATGGAGGGGTAATCACCATTCATGTTATCTTCGGAGAATTTTCTCGATGAGTGACTCATTCAATTCAATTCATGGTGGTCAGGTTAGATTCAACCAACAATGCTATCTTCGGAAGGCCCCTCCAATCAATTTTTGGTGTTACTTGATCTCATCGAAGATAAATTTTCAACCCGTTGGGGTTTGGAGTGGTCCGAAATCAATAATAACACAATCATACCGGTCAAGCTCAACCACGCCCTTTGGTGACCTTCAGCATCGAGAATTTTAATTTTTTAGATGAATAAGTACCCCAGAGGGCTTCGCCCATAGAAGATTTTCTCCCTATTTCATTATCAGACGACCAACATTTACGAATAGTGTAAGTCGTATCTCTGCTCTCAGATGAACAAAGGGTAAAATACATAAACTTCTTACACAAAAATCAAGATATATTTACTTGGAGTCCAACATATATGCTTGAGGTCGACCCTAATGTGATCATCCACTCCCTCAAAATTGATCCAGCATTCAAACTGATCATCCAAAGAAGTGAGTTTTACAGCTGATTTACTCCAAGCTATTGAACAAGAAGTTAACAAGCTCTTATAAGTGGGATTCATATGAGAAGTACATTTCCCTACATGGCTAGCAAATATTGTCATGGTTAAGAAAACAAAATGGAACTTGGAGAATGTGTATTGATTACATTGATCTCAATAAAGCTTGCCCGAAAGATAGTTTTTTCCTCCTCAAAATTGATCAATTGGTTGATGCTACGTGTGGGCATCAAATGCTCAGCTTTTTGGATGCTTACTCAGGTTACAATCAAATAAAAATGAACCCAACATATGAAGAAGCCACATCATTTTAAATATATAAATATTTATATTGTTACCAAGTTATGCCGTTCGGGTTAAAAAATACTGGTGCTACCTATCAACGCCTTATGAATAAAGTTTTCAAAGACCTCTTAGGCCACACAATGGAGATATATGCGGATGGCATGTTAGTAAAAATCTTTGAATAATCATAACATATTTCTGACTTAGAAACATGCTTTAACCTTCTTCGATGTTATAACATGCAACTTAACCAAACCAAGTGTACTTTTGGGGTTACGTTGGAAAAATTTCTTGAGTTCATGGTCACCCACCCCGGGATTGAAGCTAATCCCGAGAAAATCAAAGCACTTAAAGATATGGCTTCTCTGAAGAATATCAAAGAAGTTCAACGCTTGAATGAACAAATTATTGCCTTATCCCGCTTCTTAGCCCGTTCTGGGGATAAATACTTATCATTCTTTAAAATATTAAAGGAAGCTAAAAATAATAATTTTTAATGGAGTGATGAATGTTAAGCTACTTTTGAGCAATTAAGAGAATATTTAGCATCTCACCCTTATTATCGAAGTCTATCCAAGGAGAGATGTTATACTTATATCTCATAATCTCTTCCCACGTAATAAGCTCAGTTTTAGTATGAGAGAAAAATGCAATACAACAACCAATTTACTATATGAGCAAAATTCTCCCTCATATAGAAAGTCGTTATCCACTAGCAGATAAGATGATTTTGGCTTTAATTTTCTCAGCGCAAAAATTGCATCCATACTTCCAAGCTCACACCATCGGTGTTTATACCCATTTATTATTGAGGGTCATTCTACAAAAACCAGAGGCATCTGGGAGGTTAATCAAATGGTCCATAAAATTTGGAGAGTTTGATATCCATTTTCTACCCAGGCCAGACATAACATCTCAAGTACTTGCAGACTTTATAGTAGAATCCACTGCCCCTATTGTAAATGAGCTATATATTACTCCCCTTTTGAAATGGACCCTCTATGTTGATGGAGCTTCAAGAAATATTGGTGTCGAAGCAGAAATCTTACTTATTTCTCCCCAACAGGATACCTTAGACTATAGACTTTGCCTAAAATTCTCTGCAACTAGGGGTGTAAACGAGTCGAGCTTGAGTGAACAGAACTCTTGTTCCTGTTTAGCTCATTGGAAATTTGTTTTGTTCGTGTTCGGCTCATGTTGAAATGGCTCGAAATATCACAGTTCATGTTCGACTTGTTTGAAAATTACTTTGTTCGTGTTTGGCTCGTGTTCGAAATTGGCTCGAAATGCAATAATCGAAAAATCTGTATGAGGGAGGATTCGAACCTGAGTCAATCTTTTGCATAACAAAAGTTCTAACCACTAAGCTATTCTTGTATTTGTAATATATTAATATGTTCGTATGTATGTATAATAATAATAATAATAGTAATAAATAAAAATAATAGTAATAAATAAAATAATAGTAATAAATAAAATAATAGTAATAAAATAATAATAGTAATAAATAATAATAATAATAATAATAATATAATATAATTTTTTATTTCGAGCTAAGTCGAGCCGAACACGATCGAACAAATGATTGTTCATGTTTGACTCGTTTACATATCGAGCTTGAAATGTCTGTTCGTGTTTGACTCGTTTAGTTAATGAACGAACCGAACACGAGCTACATAAGGAGTCGAACAAGAGCTGTTCACGAACAACGAGCTTTTTTGACAGCCCTACCTGCAACCAATAATATGGCTGAATATGAGACTCTCATCGTAGGGTTGAGACTTGTCATTGATTGTGAAGCTCAAAACTTAATGATCCACACTAACTCTCAGCTTGTCGCCTCCCAGGTTAAGGAAACTTTAACACTCATAATCTCCAGCTAGCACAATACCTCAGCTTAGTAAAGTCACTTCTTGCCCATGTCAAGACACATCAAATCATTCACATACTGTGAAAGAAGAACACTCGAGATGATACTCGCTAAGCTCGTTACCTCTGCTACTGGAGATCTATTTAAGAGATGGCATGCTGAGGAAATATATTTTTCTAATATCCAAAGGTCATGGGTAATACGAGCGATTAATGATACAAAAGAACATTCATGGATGGACCACATCCTATCCTTTCTACAAAAAGGGACCCTCCCTGCTGCAACTCGTCTCTGAAGGTAAGCTACAAACTTTATTATTATCGGAGGTGAGCTATACAAACGAGCTTTTTTGGGCCATATCTTAAATTCGGGGTGTCAAAAATTAACCTGACTCGACAACTCGACATGAACCAGACTCAAAAAATCTGGGTTTGGGTTGACCTAAAAAATTTTCGGGTCAGGTTCGGGTTGAAAAAATTAACCCATTTAATTTTTTGGGTTGGGTTGGGTTGACCCTCCAACCCAAAATTGACTCGATTTTGACCCGCCAACTCAAATTGACGAAATTGACCCATCAACATGAAATTGACCAGAAATTGACTCGTCAACCCGAATTTGACTCAATTTTGACTTAAAAAAATATATATAAATAGATCATTCAGGTCGTATCAGGTCAATTGGGTTAAAATCGGGTCGTTGGTTGAAGTTTTGACCCGTTTATAAGCAATTCGGGTTGCCAACCCTCTTGGTCGGGTTTTGGGTCGGAACTAACCCAACCCATCGACCCGAATTGACACTCCTACCTTAAATGTCTCTCACCATCAGAGACCGATTATGTATTAAGAGAGATTCACTCTAAGATATGTGGACAACACCTAAGAGAAAGGGCGCTAGCCCTTAAAATTTTAAGGCAAGGGTTCTATTGGCTACAATGAAGCAAGACGCTTTGGATTTCACAAAAAATGTGCAAATTATCAGTTGCACTCTAACCTCTCTCATACACTACATACAGAGCTCTCATCCCTTCAAAGCTCGTGATCTTTTGCTCAATGGAGAATTGATATCATGGGACCTTTTCCAATAGCGTCAGGGCAACAAAAATTTATCATTTTAGCTGTCGACTACTTCACTAAATGGGTGGAGGCTGAACCACTCCTAAAATCATGAAAAAATGCTAAATAATTTGTTTGAAAAAAATATAATATGTCGATTCGATTTTCTTGCAAAGATCATCACTGACAATGAAACCTAATTTACTGAAAAAGACTTTACATCTTTTTGTAAAGATCTTCACATTCAGCTGGTGCATATGACTGTAGTTCTTCTCAAACTAATGGACAGACTGAAGCTACCAACAGGATTATACTCAAAGGATTAAAAATGCATCTCGAGAAGGCTAGGGGCAATGGGCTAAGGAGCTCTCTAATGTTCTTTAAGCTTATCACACTACATCGTGAACTCTGACTGGTGAGACACCATATAATTTATGTTTTGGCACAGAAGCTATTATACAAGTAGATATCGAGATTCCAAGTCTAAGAGTTCAATCATTCTATCATAATAGTAATGAAGAAAAACTCTAATATAACTTGGAACTACTCCCCAAAACTCATGACATGGCCCTACTTCAGACTATTTCTTACCACCAAATGTAGCTCGTCAATTCAATAGAAGAGTGAAACTCCGTCCCATCTCTGTCGATGACTTGGTCCCACGAAGTCTTGAAGCTGTGGGCAAAGGCCCTCAACGCAATAAGCTCTCACCACTTTGGGATGACCCTTATGTGGTTACACCTATGGTCAAGCCAGGAACATTTAAGCTCAAGGATCTAGAGGGAAAAACTTTACCTCGAACTTGGAATATGGAGAATCCTCGAAAGTATTAATAGTAATTCCTACTGCATAATTATTGCAACTTTTATTTTGTCTCATTTATCATTTCCTCTTCAACTCATATCTTTGTTAAAATTATCTTATGATTGTATCATCAACCTTATCATAGTAATGAGTTTATGGCCTTTTCTTTCAAGCTTGTTGCATATAAACAATCTCTTTCATTTAATCCCCCAACTTGAGGAATGCACAACTCACGTTGTGTCTCAGTCGGGGCATGATCAATCCCAAGGGGATTTGATTGGACCTCTTCCATATAGGTAATAAGTCAAGTAACACTTTGACTAATGCCTAGGATAGGTCAAAAAGTCCTTGGTGGACATTCCACGGCCTCTTCCATATAGGTAAAAAGTCAAGTAACACTTTGGCTAATACCTAGGATAGGTCAAAAAGTCATTGGTGGACATTCCACGACCTCTTCCATATAGGTAAGACGTCAAATAATATTTTGACTAATACCTAGGATAGGCCAAAAAGTCTTTAGTGTACTTTCCATGACCTCTTTCCATACAGGTTAGCGTCGTTGAATAATATACCGGCGGATAGGTCAAAATAAAATAAGAGCAAATCACCCAAAATTTTTAATGTCATTGATAGCTCTAACATGATGATATAAGAAAGAATCAAAATTATGGATACAAAAAAATAATAATAATAAATAATAATATATAGATAAAAGAAAAAGAAATACATCCTCAAGTTACACTACATGATATCAACATCCTCCTCACCACTGAAAGATGCTCCCTTAAACTCATTCTCAACACCTTCATCTCTTGAATCTAGCAAAGGGATCTTCAGATTCTTGGCTGGGAGACAAATTCTTGATACTAGCTCCAGTTTTGTGATGTACTAAATGGATTTCTTGTAGGAATCCTGGATGAAGCCTTCCTCCAAACATGGGTGCTCCAAGTCCTTCACTTTAACATCAAGAATATGATTACAAGCTAGGAAGTTCTTAAAGTCTTCCACTGCCTTCAAGGAGATTTCATTTGCTTCCGCTTCTGACATTATTAGCTCCTTCTCAAAAGACGATCTTGTAATGCTTTCTTCTCGAGTTCAAGAGCTTTCTTCTCTGCTGTTAGTGCCTTGAGTCTTTCCTCTTTCTAGTGAGTCTCTGCCCTCACCTCAATCAGCTCATCACGAGTATGCTCCACCTCCTAATGCTGGAGAGAAAGATAACTTGACATGTTCACTAGCTCAGTTCTACACCCGGTTAGCTGATCCTCCAGAGCTACCACTTTTTGCCTTAGCACTCATCTTTCACTCATACTCGCCTTATAAATATTTTACCTTCACAAATTAAGTATTCCACTCGTCTAGAGCGACACCCAAATGAGCCATCAGCCCTAATGTTTGGGCTACCTACAATCAAAAAATCACAAATATTACACGAAGAAAAAAAGGAAAAGAAGAAAAGAAAAAGAAGGAGAAGATAATGTACTAATTCATTTGCTCGTTGACGTCAAGTGCATACGTGCTTTAACACCTCTTTAGGAATATGCAGCTTTGGGAAATGAATCCCCCCATTATAAGTTGAGATAGCTAAACTCTCAGAGGCCAATTGGGATCGAATATCTTCTCCGTAAATATTTGACATAGTTACTTCGACACATGTCTTCTTTTTCTTTAAAGAAGAAACATTGCTATCACCATGATTTCGTAACAGGCTTTTTGAAAAAATCCTGTGAATATGAGGAGACCTTTCATAACTTTTACTTGATCTCTTCACTGGAAGAGCATGAGATCTCCCTGCCTGAATGGAAATGCCAACCTTGAACGTTCTATCTTCAATTATATACATGCTAATGTGACTCAACTCATGCTACAAGCTTTCTACATCAGGAATATTAAGAATCGTTAAGATTTCATTCTCTTCTATGAACAATGGATCTGGAAGGTCATTCAATCTTCCCCATCTCTAAGGGAGGCCCCACTCAATTTTCACCAAAAAGAACCCATTAGACCAATTTCTAGATGGATCCCGTGCTAAAAATTCTATCTAATTCTTTATAGCTCGGTAAGAAACATGTCCCTGAGCATCACATGTTAATCTGCACATTTGGCATAAGTATTTGATGTTCAAAGCTAAGCCACGCTCTCTAAAGAAGACAATCAAACCAATGGTGATCACTAAAATTCGAAATGAAAAGTTGTGACAAAGCTACACCGCATATTTTAAAGATCTCAATCAATTCAAGAGCCAAAGGGAATCGCAGTCCCGCATGAAGAATCATCTCAGAAATAATAAAGTATTATGTCAGAGGAGAACATGCTCGATCAGACTTTTTGGCAATAATAGCCATCAAGTCATTGGGGAAATAAAATTTCCTATGGAGCACCATTAAATTATCAATTATCATAGTGGATGATATATCATCTGTAGCTATCACAATATTGGTTTTCTTCTAGGCATCATCATACAAAAATATATAATAAATAAAGAGAGAGAGAAAGACAAAGATCTGAGAATTGTGTGAAGCAACTCACTCACCCTAATACTTGGGCATATCCTTTCTGACTTTGTTGCTCACGGACAACTTTAGATAAAATTTTTTGCCTACGATCTGACAAAAAATATACGCATACATATGAGATCAAAAAAGAAAAAAAAGTTATTTCTCTCTAATGATACTCTAAAATTACTTACAAGACTTTTTGGGTTTTTCGAAGGATGGTTCCTAATTGATGCTTCCCGCCATCTTTGTAGTTATCATCTGTTGAATAATCTATTGGAGTTTCGAGAAATTCAATTTCTTACAAGAAGAAGTAGAAAATACATGTCTTGATCACCTCCCTAGTCGGTTTGACGAGCACAGTTGATGCCTCTCTCGAGAGAAAACCGGAGCCTCGCAGTATGAACTACGGGCCTTGATTACCTCCAAACCTAATCGGTCTGATGAGGACAGTTGACACCTCTCTCAAGAGGAAACTAGAGCCTCGTCGTATGAACTACGGGTCTTGATCGCCTCCAAACCCGGTCGGTCCAACGAGGATAGTTGATGCCTCTCTTAAGGGAAAACCAGAGCCTCGCTGTATGATCAATGGGTCTTGATCACCTCCAAACCTGGTCGGTCTGATGAGGATAGTTGACGTCTCTCTTGAAGGAAAATTGGAGCCTCTCTATATGATCTATGGGTCTTATTCGCCTCCAAACTCAGTCGGTCTGACGAGGACAATTGATGCCTCTCTCGAGGGAAAATTGAAGCCTCGTTGTATGAACTACGGGCCTTGATCACCTGCAAACCCGATCGGTTTGATGAGAACAATTGATGCCTCTCTCGAGGGAAAATCGAGCCTTGACGTATGAGCTATGCATCTTGATCAAGAAACGCACACCGATGAGCATTTTTCAATTTTTTTCCATTTCTTTGCACCCGTGTGCAGCGTGAGTGCCCTTTAGCATCCAGACGGTCCTATAACCTTGGAGTCTTGCACCCATGAGCACCCCTACGGCCTTGCACCCACTTCAGTGATCATAATCTTATGCACCCATGAAGATCTATTCTCTTAAACTATATGGTTAATGAATCCACAAATTTCATTGAAGAATTTATTATTTTCAAATATTAGACATATTTTTTTGGATGATAGAGATAATATCATCCAAAAATAGGGAGTCAATTGATATGACACTAAAAATTCCACTAGTTGAAGTACGAATATTGATGTTAAAAGCAATCTGATCATAAGTCAAAACTAGTCCAGATCAAGCACTTAAAACATTGAAAACTTTGGGATATCAGTTAAATTCTTAAATAGTTCCTAAATATTGAGTGTTTATGATCAAATCAAGAGTCTTGATGAGCTAGATCTAACAAGCCCAAGATCTCTTGATTCTAACTTCATTTGAGCATTCAAATACTTAAAATACATTAGATAATCAAGGAAATCATTTTGAACCATCCGATGGAGTAGTTGGATTTTACATGTATTTATAGACACCATCCCTCTAATCTATTAATAGCCCCTCATTCTTCACATAAAAAGAGCCCAAGCTAAAGAGAAGAGAGAGCTCTAAAGCTTGAAAATCCTCCAAGCATAATCGTGCTACCACTCGACGGTCGCCGACCACCGCTGTCGGCCACCAACCACCGCCGACGCCACCGTTGGCCACCACCGCCGGTACTCATCATCATCAATCACCATCGCCGGTCATCACCGTTGACCACCGCATCAGTCATCTCAGTTAACCATCATAGCCTGTTGGCGCTGCTGACCACCGCCAGCTGCCGACCACCACCATCGATCATCGTCATCATCGACCACCGCCGTCGATCACCGCCGCCGACTACCACCGGCCATCTTCACCGGTCATCACCACCACCAACCATCACCATCAGCCGACGACCACCATTGTTCACCATCAACAACTGTCACCAATAACTGTTACAACCTAACCACTGCTGCATAGTTGTTGTTACCTAATTATGGGATTCTCATTGTCAGCCCTTCTCATATACAATTCTATAATCCTGTTATCGGGAAAACTTTGTACTCGAAACAGATACATAATGGAAGATTTTTACTAGGCTAGGCCCCGTTGTTTTTTGGCCATCTTCAGGGATTTATCCATGTAAAAATTCTAGAGTTTTCTTGTTCATTCTTCAAACATCTATGTGTATGCTGGATTTTACAACAAAGCTAAGGTATAAACTTTTATTCTACCTCAACTAGTTTTCTAGCATGCAATAAGTATAAATATTAATCATTTTTTTACACAAGTCAATAAAAAATTATACTTTTACTATATGTTGGCATTCTTATATCCTTTTATTTTATGCCATTTTAACACCTTTTGCATATGTTACAAAAAATATATTGAATCCTCCATTTATGCCTTTACATGGTGCTCCTTAAAATATAAGAGTTATACTTGAAGAGATAATTTATTAACGACCTTAATTGAGGATGATATTATATTCTTTTTTTTAAGATTGAGTTAATCATAAGAGCGTACTCATGGTGGATATCTCAAGCTCTCAAATTTAAATAAAATAAATTCAGTCTTTCCATTATGGCCATAATAATGAACATGATGAGATCATAATAAACTTACTATAATCAAGACAAACTCACCCAACCAAAGTGTGCACAACTTGAAGCCTTACTTTGCTCACTTGTCTAGGCATTGACCCTACTTTCCCTAAAATAAAGACTATTCGTATAGACAGTTGACATCAAAAATGTTAATATTACATAACATAATATCCTCCCTAAGCACTAAATCTCTAACCCAGCCTATTCCAGTAGGTTGGCCTTGGTAAACCCATAAGAAGAACCCTTGCAAGAGGGTTACCTACAAATCTTTCATACATTATAAGTGTAACTTTAGCCAGCCCTAGGGTAATCCTCTTTCATGGCTTCAGTTTAACTATTTCCTAGTGGATGTAAATGTTGATCTTAAGTAATCAATCCATCTTATTGGTTTATTTATTTATATATTTGATCATGAGGCTATGAGGATTGGCTAGACTATTCTCTTTAATCTGGGAGATATGACCCATGGTTGTGTCAAAGGTACCCATATGCCTTTATCCAATTTACGTCCTAAACTAGGTTACCACTCCACTTACCCAAATTAGTCAATAAATTTAGATATTCAATCTTAGGATTTTTAAATAACCACTAGAACCCATAGATTCATGCTTGGTTTACTAAAGATAAGGAAAGTCAAACTTAGCCTAATCTAGGTTAACCTTAGGTTTAAATTTAACTCAAATTCATAGACTTCTCATTGACTACTTCAAATTAGTTAATGAATGTGTCCATGTGATGACAATATTTCATTGAATACATTAGGTCTATAAAATGAGTCAATTGCACCAAAGTCAACCCAATTGACCTAAATTGATCTAGATAAACCAAATTTGACCAAATTAGCCTAAACCTTTAAAATAAATTTAACCAATTAGATATTAAAGATTCTTTTGATATCTTAAATTTAATTCAGCATCATCAAAGCCATTTACTCTATGGTCTAAGCTCTATTGTTTAAATGAAGGGTTTAAACCCACTAAGGACCATATCCATCTTTAGTGGTAGATTAAGCCAATTTAATCATGATATTTAACAAAACTATTGAGAGTGATTATAGCCATAGATGTTATTAACAAATCCTTAGTTCAACTCAACTTGATTTGATCACTTCATATGGATCAATTTGATGAAATGTACAACATACCTAATTGATGTCTAAATCACATTATTCACTTTTATTATCAAATTAAGTCCACCAAATGGATAGTTTATTCCAAGACCTTGGGAAAAGTTCTAAAGATGAATGTTAGAAACATTTTTCATAGTTCAACCAAGATAGGTTTGACCACACTAAGTGTGCCAACCCAACCTATTATCTCGACCTATACCATTAAGCCATTCTAAGCTTCTCTAGACCTATTCATTATTCCACGGTAGCATACAATCCTCCCATGGAACCACTTGGCTTTAAGCTTCAAGATAACCTGAGTCCTACAATGGTTATACATGGTTAGGCTCAAGTCTCTTGGCACTATAAAGAGAAGCCTTTTATAAGAGGTAGAAGATTATCACACAATCATTGAGCTCAAGGAAGCTTAATTGAGAATTCCCCACTTCCTCCAACACATTGAGTGAGCTCAAGCACCAAGCCCACATTTAAGGTAATCGGATCTTAGTTAAGCCAACAATAGTACATCTTAGCCCAACTCCCTTGGGAGCTTAGTTGTTTATGAGTTCAAGAATCTCTTGAATCAAATCCAGCTCATGTTCTACTTCCCTAAGGTAACATGAATAAACATACCTTAACATATGACCTTGGTCTTTCCATTAGTCTAGGTAACAACATGGCATAGTTAGCAATGCATTCAATTCTTCTTAGTCCCTTAAAGCTTTGCAATGAACCATTTAATTTAGAGAGACTTGAATAGTGAGAAATTAAATCAGGATAAGGTTATGTCAGTTGAACTTAGCCCAAGCTAAATTATTGAGTGTAGCCCAACAAGTGGTAAAAGAAGATCTCATGGATATTGGATCAATTTTAAATAAAATTCAATAGCCCAGATCAATCCCAACTACACACTAGTTTGACCTACACTTTTTTAAAATTTTCTTTTTTTATTTTAGATGATATATTAACCTAAATAGCTTGAAATTTTTATCATAATATGAATAGAAGGAATCTAGGAAAAAGGCAATAGTTGAGTATTCCTATTATTCATAATTTTAAATTTTAATTTATTCTCAATCATAATAAACTAAACTATTAAATAAATTCAAAAAATTATCATATCTTTTGGGGAGGTTTTGACTAACACCAAAGATCACCTATAAGAATTTATGGTAGCTTAAATCAAGATGTGAAAGTTACGATTTTTTAAAAGCAATTATTTATTATTCAAAATTAATATTAATTAAAATATAAATTTAAAAATTCCAAAAATGTTAGAGAATGTTTATAATATGAAGTCACATTATTATTAAAAATTTTATATTTCTAAAAATAATTTGATCCACCATGCTAATTTATAATAAACAATTTTACTATTTATGTCCATGAGCTTTCACATAATATTCTAAGTTTTAATAATCACAATATTTTTGATTGAGCTATTATTTTCACTGATTAATTGTGTGTGTAGGTCATGGTAAGCTTCTAATGCAAAAACTACAATTATGTAGCCTAATGAAGATTCACAATGAGAGCATGTACAATGGATTATTTGTAAAAGCTTGATCAATAAAGTGCTCATGAAGACTACAAATAATGAATGTTGGATGCCAAAAAACCCAAGTCAATTTCAAATATTGTGTTGTCATATCTAGTACTTATAATTTATTTTAGCTTCATGTATTCAACAGGTGAATGATGAAAATAATCAAGCACATATACATCTGATATTTTTTATGAAAATTGTGCTATACAATTCATATCATATTAAATAATTGCCTAAATTTGTTAATTAATTTTAGTTATCATAATTAAGTCAATTCTTTGAATTTGCAAAAAATGAATTGATCATACATGATGTCATGATTGTATTATATAATTATCCATTTTTGTTAATTATTTCAGTCACTAGGTTAAGTTAGTTTATTATAAAGTATGCCTGATTTGATTGATCATATAGTTCAATGTCAATCATATAATATGATTTTAATTAATAATTATCTAACTTTATTCCAAAAATTGTAGGAATCAATTTTTGAAAATTTTCTTTAATATATTCGTAGTGAATGATATGATCATACATGATAAATAAATAGAGAGAGAATTTTTAGTTTATACTAATATAGTACGATCCTTGGCATACAGTATGAATAGTGATGGCTAATGGGATGATTATATCATCCAGAGCCTCTACCATAGAGAAATGAATTGATCGTACAATATGATTGAATCAATTTATTTTAATTTATTTATTTTTTATTCAACTTTTTTTTCTATAAATACCCCTTGGGGAGAGCTTGACTTGTATCTTGAATGTGAGAAATCTAAAAAGGAGGTGTAAGGAAGAGTGTTTGAGAAAAAAGTGGGGGACTTTCTCTTTTCCTTTTTTTTAAAAAACTTGTGTACTTATAAGGTTACACTATATCTTGGTTGTTCTTTTCTTTCACTTTGTCTTTGAATCTTATGCTTTACTTGAGATTTTATTCTAGTTCAAAATTTGCTTAAGATGGTTGTGAAATATTTTTCATAGTATTTTGGAGAGGGAGTGACATCCTTCTTATCTTGAAGGAGAAGGGGAGTGGATGTAGGGTTTCTCCATTACTTGTAAAAGAGAGGGATCTCCGCCTTGAATGATTGTGCTAAAGAAGAGTTAGTGGATTTTTGGAGGAGATTTGGAGAGCAGACGTAGGTCTGTTGGACCGAACCACTATAAATGTTTGTGCTCCTTTTACTATTCTTTCTTTTATCATTTAGCTAGTTATTTTTTGAGTGTGTTTATATTATTGGTTCTATTCTATTAATATTTCTCATATTGATCAATAATTTGTTTATTTAATTTTTATTTAATTTTTTTTTAAAATAAGCCAATTCATCCCCTTTCTTTGGTGTGCCAAATCTTAAAAGTAATATTAGAGTGGATTGCTTATTTTATAGTCTAATAACCGCAAGCATATTTGTTAATGGCACATCTAGAAAATGGAAATATCATGAGGGTACTCTATTACTTGACTACCTCTCTTTGATGATATTCCTTTTATTATCTGTAAAACTTCATATATCAATTTTTATTCAGTCAATTGATTTTTGAATGTGAAATACCATTGAAGTTGGATATTCACCTCCACACAATTGGGGGGAATTTTATTTGGAACACCACATAGATCTTAAGGGTTCTTATTTATGTAATCAAATATATTATTAAAGTATAAATATATTATCTCAAAAGATAAACATATTTTTCTATAATGGATTCAATCACTTAATAAAGACTCCTAAGGCTAATGAGTCTTTGATGTGTTAGAGATTTTTCCTCTAAATTGCATGGAGAAGTAGAACGAGATTTATTTTATTATAAGGTTCATAGTTTCCTAAAAGGACAAGCACCTATAGTTAATAACATCTTACAAAAAAAAATCTCTTAAGAATACTCTTGATTAAAAAAAATAACTTTATTTCTTTAGATTTCAAAGCTTGTCTTAAGAGAATAGTTAATTTAGAAATTTAAAAGATAATGTTCTAAAGAGAAACAATTCTTTTTGGAAGTCAATCAGGAATAACTAGAAAATGATTTTAGATATTAAGAAGCCTAGTAAGCATTTTAACTATCCTATTGTTGAGCTTTATATTTTTGAAATTAAATTTTTTGAGATTTTGAGTTGACAGCTTATTGGAAATCTAGGACTTAGATTTTAACAACACAAACTTATAGAAATGCATATCAGTTGAAGACTTATTGTCATGGCAAACAAGATGTTTCAAAACATACTTATAAAAGTGCTTCTCACGTATATTGAACCATTATAAATTTTTATGCCCATTTTTCTTTTATTTCTTTTATCTTTGAGTTACTCTTTTTTGTTTATATTATTGGTTTTATTTTATTAAAATTCTCTCTCGCTAATTAATAATATTTGTATTTGACTTTTTTTTTGAGAAAATTTTGTGCTAAATCTTACAATTTAGAATTTTAGAAAATTATTAGATGTTGTTGAAAATTGGTGAGAAAATTATAGTATATCTTTAATATGAATATGATCCATTATAAGGATTATTATAATTTTTTAATATGTTTGATTTGAATAATTTTTAAGAGAATTATAACTAGTTTTAAGTTTTAAAAACATTTAAATAATCAAAATAATGTATAAAATTTGCAACAAAGTTTTATTAGGCCAACAAGCATTTTAAAAAAATGCTTATTGTGATTATTGCACCAATGTCTTTTTTAGTAAATTCAAACAAGAAAAATTTAACAAATGTCAATCTATTATCTCTAATGGGGCCCATAATTAGGTATTATTTTTCATGATATAATCTAATTATTAATAAAATTAGGTTTAATTTAGCATTTATAATTATATTCATAATATTATATAACCAAATAAAGAAGTGAAGCTAAAATAACTATAAGGTTTACCCATACACCAAAACAGTCACCTTTAGGATAAATCTTAATATATTCATCTTTGACATCTCTCATGAAACATTAATTACAAGACAATCTGTTAAAATTCATTCAAACTAAAATGATAGAATACTAGATGAGAACAATTCTCTTGATCATGCCTTTGCATTCTCACACACTATGATAAAATCCTTCATCACATTCACTAGCACTATAATTCTAAACTTGATTATATTTGATTTCAATATGTTTCTTATTCAAGGTACTAACTTCATCAGTCATACCATCTAAACTTATTTCTAAGTATAAAGATTGGGTGCCTGAGTTGGCAATGACTCAGTGAGAAACATATATTTAGGATCACTTCACACAACATAATATGAGTATATTCACCTCAAAAATCATTAAGATAGTTTGGTTCATTATCCATATGCATATACTGAGTTAATTCTAGGATTAAAATTTTATCAGGTTTTTAATATTTACTCATTCCCTTTAATTAAGTATCAATCATTACATTTTTAATCTATTTGGGCATATTTGTTTGATAGAGAAAATCCTATGGACTAATCACATATATCCAATATGTTCAGAGTATAGCCACACTTTGTTTATTATATTATAATATTCTTTTTTTTACAGATATCCATAAGACCATGCTCAATTTAAGATTGATTAATACCACCTTTAATCAAATTCTTACATGATTATGCCATACTAGATTAACAAAGTTATTCTGTAGTTCAATAACACCTTTTGATGGAACACCATTAGGTTTCAAGTACATACTTGTACTTGGTCCTATTCCTTTAATTCTTCAATGGATAGTTTCATTAAGTATTACCTTGCACTTTAGACACATGGATATTTTCTTATTTATATGTAACCCATCTATTCCCATATTCATACTTCACTTGAGTACTTGAATCTTGTATCCATAGTTGATGATTTTAACTAATTTTATTATATTGATACAGATGCAAGAATACAAAATGATGCCGACATTTTAGGTCAAAATACATCTTATAAAACTAGGACTTGATCATGATTTATAAACCATTATTATAAGGTAATTTTTCACTTGATAATAGCAAACTTTTTAATCATAATCATATAAGATGATAAATTAATGAGCTTAATTAGCCTAAAGTTTATTATTTTGATTCACTATGAAATGGTAACCTTAGGATAACTAAAACACACAAATGACTTGTCTTAAACCTTGGGATACAATGAATTTTACACACACATAGGTGTGGTGATTGTTTTAAACCTTATAGCTACTTAGTATATGAGAATGAAGTTAGGTCACTTTGATGTGCAAACCCTTTGATTGCTCGAGATGAGGTTGTTTGAGTGTGATTATATTATGATATTGACTATTATGTTTGATTACTTGTTTTGTTAAACATTAGGTTGCCCGACGTATGACCATCACTTTTACTTTTAAAGTGATCATGCATCAAAAAATAATTTGTTTTTAATGTGCATTATCATATTTTTACTCTATCTTGTGTTGTTTTTATTATGATGTGATGTCCCCATTTAGACTAAGATATTTTTATTATCACATTTATTATTAGAATTCATATATGTAATAATAAAGTCTAAATTAAGTTTCCCAACCTAGTAAAAGATGATCCAATTTTGCTGTATAGTTATACAATTTGAGCCAAAAGAATGACTAGAAGTAGAGGAATAATAAATTTATACTTTATTACTTAATTTGTTTGAGCTTGTTGGTTTTAACTTAACTAACCCCTTTTTATTTTTATTTTAGGTATGTATAAGCAGATTTCCCAGCTACACCAACCTATTGCATATTCTTTTCAATCCATCATTGTTTGCTATTATTCTATTTGCTTTCTTTTTGTATTATGAATGTCTAGGATTATAAATGAACATAGAACAAAATATTTTATATCAACTTTAATAAAACATTAAACAACCTTAAAATTGATTTAAAAGTTAAAACTAAGGCTCTCTCTAGCTAATTATTTAAAATTATTTTAACTCTGTTGTATATCTTGGAGAAGGTATAAGATAGAGCCATTTTGTAATCAAAATCCACCAAGTGCTAATACACATTCATAATATGGCCAAGTTAAATATACATTAAAAGCACTTAAGGTTAGATAACTTGCATTGGTATGCCTTGTGCCTAAGGAGTCTTAATATGCTAAAAGTGTCAACTTGACCTAAATAAGATTGTATGTTGAATTTCTAGTAACTCTAGTCACATATAACTAAACTATCACACTTCTTTTTTGTTCGTAGAAACATCTCTATCTATATAAAGATTGTAAGTTGTGCATCTTTTCTAACCTTTTCTTTAGAATCTATTTTTTTAGTAAATCTCTAATTTTTTTATTAGTTTGAGGCCATGAGGATAATTACAACATCATAATTTATGATTGCTGACAGTGTCTCATAGCTGGGTTGGGTTAACTGCCTTCCTAAGTAAAATGACATTAGGCTTGACAACCTGTGATAGTGAATATGTTAAATCCATACTACAGTAATTATTTCTATCTCTTTCATTTACCCACTTAACCATTTGATCTTGAGTACTTATTGTTGAGTCTTTAGTAGCTTAGTGATTATTGTCAATAGACTTTCTATGTATTGAGTTGTCATCTCACTTAGTTACGATAATTCATTCTCTACCTTATGGATTGACTCTTATTATATAAATTGTTTGATTACAATAATAATTATTGAATTACAAGTCTTCTTTAGAAAACCTAGAATGATAAAATAAAAATAATGTCATGTTTCCATTTATCGAAAGTTTCTCTTGGAGGAGTCATCAAGTATAATTAACTAGATGGAGTTTAGTCCCTCTATGAGATCAAGTAACCCACATTCTCTTGATTTCTTTTATTAAATTGATTATATATATACAAATAAATATTTATCATGAGTTCCAAAGAAATATAGAAGCCTCACCAAATCTTCTTCTCGTCTCCTATTGTGAAATATTTCATTTGAAAACTATGTTACCAATTAATACATTTTTCCAACAAAACAATTTGCAAGCCCATGGGACCTAATTTATCTCTCCACATATGGAAACATGTTTGAGTTATGATTTTTCATGTACCTATTCTTTCATCCTTATAAGTTTTGATTGGGTAGCCTATTGCAGGGACTAAAATATTTCAAAATGATTTTAATGGGTAATCTAATATTACTGTGGGTGAAGTAGAGTATCCATTAATAGCTATCTATAAAAATTTCAAGTTGATTGAATATGTATTTTAGTAGTAAATAAAATTTAATTTTTAATTAAAGTTAAATTATTTCAAACTATTTAGTAAAAATTAGGGCTTTAGGTTTTCTAAATTCTTCTCTAAATGCTAAATCGAGAGAGGAGTTATTTATTTATTCGATTTAGTGGTTACTTTTTTATACATTTTTAAAGTTAAGCTAATAAATAAAAATTAAATTAACTTTAAATTAATGATTTTTAGATTTAATCAAATGCAAAAATTCTAATCAATTTTCTTAATTCTCTCGTGTTAACAAAGGTGTTCTAAACTATCTTATTGAATTTTTGTAATTTTTAAATTTAATATTGATTTTTTATTCAAAATTTTCAAAATTTTAATCTAGAGGTTTAATTGACTTGAAACTTTATGAGAAGTAGTTATAACATTAAGATTCTTCCATAAACATTTCAATCTATTTAGATTTATGTCTTAGTAGTAATTAAAGAAATGTCATTTTCAATAAAATTTAAATTAATCTCAAAATAATTAGTAAAATTTATGGCTTTATAGTTCATTGGATTCCTCTTTGAATTCTAAATCATTTTAGTTGATTATTATATTTTGTATGATTTTTAAAGTTTAAAGTCAATTTTAGTAATTTTGACCCCCTAAAATTCTTATTTTCTTACTTAAACTAATTAGTACTGACTTGACCTCCCTTTACACATGGCAACACATGATTTGGTTGAGTCAATATGCACTGGATAACGACAGATTACATGATTTAATCATTCGATCAAAGATCAAATTATCTAGATCAAATCCAAGAGTTAGAAGATGTTTTAAATCATATCTAAAGCCCTTTTTATCATGGACATCCATCCTAATCGATTAGGATGGATGGACAAGGGGTTGTTTCCCCTAATGTGAGCAAAGTAGGGAAGGGAGCAAACTATTTTTGCCCCTATGCCCAAAATTTTCTCAAAATTTTAGCATTTTTTTTTGTATTAGGATTGCTCAAAATCAAGGGAATAAGAGAAATTTAAGATTGTTTCCTAAATTTGTGTTAGACACATTCAAAAAAACACCAACACTTATGGTTGATCCATGATTTGGAGAAATTACCTCACCAAAGCTCATGTTGAGGCCAGTCTTTAATATGAATTTTCTCTCTTGCCCCACTATAGATCGTCCAATCCATCAACATCTGCCACACCTCATAGGAGTTTGGTTGATTTTGGTTGTTTCATGGACAGGGAAGGATGGGGAAAAGCTTGGTTGCACCTCTTTTGAGCTAGTTAAGGAGTGTGGTGTAGCTCTTCTACATGAAGTGAGCTGGAATGGCATTTCTTTTTTAGCTTGGCCAATATCTATTAATGGAGAAGTGAGGGATAGTGACTAACCATGGGTAAGAGGAGCTTGTTTTTTTTTCCAATTTTGTTGTTAGTGTCATGCTCATTCCATTTTTTTTAAGAAGAAAAGATAGGGTTGAGGGAAGTTTGGTGAGAAACTTCCTTTCAAGAAGGATTTAAAAATTTAGAGTTTAATAAGTTTTTTATTCTTTTATGCTTGATTTTCTTCTCTCCCTTCTTTAAACTAAATTTTCTCAGGTTTTCTAAGATTTGGCGAGATTTAGTGGCTTAAAGTGACTTGATTTGGATTTAGCTCAAGCTTGAACTTAAGATGACTCATTTTACTCAACTTGGAAACATTAGGTCAAATGACCTGATTGAGTTCAGATTTGGCTTTGGTGGTGTTTAGTCAGTGATTTAAAATTTTTAGATATAATTGATTGTAATTTATTTGGATCTTGTCTTGATTTTGATTGATTTTAGCTAGTGGGGCCCATAGGAGTCAATTTGGACTAACTTGGGTCAATTAATCAGATTGACCAAATTGAACTCAAGAAAGAGTTAAGATAAGTTTAATTAATTATTTAAGTGATTTTATATATTCAATCTAATTTAATTTTGGTTGAATTTGATTTTGGCTTAAAAGTGTCCAAATAAGTCAATTTGGGTCAAGTGAGCCAATTGATCAAATTCATCTCAGAATTGATTTTTATTAAGTTTGTATAACGATTTTGAACCTTTAAGAGGGTTCAACTTAATTTGAATTTGATTATATTTAGTTTAAGCTAGAGGGATCCACATGGTCAACTTTGGTTAACTGGCTCGATTAACTAAATTGAGACATAATTGAACTTGAATTGAGTTTAAACAACTTGAATAACTATATTAAGATTTTAAATAGATTCAATTTGACTTTGACCCACTAGTGCCCACATAGGCCAATTTAGCTTACTTGGGTCAGTTGACTAGGCCCAAAGTGGGGTTGGTATAAATACAATTAACTATTAAAATTTTCTTGTTTGATTAGTTTGATTTCATTTTGATTAGATTTGATTTTGACTCAATAGGATTCTAATGAGATAATTTAGGTTAAATGACCCAATCAACACAATGACAAGCTAAGTGGGCTTTATTTTTAAGTCAAATGGTTTTAATTTTGAATTTTGTTTGGCTTAATTTAGTTTGAGAATGTTTAATTTTATTTTGGCTATTTAGGCTATGATGGGTATAGTGGGGGCCTTTTAGTTTAGTCTACATCTATCCTAAGATTGTAACTTTCATTTAGATTTGGTTTTGGTTTTTCAATTTGAATTTTGTTTCATTTTAATTTAGGGGTTGTTTTGTTGGCTAAAAAAAGAATGTAGTGTAAAGTGAATGTAATGTATTTAGATTCTTTTAGATTCTTTGGTTTGAAAACTCTACAAATACATAAGGTTTTTTTTGGTAGAATGAATATAATGTAACGTATTTTTTGGTGGTTAAAGGTGACGTGGTAGTGGCCAACACTAGGGGTTGTCATCAACGATTATCGGCCGGTGGCTTAAGACGATGGGGTTACCTGGGAGGCGCATATGGCAGGCAACAGTTGGTGGTGGTGGCAGAGAGCAGGTGGTGGCAAGGGGGTGGAGGTCAATGAGGGCAATGATGTTGGGTCTGACGGTGGTCGGTGGATGGCAAAGGCCTACACATGCGGGTGATCCGCAATGGTACGTTGATGGGCGCAGTTGGTGGTGAGCGGTGCCGAAGCTATGGTGGTGTAGCGATGGACAATAATAGTGGCAGGTGGCAATGGATAGTGATGATGGTGGGTAGGGTGGCCTTATTTTTTTACGTCGAACTATGTATTTGAAATCCACTCCATTTTTGAGAATGTCAAATACATCATAAATCACCCTTGTAGTGCACTTCAATACACTACAAATATGTGAGAGTTTTACTTTTGCACCATGTCAAACACTCAAAAAGTTAAAATTTCTTCATTTGGTTTACTGTACACATGCAAAATGCATCCAACCAAAAAGCACTTAAGCTTGGGTATAAACTATTATTTCAAATATATGAGGAAAATGCTAATAGTTTATTTCAAATGTTTTAGAAAATCTTTTAGTCTCAGCTTGTCCAATCAGCTCGGGAAGGTCAAATCAACTTGGACTTGACAATAGTTTGTGATAGGATTGCATAATAAGACAAATAAAGCTCATGAAAATGTTAAAATAATTTCTAAAATGAGTTCATCTCATTTCTTTTGATTTTGTAAAATATTTTTGTTGAATTTATTTACATTATTTTTTAATTTTCATGAAATTTTCTTTTTTTAGATATTTCGATCACTTGCATTAATTTAAGTCTTATCCATTACATTTAAAATTAAGTTTAATTTATTTAATACTTTATTAATTAATGACATTCTTTAATTAATATTTTATTTTATTTTATTTTAGCATGTGACATGGCTTATTGATTTAATTATTCAAATTATTATTTTTTTCTCTCTTATTAGTCTCTCTTCTCTCTTCATATCATATTTTACATTCAAATCACTTGGACAAGCATGAATGGATGAATTTTTGACTCATCATATATTTGATTTAATGTATTAATAATTTTTTTATTTGAAAATTTGTAAAATTTATTTTATTTCAAATTTTGAATTTTGAATCATGCTATAAACTATTTTCAATTTTATCTTATTCATATATGGAATGATTTGGCTCCATTGTTTATTTTAATTAATTTTATTTAATTTTATTTGAATTTATTTAAATTGATTTAAATTTAAAATTAAATGTTTGGATTTAATTCATTTTCTTATTTAAATATTTGTTTTTGGTAATATATTATTGTCGACCCCTATCCTTTTTTATTTAAATTTAAATTGAGTTTAAAATTTAAATCCCTTCTTAATTAAACTTTCTTAATTTAAAATTGGTTGATTTGCATTTATCAGAGATTGTTTCATGCATGGTATGTTTTTTCCATCCCACATATGAATTATTCAAATTATTTTATATAGATTTAATTTCGAAAGCCTTCTAATTCACTTCCTTGATTAATTAATTCATTAAATCCCTTTGATACCCTGTGTTAACTTATGATTAATTCAATTAAGGAAGCATTTGACAGACCATGCATATTGGATACTTAATATATTTTGTTTTCAAATTAATTCAAACCTCTTTCTTAATTGATCCTATATTTAATTAGTGTTTATTTAATTATATTGAGTGCATTCATATTTTTTCCCTCCACTTCTCTTGGTTGGCCACATATGTATGGAATTAGATTTGGATCAAATTAAATAAAATGTGTTATGGATTTCAAAGTTAAACTCTTTCCTATTTTATTTTTTGTTATATTTTTTCCTCTTATTTTCTCTTCCATTGGCTGATCCCATCTTGGTTTATTTTTCTATTTAATGGATCACATTTGTGACTTCACTCCCTCATGCAAATATCTCTTCTTGGATGACCCCTTGCAAAAAAATTCTTGGTGCTTCTCTTCCTCATTAACTTCAAAGTTTTCTCAAAAGGAGTTCTTTATATTACCATTAAGCCTTCAATTTGCTTTAGAGAAGACTCATTCAGTTTTTGTTCTTACACATTTATTCATTCAATTGTTTTAATTTGTTTCAATTGATTGTTCTTTTCAATTTTCTTATTTTATATTAATTTAAAATGGATTGGTTTTAAATTTTCTAAGCATTTATAAATCCTCATTCAATAGTCTTGAAAGTACTTTGAATATCACATATCATTATCAATTTGAGTTTTCATTTATAAGATCACATCTTCAATATTTTCAAGCTTATTGCTCTTCAAAGTATTCATCTTCAAGGATTTTATATTTTACTTTGTGTAAGTATTTTCAAAGAAAAATTTTTCTTAGGGAATTTGCATCAAAATTATTATTTTTTTAATTCATATTATTGCATATTTTAAGTTTAAAATGAACAAAAATAATTTGTGAGCTATATTTCGTTTGACTTGTTATTATTTCAGTGGGATTCTGAGGAAAATTGTTTTAAAATGTGAAAGTTAGATTTTAATACTTATAGTTTGAAGTTTTTGAGATTATACTTGCCCGTGTAGAAGAGTATAAACTTTGTTTGGGGTTGTACTTTGAGCAATCTTTTTATTATTAATTATATCAATATTGGATACTTTAAGAGAACTCACAAATAAAGTATATCTATAGAATATGTTATCATATAGTTTAGAAGAGTGTGGAGTTAAACAATATGATGTGATGCACACACTACAAATTTAGTTTTAAAAAGGCTACACTTCCTCATAATTACAAGAATGATTAATGTTATTGTAGTTGAATCTTTATTAATTAAGTATCTTGGTATACAGTTATGTGAAGTTTTACCATTTATTTAAAAAATTAACAATGTGAACTAAACTACATCCCCATCCATTAGTATCTTCATTGCAAACAACTCTTGTTCAAGCACTTAAACATTTGAGTCAAAGTAGTATGAGCTAGGGAGATGAAGTATTCAACTCTTAATAAAATGTTAAATTAATCTTTTTGTCTAGATGAAATTTGTTATACATCCATAATTATTGACTTATATATATATTGTATGCAATTATGTACACATTATTCTTATTATTATTATTTTTGTCATTAAATTTTATCTAAAAAATTAGCCTAACTAAAAATTCAAAGAAAAAAATTTCTAAACCTAACTAATTATTTTTTAGATTTAAGGAATAATATCTTTAGCCAAAAAATATATATATAAATATAAATTAAGTTTATAATATATAAGTTATAATATAATACAAGATATCCCAAATATTATACACCTAAACTCTAATGCATAGATCTTACAAATCTTATGGATATAAAAAATATAAAAACATGTTAAATAATGTATATAATATCAAATAGAGCATAAATTAATAAATTACATAAAATAATTTTTAAAATCTATCTTCATAAGCAAAAAATAAAGAAATTTATGAATGAGATATCAAATAGAAATTTATAATAACAAAGAAAATGAACATTGGCATCTATGATGAAATCATAAAAAATGAGTGAAAATAAAAGATATCGATAGCCAGAAGTATGGTCAAAGGTTCTCTAGGGGAAAGCTCTTTGGAAAATGGATGAAGAAGATGGACAACTTACCATTTATGTCAGTAATATCATCATTTTTTTTTACATTTTTCTTGTAGTGTCCGATGATGCTTTACATAATCCGATCTTGAAGGAAACCTTCTCTACCAACTTATTCTAAGGGGACCATCTCTATGTATCCTTCTCAAAATTACTCATCAAGTTTATATACAAATTTAAAAAAATGAAATAAAAATATATAAGTGAAATGTTTATAGATGCTTATACCAATGATCCCTTCAACATTAAAATATCTAGGCACATTTTTAAAACCAATAAAGCAATTAAGTTTCTCTTGATTAGATGCTACAATCACAAAGGTTTTCATAATAGAAAAGAGAATGGTGGCTAACTATTAAATGAAGGTTTTAAGGCTATAGGGTTACATGAAAGTATTAGTCATAGGTCCATATTTATCAAGATATACCAAGATTCTAGATTTTTAAACTAATAATTAAATATACTTTTTGCATTTTTGATAGCTACAAGCCCTTAAAATCTCTTACTTTATAAAATTGATTTTGCTCCAAATGACTAGGATACATGACTTAATTATTGTTAGATTTGGCATTAGCAATGATTCTTAAATCTTGATATAAATCCATGATGAACTTTATGGATACCCATAAGTACTAATAGACTTCCTGGAATTGATTTTTGAAGATCTCAAACCTCTATATCTTTGTGAAGTGGCATAAGACTTTATGGAAATGTATAAGTTTTGCAAAAGCTCACAAAAAATCAAAAAGACTTATAAAGTCTATTAATTTTGAATTATTAATTTATAATAAAATTAAGTAACTTTTTTAAAATTGATTAATTTAAATAGTAAATAATCCACATATGACATTTTAAAAATAATTGCTTTTAAAAGGTAATTTTCCTCTTAATTGATTTCTTCATATACTATCAACATTTTTCTTTGTGCACCTCTTATATAAAAAATCAATAAAATTTTCTAATCTAAACCATTCTTCATGTGCTTGAGGTGTCTAGATGTTATACACATTTTTGGTAGAAATTTAATTGAAATCATCAACCCAAGTTCCTTAATGTTTTATGATCATCATATTTTGGAGGTCCTTAGACTCATGGGGACAACACAATGTACACAAAGCTAGAAAAATTATAATAACATGTAAGTCTTATGAGTTTGCAGACCCAATGATGATTTATTTGTGATTTATACCAATTTTTTAGAGTATTAACTTTAAACACAATTCAACTAGTGTCCATATAGATTGAATCTAAAACCCTCACATTTATTATTCAATGTTAATTTAATCAATTTTTTGTCAATTATGATTCAAGGAAAATAAACATTACATTCAACTTTATATCTATGCTCTAAATTTAGGATACCAACATTCACATTTTGAATTTTGGTATCCATATTGTAACTCATTAAGTGCACAACCAATCTAAAAATTTATTATTCTTCATCGAAGTCAAACCCTCTAACCATCTTTAAAGAAATCTCTAAGCCTTGCTTAGCAATTTCTTAGATTTTTTGTTCGAGAGTGATCCAATATTTTGGTGGTGATTAAGGCTATCATCAATAATTATAACCATTATACAATTATGTATAGGATCAATTGCAAATAGATTAGATAAAAATAACTATAATTTGAGAGAAATAATGTTACATTAAACTTGATCTCAAGATTGGATGAAGGATGAACACTTTTACTTAGTTTCTTACTAAATATGTGAAAGCCTTCATCATAGATTTTCTCCAAGAAAGATTTTAGCAATGGAGCCATAAAATCATTAGGATTTTGCAATGAAGAGTTTTTTCAATTAGAATCAATTGAAAATGTTAATGTTTCACAAATAACATGAATATATATAGTAATAAACTTTTAATAAGATTAAGTAGTGTAAGTAGCTAAGTACTTTCAAAATTAGATCTTGTAGCATGAATTTGATTAGTAAAATAATACATTTATAATAGTTAATTAATTTATAAATGATTAGATTTAAAGTTTAAATATAATTATGATTACAAAATAATGGGTATATGCAAAATTTTATAGAACAATGGAGAACCATTAATCTTTGTCAAGTTCCACAAAAAGATGATTTCCAATTCAATTTTCTCTTACCTTATGGATTCAAAGTATAAGTTAACAAAGACCTATCAATTACATTTTAGAGAGCTATTAAACTAAATAGAGGCATACTAACTTGATAGAATATCATTAAATAGCTAATATTTAGGAAATTATAATTCATTACTTACTCAAAATTGGTCATATAGCATAAAGAATCATAACTAGAAAATTCAACAAAACTAATAGAATAAGAATTAAGCCTAAATTCATAAACTATAAATAATTATTTTCATTAATAGTAATTTCATATTACCTTTATGAACATTTAAATATATCAAAAAAAGTTATAAAAAATCATATGTATATATATAGCAAAGATAGAAAGTATAAGTCTATTTCGCCATTATTAAGATATGTATTTAATTAATCTAATTAAGTGTAATCTAATTAAATATAATTAGATTATTAATTGAAGATGTAATAATATCTTTATGAAATTTAAACTTAAAATACCATATCATAATGTTACTAATCAATTCCACTAATTAATTATAATTAATATTATGTTAATTAAATAAATTCAAAATAAATTCTCAAGATTCATAAATAAATATAGTATAACCAAGAACTATAATTTAAAGTAATTAAATCTATGGATTCATCACTATTGAGATATTTTAGAATATACTATAAACTCAGTATTATAGTGAAAAACTAACCACATGCACTAAATTGATACCTTAAATTTTCAATTTACATGTTTAAACAATTCTAATATATCATATATGTCTCATCTTTAAGCTACAAAAGCTCTAATTGTCTAATGGTATGGATCATCATATCTATGGTTTATATAATGTTTGATTTACCTTAAGACTATACTTAGCAAACATTAGATGACACCATATATTACAACTAAGCCAAAGCTACATATAAGTCCAACAAGCTCAATCAGTTAACATTGTATTAGTTTTGAAGCTTTAGTTGATGGTTTGAAATTCTTAAAGCCTTAAAAGATGATATATGACAAATATTGGTGCATATTTAGTGTGATATATATGTTATCAGTAATCCTACCTTATTTTGATATATTTTTATTTAACCAAGATTTTTTTATTAAAAAAAGTATTATATTTTAGTATAGTTCTTATGTATTAGGATATGTTTGGTTATATTTATTTTGGATAAACTTTAAAATTAAGCATAATTAAAGTTTAATTTAGTTAATTAAGTAATTTAAAAAACTTTAAAATATGCTAAGTCACCCATTCAACAGGGGATTAGCGCCAATGTGGATGTCACGTCAGTGCCAGTCACCCATTGGCTTAGAGCGATTTTATAAGACTTACGTGAAACCTTGCTGGATCAAATTTAGTGACCTCATAATTCACTTCTATAAGGCTACAAAATTAATCCGCCGTGGGATTTGCATTGGATGATTCTTCCCACTGGAATAAGTTCACCACAATAATATAAAACTATGCAGATTGAATTTGAACTAATTTTTAACTTAAGCAAATATGACACATAAAGATTCCTTTTATCTCACCTAGTTAAGGAAAAAAATCAATGAAAGGAAACATACATTTGCTATAATTAACTAAAAAAAGTAAATTGTATGAATTGTTATATATATATATATATATATATATATATATATATATATATATATATATATATATATATATATATATATATATATATATATATATATATATATATATATATATATATATATATATATATACCAATTAACCCAAAAAAGCATACACTTCTTATTCATTTATCAATCTATGGAGAAAATTTATGACACCACATAGAGTTTAGGAATTTCTTATTTGGATGATCAAATACGTCATTAAGGAATAAACATATTATCTCGGAAGATAAATATGGTATCCTATAATGGATTCGATCATTTAATAAAAGACTCATATGGCTAATGGGTCTTTCATATACCAGAGATTTTCTCCAAACTACGGAAAGGTAGAACATGGTTTAATTTAAACCGGGTTCATGGTTCTCTATAGATTCAGTCGACCCTATAGGTGTATAATTACATCTTAAGAAGAGGCTCTTCCTAAGAATACTCTCATTAAAGAAAATGGTTGTATTTCACAGGCCAAGAAGGAAGAAATGTCTATTGATACTAGGATGTCTAGTAGACATTTCAAATATCTTATAATTGGGCTTTAAATTTTGGAATTTAATTTAGATTTTGAGTTAACATTTTTTTAGAAGTCTAGGACCTAGATTCTAGCAGCACAATACTACAGAAATGCCTAGGGTTGAAGACTTAATCTTGAAAAGGATGCTTCAGAACCTAGTCTATAGGTACTTCTGGCTCAAGTCATATTATCGACCTAGTTTCATTTTGGGAATTATCGATCATTCCTCTCACTTGAGGGAACTAACCTATTAATTTTCTAGACTTACAACCCACCTGAGGTCACTAACACCACCTAAGCACATTTTAAATTCATGATGCTAAGTCTCATGAATATAAGATGGTCGTGCTATTATATTTTAAAGAAAGGAATCTATGAACCTAGACTCACTCCATAATCCCTAGAATCATGTAGGGTATGAAACGCATCTAAATAATGCATATTTTTAGATTTTAAATATTTTAATTCAAGATTTATTTGAGGTATTGGGTATGCATTTTTATGCCTAATGCCATGCAATTGGAAATGGTTATAAGACAAATCAATAATAGAAGGCTAGCTTCCCCAAGAAGGTCATCATCCTCACAGAGAATACCCTTATGTAATGTGAAGTTGCCCATTCAAGGATTGGAGTAGATGATTTCATGGTTTCAAAACGATTAGTTTGATTTTATGTTTTTTTAAGGCTTTAGTTTATGAGGTTTGATTTTTCTTTAGTTGTTCTTATTAGATTTAAGTTTGTATAAAATTTAGTTTTTCCTATGAGCCTAATCATCCAAGCATTCATTCATAGGAAAGCACAACACATAAACAAACCTAGAAAAGTAAGTTAATTCTATTGCACACCCAAAATAAATCAAGCCAATTTAATTTAAGAAAAAGCCAATGTGGTGATCACTATACATCCCGAAAAGGCAAATGGGCTCAAGATTATTTCACTCTAGAACTACAAGTCTAAATCTGGGTCTTCTTTCCAAGATAGTTCCTTGGGACATCCATTGCTTATGGGGACCACTACACCTATCTTTGATAAGGTAAATTTCTAAAGTAATAGACATATAGATTCTAACCTAATTCTAAGCTAAAATTTACATTTTGAATTTAAAATTAATTCCTAAGCCATGCAAAACAAATGTTAGGAAATACAAACAACACACAACATTTATATTCCATAAACATACAAGCTTAGTTTAGTTGCTTGTCAAGCCCACCTGTCCTATGGGCTATGCTTAAGGATTTAAGCATACCTACAAGAAATAGCATTGTTTAATTTTATTTATGATATCAATCATTTCTAGCATATGCCCCTTAAAAAGTCAATGTTAGGTCTAAAAAGAACCTCCTACCATTCGTAACGCAAATAATTTAGATATGTAAAATAGTACACCACAAAGATATGTGAAGCATCATCATGAAAACACATCACAAGGAATCATAAAGAATCATAAACAACAACCTAAGTTAAGGTCCATGATGAAAATTTATATATATATAAAAATATATATATATATATATATATATATATATATATATATATATATATATATATATATATATATATATATATTATTTTCTGGACACCATAGATTCTGTGATGTTCTTATTAGGTGATCGCATGGTTTGACATTTAGAGAGTACTATCTCAAAAGATAGAATTCACCACCCTACAATGGATCTAATCACCTGAATAAGGACTCGTAAGGACTATGGGTTTAGAAGATCAAGTGGGATCGATCAAGAGGAGGGAGTTTTTATCAAATCCAAATGAAGATAAGTAAGGGATGCTTAAGATACTAGGAAGCCTAGTAAGCATCCCAAACTATCTTATGGTTGGGCTTTATATTTTTAAAGTTGAAGTGATTTATTTGTTTGAGTTGAATTTTGGTTAGAAATCTAGGACTTATAATTTCATGACATGAGATCATGGAAATGCCTAAGAGGTGAGAATTTATGCTTGTAGCCCGCAAAGGGGATGTTGCCTCATTTTTAGAATGAGCTCTCAACCCCTCCATCTTAGACATAGGACTTTTCTTAGATTTCAAGAGTTATTTAGTCTTAAGACGCATCTAGGGATTAGATGGACACTCAACCTAGCCCTAGAGATTTAAAAGAGTTAGCCATAGGAATAGGTCATGCCATAGGTGTGTTAGGAAAATTTGCATAACCTATAGCTTAACCTAAATTCGTCACTTCCTCCCTTCAAATCAAACTTAAATCAATTTCAACTTCATTGACTTTCTCCAAACGCAAACCATTTTCAAATGATTGAGGCCCATGATTGGATTCCAAACTCCAAAATATTTTTTAAGTCCTTTGATTCCCTCTCATGGACTTAGCTCAAATCAAACCTAAATCAATTCAAATTAAAGGAATTTTCTCATAATCCATTTATATTCTCATTTATATTCACATATATAAATGAAATATAAATTCAAATCAATCAAACTAAATCCAAAATTCAAATCCAATTCCAAAAATCTTTCCTAAGTCCTTTGATTCCCCCTCATGGACTTAGCCTAAATCAAATCTAAATCAATTCAAATTCAAGAAATTTTCACACAAACCATTTATATTATCATTTATATTCACATATATAAATAAAATATAAATTCAAATCAATCGAACCACCAAATCAATCAAAAAATCTTCGTAAGTCACTTTGATTCTATATTATGGACTTAGCCTAAATCAAATCTAAATCAATTCAAATTCATGGAATTTCCTCACAACCCATTTATATTCTCATTTATATTCACATATATAAATGAAATATAAATGAAATATAAATTCAAATCAATCAAACTAAATCTAAAATTCAAATCCAATTCTAAAAATCTTTCCTAAGTCATTTTGATTCTATCTTATGGACTTAGCCCAAATTAAATCCAATCAATTCAAATTCAAGGAATTTTCTCACAACCCATTTATATTCATAAACATAAATGAAATATAAATTCAAAAATCCAAAAATAAATTCAAACTCAAACTCAAATTCAACCAAAATCCAACCTAAGCCATTCAAGTCAAAATCTTGAACTTAGCTAAATCAATTTCAAATCAAGCCAAACCCTTGATTTTTCTTCATGATTCAATCAACCCTTCAATCATGAATCCAAATATAAATTCAAACTTCAATAATCAATCCAAAAATAAATTCAAAACTCAAACTCAAATTCAATCAAAATTCAACCTAAGCCTTTCAAGCCAAATTCTTAAACTTAGCCAAATCAATTTCAAATCAAGCCAAACCCTTGATTTTTCTTCATGATTCAATCAATCCTTCAATCATGAATCCAAATATAAATACAAACTCCAATCAAACCAAAACTAAATTCAAAAAATCAAACCCAAGTCAAACTCATGTTCACCCTTTTGAACTTGAAATTGTCAAATGAATCAAAACCCATTTGACTTCAAACCACTTGCAAATGGATTTATATTTCAATCATAAGTCCATATGTGAGTTCAATCAAACTCAAATCAAGCTTTGACCAAGCCATTTGACCCACTTAGGCTCACTTGACCCAAAGTGACCTAAAGTACCCTTTTGAGCCAAATTCTAATCCTACCCGAATTAGATTGAACTAAGCCCAACAAAGCCTCACATTATGAGCAATAATAATCATGAGATGATTAATCACTCAAATTGGGTCAAACCAAGTCAAATCTAAGGTTGACCAAGTCAACATTTGACCAAAATGAAACTTAAACTAGCCAAAATACACCATAGGCCAAATTGATTGAAACCATTGATTAAAACTTATTCATGATCAATGTTTGAACTTGGCCAAGTCATCGTTTCAGCCAAACCTAAATTAATTCACTTGACCAAGTTGACCCAACTTGACCTAAAAGTCAAAATGTGTCAAAACTTGATCTAAGCCAAATTGATTGAAACCAATGGGTCAAGTTCATTCCAAATCACTTGTTGAACTTGACCAAAGCTCACAACCAAATCAACTAGCCCAATCAATTTTGAACCCAACTTGACCTAAAGGGTCAAATTGAGCCAAATCCAAATCCAAATATAAACCAAATTGATTGGAAATAAATATACCAATCCATTTCGAATGATCAACTAAACCTAAACTAAACCATGACCTAACCCAAATAGGTCAAATGGGTCAAATTGGTCAACTTGACCCATTTGACCTAAATGAAATCAAATGAACCAAATTCAAATATAAATCAAATTGAACCAAACCAATGATGCCAAAACATTTCAAATGGTCATATGAACTTGACTCAACCCTTGGTTTGAATTTGACCAATTGGTCAACTTGACCCAAGTTGACCCATTTTGACCTAAATGGGTCAACATGAGCCAAATCATATCAAACCGACTCCAAATTCAATAAAACTTGGCCATTTTTTCAACCATACCAAACATATTCAAACTAAAATCAAGGTCAAATGACCATTTTACCCTAGGCCATAGGGTAACCTAAAATCAAAACCACTTGGAATTTGGTCAATTCCTTTTCATGGACACTTGGCATCCTCTTAGTGGACCAAATGGTCACTAATGGATATGGTGCACATGACCCATTAGGTTTGGGTCATCCAAACCCAACCCAAGGTCAAAACTGACCACCCCCATGGAAATGAGCACATGGGAATCCTTCCTTACCCATTTCAAGCACATAACACTCCTCCACTACCTCCCTCACGAATGCCAACCCTAACGGCCTAACAAACCCACTCAATGAGGTCAATTTGATCAAAATGGCAAAGGAGCTTGCGCCATCCGATCCATCAAAGGGGAGATATACTCCCCCTAATTTTACGTGAATTTAATTCTCTCCTATTCGATTGAAGCATAGGAACTCAGAGAAAGTGATTCCAAGCTCTCCAAACTTTTCTAGGCATTTTCCAATTCCCCATTTTGGTTCTTCAATCAACAAGTTCAAGTCAATTCCTTAGCCAATACTCAAATTGAGTCAATTCACTTTGCAAGCACCTTGAGAACTCAATCATGCCAAGCCTTCAAGTTCTCCAAGCAAGGGAAGAGTGCTCTTGATCAAGGCCAAGCCCAATTGAAGGAAGCTTGGTCCATAGGAAGATCCACTCAACCAAACCACCTCAAATATTCAATAGGGCTTCGTCTCCCCTAGACAAAGCTACCTCAAGGGATTCAAGCACCGGTGATAGCCTTTGGCTAGGTATTCCCTCAACCTGAGCTTAAATTAGCCATGGTCTGTTCCTTTTTGAAATAAATTCTCACCTCATGAAAATTTGATAGTTAGATGTGATCCCCCTTGCATGGTGATGGTGTGGGTTGAATTTGAGTTCAATCCAAGCTCAATCGAGCTCAGATCATGCCATAGAAGGTGGACAGCTCCCCTTTCTTACAAGAGAACTTAGGGATAAATCATGGGCCATCCATCCACGCATTTTGGATGGACGGCCATGATCTAGATGCGTAGGATATTTGATTTAATCCTTTAATATCATGGGCTTGATCTCAGTCGTCCGATCTTAGATCAGGCGGATGAGGAGAAAGCGCATAGCGCCATTGTTGATGCGGCACTACGATGTGATAACTTAAGTGGCCTATCCCATCGTGCCATGTGGAAAGTTCACACTGCATCAGCCTCCACATGGCGCCAACGGGATTAGCCATATAATTAAGGGATTAATTTTGGAATAATCACTAAAACTTCAAATATTCATAACTAATAGTAAGAAAATCAAAAAATACAAAATAAAAAGCATTGGAAAGGTAATTCAAAGAGGAATATTCTAAAATTAATTTCACTTGATTTTGAATAGTGATATTTTCTAAATTAGGGTTTTATTGGGAATGTAATTATATTAATTACTCCCTAATTATTCCACTGATTAATTCCAAACTTCTTAGGGTGATTAATGGGATGACCTCTACCTCCCATGATTTTCTTGGAATTTATTAATGGGTTAATTAGGATAATTGCTTAGCTTATTCCTAATTACTCTATTAATCCATTAAATGGTTAATTAACCTTTTAAATAGTAATAAATTCATCAATTAACTTAGCTAATTATCTTAGAACAATGAGTGAACTTAGGGAATGAGATTAGGGGTTTTTTTCTATATCTTTTTCTCTAAGTTTATTTCATTTAGATTAAAATCTAATTAAGGTGCAAAATTAATTAAATAATTTAATCATTTAATAAAATGGCTTAATTAATCAAAGTTTTAAAATCAAAATATTCCAAAACTTAACTAATTCATCTTGGGTTGATGCTTAGGTGTTCAATAATCTAAGTAGCTTAAGGAAATTAAAATCCAACCCCTGTGTATGAGAAGGGTTATGAAAGTACTTAAATTAATCCCTTTAATTTAATTAATTACTAATTGTGAGCCAATTGCATTAGGACCTTTCTTTTCTAGGTGCATTTCTAATTTAAATTCCTTGTGTGGTTTTATGTCATACCATTGGCTCATAGTTAGGTGATTAAATATGTTAGAGTGATATAGGTAAGGTGTAATTAACACACTTAATTCATACCTTAACCTAACCAATGCATAAAATTGATCTAATCACCTAAAAATTGAACTTAAATAACTTACACATGGGGGAATGGGTCAGGACCAATAAACTCATCTCAGATTTCTCAAATTAAAATCAAACTCAAACAAAATTCAAACTCTTTTTAAAAATAAATTTGATTTACTTTAAATAATCTTATTCATAGGATTGTCTTTAGGAATTAATTAGGGTGAATGAATTTACTTACTTTCATCACTTTATTTCTTTCCTAACATGCTAAATGTGTATGCCATCTGAAACTCATGCCTTTATGCTTTTTAAAAATCAAATTAAAAATGAAATATTTCCTTTATGTCAAATTGCATGTTTTGGCTAAAATAAGAATATTAATGGCTATTATCACTATTAAATCTAAAATTACTTTGAAAACTTATAAATCAATCATCAAAACAATAAGGTATGCTACTTATGATTATTTATAAGCTTGCATCTGAGTAGAAATATAAAGATGTTCATTGTGTGGTTTTTCCTTCCCTTTTCTTTTAGCATAGTTTTGAATAGGATTTGGCAAAGTGTATAGTTCATTTGAAAAGAATACAACATTTACTTAAATCCTTCTATTCATTCCATGTCATTACTTAAGAAGAACATCCACACTTACATATATAAAAAATCAAACAAACAAACACAAACTTTGCATCTTTCTTTTCCATTCATTTCTTTTGTACATGCATATGTATTTAAGGAAAGTGGTATATTAGTCTGGACAACACCAAGATTTGAGGCTTTAAGTATCTAAGTAGGTCTTACCTTACACCCTACAATGGTGTCATACTCACTTATGCCTTTCATACATATAAATGTGCATGTGAAAAATGGATAAAAAGAAATCCCCTTTTCTACTTAACAAAATCATACATCATAAAGCATCACAATTTTCTTTAAATAACACTACTTAGAATTCATCATTAAAGTATGATAAATATTCCCATTTGCATGTATAGATATGCTTAGGATTCATCCATATGCATGTTATACATGTTGGGAAAAAGAAAATATGTGTGTTTTGTGATATTAATTCACTTTACTTAATCTTAAAATGTCTTTCTTTTTGAATAGGTTTGTTTAGGAAAAATCTAAACTTAGGATTAATTAAAACACATAATAAAATATATACTAAAATAAAAATCAAATATGAATCTACCTTAGAAATTACTTAAGGTAGGGAGGAAGAGAAGTTCTCTTTTTTTTCTTCTTACAACTTAGTAATTAATTAGGTTCATTCAAACCAAATTAAAACACAAAAAAATAACAAATCAACTAAACAACTTAAATTAAAATCACCCTCTAAGTTGAAGTTTTTCATACTTAGGAAACTTAAACCTTAAAGCCTAGCTAAACATACCACATAAACCTTTTAAAGCACACACATTAGACTAAGTCACCATTTCTAGCTTTAGATTAAGATGGTGCATGGTTTGATATTTTCTTTTATTTTATGATGTGATGTTTTAGTCTAGATGTTAGAGTGAATGTGAGTAGAATGAATGGTAGGATGATTTAGTCTAATCATTATCTTAGGGATTGTGCTTAAAATAATAAAAATATAATTTTTCTGTGTAAGTGCTTATACCCTAAGCATAATCCAAAATAGGCCGTGGACTTGGTTACCCATGTGTGGGGCTAAGTCAATATGTCTATACATGCTTGGGATTTGATGGTTTGTTTAGCTAATCTCTTTTGTGTTAATTAGATTTACTTTTTCTTTTCATGTAATTTTGCAATCAGGATTTTAGAATTATTATTATGGGGGGGATTAGGATGAGAATTGGTTATAATATTATATCTTATGTACCATGTGAAGCCTTTGGAGCAACCACATTCCAACCATCCAAAAGAGGGAACCAAAGAAAAAAGAAGAAAAGAAGAAAAGAAGAAAGAAGAAGTGAAGAATGAAGACCCCCATAAAAAGAATTCCTCACTTAATTCTAATTAATTCATTCGTAATTAAGGTTATATAATGGTTGAGCTCAGCTACCCAACTTATTTTTTCAGGTTTGTGCGGTGGAGCCCGACCACAAATGGTCTTTTATTTTTTTTGCGCTAGTTTTATAAATTGATTGATTTGTTTTTATTTAACTTAATTAAGATGGCATCTTTTCCTAGTTTTTCCTTGCTTTCATGTATGGCACGGATGATGAATTAGGCTCTTAGAAAAATAAATCTTCTACCAAATTAATCAACTCAAAATTAAAATAAACAACTCATAACCTCATCTAAAGCTAAGTTAAAATCAAGATAAAAAAGAATTAGCCCTTAGTTGGATGTGTACTTTCTTTCTAACATCATGCATAAAAAGCATATTATTTCACTCTTGATTGGAGGCTTCCACCTTTGCTGAGAACTTGACCTATGAGAGCCATGGTGGAAACACACCTCCTTATCTTGCTGATTTTGGCCCATAATCTAATTTCTCATGCATTAGGCATAAAGTATCCTAAAGCCTGTGTCAAATTGATTTTCCAAAAAAAAATAAAACATATGAAAATTTTGCATTAAATTTAAGTCATTAAAAGCATGCACTTACATGATCTAGTCTCTTAAGGAGTGTGTTTAAGGACTTAGTCTCTTTCTATAAATAAGTAATATCTATCTTGCATAAATATATAACTTGCCTACATATTTTAAAAAGGAGTTTGTTGCCACCTAGCGGTTGTAAGTCCAACGGTGGTGATTTATCCTCTCTTGTGGAGGTAAACCAAATACTAATTTTGCCTTAGATTTAGGTCATGCTTTTGGCCCTTGCCAGCTCTAGATTTAGGTTCAGAGGTTGCTACTTCCCTTTGTGGGCTATGAGCATAAATCCTTATCTCTTAGGCATTTCTATGAACTTGCATCATGGAATCATAAACCATAGCATTCTAATAAAATTCAACTCAAACACATTAATTCAATTTTAAAAATGTAAAGCCCAATCATAAGATAGTTTGGGGTGCTTATTAGGTTTCCTAGTATCTTAAGCATCCCCTACTTGTTCTTTTATTTAAGATAAGAACTCCCTCTTGATGATCTCACTTGGCTTTCTAAAATAAACCAATTGATGATAGTCCTACCTTTTCAAAATCTTTGGAGACAACATTTACCTTAATTGAGAGTATTCCTAAGGAATCCTTCTTATGATGTAATTAACTATGGGGCTTCCACGTAGAGAACTTAATGAACCATTTAAAATAAACCCTACTTTACTTTTCCATGTAAAATAGGGGAAGAATCTCTGCTACAATCTGAAGACTCATAGTCCTTAGGAGTTCTTATTGAGGTGATAAGGTCCATCATAGGGTGGTGATTTCTATCTTTCAAGATAGTACACCTCACCTCAATGTCGTACCTGATCACCCTAATAAGAACATATGTGGATCTGCATGGCATCCCAGCAAGGCATTTTTATATTTTTGTTTTCATTTATGCTCTTTTTCAAAGATAGATGGAAAAAGAGAATAAAATTTTACCACAACTCTGAACTAAATCTAGGTAGCTTTGGCCAAAGCACTCTCAGCGAAAATGAGTATTTGGTTTACCTCAACCAACTTATTGGACTTACATTTGCTTGCTAACTCCTCTTATGATTTTAAATACATGTAGAAAAGTCATATGCTTTTGCAAGATAAAGGCTTGTTTATTTAGAAAGAGACCAAGTCGTTAAACACACTCCCAAAGACTAGATCTAATGATTAATGACTTAAATATAATTCAAATTTTTTGTTATATTTTATTTTCATTTTAATGTCAATTTGACACAGGCTTTAGGATTCATATACCTAATGAATGAGAAATTAGATTATGGGTCAAAATCAATAAGAAAGGATGTATGTTTTCACCAAGGCTCTCAAAGGTCAAGCCAAGTCCTCTGGTAAAGGTGGAAGCCTCCAAATCAAAAGTAAAATAATATATTTTTTATGCATGATGAGAAAAAATACAACATCCATTTACTAAACATCTTGATTTTATAACCTAGGCTTTAAGTGAGGTTATGATTATTAATTTTTAGTTTTGAGTTGATTAATTGGATAGAAAATTTATTTTTCTAAGAGCCTAATCATCATCCAGGACATACATCAAAGCAAGAAAAAAACTAGGAAAATATGTCATCATAATGCACAAGCTAAATAAATATCAATCAATTTATAAAGATGAAAATAATAAACAATTTGTGGTTCTCCACCACAAACCCAAAAATAAATTGGGTAGATTTCTCCCACTTACAAATGAATTAAATACAATCAAGGAATTCATTGTTATGATCTTTCTTCATTCTTCATTTCTTCTTTCTTCTTTCCTCTTGGTTGGTAATGTGGTTGCTCCAAAGGCTTCATATGGTACATAGATTATCTTATAATGTTCATCCTAATCATAATAATCATTCCAAATCATTGTAAAATTACATGAAATTGAAAAAATGAAATCTAACTAGAACACAAAATAATCAAAACAAACCACATGCATGTATATAAATAAATTGACTTAGCACCCACACATGGTAACCAAGTCCACTTGGCTATTTTGGATTATGCTTAGGGTATAAGCAACTTACAAACAAACTATTTTTATATTTTTATTACTTGCATAAGCATAACATAAGATAATGGTTAAACTAAGATCATCCTCCATACACACATACATCTGTCTAGTAAAACATTACATCACAATGAAAGCAAACATCAAACCATTACAATTAAAGCTAAGTGGTGACTTATTTAATGTGCTATTTAAGGTTTTTTGGTATGTTTAGCTATGCTTTAAGATTGAAGTTTTCTAAGTATGAAGATGTTTAACTTAGAGAGTGATTTCATTTAAGTGATTTAGTTGATTTTATTTTATGATTTGATTACATTTGAATGAACCTACAATTAATTACTAAGTGTGGTAAAGAGAGGAAAAGAGAAGAGAACTTCTCTTTCCTCTGTACCTTAAGTAATTTCTAAATATTCATTAAATATTTTTATTTAATGATTATTTTATTGTGTTTTAATTCACCCTAAGTTTAGATTTTTTTTTCCCTAAACAAACCTATTCAAAAAAAAGGCATTTAAGATTAAGTAAAGTGAATTACTATCACAAAATACACAACACTTTATTTCTTTCCCAACATGTGTAACATGCATATGGATGGAACCTAGGCAAATCTATACATGCAAATGAAAATGTTTAGCACACCTTAATGATGAATGCTAAAGGATGTTACTTAAAAAAATTTGTATTCTTCATGACGCATGATTTGGATAAGTAGAAAAAAGAAAGATTCTCTTTTAAATTTTTATATGTACATCTACAAGTATGAAAAATATAAGTGAGTACGACACCATTGTTTACACCAAGGGTGTAAGGCACAAGACCTACTTGGGGCTACTCAAAGCCTCGTAACCCCATGGTGTCCAAACTAATATACCACTTTTCTTAAATACATGTGCATGCATAAAAAGAAATGCATGGAAAGAGAATCATGCAAAATGTTTATGTATGTTTCATCTTGGTTTGATTGTTTAGTTTACATGTGTGAAGTGGAATTCCTTCTTAAGTCATGACATAGGAGTGTATAGGAATGGATTTAATCAAGTGTTATGTCCTTTTCAAATGGACTATATAGTTTGCAAATCCTATACTAACCTATGTTAAGAAAGAGAAGGAAATCACATAACACATTTCATAATATTCACATGCAAGTTTATAAGTACTTATAAATAGCATACCTTTCATTTATAATGTTTTACTTATAAATTTTGAAACTAATTTTGGGTTTAGTAGTGATAATAGCCATTCATATTTTTACTTTAGCCAAAACATGCAATTTTACATAAAAGAAATATTTCATTTTTAATTTGATTTTTAAAAGACATCAATGCATGATTTTCATATAACATACACATTTAACATGCTAGGAAAGAAATAAAGTGATGAAAGCATGTAAACTCATTCACTCTAATTAATTCCTAAAGGTAACCCTATAGAATAAGATTATTTTAAGTGAATCAAAGTTAATTTAAGGAAATTTTCATTTGGTTTTGCGTTTGATTTGAATTTTAGGAAATGTGAAAGGTTTGTTGGTTCTAACCCATCTCCCACATGTGTATGTTATTTTAGTTTAATTTTTAGAACCCTTAAGTGGATTTTATGTTTTACTTAGGTTAAGGTGTTCCTAACTTGGCCATGGTATACCGAAAAGTGCCTCTTTGGTTGGATAGTCCTACCTTGTGGTTGGTAGACTACTCCCTTTGGATTGGTAAATCTGAGTTAGGTCTAGGCTTCCATGACCCCTATTCAGTGCAGTTCATCACAAACCTATGGGATCAATCATAACCAAAATAGACAAACCTGAAAATAAAATCAATCTTGACTATCCTTCAGTTGATTTAAGCCCCTCAGTGGCATTCACTCAAATAGTCAGCCCTAGGTTGGGTTCAATCTGTTGCTTGCCAATAGATTACCCTAGAAATTGGTCTCTACTTTGGTGGATGTAAGTCTACTACGCTTTCTTCCTAGTACAGCTACTACATACCGAAATGCATCCCTCTGGTTGGCTAGTCCTACTATGTGTTTAGTAGACTACCCCTTTGGATTGGTAAATCTAAGTTAGGTCTTAGCCTCCATGGCTCTTACTTAGTGCAGCCTATTGCAAACCAACAGGGTTCATCTCAAAATTCAAACCTAACAAAAATTGAAATAAATCCAACCTTCTTCCCCAGCAGAACTTAAATAAATCTTTTTCTCCTCAGTGAGACTCAAATCAAATCAAACCTTTCATCCCCTTATAGATGACTTGAACCTGCTTCCCTAGTGGAAGGTTCACACTCTATCCCTTAGTGATTCTTCCCTCTCTATTATTTCTTAACATAAACACTGCACAAGCTATTCTTTCTACACCGGGTCAAGGATAGATTATTTCGTAGTGCTTGTGATCTTTGGTGTTGTTGATTATTTGGTCAACATAATACATGCTGTTCCTTATCACACAACACCTATTCGCCTTTATTGACCTCATTTTTTAGAATGAGCTTCCTCAACCCCTCCATCTTAGACATAGGACCTCTTAGACTTTAAGAGTTCCTTAGTCTTAAGACACATCTAGTGATTAGGTGGACACTCAACCAGCTAGAGACTTAGAAGAGTTAGCCATGTGAATAGTCATGCCTTTGGGTGTAGGAAAATTTTCCTACCCTTAGCTTAAAACCATTCCTCACCTTCCTTCCTTCAAGTCAAACTAAATCAATCTTATTTGATTTTCTCCAAACTCAAATCAACTCCATATGATTGAAATCCATGATTGAAATCCATGATCAAACCCATGAATGAAATTCCTAAGTCCAAATTTTCCTAAGTCCTTAAATTCTCTTAAGGACTTAGCCAAATCATGATTAAATTAATTCAAACTCATGAGATTTTCATAATCATTTATATTCTCATTTATATTCACATATATAAATGAAATATAAATTCAAAAATCAAACTAAACTCAAAATTCAAAAATCAATTTTTCTAAGTCCAAATTTTCTTAATGGACTTAGCCAAATCATGATCAAATCAATTCAAACTCATGGGATTTTCATAACTCATTTATATTCTCATTTATATTCACATATATAAATATAAATCAATCAAATCAAATCTAAATTAAATTCAAATTTAAAATCCTCTAAGTCCTTAAATTCATGGACTTAGCCTAAATCATGATCAAATCAATTCAAATTCATGATTTTCATAACTCATTTATATTCTCATTTATATTCACATATATAAATGAAATATAAATATAAATCAATCAAACTAAATTCAAAAAATTCAAACAAACTCCAAAATTTCTAAGTCCTTTAAATTTCTTAATGGACTTAGCTAAATCATGATCAAATCACTTCAAATCCTTGAAATTTTCTCATGATCATTTATATTCTCATTTATATTCACATATATAAATGAAATATAAATTCAAACAATCAAAACCAATTCCAAAAAATGAAACTCAAATCCACTCAAAATCCAACCTAATCCTTTCAAGTCAAAATCTTGAACTTAGCCAAATCAACTTAAATCAAATTAAACTTGATTTTCCTTCATGATTCAATCAACCCTACAATCATGAATCCAAATATAAATACAAACTTCAATCACTAAATCAAAATCAATTCAAAAATCAAACCCAAATCCTTTCATGTTCACCCTTGAATATGAAATTGTCAAATGATCAAAACCCATTTGACTTCAAACCACTAAAATGGATTTATATTTCAATCATAAGTCCATATACAAGTTCAATCAAATCAAATCAAGCTTTGACCAAGTTTCTTGACCCAAAGTGACCTAAAGTACCTTATGAGCCAAATTCTAATCCCAAAATTGGATTGAACCAAACTCACCTATGCCTCTCTCATCATGATCAACAATCATCATGGATGATCAATCAACCAAATTGGTCAAACTAAGTCAACACTCCCAAAATGAAACCTAACATAACCAAAATCCCATAGGCCAAATTGATTGAAACCATTGATCTAAGTTCATTCACCTATGTTTGAACTTGACCAAGTCAACATTTGAGCCTAACCTAGCCCAATTGGCTACTTGACTTGACCCAAGTTGACCCAACTTGACCTAAAGTCAAAATGTGTCAAAACTTGATCTAAGCAAATTGATTGAAACCAATGGGTCAAGTTCATTCCAAATCACTTGTTGAACTTGACCAAAGCCTCAATTGCCAACTAGACCTAACCTTAACCTTGAACCCAACTTGACCTAAAGGGGTCATGTTAAGCCACCAAATTAACCAAAATTGATTGGAAACAAAGATACCAATCCACTCCATATGACTAACCAAACCTAAACCTACCCATGACCAGCCCAAATAGGTCAAATGGGTTAAATAGGTCAACTTGACCCATTTGACCTAAATGAAGTCATATGAGCCAAATTCAAAACTAAACCAAATTGAATCAAACCAAAGCCACCAAAATATTTCAAAACTTGACCCAACCCTTGGTTTGACCCAATTTGACCAATTGGTCAACTTGACCCAAGTTGACCCATTTTGACCTAAATGGGTCAACATGAGCCAAACCTTATCAAATGAATTCCAAATCTCATGAAACTTGGCCAAACCTATTTCTCCACACCCAACATATCCAAATTTAAAAATAGCCAAATGACCATTCTACCCCTAGGCCATAACAAATTTTGGTCAATCCATGGGTAATTTGGTCATACCTTCATATCAACTTGATACCTTCCTAATAGCTCAAGTGACCCAATGAAGAGTGGTGCACCCAACCCAATGGGTTTGGGTCGCCCAAATGGACCCAAGGCCAAACCCGACCCCTATAAAATTGGCCAAAAATCATCCTCCTCCAATTTGAAGCACATGGGAGGTTACAATCCACTCAAGACCTCAAACCCACATGTGCAAAGATCTAATAGCCTAAACAAACCTTCCATGGTCAATTGGATCAAAATGGCAAGTGTTTTAATTCATTTCCATGGGGAGATATACTCCCTAATTCAATAAATGATCCTCACATTCGATTAAAGTGGAGAGTGTGGGAAAGATGAGAGCCATCCTAAGCTTTCTAAGAGGGATTTGGCATTTGATTTTCTTCATTGAAAAATAGGGGAGCTCATTTCAATCCTCAACTTTAATATTCAAATCCATTCCACCTTGCACACTCTCAGGATCAAACCATGCACTGCTCTTTCAAGTTCCCAAAGTAAGGAGATCAATTGGATCAAAGCCACAAGTGAAGTGGTGTTGGTCCAGAGAGATCCACTCAACCCAAGGCTAAACTTAACACCGCTCCACTCTTAATTTCATCGAGCCTCATTATTGAGGTATGGAATTTTTGACCAATAGAGGGTGTTGGTCTTTGTGAAAGAATTTCATGTCATGAAATCCATCATTGGATATTTCTCATTAGCTTTAGATGGGGGAAAATTCCAATCGATTCAATCAGCTTGATCTTCCCTAGATCATGGACGCTCATTGAGCCTAAGGGAAGAACTTTCATCTCCTCCATCCGCATTTTGGATGGACGCCATTAATCCCACATTTTAGAAACATTTATCCTTTAAGGGGATATCTCGATCCTTGATCAACGATGATCAAATCACCGCCGCCAGGATGATGTGACGCTAAGTGATTAGCTCACCACGCGCATGCGTAAAGTACGCTGATCGCCGCACGCGTCATGCGGAGAGGGATTAGTTAATTAATTTAATTAATCTTCAAAAATTCATATCTCTCAATAAAATTAAAAATATGAGGTAAATTTTATGGAAAGATAATTCAACCTAGAATATTCTAAAATGGTTTCAATGGATTTTGAATTATTTCATTTTCTAATAAAAAAATTATTTCTTTTGATTCTTTCCCCAACATAAATTTGTATCATGTGGTTTCAATCATATTTTTCAAAATTCAAATTAAAAATGAATTGTTTACTTTATGTCAAATTACATGTTAAAAGTAGAAATATGAGTGGCTATTATCACAAATAAAATTATTTTAAAACATATAAATCAAATCTCAAATAAAGTGCTACTTATATTTTTTAATTATATTTTTGAGAGAATATAAAGATCTTTAACCTTCTCTTTATGTTAATAATTTTGAATAATTTTAAGATGTATGGTTCATTTGAAAAGAACCTAACACTTACCTAATTCCATATCTTTCATTCTTATAACAAATTACCTTATTTTATTGCATAAATTGCATAAACAAAATGAATCAACTAATACAACTTTTGCATTCTTTCTTTCAATTCATTTCTTTTATACACATGTTTGTATTTAAGGTGGTATATTTTTTGACAATCAGGTGCAGATTTTAAAAATTGCACCTTAACCCTAAGTTAACAATTGCTCACTTATGCCTTTCTTACTTTCATTTGTTATGAAAATTGGATAAGAAATCCTTTTCTACTTAAAGAAAATCATGCATATTAAACTCAAATTTTTAAATGATTACTTAAAGATGCATCATAAAGAAATATTCTCATTTGTATGTGTAGATATGCTTAGACTCATTCATATGCATGTTATATATGTTGGAAATGAAGTGATGTACAAATTTGGTTCATTTTATTTAATCTTAAAATGTTCTTTTGAATGTTGTTTAGATTATCTAAACTTAGATTAATTAAAAGACTTAATCAAAACATTCTCTAAACTAAAATGTGAATCTACTTAGAAATTACTTATTTGGAAAAAAGAGAAGTTCTCTTCTCTTCCCTCTCTTATATAACTTAGTAATTAATTGTAGGATCCACTTGAACCTTATCAAAAACATGAAATAAAATCAATCCAAAATAATTAAACAACTTAAATGAAACCCTCCTCTAAGTTTAACATCCTTCACACTTACAAAATTCTAATTTAAAGCCATAGCTAAGCATACCACACAATTCAAAGCACACACATTATTAAGTCATTCTATTTTAGGTCGTATGCTGCATGGTTTGATGTTTATTTATTTGATATATATTTTGTATGAATGTTTGGTGTATGCTAAAGATAATGAATGGTAGGATGCTCTTAGTCTAATCATTTCTGGGATTGTGCTTTAAACATAAATAAAAATATAAATTTTCGCTTGTATGATTATACACCCAAGCATAATCCAAGATGTAGACATACCATCATGGGGTGAAAGTTAATATACATGCTTGGGATTTGTGGGTTTGTTTTAGTTAATCTTATTTTGCAAGTGTTAGATTTTCATTCTTTTTATGAAATATTGTGATTTAGAATGATTATTATGGGGATTAGATAAGCAATGATCATAAGATCCTATCTTATGCACCATGTAAAGCCTTGGAGCATCCATCTTCAAACCATCCAAAAGAAGAAACCAAAAAAGAAAGAAGAAAAGAAGCAGAAAGAAAGAAAAGAAGAAAGAAGAAATGAAGCTTGAAGACCCCCATAATAATGAATTCCTTTCTTAATTGTAATTTAATTCATTTGTAATTCGGGTTGTATGAGGGTAGAGCTCAGCCACCTAATTTATTATTTTTAAGTTTGTTTGATGGTGCTCGACCACAACTCTTTATTCTTTTACAATTTTATAAATTGATTGATGATTTGTTTAGCTTTTGCATTAAGTGGCATCTTTTTCCTAATTTCTTCCTTGCTTTATGTATGGTCTAGATGTGGATTAGGCTCTTTAAGAAAAAACAAATCTTTTGCCCAACTTAACAACTCAAAATTGAAAATAAAGAACTCATAACCTCACCTAAAGCTTAAGTTTAAAATCAAGATAAAAGAATTAGCAAACACTTAGTTGGATGAGTATTTCTTTTATAATATCATGCACAAATGCATCTTATTTCACTCTTGATTGAGGGCTTCCACTTTGCTGAGAAACTTGGCTTGACCTTTGAGAACTATGGTGGAAACACACCTCCGCTAATTTTAATAATTTATTTCTCATGCATTAGCATATGAATCCTATTAGATGAGTCAAAAAAATTATCCAAAATAAAAAATAAAATAAAATTTGAATTGCATTAGATTTAGGTCATTTGAAGCATGCCCTTTACATGATCTAGTCTCTTTAGGGAGTGAGTTTAAGGACTTAGTCTCTTTCTAAATAAATAACATCCTAGCTATCTTGCATAAGCATAAAGACTTGCCTACATGTATTTAAAATCATAGGAGTTAGTTGGCAGCCAACCCTAGGTGGTTGTAAGTCCAAACAGTTGGGTGGTTTGTCCTCTCTTATGGAGGCAAACCAATTACTCATTTTCTCCTTAGATTTAGGTTGTGCTTTTGGCCCCGCCAAAGCTCCCTAGATTTAGGTTCTGAGGTTGCTTCTACCCTTTGTGGGTCATAAGCATAATTCCTCACCTCTTAGGCATTTCCTTAATCTTGTGTTAAGAAATCATAAGTCCTTAATTTATAATAAAAATGTAATTCAAACAAACTAAATCAATTTCAAAAATGTAAAGCCCAACTATAGGATAGCTTGAGATGCTCGCTAGGTTTCCTAGCATCATGGGCATCTCCTACTTATCTTCCATTTTGGCTTCGATAATAACTCCCTCTCTTTGATCAATCCTATTTGATCTTTAAAAATGAACTAATCGATACTTTTTCATATTGAAATCTTTGAAGATAAGATCATTTACCTTAATCGAGAGTATTCCTAAGGATCCCATCCTTAGATGTAATTAACTATGGGCTTGCCCCAGAGAACTTAATGAACTGTTTAAAATAAACCCTTCTTTACTTGTCCATGTAAAGTAGGGGAAGAATCTCTGGTACATATGCAGACCCATCATCCTTAGGAGTCTTTATTGAGGTGGTTAGGTCCATTAAAAGTTAGTGACTTCTTTCTCCTGAGATAGAACACTATTCCTTGATGATGTACCCGATCACCTAAATAAGCACATCTACGGATCTGCATGGTGTCCTAAAAAAGATGAATTTCTATATGCTTGCCTCTCTTTTCTCACCACAGATTTGAAAGGCGACTCTATAGAAATGTTTCTCCACAAATTTTTCTAGCGACTCCGCTAGGGATGGTTCCTCTCTCCATCTTGGTAAATGATCGTTGTCTTCGAGTATCGATAGTGGGTTTGCACTTTGGTATGAATCTGAAACTATCTTTCTTTCCATTGGCACTTAGCTTATTTCATTGTTAAGTTGAGTTAGCCAACATCTTAAGGTTTTAGGACCTCACTCTGTGTTGGTCTTAAAACCCCCCATTGTGTTCTCCAATAGGTAAAAATGAAAAGATCTAAACAAAAAAGAAAACATTTAAAGACTTCCCCCCTCATCATTTTTATGATAAGGAAAGGTTCTTTCTAAAATAATAAAGATAAAATAAACTTTCCATAAAAATCTTGCTTTTCAAAAAGCACATTTTCAAAAATGCACTTAATAAAAACAAATTTCACAAAAATTTTATGACCCTCATTTAACAATTCTCATAATTGTTACATGTTGGAATTTTCAAACAAAACTAAATTTCCCAAAAGCACAAATGAACATATTCCTTCAATTCATTTTGATGAAGATTTCATTTTCAAAATAAAATGAACAATCATCTTTCCAAAAATCACAATCAAAAATAAAATTTTCAAAAAGCATACATGAATCTTTCCATTCAATATATTCACACCTATTGAATGGGAGTTTCATTTTCAAACAAAACTAAATTTTCCAAAAGCACAAATAAACATCTTCCTTCAATTCATTTTGATGAAGATTGCATTTTCAAAATAAAATGAACAATCATCTTTCCAAAAAATCACAATCAAAAATAAAGTTTTCCAAAAGCATACATGAATCTTTCCACTCAATATATTCACACCTATTGAATGGGAGTTTCATTTTCAAATAAAATTAAACTTTTCAAAAGCACAAATGAATATCTTCCTTTAATTCATTTTGATGAAGATTTCATTTTCAAAATAAAATGAACAATCATCTTTCCAAAAATCACAATCAAAAATAAAGTTTTCAAAAAGTATACATGAATCTTTCCATCCAATATATTCACACCTATTGAATGGGAGTTTCATTTTCAAATAAAATTAAACTTTTCAAAAGCACAAATGAACATATTCCTTCAATTCATTTTGATGAAGATTTCATTTTCAAAATAAAATGTACAATCAACTTTCCAAAAATCACAATCATATAGTTTTCAAAAGCACACATGAGCCTTTCCATTCAATACACTCACATCTATTAAAAGGGAGTTTCATTTTCAAATAAAAGTAAACTTTTCAAAAGCACAAATGAACATCTTCTTTCAATTCACTTTGATGACGATTTTATTTTCAAAATAAAATGAACAATCATCTTTCCAAAAGTCCAAATCAAAATCAAAAATAAAGTTTTCAAAAAGCATACATGAACCTTTCCATTCAATATACTCATACCTATTGAATGAAAGGTTCATTTTCAAATAAAAATTAAATTTTCTAAAAGCATAAATGAACATCTTCTTTCAGTTCACTTTGATGAAGATTTCATTTTCAAAATAAAATGAACAATCATCTTTCCAAAAATCACAATCATAAAGTTTTCAAAAGCACACATGAACCTTTTCGTTCAATATACTCATACCTATTGAATGAAAGTTTCATTTTCAAAAAAATTAAATTTTTTTCAAAAGCACAAATGAACATCTTCATTTAATATACTCAAATTTATTAAGTGAAGATTTCATTCTCAACTAAAAATAATATTTGGAAATTTCACTTAAATATATCCCACATATGATTAAGTTGGAATTCCCTCTTTCAAAAAAAATGCAATAATCACACACAAAATAAAATTTTCACATTTCAAAATAGATTGAGTCCCATTTACATACCCAAATTTGTTGAATGAGTCTTAAAAAATTAAACTTAAGCAATCATACTTTCAAATTTCTAAACACATTTAGAAATTCATTTAACATACCCAAATTTGTTAAGTGAAGTCTCCAAATTCAAAATCCAAAATTTTCAAAACATAATTTGGAACTTCAGTTAACATACCCAAATTTGTTAAATGAAGTCTCCAAATTTAAAATCCAAAAAATTTCAAAACACATTTGGAACTTCATTTAACATAACCAAAATTGTTAAGTGAAGTCTCCAAATTCAAAATTCAAAATTTTCAAACACATTTGGAACTTCATTTAACATACCCAAATTTGTTAAGTGAAGTCTCCAAATCCAAAATCCAAAAATTTTCAAAACACATTTGGAACTTCATTTAGCATATTCAAATTTGCTAAGTGAAGTCTCCAAACCTAAAATCAAAAATATTTTTTTAAACACCTTTTGGAACCTCATTTAGCATACTCAAATTTGCTAAGTGAAGTCTCCAAAGTCAAAACCAAAAATTTTCAAGCACTTTTGGAACTTCTTTTCTTAGTATACCAAATTTGCTAAGGAGAAGTTTCCATTTTTAAAACCAAAAAAAATCAAAAATTTTGAACACATCTTTTGGAATTTCATTTAGCATACTCAATTTTGCTAAGTGAAATTTCCATTTCACAACACTAAGTGGGACTTCATCTTCAACATACCAAATTTACTAAAGTAAAGTCTCCACTTTCAAACAAATCAAACCAAAATGAAACTTAGATTCTTAGCATCAAAAAGATCCACTCAAAATAAAAAAGAAACACTTAGATTTCCTTAGCATACCTAAATTTACTTGGACTCCTTTTCAAAAAATCAAAACATCAAAACAAAAATGAAACACTTGGGATTTTCTTAGCATACCTAAATTTGCTAAGAATCTTTTTTTCAAAAATCAAACAAAACACACTTGGATTCTTCACTTAGCATACCTAAATTTGTTAAGTAGGAATTCTAATTTTCCAAAATCAAACAACAAAATCAACAAAAAGGAAACAATCATTTTCAAAGCACTTCACTTAGCATACTCAAATTTACTAAGTGAGTAAATTTCCAAAATAACCAAACAAAAACAAAATCAATTGACCCTTACTTTAACATACCCAAATTTGTTAAAGGAAAGGGTCCTAAATCAAAAGAAAATCTAAATTCAAATAAACATGAACCTATGGAAGCATCCTTATCAAAATATTTGAATCCATCTTTCAACATACCTAAATTTGTTGAAGTTGGATTCATATTCAAAATTCCTCTTTCAATCAAATCTTCAAATCCAATTTGAACCCCACTTAACACTTCCAAGTTGTTGGATGTGGGTTCAAATTTTAAATTCAAATTCAAAAATCTATAAAGAGAACTGATACAAACTCATTTCCTATTGCAGATTCTTACAAATGCAAGTAGTGGCAATTAGTTTCGCCTTTTTAGTTGTGAGATGGTTCACAAATTCATTTTCACTTTCCCCATGGTATATTTGGCTTTGGACCAAGCCAACTTCGACCGACCATACACATATGATCCACTTTGGTGGGGATTTGAGGGCTAGGATTACATGTGAGGGCACTCCCTCACTACAATCGAGGACCATGGTGACGGTAGCGATCATCAAGATTGACTACCCTAAACATGTCTCCTCTCAAGAGGAAAGCGCGCCCCACTGCTTCACAGTATTGCTAGCGTACAACAGTAGCTGCCAACATGCCTGTGGTTTCATGTTATCACAGTTACTAAGACTCTAAGGTAAGGCTCGATCTTGCCTCCCTACTTTGAGTATGGGTCTAGCTCTCACTCCTCCCATCCTACCCATACATAACGCATAGAATAAGAACTGATCAAGCGTACCACACCAAGATCGCTAGGAGAGAGGCAGAGCTGCTCAGCCGAGGAGTTTCCGCTTTCACCATTGGTTATATGAGTTCCATCCTCACTCGTCATGAGAGGATGTTAGAGGATTCTCATCACCTCCTCAGCAGGATCACCAAGAGGAGATCACTCCGATCTATCTTATGTCAGGGAGAGCTAGAGGAGTTGCATTTTATTTTTATTAAATTATTAGTTATTATTTATTAGAGAGATTATTATTAGATTAGTGATGATTATTATTATATTAGTGGGCAGCATTATTATTTGCTAAGATTATTAGAGAATGATTTTTAGTTAGTTTTATTAGTTAATTTTATTAGTTAGTTTTAGTGTGGGGAAGCATATATGTTAGGAGAGGGCTCAAGAGGACAATACAGCTTATATTGCTAGTAGGAAGAGATAGAGGTTCAATCGCCAGAGCTCAACGCTGATTTCAACTGTCAGCTACCATCGATCATACCGATAATTCTTCTTGGACTAGTCACCATGAGGACAACTCTGCATACAAGTGGTGTCTCCACCACTGCCCCTCATCCACCATCACGCCCAAGTTATAGTATCTCGTTTCTCAAGAAAGGCCATGGCCATTTCGGGAGAAGCACACGCAGGATCCACTATGGTGGGATCCTACCCTTTACACCACCCATTAGAGCCGAAGCCTCCATCTTGACCTTCTACCCGTGGTGGTGCAAGGAGTGGCACCCCAAAGCATCATGGTCATCCCTTCACCAACTCCACCCATAGTGAGTGAGATGGTGATATTTTAGAGATGCAGATGATAGTCCTCAAGGATAGTGGAACATCCTAGGATTGTTACCCCTCTCATAGCTAGTGGCTGATGTCACTCATCTAGTGAGTACACCCACATGGGATTGACTTAAAGAGTGAAGGTGCCTCTCGAACGATAGATCACATGTTAGCCATTATTTGTACATTGATGGATCATTCTTAGATGAGATAGTGGCACATTATTTCATGAAGAAAAAGGAGATCTTGGGGTACGATTGGTCAGATGAAGAGAAAGTCAACTTTGAACCCAACAAAGATGACGGGAGACTCAGATCATGGTGGTACACTAGAGGATATCTTCTGGAACAATAAAGCCATGGAAGGTGATGAGATCAAAGACCGCAAAGATCACCAACAACCTCGACATCGATTGAGGTAGAAGGATGAGCAGATAAATAGGATGGCATGATAGTTAGAGGACTTGTGGAGTTTGCTTTCGTAAATAAGCCCCATTCATCCTACTACACACATCACCACTGAAGTTAGTGTTTTGGACCCACCAAGACTTTACCTCTCATTGAGCAAGGTAGCACTAGCATGTATAGGAAGGTAGTGAAAGTATCCATACAAGAAAAAGATATAAAATATCCATGGTTGAGCAAGTGAAGGAAGCTTGGCTCAAGGGGAGGATCATCTGCCCAAAGGGTAGACCCTACTAGAAATTTGATGCTATCCAGTATCTCATGGGTTTCGTGCCACCTTCCTTCAAAAGCTTTAATGGCAGTGGAAACCCAAGGAAGCACTTAGCACATTTCAGGGCCAGTTGTTGCAACTCAGGTGGCAACGATGCTATACTTTTTTCGCTAGTTATAGAATTGCTGATTGGTACGAACTTCAATGGTTCAATAAAGACATTTGTTGAGTTAGAGCAACACTTCATCAAGAGATTTGTTGGAGCTCAGCAAAGGATTACTGAAGGTGATCTCATTGTAGCACAATAACACCCCGGTGAATCCCTTGTTGATTATATTCTCTGATGGCGTAACCTGAGTATTAAGTGTGAACCACAACTATCTAAGTAGAATACCATTAAGATTTTCTTGAAGAATATCCATGGCTTGATCACCTTCATGCTTAAGGGATTTATTATCAAGACATTTGAGAAGCTAATCAACAAAGCTGAGGAGAGGCCGGTTCCTTTTCAAGATCGATCAAGCACAAAAGGTCTACGAGAAGAAGCCAGGAGTAGTAGCAACGATAAACAAAAGGAAGCAGCCAGCTAGAGATTATTCTGAGAGACCACAATCTCAACAGCCTCCACCTCCTTTACCACCATCGAGGCAGCCTCTACCACCTCCACAAAGACCTCCATGGCTCATACCATCGCCTATACAACCACCACTAGGCACTCATACCCGCCAAGCTATGGTCCACCTACTTTTAGATAAGTTAAACAAACCTTATTCTTTAAGAGGGAGGTAATCGAACATCTTTAAGAATCTCTAAAGAACGATTTTAGCTACCCCAGCCTGAGACTGGAAGTAGCAAAAGTCATGATCCAAACTTTTACCACCATATGCTAGCCACATTTTGGAGGATTACTTCACATTAAAGGATTGGCTTGAACACGCTTCAAGACCTGTAGTTATCTCAAAGAATACCTGGAACAACCTTCAATTCCATTAGTAATCCTTGGGGATACATGTGATCCTACTAAAACTAAAGAAGGTTGGGATATTTCTTTATCCAAAACCTAAAAAGATCATCCAAGATTAAGAAGCTTTTCTGCGAGTCATCTCAAACCTCCAACACCAAGGAAGGTTTGCAAGTGCCAACTTTAGAGAGGGAGAGAGAAGAAGATGTGACCGATAGTCTATAGCACCCACCATGTCCAACCTCCGCCTCTACGTTTCCACACCGATGACTTCTTCCACTTCAGCTAACTCTTATGTTTTTTCTACTAGTAGAACTCTTATATCGGCAAATAAGGGCATCAAATCCCTAACCCCACTAACTTTACTTGATTTATACTTTGTACCTCCAAACAATTCCAAGAAATTAAAAAATAAAGCTAGTTTGAATTACGTCTATGTCACTTATGATGGGTTGTCTTCTTCTATTCCTAATGATAACTCTTCAAGTCAAAATAACTATAAAAATTTTGATCTTCCTATTTCTGATTCAGAGTTGACTTTCCAACCAATACTAGGGTTCACCTCTTGAGATAGACTTATCAATCCATTCGAGAGTCCCATAGGAGAAGTTGAGTGAATGCGTAGAAACCTTCCATTACCCTCACAAGAGATCACCAAGTCAACCTCAGAGTGGCAAGGTTCTACCTGGGCAAAGACACCTCAAGATAGAGGAAATAAGTCATTGGTACTGACGATTGAGAATCCCTTCCACAAGATGCTCCATCTTTAAATATGCTTATGGGAGATCAGTCGAAGGGGGAATACAACATCCTTTCTCATCTAAGAAAGTTGTCATCTAAGCTAAGCATATACAATGCCCTTGTCTTATCCAAAGAGATGAGGGAATCACTAATAAAAGCCCTCCTTGATCTAAATATGCTTAGCTCGCTTGATCGCTATAGAGGAAGCACATTATATAAAAAGAAGCTCGGGATCACCTTCTGATGAAGACCTTCTTGGGGACTTAGAGCACAACCATCCCCTCTACATCACAGTCGACATGGACAAGTTTAGACTTAGGGTTCTCATGGATTTAGGTGCATCGGTGAACATTATGAGTCTAAAGACCCTTGCCTATTTGATGATCGACATCTCCACACTCTAAGGGGATCGAATGATATTGAGAAGATTCAATGACCAAGGTGAGTGGGCTTTAGGTTCTATAGTGTTACCTTTGGAGATAGGTGATTGGAAGAATAAAGCCAAGTTTTACATCATTGATTCAAATACTTCATTCACTTCTTTGCTTGGTAGGCCTTGGAAACATCAGAACAAGATCATTCCATCCTCCTTCTATCAGTGCATCAAGTTTAGAAAAGATGGGATTGAATACCATGTTAATGGAGATGAAAAGTCATTTTCAATTAGAGAGATTGAGATTTATAATGATGCGATCTACTATCTTTCTCAAAACACTCTTTCTTGTGAACTTGGACAAAATTCAAATGTAAAATCAAAATAAAAAGAAGATGAAGAAAAAGAAAAGATAAAAGAAAATGAAAAGAAAAATAAAAGTCCAAGTGAACAAGAAAGGGGAATTAAAGAAGAAATAGATCTGCATATTACATTTCACCCACTGTTCATTCCATCATATGAGCATATGGGTAAGATGGCTCAACCTCCACTAGGTAGAGGCAGAGGTAGAAACAGAGGCAATTTCAGAGGTGGGAGACCCCCTAGTTGGCAATCAGCCAAAGAGGTCGTGTTCCAGTTCATAGAAGTACCCCTACTATTTACATAGACTTAGAATCGAGCTCAGAGGATGAGTCTAATGTGATTAGTATACCAGCAAACCCCTCTTAGTGAGTTCCATTGGAGGTGACTTTTGATCCAGAGATGAAGATCCTCCAAGCAAAGCAAAGTATTCAATCCAAGTTTATGTGAAACTATTAGGTAGTAGTTGGGAACCTTAGCTCTTACCTCACTTACATCTCAGAAAGTTGAAGGTTTGATAGTTAAGAAAGTCCCTAAGTCTTCCAATGACATGAAGTAGAAGAAGTTCTTTTTAGGATCATCATCCTCAAGTCCTGAAGTTGATGTAGAACTTGAGGAGGATACATTTAAAGAATTAATGGAATTACCATTTGACTTTTACTCACCTTATGTTCAAAATCTTGTACATAAAGGTTTAGTTCCTCATAAATGGTCCAAGCACAAGTCAGAGTACTTCAAAAAGCTATGGAACAATACAGGCAAAGAAGCACAATAAAGAGCAGGACTAGGATTCGGTACAGTGGGTCCAGTTGATGACAAAGATTGATGCTTAGTTATTACCAATCATTTAGAGTTTGATAGTTTCTTCTCACACAACACCAACTTTTATGAGAATGTATGTTTAGAAACCTAAGATGATCTAGATGATCTCCAAGTCAAAGAGGCACCGCTACAATTTGAACGAGAGATTCATTCAACAATAGACTAGCTTAAAGAAATTAACCTTAGGATAGAAGAAAATATACGCCCGGCATACATCAGTTCGTTGCTGAATGAAGAAGAAACCAATGACTTAGTTATGCTATTGAGTGAGTTTAAAGACTTCTTTGCATGAAGTTATGAAGAGATGCCCAGATTATCTCCTGACGTAACAGTCCATAAGCTAGCAATAGACCCTAATGCTACCCATATTAAGCAAGCTCCTAGACACATGCGATTAGAAATTAAACAACAGGTCATTTATGAAGTCAAAAAACTAATCGATGCTGGTCTCATCAAGAAAGAAAAGTATCATACCCCAGTTAAGAAGAAGAATGGTCAAATTTGCATATGCGTCAATTTTAGGGACTTAAATAAGACATGTCCTAAGAATGAGTTTCCTCTTCCTATACCAGAATTAATGGTGAACATCACCTCATCTCATGTAGTCTTCTCTTTCATGGATGGGTCATCTAGCTATAATCAAATCAAGATGTCTCCTAAGGATAAAAGAAACACTACTTTTCAAACCCCGAAGGGAATCTTCTGTTATAGGGTCATGCCTTTCCTTAAAATGCTACATAATGGGCCATGAGATCTTCAATGAACTCATCATCGGGTTGGATATGTTGATGAATTAATAGTCAAGAAGAAAAGGAAGACCACCTCTTTAAGAGTAGTTTTAAACGGTTAAGATAATATAACCTCAAAATGAATCCCAAGAATGCTTTCGCTTGAGTAAATCAGGTCTTGGTTTGTTTGATTAGAAATAGATAAAGATTAAAGCAATCTTAGAAATGCCACCTCCTAAGAGTTTAACTCTTAGATCCTTCCAAGGACTTAAGATGCTTTATCTCGAACCTATCAGGGAGATGCAAGCCATTTTCAGTACTTATCAAAAAGGATGCCAAGTTGAAGTGGGATGACAAGTGCCAACATGCCTCGAAGATATCAAGCGTGGTGAAGCCACCGGTTCTACCATCACGGGTAGGCCACTCATCTCTGATCATTGCGACTCTCTCGCTATGTTGGCCCAAGCCAATGACGAAGGGACGGAGAATGCACTCTACTACCTCAGCCATCATCTAACTCCTGCTGAAGTAAACTATTCACCTATTGAGAAACATTGCTTAGCTTTAATCAAGCAGTACTTGGTAACCCTGTTGGTTGTGCTTTCGGCCCTCGCCAAAGCTCCCTAGATTTAGGTTCTGAGATTTCTTCTCCCCTTTATGGGCCATAAGAATAATTCCTCACCTTATAGGCATTTCTTTAATCTTGTGTTAAGGAATCATAAGTTATTAATTTCTAATAAAAATGTAATTCAAACAAACTAAATCAATTTCAAAAATATAAACCTCAACTATAGGATAGCTTGAGATGCTCGCTAGGTTTCCTAGCATCGTGGGCATCTCCTACTTATCTTCCATTTTGGCTTCGATAATAACTCCTTCTCTTCGATCAATCTCATTTGATCTTCAAAAATGAATCAATCGATTGATAGTCATTTTCTATTGAAATCTTGGAAGATAATGATCATTTACCTTAATTGAGAGTATTCCTAAGGGATCTCATCCCTTAGAATGTAATTAACTATGCGGCCTTGCCCCTGTAGGGAACTTAACGAACCTAGTTTAAAATAAACCCTGCTTTACTTTTCCATACAAAGTAGGAGAAGAATCTCTAGTACATATGCAGACCCATCATCCTTAAGAGTCCTTATTGAGGTGATTAGGTCCATTAAAGGGTAGTGACCTCTATCTCCCGAGATAGTACACTTTTCCTTGATGACATAGCCGGCCACCTGAATAAGCACATCTGCGGATCTACATGGTGTCCTAAAAAAGATGAATTTCTATATACATGCCTCTCTTTTCTCACCATAGATTTGAAAGGTGACTCTATAGAAATTTTTCTCCACTAACATCGAACGATCACAAGCACTAACAGAAATGATCTACTCCCAACCCAAGGTATAGAAAGAAAGTGCAATGTGACTCTACTCATGTCAAAAACATAAGAGAGTGAAGGAGGAATCCACTAGGGACTAAGTTTGTGAACCTTCCACTAGGGAAAGAGATTCAAGTCATCCACTGGGGGGTGAGAGGTTTGATCTGATTTAAGTCTCACTAAGGAGAGAAATTGATTTGATTTGTTTGATTGTTTAGTTGTGTGTTTTTTTTATTGTTTGTGCTTTGACTCGATCGGGGGAGGTTGATTGGATTTGTTTTGTTTGTTGTTGTTTTGATTTGATTTTTTTTTATTATTTTGTTTTACTCCATTGAGGGAGAAGGGTTGAGTTTATTTTAAATTTTTAGATTTTAGATTTTTAGATGAACCCTATCAATTTATGATAGATTGCACTGAATATGGGCCATGGAGGCCTAAGCCTAACTAAAATTTACCAATCCAAAGGGGTAGTCTACCAAACACATAGTAGGACTAACCAACCAAAGGGCCATTGATTGCCTTGTGTGTACTAGAAGAAAGTATAGTAGACTTATATCCCCCAAAGTAAGGACTAGTTACTAGGGTGATCCATTGGCAAGCCAACAGATTGAACCCAACCTAGGGCTGACTATTGAGTGAATTCCACTAAGGGACTAAAATCAACTCAAGGACAGTCAAGATTAATTTTATTTTTAATTATTTTTTATGGATCCCATCGGCTTGCGATGGACTGCACTGATTAGGGGTCACGGAAGCCTTGGTCTAACACAGATTTACCAATCCAAAGAAAGTAGTCTACCAATCACATAGTAGGACTGTCCAACCAAAGGGGTGCCTTTCAGTTTGCAATGGTCAAGTTAGAAAGAAAGTGCAGGGACTCACATCTCCCAAAATAAAGAACCACTGGGGTGATTGGTTGCTAGGGAACAAAGCAAACCTGACCTAGGCTGACTATTGAGTGAATGTCGCTGGGGGACTTAGATCAACTCAAATATAATCAAGGTTGATTTCATTTTTTTTGTAATTTATTTTTGATGGATTCCATTTGTTTGCGATGGATCACACTAAGAAGGAGCTTATATCATCCTAGACCTATCTCGATTCTTGAACCAAAGGTACCTTTCCGAGGGGAGAACTATCCAACCAAAGGAGTGCCTTTCGGTTTACAATGGTCAATTCCCAGAAAGAAAGCATAGGGACTCACATTTTCTATTATAAAAGACCATTGGGGTGATCAATTGTTTTGGACAACAAATCAAACCTGACCTAGGGCTGACTATTGAGTGAATACCGCTGAGGGACTTAGATCAACTCAAAGATAGTCAAGGTTCATTTCATTTTTTTTTAAATTTGTTTTTGATGAATTTTGTTGGTTTACAATGGATCACACTGATAAAAAGCTTATATCAGCCTAGACCTATCTCAGATTTACTGAACCAAAGGGAGTAGCTTCCTGGTTGAGGGGAGAATTATCCAACCAAAGGAGTGTCATTCAGTTTGCAATGGTCAATTCAGGGGAAGAAAGCATGGGGACTCACAACTTCCACTACAAAAGACCACTTGGGTGATCAGTTACTTTGGGCAACAAATCGAACCCGACCTAGGGCTGCCCGTCTGTTTGCAACAGTTATGCTAGAAAGAATGTGTCATAGGCTTACATCTTCCAAAATGAAGTGACTGTCAGGGTAACCTACTTGTGGCAAAATAGATTGAACATGACCTAAGGGCGACTACGGAGAGAGTGCCGAACCGAGGACTTATCTCAACTCAGGTAGTCAGGCAATTTTTATAAGGAGTTCTACTGACACTGCCCTAAAGATAGGATACTTGCTTAGGAAAAGGGGCCCTTTGGGGGCTTCAATTCCCTATCCATAAATGAATATTTTTTATTTTTTTATTTAGTTTATTTATCATGGACCCTGTTGGTTTTGTGAAGGATCAAACTGAGAAGGAGCTTATATCAGCCTAGACCTATCTAAGATTTATTGAACTAAGGGAGAATCTGTGCATCCACTGAACAAATTCTCCAACCACATGGGTGGCTACTAAGAAAAGGGGACTATGTAATCCAAAAGTAACATGTGTAGTGTCTAAATGGGCTAACAAAGGACATGATACAAATAGAGTGCCCGCAGGGAGAGGGGTCCCTAAGGGCTTGATCCAAAACCCTAGAGAAGATAATATGCATAAGTATTAGGTGGCCAACTCAAGGAGAAAGTGTGTGGACTCACATCTGCCAAGAGTGGTTAATTCATTGGGTGAGACGCTATCAGCATAGTGAACATCAACCAACCTAAGGAGCCCGTCGGTTTGCACAATCAACCTAGGAAGAAAGTGCGGGGACTCATATCCTCCTATAGTGAACTTGATTGTTGGGATAGTCTATCTTAAACTCGACAAGTGTTATCTGACCTAGGGCAACTACAGAGTGAATGCCACTAGGGAACTTATATCAACTCAAATGTAGTCAAGAAAAGGAGCCTCTAGGAGACTTACCCTAAATCTTAAATATACTTAACCTAGTCAGTACATGATGATTTGTTCAAGAAGAAAGCACGAGGACTCGCATCTTCTTAAACAAAATCAACATGAGCTAGCTTACCAGCTTGGCAGTGAAGACTACCAAATTAAAAAGGTGCTCGTTGATTTATAATAGTCAAGTTAAGAAGAAAGCTCAGGGACTCACATCCTCCAAACAAGGAGCCATTGGGGTGACATACTAGCAAAGTAACATGTAAATCTGACCTAGAGCAGCTAATGAGTGAGTGTCATAGGGGCTTGCTCCCACATCAAACTAGCCTGAGACAAAAGATTTGTATTTATTTGTGTGCTTGTGTTTTAAAGGGAATAGGATGCCTCTTGGGTTCAGTCACACCTACCCTAAATACACTTGGGGAATTGGATGAAATGGTGTTATGGATGGCAACCAAAATTCCCACCAAGAAATGATATAGCTTGGGTTCTCTTACACCTAACTTAGTTATGCTAATCGAAATAGGATGCCTCTTGGGTTCCCTCATACCTATTCTAATAGCACAGAGAAATTGTGTTTGATTATGTTTGCGGTGTGAAAGAGGTATAGGATTCCTCTTGGGTTCTTTTACGCCTATCTTAAACACGGCATGGCAGATTTGCAAGACAAGCAAATAACACTTTGAAAGAAGAGAAGATTTTGATGAAATGGAATCAGATTTTTGTTCTTTTGTTGATAATTATTTTAAAACATATTTTATGGGTAATACTTCTTCAAATAGAGCTCATTAATTGGAAGCATCGGTGTTCCCTTTGTTGAAGAGCGATAGATCCTCCTTAATAGGCCTTCTATAACATAGGGGCCTTCCCAAGTGGGTTCAAACTTGCCTCCCATCTTTCGACAGGCAACAACTGGTCTCCTTAGGACTAATACAAGTTATCCTACTTGGAAATACCTAGGCCGTACCAACTTGTTGTTAGCTTGAATCATTTTGGCCTTGTATAACTCAAGATTTTGGCATGCTCATAGGCATCTCTCCTCCAAACCTTTAAGCTCTTCTAATCATAACTTTGTGTTCTATTCTATAGTGATCTTGCTACCCAATGTTATCCTTAGTGATAGGAGTTGAACTTCTAAAGGTAGAATGGCTTCGCAACCATACACTAAGGAAAATGGGGTAGATTGAGTTGGAGTTCTATATGTTGTGCGGTAGGCCCAAAAGGCTTCAACCATAGCACTGTCGCTTGTTATCATCGAGCATCTTCTTTAGTATTTAGATGAGAGTTTTGTTGAATGCTTCTGCTAAGTCATTAGCTCTGGGGTAATAGATGATGGAGTATCTCTAATCTATACCATGTCTTTTGGCAAAGCTGTTGATCTTGGTGCTTTTGAATGCAGTACCATTATCATATATAATTCATCGAGGCACCCTGAACCTATATATGATATGGTTCCTAAAAATTGAAGCACATGTTGAGTTGTGACCTCTCTGAGTGGGATTTCCTCCACCCACTTGGAAAAGTAGTCGATGGCAGCTAAAATGAACTGATGACCCTTGGAAGAAGGAGGATCGATAGGACCCACAATGTCGGTACCCCAATACTCAAATGGCCATGAAGTCAATGCAGGGTGTAGAATGTTGGGTAGTTGATGTAGGACCACACCGTGTACCTGACACTGATAGCATCTCCTAGCTATATCTATGCAGTCTATAATCATTGAAGGCTAATAATATCCTAGTCTCTTGATCTTTGCTTTCATCTTCGAACCTGATTAATGTGCTCCACATAGACTTGAATGTACCTCGATCACAATCCTATGAGCTTCATGTTTTTCCAAACAACGTAACCACAGTTGATTGAAGGACCATCGGTACAAGGTGTCATCCGCAAGAGCATAGGAGAGAGCTCTCTGTTTCACCTGATGGGCTTGTGATTTCTCCTAAGGTAGTTTATCGCTGTTCAAATAATCTATGAACGGTTGCCTCTAATCCAACTCCTTATCTTTATTGGCAATGGCAACCTCCCCTTCAAGAGAAAGTCTCTCGATGAGTTCAGCATCAATAAGGGATATGACTTGTCTATTTTGGACCCTTATTAGAATGGACTCATCTTCCGGACATGCCAATTCTTTAGCAAGTTTGGTCAAAACATCTGCTACTATGTTCTTCGCTCAGGGAACCTTGTAGATGGTGACTTTAGGAATCTTGGCCAACAGCTTCATGGTGTATTGTGGTAATAACGAAGCTTAGGTTTGAGAACCTTGTAGGACCCAAAAATTTGGTTGGTGACCAATTAAGAATCCCCAAAGATGTTGATGCTCTTGACATAAGCTGTGATGGGTAACTCTAGACTGGCAATCAAAGCCTCATACTCGACTTCATTGTTGGTGTAGGGATTAAAGAGATAGTATGAGAATCTCATTACATCACGATATGGATTTAAGAGGAATATTCCTACCCCTAGATTGTGGTACTTCTCCTTTATAAAAGAAAGCCGCACCCTCAAAATATATCTCCCATCGACGGTTGTCAACCTCCCCTAAGTTTATAATTTGTTCATCAGGGAGATCGTCACTAAGCAGGGAATCAGCATGAAGTGGGTGTGCTGCTAAGAAATCCTCTTGTGCTTGTCCTTTTACCGCATGGAGGGGTACGAATGTAATGTCAAATTATGAGAGAATCATGGACCAATGTGCCAACCATCCAGATAACATCGATCGTGTAATGAGATACTGCAATGGATTGACTCTTGAAATCAAGTTCACTTTATGAGAAAGCATATAGTGTTGTAGCTTTTGGGATGCAAAGATTAAAGTTAGACAATGTTTCTCAATAGGTGGGTAGTTTGCTTTAGTAGGGATCAAACAACGGCTGAGGTAGTAGAGAGCGTTCTCCTTCCTTTCATCGTTGGCTGGGGCCAACAAGTGTCGAGGGAGTTATCCAATGCAGTAGTGTAGAGGATGAGTGGTCTGCTCAGGATAGGGGCTACAAGAATGGGCAGCTTCACCAAATACTGCTTGATATCTTCAAAGGCATACTGGCACTTATTATCCCACTTGAACTTGGCATCCTTTTTCACAACTGCTGAAAATGTCTTGCATCTCCCTGATAGGTTGTAGATAAAGAGTCTCAGATATGACAACCATCCTTGGAAAGATCTGAGTTGATTTAAACTTTTAGGAGATGACATTTCTAAGATAGCTTCGATCTTTTCTAGATCTATTTCTATTCTCTATTGTCAAACAATAAACCCAAGGAATTTCCCTGAAGCTACTTTGAATGTACACTTTAGGGGATTCATTTTGAGGTTATATTGTCTAAACCATTCGAAACTACTTTTAAGTCAAAGAGATTGTTTTTCTTTTCTCTACTTTTGACTACTAGATCATCAACATAGCACTCAACCTGATGATGGATGAGTTCATTGAAGATCAGAGTCATGGCCCATTAGTATGTAGCACCAGCATTTTTAAAGCTAAAAGGCATGACCTTATAATAATATTATTCCGATCGGGGTTCAAAAAGCAGTGTTTATTTCATCTTCAGTGGCCATCTTGATTTAGTTGTAGCTAAATGACCCATCTATGAAGGAGAATACTATATGATATGAGGCGATGTCTACCATTAATTCGGGTATAGGAAGAGAAAACTCATCCTTAGAACATGCTTTATTTAAGTCCCTGAAATTGATGCATCTGTGAATTTGGCCATTCTTCTTCTTAACTGGGATAACACTGGCTAACAAGGTAGGATATTTTTCTTTCCTGATGAAACTAGCATCGATCAGCTTTTGACTTCATAAATGACCTGCTGTTCGATCTCTAATCGCATGCGTCTAAAAACTTGCTTGATAAGGTTAGTGCTAGGATCTATTGCTAGCTTGTGGACTACTATATCAGGAGATAATCTGAGCATTTCTTCATATATCTGTACAAAGTAACCTTTAAACTCAGTCAATAGCCTAACTAAGTCATTGGTTTCTTCTTCATTCAGCAATGAACTGATGTATGTCGGGCGTGAATTTTCTTCCATCATGAGGTTGATTTCATTAAGTTTATCAATTGTTAAATGGATCTCCTCTTCAAATTATGGCGGTGCATCTTTGATTTGAAGATCATCTGGATCATCTGAAGTTTCTAAATACACATCCTCATAAGAGTTTGTGTAGTGTGAAAAGAACCTATCAAACTCCAAACGCTTGGTGACAACAAAGCAGTAATCGTCATCATCAATTGGACCCACTATACTGAATTCTAGTCCTGATATTGATTGTGCATATCTACACGTATTTTTCCATAGCTTTTTGAAGTATTCTAAGCTACACTTAGATCATGTATAATGAACTAAACCCTTCTTTGCAAGATTAAGAACATAAGGTGAGTACCAATCAAAAGGCTAATTCCATTAATTCATTGTTTAAAATATCCTCAAGTCCTACATCAGTTTTTGGACTTGAGGATAATGATCCCAAAAAGAATCTCTTCGACTTGACATCTCTAGAAGACTGAGGGGCTTCCTTAACTACTAAACCTTCAACTTTTTGGGATGAAAGTAAAATTAGAGCTAAAGTTCCTAACTGCTTCCTGATAGTTTCACATATATTTGATTTGAATACAGTTGTTCTTTGTCTGGAGGACTAGTCTTCATCGCTATCTGGCTCGAGTGTCACCTCCAATGAAACACGCTAAGAGGGGTTGGCTAGTATGCTAATCATATTAGACTCTTCCTCTGAGCTGGATTAGAAGTCTATGTGAATAGTATAGGTACTCTTGTGAATTGGAACATAACCCTTGCTGGCTGGTGGCCAATTAGGGGGTCTTCCACCTCTGGAACTGCCTCTATGTCTGCCTCTACCTCTACCTAGTGGAGTTTAAGTCATCCAACCCACATGTCCATATGACGGAACGAACTGTGGGTGGAATGTGATATGCGAATTTACTTCTTCCTCAATTTTCTTTTCTTGTTCATTTGGATTTTCATTTTTTTTTCTCTTTCTTTTTTTTTCTTCTTTTTATTTTGCATTTGAATTTGAATTTTTACCAAGTTCATGAGAAAAGGTATTTTGAGTAAGATAGTTGATCACATCATCATATATCTCAACCTCTTTAACTGAAAATGGCTTTTCATCTCCTTTGACACAGTGCTCAATCTAATCCTTCCTAAACTTGATTCACTAATGGAATGAGGATGGAATCATCTTGTTCTGATGTATCCAAGGCCTTCCGAGCAAAGTGGTTAATGAAGTATTCAAATCAATGATATAGAACTTGGCTTCAATCTTCCAGTCACCTATCTCCAAAGGTAACACTATGGAACCTAAAGCCCTCTCACCTTGTTCATTGAATCCTCTCAACATCATCCGATCTCCTTGTGGAGATGTCGATCCTCAAATAGGTGAGGTCTTTAGACTCATAATATTCATCAATGCTCGATGAAACAAGAACTTGCAAGTCTATCTGTCCCTTTGTAATGTAGAGGGGGCGGTTATGCTCCATGTCCCCCAGAAGAAGGTCTTCATCTGTGAAAGTGATTCCCTAATCTTCTCTGGGATAATGTGCCTCCTCTCCAATAGCAGTCAGCTAAGCTAAGCATATCTCTAGATCAAGGAGAGCCTTGATTAGTGATTCCCTTATCTCTTTGGATAATACAAGGGCATCATATATGCTTAACTTAGATGGAAACTTTCTTAGGTGAGAGAGGACATTATAGTTCACCTTGGGCTGATCTTCCATAAGCATATCCAAGGGTGGAGCATCCGGTGGAGGGGTGTTGGTTTAAAATTTCTATAGAGTCGCCTTTCAAATATGTGGTGAGAAAAGAAAGAGGAGATTAAAAAAATTCATCTTTTTATGATGTCATGCAAATCCGCAGATGTACTTATTCAGGTGATCAAGTACGTCATCAAGGAAAGAGTGTACTATCTTGAGAGACAGAAGTCACTACCCTTTAATGGACCTAATCATCTTAATAAGGACTCCTAGGGACGATGGGTCTACATATATACCAGAGATTCTTCCCTTACTTTACATGGAAAAGTAAAATAGTATTTATTTTAAACTGGGTTCGTTAAGTTCCGTATAGGGGCAAGCCCCCATAGTTAATTACATCTTAAGGAATGGGTATTCCTTAGGAGAACTCTTAATTAAGGCAAATGATCATTATCTTTAAAGATTTTAATAGGAAAGGTCTATCAATCGATTGGTTCATTTTTGAGAGATCAAATGGGATTGATCAAAAAGAGGGAGTCATTATCAAAGCCAAATAGAAGATAAGTAGGAGATGCACACGATGCTAGGAAACCTAGCGAGCATCTCAAACTATCCTATAGTTGGGCTTTACATTTTTGAAATTGATTTAGTTTGTATGAGTTGCATTCTTCATTAGAAATTTAGGACTTATGATTCTTTAACACAAGATTAAAGAAATGCCTAAAATGTGAGGAATTATGCTTATGGCCCATAAAGGGGGAAGTAACCTTAGAACCTAAATCTAGGGAGCTTTGGCAAGGGCCGAAAGCACAAACTAAATCTAAGGCAAAAATAGGTATTTGGTTTTCCTCCACAAGAGAGGACAAACCACCTGACAGCTTGGACTTACAACCGCCTGAGGGTGGCCGCCAACTAACTCCTCCTATAATTTTAAATACATGTAGGCAAGTCTTTATGCTTATGCAAGATAGCTAGTGGTGTTATTTATTTAAAAAGAGACTAAGTCATTAAAGTCACTCCCTAAAGAGACTAGATCATGTAAAGGAACATGCTTCAAATGACCTAAATCTAACGCAATTCAAATTTTATTTTATTTTTATTTTGAAAAATTATTTTGACTCAGGCTAATAGGATTCATATGACTAATGCATGAGAAATAAAGTTATTGGCCAAAATTAGTGAGAAGGGAGGAGGTGAGTTTCCACCATGGCTCTCAAAGGTCAAGGTAAGTTTCTCTGACAAAGGTGAAAGCCCTCCAATCAAGAGTGAAATAAGATGCATTTGTGCATGATATTACAAAAGAAATGCTCATCCAGCTAAGGGGTTACTAATTCTTTTATCTTGATTTTAAACCTAAGCTTTAGGTGAGATTATGAGTTATTTAATTTTTTATTTTGAGTTGATAAGTTGGGTAAAAGATTTATTTTTTCCTAAAGAGCCTAATCCACATCCAAGCCATACATAAAGCAAGAAAGAAACTAGAAAAATCATGTCACTTAATGCACAAGCTAAATAAATCATCAATCAATTTATAAAGCTAATCACAAAAAGAATAAAAGGCCATTGTGGTCGGGCACCTCCGCACAAACTCAAAAATATCATATGTGGGTAGCCAAGCTCTGCCCTTATACAACCCGGACAACAAATGAATTAAATTACAATTAAGCAAGGAATTCATTATTATGGGGGTCTTCAAGCTTCATTTCTTCTTTCTTCTTTTCTTCTTTCTTCTTTGATTCCTTCTTTTCGATGGTTGAAAGGTCGATGCTCCAAGACTTCACATGGTGCATAAGATAGGATTCTATGACCAATGCTCATCTTAATCCTCATAACAATCATTTCAAAATTCTAATTGCACAAATTTATAAGAAAAGAAAAAAAAGAATGAAAATCTAACAAACACCTGCAAGATAAAGGTTAGCTAAAACAAATCACACAAATACTAAGCATGTATATTGGACTTATCACCCCACACATTGGTGACTAAATCCACCTGACCTATTGGATTATGCTTTGGGGTATAAAGCACCTGCAAGCAAAAACATTTATATTTTTATTTATGATAGCCCCCCTTAAGCACAATCCCATATAGAAAAGAATAGTTAGGCTAAGAGCATCCTAGCATTCATTCTATGAGCATACAACCTAACATACAGTCTAAAACATATATCCCAAAACAAAATTAAATATCAAATCATGGACCATCCTAATCTAAAGCTAGAAGTGGTGACTTAGGCTAATGTATATGCTTTGAAGGTTTTTGTGGTAAGCTCAGCTATGGCTTTAGGTTCAAATTTTCTAAGTGTGAAAATATGTTCAACTTAGAGGAGGGTTTCATTTAAGTTGTTTAATTATTTGTGTTGATTTTATTTCATGTTTTGATTAAGTTCAAGTGAGTCCTACAATTAATTACTAAGTTATGAAGAGAGGGAAAGACAAGGAGACTTCTCTTTCCTTCCCTAACTTAAGTAATTTTCTAAAGTAGGTTCACATTTTTCAGTTTTGTTTAGGTAAATGTTTTGATTAAATCTTTTAATTAATCCTAAGTTTAGATGAACTCTAAACAAACCTATTCAAAAACAAAAGCATTTTAAGATTAAATAAAATGAATCAAAATTCACATAACACACATTACTTCATTTCTTTCCCAACATATATAACATGCATATGGATGGACCCTAAGCATATCTATATATAAAAATGAGAATATTTAACATACTTTATGATGCATGCAAAGTAATCCATTTAAGAAAATTTAGAAGATTAATATGCATGATTTTCTTCAAGTAGAAAAAGGTTTCTGTATCCAAATTTTCACATACACATATGAAAGTAAGAAAGTCATAAGTGAGTACAGCACCATTGTTAACCAGAGGTGTAAGGTATAAGACCTACTTAGGGCTACTTAAAGCCTCGCAATCTGGGGTTGTCTAATATACCACTTTCCTTAAATACAAACATGTGTATAAAAGAAATGAAATGGAAAAGAAGAATGTAAAAGTTGCATTAATGGATTCATTTTATTTATGCAATTTATGTATGCAAGTATAGGTGGCCCTTCTTACGTGGTAGCATAGAGATGAATAGGATATGGAATTAGGTGAGTATTAGGTCCTTTTCAAATGAACCATATATCTCACCAAATTTCTATTCAAAGATATACCAACATAAGAGAGAAAGGAAGCCTATACTAAGCATACCTTTATAATCTTTCACATGCAAGCCTATAATTAAAATATAAGTAGCACACTTTCAGATTTGATAATTGATTTATATGTTTTTGAAAATAATTTGAATTTAGTAGTGATAATAGCCACTCATATTTCTACTTTTAGCCAACACATAAAAATTTGACATAAAGTAAATGATTTCATTTTAAACTTGAATTTGAAAAATATGAATGCATGAAACCACATGACATACAAATTTAACATGTTGGGGAAAGATTCAAAGCAATGAAAGCATGTAAACAAACTCACTTTAATTAAGTCCTAAAGACATTCTTATAGAATAAGAAAGTTTAAAAAAAAATAAAGTGTATTCAATGTGATTTTTATTTAGTTTCAAGTTTAATTTAATTTTGAAAAGGTGAGTTGAGTTTGTTGTTCCTAACCTATTCCCACATGTGTTTCATATTTTTATTTAATTTTTAGATAATTAGATCCATTTTTATGTATTAATTAGGTTAAGGTATGAATTAAGTAACTTAATTAACCCTTATCTACACCACCTTAGAATAATTAACCAAATAATTATGAGCCAATGTTGTAATGCACCTAATAAGAGAAAGGCCTAATGCAATTTGGCTCATAATAAAGGTTAATTAAGCTAAGGGTTTAACTTAAGTAATTTCAAAACACCCTTTCACACATATGAATTGGGTTTTGATTTTATTAATTGAACTTAGGTTATTAAACACCCAAGCATCTACCCAAAGTAGATTAATTAAGTTTTGGAAGTTTTAGAATTTTAGAAATTAATTAAGGAGATAATTAATGAATTAATTTAAGAGAAGATTAAGAAAAGAAAAAGGGGGTTTAGAGAATAGCTTGGAGGAAATGCCCCAAAATTATTTCATAAACCTCCTACTTACTAGATCTGACCTTAATCAACCCTAATCATGGATTAAAACCATTAATTATGCATTAATTATCCTTAATTAGGTTAAGGGAGTAATTAGAAATCCATATGTAATTCTCCTAATTAAGCCTTCAATAAATCTAAGAAAAATAGGGAGGCAGAGGTCATCCCTTAAAATATACCCAAGGAGTTTGGGATTAATCAGAGACTTAATTAAAAGGTAATTTGCAAAATAAGGTTTCTGATAAAACCCAAAATCAAAGAAAATAATAATTTAAATTCCCTTTAAATTAATTTTAAAAAATTTTAGGCTGAATTATCTTTCCATAGAAATTTATTTCATATTTTTCTGAATTTTCTTGAAGGAGATATAAATTTTATAAGATCTATAGATTAATTAGTATTTAATTAAACATCCTAACTAATCATCCTGTTAATGGTGCGACGCGTGGCGGCGGCGATCAGCACGCTTTACATGCATCGCGTAGTTAGCCACTCACCTAAGTGTCAAATTTGAAAGGCAGCTTGACGACGAATGCGCTTTGATCTCTGTTGTCCAATCAAAGATCGGATGTGAGATCTCCGGTTTTAAAAGGATAAAAGAAATTCTAAACATGGGAATTATCTCGTCCCATCCAAAATGTATGATGGATAGAGATCTCTCAAGTTCTTCCCCTTGATCAATGAGGTCATCCATGATCAAGAAGATCCGCTCGATTGGATTCAAACCAAACTTAACCCACACCACCTAAAGCACATAAATGGCACATCTAACGGTGATATTTGCATGAATTGATAATTTATTTCACAAATGAACAACACCTTCTTTGCTAGGTGGCCAAAAAATTTCATACCTTGCCGGAGGTGATCACCAGTGCTCGAGATCGATGAGCTAGCCAGTGGAGACGAAGCTAGAAATTCCTAGGCCTTGAGAAGTGGCTACTCTATGGACCAACACCACTTAAAGATTCTTGTGCTTTGATCCAATTCTCCTATTCCTTGTTATGGGAACTCCAATGGAAGCAGTGAGCTCTGGATTGGTCCTTAGAAGAAGTGTGTAGAGGAATTGAGGTAGTTTTTAGTGTGGAGGAAGTTCGAGATTGGATTGAGCTCCACTACTTTTACACTATTCAAAATTGAGAAGATGAACTTTGATTTCACTCTAGGAAGCATGGGGAGGCTAAGGATTTGCTTCTCTGACTTCCCTAGGTGTAATCGAAATGAGAAATTTTTGAATTTGATTAGGGGGAGTATATCTCCCCTTGAAGGATCGATGCAAAGCTTATGTGTCATTTTGATCCAATTGATCACAATGGGTGGGCTGTTTGATCAGTTAGATGTGTGCGCATGGTCGGTTTGAGGCCTTGAGTGGAATGACAACCTCCCATGTGCTTGAATTTGAGTGGGAGATGGATTTTGAATTGCCATTTTGACCCATGGGGTCGGGTTTGGTCTAGGGGCCAATTGGGCAAACCCAAACCCATTGAGTTGGGTGCACCACACTTCATTAGGTCCCCTTGAGTTATTAGGAAAGCATCAAGTAGATATGAAGAGGGTATGACCAAATTACCCATGGATTAAGCCAAAATTTGTTCTATGGCCTAGGGGTAGAATGGTTATTTTGTTGATTTTTCACTTTGGATATGTTGGGTATGTGGAGAAACTAGGTTTGGCCAAGTTTCATGAGATTTGGAATTCAATTAATAGGGTTTTGATCATGTTGGCCCATTTAGGTCAAAATGGATCAACTTTGGTCAAGTTGACCAATTGGTCAAATTGGGTCAAACCAGGGGTTGGGTCAAGTTCATATGACCATTTGAAATATTTTGGTGGCTTTGGTTTGATTCAATTTGGTATAGTTTTGAATTTGGCTCATATGACTTCATTTAGGTCAAATGGGTCAAGTTGAACTATTTGACCCATTTGACCTATTTGGGTTAGGTCAAGGGTAGGTTTAGGTTAGTCATATGGAGTGGATTGGTATCTTTGTTTCCAATCAATTTTGGTTATGTTCAAATTTGGCTCAACATGACCCTTAGTCAAGTTGGGACTAAGGTCAAAGGTTAGGTCTAGTTGGCCAATTGAGGCTTTGGTCAAGTTCCACAAGTGATTTGGAATGAACTTGACCCATTGGTTTGAATCAATTTGCTTAGATCAAGTTTTGACATTTTGAATTTTAGGTCTGGGTCAACTTGGTCAAGCCAATTGGGCTAGGTTAGGCTCAAATGTTGGCTTGGTCAAACATAGGTCATAAATGAACTTAGATCAACTGTTTCAATCAATTTGGCCTATGGTGGAATTTGGCTATGTTAAGTTTCATTTTGGGCTAAGTGTTGACTTAGTCAACCTTAGGTTTGACTTGGTTTGACCTGATTTGATTGATTGATCATCCCATGATGATAGGCATAGATGAGTTTGGTTCAATCCAATTTGGTTATGATTAGAATTTGGCTCATATGGTACTTTAGGTCACTTTGGGTCAAGTGAGCCTAAGTGGGTCAAATGGCTTGGTCAAAGCTTGATTTGAGTTTGATTGAACTTGTATATGGACTCATGATTGAAATATAAATCCATTTACAAGTGGTTTGAAGTCAAGTGGGTTTTGATCCATTTGACAATTTCATATTCAAAGGGAGAATATGAAGGGATTTAGGCTTTGATTTTTGACTTGGGTTTTGATTGAGTGATTGGAGTATGTATTTATATATGGACTCATGATTGTATGGTTGATTGAATCATGGAGAGAAATCAAGAGTTTGGCTTGATTTGAAGTTGATTTGGCTAATTCAAGATTTTGACTTGAAAGGCTTAGGTTAGATTTTGAGTGGATTTAAGTTTGATTTTTGGAATTGGTTTTGAGTGTTGGAATTTATATTTCATTTATATATGTGAATATAAATGAGAGTATAAATGGATCATGAGAAAATTTCAAGGTTTTGAAGTGGTTTAATCATGATTTGGGCTAAGTCCATTAAGAAGGATTTAAAGGACTTTGGAAAATTTTGGAGTTTGGAGTTTGAATTTTTGAATTTTGTTTGATTGGTTTATATTTATATTTCATTTATATATGTGAATATAAATGAGGATATAAATAGATTTTGAGAAAATCCCATGACTTTGAAAAGGTTTGATCAAGATTTTAGCTAAGTCCATTAATGGAAAATTAAAGGGACTTAAGGAATTTTTAAATTGAAAATTTAATTGAGGGTTTGATTTTATTGATTTATATTTATATTTTATTTATATATGTGAATATAAATGAGTTTTGAGAAAATTTCATGAGTTTGAATTTGTTTGGAGTTGATTTTGGCTAAGTCCATTAATGGAAAATTAAGGGACTTCGAAAAAATTTCATGAATTGATTTTTTTTTTTTAGTTTAGTTTGATTGGTTTGAATTTATATTTCATTTATATATGTGAATATAAATGAGAATATAAATGAATTATGAGAAAATATTAAATATTTAATTTGGTTTTGATCATGATTTTGGCTAAGTCCTTAAGGGAAGATTAAGGACTTAGGCAAAATTTGAACTTAGAATTTTCATGGATTTTGATCATGGGTTTCAAACATAGATTTCTATCATAGATTTATGATCATATGGAGTTGATTTGGATTTGGAGAAAATAAATTAAGATTGACTTGGAGATTGACTTGAAAGAAGGAAAGTGGGGAATGGTTTAAGCTAAGGGTAGCCAATTTTCCTAACACCCCCAAGGCATGACCTATTCCTATTGCTAACTCTTCTAAGTCTCTAGACTTAGGTTGAGTGCCCACCTAATCACTAGATTTCTCTTAAGACTAAGGAACTCTTAAAGTCTAAGAGGGGTCCTATGTCTAAGATGAAGGGGTTGAGAACTCATTCTAAAAATGAGGTCAACAAGGGGCTTCTCGATCATCTGAACCAATGACTTATTTTCTCTATCCTGAGGTGCTACCCTAAGAGGTAGAATCTTGCCACTATGGAGGTTGACGGTGATCTCTTGTGTTAGTGGAAGGTTCTACCTCAGTGAGCTCACTTGAGCCTTCTCTTATGGGACCCTCGAAATCAGATGATTTCAAGTCTATCTCAAGAGGTGAACATGTAGTATTCAGAGAAGGAAAGTCCAACTCTAAATCAGAAAGAGAAAGATTAGAGTTATTATAATTGTTGTTTAGACTTGAAGAGTTTTCATTAGGAGTAGATTTAGACAACCCATCAGAAGTGATATAGATATAATTCAAGCTAACTTTATTCTTGATTTTTTGATTTTGAAGGAGGTACAAAGTAGAAATCAAGTAAAGTAAGAGAGGAAAGAGATTTTATGCCCTCATCCACTGATACAAGATGTCTACTAGAAGAAGATCTAAGAGAAGGTGTCATGATGTAGTAGTCGCAATGTGGACTGAGGCTAGACTGATGGTTTACTTGGCTATCTCGGGATAGCTTGTCCGCTAAGCTCCAACCTTCCTAAGTTATCCGATAACTTGCAAACCTTCCTTAATGTTGGAGGCTCGAGCTGGCTCATGCACCTATAGGGAAAGTTTTTTATTTTTAATACAATTTTCTTAGAGGTACGGGATAAGGAGATATCCCAACCTTCTTTGGTATTAGAAGGATCGTGTATCCCCAAGGATTACCTAATGGATGGTTGTTCCATAAGGTATTCTTCGAAATAACTATAGCACTATTGAAATGTTCAAGTCAGTCCTTGAATGTAAAGAAATTTAACAAAACATGACCTAGCATGCGATGGTAGGGGAAAAAGTTAGAATCATTGCTTTTACCTGCTTTCTCCGACCTTCTAGGTTCGAGTAGCTAAAAATCAGGCTTCTTTAAGAGATTCTTAAAGATCTTCCTGATTACCACACTCTTAAATGAATAAATAAGACTTGTTACATTTATCCAAAAGAGTAGGTGAACCGTAGCTACCTGGCGACGGGTATGTGTACCACTGCTGATGTGGATATGGTTAAAGAGGAGGGTGCGCCATGGAGGTCTTGTGGCATGGTTAGATTCCTTGGTGGTAAAGGAGGTGAAGTGCTGGGAGCTCGAGGTCTATCAAACGCTCTAGGCTATTTATTTGTCTATTATCACGCCTGTGCTTCTTCTCGTAAGCTTTCTATGGCTTTGGCTTTGTTGATTGGTCCGGAAAAGGAAATTGTTTGGCTTCTCCTTATAAGCTAGCCACCTTGTTGATTAGCTTCTCAAATATTTTGATGGTGAAACCTTTGAGCATGAAGGCGACCGGGCCTTAGATATTCTTAGGTAGAATCTCGATAGCATGTCGCATAGTGGTTCATATTTCATACTCAAATTATGCCATCCGAGAATGTAATCAATGAGAGACTAGATTTTATGAGCCACAAGATCGCTTGCTACAATCACCCTTTGTCGAGCTCCAACAAACCACTAAATGAAGAGTTGCTCCAACTCAGCAAAAGTCTTCACTAAACTGTTGGGAAGTTCAACGGAACAAACGATGCCTAGGCTTGCTAAGCTGCTGACAAAAAGTTGGAATAGGAGAGCATCACTACCACAAGTGTTGCACCAACTAGCTCTGAAATGTGCAATATGCTGCCTTGGGTTCCCACTACCATCGAAGCTCTTGAAAGAATGTGGCATGAAACCCTTAAGATATTGAATGGCATCGAATTCCTCTAGGCAGGGTCTACCCTTTAGAACTGATGATCCTCCTTGGGCTTGAGCCAATGCTTCTCTTACATGTTGCTCAACCATGGTTTTGATGTCTTCTTCCTATATGGAGATACTATCCACTACCTTCCTATACAAACTAGTGATGCCCAACTCTATTAGAGGTAAAGTCTTGGTTGGATCCAAGACATGCACCAACTATGGCTAATTAGTCTCTATTATAGTGGGATGAACTGCCGGTGCTTGGTTCTGGAGTGCTAAAATAGCTACCAACAAGTCTTCAAGCTGCTTCCCCATCATATCTATTTGTTCATCCTTTTGCTTTAGTTGCTAGCAGAGGTGTTGGGTCGAGTAAGTTGTGTCTTCCTGCTCACACATCACCTTCCAAAGTCTGTTGATCTTGTAGAAGAGAACCCCTGGTGTCTACCATATTGACTCCCACTGAATCCTCTAATAGATCATCCTCATTAAGATCAAAAATGATCTTCTCATTTTCTAAATCAAACCAGGCATATCCTAAGATCTTCTACTTCTCCACTAGACACTGAGCTATAATGTCATCTAGGGATCGAATATACAAAAAAGATCGAGAACCGGGTAAAGGATCACCATCATGAATGAGAGACACCTAACCTCGATGTTTGAGAGAGATCTTGAGGACTACGCTCACTAGAGGATAGATACTCCTAACTATAGATGGATCTGGGCGGAGTGGCACTCCTAGGAGGATCTATGGCCGTGGGGACTAACTTCTCCTCCTCAACTCGCTATAATCTCCATAGCTCGTGTGGTGGTGATGGGATGACTACAATACTCCGAGGTCGCCATTCCTTCCTCACCACAACTAGCGTAAGGTCAAGGTGAGAGCTCGATCTTGCAAGAGGCGATAGATGGAACGGATCTATTACAAATGATCACTGGGTTCTCTTCTCCTATGCGCCTTCATGGCCTTGGGGTAGATGCTAAATACATGTAAAGGAGACAGTATGAAGAAGAGTAGTGTGGTGGAGGCACCACCACTCTCTCATATGATCTCCTCTCTATGATGGTAGTCCCGAGGGATATTATCGATGATCGATGGTAGCACACCGATCCGGAAAATCGATTGGAAGGCTCGACTATCGACCACTGCTCCAACATGTAACATGAACTGATGTACGAGCCTCTCTAGGCCTCTCCTGCCTAATCTCCCTGCCAACGTGGCTAGGAATGACAAAACATAAATTAAACTGAGCCCCAGACTTTGATTGTTCAGGCTCCCTACTGGCATAAAATTGATCGGGTCGCATACAACCTCCTCCTCTCACTAAGTGCTCAAACAGCGCGAGGTGAACCAAAAATCCTCCTGACATCCTCTCTATCGATCTAGAGTATAATTGGTTTTCATAACGGGGGAAACCATCCTAGGAAACTCCACCGTGAGTAGCTTCCTCCAACTCCTGCAATGCAAATGTGATACCGCTTTGATCATGTGATTCTTATTTCTGACTGGTCCTAGTAGGCATGTGTAGAACTAGACCCAACCTCAAAGGGGAGACAATCCAGAATCGGGAGCCTTCCCTTGGGGAGCCAAAGTTTCCCCAATGGGGAACAAGGATGAACTAGGCACCGCTACTACATGGGGAACCGCATAGCCCTTCAATGAGGGAATCTCTAATAAGATGGCAAGTCAACTGGATGACGCTACCGGCCACCATGCTCTGACCGCCATGAGGGGTTCCTCACATGTAATCGACCCCCCTCAAAGCCAACCAATGTGATGAGGTGGGCATAGTCGATGAGGAGGCCGATCCAAGGCCAAATCCATCCCATGAGGAAATGTGAACACATACTACTACCGCCATTGCAACGAATCAATCAACTAAACAATTGAAGCCGATCAAATGTCGAATGTTGAAAAATAAACTTGAATCATTTATTTGATTTTTTGAATTAGAATTTAGAATTTGAACCCACACTCAACAACTTGAAAGTGTTAAGTGGGGCTCAAAATGAATTTAGAAGAGATTTTGAGATTGATTGGGAAGGGAATTTTTGAATTTAGAATTCATTTTCAACAAATTTGGGTATGTTGAAAATGGGTTCAAATATTTTGGAGAGATGCTTCCATAGGAAAATATTTGATTTTGATTTTATTTTGATTTGACATTTTTGGAATTTACTCACTTAGCAAATTTGGGTATGCTAGGTGAGGTGTTTGAAAACAATTACTTTTTTTTCTTTTGTTTGCTTTATTTTGTGAATCATGTGTGATTTTGATGATGGAATCCTCATTTAGCAAATTTTGGTATGCTAAATGAAGAATCCAAATTTTTTTTAAAAAAAAATTTTGAAAATAGGATTCTTAGCAAATTTAGGTATGCTAAAGAAATATAAATATGTTTTGTTTTGATTTATTATTATTATTATTATTATTTTGAAAAAGAGGATTCTTATCAAATTTAGGTATGCTAACAAAATCCAAATGTTGTTTTTGATTTTGTTGATTTTTGAAAAAGATGATTCTTAGCAAATTTAGGTTTGCTAAGGAAATCCTATGTGTGTTGTTTTCTTGTTGATTTTTGAAAAAGATGATTCTTAGCAAATTTAGGTATGCTAAGGAAATCCTAGTGTATTTTGTTTGTTTTTTATTTGATTTTGAAAAGTGAATCCTTAGCAAATTTAGGTATGCTAAGAAATCCAAATGTGTTTCTTTTATTTTTTTTATTTGATTTTGAAAAAGAGGATCCTTAGCAAATTTAGGTATGCTAAGTAAATCCAAATATGTTTCTTTGTTTTTTTGATTTGATTTTTAAAAGAGGATCTTTAGTAAATTTAGATATGCTAAGAAAATCCAAATGTGTTTCTTGATTTTTTGATTTTTATTTTTATTTTTATTTTTGAAAAAGAAGATCTTCACTTAGCAAATTTGGGTATGCTAAATGAAAGATCCAAATGTTATTTTTTATTTTTTGATTTGATTTTTATTTTTATTTTTGAAAAAGATGATGTTGATTTTATTTTTGAAAATGTGATTGTTGATTTTATTTGGAAAATGTTTGCTGATTTTTGTTTTGAAAGTGTGATTGTTCATTTTGTTTTGAAAATGTGATTGTTCATTTTGAGGAAATCTTCATTCAATAAATTGAATGAAGATGTTCATTTGTGCTTTTAGAAATTATGATTGTTGGATTTTATTTTTTAAAAGGATATTGTCATTTTTTGTTTTGAAAATGTGATTGTTCATTTTATTTTGAAAATGTGATTTTGTATATCTTTTTTCAAAAGATGTTTTGTTGATTTTCTTTTGAAAAGATGATTATTCATTTTTTGAATGAAATCTTCATTCAATAAATTGAATGAAGATGTTCATTTGTGCTTTTGGAAAGTATGATTTTTGATTTTTTTTTCTTTTTTAAAAGATGCAATTTTGATTTATGTTTTGAAATTGAAATCTTCATTCAATACATTGAATGAAGATGTTCATGTGTGCTTTTGGAAAATATGATTTTGATTTTGATTTTGACATGATCCAACATATAATAATCATGAAGATTGTTAGATGATGGTATTTTATGACAATTCTTGTACAACATTTTATTATGTGCATTTTGAAAATGTGCTTTTGGAAATTGATGTTTTTGTGAAGGATTTATTTTTCTTTATTTTTGGAATGAACCTTACCTTACCATAGAAATGGTAGGGAGGAAGTCTTTAATTATTTTTTTATTAAATTTTAACCCATTGGGGAACCCAACGGGGGTTTTAAGATCCACTCGGAGTGAGGTCCTAAAACCTAAAGATGTTGGCTAGCTTAGCTTAAGGATGAAATAAACTAAGAGCCAACAAAAAAAAAGATAGTCTCGGATTTGTATAAAATACAAACCCACTATCGATACTTGGAGATAAATGATCATTTACCAAAGATGGGAGAGGAACCCCCTCGAGTCTAAAAATTGGTGAAAATTTATATATATATATATATATATATATATATATATATATATATATATATATATATATATATATATATATATATATATATATATATATATATATCTATCATCTCTTTGGAGAGATGAATGACAAAAATACATATTTTTCTGAGGGACAGATCCGAGATGTTCTTATTAAGGTGATCGGTAATATTGAAAAGAGGTGTACTATCTCAAAAGAGAAGTCACCACCCTATAATGGACCTAATCATAATAAGGACTAAGGACTATGGGTCTGTACAGAGATTCTTACTTTATGAAAATAAAGTGAGTTTATTTTAAACCCAGTTGTTAAGTTCAAGCAAGAGTAGACATCCTGAATGGGATTAGAATACTTAGACAAGGTAAATGATTGTCTCCAAAGATTTTGAAGGTAGGACTATCAATCAGTTTATTTTAGAAGATCAAGAAAGGAGGAGTTCTGAAGCCAAATGAAGATAAGGGATGCTTAAGATCCAGTAATCCCAAACTATCGGGTTTTATTTTTGAAGTTGAAGTGATTTATTTGTTTGAAATTTTTTTTTTAGAAATCTAAAACTTATAATTTCATGACACAAGATCATGAAAATGCCTAAGAGGTGAGGATTTATGCTTGTAGCTCACAAAGAGGGAAGCAATCTTGGAACCTAAATCTAGGGAGCTTTGGCGAGGGTCAAAGCACGACTTAAATCTAAGGCAAAAATGGGTATTTGGTTTACCTCTACAAGAGAGGATAAATCACCCGACTATTGGACTTACAACTACAGGGTGGGTCAACTAACTCTGATTTTAAATACATGTAGACAAGTCATGTTTTTGCAAGATAGCTAGGTTTATTTAGAAAGACTAAGTCTTAAACACACCCTAAGAGACTAGATCATGGGCATGATTAATGACTTAAATCTAATGCAAATTTTGTTTATTTTATTTTCATTTTGTACAATCAACTTGACAGGCTTTAGGATTCATATGCCTAATGCATGAAAAAAATTAGATTATAAATAAAAATCAACAAGAAAGGTGTTTCACCATGGCTCTCAAAGGTCAAGCCCAAGTTCTCTAGCAATGGTGAAAGCTCTCCAAATCAAGAGTGAAATAATATGTTTTTTATGCATGATATGATGAAGAAAATGCAACATCCACCTAAGGGGTTGTTAATTCTATTATCTTGATTTTTATAACCTCGGATTTAAGTGAGGATATGAGTTTAGTATTTTTTTTATTTTTGAGTTGATTAATTGGATAGAAAATTTATTTTCCTAAAAGCCTAATTATCATTCAAGCCATACATCAAAGCAAAGAAGAAACTATAAAAAGATGTCATCTTAATGCACAAGCTAAACAAACATCAATAAATTTATAAAGCTAGTGCAAAAGAATAAGAGGTCATTTATGGTGTCCACAAACCAAAACAAAATTGGTAGAGCTCTACCCATATACAACCCGGATTACAAATTAATTAAATACAATCAAGAAGAAATTCATTGTTATGGGGGGTCTTCATTCTTCATTTCTTCCTTCTTGTTTCTTCTTTTCTTTCTTCTTTCTTCTTTCTTCTTTCTTCTTTGTTCTTTTGGTTGGTTGGAATGTGCTTGCTCCAAAGGCTTCACATGATACATAAGACATAGTTTTATAATTAATGTTCATCCTAATCCCACATAACAATCATTACAAATCCTAATTGCAAAATTACATGAAAATGAAAAAAAAGGAAATCTAATTATAACCTGTAAAACAGATATTAGCTAAACAAACCACATAATCCCAAGCATATATATGAATAAATTGGACTTAGCACCCCACACATGGGTAACCAAGTCTACCTGGCCTATAATGGATTATGCTTAGGGGTATAAGCAACCTACACAATTATGTTTTTATTATAGCACTTAAGCAATTCTAAGATAACATAATTTTAAAGATTACATATTATACACATACACCCTAACATCCACTAAATTATTATATCACAAAACAAAAGCAAACAAACATCAAACCATGCACCACTAAAAAAGCAAGAAGTGGTGACTTAGCCTAATGTTATTTAAGATTTGTGGTATGTTTAGCATATTATGTTAAAGTTTTCTAACTATGAAGATATTCAACTTAGATATTGATTTCATTTAAGTGATTTAGTTTATTTTGTTGATTTTATTTTATGATTTGATTAGGTTTGAATGAACCTACAATTAATTACTAAGTGTTGTAAAGAGAGGAAAAGAAAAGAGAACTTCTCTTCCTCCCTACCTAAGTAATTTCTAAGGTAGATTCATTAAATATTTTGTTTAGTGAATATTTTATTATGTGTTTTAATTAACCCTAAGTTTTGATTTTTCCTAAACAAACCTATTCAAAAAGCAAGGCATTTAAGATTAAGTAAAGTGAATTACTATCACAAAACACACAACACTTTATTTCTTTTCCAATATGTGTAACATGCACATAGATGGACCCTAGGCATATCTATACATGCAAATGAAAATGATTAGCACACCTTAATGATGAATGCTAAGGAATGTTACTTAAAAAAATTTGGATGCTTCACGATGGATGATTTGGTTATGTAGAAAAAGAAATATTCTCTTATCCATTTTTATATGTACATTTATAAGTATGAATGATATAAGTGAGTACGACGTCATTATTTACATTGTGGGGTGGGTACAAGATACTTAATAATTAAATCTCACAACTCGGGTGTCCAGACTAATATACCACTTTTCTTAAATACATGTGCATGTACAAAAAAGAAATGCATGGAAAGAGAATCATGCAAAAAGTTTATGTTTGTTTGATTTTGATTTGATTGTTTAGTTTACATGTGTGATGTAAAATTCTTAAGTCATATTGAGAGTGTAAGAATGGATTTAAGCAAGTGTTATCTTCTTTTCAAATGGACTATACACTTTGCAAATCCTATACAAACCTATGTTAAGAAAGAGAAGGAAATCACATAACACCTTTCATATTATTCCTATCCAAGTTTATAGGTACTTATAAATAGCATACCTTTCATTTATAATGTTTGACTTATAAATTTTGAAAATAAATTTAGTTTTAGTAGTGGTAATAATCATTCATATTCTAACTTTAGCAAAAACATGCAATTTGAAATAAAGGAAATATTTTATTTTTAATTTGACTTTTCAAAAGGCATGAAATTTCATAACATACACATTTAACTAAGAAAGAAATAAAGTGATGAAAGTAAAACTCATTCACTAATTAATTCTTAAAGACAATCCTATGGAATAAGATTATTTAAAGTGAATCAAAGTTAGTTTATGAAAATTTTGATTTGGTTTTGAGTTTGATTTGAATTTTAGGATATGCGAGAAGGTTTGCTGGTCCTAACCCATCTCCCACATGTGTATTTTAGTTTAATTTTTAGAACCCTCAAGCAGATTTTATGTTTTACTTAGGTTGAGGTATTCATTATGTTCATTATCCAATGCCACTTAACATATTTAACCAAATAATGACCAAGATAAAACCACAAATTTAAATCACAATTTAGCCTTAATTAAACTTAGATTAAGAAAAGAAAGAGGTTTAGATAATGACTTGAGGAAAATACCCCAAACCCATTCCCTAAGCTCGCCTGCAAGAGATGGCAACCGACCACACTTTAGGGCTTGATCCGAGCTCGATTGAGCTCGAATTGAGCTCAAACATAACCCACACCATCATCATGCAAGGAGCAAGACATCCAACAGTCAAAATGTAATGAGGTGAAAGTTTCATTCACAAAGGACCAAGAACTCCTACACCTAAGCTCGATTTTGATCCATACCTCACTAGAGGCTATCACTGGCACTCCCAACTGTCGAGGTAGCTTCGTCCAGTGGAGACAAAGTTCTATTGAAGGTTTCATGCTTTGGGATGAATTGGATTGCTTAACTGGCTAAAGCCCTCCTCCTAGGCTTGCGGCTTTGGTCTAAACCCCTCTTCTCATGGCTTGAGATCATGGATGAAGACTTGGGTGAGCTCTATTGGGCCCCCTCAAGGTGTTTGAAGGAGGAATTGTGCTGAAATTGGGTATTAAGTAAGTTTGGAAATCTTGCTACCTCCCCTATTTTTTATTTTGATAAATAGTGAAATCAAGAAATTGAATTAGCTCTAGGAGGTTTGGAGGAGCTTGGGGATGCTTGCTTTGGCTTCCTATCACTCGATCGAATGCAAGAGAATGAAAATGAAATTAGGGGGAGTATATCTCCAAGGATCGGATGGTCGAGCATGGCTTTACCATTTTGATCAAATTGATCCTAGGGGTTGAGTTGGTTAGGCTATTTTGGACATCATGTGGTTCGATTTGGCCAAAGGAAGTAATGGAGAAGCTTCCATGTACCAAATGAGGTGGAGGAGTGATTCCTATGTGCTCATTTTGACTGGGGTGGTCAGTTTTGGCACTGGGTTGGTTTGGCTGACCCAAACCCATTGGGTCATGTGCACCACACCACTAATGTCCACTTGGTCCATTAAGAGGGTGCCAAGTGGCCATGAAAAGGATATGACCAAATTCCAAATGGAATTATCCATAGGTTACCCCTTGACCTAGGGGTCAAATGGTCATTTGGCTTTGATTTCACTTTGGGCAAATTTAGAATAGTTTGAAATTGGATTGGTCCAAACTTCAAAGAATTTGAAGTTGATTTGATGTCATTTGGCTCATGTTGACCCATTTAGGTCAAAATGGGTCAACTTGGGTTAAGTTGACCAATTGGTCAAATCGGGTCAAACCAAGCATTGGGTCAAGCTCATATGACTATTTAAAATGTATTGGTATAATTGGTTTGGTTCAACTTGGTTTATATTTGGTTATGGTTCATTTGATTTCATTTAGGTCAAATGGGTTAAGTTGACCAATTTGACCCATTTGACCCAATTGGGTTAGGTCATGGGATGGTTTAGGTTTGGTTAGTCATTTGAAATGTTTAGGAAGCTTTGGTTTCAATCAATTTTGGTTTAATTTGATTTTGGCTCAATTGGACATTTTAGGTTAAGTTTGGTTCATGGTCAATTGAGCTAGGTTGGGTCTAGTTAGCTAATTGAGGCTTTGGTCAAGTTCAACAAGTGGTTTAGAATGAATTTGACCCATTAGTTGCAATCAATTTGCTTAGATCAAGTTTTGAGACATTTTGACTTTTTAGGTCAAGTTGGGTCAACTTGGGTCAAGTGCCCAATTAGGCTAGGTTACTCAAATGATGACTTGGTCAAGTTCAAACATGATCATGAATTGGTTTTGATCAATGGTTTCAATTAATTTTCCCTATGATAGATTTTGGCTAGTTTAGGTTTCATTTTGGCTAAGTGTTGACTTAGTCAACCCTTAAGTTCAACTTAGTTTGACCCAATGTGAGTGATTGATCATCTCATGATGGTTGTTGCTCATAATGTGAGGCTAGGTAGGCTTAGTTTAATCCAATTTTGGTAGGATTAGAATTTAGCTCAAAAGGGGTACTTTAGGTCAAGTGAGCTTAAGTGGGTCAATTTACTTAATCAAGACTTGAATCAAGTTTGATTGAACTCATATATGGACTTAAGATTGAAATATTTGCAAGTGATATGGAGTCAAATGGGTTTAGATTCATTTAACAATTTCAAGTTCAAAGGGTGAACATGAGTTTGACTTAGGTTTGAGTTTTGAATTTAACTTTGGTTTGATGATTGAAGTTTATGTTTATATTTTATTTCATAATTGAAGGATTGATTAAATCATGAAGAAAGATCAAGGGTTTGGCTTGATTTGAATTTGATTTGGCTAAGTTCAAGAATTTGACTTGAAAGGCTTAGGTTGAATTTTGGTTGAATTTGGATTTGAGTTTTTGAATTTAGTTTTGGTTTGATGATTGAAGTTTGTGTTTATATTTGGTTTTATGATTGAAGGATTGATTGAGTCAAGAAGAAAAATCAAGGGTTTGGCTTGATTTGAGTTTGATTTGGCTAAGTTCAAGAATTTGACTTGAAAGGCTTAGGTTGAATTTTGGTTGAATTTAGATTTGAGTTTTAAATTTAGTTTTGGTTATTTGAATTTATATTTCATTTATATTTGTGAATATAAATGAGAATATAAATGGATTATTGAAAATTTTGAATTTGAATTTGATTTTAAGTCCATAAGATAGAATCAAAGTGACTTAGGAAAGATTTTGGATTTAGATTTCAATCATGGGCTTCAATCATTTGGAATTGATTCATGATTTGAGAAAATCCATTAGAATTAATTTAAGATTTGGTTTGGAATTGATTTGAGTTTAAGGTTGATTTGAATTTGGAGTTTGACTTGAAAAGTGGAAGTGAGAATTTGGTTCAAGCTATAGGGTAGGCAAATTTTCCTAACACCCCTAAGGCATAAATTATTCTGTGGCTAACTCTTCTAAGTCTCTAGGGTTAGGTTAAGTGTTCACCTAATCACTAGAAGTGTCTTAAGACTAAAAACTCTTAGTGTCTAAGAGAAGTCCTATGTCTAAGATGGAGGGGTTGAGAGCTCATTCTAAAAATGAGGTCAACAGTGACCTAATGATCTAGTGAGTGAAGAGAATAGGCTTGTGTAGTAAGACTTTGCTAGGCCTCTTTAGTTTAAGTTTCAAGTTGGAGTTTGAGTTTGTTTGAATTTTACCTTTGGATGATTTCAATTCAAATTATTTAGTTATTTAGTTTTGATTTTCATTTCACTTTTATTTGGTCAAAGTGAAGTTTAGGTTTTCAGGAATGAAGAGTAGAATGAATTCCATTTTTGGATGGAACACATTCTATTCTACATCATAACTCCTAATGAAATGAAGTCTTCATCCTAAGATGAAGATCCATCTCAAAGGTCTAACTAAGATCCTTAAGTACCATAATTAATTTATTTGATTTCATTTAGTTTGTTTCAATTTGGATTGATGTATCATTTCTTTTCTTGAAATTTAGATTTGATTTTCAATCTTACTTAGTATTCAATTTAGTTTGGTTTGAATTATTTCATTTGATTTTATTTTAATTTAGTTTGATTTTGTGTTTTGACTTTGGTTTGTTTCATTTGATTGGCATTAATATTTTGGATTAAGTTATGTTGGTTTCATTTGATTTGATTCATGTTATCTTAGAGTATTTAAGTTAAGGTTTAATTTCATTTGATTTGACTCATATTATTTAATCATGAATTTATTAACTTAAAAGGTTTAATTACTCTTAATATGATTTAATTTCATTAATCTTTAAGTATGTAATTGATTAAGTTCTTTGACTTATGATGTTTGGAGAACCATCCTAAGAGTTTCAGATGTTTAATTGAGATTAGTTCAAGTTGTTTCATGATTTAATGGATTAATGAATTTTCTTTATTCATTATTTGATGAATATTGACCTAGGAATTTGGAAATTCATCAATTCCCAATCCAAAGATCAATTGAGTTTGAAATTTTTATGAAAAGTGGGATCACATGCCAATTTCATGTTTCCAAAGTTTCATCTTGATTAAATTCATAATTAGAGTGTAATTAAGGTTTTAAATATTTCATTAAAACCCAAATTAAGCTTAATTTAAAGAAGATCATTTAGGGATTTTTTTTCTCTCATTCCTCTCTAAAAACTATTTTTAATGAGGGTTCATTCTTAATTTTTGGACATTTAGTTGATTTAGTATGATTTAATTAAGTTATGGTTAATTATTTGATTTATTTATTTCATTTAATTACTTAATTAAGCCAATTTGTGATTTATTAGGTTCCCATGAGTTTCATTAGTGTTTTAATGTTCATTAAGGTTCATTAAGTTGATTTAAGTTTTTTGATTCATTTTCATTAATTAATTCATTTTATATTAATTTATTTAATTAAAATTAAGGTTTAGCATTTGAAATTTCATTTCTCATGAAATACATTGCAATAATTCATGAAAACTTTTCTTAAGGTGTGTTTTAACATCAATTTTAATTCCCCAAAGTTTCATTTCAATTGATTAATGGTTTGAGATTAATTATGGTTTAATTGATTTTAATTAAACCTAAATTAAGGCTTAATTGCCCAACATTAATTGGGGATTTTAAATTTTATGAATTCCTCTCATCAAAATGAATCCATAGAGCCCAAGTTTTGCTTTTTTCTAAGTTGTATTTATTTTCTTATAAATTTTTGAATTTTCTTAGAATTTTAATTAATTTTTAAAGGGGGATTAGTTGTTTTCTAATGACGGGCTGACGTGGCAACCACCGTGGAACCTCTGCCATGTGGCATGGCGCAAGTGGACCATGCAGATTCTATGTGGCATCTGCATCAAAAGCGATGCCACATGGGATGATCCTCAACCGTCTGGATCGATTTTGCGGTTCCTTAAGGACTTAAATCAATCGTTTAATCAAGTCGTCGAATAGAAAGATCAACAACCGATTTAATCGTCACGGCCATGATGGATGTCATCCATCTCCTAATCACCGATGAATTGCATCATGATTTCAATTCCAAATTAGGGATCAATCTCTACGGTTGGATGCAATTAGGGATCAAATTCCCTTTGAAAAGGCTTAAAATTGACTAAAGGAGGTGGTGAGGGAGTGTACTTCGATTCTAGCAATCACTAGCGATAAGATCATTCCATTAGCTTTGTCTCGATTTGACGAACGTGTGGATGAAGTTTAATGGCTTTCCTCCTCGTGGATTGATCCCTATACCAACATCGGCTTGGTTTTTTTATGGTGTTAGTCATTTTTTGGCTTGCCGGCGATGAGGGGTCGAGGTGGTGGTTCATTTAAAGTCGCCCCAACCTCTTGAACATCTTGGGAGCTTCAATTTGATGAGAGAAGCTCTCCCATGGATTTCCATTATAGGGGCTCACATTCCATCCGTTCATCAATGTGCCGGCGGTGAGAGGCCAGGGGAATGGTCTGGATCTTCATCTCTTGCCTCATTGGACATTTTGGAATAAAAAGAGGGAGGGAATAGGTTCCCCCTCCCCTCTTTCCATGGGTGGCAGAGAGCCTCCATTTTGGGTTTTTTTTTGTGGCTGAAATCCAACCACCAACTGAGGCAAGGCCAGCTAAGGGGTGGATTCAGTACCCTTTGGCCTTGTGAACATGCTTGGATGAATATTTGGAAGGGAGAATGGCTTCTTGGAAATTTTTCATGCTTGGTCGAGCCTTCTTCTTCCTTCTTCTTCTTCCTTCTTCCTCTTCTTTCTCTTCTCTTCTCCTTGGCTTCTCCTTGGAAGAAGCCAAGTTCATTTTGTCTTGGCTTAGTGGCCTTCAACTGATGGTAGCCTTCTCATCTCTTTTGGACAAGAGGTGGGATGAAGCTCCAAGCTTACTTGGAGAAATCCAAGTTATTTTTATGATGGAGAGGGGGAAGAATCTTCTTTTGGTCAAATATTTCCACTCCCTCCCTTGGTTTGATCTTTTCTTTGCTTTTGGATTTAGGCATCACTTATTAAAATCCTTAGATTAATATATGGTTGCCAACATCAAAGTCAAATGAATTTGAGTTCAAATTTAAACCCAATTTGACTTAGATTGGAAAATTGAATTCAAACCAAGTGCATTGATTCAAAGTGTTTGATTTTAATTTAATCCTTTTTACTTTTGTATTCAATCATCTTTAATTGATCACTAATTGAGTTTTGATTTAATTAATTCATTTAATTTTGAATTTCTTTTGAATTTTATTTCATTTTAACCCATTTAGCCTAAATGGGCTAAGTTTGGTTCCAAGTGAGTTCAAATGACCAATTTGACTTAATTGGATTGGGTTTGGACTCCAATCATGCTTGATCACATGTGTGAGATGATTTGGAGTGGTTGAGTCATTTAATTTCAATTTAAATTCAATTTAATTTCAATTTGAACCCATTTGACCCAAAGTGAGATTAATGGGTTAGCTTGGGTTGGGTCAAATTGGCAAATGACCAATTTGACCAAATTAGACCCAATGGTGGGTTGGATTATGTTTGACTATCATTTCTAAATGATTTTGAATAAGTAAATTGAATTAATTTCAATTTGATTTGGTTTTGAACCCAATAAGACCCATTTAGGTTTATTTTAGACAAAGTGGTCTAATTAACCCAATTAAGTCCTAAATGAATTTGAATTTCTTTAGATTCATGATCAAACATGTTTATTTGATCATTTGAGACATTTGGAATGATTTAATTTGATTAAATTCTTGGTGGTTGACCTATGCCAAATGAGTTGATTAAATTTGACTTTGGATTTGGTTTTTTTATTTTAATTTGATTTTATTTTGATTTATTTGATTGAGTTAATCTAAATTTGAAATTTGGTGATTCCACCTAAGCCCATTAGGTTAGACCAAACCCAAGCATGATGTCTCAGGTCACTAAGTATAGTGTCCTAAGCATTGAATTTGCAAATTCTTTCTTTAATTCTTTTTTTTCCTTTGCATGAATGCACATCTATTATATCTTATACGTCTATATCTTTGTTCTTTTATTAAAAAACTTCAATAAAATATATATATTTACCTAAGAAACATGTTGCTTTCTTCTTTAGGATTTATAATCAAAATAATAAAAGAGGATTTTTTCATGGTGGAAAAAGTATAATCCTACACAACCATATCTTGTCACTTCAGAAAGTTGGGAGGGGCATTAAAAAAAGTTATTTTTATGAGAAAGTTGCATATTTGGTCGATACCTTTGATAATTAGAAATGTATTTATTGAGAGAAATAATTAGAAATTTCCAATAACGTATTGCTTGCATGTCAAGCAAGTATGAGTGGTTCTCTTAACCAAACTTTAAAGAGTTTAATGTTCTTTACTTCAAAGCAAAGGCATTAGGCATTAAGTTGCTCAGAGTGAAAAATTGAGAAAATGTGAAAGCAATGTACTAACTAGAAGAGATATGGGGAGAGCATTGTGAGAGAAGAAAAAGTGAGTAAATATTTTTTTCTTGGGATTAAATAATTTAGTATAGGTCAATAAATGCAAAAAAAAACTTTGATATTTAAAAATTTGTCAAGTTAATTTTGACTAAAGTGGAAAAATTTCAGGATCACATAATCTTTCAAGTGAATTTTTATAAAAAAAAAACTCTAATTTTCTCCTTCTCAATGAAGAATTATCTAAACTAATAAAAATGATACATGAATTCAAAATGAGATATATAGATATAGTGACACTCTAGAGGTTAAGAACTAGATTTTTTTCTTTGGGATGTCCAAAATGACACTCAAGTTCACTTTTGGCTTCTAATTAATAAATAAGAGCCAAATTCAAACCTATATGATTAGTTTTCTTGTTTTAATTTATACCTCCTCGCCCAAGTGTTCTAATGGGAAGGCTTGGGTTAGCTCACCTCCACTTGAGCCATGGCTGACCCAATCAGCTTTGGGTTAGGCTAACTAGTGGCTCAAGTGTTCAAATTGAGCTTAGGGTGGCTACCAAGGTTTGGAGAGTTGGTTTGACCATCCAAATGGAAAATTTATCCCATTTGGAGGGGTTTACCCAATGGGTTTTAGCCTAATTTGGGTCCAAGATAGGTTGGGTTTGATGGGCTAACCCAAGGAGTCATGCTATGTTTGGTTGGGGGTTTGGCTCAATTTGACCCATGTAAGTCAAATTAGATTCGTTTGGGTTAGGTTGACCAATTAGTAAAATTGGGTCAGATTGATGGTTTGGTTTGGTTCAAATGATCATTTGGGATGTTTTTGTTCAATTGATTTGATTTGAAGTGGATTTGAATTTGGCTCATATGAGTTCATATATGTCAAATGGGCTAAGTCAATTTGGTCAAATCAACCAAATTGGCTTGGGTTGTGGGTTGGTTTAAGTTCAATTGATGATTTGTGAATGATTTTAGGTGTTGATTTGAATTGATATAGATTTGAGAATGATTTAGCTCAATTTGACCCTTTAGATCAATTTGGGTTCAATGGGTCAATTGGGTTGGTTTGGTCAAATTGAGTTCAATTGAAGGTTGGATCATGTTCAATAATCAATTATGATGAATTTGAGCCATTGATTTCAATTAATTTAATTTAGGATTTGATTTGGCCTAATTTGGCCCTTTAGGTAAAATTAGGTCAACTTGGGACAAGAGCCCATGTTGGCTTGGTTTGGCTCAATTGATGGTTTGATTAATGTTCAAGGATCAATTTATGGTTTCTAAGAATCATTGGTTTCAATTGATTTGAATTGGAGTGTTTGGTTCAATTTGATTCACATAGGCTAATTGGGTCAACTTGGATAAAGTGATCAAATTAGCTTAGTTTGACCCAATTGATTGTAATTGGACAATCAAGGGTGATCAACAATCATTGTAGGAGAGGTTAGATGGGTTGGTTCAATCCAATTTGGGTTGGATTGAATTTTAGATCAAATGAATCTTTTAGATCACTTTGGGTCAAGTGAACTAAATGGGTTAATTAAGTTAAATTAGGTTGAATTGGGTTGAATTGAGTTTAATAATGGGTTTAGAATTGATTGGTGACTTTGATTGGAGTTTATTTTAATTTAATTGGATTTTGGCTCATATGGACATTTTAAGTCTGATGGGTTAACTTAAATTGATTGAATTGGTTTGATTGGTTTGATATTGATTGTAGGTTTTGAAGGGTTTGAAATAAACATTTGAATGGTTGAGTGCTTTTGTGATGTTCAATTAGATTTGATTCAATTGAATGGGCTTTGGGTTGTATCCATGGGATGATGGTAGAATTAGTTTATGTTAAGGTTAGGTAAAACCTATTTACCCTAGGGTATGACCAAAGCTAGGGGTGTGCCTTCTTAAGTCTCTAGGCTTGGGTTTAGTGTTCCCCTAATCACTAGAAATGTCCTATGACTATAGAAATCCTAGTGCTTAGATGACTTCTAAGTCTAAGGAAGGATGAGTCAATCCTCACTCCAAAAGTGAGGTCAACAATATTCAAATTATAATAAACACCGATCACATGCAAATCCATTTGTGCATGAAAATTGAATATAGAGATTCTTCAAACCCTCAAAAGAACTTATCCTAAATTGATAAAGTTAATCTTGTAAAGCTCATATCACTATTTTTATTTAGTTAAAGTTACACAGCCAATAAGAATAGTCATTACCTCCACATGATAATGTTTCAAACTTACTAACATCTAATAAGCATTTTCACTATCTCAATCTAACTAATAAGCATATTCAATAAATATGGTTTCAAAATAACAATCTAACATAAAATTAAATTAAACTAATAAGAATATCCGCCATCGCAATCTAACAAAAAAGACATTTAGGGGTTTCAAAATACTTAAATCGACCAAATAGGAATGTCGGCAAGAAATGTTGGAGAAGGAGCGTTCTCCACGTCGGAGGCGCGACGTTGAGAGGCCGTCGATCTACATCTATCGATGAGGCGAAGAGATAAAATAGAGGCGTGTTAAAAGAGAGAAAATGGGGCCTCAGGCGAGCAAATAGGGTGAGGTCACCCGCTTAACGAGTGACTAATGCTAACATGACATCCATGGCGCTAATCACCCGTTGAACAGGCGACTTAGCCTATTTTTGAATTTTTTAAAATTACTTAATTAACTAAATTAAACTTTAATTATGCTTAATTTTAAAATTTAGCCATTTATTTTCAAACATACCTTTTTTTCTTTGTGATTGTTAAGTCTTTAAATTATGATTTGTTTGGAAGTTAAAGATATCGAAACATTTCTTATGCCATAGGGCATATTAGGCCTTTTATGTTTTTACTTTTACAATTGGGTATGAAAATTGCAATAGATATACATTTAGTGGAAGGTTTGAATTGGTTGGTAGATTGATGAATTTATATATGATGTCTTTCAATTGCCCCTCTTATTTCTATAAATAGAGGGTATTTGTAAAACAAGCTTCTTATAAATGATGAAAAATCTCATTGCATCTACTTTGTTAATTAGTGCTTCCCATCTTATCAGAAGGATCTATGGCGAGTATGATTTCACATGTCTTAAAGGACTTTCTTTTTAAGGATGACTCAATCATGATTATTCTTAAAAAAATAATCTTTGATTATCTTGAGTATTTTTCTCCGCCTAAGTTCATAAAGTGAAGTTTTATTATGGTGTAGGCAGGATTCAAATCCAAGACACTCACAATCTTTGATTATCTTGAGTTACATATATGATATTTAAACCCCATAAGTTCTTATGTTAGTATCCCATCATTGTTGTTTCTTTTTGATAAACTTTCTAAGTCTTATTTCAGAGCTTATATTACCTTGAAAAGCACCAATTTTTATGATCTTCAAGTTTAATGAGTTGTTTGCCTTAATCTACTAATATCTAGTTGTACCATTAGCTAACCTAGTTTGTGAAGAACTATTTTACAAACATTTGTATTGCACTCTGATTATCCTACATAATTGAGATTTTCTCTCTCATCACAATTTGGCCACCATGCTTCTCATGATTCACTTCTTTAGCACTATATGAACGACGTATTTGAATGAGAAGATATTATTCGCTTAGGCAAGTAGGTTTTATAATCTATGGGAGGTTTTATAATCTATGGGAATCTGATCAGTTTTATCAAACATGGATGAATATGGCCTACTTGGACGAAATTCAGGTCGTCGTAGAATATCTTTTTTATTGAATTTTTAGCATAGTTATATTAAAATTATATATAATAATATGAGTAACATATAAAAATGCATAATCTAAATAAATTAAATTTTGTTTAGAGAGTTTATATTACTCTATATAAATGCCTAGCAAAATAGAAGGTATATTGCAAGGCATTTTAGCCTACTAGTTACGAATTTAAGCTTACTATAATATATTATTATAAATTATTGTTAAGATTACTATAATATAAATTATTTAAATATTATATTCATTTCAAATAAATATATTAAAAAATATGAGAAATATTATTGATCAAAAAATTTCTTCCTTTCCCCCATTTGGCGCTAAGTGGTACTATGATTCAGGGAGAGAAAGGACGAAAGCTAAAAGGTTACATAACATCTAAATAATATGAATTTACAACTAACATCAATTGTTTAAAGGTCTTATTAGTTTCAACAGTCAATGTTATAATTTAAAGTCAAATTTGTATATTATTTAAAATAGAAAATTTTAATTCATTTATAAATATTTCACTCAAATTTTAAAAAGCATAATAAAATTCTAAAATTTACCTTTCACTTATATGAGAATATAATTAAATGTTAAAATTTATGCATATGTATTTTAAGAAAAGTAAACTTTGATTGCAATCAATGCTATTAATTGTGAGGTTATTTGGGTTCAATTCATTTATTATTTATTATTTTGTTTTAATTTCATTTAGTTTGTGTTTTGATTCAAATTAAAATATGTTTAATAGTTACGGTCATTTTTAAAACATTCAAATATTTTTTTAAAATTCAAACTAAAAATAATTAAAATTTACATTAATAAATATATTTTTAAAATAATATAAAAATAAAAACAGAAAAAAAAAAGATCCCAAACAGGCCCACGCAATTGATCCTAACATATTTTATAAAAAATATATAACTATTAATGACTAACATTTTTAATATATTTTTCAATAAAATATTATCAAAAAATATTGATATTCATAAATAATTTTATTCACAAAAATTATAATCGTATTCTTAAAAAATAATTTAAACTAAAGTAGATTTAACTTTTTTTTAAATATGAATAAAAATATTAATTTTAAACCAACTATTGTGGCCATTTAAATATCAAATATATGATCTATGAGATATCCTAAAATGGTCAGCGCTTACTACGTGCTTCATAAATATTTTATCCGTACGCTTTTTACAGCTATGAGCTAACAATTTTTGTTACAAATTTTACTATAAATACTAATAAATTCTATTGGACAGCAACAAACTAATTTTTTTTTTTTTTTTTTTTTTGACTTATTAAAATTAATCAGGCACCATTTGCAACTATTTAAACTGCACAAAAATCTCAGAAAAAGCAGATTTAAATCAAATCGGCCAATCACCAGCTCTAATTCCTTCGTCATGGGCCATCTCCCACTTCTCATCCTGACTGCCTTCCTCCTCCCCTTCGCCACCGCTGACGTCGGCACCGCCGCCTACTACAGACCACCGTACCTCCCAACAACGTGCTACGGCAACGACCGGTCGCTGCTCCCCGCCAACGCCGCTTTGGCCGCCGTCAGCCCGGGTATTTGGGACAACGGTGCGGCATGCGGCCGCCAGTATATTGTCCGCTGCCTGAGCTCCCGGACGCCGGCGGCGTGTATCAGCGAAGCCACCGTGACGGTCACCGTCGTCGACCAGGCTGCCGACGTTGGGTCGCGCCAGTCGACGGTGGAGACCACCATGGCGCTTTCACTGGCCGCGTATAGACAAATAGCGAACCTGAATGCGCCATACATTAATATCGAATTCGCTCAGTTGTGACTGCATCTTATGTCCGGCAGTTGTTCGTAGCTCGCCTGAATGGGAGTCATCGCATTGAAAACGAAGCTCCTGACCGATGAAATTCTTAATCCTACACGTATTTGTCTATTACATATTTTTTTCTCAAAGTTAGAGTCATATTTTATTCATTATATGATAAAGATATGGACATTTTAATTTCTATATGGAAATAATTTTTGTTTTTAAAGATAACTGTTATGACTGATTTTAAAAATTAGAGAGAGTTTTTTAATGATTTAGAGTGAGTTTGGAGGGAATTATATTCTAGCTATGTTTTAAAAAATTTATGATTGAAAAGGTATATTTTTTAATCAGATTTGGACGCTTACGATGATGGCCAGAAAATAATGATTTGATTTTTATAAAATAAAAAATTTATATCCACTATAATTTCTTTGTACAATTTCTTCATCATTATCTTTTAATACAGTTATAACTATCTCCAATAGACCCTCAAATTTAATGATGATTGGTGTAACAAACTAATCTTTTGTGTCTCATTCAAGTATTACATTCTAATTATATTTTAAAGAATCTACGATAGAAAAATTATATTTTCAATCATACTTGGGTGTTTACGGTGACGACAGAAAGCTATGATTTGACTTTTATAAAATAAAAAAATTTATACTCATCATAATTTTTTCATACATCAACTTATTCTACAGCAGCTTTAATATTACTTGTTCATATAATTATACATATCTCTAATATCTTTTAAAAAAAACTTATTATATTTAATGATGATTGTTGGTGTAACAAATCAATCTTCCGAGGAAATGATCGATGACTTTTTTTCTTTTTTTTTCGATATCAGGCACAAAGTTATGTAGAGAAGAAAAGCACATAAAATTTATTACATGAAAAAAATGTTAGATAGCTACAAGGCCTAAAGCATCTACTATATATATATATATATATATATATATATATATGAAAGTAAGGACAACGACATGAATGGAGACGTAGGGGAAATCATTGCAAAAAGCAAGTTTTTTTTTTGCCTGTCCCTTTGGCCTGCAAGATAATAATGCTGTTGTGCATATTTTTGATCATCTCTGATATATTTTGTTTCTCTGAGTCCATATGTGTTTTTGTAGCTTCTCTTTTTCTGCAGGATTTTCCTTTTTCTGCTAGTGCTCTGACCATGTTTCATGAATTGTTTTACTAGTCTAGTCTTTTCTTTTGTTTTCAGTCCTGTAAGGGATTAGTTTCCTTTTGTAACCTCATTTTGAATACATTGCTTTTTTCCAAAAAAAAAGTTTTTTTTTAATAAAGACTTTTTTTTTTTGCAAACTCAAATGGCCAATTGACAGAAAGTTATTTCTCAGTATGATGGATTATTGATAATCATTCTAATGAAATTAAGTATAATGTGATGAACAAAAATGTCATTAATTTATAGGTAAGCCATTTAAGATCAGAATTGAATTTTATCATTTATTCCTACTCCCTCGTATTAACTTCTCTCTGTCTTCACTCTCAACCTTCGCTCCGTCCCCAGGCTTTTAAACTAACTACATGAACTAAGGTGGTTAGCCTAACATATAATTGATCCAAACCAAATCTAGTCATTTCACAGTCTAACTTTTTCTCTAAACCACCTGCCCTTTAATTTCACTTAATCTATAAGTTCCCATTCTCAAGATTAGGCAATTTGACTCTAGTCCTGAATGATTTAAACTTTGAGTCTACCTTAATATGACTTGACCTAGCATATATAAGTTGCCCTGAACTCATAGTTAAGCCTAATCAAATCCGAAGAAATTTATAGATAATTAGAAGTTGACTTAGCCTAGATCCTATTAAGTGATTTGGAGACATGCTTTGATTACAATATGAGATGCAAACATCAAAAAACTATTAATTCCCCAAGTCTCCTTTAGCATTCTTTTGATGACCCCATCTTTATTTGTGAGTGCCAATCGGTTATGTTGGTAAAGACTTTAGATGTTGCGAAAGTCATATGAATTTGAATCTCACCTATGTTGTAAATTAAAATGTGACACTATGTAGATTTTGAAGATTCTTATTTAAGTAATTGAATATGACATTAAGAAATAATATACCGCCTTGAAGATGAAAATATTTTTTTATAATGAATTCAATCATTAAATAAGAGAGCATAAAATTAATGAGTTTGCATAAACTACAGATTTTTTTCTCTATCCTGTGTGAGTAGGTCAAGGTCTATCTTACTGTGAGTTGCTAGTTTCTTATAGAAATAAACCCTTCTAGTTAATTATATTCTAAGAGAAATAATCCTTACTAGTCAAACTCCTTTTTATGTGCAATGGGTGAAGTGTCAAAATAAGGATGTGGGGAGTATGACAAAGGTTCAAATATTCCTAGGATTTTCTAATAAATTTTATTTTGTCCTATGGATTGAAATAAGATTTATTTTAGTTGTTTAATTTTATGTCTAAGTTAATTAGTTGGAGCAGAGAAATCAATTTTATCCTAAAAGTCAACTACATAAAATTTAAACTTTTATAAATAATCAATCACATAAATAAACATAGGAAAAAAAGCACATAGTTTTATTGCGCAAATAATATAAATTCATCGCATAAGTAATTATTAAAATAATATAAAGTTATACACCCTGAAAAAATTTAGTCAATTAGATTGACCTAGAATTAAGCTAATCAATATATGGGAATGTGTGTGTGTGTTCGTGTGCGCGCAAGCGCACACGCGTGCATGTACACGTGTCATTACCAATCAAATATTTTAAATGTAATCATATGGTTGCAGTTTCAAGTAATTATTGAGTTCAATTTATTTTAAATTTTTTAATGGATCAACCATGCACAATAATTAATATTTATTTTGGCACTTTTTGTGTTTCCATTAAATTAAGTGTACTAGTTGAAGGAACACTTCATTGAAATGATGAATTCATAATTAATTTACTTGATATTTTTATATGATATGCTGTTGAATATTCATTAGCAAATCTCTTCTATTTTTACAAGTGGAAAAAAATCATCTCATACAAGTCTCAAGTCATCCAAAATTGTAGAAACTAAAAATAAAAATTATAATTTATTAAATTTTGATATATTGATATTTATAGTGGATTCGATGTATCACTTTCTATTGATTTTAATTATATTTTGTCACCACTAGCAAATGATGAAGTCTGTGAAATCATGCTAAGAAAGGTATCTCATTAAATGTTAATATTATATGTAGAAGTTGAACCTACTTGTAATTAATACATAGTTATGGATAATACTACACCCACAAACCACAAGTGCATCTTATATGAAAAAGGGGTAGAGTTGTCTCAAAAAATGATGCAACTAAAGAAACTTTGGTATATCAGTTAGTACTATTGATCTTAAACTTTTATTCTACTCAAACTTATGTGATCTCTCATGTAATTGAAAACTGTTAATTTTAATTAATAAGTTCTCCCCAGCCCATGTTGATCTCTACTTAATCGGCAACTTGTCATAATCTCTCCATGGCAACATAGGTTCTTCTAATACTTCCAATCTCTATTAGGTAGCTATCATTGAGTGATATGAAATGATAAATTGTGCTTTGATCGATGTGGATCACCTTATGGCTAAGCGAACCCAAGTGACCACATTATGGAGCGTGATCTTATCAGAGGTTACTCACTTAGAAGTGCGAATAAAAAGGGCCACATGGTTTTAAGCAATGAATATTTCATGTTGTTAAATGAATAATATACACATACTCAAATTCAAAAAATCATCTCATACAAGTCCTACGAAATACAAATTTAGAAAAACTAAAAATGAGGATTTTAAGATTACAAGTTTAAGATATATGTAACTATACATCAAATTTGTTGTCATTTTTCCATTAGTGTTGAGAGATATTGTATCATTCAATTAGGTTATTTATGGAGGTCATATGTTTCGTCATGCTTGGATTAATTTATAGAGTTTAATCAAATAACTCATGCCATTTTAAGGGAATTTCTAAGCATTTAGATCTTCTATTATATGCAAGAAATTCTTTCAACTTGAATTAAGCATGGATGGAATATTTTTAGGTAAGTATAAAGAAACTTTACTACTTGCTATAAAAAATTGATATAACAATGGCCTACTATGCTTACCATTTGTGGTTATAAAATATGAATGCAAGGAGTCATGGATTTAGTTTCTTGATTGTTTTCATGAGTTCATTCTAATTGTTTAAACAAAAAGATATGTATGCTTCATTTCAGAAAAACACGCAAGCCTAGTTCATGAGTATAAGGAAATATTATCATAAGATGCTCATTGTTAGTGCTTGAGACACCTAAAATACTACAATTGGAGTTAATTTTGCATCATTATTCATCAATGATTACTTTGTTTATTATATGATAATGATTTTTGTACAATAATTAGTCATTATAAATATTTTAATCATATCATTACATGAACTATCGTAGTGTGCAATTGTTATTTAATTAAAAAAAGTTATATTCTTGTAATTTATCAAAATATAGTTTTCTTTTCTCATTATTGCTTGGATTTTTTGTTGACTTTTTGAGCCCCATCTCATATGAGATTGATTTTAATGATAACAAACATATGTTCAAATGCTACTAATCAAGTTAAATTAAAGTGTGCAGAAAAAATTCTTCAGCTCTTAGTTCTTTAGTTATATCAAATTGCTAAAGCTACTTGACATGAACTAGGTGAGAATTTTTCTAGGAATTATTATATTAAGGTAAATGAAAAGTTCACTAAATTAAAAAAAATGATTCATTCATTTTTAAATTCATTATTCTAAAATTATTTATATTTTTTATATCTTAATATTACAATTATTCATTAAGTTATCCATTTTGGATAGTATGAACTAAATGCATGATATAAGTTCCATTAAAAGTGTGTTAAAGCAAAATAAATTATGTTTAAGCTTTATTAAATCATTTTCATGTCATTCATAATTTTTATTCATAATTTTAGTGCACGAAAATTGAATTATTCTAAAATTATTCTTTTTCATCCTATTTTCTCTCCTATTATTCTTTCTTCTCTCTCTATTATTATCATTTTCATCTTAGCAATATTTTGGCCAAAATTTTTAATGTATTTTGTGTAATAAATTGTGTTAATTTCATTCAAAATATTTCCAAATCATTTTCCCTCATTTTTTATATTCTAAAATTCATTTATTTAAATTTTTGAATTTGAATTATTTTTTGAATTATTCTTTAATTCAAACTCCCTTATGCATAAATTTATTAAATTTATATGTTATTTAAACATTCAATAAGTATATATTACAATTATTTTTGATTTGAAATTAATCCATGCATTATTTTAAGAATTTTTTTATTTTAGGAAACCTCTTTAGCCGAATTCTTTGAAGCGGATTTTAATGAATTTATTTTATTCAAAACTCCCTCCTTCATATCTAAACTCCCTTAGCCGAAATTTCTATGAGATTTCCTCTTTTCTTGGCCATGAATCACTTGCATAAATTCCATATTGGTTTAAACAAATTTATAAAGGAGCCTATGGAAGATCTCTTTGGCCGATCCCTGCTCCTTTGATTTTGAAATTCAAATTGACACCAAATCAATTTCCCTCTCATTGGATCAATTTTGGCAACCTTAGACTCCTCCCTCATCTAATTAAGAGCATTGTTTCAACTTAAAAAAGATTCCAAAAAGTTAAAACCTCTTTCTTGCTCCTTGCTCACCCTTGGTCAATCCTTGCAAGATCATTTCTTGGAGATTTTTTGTGATACAAGTGCAAGCATTCCTCATCATTCTTCCCTTCCCCTTAGACATTTATTTGTTTTGAAGATTGATTAGGAAAAGTGAAGGTTTGGTGTGATTTCACCTTGGCCAAAAACATCATCCCTTTGGTATTTATTTTCTAAGGTGCTAAGTTCTTAAACTTCTTTTATTTCTTCTTGGCTTTTTGAAGTTTACAAGGTTATGTAAATTTTCTTGTGTTTATTCATAATATAATCTTTAGATTTTGTTTGGCCAAGAACAAAGATAAGAAGATCAATTTGTGTGGACTTTACCTTCTTGATAATCTTTTGATTTCTTGTTTGGCCTAAAGCTAACATGAGGAAATAAATTTACTTTGTGCTTAATCAATGAATATTCCTTGTGCTTCTTGTTTGGCTGAAGTCTTTTAGAAGGTTATTAATTTTCTAAGTGCTTAATCATATGAATAACCATTGTTTATTTTCTATTATTGCTTTTTATATTGCTTCATTTACTAAAGCATTATAATTAAATATTTAAGTCTTCTATACACCCCACCTAGTCTTGGGTGTTATAAGTAAGTAACTTTTTAGTGAGATGTCACAAGTTGGGGATAGTTTAAATATTGATAGTTCCTCCAAAGCTATAACCACTATTTAACAAGTTCAAGTTACAAGAGATATGAGTGCTAGTAATGAAAAGTCACATATTTCAAAGAAAAAAAGAAAGAAAGGCTCCTAAGCCTAGATCTAAAGTTTGGGATCATTTTGTGAGATATACTAATGAGAAAGGAGAAAAATTGTGCGAATATAATTATTGTGAAAAGTAATATTATCGTGATCCAAAGATTAATGACATAATAAATTTAAGGACACATATTTCTATATGTCAAAAGAGTCAAATCAAACTAAATTAGCATTACAATTTAGTGTTAAAGGTGAATAGGTATGTGTAAGTCTTAAGGCATTAAGATTTGATCAAGAAAATATATGGAAAGATTTAATAATAATGGTTATTGCTGATGAATTGCCTCTCAATATTGTCCAATGTTTCAAATATATTTACAATAAACATTGACATATGATTATTTCTAATTTTACTTGGATGAGAAAAAAATTCTAAAATAAATATTCAAGAAGTCCAGCTATAGAGTGTGTCAAACAACTGACACTTGGGCATCCATTCAGCAAATTAATTATATGTATCACTGCTCGTTTTATTGATAAAGAGTGAAAACTTAATAAAAGAGTTATAAACTTTTGTCATATATACAGTCACAAAAGTGCATTACTTGGGAAATAAGTTCAAAAATGTCATATTGATTGGAGAATTGATGCAATTTTCATCATAATAGTTGATAATGCAAGTTTAAATAATGACATTATCATACGCCAACAAAAAAATTTGGCAAGGTGCAGATTGTATTCTTGATGGTCGCTTCTTGCATATGAGATGTATAGATCATAGTTTTAACTTAATTGTGCAAGATGACCTAAAAGAAATCTCTGTGAGTCATGTTAGAGGAGTTAAATATATTAGATAATCACCTTCAATACTACAAAAATTTAAAGAATGCATTGACATAGAAAAAATAAAAGCATGTTGTACTGAGATGTACTAGATGGAATTTCACATTTTTAATGTTAAGTGCACCACAGAAGTTTGAGAGAGCTTTTGAAAGATACAAAGAAGTAGACACTTAGTTTAAATCTAAATTAGAGAAGAAAGATAAGGAGGGTCATAATGTAATGAGAGTTTTAAATGATATAACTAGGAGAATCTTAGAAGATTGCTTCTTTTCTTCAAAAAATTTTACGACCTTATTTTAAGAATTTTTAGTTCTTTGTACGTTATACAAATACTTTCTTTCAAGAAATTGCTGAAGTAATTTATCTTTTCAAGCTTAGCAAATGGATAATGATCCAAATGCGAGAAATATGACTTTAAAAATTAAGAGAAAATTTAATAAATATTAAGGTAGTGTAGAAAAATGAATTTTAATATATTATATTATTATTTTAAATCCCCATTTTAAACTACAATATATAAAGATTATTATGATGGATATGTATTGTTCGTGAAAGAAAACCGCTATTTAGAGTAAACGCTTTTATTTTACTTCATGAAATCCAAAGACACACAGGTATTTAAAGAGTGAACAATAAAACTCCAGAATTTTTATGTGAAAAATCTCGAAAAGAGGGAAAAATCACAGGGTCTAGCCTAGTAAAAAGCTCCCACTATGTATCTGTTTCAGAGTACAAGATCTTTCCGATACCGGGATTACAGAATTGTATATGAGAAAGGAACAACGACGTTGTAAATAGCTAGTAGTAGATGATGGTGAAGCAGCAATCACAAGAAATGCGAGAACAATTACTAAATGTAACAATCAATGCGTAAACGCAGGAACAATCACCGCGAAACGCAGGAACAATCATCATGTGTAGATAGACCGATGAGATCGATGGCGGCAAGGATCACATTACCGGCTACCGGCCGCGGTGGTTGACGTCAAGTGGCGCGACGATTGTGCTTGGAGGATCTTTAAAACTCTCTCCTCTTGCTGCTCGCTTATTTATGAGGAGAGTTGCGCTCTATAAATAAATGCAAAACCCGTACCACTCCACTTCATCGGACGGCTCAAAATGATCCCTTTGATCATATGATGTATTTTGTGTATTTAAATGCTCAAATGATGTCAGAATTATGATATCTTGGGCTTGTTAGATTTGGCTCGTCAAGACGCTCGATTTGACTATAAACACTCCATGTTTAAGAGTCGATTGATAATAAACGCTGATCTGCTTGATTCACATCGATTACTTTCTACGTCAAGATTCGTGCTTCGACTAGAGGAATTTTCAGGATCATATCATGTATGAAGGTGCCAATGGTGTAACCTTGGCATAACTTATTATACTATCATGTTATAATATGTTTCATGATTATAAAATGAAGATAGTAGGTGAAAGCCAAGTAGAGAGTAATCTCCTTGAAAAATAAAGTTCTGCTAAAGGACTTAGTGATTTGCAAATACAATCTTGTGGGAGAAGATATGTAATGATAGAGAAATTTAAAAGATTCAATTTTGCTAAGGATGATTTAGATAATGAAACAGATCTAAGGAGTCTGAAGTCATGAAAGATGATTTCGATATTATAGGTTGGTGGAAGGTTAATGCCAAGATTTTCTATCCTCTCACACATGGCTTGTGATATTTTGGCATTTTCAGCTTCTACGGTTGCCTCAGAATCATTCTATATCACAAATGGTTGTATTATTGATGCATTTAAAAGTTCTTTATCCTTAAAGAATACAAATATATGCTCAATATTGGATGCGAGCAAAATAGACAGTTAATCTAGTAAATATTGAAGAAATATTAATGATATTGACAAATTCAATGATAGTGTTTCTTAATTCCACAATTATTTATTCTTTCTAATCTTATTAATTAAAATAATTATTTATTTATTTATTTTATAGATTTAGCAAAATTTACAGGTGAAACGCAAACTTCGCGACTTGGCTTATGATGTTGTTTGAAAATTTTTGTAATACGAGGCTCTTGTAGATTTTATTTTATTGAATTATTAAAAAGATTTAGTGAACTATTAGTTGTATACTTAAATTTATGTTGGTAAACTTCTAACAACTTTTATATGATTGATTTAACAATATATTTTTTATTGTTTAACTTATTTTTAGTTGCTCACTTGTTATTTGGAGTTTGAAGGGTGACATATTGGCTAAAATTTATATGTTTTGCTGCTATTTAGATGCTGCCGTTTGAACGTTGGAGAGTGAGATATTGATTGAAATTTATATGCTTTACTACCACTTGTGAGTAGTGACTTTTACTAGTTTACTGTTAGAAATTAATACGTTTACTAATTTGCAATTTAAACTTTACATTATTTTGACCTCTACACCATTACATGTTCCATTTTATAAGCTTAGTTTGCCACTTTGCCTAGTTGGCTAGCTACGCCCTGTGGATGGGGGTGGGTTTTTAAATAGATGGATGCTTTGTTTTTAATACTATCATTTTTTTTTATTAAATATGTTTGTATGTAGGTGCTGTGGGCCTTCTAGTTGATGAATTTTTCTCTGCTAAATGCTTATATTCTAATTCTTCTTAAAGGCAATGAGTGCAACGATGTAATGATCAATGTATAAATATGGTTGGTTAGTTATTTCTGGTATTATTGCCCTCTTCGGACTGGGGCAAAATTTTTAAACTAAATTTGATTAGTGATTTAGATTAATTAGCAGATAAAAAAAAATTGAATAGATACCGACTGATGTCCTACCAGTGACTGGCGATCATTAATTTTTTTTTTAAAAAAAAAATCGACACGCTTTTTGAACATATCAGTTCGTAGTTTTCGAATTTCGAAGTTGGTGTTGGAAAGATAATGAAAAATTCTACAACTTTCAGTGATTTTCGACAATCTAGCCCGTTGAGCTTTTGCAAATGTGTGAGATGTGAAGTTGCAAAAATAATAATATTGATGCATGACTCGCTTTTTGGTCATATCGCTTATCTTGTCGAATTTTGGCTGTTTAGCATCGTTGGAAAGATAATAACAAATTTTACAACTTTTATGTTGATAACTTTGACGGATCACCTAATTTTGCAAATGTATTTTTTGTTTAAAATCTTTGAGAGATGTAAAAAATTTGACGTAAAAAAATTAAAAATATTACGGATCTCGTTTGTGTAATCTTAACACAATGCTTATTGAATACATATTTTTGATAATATTAAACATTGTAAGTGTGTTAATTTTTCAGATGAGTCTAAATAGTTGTGAGTTAACAAATAAAACTAAATTGATAACAAACAAAAATGTAATTGTACAATCAGCTGAATCTGAATAAGTGGACATAAAAAAAAAAACAGATACGACTACATGACATAAAGTGATAAAAAAAAAATACAACTATCGTCGTCGATGTCTGCGCGGTGGAATCGCATCGCTACCAGGAGTGTAATGAGATGGTGGTCGACGTGGTCGATCACGCAAATGATGCTGCTGACGATCCTCCTCCTCGCCCACTGCCAGGGTTCGAACATCCCAAGTCCGTAATATGTGGTGAAGCCGAGATGGCAACCAGTACTGCGGCCGATATGTATGTCATGGAATGACGATGGAGCATATGTAGGGATCGGCATGCCATGGGTTCATCGAGACCACATTGCATCGATATGAATAGTGGGTGGCGTGTGGAATGGATAGGGCCGTACTACCACCGGGCGATATGATGGACCCACATCCATCGACTGCATCCTGCGGCCGATGCGTGCTGAATGTCTATATCCTCAGACTGTCGATGATGTATGTTCCGATCTACGCATACCGTTTTCATAGTCGCCGATGGATTAAATTCGCGTCACCCTCTCGCCAAATAGCTAAATATATCTTCGTGAGATGGTCACGCGCGGAGAAAGTAAATTTATATCGTGGTTTCACCGTAAGGGAAAGCAAATTGTAATTTCACATAGACTTACCATAAGACGATCTCCAGACGGTGTATCGTGAATGCTTTGCCTTCTCAAGATATAAAGTGAAGCCCAAGATCGGTACCACTCATGTAACGCTGATCGCCGCTCGATCATCCTGGTAAATCCACAACCAACTCACGCCGCCGCTCCCATCAATGTATGAGTGGTGGTCCAATCAACGCCGGCCCACGCCCATCAACACGAACAAACGATGGATCTATCGTCAACATCAATCATGGGAGGCTCAACTGCTCGGCACATCAGTGCCACTCTACCCTCTTCCAACAAATCGCTGGTACACAGCTATATCTCTCTCCCCGCAAACATATACCGCTATGCGCGGATCTCATGTCCATATGGTTCGATGACTCGCACATGTACCATAAGCAACTCTAAAATTTAAAATTCCACATTCATTGGTCCTCCTCTAATTTTCATTTCTCATACAGTCATGCAGTTGTGCCCTAGTTCTTCGAAAGTCCATCTCGCTTCACAATCTTGTCATCGTCGTCAATTTGAGATCTCGTTCCTCTCTGAGTCACAATATCTGTGTTTTTTCTTTGTCATTGACTCATTGTTACCTTCGCTCAACCACTCGATTTGTTTCTTTGACTTAGACTCATTTTCCAGGCACACATTGCATCAATATTGGTAAAATTTCTTGGTTAATTTATGGCATAGATGTATGTTGGTTAATTTTTTTATATATTCTAGTATCAATTTTTTATTACTCTCGACGACACCATTGTTAGCTTTCGATTTTTTGATAGTATCAATTTCACGGCTTGTTAGTTGTTTGTCATAAAGAAATATTTTTAGAGGATTGTTCTATTTGTTTTAGAGCACTCGGTTTCTTGGTGGTATTAAATGTCCGACCTTGTCTACTCTCGTGCTGATTAATTTTCCGCTCGACTTTTAGAATCTGCAGGCTGCGGATTGTCGGTCTTTAGAAAGTGTTGATGTCTCCTCTTTGTGGGCTTAACACATTTAAATATGCACAATGAAAAATAAATTGAAAGAGTCAGACATGTGAAATTACAATTTGCATGTAATAATGTTTTTTTTGATTGATTTATAAATTTTAACTGCTCTATTTTTTATATGTATATTTATTGATTTACATTGTTAATTCAGAACATTTTCAGTTTATCTATTTCTTAGTTTCTTTGTGCATTTAATTTGAGCTGGTTAAACCAAAAAGAGTTAGCTCGTTTACATTTTCAAGCCATAACAATTCAAAATTCGAGCTAAAATAGTATTGGAATTATAGAAACAAGCTAATTCATATTGCTTTCAAGCTGGATCGAGCTTGATTCAGATTTGAGCCGAGCTGGCTCGAACTTTATTACGATGAGCTATGAGTTGATTTCGAGCCAGCACTAAATTAATTCAAGCCGATTTCAAGTTGGTCCTGAATCGGCTTAAAATGGGGGGTTTCATTTATACATTTTAATATATTCGTGCTTTTACGTATGTTTTTACTTAAATATTTATATATTTCATTAAATCATTTAAGGTGGACTAATAGTTAAAAATTGTTAATTGGACCTTATTAATAATTTTTTAATATGATCGTTATTAATTATTACTATTTAGTAATAATAACATATTGTATTATGATAAATTAATTGATTTGTTTGAATAAGGACTAATTACATATTAAGTAGAATTTAAATGAATTTTGATCAATTAAATTGTTTAAGATGGTTATACATTTATAAAGTAATTAATGATTGCTCTATTTTATTAAATGGTTGATTTACTTTAATAATGAATTAAATTTAGTAAGAACTGGCTAATTGATTTATTTATTTTTTTTAAATTAATTCTTACTAGGTTATTAAAAATGCTAGTTAAACATTAATAGATACTTTATTATGATCATTAATATTTTACTCTAGTTAATTAATTGATTAGTCAATTAAGTACTATAGATCTTAATTAGTATTTTAAAAATGATATTGTTGTTAGGTTTGCTAAACTGATACTTTAGAGCTAAACCCGATTGAAATCTAAAGGTCTATGAATTTTTTTTAAAAAACTTTAATTTAGAACATAAATACTCAAGTGTTTCACTAATAATTTTGTTAAATACAGAATTTTAAATGATTTTAAATGATGAGTGCACATTATTTATATAAATTTATTTATATTATTTATAATAAAAGCAATTATAACTATATAATAAATTTTACTTTCATTTTATTAATTTTAAATGCATATATTATCCATGCGATTGAATGTAAAAATTTAATTAATTTTGATGAAGTTATAAACAAAGATTGATGTTATGTTCCACTCAAAAATATATAAATAAATAACAAAATAATATCAGGCTCCATAGTCTAATTAGATTCAAAAATTAAACTAACAAAAAATATAAATTGATTATACTAAAAATTTAATTAATTTCAATTAATTTCAATTCTAATAATAAAAAAATCAAATAGAGTTAATTTTTGAGAATGATGAACCATAAATTATGAGTGATTACCGTTAATGTACTTATTAGGCATTTTTTTAAATAAGTATTGTTATAAACTTAATTAGGGAATTAAGTATCATTAAAAAAAATTTAGAAATAGATATAGTCGCCCACTAAGTGGGCGACTAGGTAGCCACGTCAACACCGACGTGGCGTGGAAGTTGCCACGTTAACGTGAAGCTAGTCGCCCACTTAGTGGGCGACTAGTCGAGGGTTAAAGAAATCGGGCCGATCAACCGATCGACCTTATTCTTTCCCTCTAATCCGTTCGATCCGCCCCGTGTCGCGCCTCCGACACCTCCACGCGAGCCGCCCGCCGTTTTTCCCCTTCCGAGCACGCTCATCTTTGTCTCCAAGCTTCCTGGCAGTCGTCGGCATTGCTCCAACCGTCGGCATTATTCCATCTTCCCCTTCTAGCCAAAACCAGCTCATTTCTTCCCCGACAGCCGAGTTCACGGCATTAGATGACTTCCCTCTCCATCTAATAGCCCTTGAAACCCAGCATTAGCTTCCAACGACGATTCCAGCGGCTCTATTCCGTTCGGAGAAGTTTTCTGCGACGGATTCTACAGTTTTTTGCTCATATTCTCGTCGTTCTTCGTAAACACATGGAAAATCCCTATTTTTTCTCATTTATAAATTAATAGATTATGTGTTCTAGGGCTTAGGGCTGTATTAGAATTTTGTGGTTGGATTTGATTTGTAAATTTGTGTTAGCGTTGCGGTTCAAGTAATTTATTTGTAATTTTATGTAAGAATATGTCGAGTATACTATTATAAGTGACTACGACATATTTTTGAATGGTGTGAGTTAGGTTTGAGTTGTTGCAGTTGGCTTATAAGCGTAGAGCCCCGTTACTTGTAGTCACCTTAGATGACGGTGTTTGTATAACGTGTAGATTTATTTAAATTTCTTATGATTTTTGCAATTTGTTCTACAAATAAATTTGGACACGCAATATTTTTTTAGATTTAAGAAATATTGATATGATTGGTTATTCTCCAGTTATTTGAGGAATGAGTAGAGAGTTTGTTTCGATGATCTTTTTCTATGGATGCGAACTAAGTATCGATGAGCAGTTCACTCCAAGTTATGTGGGAGGTCGAAATCATCCAGTTAAGGTTCTGCGGAACAGCACCTTACTGAAATTGAAACAACGAATTATGATGTCATTGAACATTGCTTCAGATCGTCACTCTGTAAGTCTTACATATCGTTATCTAGTGGGTAACAGATTTATAGTGTTTGTTATATCTGACGATGAACTTTGCGATGTTACACTGGACGAAACTTCTCGTCAGATATTAGTGTTGTATGTTGAAGTGGAGATGCTAATGTTGCATCTACATCAGCTGATCCGGTAATAAGATCAGTAGATATACCAATGACGCATACACATGATTTTATCGCACATGTACCTGTGGCGACACAGAGCAGCTTTGATGAATTGATTCCCAAGTAATACCTTGTCAACCTTTCCCTATTTATACTTGTAATATTTAATATCAAAGTTTGTCGTCCTACTTATGAGTTTTGGTAGCAGCGATGATGTTATTTATCATTCAGAGCAACCATATGTGCCTCAGAGTGCTGCAGGCAATGATGAGTATCAGACTATAAGCAGTAGTTCAAGTAGTGAGTCTCAGCAGGATATTAGTGATGATGATTATTCACTTAGGTTAGAAGCTATTGTGATTGGAAATGCAGCCAGTCATGCTCTTTTAAAAAATCATTCACTCTGGAATATTGATAGTGAAAGTTAGATATTGTCCACAAACGAGTATGTACGGATGTGTCAAACTACGAGAGAGTGAGACAATGATATTTACTTTGACGGTTCATCTAATGAAAATGTCCTAACAGACGATGTTGAAATCCTAGGTGACCTTGTCGAAGGAATGTGTTTTACAAGTAAATGAAATCTTCAGTTTGTTGTTATTGGGTGGTGTATACTGAATAATATTCAATTTCAAACAGTTACCTCTAACCAAAAGAACTATACGGTTACATGTGTACATCATGATAGTCATACCAAATTATGTAATTGACATTTGCATTATAACAACAGTCACTTAGGGTATGCTTGGAGAATATCCAGAATTGGTGAACACCACAGATGTATCAATGCAGTTAGCGCACGTGATCATCGGCAGTGCAGTTCCAAATTCATAGCTTATTTCATTATACCTGTGATCAGACATCAAATTGATCTAAAACCTAGGGAGATTATAGGTAGAATGGAGTCAAAGTTTCCTACTTGAAGGCTTGGGATGCTAGGCGTAAGGCAATAAAAATAATCTTTGGCAGTTGGGAAGAGTCTTATAGGACTCTCAGCCTTTACATGGAAGTAGTTTGTACTACTTTACTTGGTACAGTCTACATAATTCACTCTAGCAGTACACAACACTTCCATAGACTTTTTTGGGCATTTGGTCCTTTCATTATGGGTTGGGGTAGCTGCCGCCCAGTGCTCAGCTTAAACGGCACATTTTTTTTAGGTAAGTACCGTGATACTTTATTAACTGCTGTTGGAATAGATGAAAATAATGGTTTATTTTCTCTCGAATTGTTGTAGAGTCTGAGTCGACTGATTCTTGGTTGTGGTTCTTAATGTGCTTACATGTTATGCTGCCTGTAGTGTCTTCTAAATGTGATTTATGCATCATATCTGATAAACATGCTGGTTTGTTACGTGGGTGTAGAGAAGTTTTTCCATGGGCTGCTCACAAACACTGCTTGCGCCATCTTCGTGAAAATTTTAAAAAAGTGATACGTATATTAAGGATTTGTGATGTTGAATTTCTATGCCAGAAGATGTATATGGTAGAAAACACTGACGACATTCGTGAGTTTAATCGTTTCATGTCAGATATTAAAAATGTGAAAGAAGAAGCTCACAAATGGCGAGTGGAATGCGACCCTATTAAATTGTCACTTATACATGATGGTGAGATGCGTTACGGTACAATGACGACTAATGCATCTGAATATTTCAATGGTGTTCTGAAACGTGCTCGTGGTTTGCCGATTCAGGCTCTAATTATTATTATTTATTACAATTTAGTTGTATTGTTTATGAAAAGACTTGCCTCTGCAACTCAACAATAGGAGGTTAACTTATCTATTTTCACCCAAAGGGTATTCACAATGTTACAGCGTACTGAGAGGGAAGCCAGACATTTCCCTGAACCGGTGAACATCAACCCTCGGGAGATACAAGTGTTTGACAGGTCAAGCCGATCATTTAGAGTTGATTTACTTGATAATAGCCAGTGTAACTGTAGTTATGACAAAATAGTCATATATCATTGGCCATGCCCGCATGTTATTGCTGTGCTGGGATTTAGAAGATTAAACCACCTAACGTGTGTCAAAGTACACCTGATCAAGCTCACGCATCAAATGAGTTTCACACTTTGCATGACCATTCTGATTGGCCATCTTTCAGTGCAGAGCATGGATTAGTAGCATTATAGCCACCCAATTTTGTAGAAGGTCAGGTAGACCTCATACCACTAGGTTCAGAAATACAATGGATGAAAATAGAGCTAGCAGTAGTAGAACCTGTAGTATATGCAAGACAGTTGGCTACTACAGGTCATCGTTACACAATGTTAATAGTAGAAGGTATGTCAGCGATACATACAATGTATATGTATATATATTAGACTTTCCATGTATGTTGCAGTACTTTTTTTGGCTTATTTACACTACATTTTTCCTTTTATTATTTAGAACTGTTTGACACTGACTCCCGTATTTATTTTTTTCAATAAGTACGATGGTCGAGGTGCATCGTCCACCAGTTAGACGTCAGCGTCGGGGCCATGCCAGGGAGGACACCCCACAATTGGAGCAGCCACTTACTGAGGTCCACCCTAGCATAGCCTCCCTACGTGGATGGCATAAAGCCACTCACTCCAATACTATAAGTAATATTTAATTTTTGTTTCTACATTACACCTACATAATATTCATTTTGGCAAATGACTGATCGATCATGTTATTTTTTGCAGAGCATTGTTCTAAAGGCTGCTTCATATTTGCTTATGTTGAAGGAGTGTCACATCACTTGCAGAAGATTCATCAGTGGCCTAGAGGCAGCAGGCCTACAGTGTGCTAGCCAACTTTGTTTCATCAGCATGGATCATCATCTCATCGCCTGGTTAGAGATGGTCTCCACGATCAATACCTTTCACCTACTTTGAGATGACGTGACGCCAAGGTGGCGATGATCTTGGGATTACATGTTGATGGGCCACCTATTATTGGCCCAATTGTGATCGGTGAGGGGAAGAGATGGGCTAGTTGGCCAGATTTCTACGACGACATCCTATACTAAATGTGGTGTACCATGACCCGTCCACACATCATATCGGCCTTCAGGATGGGTCAGGCACATGCGCAGACATGCATGCCATTGAGGTAGCTTAGGTGGGCTTTTTGTAGAGAGTCGCAGGTACGAGGAGTGCACCGCGTGCCTACATTCTCGCTTCTTACCATCACACGTCGAGGTCCACCTACAATATCTTCCACTTCTAGAGGACCTAGATTTATTCAGTACACTATCTGTAGAAGGAGCAATTCTGGCCCACCTCTATAGAGAGCTCTACGAGTCTATTAGGCCTAACAGGGCCAACATGGCTGGCTGCCTACACCTCCTACAGATATGGTCTTGGGAGCATCTTCATGTGGAGAGGCTGACCCTACATGTGCCATATCCGACTGATCTTGGCGGTCTCAGCATTGGTTTGAGGTATATTTTACTTTCTGCACTTTTAAATTTTTAATGTATATGTTTGTTTAAAATGTGTGCATAGGTGGAACGAGATATGTTCGCCAAATGCCAATAGCGAACATTGCATTGTATAGAAATGAGCTAGATGAGTTGCTGCATATGTAGGTTGAACTTGCAAAGTACATTTTGATTCAAATTTCTATAATGCATATTCTAATTTAACATAAATTTTAATATGTGCAGGTGATTTGGGAGCCGTACACTGAGCAGATCACATTTTGTCTGTCACATACATGCTTAGCACGCTCTGATATATGGTTGTCATGAGTCCCGCTGATCAGCTAGAAGAGGGTGGAGTGACATTTACTTGATCGAGTGTTGTGACAGTTTGTACTCATTCCCAGAGTAGATGTGGCACTAGTTGACCTTAGTTTCAAAAGGGTCGATGGTCAAGGTAAAGAGGATGTCAACTGGGTTGATTACCACCAGGTGCACATTGCCGCTTGGGAGAAGCGGAGGGATTATCTCGTCGATGGCTTGGATGAAGATGAGGATAAGGCTTATCAAATATATGTCTGGTTCGATCTTGGCTTCTCTACTTATCGCCACCCCGACAGATCCTCGACCACTTACTATCTCAGAGCATCTGTAGAGCGTATATATGTAAGCGTTAACATAAGTATTCAGTTAAATTCAATATGTTACTTGAGGCTAATTTCACACATAATTTTTTCATGCAGTCGGAGCACATCTTGGCGACTTAGGACATCTTCCATTTCACCGGTAGATGAACGCCTGGAGATGTAGATAGATGCAGGTGTTATGCGAGACTTGCGAGTTGTACATATCGGGGACCTACATTACGGATCGGAGCCTATAGAAGATGTCCCACAGGATGATTGGAGCGCCAGACCATCTACATATGCTAATCCAGGTCCATCTATATATGTTGATCCAGGTCCTTCTACATACCAGCCTACGTATGAGTCACAGCCGTCTATCTTCCCGCCACAGGACTATCCTACACAGACTTCTGAAGATCTTGCATTGAAGGGCTACCATCAGCTGCGTGATCGTCCATCACGTCGACCGACACACTGAGTGGTGCAATTTCACGAGCACGAAGGCGCAAGTTTAGGATAGTCTATTTTTGCATATGTACTACATTTATTCTTATATATTTTATTTTTGTTTCTGGATCATCCATTTATGTAAATACTTGTACTCACTTTTTCGAATGACTTGTAGAACTTATATTCATTTTTGTAATGAATCATCTATTAAATGAAAACCTGCAGACTCTAAGATTGACCTCCATAATTGATAAAGGCTTAACGCTCACAAATGGAACATCCAAACCTAAAGCAAAAACATAAAAGCTTAAAGCCAATCCTTGATGTAATAGCATGTTAAAAAAAATCTCTGCAGTAGTAGCTCACTAGCTCGCAGATCCTCTTGACTAGTCACCCATTCTTGGGTGACTACCCTGAGATGTTACAGACCTAGTCACCCACTAATTAGGCGACTAGGCACTGTTACACCCGGATTAGCTTCTCTGCCACATCAGAGTTGATGTGGCTACCTAGTCGCCCACTTAGTGGGCGACTATACCTATTTCTAAATTTTTTTAATAATATTTAATTCTCTAATTAAGTTTATAACGATACTTATTTTAAAAAAATTGCCTACTTATTATTGATTGACTGATATACTTCAACACAAAGTTAATATATTAATGAAAATGAAAAAATGATATGAAATTCAATAAAGACATTAAAACATAAAGAATGGAGGAAACCACAAAAAAAAAAAAAGTTGAAGAAGACACTTAATTACCAAGCAACAAATTTCAGTTCATTTCACTTGAAGCTTCAAGTTCTAACACAATTGAGAGGAGATGCTTGTCAAATTTATTCAATTAAATTGATAACAATATAAGTATCCTACCAATTTCTTATGTCTTTACAATCAAATAGAAGAGGATTATAGCTATTTTCTTTGGTCATTTAATTGGATCATGCTCCAATATACAACGTATAAAAAGGTGTACCAAGCACCAGCTTTCAAGGAGAGAACTTCAAAGAAGCTCAAGATGATCTCCATTAGGAATAAAATTATAATTACTGCTTATTATCTTTATTGTTATGGTGTCAATTATCTCTTGTCTTGTATTTGATGATCTTAGAATGATCACTAGTTATGTATTTGTAACTGCTAATGTATGTTTGAACTTCATTATCAATGTTATTTCAGTTGTGAGCTACTTTATTAGTATTTGTATTCTCAGTTAAATGTTATGGACATCTATTTTATTTTTATAACTAATTGTCACCAATACTATCAAAGCTTGACTATTCATAATCTAGCAAGCGACTACAATCCAAACCTTCCTTACTTTATAAAAGCATTGCATGTTCTCTGCCATGTGTGTTGACCTCAATTTTGGATGAGGTTGACACATTTTTTAATCTTAATTGTTCGGATTCCTAACCTTGGATAAAAAGCTTCCTAACTAGACACATATGACACTACACTTAGTGACTAGGTGTATAATAAAATAAAAATAAAATAACAAATTAAAGAAAACATAAAATTTGAAACTAAAGCTAAATCTAAAGTTAACACCTTAGGGTGAGACTTAAATCACCTTAGTGAGCCACATCAGGACCTAACCTAACCAAATTAAACTAGATGAGTCCAATCAGAGACAAACCTAATAAAATTCAACAAAAATCAAAACAAAACAAATCTAAACCAAAATCTAAATTCAATTGGGCTTTAACTGAGTTAATTGGGTCGATTGACCCAATTAACCCTTTTAAGCCTGATCTCACATAATTCCAAATAAAATCAAATAAAATTAAACTAAAAGTACAGAACCAATGTATAAACATAAATGAATATAAATTTGATTTCAAATGAGATTAAATTGGCTAATTAGGTCACTTGACTTGAATTAACTCATGTGGGCCCCACCAAGTCATAGGTCAATTAAACTAAAATTTTATCAAATTAAGTAACACAAAATGTTAAAAATCATAAAGTAAACATAATCAAATATAATGAAGGCCCAAATAGGTTAATTGGGTCACTTAACCCAAAAGAACCAAAATGTACCCTATTGAGCCAAAATTCAAATTAAATTGAAATTAATTCAAATAAAATATTCCAAAACACTTCAAAATCATAATTGAACATGATTCAACCCCTCCTTAGATCTAATTTGACTTATTTGATGATTCCAATGTGACATATTTAAACCCAATTTGAGTCAACATAGGTCAAATTCAAAATCAAGTTCAAATTAATTAAAAAAATTGAACCAAATTAATCAAAACACTTAATTAAACATAATTAAATCTTAAACACACCTTAATTTAGGTCAAACTAGTCATTTAATTTAAATAAATCAAAATTAACTATTTAATGTAAAATGGGCTAATTTGGTCAAACTCAAACTACAATTTAAATTTAATAAACTTAATCAATCATAATCGTCACAAATGATCAATTAAGCACAATTAAATAATTCAAATCCTAAAGTGTTTAAATATATTAGAAGACCTAATTTGACCCATTTGAGTTAAATGGGTAAAATTAGCCTAAACTATCTTAAAACTTCGTAAGACATAAAATAATTGGTCTCCAATTTATATAATGGACAACCAAAAATAATTGCAACCCAAATCTAGAGACAATCAATCAAATTCAATACAATCAATCCAAACCCAATTTAACACATATTAAATTAAAATGGCATGAACTCAAACCCATAACCCATAAATCCAATTCAAATGAGCTTGAATGTGACTCATGGCGCACTTTGAGATTGACTTAGGCAAATGATAGCAACCTAAGGAAGGATGAGGAGGTTCCATGAGTGACGTGGAGCCTTGAGAGAGCCGAAACCAATTCCACGCCTCCCCCCCCCCCCCCCCCCCCACACACACAAAACCACCTCAAAACTCTTCTCTAACATGCCCACCACCTACTTCAGAAGTAGCCACTGGTTCAAATTCTCATGTTCGGAAACCTCTCACATCTTCCAATGGTAGAGGGGTCAACCACAAAATAATAGGAGGGGGGAGGTCACTTCTCCCACTTTTTGCAATCCAAAAACATCCTGTGACATTAGTGCAACTCAACCGAGCCTTTTCTCCACCTTCCCTACCACTCTAAACCCAAATTCGACTAAGCTCTAGTGAGCAACGATGGACATTGGTCTCCAACTAGAGCTTCACCCAAGACCCCTCAACATTTCGAAATGTTGGAATCACTCAACACGAGCTTGAGTGAGATAATTGAACTTTCCCTTAGGCAACCAATAGGCCTTGATGCTTAGTGAATCATACTCACGTAAATTTAGGAAAATTTTTTTGAGAACCTTTTCACTTTCCTTTATAAACCTTCTCCAATTGATAGAACATGTTAGAAACTTCACAAAATCATAGAAATTTAAATACCTAATAAAAAAATTGCAAATAAGAGTTCTATAGATTCAACTGAGTGAGAGGAATCCATAAAATCAAAAAGCCCTAATTTTATTGTGTAATTTTAGTTCAACTTAAGTTTTAGTGAAAATAATCAAACATTAATTAAACCTAGATTAATGATCCAATCAACTTCAAATTTTTTGAGATTGAAATTTGTCTTACGACTCATCCAACATGAAATTTTAAAAGTAAATATGAAGTAGATTATGAGTGGTGTAATTTTCAAGCTCAAGGAATGAAATTAATTAATACTAAACCTAAAATTTTTAAAAATAATTTAAATCATCATAATCAACATTAATGAACCCTAGAAAAACATTAAAAACCTCTAAAACACAATAAACCCTAAAATCACCTAATTTGGAATTAATTATCATTAATTAATTCATTCAATTGGGTTGAATTTCAATAAATTTTAATCAATCAACCAATAGTCCAAAAAATATAAATAAATCCTCTTTGGATTCATATTTCGGAGGAGAATAAAGAAAAATTTAAAGCTTGAAATGATACTTAGTATTTTAGGATTAGGGTTTTATCAAAAATAATAAACCCTTAATCACTCTTAACTTATTAATCTAATTATGATGAAATTCTCAAAGAATAAAATTAATAAAAAAATCCCATTCACCATAAAAATTTTAACTCAAAATAAGCCCTAAATCAAAAGCTATGATTTTGAACTATATAGGGTAATTTTAAAAAAAATAAAGAATAAAAAATAATTAAAATTGCGAGAATATATAGAATTTAGCTTAAAGCGCTATTATTGATATCAAAGGACTTAGAAAAATTTTCCAAGCCCCTTGAAATAAATAAAATCCAAAAAAATCATATATTATGGCTTAATAATTAAGTTTACTAAAAAATAATTAAAGCCATAGAGTTGAAATAAAAAAATCATAATAAATTAAATAATATGTTGAAATTTATAAATGACCCTCCACTGAACTTATCATTCAAATAGGAGTTCACTAAAATTTGAAATTTATAAATGACCCTCCATAGAGTTTAGTAAGCATTTTAGGAGTAATTATGATTTTATTAAAATGAATAAATAATTAATTACTTTTAACAAACACACTTAGAAAACTTAGAAATTAAGTATTGGACTTAAGACCTCCACAAAGTCACATCCATAAAATAGTCAAGTCGAAATGGATCATTAAACTAAAAAGCAATTATCATGATCATAATAAACTCATTTAATTAAGTAATAAACTCAAGAATTATGAAATACCCTTAGTTAAGCCTAATACATGTAACTTAGGAAATTAAATCAATTGACCCTAATTAAAACATATAGTTACAAAATTAAAATAATAATCTAATTAACTTAATCAATATAAACAATAAAGTCTAACAAACTTAATAAATCATTAATTGAAATTTGAATGAACGGACTAAATTAAATATTAATTAAGTTTTAAATTGAAATAAAATCATATTGAAATATATGAATTAACTTAAATTGAATATCAACAATCAAAGAGACAAAATCAAATCAATTATAATAAACTTAACTTGATTAAAGCACTTAAACAAAATATATCAAATTAATCAATAAAGAGACTTTAACTAAAAGAAATCAAGCTATATGCAAAATATTGAATTAAGTATTCATCAAATTCAATTAAGCTAATTAAATCAAACTTCAAACATGTGTTAGATCATAATCTAATCAATTAATTTAATTAATTAAACATGATCAATTCTAATTGAATATTAGTCAAACAAAATAAATAAGTCAATAAGACAATTAATTAAATCAAAATCAGAAAAAAAAAAATATAAAAGATAAAAGTATCAAAATAAACAAAATAAAATAATTAAATTGAACCATAACAATACCTTTAAATTATTTTCTTCATAAACGTACAATCATAAGGTATATGGTTTAGAAGCTCGAGATCGTTAGGCTAATAGTCCGAAGGAGGCATTAAGCCTCATATCTATAACCTAATAATGACATGTACTTATGAATGTATTATTATGAAGGTAAATTTAAATCAAATGAAATAATTTCTAAAATAAGTTAATAACTGAAAAGAATAATCAAAGCCATTAAAATAGATTATGAGGATAGACCTTTAGGGTGAGTCTTTATCCTCTGATGTAGATTTCACTCTATCAGGATCATAGTGTTAATTGAAATGAGTTCCGCTTCAAGTAGATTCTATTTTTGTCTTCACTTTTTAACTTAAATTTAACTCTAACATAAGTAAATAAAAATAAAATTTTAAAATTAATCTCATAAATATATAAATATTTAAGTTCAAATCAAAAAATTTGTAAACTAAATTAAAGTTTGAACTAAAACAAAAATTTGAATCTAAAGAAGCCTAGAACAGTCTCATCATACTAGCCCTCTTTTAACACACTAAATTACTAGGTCACTAACTCTAGAATTAGGTTAGGCAGTGATATATTTGTGATGTATTTTTTTTATTTTATAGTGCATTATTTTAGTCTAGATGAATAGGATTGTTTGTTTATTAGTCTGAATGTTAAGACATTATTTATTAGACTAATATTATTTTTATAAGAGATTGAGTTTAAAGAGACCGTTATAATAAAAATTATAAATGATATTTTTCTTGTAAGTGTTGTTGAGCCTAACTCCCTAGTCCCTAAGCTTAGCCCATTAAAACAAGTGGGTTTAGTAATAATTGGTGCTAAGCCCATATGTTTGTTATATAATTATTTTTTTTGTGTGTGTTTACTTTTCTCTCACCCATATTTTGTAAGGCTTGGGAATTCCTTTTTGAATTTAAAATGTAATTTGCTCATAGAATTAAATTAAGATCTATGAGATTTAGAATTAGCAAGAGCTCACTAAACTAGTTTGTGGTCTCCTGTGAAGCATCGGGAGGTCCTTAAAAGAAGGTGATGATCCAAATGAAGCAAAATAACCATAGATCAAAACTTTAGCTATAGACCGAGTTACATAAGGGCAAAGCTTGGCTGTCCATTTTTTTTCTTTTGAGGTGTAAAACAATAGCCAATAACACTTAATTTAATTAATTTATTTTTGCTTAGTGTGTTTTACTTTTAGTGCACACAAGAAGAGAATATTTTTTATATATTTATTTCTGTGATTTTAATGTGATGTTATGAAAAGTCTGGATGTGTTAAGCTTATAAGGTAAAATTAAATTTTCTATCCCATTAAATTAAATTAATTTAAACAAAATAAATGTAATTCATAATCTCACATAAAGCTTAAGCATAATGAATAAAAATTACTAAGACATCTTAGGTCTGCAATGCTAACCATATTGCATATTGATTTTTTTCTTGAATAAGGGTCTTCACTCATTGTACAATAAAAGGGAGACTTAGATCGTTGATGATAGAACTTTTGAGTGGAGAACACTGCCTAGTTAATTAGCCCATAACCTAATTTCAGCATGCATGTAGACATATTTACATACTTAAGCCTATTAAATAAAATTATGAATCTAAAAATACATAAAATTTAAAAGATTATTGCATAAATTAGAAGTATGTCATACTAATCATAATCATTGGGTTAGGGAGTTAGTCTAGGTTCTTAGTTAATTTTCTAATTAATAAGAGCCTGAACTATCTTACATTTATAAGACTAGACTTATAATTTTAAATCGTAAAAAGTCTTAGATGTCAACCCATATTGGACAAGAAATAAATTTAGAAGAGTTAGGATATGTTTATATTCTCAGGTGAGAAAGAACTAATGGATCTTAATTTCTTATGATTATACTAGGTTCGAGCTTCTTTCTTATGTTAAAAGCACTTTTAAAATTAAGGTTTAAAGCATCCTATTTCTCATTTTTTGTAGAATTAAGTTGTCAACCTCAATTTAGCGAGGTGGACAACCCTCCTTTTAGACTTAGGATTCAATCTATGCACTAAGATTTTATTAACCTTGAGGGAGGTTGACAATCACCTAAATTTTACTAATTATGACCTTCAATCTTAGATTAAGAGCTTTCTAATTAGACGCTTAGGTTACTACAATTAATGACTAGGTATACAACCCAAATTAAGGCAAGAATAGGAACAATAAATTAAAGTGAAACTAAAATCATAATCTGAAATCAAAACTAAATTAAACACATTAAGGTGAAACCTAGGTTAACCTAGTAGACCCCACAAGACTTGACCTGACCTAATTAGATAATGTGAGTCCAATCAAATCCAAATTTAGCATAATTCAATAAAAAGTTAAATCAAATAAACTTAAATTTGACTCTAAATTCAATTAAGTCTATATTTAGTCAATTAGTATGGTTGACCCAATTGACCCTATTTAAGCTTAAAATTATATAGGTCCATAAAAATTAAATAAAATCAAAATGAATATAAATTAAATCAAATTAAAAGCACAAAATCAATGTATAAATATAAAACTAAATTCAAATAGGATACAAAATGGCTAGCTAGATCATTTGATCTAATTTGAGTCATGTGGGTCCCACTAAGCTTATACAAAATTTATCTACAAAATAAACTTTCATAAAGGCTTAAATTCATTATATTATCTCATTCAAAATTAATACAATCCTAATTTAAGCTCAATTTAGGCCTCATTTGGCCATTCAAGCCATTTGACCCAAATTGACTCATGTGGGCCCCACTAAATCAAATCAAATTTAATCAAAATTAAATTAAATTAAACATATCTAAAAGCTTAGAATCATTGAATTAACTCATTCAAAATTAATCTAAGCTTAATTGGGCCTAATTTTATCATATGACCCAATTAAACCCAAAATATCAATTGGGCCATTTTAGCCCAATTTGACTTTTTTTAGGTCAAATTGAGTTGACTTAGGCTTAATTTAAATTAAATTAATTAATCATAAAATATTATAAATAATTAATTTAATATAATTTAATTTAATCTTAAATCAATTGGGCAAATAAGACTCACTTGACTCAAGCTAACTCAATTTGGGTTAAGTTGAGCCAACTCAAGTTTTAACCCAAAATGAGTTCACTTAGCTCCCCAGACACCAAATCCGATCAAAATGGGCTTTCTAAGTTTAAGAGTCATCAATTTCTAGCAACAAATGGTGGCACATAATAGTCGAAGCATTTTATAAAGAGGCAAATGAGGAGATCCAATGAGACCTTCTAACATCCATCGAACATGGGCTTTGATGAGATAACTTCTTTTAACTTTAGATCAACCATAGGTATTTGTATTTGGTGAAAAAAGTATGCGAGTCTAGGATTTTCCATTAAATTCCATTGCACTTTCTTTCTTTCAATTTTCTAACCCGAAATAAAGTGATTTTCAACTTAAATCATTTGAAGATTATGAGATATGGTGATGTTTGGGGTAGATCTCATCCATCCAATCTTTTTTTTCTTTGGTCCGCCTCCCATGAAAAAGACAACCTGTAGTCCGTCCATGTTATTTGGATAGAATGGATGATCATGACTAGATCTCATTTTTTGTATTCCAATAAATCCAACCTAAAACATAAAAAAATCATAAATAAAATAAAATACTTAACCAAAAAATGCAAATAAAAGCTCTATGAATTTGTCTCTTCAAGAGGAATCTAATGGATCCAAAATCTATAAATTTGGCTATATATTTTAGGAGTAATTTGAGTTTTAGTGAAAACTATATTTCTTTAATTGCACTTAAAATACTGAATCTATTAAGTTGAAAATTTAAGAAAATAAATTTATTATTATTGCATATATATCATACAAATTTCAAGTTAAATAGTCATTTGGTTTAAGAGTTATTAATTTTTGAAGTCAATTGGCTAATTTTAAATAAATAATTAATTAAAATTGATAAAAATTATAAAAATTATGAAAATTTATCAGAACAAATCAAATCACTTTAATAAATATTAGAGATATTAAAAAATTAATCAGATCCTCTATATCACACTTAATCACTAAAATAATTAAATTATAATTAATTAAACATTGATTAGTCATTTTAATTATGCACAACTTTAAAAAAATATAACTAATTATATAAAAATCTAAAAAAATATAGATAAACCCTCTATGAGAAGCTTAGACAGAGGAGAATCTAAAAAAAATAAAAGCCTAAAATTTTATCAAGTGTATAATGATTAATTAAAGTTTAAAGTTTTATTTAATTAGTGTAATTAAGCTTTAATCACTTACTTGATTAGCTTGAAATTTTGTGTTATTATCTTATGGGATGGCTTCTATCTTTTCTAGTTATTTCAAGTTAATTTACTAAGTAATTTGGGACATCCAAATTTTCATACCTAAATTAATCAATTTATGTAATTAATAAATAATTAAAATTAAAAAATATGAAATAAATTATAAAAGTATAATTATGTATTAAAATAGTAAGGGTGATCAAAGAAATTAATTAGTACCTCTAGTTTTAATTATTTCTCAAAAATCACTTTAAAAAAATTTTATTCAATTAATAAAATCATTAATTACCATAGAACTTAGAAAATTCATAATAATTAGTGTAGACCTCAAAAAATTTTGGACTAGCTCTCTTTGTGCTAAGTTAACAAGGATGTTTTCAATAAAATTAAAATTATAAACTAGTTTAGGGTATTTTGAGTATAATTGATGATTTTAGGTTTTCCCCATTTCTTTATTTAATTTCTAATTACAAGCACAATTGTATTAGAATTTTTAGGACATTTATTTCATGTTTATGTATTTTTTATAAATTTCTCATGATTTTTGGGCTTATATTTAAAGCTTAATTGAATTTATGGTCTCTTTGGGCTTAATTGATTAGAAAATTTATTAACCTTAATTAATTCATAAAAAATTATCTAAAACATTTTTGAATCACTTAATTAACAAAGATGGGTCATTGGATAACTTTAATAAATTTTCTTCTCATTAGGATTAAATATTAAAATTTTAAAAATCAACCCTTAATGAATTTGATTATACTTAAATATGTTTATCTTCGTGTGAATAGCTTTAGGAATTAATAATTCTAAATAGGTTATGCGATGATATTTAATTGCTTTGTTTCATTCATTCATAAACTTGTCTTTCATATGTTTCATGCATTCATGTTTCAAAAATAAATAAAAAAGTTGCATTTAATTGTATGCTTTGAATTAAATAGTATAGATATTATCACTACTAAAATTTAAATTATTATTTTAATTAATTTAAAAAATATCTATTAATTTAAATATAAATCAATATGAATAATTAAAATTTAAATTGAAAATCTTATATGTATGAACTATAATTTGAAAGGTATAAAGTTTGGAAGCCCAAAGTGATAGGGTTATTGGTCCGAAGGAGATCTTGATATCTCGTACCTCCGATATAACAATGGTACATGCTTTGAGATTTATAGTGAATTATATTTGAAGGTTAAATTATTTTGACATATATATATATATATATATATATATATATATATATATATATATATATATATATATGCATATATGTATATATGTGTTTGTGTGTTCATTAAATCTAGTTATTCAATTAGGCATGTTATCTAATTAAATGAATATTAGGGATGATGAAGTAAAGTCAAGAAAATATCATTAAATTATTCATGATTTAGTTTATTAATTTTAAGATGTCTTTTATGTTTAGATGAAAATTTTTAAATCAAATCCAAACATATAGCCTAATAAAAAAAATTTATAACATTCCATTAAAATGATCAAAAAAATCATAAAATTCATCTTTTAGATTTAACCTAAGTTTGGGGATTAAGGTGGATCTCATGGTCCTTATTCTCTTTAAAATTCTAAATCAAAAGTGAAATCCAAATACGATCAAAAGTCTAAGTTTAAAACTTATATCAAATCATTAATCATATAAAGTGTAATCATCTTTAATAAGGGACTTAAACATTCATCATTAGATAATTTCAAACATCATAACTTAATTATAACATACTACACTAAGTCATAGCACACACATTAGAATACTAAATCATTGATCATAATCTTAAGTTAGGTCGATGTTTATTGTGATGACATGATATTTTATTTTATGGTGTAATATTTTAGACTGAATGATGGGATTGTTTGTGTGTAGTCTGGATGTTATGGTGACATTAGACTAATGATATTTTTTTATAGAAGATTGTGCTTAAGTGACCGCTATAATAATAAAAATTATAAATTTCTTTGCTTGTATCTCTAAGCATAATATATTAGAATAAATGAGATTGGTTACTCAATGTCGGGTGCTAAGCCCTAATACAAGAAATATAACTTTTTGGTGTGTATGTATGTAAATCTAACCTATGTTTGGCAGGTGTAGTTAGATTTTAATTTTCATAAAATATAATTTTGGTAATAGGCTTAGGATTAGAGTTATGAGATTTAGGATGAGTAGTGGTTAGAAGGTTTAAACTTAGGAGGCCCTGTGATGCCTGGAGTGCCCAATCCATGAAGTGAAGATAAAGATTGAAGACCCCCATAGCTTTATTTTCATTATAAGCTAATTGTAATCTGTGTTGTATAATAGTAAAACTCGACTACCCAACTTTTTTCTTTTCTGGAGTGTACGATGGTTCTTACTCACACAAATTTTTTATTCTTTTAATCGAGTATTGTTTATTTAATTTGTTTACATTAATTGTGTAATATAAATTATATACTTTTCATAGGTTTCATAAAACTTGATTATTTGTTTATGATCTCGATGCAATAAGCTCTTTAAGAACTTAAAATTTTCTACTCTAATTAATCAACTTTAATTAAAATTTAATAACTCATAACCTCACCTTAAAGCCTAAGAATTTAATCAAAGAAATAAAAGATTTAGTAACCTCTTAGATGTATGTTGAATGTTATAACACTATGCATACATTTTATTTTATTCTTTGCAAATAAAGGGTTTCCATTCTTGCATGGTAAGGGACATGACTTGACCTATGAAAGCAATTCCCTTATAGTGGAGAACACATTTTCTTTTTTTATTTAGCCTATGACTTTATTTCATCAGGCATGTAACCATAAATCCTCTCAAACCTGAGTCTAAAATAATAAGTCAAAAATGAAATATAATTTATAAAATTTTATTGCATTAGCCTAAGACATGAATTGCACACCAATCATGATCTAGGCTCTTAGAGAGAGAGTTTAGGACTCTATATTTTTTTCTAATAAATAACAGCCTAGTCATTTTACATTTATATAAGACTAGCCGACATGATTTTGAATTATTGAAAGTATTAGCTGGTAGCCACTCTAAGCGGTTGTAAGTCTAGAAGAGTTAGGATTGGCTCACTCTCTCTAGCGAAAAGTGAACTAGTATGCCCCTTTTCCCTAAATAAAATTAGATTGAGCTCTTAGATTATGCTAGAGCACTTTAGATATAGATTCAGAGGTAGCCTATTTCTATTTTACTACCGGTGTAAATCCTCACTTCTTAGATATTTTTATAATCTTGTGTTGTTAGGATATAAGTCTTAGCTTTCTACTAAAATGTAAACTTAAACAATCATAATTCTCTACTTCAATAATATAAAGCGCAATAATATGATAGTTTGATTGTTTAATGGGCTCCCTAGTATCTAAAGGCATTTTCTACTTATTTTCAATTGGATTCTATTAAGAACTCCTCTTAATTGAGTTCTCCTACTTGATTTTCAATATTAACTAATTCATTTTGATATCAAACTTTGAAATCTACAGAGATGTTAACCAATCATTTTAATCAAGAGTATCCTTAGGAGATTTATATCTTCTAAGATTTAATTAACTATGAAGGTTTGCCCTTATAGGGAACTTAAGAATTCAGCTTAAAACAAATCTTACTTTATTGTATTCATGTGAAGTAGGGAAAAATCTCTAGTATACATAGACCCAATAGTCTCAGGAGTCCTTATTAAGTGATTAAGTCTATTATAGGGTGATATATCTATCTCTCGAGGTAATATATCATTCCTTGATATCATACTCGATTATTTCAATAAGTACCCCCTAAGATATGCGTGGTATCCCCCATCACATATTTTTAAACACCACATAAGTCTTCATCTCTTAAGCTTTTTTGTGATATTGTGTTACTATAATTTAAGTATTAACATTTTAATAAAACATTAATTCGTAACAAAATAAACTTATCTTTCAAAACTATAAAGCCTAACTATATAATAAATTGAAATGCCTATTAAGCCTCTCAGAATCAAAAGCATTTCTTAGTTACTCCCATTTAGAATCCAAAAAAAATTGTTCTTTTTGAGTAATTCCATTTGCCTTCCATATTTAGCAATCCTTGAATATAAACTTTAGAGATGTTGGTTAGTTTTTTTAACCAAGAGTTTTTCTAGAAGAGTTTCTTGTCTTCTAAGATGTAATTAACTACAAAGGTTTACTCTTATAAAGAACTAATAATCCAACATTCAAATAAATCATGCTCTACTTCTTTATGTGGTTCAAAGGAAAAATCTCTGGTATATGTAGACCCATTAACCTCAGGAGTCCTCATTATACAATTGAATTTATTATAAGGTAATATTTTTATCTTTTGAGATATTATATTATTCCTTTAATAATATTTTTGATCACTTAAATAAGTACCATAGAGATCTGCGTGGAGTTTCAAATAAAAAATTCATTATGTGAATAATTCCAATCTTTGGCACACAATAATGACTTGAGTTGTCTTTTGTTATGATAACAACCTCAGCTCAACCACATTAGCTAGACAATTACAAATGTTCATTATCATTAAAATTGTACTATTTTAGAGATGTGCCACAAATATGATAGTGAATTTATAATCATGTCCTCTTAGCCAATAATAGTCTTTCAATCTCTTATATTAATACCAAATAACTAAGTATATATTTATCTAGTTTTATAGTCTTATGCTCTCCTATTTAATTTTTCTTCAATCTATGTTTCTAACAACATTTCAATAGCCATTGAATTTGATTGTTAGTAAAATCCAATCCATCATGACTTTCAAATAATGGATTAAACAAAGCTTGCATCGATAATGAAAATGGAAGTAAACCATTAGCAAATATTTGAATAAATTTTTTACACAATTTTTTTTCTTACAAAAATTTATATTTAAAAAAAAAAAAGAAGATACTTAAGTAAAACACCAGTGTTAATTATGTGCTTACAATAAAGGCTTGATCTATAGCTCAAAAAGGTATTTCCTATGCGAAGCTTGGTTTTGTGCTCTACAATCATTTATGATATAAATAGCAACAAATTTAGTATATAACAAGTGAAAATTTATATTTTATAAGTATGCTATAATAGTTTTGTATACATCAAATTGAGATATTTTATCAAGATAGCATTACATATACTATAGAGTTTGAGATAAAATAATATGCATCAAATAATTAATAACATAGCCTCCATAATTGTAGATAATGAAGAGCAAGTTTGCTAGGCCTTTTTGTGACCAAGGAAGTCTCTAAGAGCTAGCTCGTTTGCAAGAATGAATCGCGAAGAGATGAAAATGCATTTCTTTAAGTTTACTCTCATGTGAGAAAGTTCATCTCTTGATATGGAGTTAGAGGTGAAGCAAACAACGTTATATTTAACGTTTCTCAGCTTTTTGGGCATTAGAAGTGGGCACAGGTGGGATGGGAGAGGCGGGGCAGTCGGGCAGCTGCCACCCCTAATTTTTATTAAATGCCTTAATGTCATATTATATATTAAAATTTTGCCTTTTGGGTATTTTTATTAATGCCCCTAATGTTTCTTCTTACAATTATTTATTTTGAATTGATTTCAATTAGGGTTGTCAGAAAAGCTCATTGTTAGTGAGCAGGTTAGGTGATCGTTATGTACTTTGTGTTACGTTCGTTAACATACGTGAACAAACATTTCAAGTTTCGATATATAAATGGTAGAACGTGAAACAATCATTTTGTTCGATCGTGTTATTTCGAAATAAAATTATATTATATTATATTATATTATTATTATTATTATTATTATTGTATTACTATTATTATTATCATTATTATTATTATTATTATTATTATTATTATTATTATTATTATTATTATTATTATTATTATTATTATTATTATTATTATTATTATTATTATTATTATTATTATTATTATTATTATATGAACACATTTACATATCATAAATCTGGCGTGGTAGTTGTTAAAACTGTTATCGAGATTGGTAGAGTTAATCCTCTCCGTCAAAAGCTTTGTTGTCATGAGCTCGTGTTCTCGTTAGCCGTTTAGTTAAATGGCGACAGACATTTCTCGATATATAAACGAAATGAACACTAACAAAATAAATTTTAAAGCAATGAACACTAACAAAGTCACGTTGCTCAAGCTCTGCTCATTTACACCCCTAATTTCAATGAAGAATATGGTTTAATCTAAAGTTAATTTAAGTTTTTATTTAGTTTTTTTTTTTCAAAATGAATAAAAAGATAGAATCATTTTTCAAGAAGTATACAAAGGAAAATTAGGATGGCATCTTTATTACATAGAGTAAAATTATTTTGGCAAAAATGCGATATACATGTTTTGGATATGAATGTTTTTTACTCTGGAGATCGCAGACGCTCTCATTATTAAATTGATATATCCACTTTAGATACATAACTGCAAGAGATTAATAATAGATTTGAAGAACACGTCATGGAGCTATTGATTCTTAGTTTGACATTCGATCCTCAAGATAAATATTGATCATTTAATATTGATAATCTTTATCAACTTGCAGATAAATTTTATCCTAAAGACTTCATAAATACAGAAGTGTTTCACTTAAAAATTCAATCAGAACATTTTTAAATTGAAGCTCATAAGAATCAAGTTTTTTAAAATCTCTCCTCAATTTTGATTTATGTAAAATAATGATTAAAACAAGAAAATTAATCATAAATTCTTTTATTGATCAATTGATTAGATTGGTATTGACTTTGTCTATTTCAACTGCAATAATGCGACAAGATAAAATTAAAGAATAAAATTAAAATGATTTTTTTGCAAATTCTTTGCTAATATATATTAAAATTGATATTATAATGAGTTTTGACGTAGAAATAATGATCAATGATTTTAATACAATGAAGAAGTCTGTGGCCCAATTTAAGATGTCTAATCATTATTTAGTTTATAAGTTATTCTTACTTATTTTTAAATTTAATCTTTTTATTTATTTATTTTGATTTAAAAAATAAAAATTTTATTTTAATTTATTTTAGCTATTTTAGTTTGCCACCCCTCTTCTTAACTCTCACTATCTAAATTAAAAAAAAAGTTGCTACGTATGTAAATTTCTCAATTATAATATATATATATATATATATATATATATATATATATATATATATATATATATATATATATATATATATATATATATGATTTATAATGAATTTTTAATAAATATATCACATCTACTCATTAAAAATTAATTAATATAGATTTTAAATGCTCGATCTAATCACTCATAACTTACATCCGGCCTTCTCGATGAGACATAACTAGCTAGATTACGTCCACGAATCATTTGGATCAAATATGAAAAAAATGGATCACGATCGCCAAATGGTCTACGGACATATTTATGTGGTTGCTCGTCGAAATGTCCAACGAATCCAAGATCCTTTCATTCTTCATTACGCATCTTACTTCGTCTGATCGCCTTTGCTCAGATGGGAAAGCTTGTTTTCAATTCTGGTAAGATCTCTCTTATTCTAAAGATCATCAAATCGATCTGGCAAATCTGCCTTAAGAAAGGCTGGAAGAAGCCGGTGTCCCCCTGGCCTCTTAGGTTCTGATCTCCGACCACAATCCTGGAACGTTTTGCGTTTTATCTGATGGTTGCGCTCTCTTTAGGGTTGCTTTCAAATATTATGTATGAATTCTTTTCATATACCATGATGAAGTTCATTTTCTGAATCCAAAGAGTGGAAATTAAGATTATTGAAAATATATAATTTAAAATATTCCATAATTTGGGCATCCAGCTCGTTCACTGGGGACATAACTGGCGGCCTAGATCGTCCACACTGGTTTAGCTCAAACAATGGACGGTCAAGATTGACTAAATTTGTAGGGCAGCAATGGCACTATTGTAATTATAAATGAAAACAAGGATAGCTCTGTCATCTTCTACTAGGTGGTTCCTGTTTCCGTCTAGAATCCATGTGCGACTTCCTCTTGTCACATTCATCCTCTCGCTGCTTCTCTCGCTGCTTCTCACTTTACTCCTTCCTCGTCTTTTAGTCTTCTAGCTCTCGATTTGGCGGGAAGCAGCTTGTTTCTGGCGTGAGAGATGTCTGGTAAAGGCGCGAAAGGCCTGATCATGGGCAAGTCCTCGGCCCTTAAAGACAAGGATAAGAAGAAGCCGGTGTCCCGCTCCTCCCGGGCTGGTCTTCAGGTTTGATCTCCGACCACAATCCTGGAACGTTCTTGCGTTTTCTACTCTTTTATGGATCGTTGCGCTCTCTTTAGGGTTTTGCTTTTATCTGTAACTGTTCGTGGGCACTTATTTCACAATGTTGTTGATCCAGGGATTTTTCACGCTAAAAGAGTTTTTTGTTGATTAGATCCAACCATATGATAGATGGGCCGAGGGCATGGTTCTTGATATTGGATTTTGTGAATGATATGTGACTAGCTTTGTTGGATTTGGTATATTAAAAAATATATTTTTGAAATTTGGAACGCGGGGATATTGTTGCATACTATACCTCAGATTTGGTGGCTAAAATATAGGATTGTGCTGGAGGAGAATCGCTTGTATTTGTTGACATTGAACATGAAATTATGATACCGTCTTGATCTTGTAGGGATGGGCTATAAATTCCCACCAACTGTCAAACTTGGGACTGGTTATAAGTGTAGTTTAGTTTATGGAGTTGTGTTCATACAAATTATTAAAAAATTAATATTTGACTGTTGTCTTAAGAGGCTTGACTAGACCTTGTTTTCAAGAATGTTGCGATGCTTTTTAGTTTAGGGCATTTATTCCCCACAATAATTCTTTAAAACAGAAACATTTGTTCGACTGTGTTGTTGACACACTCAGCTCGGGCTAGTACTGGTATGTGCATATTCATGCGGTTAGTTGGATGGATGTTTATATTGATTAGCTAGCAGTTGGAATTAAGTTTTTGAACCTAAGCAAAGGCTATTTATATGGTAAGGTGGAAATCTGTACAAAAGAAAACTTTATCAGCCATAGTAGCATTGAGCTCTAGTTATCATGTTATGCATTAACAAGTTAACAAGCAGATGAATCTCCAATTAACAATTTAAGTACTTACTGGGAAACATACAACATTAGGTTCCTTTCCTAGTCAACTTATTTTTATTCCCCTTTCAATTTTATCCTGCTAGCGCTTTAGCCTTTTGCTGAGAACATTATGACAAACATTTTCTGATGCCATCGTCATCATCTATATTCCCCTTTCACACGGTAATTTATATGCTTCTGCATGGTTTACTTATGTTTTCATTGGACCAGATAACTATTATTCAATTAGAATTATGTTTTTAACTTCTTTGCCCAAGATCTTTTATGCATAAGTTGCATATTGTAGATCTTATATATATATATATAACTTGAAATGGAAGTTGCCTATTATTTGTCAATCATGTTGCCAAATCATAATGAGAATATAGTTCATCTAAGGTGAAGATAATTCGTGTTTTTGAGACACATTAAATCTTTCTGGCTATATGTTATGATAACATTAAGAAATTATAAAACTATATTATGGGTGAGATGCTTTTACAAAAATTCACATCTTATTTATGGAGTACACTGTTTAAAAGAATGCCAAGACAACAACAACAACAAGCCTTTATCCTACTATGTGGGGTAGGCTACATGTATCTTTTGTCTCCATTGTGTCCTATTATGTGTCAAATTTTCATTTAATTCAAGTATACTAAGGTCAATTTTTATACATAACCAAATCTTTTAGGTCTACTACCTTTCTTAACATAAAGATATCAATCATCTATTTCTCATTATTGGACGACGCTTTATATACCATATAAGGTGACTCTTCTAATCTTATCACCTGAGCTACTCCAACTTTTTCCATATACTCATTTCTAATTTTATCGCTAAGAGTAAAGCCACTCATCCACAGTATCTTCATCTCTTAACTTAGTCTTATGTTTTTCTTTATTGGTAACATTCTTATAAATCATTGTAAGTCTTACCACCATCTTATAAAATTTTCCTTAATTCAAACGGTACTTTTCTATCACACAACATGTTCCTCCACTTCTATCCAACTTGAATTATCTAATCTTTATCTATTTCACCATAATTTTGAACAATAGAGCCTAGATATCAGATCTCACTCTTTTAATGACTTGTTCACTCAATGTCACAACACTATCACTAGAACTTCTACAGCTAAAATTACACTATATATTTAGTTTTAGATCTAAAACGAAAATCTTTAATTCAAGTTTCTCATGGACTCTCTCTCTAGTCTTATCAACAAGAAGAATGTCATGAGCAAAAAGCATACACCAAGGTACATCTTCTTAAATGCTTAGTAAGAACATCCATAACTAAAGCAAAAGATAAGGGCTTAAAGTTGATCCTGATGTAATCGAAATAGGAAAATATTTTATCAATCCTCCTTGTGTTTGGACACAAGTAGCTCTAGTATACATATCCTTAATGACTTGAATATAATCCAATATTAACTCCTTTCTTTCTAGAACTCTCCAAAGAACATCTCTTGAAACTTTATCATAAGCTTTTCTAAATCAATAAATATCATATGCTCCTTACCTTCTATACTTCTCCATAAAACAAATGTATATCATCCATAGTAGATCTACTTCCAAACCACGAGAGAAACATTTGTATCACATTGCTCAATTACTCTCTCCCATAATTTTAATGTATGCATTAACTTAATTCCTCTATAATTTGCACTCTTGTGCATCACTTGTATTCTTAAACATAGGAACCAACAAGCTCTTTCTCCACTCTTTCTTTTAGTCTTTAAAATAACATTAAAAAATTTGTAACCCAATAAATTCCTTGATCTTCTAAACATTTACATTGAATATCATTTCTCGTTTCACATTTTTTTAAAGCTTTTTTAACTTCAAATTTATCATTACGATGATAAAAATAAAGTTTTTTTATTTTTATTTAGGGTATTAATGTTGCTAAAATCAATCGTATTTTCAGATCCTTCATTAAAAGTTTATCAAAATATTTCAACTTATTTTCAATATCCTTTCTAAGAAAATTACTTTTATGATTTTCATTATCTATCAACTTTGATTTTACTTCTCCTATCTCTTTGGTTAATTTATACATCTTTTTTTCTTTTATCGATCATTGAATAAATCACTAAAATTAATTTTTTCGTATATTTCTTAGAATCTTTTCTGATTTCTTTATATCTTTTCAATTCTCCGAGTTTTTATATCTAAATCAAGTTTTATAACAATATTTTTTATTTCTCATTTTTTCATTTTGACTCATTCAACTATTTTTATTAAAGAAACTTTTTTTTTTTATTCTCCAAGTATTTTGAACTTAATTTTACTTCTTATTTTTGTCATAATATTAGCATCCATATCCCAAATTTTAGCTTTGTAGTTTCTCTTAAAATATTTTTATTAGTGTTCTCTCTAATCTGTCTGGGATAATAATTTGATTTATTTTTCATCTTCTAATTTTTCATTTTAAAATCTAAAACTAATAAGATCTTTCTTAAACTTTTATTTGAATGACCTTTACAATCTTTATAATCTAAATGATCTATTTTCTTATCGGAAAATAATCAATGTATTTTTCTTGATCCATTTTATAAGTAATAATATCTTTATTTCTTTTTAAATAAAGTATTAAGAACTACAAATCATGCTAAAAAAAATTTAATATTACCTTCTTTATTACCTCCAAATCCATTATAAATATTTTTAAAATCTTTACCACTTTATCTACCTATTTAAATCTCCTCCAATAAATATTTTTCTTCAAGAGATATATTTTGTTTTAATTTTTCTAATCCATTCCAAATTTTTTTTTGAGCTTCTAAACTTACTTGAGGGAAACACTTATATTGATAATCTTAGTATTAATAATCTTTAAACTATTATTCCATCTCTAAATTTATTAATATTTATAATATTATTTTTCAAACTTTTATCTATAATCACATATATATCATTTCTAATTCGACTTCTACCTGAATACCAAAGTTTAAAACTTAAACTATTAATCTCCTTGGCCTTTACCCCAACCCATTTAGTTTCTTGAATACATAAAATATTAGATGGGTCTTGAGCAGAATCAGGGTTAGAAAAATTAGATGCATCAGGGTTACTTGGCCTTCTCCCCAACCCATTTAGTTTGTTGAATACATAAAATATTTAGAGTTGGTGAAAAATTAGATGCAAAATCAGGGTTACTTGGAAAAAAATCTACATATAAGAGTTAAGTACAGGACATGAACACATAAAGGGAGAGCACAACATGCATGTATATATGTATGTATGTATCTCTCTCTCTCTCTCTCTCTCTCTCTCTCTCTATATATATATATATATATATATATATATATATATATATATATATATATATATTAAAACAAATAAATATGTTTTTATTAAAAATAAGTATATTTTTATTAAAATTAATAGCCTTCATGAATTGATTTTGCTTGCTTAACATTGTGGAGCTTGACATGCTACTCATGGAGCTCAAAGTATGGATGAGCTTGAGTCTTACTGGCATATTAGATTAGGGGTGTAAGTAAATCAAGTCGGCTTGCTAGTCAACTTGAACTTGGCTTGATAATAAGTTTGCGAGTCGAGCTTATCGAGCCATGAGCTTGAGCTCCAGATTAACTTGACTCAGCTCATCTGCCAACTTGAGAACTTGATAAATAAATAAATAAATATAAATATATTCACATATAATCTCTTATGTATAAAAATATTATTTTATTATACATTTAATACATTGATATGCTAAAACTATTAGTTCTAAAAAAAAAAAGCTACTTAACCTTTCTTTCTTATTAAACTCATTAAATGTTGTAGCTTTTCTTTATTTAATATTATTTATCCATCTCACATCACCTTTTCTTCTCCCCATCTCCTTGTTAAGTCTCTTCCTGCTTCTTGCTGATCTCTCTCATTGGAGGATTCAGGATCCTTTGTCAGCAAATTTTTGTTTTCATGAGCTCTTAAGTCAAGTTCTCGAGTTGCATAACAAATGGACGAGTTTGAACCACATTTTTGGCGAGTTGAACTTGAGTTCTCGGTGACTCAAGCTTGACTCGATTCATTTACACCCTATGCTAGACTTGAGTTCAAATGTAAGTTTGAGCTTAGGGAAAAAATGATCGAGATAGCTCAAATTAGGTGTGAATAAATTTAATTCGACTCATTTACATCACTAAAGTGAGATACCATGATGTATGTTATTCGTGGTTCAGGCATTGGATGCCCAACCTCCCTAATTTAATTCGAAGAAACTTTTTATTGTCAATGGAATCAATTTACAATAGATTTATTTATTGATTTTCTTCATAAACATTACTTTTTTTCTATCTAAAATTATTTGTAATGATGTGTTTCAATGTGCAAGCTTATAATTTATTAGTTATATAGGTTTTCACTTGCCCTTGTTATTTTGTGTTGCTACTTGCTAGATAGCCAAAGGTGTTAAAATGCCGTTGTTTGTAATGAGTAGTAGCGCTGATATGATTATTCTCCATTATTTTAGCAATGATCTTCTTGATATGTGATTGCATATTATCAAATTTCTAGATTCAACCTTTTTTTGCGCTTGGGTAGGAAGATTAGCTCGCTTAATAGATTGGGTGATAGGGAAAAACATATTTTGCCCATGTAGCCTTATCCAAATTCAACTCGACTCGACTTACTGACAATTGAGCTTATTTGTTGATATAGTTCAATTAGTTAGACATATATTGAAATAAATGAAAAGTTAAAATTGAGAGAGATAAATACTTAGAAAATAGAGGTTTAAGATTTGCAGAATAAATGCATGATACATGGCATACATTTTTATTTGGTGAAATTGATAATTATGTATAATATTACTAGAAATTTTTGTGATATGTGGTTGTGATATTTTTAAGTATTCTAGTTTAGCTATACAAAAGATAGTGGAGATGGATTTAGATATAACTTTTAGAGTTAAGGTTAACTGATTAAAATGGAAATGTGCCTCTATAGTATTATTTGATAAGAAAATATCATGATGGTTTAAATGTAAATTTTATAAACTTACAATTAGAAACTCTATGTTATATGGGTTATAGTGCAAGTATTGGGCTATAATTAAGTTATTGATATCTAAACTATGACAAGAATTAGAATATTAAGAAGGTTTTGTCGGAAAATTGGAAGGATAAATTGATTAGATTATATGTGAGGGACTCTAGGAGCACTTAATGAAGATAAGACAGTGAAAAATATATTTAATCATTTTTTTATATGTACATCACATGGTAGAGTACAAATTACTAAAATGGTTAAATAAAATTAATTTGGAATGGATTAGAAAGGATAAGAGGTAAGTTATAAGTAAATTGGATAGACTATAAGCAAAAGGATATGCACAAAATAGATTTTGCTTGTCAAGCAATACTCAATAGGTGTGAATGGAATGAGGAGTTTATAAAACCTGCTTGAATTAGTTTGGATAAGGTTAATGATGGTCATCTTGTCATAATTACTTACGATTATAATATATTTGATTGTAATGAAGCAATATCTGTGATTCTACCCAGAAAGAAGCATAACTATCATGCTAAATTCATTAAAAAAAAGGAAATGGTAAATTATAGACTACTCTTTTAGGCATAAGAGGTGCTTGCACATCATGTAGTTCATTTTATAAAACATAAAAAATATGTCCGTAGTGGCTTTTGAGAATTTATTTAGGTTCTTCAAATTAATTGCTAACCTTCAACATTGCATTCGGAGTAAAATGTTGTTTGCAGTTAATGTTCATGCATGTAACCTTAAGCGGGCATTATATTTGTCATTAAATACAATACCCCTCTTGAAGAGTTCTTCTGTCTCTGGACCATGTGCAAACTGCATATCCTATTGTGCAATCTTCTCCTACATTGACTTCGGGGCAACAATGTCCACTTTCTACTCTCCCCAGGTTGTTTCTCTGCAATTTACCTTTCCCTATTCAGCAGGTGTTTTTTCAAGTAATATACATTAGCCTTCCAGATTTGGTTTTATGCTTTGATCTTCTCTTATTGTCAAATGCATCACATGTTGATGCTAATGGTGGCTACAACTAGGTGACATTAGCAAGTGCCTTCCTGCAATGACGACCATAGTAGTTCTGGAGTCTCAGTCCTTTTAGCACTAAGATTCAAGAACTTTTGCATGTGTAATAGTAAGCAATAGTGAATATCTCTGAATCTCTTGTAAATTAGGATATACTTTGTTACTTGCACCAACAATGCTTGTGACTTATTCTAGTGGTGTCCTTTTAGGTAATGTTGCTTATATCTTAGACATGTAACTTTTAAAATGAAGTGGAAGATACAGGAAGGATGTTAGAAAACTCTGAAGACAATTTGATGAATTAAAGAAGAGACTAGATGGTGAAATGTGTCATATAAGCATATTGCAAGCCAGATTACAAGGAATGGACGAAAATACATTAATGTTGAAATATATTTTCATGTTGTAGATGTTTATGAGGGGTGAATTGCTCATAGTTTTAGTCTTGTTAACTGCATTCAGACAATGATGTAAGATCGCAACAATTTATTGATTTTAACTGAACTTCTGAGTATTTATTCAAATCATGCAAGTTATGCACAAGATGCTTAATTTCAACTCACTTATGAATTCAAAATATAGCAATGAAATCGTAACTAGCATTTCAAATTCTGTAAAATTTAGCCGATGGCTTCATAAAACCGTGAATGGACTATATAAGCTTTAACCTGAACTAAGAGCAAAACAATAACTGGAAAAATAAACCTTCAAAAGCATTTAAGCTTCAACGCTAACTAAAAAAAAAACAATAACTCAGAAAATAAACCTTCAAAAGCATTTCAATGCAGCAATGAAACCAAAATAACCTTACAAATTCACACTCATCTAAAACAAACATAGATGCAAAGAGTATATATAACCATTTTTCACAGAAAATAATAAAAATCTTATTATGTTCACCTTTAGTTTTCCAAATCAAGGAACTAGGTGCCAAAAAATATGTTCTTATTTTTAAAAGAAATAGCTAAGTTTATATGAAGTTCAGTATTAGTTTTCCAAATCAACTAGGCACAACACTTTTTGTTCTTAGGTTGCCCTCTCTTCACCTTGTGAATGTAAGATATTACTGTTATTGTCATGTTCTTAGCGGTTTCTCTGTAATTGTTTTATTGCTCCCGGGTTATTGCTTTCTTGTATTCGGAGTCATCCTGGCTAACTAAACTAGCAACGTCCTGAGCCAATCTTGTAGTAGATGGTGGCACATCCTCACTTGTGAGTTAAAATTTTTTTCTGTTACAAACATGTGGTTGAGAAACAAAGAGAATTAGATAAAGGTTAGTTATACGTCAGTATACAAATCTTAACCCGTGTTTTCCTGTTATTGCCAACTAGAGGACCTTGGAAAACCTTCTTCTTGTGCTCTAATTGCCCGTAAGCTCTAATTTGATCCACTTGCAACACCGTTGAGCAGTGCTTTCCTTACCTCTCCTTACTTTTCTATTGTTTGTGCAGACGTCTTCTTGAATCAAGAGGCATAATGTTTTAACTCTTTTCATGTGTAATGTTCTTAATGCCAATAGGATGTTGATGATTTCCTTATAATCTTTCATTTAGTCTCCTGTCCAAAGGTATGCAGAGTTATGCTTTATAGTACATTGTTTTGTCCTATGCAAACTAAGACTAATTGCATATAATACCAGTTATGTTCAATAATATACATTTATATATAAGGCATAAACAAGTTGAGTAGAACTCAAGGAATCCCTAGCTTTAAGTTTTAACGTTATCTTAATTCAATTAAACTGGGATTGAGCTCAATCCTACAAATTTGCGCACTAGCCAACTCATTTTAAGAGGGAAAATAAAAATAATTTGATCAGTTGTAGCAATGAAACTATGAATAAAATGAAAAATTAGAGGATAAAAAATAAGAAATGACGTGGTGGGGGTGGAGAACTAGGATTTTTTTTAAATAACTTTGCAATTAAAGCCTTGAATTATTCTATTTATAAGATTTATATAAAATAAATACTAAATAAGCTTGATTATGTGCAAATGAGCCAAGTGGAGCTTTAACTCATGCTTTATTTATTGGCTCATTGAGCTTGGCTCACAAGTTATTTCTCAATTTTAGCTTGATTGGAGTAATATCCAAGTTTGGCTAGGCTAACAAGTTTGCTTGGCTTAGTTTCACCCATACATTCATAACTTTGCTTTTCACTGGATAAATAAAAGACAAAAGTGTTTGCTTTTGTTAACGTTTTGAAACTTTGTATTACTTGCACTTATAACAATGCCCACTTTGCAACTTTCTAGTACCTTTTCAACTTTAACCCTATTTTCTAATGCACTAGAAATTTTCACAGATTTATTTTTAAGTGATTAAATTTTCGGATTAGCTTCAACTCTATTTTCTAATTAGTATGGATTTTTTTTTCTATTATATTGTATCTATTTGTCAGAACATTCAACCAAATTATTTGCAACTTTATTTTCCTACCCCTTTGCGTCAAAACAATGCAAACTCCAAATCTTCTTTTTCTTCTACAATGCATTCACTAATCATATGCTTCTAATTTAATTGGATGTACCTTATTTTCTTGTTGATCATGTGATTGCTCAAGAAGTGCCACCTCATTCCCATAGCTTTCCAATCCATGGTGAGGAACATGAGGGTATTAAATTTTTTTTACATTAAGCCCGTGTTTATAAAAATTTGACATTGAAATTTTCTTGGGCGCGAGTCATTTTAATTAGTTATATCTTTGTTCATAAGGAATCATTAGGATTAATTTTTTTTAGATTTGAATTTGATTGCATGGGGAATTTTTGGGGTTATGGAGATAGATCTGATTAAGATCCTAGAATTTCATCATCTTTAGTATACTAGTGGATCCAATATGCCAACATTAGAGTGCTTTGAGTTGCAATATTTTGAGAGCTTGATTAACAACTATGGGTTATCTCCTAGGTATCTCAAGCAAATTAAGGTGGAACCATGTGTCAAATACATGCTTTTGAGGTTGACATAAACTTAATTCACTTTTAGTGGATTTGTTGTACTAGCTTGATTGAATGCTTCATGGATTCTAAATATAATCAACAATATGCTCAGAGGCACAAGACAACCATCGATTATTTAGAACTTCAATTTAACTAATAAAGCATGTTTAAAACACATGTTTTGGTTTGTGGGTTAGTTTTAATTGGTGGGTTTAATAACATGAAAATTGATTCAAGTTTAGTTATATTTTTGGGAAGCTTGATAGTTAAGCATAATTTGTCACTCATTGGTTTTATACTAATCCATATTAATTGGGATTTGGCCATGTATATTAGAAGTTCTATTAGTAGGATTGATAACATTGAGCACAAGGAACATTAGTGATGGATGGGTCTTATAACCTTACCCTATAGGCAAAGTTACGTAATTAACTAAATTGCTTTGATGGGATTGTTAAGTTTATGTTGACTTGAGGCTTATATCTATTGAAATGTTCACAGGTGATACTTATAGTCTTGAAGATGAGGAAAACCTAATAGGAAAACTTAATTTGAACTACTATTTTGAGCTTTGATTGGAGTATTAAACTTAACAATTCTACTCTTTAGAGGAGCCAAATGGATTGTGACAACTATGATGTTTGCAAGGATGCCTTCACATATTGGCATGCATTTTGAACAAACTTGTAAGCATTTCCATGTCTTATTAGTTGGGGCAGAGTGAGTAATGGGAGATTGGAGAAAAGGACAGGAAAGAAGGTAGTTACAGGGAGTTCGTAATTTGAGATGATCAGAATATTGGGTAAAAGACTGCATGGATTTAAAAAAGTTATTACCAAGGATAAAATCAGGACCATTGTCGGTAAGGCACCATAGTTTGGGTATTTTAATAAGGGTATTATTGATTAAAATAAATTGATCAGCCCAATAAGTAGAAATTGTTCGAAGTCCATTAAAGGTGTCATGCAGTAGATTGGTATGATGAAGAGGTAAATGAGATGGAAGAAGCCATTGTTTGCAGACACAGATATCACTGCCCGTATCACATAAGGCGTGGACAGGGATAGGTTCATACGTTGGAACATAAAGTTCAATTTGAATATAACTATGAAAGTGGACCATGATAGCGGGAAAAGAGGGTTGAATCAATTTTCATGGTGGTATCAGTAAAGGTAATTGTATGTTGTTGTAAAAAGTCCATCCCGACTAATACTCTATTTTTTTCTATGTCATCAGTTAAAAAGGTATGTTGAAAATCAACACAATTATTTAAAATATCCCAAAAACTAAATAGAATATTTGTTTCAGTGGGACAGGCATGATTTATTCCATGATAGTCTTTATAGATGTATGGTTCAGATTGTGGGATTAGTAGATTATTAGGAAATAATGTTGTATCTATATGTGACCGATGTGATCCGGTGTCTAATAATATCGAAATACGTTTTTCAGGAGAGATATAATATCCTTTTAGTAATAATTGATTATTAGCGAATTGTATTTTTCGTGTATCGATAGATCATCGTGGTTGAATGATTAAATCTTTGTTTGTTTCATTAAAACTTCTATATCTTTGTTGTTGATTAAAAGTTTTGTTGAGTAAACTACTGTCGCCAAAGTCTAATGAGAGGGTGTCAGGTGGTGGAGTTAAAGTAGTATAATCTACTTCATTGGGTTGAATTGTTTGTCCTATTTGAGAGAATAGTGGATCTAAATGAATTGGTTCATTTTGTGGTTTAAATATTATGGTGTTGTGGTTATTACTATATGCATATGCTATTTGATAGGTAATACTATAAACAACACTTCCTTGTCTTAGTTGTATACGATCAAGCTTATGTTTTAATGTGAGTAGATCAAGTGTCATCGTTGATGTTGATAACATAATTGGGATGTAGATTAAATAATAAAGATTGATAGATAAATTTCCTTGAATAACTCTAATAAAGCATCTTTTTTGAGGTATAATTCGTCATCATAGATCCATAAGGTGATAGAATATCAATTTCTTTTCTAAAATATGCTTTTATTAAAATCAATTCCTCCAAAAAAGACATGTACGTATTTTTTGATGTGGTATTTTTGTAGATCTTGATTTCTCATGCTTAAATTATATAAAGGAATTTTGTACTACCTTGATTATTTCTATCGGGTATTCTCCTTGACGTATTGTATAATATACGCTTATATTCCATGTCAAGATTGGCATGTCAACAATCTTTGGTTCTAAAGATAATTTTCTTTTCCCGATCTTTTTTGTATTCGGTTTCGAAAGAGTGAAGTGTATTATATTCTAATTGGTCATCTAATTGTATCTGTTTAAATTTATTATGTTTGACATGATTAATCAGAATATAGGTATTCATTTAAATCAATATCATCATAACAGGCTGAGTTGATAAAATTTCTTCAGTATCAGTTAATTCATAGAGTTCGTCTTCTGAGTCGAGTTCAAATATATCAAATATGGGTTCTAAATCATTTTCTTCGATTATTTGGACAGATTTAATATTAGCTATTTTTTGTCTTTTAGGGCATTCATTCATGACCTTCTTCTTTACAACACACAAATTTTTGATTTTTAGTAAATTGTTTCTTTTCAAAGTTCGTTTCTTATTATTAAAATTTGTCTTATTTGTTTTTTAAAGAATTTTTTCTTTTGTAAATTTGGTCCTTACAGACGTTGTTTTATTTAAGTTTATGCTGATGTACCATATCCGCTTTTATTACATAACGATTGTTTATATTTTTTGTTTTGTTTATGTAGTCAATTTGTTGTGCATCGAAGTTTTTCTTCCAAATTGTATTCTACTTCCTAGGTAATCGCGTTTGGATATGTCGTAAATTGTTGACTCCATATAATATTATATGGTTGGTAATTTGTAAAATACATGTCGAGATATAATGGTCGATCATTCTTAAAATATTATAATAAGACTTTTGATGTTCACGTATTCTTGTAAATAGCAAATATTACAAATGCTTAAGTAAGTAAGTTTTGTTTTGCTAGTTGATTTTTCTTCATTTTTCTTCATCTATAATGCATAGTATATCCTAAAATTCACTTTTAATATAATCAGTATATAGTTGGTCATTTTCCTGAGTGTTTATAGAGTTTGTCTGATGGGATAGTAAGCTCTTTGTTGGTTTTAAACCTATAAATCATTTTACTCTTGTGTATTTTCGATAAATGCAAAAACATCGTCTTCTTGTAAATTATAATTATATATGGTCAGACTATTTTCGATAGTCCATTTGTCAATAGTCTTGCAAATATTTTTACAATGATAATGTTTAGATATATTCCATGTTCGCTAATTGGTTCAACATGAGTTTGTTTTGTAATTTTGATGGATTAAGGAGGTAGGTATATGTCTGAGGTAGTTGGTAGACTTGTTCGTCGTGTATTATTACTTGTACTAGCTTGTGTGCTATCTATAGTAGTTAATGCGGATGGGTTCATAGGTGTATCTATGGTTGGACTTTGGGGTGTGTTCATGAATTGATGGTTTGTAAGAACCTTTATTAATTCTTCTATTTCCTGAGAAGGTTCTTGTATATCAACTATTTCATTAATCCGAACAGCTCCGTGAATATGTGGGAATCTATTTATTGTTTGTCCTGTTTTATAATGTTGCTTTAAGTTCATATATGTAAGGACTATCCATTCATTAAGATTACCAAGAGGTGCTTTAATGTGAAATAGTTGTTCTTCTGGAAAAACTTCTAACTGATTATTGGTAATATTTAGTTTTAAATTTTCTTGTATACGTTGAAATTCATTTTCTAAAAATTCTTTAGTAAGCTTAGTCATGGAAAATGTCGGCTTCTAATTCTTCTAAGAATAACCTTTTCTTTAGTTTTTGTTATTCTTTTATTTCTGTCTCATAAGAAGGGAAATTAGATTCATATGTATATGATGGTGTATAAAATATGAACAGGACCACTACGTTGATCTTTTCGTGCTCGATACCATTTTTGACTCTATCATTTTTTGGCTCACGATTTTGCTTTTTTCCTATGTTTTCCGTAGAGTTTAATTTTTCTATCTTTTTTATGATTATTTGACGCAGCTTTTCTGTTGCTTTTTCTAATTGTTTTTCTAATTGTTCTATTTTTTCTCATTTCTTGAAGTCATAATGACTAAGGCCTTCTCTTTGACTATATATGTAAGTTCTATCCTATGGGTCCAGTACGCTTCCCTAAGAATTTTATCTTCTTGTATAATATACGTTATCATATTATGAGGACTTTCAGAATTTTGACCCTGTTTACTCCGATTCATATTGTAGTCTTCTAAAACTCGTGGCTTTCTGAGGAAGACTAAGCCAAACTTAGAACCCTACGATTCTTGGAATATAACAGGTCGATGTTCGCTTTCTACCCACGGCGTAATCCGAAAATACACATAATACGATAGTATATATTATTACAAGCAGACAACATGATCTTACAAAAGTGCATGAAAACATAAAATAAAAACTTACAGACATAGTCAGAGAGAAGTATTATTTAGCCGGACAGGCTATAATACATGTTACTTCTCTGTATCTAACTTAAGAAATTCACAGGAGGACTCTCAGGTGAACTTAAGAGAAGAGAACTAAGCAAGCTTCATCTCTGCCCCCTGAATATTTGCTTTGTCTTGGTCTTTATAGACTTCTTGTGAGTGTGAAATAATTGCTTCTCGTAGTGCATCTATCATTGTTTTTCTTTAAGTGAGATAAATAATTGGGGTTGAGTGCGTCTTTATTCGGAAGTGGAGTGAATAATTGGAGCTGAGTGCATCTTGAGAGAATCAGGCTTTTGAATAATTATATTTGCTTTTGACTTATCGTGCTCTTTCTTTTGAGTCTTTGAATAATTGCTCCTTTTCCATAGTGGAGTTGCCTTTTTGTCAATTCTGTTTTTCTTTTTAGTAGCGCTGTTAATAATTTTTTGCTTTTCCTGTTGCTATTTTTGTCGTTGTTCCAAATTTTCTCGAAAAGTCTGTAGTGTTTATTTCTTTTTGCAATAATTGCATTGATGGAGTTTGTCCGTTTGTAATTTTGCACAAAATTTTTCTTTCACTAGACGGCTGGCTTTGATCATATTTTTGCGAAGCATATTTATCCATTTCTGATATAATACTTCGTGGATTCGACGAGTTGGTGTTTTGCTATAACTGTAGATAAATAGAGTATCACTGCAATGATATAGTCAAATATTTGCTGCGTCTATTTTTCTGGTTTCCATCCAGATTTGTCGTTGATAAAATGGTTTATCAGTCACATATTTTGGATAGAATGGTTCTCTACTGATGCCGATTTGTATCAGAGATATTTATCCTTCGTCTTACGGATAAGTCTGGAATAATTTTATATATAAATTGCAATGTTTGACAATGACGGAATGTTTGATAACTTCGTAGAGAACTTTTGGTAATTGCTTAAGTGGTGTTAAATCTCAAGATAAATCATTCAATTAACCGTATAATTCTTTTATAATATTGGCATCAATACCATAAATATATACGACATGATATGTTACGGTGTATGGAAATATATTTGTTGATTAATTCGCTCTTGATATAAAGAGTATCGCACCATCATTGGCTATTTCTTATTGTTCTTTCCTTTGATTTTTCTTTTTTAAGAACTTGAGATCGAAGAATTAATTACTATCTTGTCGAGTGCATTTTGATTCAAAATCGTGATTTATCTTGAGGAAGATCACCAGTGTAGTGGTCAACAACTAAGGAATCAATAAAATCTGATGATCACAAAATTACGGGTTACATCATATTTTTCTACTTAACAAAAATTTACTTAAGCATTTGTAATATTTGCTATTTACAAGAATACAGTTGTGAACATCAAAATCATTATAATATTTTAAGCAATGATATTATATCTCGACATGTATTTTTACAAATTATCCAACCATATAATATTATATGGGTCAACAATTTACACAAACATATCCGACGATGTTACCAGGAAGTAGAATACAATTTGGAAGAAAATTCTTTGATGCACAATAAACAAATTGATCATAAACAAAAAAAAATATAAACAATCGTTATGTTATAATAAAACAGATACGGTACATCAATGGGGTTGTACAAACTTAAATAAAACAACGTCCTGTAAAGGACCAAATTGTTACAAAAAGAAAAAGTTCTTTAGAAAAACAAATAAGACAAATTTTAATAATAAGAAATGAACTTTCAGAAAGAAACAATTTACTAAAAATAAAAAATTTGTAAGTGCTGGTTGTGTAAAGAAGAAGGTCATTATGCGAATGAATGCCCTAAAAGACAAAAACCAGCTAATATTAAATCTGTCCAAATAATCGAAGAAAATAATTTAGAATCCATATTTGATATATTTGAACTTCGACTCAAGACGAACTCATGAATTAGCGATCAAGAAAATTTTATCAACTCAACTTTGTTATGATGATATTGATTTAAATGAATATCTATATTACGATTAATCATGTCGGACATGAACAAATTTGAGCAGATACAATTATAGATGATTATATAATATAATAGACACTTAACTCTTTCGAATCGAATACAAAAGATCGAGAAAAAGAAAATTATCTTTAGGAATCAAAGATTGTTTCGACATGCCAATCTTAACATGGAATAGAACTGTATATTATACAATACGTCAAGGAGAATACCCAATAGAAATAACTGAAGAACAATGTAGTACAAAAATTCCTTTATATAATTTAAGCATGAGAAATCAAGATCTACAAAAAATACCACATTCTGAAAAATACAGACATGTCATTTTTGGAGGAATTCAGATTTTAATAAAAACATATTTTAGAAAAGGAATTGATAGTCCTATCACCTTATGGATCTATGATGAAAGAATTATACACTCAAAAACAGATGCATTATTAGGAGTTATTCAAGGAAATTTATGCTATCAATCTTTATTATTTAATTTACATCATAATTATGCTATCAACATCAACGATAGACACCTTGATCATACTCTCACGTTAAAACATAAGCTTGGTCGTATACAACTAAGACAAGGAAGTGCTGTTTATAGTATTACCTATCAAATAGCATATGCATATAGTAATAATCACAACACCGTAATATTTAAACCACAAAATGAACCAATTCATTTAGATCCACTATTCTCTCAAATAGGATAAACAATTCAACCTAATATAGTAGATTATACTACTTTAACTCCACCACCTGACACCCTCTCATTAGACTTTGGCGACAGTAGTTTACTCAACAAAAATTTTAATCAACAACAAAGATATAGAAGTTTTAATGAAACAAACAAAGATTTAATTATTCAACCACGACGATCTATCGATACAGAAAATACAATTAATAATCAATTATTACTAAAGGATATTATATCTCTCACGAAAACGTGTATTTGATATTGAGACAGGATCACATAGAGATACAACATTAATGCCTAATAATCTACTAATCCCACGATCTGAATCATACATCTATAAAGACTATCATGGAATAAATCATGTCTGTCCCACTAAAACAAATATTCTATTTGATTTTTGGGATATTTTAAATAATCGTGTTGATTTTCAACATACCTTTTTAACTGATGACACAAAAAAAGATAGAGTATTAGTCGGGATGGACTTTTTACAACAACATACAATTACCTTTACTGATACCACCATAAAAATTGATTCAATCCTCTTTTCCCGTTATCATGGTCCACTTTCATAGTTATATTCAAATTGAACTTTATGTTCCAACGTATGAACCTATCCTTGTCCACGCCTTATGTGATACGGGCAGTGATATCTGTGTCTGCAAACAATGGCTCCTTCCATCTCATTTACCTCTTCATCATACCAATCTACTGCTTGACACCTTTAATGGACTTCGAACAATTTCTACTTATTGGGCTGATCAATTTATTTTAATCAATAATACCCTTATTAAAATACCCAAACTATGGTGCTCGATGGTCCGATTTTATCCTTGGTAATAACTTTTTTAAATTCATGCGCTTTTACCCAATATTATCATCTCGAATTACGAACTCCCTGTAACCACCTTCTCTCCTATCCTTTTCTCCAATCTCCCATTACTCACTCTGCCTCCTCTCCACCTACGTTTCACAGCCAGCGTGGTGATTTAGACAAACTTATACAAAAACACCTGTCCAAACCTTCCTCTCTTTGCTTCTTCGAACTTGATAAATTAACATCTATTCGACATTTTGCCAAAACCTTATTCTCAAAATCATTCTCCGAAAATCCTTTACAATTTTGGACAAAAGAACCTGGCAACATATTACCCCTTTAAATCCTCTTTAATTATAGTTAGACCCATGAAATATACTACAGAAGATAAAATTGAGTTTCAAAACCAACTCACGAGTTACTACACTACAACTCATCTCTCATACTAGTCCACATAGTAGTCCTTTTCACCGCAATCATCGAACAGTTAGCGGTAAAGCATATGGTCATCAATTACAAAAAACTCAATGATAATACTAAATTTTACGGTTACTTTTTGCCCAATAAAGAAGTCTTAATTAACCAAATTAAAAACGCCAAATGATTTTCTAAGCTTGATTGCAAATCTGGTTTTGGCAAATCAAAATGCACCGATAGTATCGAATTACTTGATTCCTCAAGGCCACTTTCTGGAATGTTATGCCTTGACTCAAGAATGCACCAGATATTTCAACAAAGAATGGATTATTTATTTTCGAATTTAACACCTTTTGCCTAGTTTATGTAGATGATATTCTTATTTTTAGTCCAACTTTAACTACACATATGAAACATCTCACTCTCTTTGCCAATAAAGCTTATCAGCATGGTATCGTCTTAAGTAAAAAGAAAGCAACATTTGTAACCCCTGCCATTGAATTTTTAGGATTGAAAATTGACAACGACACAATAGAATTACAAGATCATATTTTACAAAAATAGATAATTTCAAAACTATCTCCAATCGGAAGGATCTACAACGTTTTAGGATGCATCAACTTGCCGCGTTCATCAAAAATTTAGCCACTTAAGAGCACACCTTTAAAAGAAACTACGAAAAAATATACCTTGGATATGGGATAGCTCGACAAAAATATTTTACAACAAATACAACAACATTGCAAAACTCTTCCAAAGCTAACCCAACCAATGAAAACTGATTATCATAGCTCGACACATCTTTGGGGCCATTTTAAAAGCCATACGACAAAATACTGAAGTCTTATGCCGTTACTCTTCTGGCACATATACATCCGCAGAACAAAACTATCATATCAATGAAAAGGAACTTCTAGCAATAAAAAAGGCTATCAAAAAATTTGAGTTATTTCTCTTCACTTTATCATAGGCGATAATAAAAGCTATATCCTTTATTAAAGGAAAAATTGTAGATACCTAATAAATGATTAATTAGATGGCAAATTGATTTTGCGTATAATTTTGATATCGAATATATTGAAGGAAACGAAATGCTTTAGTGATACTTTAAAATTTTGCGGTCGAGTTCTCTCCTAGATAATGATTTGAATTACGATACTCGACATGGAAACAAATTCAACAACTAAGGAATCAATAAAATCGATGATCACAAAATTACGGGTTTCATCATCTTGGATCGGATTATGGAAATTAGAATGTGAAATTGCCTACAGCAATCAATTATTGAACGAATTACAGAATGTTAAGAAATATCTCCTCGGTGAGATTGATGAAGATCAATTACCATCAATTACAACATTACAACAACACACCACACAAATAAAAACTCCATCAGAAGGAGACATGCAAATATCAGCTAACACAGATGTAGAATTATCATCCACTTTTTCCCAAGTTCTTTAAAAAGAAAAATCAAAGGAAAGAACAACAGAAGAAATAGCCAATGATTGACAAAGATACTCTTTATATCAAGAGCGAATTAATCCACAAATATATTTCCATACAGCCGGAACATATCATGTTGCATATATTTATGGTATCACTGATGCCAATATTATAAAAGAATTATATGAAGCCGGGTTAATTCGAATGATTTATCTTGAGGATTTAACACCACTAAGCAATTATCAAAAGTTCTCTACGAAGCTATCGAAACATTCCAGGCTGTTGTCAAACATTGGAATTTATATATAAAATTATTCCAGACTTATCCGAGTACGGAAGGACAAATATCTCGATACAATCATCGATTAGACCATTCTATCCAAAAATATGTGATTGATAAACCATTTTATCAACGACAAAAGGATGAAGACCTATTTCAAATGGATGGAAACCAAAAATAGGCCAACAAATATTTGGGTATATCATTTATGATACTTTTATCTACAGTTATAGCAAAACACCCTCGTCAATCCACAGTATTATATCGAAATGGATAAATATGCTTCCAAAATATGATCAAAGCGCCTAGTGAAGAAAAATTTTGTGCAAAATTACAAAGACAAACTCCATGAATGCAATTATTGCGAAAAAACACGCAGACTTTTCGAGAAAATTTGGAACAACGACGAAAATAGCAACAGGAAAAGCAAAAAATTATTAACAGCACTACTAAAAAGAAAAGCAGAATTGACAAAAAGGCAACTCCACTATAGAAAAGGAACATAATTATTCAGCACTCAAAAGAAAAGCAATAAGTCAAAAAGCAAATATAATTATTCAAAAAGCAGTCCCAGATTCTCTCAAGATGCACTCAGCTCCAATTATTCACTCCACTATCATAAGAACTGATAATAAAACTGCTATATCCTTTATTAAAGGAAAGATTGTAGATTCGTTACCTAATGTTGTTATTGTTAAAATTCACAAAGTTCAAATGTTTTGCATATGAAGATGGGTTTCTTTTAAAGAAAATTGGTTATTCATGTTAATTTTTTGTAATAATTTTAGACTTTAATTTGAATAATGAGCAAAAGCATTTTGTCAATGTGCTACCCCTCTTATTAGTGATTTCAACAATGATGACAACACCCTTATATATCCTGTGGTTAGAGCTCACACGTACATTGACAACTCAAAATTGCATTAATGACCATACCTACCACTTCCTAATGACAACAAAATTATTGTTAGGTTCGTGGCTAGTGTTGCTGCCAAATGTGAGCATTCAACTCACTTCACCTAGATTGAAGATCAAAGAAGACAAAACTTTGGCTAGATTGAAGAACAAGGACATAAAAGTATTCAGATTTTAATCAGATCAAAGATCAATAACATGGATATCCTAAAGTCTAACTAGATAAAATGGTGATAAGTTCTTAGTATCTCCAATGGTTTTAACACATTTGTGCATGAGGATATTACCTAGCGTGAAATTAGGTGAAAAGGTCAGATAATGGGTGTTATTGGATGTGATGAAGCCCATCAGCAAAGACGAGTAGTGAAAGTTGTCAAACTTAAGTCATGCCTGAGGTCATTGAACTCGAGGAAATCAAGCTTGAGATCTCAAGCTGTGTGGAAGCTGAAGCTGAAGTTAGATGAGGGGAATGGTAGGTTTCTGTCAGTGGGATCACGACTTCCTTTGGCATTATGCTAGGAGATATTTAGATTGGGTTCGTTACTTCTTATGTACACAAGCCTCTATAGCTAATTATTCATTTTGTTTGTGGGGTTTCTCTTTCAATTAAGGAGGTCTTTTATGATTTAGTGTAGTCTTATATTTAGTTAGATTTGAATATGAATGAATCAAAAATGGATGGGGGATGGAGACAAACTTGATCAAGGTCACATGGACATCTTGAGTCTTTGACTGATCCAAATTTTCAATTTTGAAGTGCTTCATGTTGCACATCTAGAGAGCTTGATCAGCAACAACTGATTTTGTCTTACATATTCTTAGCATTTTAAGGTGCAAATGTGTGCAAAGATGTACTTTTAAATTTAACATGAACATGTTCACATGCATAGGGCTTGTTTTACCCGCTCCTTTAAACTGTATAGAGACAATGCATGATCACTTGTTGGTTAAAGGTACTAGGCATAATTAACAAGATGCTAAGAGGCATAGAATGCTCATCAATTATTTGAGTTTTTATTTAATTTAGAGAAGCATGTAGGTTTTGGTTGATTGATGGGCTTGTTGGCATGAAAGCTAGCACAGTTTAGCTTGTGACATTTAAGCACATTTTGATAAGGTCATTAATTTTTTGTTGTCTTATTTTAATTGAGATATGGCTAATATCCATTAGAAGATCTAGAAGTAGGGTTTATAATCACAAGGACAAGGAAAACCTAGTGATGAGTCTTACCATCTTACCATCTTACCTTATAGGTAAAATGGTTTGATTGCTTATATTGGTTTAATAGGCTTGTAAACTTTATGCTAACCTATTAATTGGAGTGGGACTCAATATCATTTGAAATATATATAAGCTGGACTTATAACTTCAAAAATAAGGAAAAGCTAATAAGAAAGCTTGATTTGAGTTGCTATTATGAACTTAGGTCAGAGTGTGAGGACTTACCTTTTCTTGTCAAAGGGGTTTAATGGTATGAGACTTCAACTTAGGTTCATGGGAGCTTGATGTAAGACTTGTTTTGAATTTATAATGGCTTATAATGATGGGTCTTGAGTTCTTATCCTATACAAAAAACAAATTGAATGGTGAGTCTTACGACGTTGACGTCTGTATGTTGAACGTCTATCATGACTCTTAGACTAACTAGTAAATATAAGCCCAAACTTGTGTTCTATACCATATGTTTTAATCGAAGTCGGGGGGTTATTAGTACATTTTGTGTATTTGTGATGATTCCATGTCTAAGCACACCTTTTTGAACAAGCTTGAAAGCATTTGTCTTATGGAACAACTTAATTGAATCAATTTGGGGTTGATTTGTGGGTTAATGTTGTAATCTAACAAATTTAACTTTTAAAAGATGGTGGAATTTTTTAAATAAATTAAATCATACATATTATTATGTTGATTAAGACTCCAATATGTGTCACATGCAAAGCATTCTATTGATGTGCTTTTCTTTGCCAAGATGATTTCATCAGTGGTGATAATGCCCTTATACCTTTGGTTAGGGGTTGTGTTGTATTATCATAGTTTTAACATTGGCATTGTCAAAATAGCACAATCACCATACCCATTAATACCTAATTTCAACAAAGCATTGTTGAGTATTGGCTAAGCATGGCTACCAAATGAGAGAGAGAGAGAGAGAGAGAGAGAGAGAGAGAGAGAGAGAGAAAAGGGGATTGGTGTTAGTAAGAGTGAGTGGATTTGGGAGGTTCTATTTTGGCAATCTTCACAAGTGTGACATAAGAGAATGGGAGCAATTTGCATTGTGGGGTGTTATGGCCAATGAGGATGGTTGTTGAGCAAATGATGGGTTTGTGAATGTAATTGTGGGAGAGGCATGGATGAGTTATTATATATTTTTATTCCTTTAATATTATACAATATGCTAGTCCAAGAGTGCCTTGTCCTCAAAAAATCTTCTTAATTTAATTCCTAGAGATACTTCCTTAATACTACTAAAGTTGCTTTCATTACAATGTCACCTCTAGTTTAACATGTAGGAATCGCTTTGAAGCTACTTTATTCAATCCTTGAAAATGTGATAATTTAAAAATACTAGATAAGTATATTTTGTAAAATGTAAAATTTTTATTCCTGACATTTTGTTAGCCATGCATATTGGACAATAAATTTGATTTTTTTATTGGGAAGTTTCATTATAGACATGATCCTCATTGACTAAGGTACTTAATAAATATAAAGAGTGGATGAAAGATCTTCATATGATTTTTTTTTAAATCATGAGAAGGCTCATAATCAATTGTTACTAGGCTAATTTGGCATACTTTAATCGAAAAGGTAGCCAAAGATATGTTGAACTTATTAAAAATCATAATACTGTTACATTTACTGATTATACTGTATGAATTAATTCTTCTATTATCTCACGACATCATAGTTAACTTTCACAACTATATTCAAATTGAATTATATATCCCTACTTATGAACATATTCCTATTCATGCTTTATGTGATACTGGTAGATATCACTGTTTGTAAACGATGTATACTTCCATCACATATTCTTCTAGCCCAAGATAATTTACTATTAGATACCTTTAATGGTATCCGTACCATTAATAATTATTGGCCAAATCAATATATAATTCTCTGTGAAACTCTTATTAAAATATGATGATTATGGTGTATGGATGATCTTGGTCCCAATTTCATCATTGGTAATAACTTTTTTAAAGCAATGTATTCCTTTACTCAATATTCAGATCGTATCGAGTTAATTACTCCTTATAAACATACTCTTTACTGTCCTTTTATCTCTACTCCTATTTATCATGATCCTACACATCCACCTGTTTTTCGTAGCCAATATGGTGATTTAGATACAATTATTACAAATCATCTTTTGACACAACGAATTTCATCCCATTTATACTTTTCTACACATTTTTGAAAAAAATCAATAGATCAAACATTTTGTTGAAAATTTGTTTTCCAAAATATTTTCAAAAAATCCACTTCAATTCTGGGCAAAAGATGAACTTGTTGCCCACATCGAATCAATTAACCCTACTCTTATCTTACGAGTACTCCCAATGAAATACATTATTGAAGATAAACTTGAATTCAAAGGTCAAATATCTAAATTGATCTAACTCAAACTTATCGAACCAAGCAATAGTCCACATAGTAACCCAGCTTTCCTTGTTAGAAATAATGCTGAACAACTCCGAGGAAAAGCTCGAATAGTTATTAACTAAAAAAGGTTAAATGACAATACCAAATTTGATGGTTACTTACCCAATAAAAAAGTTTTAATTAATAAAAAAAAAATACTAAATGGTTTTCTAAACTAGATTGTAAATCAAGATTTTGGCAAATAAAAATGCATGAAACAACAAGAACTTATCATTCAAGATACCTAACATTATCAATAGAATGTAATGCCTTTTGGATTAAAAAATACACCACAAATGTTTCAACGACGAATGGATTATTTATTTCTGAATTTAATACTTTTGCCTTAATATATGTAGATGTCATTCTTATTTTTAGCAATACTCTTCCCATGCATTTGAAACATTTAATAATATTTTCACAAAAAGCATATAAACATGGTATTGTTCTAAGTTAGAAAAAACAATTTTCGTAACACAAAATATTGAATTTTTAGGATTAAAAATAGATCAAGGATCTATTAGATTACGAGATCATATTTTATAAAAAATTGATCACTTTTCTACCATTAACAATAAAAAAAATTACAAAGATTTTTAGAGTGCATTAATTATGCTAAAGCTTTTATTAAAAATTTAGTTATTTTGCGAGCTCCTCTTCAGAAGAAACTTCGAAAAAATATGGTCTGGAGCTGGGATAAAAATGATAAAAATCTTTTACAAACTATTTAAATAGCTTGTAAAAATCTTCCTAAATTAAATCTTTTTAATACTGAAGAAAAATTAATTATTGAAACAGATAGTTCAAAAATTTGTTGGGGTGCAATTTTAAAAACAAAACAAAATAATAAAGAAATTTTATATCGATATGCTTCTGGAACGTATACTTCTACTGAACAAAATTATTATATTAATGAAAAAGAATTTTTAGCTATTAAAAAGTAATTAAAAATTTGAAATATTCTTAAACGAGTATTTTGTAATTAGAACTGATAATAAAACAACTATTTCTTTTATAAAAGAAAAAATAATTGATTCACTCCCTAATAAATGACTTATTTGATGACAAAGTTGGTTTTTTGCATATAGTTTTGATATTGAATATATTGAAAAAATAATAATAATTATTTTGCTGATACATTAACTTGAGAATTTTGCAGGATATGAGCATCAAACAAGATATAAAACTACAAATACCATATATAATATAACATATGGAACCAGACTTAATTTTGAACAAAAAATCGACAAAATCATATGATCATCTTATTGATAATTATGTTCAAATAATCGAGTTTCAAATATGGAAGCTCGAATGTGAAATATTATATGGAAACAAAGTATTAACCGAATTACAGAAAGTAAAAAGTTATATTTCTGGAGAATTAGAGGAAGAGGATTTACCCTCTTTCACAATTATGAACTTGTGCAATTATAGAAAAGCTAGTCCTTCTACAAGTATGAACATAGCAAAAAATAAAAAGCTAGACATAGAAACAGATACGTATTCTTCGATTCTACTTAAAGAGCCAAAGAAACAGAAGAATATACTTGAAATAGCAGATGAACGATAACAATTCTCTCTATTTCAAAAAAGAATTAATTCACAAATATATTTCCCAACACAAGGAAATATAAATGTAAGTTACATATATGGAGATGTAGATCCAAAATTAGTCGAAGAATTATATGTTAGCGGAATGTTAAAATTAATATATCTGAAAAGTCTCATAACAATCAACAAATTATCAAAAATAATTATTGATGTAGAAACATTCCAATCAATTCTAAAATACTGGAATATCTATGCTAAAGTATCCTAGACTTATTCAGAACTAATTGAAAGAACATTTATAATATTACAGCTTGGAACTAGTAGTAAACCATTTCTGTCAAAATATATGGAGAATAAGAAACCTATTAAAAGGAATAAAGAGGAAGACCTTTACCAATTATAGATGGAAACAAAGAAAATAGACGCATCCAACATATGAGTATACCATTGTTCAAATACCTTATTTATCTATAGTCATTGCAGACAATGAACAAAAAGGATACATGAAGTTATGTATCAAAAATGGAATAACATATTGTTAAAAAATACAACATGCAAGTACAGAAGTAAAAGAGAATTCTACAAGAAAATGCAAAAAAAAAAAAAAAAAAAAATACATAGTTGAATATTCTGTAAAAGTAAAAATACCTTAACGGTAGTAAAGGAGAAATTGGAATCCAAGCTTCTCAATAATTAAAACGTCAGCCATGACGTTAGAAAGAAAATAACGTAAGCCATGACATCAACAATTAAATGACGTAAGCACTTTCGCTATACTCAATTAGTAAAGATATTCCACACTATCTATATAAGAGGAAAAAGCAGATGGAGGAAGAGGAAAATACTATTGATAAAATAAGAAAACTTTAGATTATAGATACGATTAGAGAAAAGACTATTTCTTTATGGATTCAGATTTTGAGTTTATTAGAATGAAACTCTTATTAATAATTTGTTATAGCTTTTATGTGAAAGATTTGTTCATTTATAAAAACTTCTAATTGATTATTAGAAATATTTATTTTTAATAGTTTTTGAATTCTTTTGAATTTTTTTTTCTAAATATTCTTTGGTTATCATTTTGATGAGAATATATCTTCTACCAATTCTTTTAATTTAAGTCATTTAAGCATTTCTTTGTCTTTTCTTATTTCTGATTTATAAGAGGGAAAGTTACTAATTGAGTATGACGTAAGTAGGGATAAATGATGAAAGTATACATCGTTTACAGATAGTGATATCACTATCAGTTTCACATAAAGCATGAATAGGAATAGGTTCATAAGTAGGGATTTATAATTCAATTTGAATATAATTGTGAAAATTAACTATGGTGCTGTGAGATAATAGAATAATTAATTCGTACAGTAGAATCAGTAAATGTAACAGTACATTGTTGTAGGAAATCCATTCCTACTAGAATTCGTCCTTTCTCTGTATCATCAGTTAAAAAGATATGCTGAAAATTTATTATTTGATTTTGTATATCCCAAAAGCCAACAACAACAACAACAACAAGCCTTTATCCCACTAAGTGGGGTTTTTATGAATCCTTCGTCTCAGGTCTATTATGTGTCAAATTTCATTTAATTCAAGTATACTAATGTCTCATTTTTATGTCTTAACCAAGTCTTTTTAGGTCACCTACCTTTTCTTAACATGGCAAAAATCTAATGCATCTACTTTCTCTAATGGTCATTGGACTGACGCTTTATGTAAAACCATCTGGGGTGACTCTCTTTAATCTTATCGCCTTGGAGCTACTCCAACTTTTTAAACATACTCATTTTGCATTTTATCTCTGAGTAAAACCACTCATCCACGAGCATCCTCATCTCGTAACACTTAAGTCTTATGCTTCTCTTTTATTGGCCAACATTACGCACCATAAGTCATTGCGTCTTACCACCATCTTATAAAATTTTCCCTTAAATTTAAGTGGAAATTTTTCTATCATAAGACGGATGCATTCCTCCACTTCAACCATCCAACTTGAATTCTACTAATAACATCTCCATCTATTTCACCATCATTTTGAACAATAGAGCCTAAATATTTGAATCACTTGATTTGTTCACATAATGTCACAACACTACTAAATTCTACAACTAAAATTACACTCCATATATTCAGTTTTAGATCTACTTAAACAAAATCTTTAGACTCTAAGTTGACCTCCATAATTCAAGTTTCTTGGACTCCTCTCTAGTCTTATCAACAAGAAGAATGTCATCGACAAAAGCATACACCAAGGTACATCTTCACAAATGCAGTAAGAACATCCATAACTAAAGTAAAAAGATAAGGGCTTAAAGTTGATCCTTGATGTAATCCAAGCTGAAATAGGAAAATATTTTGTCAATCCTCCTTGTGTTTGGACACAAGTAATAGCTCAGTATACATATCCTTAATGACTTGAATATAACCAATATTAACTCCTTTCTAAAACTCTCTTGAAATTTTATAAGCTTTCTCTAAATCAATAAATATCATATGTAGATCCTCCTTACTTTCTCTATGCTTCTCCATCAAACCTCTTAACAAATGTATAACATCCATAGTAGATCTACCTGGCATGAAACCAAATTGATTGTGAGAAACTTTTGTATCACATCATAACCTGTGCTCAATTACTCTCTCCCATAATTTTAATGTATGACACATTAACTTAATTCCTCTATAATGTGCATCACCTTTATTCTTAAATATAGGAACCAACAAATTCTTTCTCTACTCATCTGACATCTTTTTAGTCTTTAAAATAACATTAAAAAGATTTATAACCTAAGAAATTCCTTGATCTCCTAAACATTTTTACACATCTATTGGAATATCATCAGGTCCTACTGTTTTTCCACATTTCATTTTCTTTAAAATTTCTCTAACTTCATATTTACTAATACGACGATAAAAATAAAATTCTTTATTTTTGTTTAGGGTATTAAGGTTGCTAAAATCAATCGTACTTTCAGATTTTTCATTGAAAAGTTTATCAAAATACCTCATCCATCTATTTTCAATTATCTAAAATCTTTATTATTTTATCCATTAACACCTTAGCCCCTTGATGTCTTCTTCTATCTCTTTGGTTGGTAACTTATACATACATCTTTCTCTTCTTTGGTATTCTATTGTATAAATCACTAAAGTTAAATTTTTTGCATCATATATTATTTTCTTAGAATCTCTACAGGCCACTTTATATCTTTCTCAATTCTTCGAGTTTTTACATCTAAACTAAGTTTTATAATAATGTTTCTTATTTCTTATCTTTTCTTACTCGACTCCTATATTTTATTAAAGAAGCTTTTCCTTTTGATTCTCCAAGCACATTTTTAGCAACTTGCTTAATTTCACTTGTTATTTTTTCCCACATAACTTTAGCTTTCTTATGAATATCCCAAATTCTAAACTCTTATAGTTTGCTCTTAAAATATTTTTATTTGTGTTCTTTAAATGTCCCCATCTAATCTTAGAACAATAATTTGATTTATTTTTTCTCTTAAAATCTTTTATCCTAAAATCTAAAACTAACAATCGATGTTGGGTACTTAAACTTTCATTTAGAATGACCTTACAATCTTTACAATCTAAACGATCTATTTTTCTTATCAGAAAATAATTAATTTGTGTTTTACTGGATCCATTTTTATAAGTAATTATATGTTCGTTTCTTTTCTTAAATAAAAGTGAATTACAAAATCATTAAAGCAAAATCTAATATAATCTACTTTCTTCATTAGTCACTCCAAATCCATAACCACCATGAATATTTTTAAAATCTTTTATCACTCTACCAACATGTATATTTAAATCTTCTCCAATAAATACTTTTTCTTCAAGAGATATCTTTTGTATTAATCCCTCTAATTCATTCTAAATTTTTTTTTTTTGAGCTTACATCCAAACTTACTTGAGGAGCATAAACACTTATAATATTGATAATCTTAGTATCAACAATAATCTTTAAAGCTATAATTCCATCTCCACATCTATTAATATTTATAACATTATCCTTCAAACTTTTATCTATAATTACACCAACACCATTTTTAGTTCGACTTTCACCTAAATACCAAAGTTTAAAACCTAAACTATCAATCTTTTTGGCCTTCTCTCCAACCCATTTAGTTTTTTGAACACAAAATATTTATCTTTCTATGAACCATAATATTTATTAATTTCATTAATTTACTTGTAAGAGTACCTATATTCCAAGATCCTAACCTAATTCTAGTTTCATGGACTAACTTCTTTGCCCGCATCCGTCCATAATGTGGAACCCTTGCTTATTTAACACTGCACCTTGGCGCCGATACCCTTGCCAAATAAAATATTAGTTTCATTATGACAATAATGTTTAGTACTATGATAGTCTTTATATATATATGGTTCACTTCGTTGAATTTGTAAATTTGCAGGGATTGATGATACATTTATATGAGAGCTATGTGATCCTATATCTAATAAAATAGAGATTATGTTTTCTGGTGAAATGTAATAGCCTTTAAGAATTAATTGATTATTTGAATATTTTTTCTTGAATCAATAGATCTTCTTGGTTGAATAATAAGATCATTATTATGTTCATTGAATGAAAGTTGTTTTCTAGGTAATCTAAAACTATTTTCTAAATTATTAATTTTTCCAAAATCAAGATATAAATTATCAGGTAGCAGTGTTAAATTTGCATAATCTACTTCTTCCGGTTGAATAGTTTGTCCTATTTGAGAGAACATGGAATCTATATGAATAAGTTCGTTATGTTTTACGAATATTACAATTATGATGATTCTATAAGCGTGTCTTTCTTGATATATATCGTAAACAACACTTCCTTGTCTTAATTGAAATTGATCTAATTTATGTTTAAGAGTTAGAGTTCTATATGTCTATCATTAATATTTATTACATAATTAGGATGTAAATTAAAAATTAATGTTTGATAACATAAGTTTCATTGAATAACTCCTAATAAAACATCTTTTTTGGAATGAATGATTCTATCATCATATACCCAAAGAGTGATGGGTTGTCTATACCTTTACGAAAGTATGCTTTTATTAATATTTGGATTCCTCCAAAGAATATATGTCTATATTTCTCTGGGTGAGATATCTTTTGTAAATCTTGATTCCTTATCATGTAATTATATAAATGAATTTTTTGTTCTTTCTTGAGTCTCAGTAATTTCAATAGGATATTCTACTCGTCGAATACTATAATGAATTAATTTTTTCCAATTTAATATTGGCATATCAAAACAGTCTTTTGTTTCTAAAGATAATTTTTTTTCCTAATATTTTTATATTCATCTTCTTAAAGAGTTAATTGTCTATTATATTCTGATTTGGTCATCTATAATCTCTTCTATATTATTTATTCGTTCAAGTTCAGACATTTAATCGGAATATAAGCATTCTTCTAAGTCATTATCTGAATAACAATATTGATCAATAAGATCTTCTTCTTGATCAGATAATTCATAGATTTCTTCTTCAGAATCGATTTCAAAGATATCAAGATGGGTTCTAATTCTTGTTTTTCTATAATTTGAACAGATTTTATTCCTGAAACTTTCTCTCTTTTAGGGCATTCATTAGCATAAGGTCTTTCTTCTTTACATAACCAACATTTATAAATTTTTGATTTTTTATTAAATCATTTTTTCTAAAATTTCTTTTCTTTATGTTCAATTTATATTTATTTATTTTCTTAAAGAATTTTTTCTTTTTATTACAGCTTGATCATGAAAATGAAGTTGTATTTTTTAAACATCCTCATTGATGTGCAATTAGATCATTTTTATTGCAACATAAAGATTATTTATATATTTTATTATATTTATGTAAATCTATTTGCTGGTAGGCTTATGTTAATTTTTCTTCAGAAAATAAAATTCTACTTCTAAGGTTATATCTGTAGGATATTATTGAAGAAATGCTTGACTCCATATTATATTATATGGTTCAGGTAGTTTATAAAAATATATATCTAGATATTGATTACGTTCGTCAGAAAGAATATCATAGAAGAATTTTTGATATTCGCAATTGTATTCATTTAAATAATAGATATTACAAATATTAAGAATTGTAAGTTTTTGTTTTGCAATTTCAGATTATTTTTTAGCTTTTTCTGATTCCGTAGTGAATCTAATTCTATATCCAAGGAATTCACTTTTAATAAAGTCTGTATATATATTTACCCATTTTCCTGGAGTACTTATAGTGGCTTCAGCTAGACAAGTATTTCTAACTTGTTGTTTTTGATCATGTCGTAGGCCAACACACCATTTTTTACAAATACCTGTTAAAGTATTTTCAATAAAGTTATATGTGTCTTCTCCATTAAGATTATAGTTGTAGATGACTAAACTATTTTCTATAGTCCATTTATCAATTGTTTCTGCAATATTTTTACAATAGTCTAAATTTAAATAGACTCCATGTCCACTGATTGGCTCATGAAAACAATCTTTTTGAAGACTCTTGCCTAGTTGATTATTTCTAGGTGTAAGAATTTGCTTAACACTAGGTGGAATAAATTATTGTTTTGTATTTGAAGAGGCTCGAGTACTTGTACTAAGTAGGGGAGTTTGAGAGGTTAATTCTAAAATAGGTCTATCCATGGAAGAGGTTTGTAGAGTATTATTCATAAATTAATATTGATGTAAGACTGAAATTAAGTCATCTATCTCTTGTGAGGATTCATTAATATTTATAATTTCATTAATTCTTATTGCCCCATGAATATTACTTCGAATAGGAGTAATTGTTTTTTTAGATGGTCATAATATTCTTTGCTAAAATCAAATTGATTGATGTGATTCTTGTTAATCTAATTTATGCCACTTTCCAATACCCAAATTGATTTAATTGTGATACGTTTTGCTTCTACTAAATCTTGTTGGATCAGTTCAATCAGCTCTTCGCCCTATGATATTGTGTGGATATTCTTTGCTTTCATGATGGTTTCCTGGGGTGAATTTACAATTATGTACTATAAATACTTTACACATTTGATGCAGGCGCTGGGGGATGCTGCTCCGTCCTTGAACTGGTTCAAATTGGTTCAACTGAACCAGAGATGGGCTGGTGTGGCCTTCTTTAATAAATCTGGATCAACTATCTTAGTTAGTGTTGGTTTTGGTTTGATTTAAATACCTTTTTATGTGTATTAGGATTAGCTTTTGTTTTGTTGAACATTAGATACTATTTTTCTCTGTTTTTTTTTTCATCCTATTTGAGATGCCATTTTGATTCAATAAGTGGTGTGCCTATATCGTAGCCGAATCAAGGGATTCAATGTTTGCTCATTCAGGATTCCCTTCCAACCCTAAATCAACACTTCAAATCTGCTGTCCCTGCAGCAGTTTGGCCAAAGCCACAATTGCATTGTTCTTGCATCAGACAGGTTCCGTCCTGTCCTCCAGAGACCTTGCTGAGCTCCTGTTTGATTTGTTCAGCACCAGTGAGGTGTCTTCCTATCGTTTGTGGTCCAGCTGCGCACCAAGGAAATAATTCCAAACTTAACAGCATCCAGAAAAGGAGAATTCCTCTGATTTTCAGGTTTTATTCACATACCAGATCTTGTTTTCCTCCAATCACCCTTACTCATTATTCGAGAATGATTGTACCTCTTAAAGCTGATCATTTGGAATGATTTTAGCATTAGAGGTGTTCTATTATTTTTCTCTCTCTTTTATTGGTTAGAAATTGTGAACAACAATCTGTTTCATTATTTGTCACTTCTCTTTCATGCATAGAGGTGTTCTATTTTCCTTTCTACTTTTTTAGCATTAAGGTTGTTCTGCTATTTTCCTTTCTCTTTTATTGGTTAGAAGTCAACAACAATCTGTTCATTATTTTTTCACTTCTATTTCATGCATAGAGACTCCAGCCATTGCAAAACAAATCATATCTGCCTTGATTTTTTTTTTTTTCATTTGAATCTTGTTAGTTAATTCTTGCTAAATTTTGGTGTTTACTCTCTCTATGCAACTTTTTTTACCTTTTTTATTTATTTCTTTTCCCTTATTGTTACAACTTTAATGATTATTTTATTTCCTAGCCTTATTAACTCATACTCAAAGCATCTTGGCGTGTTTACAACTATATTTTCAAGAGGTTCTTCTTCCTCACTCTCTTTAAAATGATCATTGCACTTTTTATTCTTCTTGATTTTGCCACCCAAAAAAAACAAAAAAACAAAAAAACTAATGTTAAATTTGTTGTTAATGAGTTTTTCGTTGTCCAACCCTCACCTTCATGATGAAAATAGCCATTCATATTATTGTTTTATTAAATTTATCCATGTATTTACATGACATTTTATATGAAGTGTCTGTCACCTCTCCATTTAAAACAATGTTTTTTTTACACAAACACATCAGTTTTAAATCTCTTTTATTACTTAATAATACATATTACTGCTTTGAAATTCACCAAAATTGCGTGTCATGTATTTTTTTTTGTTATCTGCATTTCATGGTTTCTGCTGGAGTTGGGTTTTACCTGCATTGAGGATTGATGCACATCCATTGTTGGTAGTTGCATGAACTATCATCCTTTTATGATTATTTATCCATGATGAAAAATATGATGTCAACCTATGATCCTATATTTCGAGCCATTCATTTAACCCATTCAGGCAATTAAACGCAGCTCTCTGACTGTACTTTGATATAATTCTAAAATTTCCTTTTTCAAATTTAATTTTAGTTTATTCTATGCTGTTGGCTGCAATGGAATTTTAACTTTCACGAGATTACAATTTTGGTTTGTGATTGTTTTATTTATTTATTTTTATAATTTTATGAGATTGGATAAGAAGGTATGCGCATTTTACATACTACTGGAATATTGTTCGCATCGTTATTATCATTAAACTTTATCCCATCCAGCTGAGCGCTTTTTTGTTTTTTAATTGTTCTAGTATGGTGGTCAGGTTATATATATTGATAATATTAATAGGGAAATCTAGTAATATGGCTTGAAGTTTTGCTTAATTGTTTGACTGCATGCAAGATTATTCTGGTATCATATGCAACCTTTACAAGAAGGTGCTTGGCAAATGTATATTCTTGTTTCTGTTGTCAAATGTCCGGGTCATGGTTTATTATTGGGTAACTTGAAGTTGTGAATTAAAGAGTCATTTGGTAATTGTTGTGTTTTTTTATATGAAATAAAGTTCCAAATAATCTCTTGTATATGCATTAGCTGTTCCGTAAGTGCCATTTTCATGATCTTAAAGCTTTGATGGGTAGCGTTGCAAATGAGTCGAGCATTCAACAAGCTATTCGTGACTCGGCTCGATTAAAGTTCGTTTATGATCGTTTGATTAACTAATTTAATGAGCTTAACACTTTTGTGAATACTCGGTTGTTAAATGAATAAGCTTGAATAGATTGTCGTTTGGTTCATTAATGTTCATGAATAATATAGCTTAATAATGGCTTGATTACGGTTCGATTAAGGCTCAATTGAGGCTTGTTTGTGAACTGTATTGTTTAAATTTTTTATTTTAGGCTTAATAAGCTTTAATTAATACAACTTGTGTATATTTTTCCAACATGTCACTCGCGAACAAGCTCTATTAAGGCTTGATTAAAGCTTGTTTATTTCAATAAATGAGTTGCTCATTAATAGGCTCAATAATCCCAAATTGAACTAAGCTCGTGAACAAACTCGAGCTGAACTTGAACATGTTTTTTTTAAGCGAGCTCAACCTACCATGCTAAAAGCTCGATTCGAGCGCTGCTCGAGCTCAATAATGGTAAATAAACTTGAACTTGAACAAGCACTGACTCGGCTCGGTTTGTTTGCAACCCTATTGATGGGGAGGCATGCTTGTGTATTTCTTATGCAATTAAATTATGGAATGCTAGGTTCCTGAAAAGTAACATATATTCATCAATTATCATACAAAACCCAAACTTTAGAGCTTGTTATGCTGCACATCATTTGGAAATTGCATCATTTTTTGGTTTATGTGCAGGCTAGCCAAATAGATGTTGCATTTTTGACTTCTTCAGTGTTAGTAATTCTTTCAGTCATATTCTACTAAGCAATGAACTATACGTTCCCTTTTTTAACAAGAAATGTCATCTTCTGCATACGTATGTGATCGTTTCCTTCCTGCTGTATTGTTTTTTTTTCAGCCGTTGGAGCATTAATTCTGGAAAATGCACATCTTTATGCTCTGTTGCCCTTTGGATTTCGACCTTAGAACCAAAAGAGCTCAATTTTGGTTGCAATTCAGGCCTGTACTCGATGGTTTCAATTCATAAGCAATTTTGTAGTTTGCACTGAATGTTTCTGCCATATGGGAAAGCTCTCAAGTATCAAGAGTTTTTCATCAATGCCTACCTCTACACTTAATTTAGAACTTATTGTAGCAAATTAAACCTCACAGACGGACATTAAAATTTGTAGTACTCTTCGTCCTTATGAAAAAAGAAAAAAAAAATTACAATTAGGTTTTTATTCACTTAGATGGTCATTTTTTGTTTGAGGTTGATCTTGCGGGCCGCTTAATTTGTTCGTCCACTAGTCAATATGTATCTTGTTTTGTGTTTACATGTAAGATATTTTGTACGTTTCAAATACCTAGTCCTATGCATCTGTTATCATCATCCACTTGGATAAAGCGACCCCCCCTTCAGTATATATATATATATATATATATATATATATATATATATATATATATATATTGTAGTCTGACTCAGTTACCTGCTTGCAGAAGAAAGCAATGTCGTTCAAATATCATTTTATTGCAACTCATTTCTGGGACCGGCAAGAATACTCATCAGGGAGATACATGGCTGCATGTCTGTTTTATGGAAAATCTTCTATTAACTGTTTACTCTTCATTTTGCCAATTAATATATCTCTTGGCATCGGAAAGATGGAAGACCAAACTGAGCTTGGCATTATTAAATGTCACCAAGAAATTCCAAAAACTAGTTAACAGCCAAAATGAGAATTGAAGTACATGAAAAGGATCTTCTAAATTAAATAACACCTTAAAAAGAACTTTTCGTGGCCTTGTTGCAATTCCCGCTTTGACTCTTTGAATGTCAAAGAGTTTCCTAATTGGCTAAGAGCAGCCGATCTAGAAACTAGCTCAGCCTTGCTGGGTGTCTCCCAGCTACCTTGGATAAAGTGTAATGCAAATTAGATAGCCCGTATATAAATACAGGTAGATTAGAAATTTGAATGGCAATGATAACGAGGTTAACCCCATCAAATCTTGTATAAATTTGCTAATGGTTCCTTATCTTTTCTTTCCTGTGGTCGTTCTCTACCATCTGAGGTTTGCTGCGAATGCCAGCCACCAGCAGCAAGTTTAGGGCAAAGAAAAAAGGTGGATTACTGTTGCATTAAAGGTGTAAACAAAATTATCAATAGAGACAAGCAGAGAACCTATTTTCAAGAAAACTGGCAGTCGAACCAGTTAACTGAGAAAGCGTTGCTGCTTAGGAGCCTGACTGTGCTGAAAACACAAGCTTGTCTTCATATAATTGCAAGGAAGAGCTGGCTATCCTGGATGAACCTTCATTAAAATCTTTCAAACTCTTTTGGCAACCTGGACCCAAAATCTAGTAGTTGTATTTCCGCCCCTTGGCAGATACTCCAGGATGATCCTGTCCTCAGTTGTCTTTTGCAATCTTTCAGCAGCAAGAATTCACTGCAAACCTCCTTGGACAAACAGCGGATAAGGATGAAGAAACTTTTGGCATTGACGGTGGCAGAGTCCTAGACTCCACTGCAACTCTCCTTCTCCCAAAAGCATTGATATCCCCAAAAATAGGGAAATCCTTCCCTAAGTTTAGGAAACTATAAAAAAAAAATCAATGTTAAAACTTATTTCTTTTAGAAGGGATGGGTATTAATATGCTAGCTTCTCCTATTAACGTTTATACCCTCTTTATTACTAAATTAACCTTATGAAGATGGGAAAAGAAAACAGGTCCTATAATAATTAATTAATTACGAAAAATATTTTCATCCTGTTGCTTCACACTGCTTATGCTCTGCTTGCAACTTTTTTTTTGGTATATTTGTTTACATTCGCCAACTTGTTATGTTTGATAAATATTTGCCAATCCAGAAATTCTAATTATGGTTTTGATGCATGCGTTTGTTCTGTTGGGCTGTTAGTTATGATATTCTATTATGTTTTTTTAAAATAATGTTAATTTGTTTGATTATCTTGAGAATTCTTGGCAGAGTCTCTATTTTTAGTTATTTGCTTGGGTTCTCTTCATATTTTATCATTTATACCTGCAAATTAGTGCTAGCCCCTGGTAACTTTATTTTTTTAATTATGACATGTAATGAGTGAAAAAGGATTTAATTGTAAAATTTGTTGTGGTTTTATTTCCTATCGGTGTTCAATTCATATAATTGAAGCCCGCATTTTACTACTCTATATACTTGTAAAATATTTCAAGCTACTCATGATTAATTTAAAACCATTGTTCTATAAATTCATTCCACGAGGAATATAATTTGGACTGCATATCTTTCCATCCTCCATTTTTTTGTACGTATCATATCATCACGAACTCTGGTCTGCTCAAATATACTCAAGTTCTGGTGTTTTTCTGAAGCCTAATAAACTAAATAGCTTTGAACTTTGCAGCTAGGTGACTACTTCCAATTCTCTTCTTTAAATATTTATTTGCAGATGATCATGGTTTGCAAGCCAGTTAGCGAGCCCATGTTTGATTTATTCCTTCAGCCTTTTGGGATCAACATTAAAAAATTTGTTGGTGGCTGCTTCAGTTTTTATGTTTGCTTCTATTAAAAGACATTTCAATTATCATTTTTTAATACAAATGATCGAAGAAAACTCCACGTAAAAGTGGTTCTCGTACCTTGAAATTTGTTATAACAATCATTTCTTTCCTGCTTGATTTCAGTTCCCTGTCGGTCGCGTTCATCGTCTGCTTAAGTCGCGCATTGCTGCGAGCGGAAGAGTAGGAGCTACTGCAGCAGTGTACTGTGCTGCAATATTGGAATACCTTACTGCTGAAGTACTGGAACTTGCTGGCAATGCAAGCAAGGATCTGAAGGTGAAGCGCATCACACCAAGGCATTTGCAGCTTGCCATTCGTGGAGATGAAGAGCTTGATACACTTATCAAAGGCACCATAGCAGGCGGTGGTGTGATACCCCATATCCATAAGTCCCTCATCAACAAATCATCCAAGGAGTAGTTATCTTCTGCACTCAGCCCTCCATGAGGCTTCCATGCCATTCTCCACAGGTTCAATGACAAGATTTCCTAGTTATTATTATTATTGTTGTTATTTTTTGTGCTTGTAGCTTTACAATTTATGGACCATTGTTTGAATATTTGTCTCAAACCTCCAAATTTAGCTGATTTACTTGAGATCATAGTCAGTATTCTGTTATTTGTAGTTTGATTGTCTGGTTTGAAGTGTGTTTTATTTTAAGTTGTTTTAACATTGAACAGCCTAATTTGCAAATTTAGTTTTTTAGTTAAGGGTTAGCAGGAGAGGCCTGCGGCAAACTCTTTAGTGTTAAAAACTTTTGCCGTTGCACTATTATTTTGAATGTTTGCTATAGTTAATTTTCTGTTGTCGTGTTGATTGGAGATTTGTAGAGGCAGCTGAAAATTAATGTGCTGACTTTGCTGAAAATTAATGTGCTTTTCTCTCTATTTCAATGTTTCTCTCTTCTTTTTTGTGTGGCTTATTTTATTTTATTTTTTTATAAGTCTTTAGCATTAAAGTTTGGAATTAATATTCTTTAGGTGTGATGAGTGTGACAAGATGCCTAGAATAAGAAGACAATGGAATGGAGCTTCTTGAGGATGGATAAAAGAGGTCTCCCATAAGAAATCTTTCTTTTGTTCTAAGGATTCACTGCGTTTAATCTTGTTAATCATTTCTTCCATCAACTATAATCTGATTTCTTTGCCTCTTAACTCCATCTAGTTGAACGATGACCTATATTTTCTCATATGTAGAACCCTAAGTGGCACTATACCAAGGTTAGCATTATAGTTACACACGCAAAATCTATCAAAAAGAGTTGTCAGCTCTTGTTCCTTCAAAATCAAGGTAATTTATCCTCACCAAATCCTCTAATGTTGGCATTGCCCTCTCCATTTCCCATAACTTCTTAAAGTTATTTCTACCATCATGATATGATCCACCCATCCCCATCTATCTTGATTGTTCTTTATATCATCATATGGTTGAATGTTGCCTTTAGGAATAATTCTTCTCCAATGGGTTGACAATTGTTGGCTTGTTTGATTGAAAAAAAGCAAATGCTCTTGCTAAGTTAATCATTAATAACCTAGATCATGGTGTGACCCTCCTTGGACATACTTGATAATCCCTCATATGAAGTTCATGACCATTTTTATTATGATACTATTAGGGTGTAAAGTAATCTCATCAAATTTTGATGTTTTTCTTCACACTGTGCGACATCGGTTACATAATTTATGATGTATTTCTTTTTACTCGACCACCAAAATGAATCATTAAATACTGATATATCTTTTGGGTTCTTGGGTGAACAATATAATTGGTTTGATGCATCTTTTCATAAGATGCCATCTTATAATTCTATCAGCTTATCTTTTTCATGAAATGTGAGTAATCGTTACTAACTCAAAAATCCCATCATCTATCTTTTTGGCCTAAAGATTATTGATCTTCTAAAGATAAATTAAGTTTCTATCATGGGAGTTATTTTGTTGGGTTGAAAAGAGGTGATGGACAATGACTTTCTACTAACCCAATGGTTATTGAATCAAAGTTTAATACTTGAGAAGCTCCATCCACCTCTATCAAAGTTTGAGCTCTTTTAGTGTGAATTGATTCTTTAAACTCTTATGGTTGATGAAAATTCCAATTGCACTATATCATGAAGGAAAAGATGATAGTTTCCATCTCTAGACCATGTGTTAAAAAGTAATTTTTATTTTATGGCTTTAGTTTATCATGAGGTATAAGTGATCACTTAGGGCCTATTTGGGATCAATTTTGTTGTGTTTGTTACTTTTATTTTTATGTTATTTTTAAAAATATTCTTTTTAAGTGTATTTTTTTGAGTTTTTATTTATTATTTTTTAAAAATACTCAATATTCTTTAGATATTTTGAGTGTTTTAAAAATAATTACATCAAATAAATTTTGTTTGAATCAGAACATAAAAAATAATAAGAAAATTTGATTATCTTATATAAGAGAAATTATAAAATTTAAGAGGGCAATTGTCTCCTGTTAATCATGCTTGGATCTGCCCTTATTGTTGTAGGCAATCTACGGATAATTTAGGTTAAAAAAAATTTATTTGATCATACTTGATAAATTTTTTCATGTTAAACATTTTAATTAATCAATTCTATACTAGTTTGATAAATGAAGATTTCATTTTTTTTACTTTACTTGAAGTCCCAAAAAAAAATCTAGTTTCCATCGTGCTCATTCAAATTCTTTAGATATTAAGAATGAGAACCAATTATAAGAAAATTTAAGATAAATTTATAAATCTTAAAATTAAATTTTATTTTAGTGATTGAATAAGACATTGAGAAAAATATACTATCTCAAAAGATAAAAATGTTATTTTGTAATGGATTCAAAGTAAAATAAAATGGGATTTCTTATGATTTTATCTAAATATAACATAGAAAATAATATACTATTTTTGAGAGACAAAAATATCATTGTGTTATAAATTGATTTATAATAACATGAAAAATTTTAAAAGCTTATCTAGTTTGCAATTTCATAAATATCTTTAATTTGAAATTTAAATGTAATTTAGATTTTGTGTTGCAAGTTTTTTTTAATAAAGGCAAGCCCTATACTTAATTGCATCTTAAGAGAGCGAACTCTTAAGAATACTCTCAATTAAAATAGTGGTGAAGAAATTTATGATTTATCAAAGTTTATATCATGGATTGCTTAATTGGAAAAGGATAATATCAAATTTAGAAATAATTATTTTTAGGAAGCCAGAGGAAGAAAAATAGAGTGCATACAATACTTAAAAGCTCAATAGTAGTCCGAATTATCTTAAAATTGGGATTTATATTTTGGTATTTAATTTTATTTTATTTCAGCTTACTCATTTTATTAAAAATTTGAGAGTTATGATTTATTAGAATAAAATTGAATATGTCTAAGAGGTGAGGACTTATGATGTGACTTAAAAGAAACTATCAACTTGAAAACCTAAACTAAAGTGAGAACTACTGTTAAGCACTTGCTTAGACCTAGTCTAATAATATATGATAGGATTTATAGCTTTCAACTTCATCTAAATATAAAATCAGCCTAACTCTACTAGACTTATACAATCCTACCAAGAAGGATTACCATCTAACCCACCTAATTGTTTTAAAATCATAAGATCTAGTCACATGCATATGCAAGATAGCTAAGGCTGTTATTTATTAAGAATGTAAGACTATTATTTATTAAGATCGAAGAATCCTTGTCCTAACCATTAAAGCTAAGTATGTAGGGTATGCAATACTCCAAGATTGAATTCATTAAAATTTTATTTGTAGTTTGTTGATTAAGACAAAACTCTAGCATGCAATGTAATGCTTCATCATAGGTTGGCCATATCTTAATATGCATCTATCTCATTTAGGCGTCGATTATCACCTTTAAAGGTCAATTGGCCCTTATTTGTGCAATGGAGATAGAGCACCCTAAGAAGAATAAAGAATCAATATGAATGCATTCATAATGGCATACCCAAAGGTTTCTTGCTTAATTTTATTCTTATGCCATTCAACTAATTTTGGGATTCAATGAAAAAAAATTATTTATAAAACTATCGTGACTCATCTAAGCAAATAATCACAAAATAACATAGACAACTGATTAAAATAAATCATTTTATTCCATTCAATGTGCAAGTAAAAGTAAATAAATGTTAAACATGTCCTATTAATTCAATCAAATTCCAAATTCAAATTCAAATCACAAATCTTTTCTAAGTCCTTAGATCCCTTCTTAAGGACTTAGCTTAAATCAAATTCAAACCACTTCAAATCATTAGAATTTTCTTTTATATTCTCATTTATATTCACATATATAAATGAAATATAAATCTAAATCAATCAAATCAAATGCCAAATTCAAATCACAATCTTTCTTAAGTCCTTTGTCTCTTAAGGACTTAGTCTAAATCATGTTCAAATCAATTCAAACTCATGAAATTTTCTCACAACCCATTTATATTCACATATATAAATGAAATATAAATACAAATCAATCAAATCAAATTCCAAATTCAAATTCAAATCACAAATCTTTCTTAAGTCCTTTAATCCCCTCTTAAGGACTTAGCCTAAATCATGTTCAAATCAATTCAAACTCATGAAATTTTCTCACAACTCATTTATATTCTCATTTGTATTCACATATATAAATGAAATAGTAATCCAAATCAATCAAATCAAATTTTAAATTCAAATTCAAATCACAAATCTTTCCTAAGTCACTTTGATTTTCTCTTAAGGACTTAGCATAGATCATGTTCAAATCACTTCAAATCTATTTCACAAATCTCAAATTTATTGGATGGAAATTTCATTTTCAAATAAAGTAACATTATTTTGAAATGCCACTTAACATATTTCATATATGATTAGGTTGGGATTTCCTCTTTCAAAAAGCAATAATCACACACAAAATATACACCTTTGAAAAATGCAACATAATTGATTTCCATATTACATACCGAAATTTGTTAAATGGAAATCTCCCTTTTCAAAAATCAATAAAAAACAAAAATTTCCAAAATACATTTGAAACTTCAATCTAGCATATATATATGTATATATATATATATATATATATATATATATATATATATATATATATATATATATATATATATATATATATATATATATATATATATATATATATATATATATTGTTTAATATCAACTTAAATTCTTAATTTTTATTAATATATTACTATAATTCTTTTAGAGTGTGAAACTCTCCAAGAACCTTCCCAAAAGTTTCATCTAATAAGATTCATATTTTCATTTACTTGGGTTAATTATTTTAAAATTATTTTGAATTAAACTATAATTATTTGTTAAAATTTTGAGGTTTTTTTCTTCATTTCCTTTGAATAGGAACATAAATATTTCCTTATATTCTTTGGTTTTCTATGATTTATTACAAATTTTCAAAGTTCTATTAATACTCTTATTAATTTTTCTTATTATTTTGTGCATTTATCCATTCAATCATGACTAGGCTACACTTTACATGTGGTTCCATTTGATTGACCCTCTCTATGCCTAGGTATAAATTGTTATAAGAGAATTAATCTTATCCATATAGTCAAAAATCATATGACTAAGATATTCTCATGGGATTTCAATGAGAATTGAATCAATAATGATTCAACTAGATATGAATAGGCACCATTTTGTTATAAGAGAATTAATCTTATCCATATAGTCAAAGATCATATGACTAAGATTTCTCATGCCATTTAAATGAGAATTGAATCAATAATGGTTCAACTAGATATGAATCAACCAAACCAATTTATTTAGAAAGAAGGATGGCTCATGATCTTTCTTCTACCTCTCACCAAAAAACAATGGCCTTGAAGAAAAGCATGATGATCCAAATGATCTAACCAAGATCTTTTGAATCATTCACACTTAGAAAAGATTAAGATCATTAAAGGTTTCTATCCTACAATGTGATCCTCACCATACTCAATTTTTCTTCATGAAGTATGAAACCATGGGTGAAACTAAAGAAGATTTAGGGTTCCTTTGATAAGTGCTATCTATCCATAAATTGATGGTTCTATAAGCCTCGTCTACTTATAAAGAATGATTCTTATGAAGATTGCAACCATTTTTAGTTTGAACATGTTAAAAGATTGAGGCTAAGATGAATTCAAATAGAATTGATCTATTAGATGATTGGAACATGCAACTTGGTTGGAGGAAGGTTTTGAATGATGTTAAGAGGTATGTAGAACATTTTTAATGTAAGCAAACATCTCCCTAACATCTAGTTTCATTGCTTTATATTATAAACCAACACGAATTCTTGATGGCAAATATTGTAATTCTCTGCTTGAGTTATATGCTTTTGATTATGGACTAAAATTAGCTTCATCTTGAAGCACCTTCCATGGGCTTGAGTGACTAAAGGGATCATGGCAAGTGAACCTAAAACTACATCTTGATTGCTAATGATTATAGATTGAGTTTTAATTTTATTATATTTAATTAAATTCTATTTGTTTCAAATTTAAATTTTCTATTCACTTGAGCACTAAAGAAGTGTCTAAAGTATATAAGTGGAAATCCTTAGCATTAGAACTCTAAGTACTTGATGGGATGCTATTTAAAAATTAGGTCAACAACTTTATACAAAATAAAAAATAGATCATGTATGGCATAATAAAATAATATTAGCTTAATGAATCATTTGAGTTAATTTTATTTTGATTTGAAATGAATTTAAGTGAATGATTCTACTTTAGTTCTAGTGCCTTTCAGGGAGATTAAGTTCAATAGAAACTACACTTATCATTTTATTATGGAGACCATAGGTCAACTAGATTTGACTTGGTTAACCCTAATTAGTTAGTGTTCAAAAGGCTTCTAAATGATCTAAGAGATGAGTCTATATCATTTGGAAGTAAATTTAAGTTTTGAATTTGAACTGAATTAGACCTAATTGGGTTAATTGGTTGAAGTGGTTTAACTATGGTCCAAATTTGGTCTAAGTGACTTCAAAATGGTATGGAGTCATATAGAATTATATATATATATATATATATATATATATATATATATATATATATATATATATATATATATATATTTAAAAGCATGTTTACTTTTAGGGGTACTTTGATAATTTTGGGGAATTTTGACTATTTTGATCATATTACTCCTTTTTGGTCTAATAATAGGTTTAAGAAAGAGTGAAATGATTTTAGTTTAAATTTATCCTATTCTAAAATGAGGTCAACAAGGATTCAAGATAGAAAGATTCATTAGTACTTTTGAATAATATATCATCTATATATACTTGTGTAATAATCAAATCCTCTAATATTCTTAAAAAAAAGGTGGAATCTACTATACTCTTTTAAATCCATGATCAATTAAATAATCACATAAATCATACCAAGTATGAGAAGTCTATTTTAAATCATATAAAGCCTTCTTCCATTTATAAATATAATCAAGATTATTCAAATTCTTAAAATTAGGGGTTTTCTCTATAAAGACATCTTGATCAATAAATCTATTCAAGAACAAATCCCTATAATGAGCATATATAAGCATCAAATCTTGTGACAGGTGTAAAGAATTTCTCAAAATTTTTACCCCAATCTTAGTGTAACCTTATGCAACTATCTTATCTAATTTTCTAATACTGTGAGTAATATAATTTATTTTTTATAGACCCTTTTTTAATAATATTTAGATTGAGATCTTAGACTAGTTTGAAATATCATTTCTTACAAATTTATTCAATTCTTCTTCTATATCAATGATCCAAAAATTGTCATTCAAGATTTCTTTAATAGACTAAACTTTAATGAGAGATAAAAATTTTACATGGATTAAATACTACTTCTTACTATATCTTTTCATCATAGCACCTCAATTAATCTATAAATTACCTTTTATGTGATTCTTTTTATACTTTCATTCTTTAGGTAATTAATCAACCACTTTATTTTCCAAATTTATTTTCTTAAAACTATCAATGTCATCATCAATCATAACATTTCTAGTATGATTATCTAAATTCTCATAAAAATGATAAGAATTGAGTATTTTATTATTAATTTTTTTTAAAATTATGATAATATAAGAAAATTTCATCATCAAATTTACGATTAAGTTTACCCAAAGATTATTTTTCATTATTTAGAAAGAAGCACTCACTTTTAAAAATATTAAGATGAACAATTTTAGTTTTCTTACCAAGAAATAATTCACAAGGGTCTTATTTAATATTGGTCTCAAATAATTTCTATAATCACATAACATGTTGTGTCAATAATTTCTATCTAAAATACCTTAGTAATTTATATTCATCAAGCATAATCTACTTAGTTTATTCAATATAGTACTTTCTTTCTACAACTCCATTATGCGAGGGTGTTCAAAGAGAAAAAAAATGTCTAATTTTATTTTTATCATAATAATCTTTAAATTATTCAATTTTGAATTATTTATTATGATTTGTCTAAATTTTATTAATCAAATAATATTATTCTCTTTAAATGTATTTTATATATTTTTAAAATACTCAAAAGCAATAAATTTAGTTACTAAAAATCAATCTAAGTATATCTAGAAAAAATCATATATTAGCAAAAATTCATAATTCTTACCACCTAAATTAGTAGTGCTAATAAGACAACATAAATTAATGTGCAATAATTCTAAATGCCTAAAGATAAAAATAATATTCTTATTTTTAAAAGAATATTTAGAATGCTTACCATGTGCACATGTATCATATATATAGTTATAATGAAAATATAAATTATGTAAACCAATAAGTAAATCAAGTTCTATAATTTTGTTAAGTGTGTGAATATTAATATGTTAAAGTTTCTCATGCCATAATCATATATTATCATTTATGTATTCAAAATAAAATTTGAATTTACATCAGAGCATTTTAAATTGATCAAATAAATATTCTTCTATATATACACATAACTATTAAAATAGTTTCATTATTTCTATTAATATGGAATGATGCATGAAAAATTATATATAATACTCTATCACAAAATTGACTAATAGATATTATGTTGTGATTTAAACCATCTATTTAAAAGATTTACCTAAACTAAAAGAGTTCTTATGGACATATCCAATGCTAAAAACTCATTTCATTGGAAATATCTTCATATACCATGTATTTTCCTTCATTTGATTTTGGGATAATGAATTTATCTTTTTCTCTATTGATAAGTCATGAACACCTACTATTTAAGTACTACATGTCTTCATCGATTTTAGTTTATAAGCATTTATTGACCTCACTTTTAGAGTGAGGATTAACCTTTCTCATCTTAGACTTTGGAACCTTCACTTGATTTTCTTAGTGATAAGACATGAACTAAGGAACATTAAACCCAAGCTTAGAGACTAAAGAGGCATACCCTAAGCCCATGATATTTGACAAATAGGTTCTACCTATTCTATGGCTTAAAACAAAACCCATGTTTGTTCACTCATCCAATCCTAAACTCATGTAAATGAAACACAACAAACCTTAAACCTATTCAATTAACCTCACTTGAATTTATTTTCTAATCCAAGCTCCAAGCCAAATTGACTTAGGTCTTAACCTAAGTTAACTCCACCATGATTCTATGAATCCAACCCAAACCCATTCAAGCAAACTAAATCCAATTTGATTTTCTCAATCATCCTGACCATTCAATAAATCATTTCAAACTCTTCCAACACTTGCAATCAAACCAATCGAATCAAGTGAATTTGATCAACCCAAGTTAGCCCATTTGACCCAAAAAGTCCAAATGAGCCAAAACCTAATCAAGCCCAAATCAATTGCAATCAAGGCCACTATTCAACTCTAAATCCATCATTGAACCCTCTACACCTAATGACACCAACTCAACCCAATCCAATCAACCCAATTGGTTCACTTGACCCAATGTGACCTAAATGACCAATTTGATTCAAACTTCAATCCAACAAAAATTGGATTAAATCAACTCATTCATTCCTTTCCATAATAATTTGGATCTTCTTTGATTGCCCAATTGCATCAAATAGGTCAAATCAACCAAATTTGACCACTTAAAGTTGACCTAATTTAAAGGGTAAAATTATGCCAAATATCATTTCAATACAAAATGATTGCAACTAATGCTTACCAACCATAAATTGATTATTGAACACCTTACAATCATCAGTTAAGTCAATTTGGCTAAACCAATCCATTGACTACACTTAGCCCAAATTAACTAAAATTGGACCAAATTATTCCCTAATCCAAATCAATTCAAACCAACACTTACAATCATTCTAAATGATCAATTGAACCCCTATGATTTTTAATTTGGTCAAATTGGTCAACATGACCCATTTGATTAAACCATATGAACTAAATCCAAATACAATCCAAATTGAATCAAACCAATTTACACCTATGCATTCTGACCAATTGAACTCACCCAAACCATTGGTTTGACCCAATTTTAAAATTGGTCAACAACCAATTGAATTTTTATATGGGTCAAATTGAAAACCCAACCAAAAAGCCCAAAAATTAACCAAACTATCATGACTCATCCACAGGCATGGGTGCATAAGTGGACTCAACCCATGGTGAACCCAGTTTGGGTCAAACACATTGAGCCAAGCCACCCAAATTGAACAAAATCTCCAATTAAATGGGTTCTCCAACTCCCCACTCCATGACAACCACCTTTGGCTCTTCTCGGACAAGAGGACCAATGTCCCAACCTAACCCAAGGTTATTGGGCTCAACCTTTGGCCATGAGAGGGTGAATTAACCCATGATATCCCATTGGTCCACCTACGGGAGGTTGTACACACCATGCAAGCCCATTCCACTCCCTCAACCTCTCACCCTTAGTCACCTCAGTAGTCTCCTACCACCTCCAACCACTACCTGGATGACTACCAAGACAAATCTTTTTTAGGGGAGTATACTCCTCCCCAAAGATTCAAACTTCATATAAACCTTCCTCAAAGCATTTCGTGTAGTCTGAGACCCTCCCTCGAGCTCCTCATGCATTCCACTTATGAGACCAACCTCAGTGAACAAGCCTGCTCCAAGCTTCCAAAATCTCCATCAAATCCAAATTAACTCTTCTACACCTTCACATCACTGATTGAATTGAATCATTTTATGAGCGATTGATCCGAAGGCGTCTAGCCAATGAGCTTTGGCGGTTTGGTCCTGAGCAATGGTGAGGTAGCTCATCTTCTCGGCTTGTTTCTTCAAGATGAAGCTACCTCTCATCGATGGGCCGCCTATAGCTCTGAGGTAAAATTTGGCAGCTGTAGTTTCCCCTGTTGGTTTTGAAGTGAAGTGTGATTTCATGCGATTTTCAACATAGATCCCTTTAGATTCTCTCCATGATCATTTTAGAGTCAATTTACCCATCGAATGAGCTCGTAAAACAATCAAAGATGTGTCTTTCTTTTAGGCTCGGGGCGATGAATCATCAACCATCCATTTCCGCATGATTAAATTTTGATTTAATCTCTCACGGATTAATCTTCGTTCATCAAAGATCAGTTGGATCAAACGCATCTCCTGAGTTAGTTCGATGACTTAAATAAGCAACCATTGTGCTATGTGAAAAGTACTTCCGCATCAGTGTCTGCGTAGCGCTGATGGTTTAAATGATTAATTAGACATTAAAAATATAATTAAATGGCAAGAACTTTAAAAAGTCATAACCAACTCTAGAAAAAAATACAAATAAATCAATTTTGGAAAGGTTAGATAGAGGAGAATTTAAGAAAAATAAAATCCCTGAGTTATGTCCAGTGAAGAGTGCTTAATTAAAGTTTGAAGCTTAGGCTAATTACCTTAATTAAGGCTTAATTACTTAGCTAATTAATTTCAAATTTGGTGGGATGATTCTATAGGATGTCCTCTGCCTCTCATAATTTCTTTGGAGTTATTGATAATGTAATTTAAAGAATTTAAGATTTTTATCCTAATTACCCTCATTAATTAATTTACTTTATATTAAAATTGCTAAATAAAAAAAAGTAAATAATTTATGATAATTAATCACTATAAATAATGGGAAAAGTAAGGATAAATAATTAGGGCCTTTTCCAAATTATTTTTCTAAATGTATTTCTTTAGGTGGGTTAATTAACACATGTAATAATTAAAGATTAATTAGGAAAAATTAATGATAAGATATAAATCAAACTAAATTAATGATTGGTTTAGATAATTCAAATATAATTTATTAGTTTCTCTATATTTTTTTAACATAAAGCCATTAAGGAATTTATGGTTGACCCATTAGTGTGGGAAAATCATAAGGGTACTTAACTTATCCAATTAACTTTTGCATTAGATCCCTTTAGGTGCATTGCAAATTGTAATTTCCTAAAAGTATATCATCGGAGGCTCATGATTAAGTAGTTAATTAAATTAAAGAAGCTTAAAAGGGTAATTAAATTATTAATGACTTGAGCTCATGAACTCTAATATGATCACTCATTAGCTCTTTTTCACTCTTGAACTTTATAACCTAGCTAGCTCATTTTTTTACCCTAACTCGTGGAGGGAGGTTAACCATTCTTTCACACCTACTACCAAGTTGGAGCTCAACCAAATCCATAAAACCCACTTAATCACTTTCCTTTAATATATTAAGTCAATGTGGGATGGAAACACTAAGTGTCATCTCTCCTCTTTAAGTTTTAATAATTCAAACACCAAAATCAAATTTCATAAAAGCTTTGGTTGATCTTAGAGAATATTTATTTGACTTGATTATTCTTAGGAATTAATATAATTGAATGTATTATGTGGCAATGTTTAGTCATTCCTTCTCAATCATTATAAATTTGCATGCCATGTGTATCATATATTCATGTTTTTAAAAAGAATCAAAAGAATATGGTTACATCTAAGTTGCATGTGCTGGATAAATATTATTATATAGTGTGGCTATCATCACTAATAAACACTAGATTATTTTTAAAGTTATGAGCTAATGATGAAAATCTAAGTTAATGTTGGCTATAAATATTCAATAAATTTTATATTTACTTATAATTTAAACATGATAAAGGATTAATCTATTTTCATGATTTATGTATGTTTACATATGTTTGGAGTTATATAGTGGACATCCCGAGAACAGGGCACAAAGGAGGTCTTAGATAATCTCACTTTTCTAGTTTAACAATGGCACGTGCTTGCTTAATTTCATGTGTGCATACTAGAATTTCATAGAACTTTGCTTTACATGAATAAAGAATTTGCTATTATATAATCTTTTCATGATTTGCATTCCCTTGATTGTGTATATGTTTATATGTATTTAAGTTAGCAAGTATATACAGACATCTAGAGAACATGAGGGATTTAAGTAGGAGGAGTCTTAAATAATCTCACTTTCTGGTTTAATAATGATACGTACTTGCTTAAATCTTTAATACATATGTATATATGCTTATTAAAGGGATGAAATCTTTCTTTTCTACTAAAATACATGCATTAACAATCATTCAAGTGTGCCAAAATGCATATATATATATATATATATATATATATATATATATATATATATATATATATATATATATATATATATATATATATATATAAAATAATATGATATTTATTAAATCAAATACCATGAATAAAAAGAAATGTGTATGCTATTGATGATGAAAGTGGTGGAATGCATCCATGTTATAGTGATTCAATTTTATTAATCCTAGGATGCCTTTCATGTTTGGATAAGAATCTTTAAGACTAACCCAAACTTAGGTTTAATAAATGTTTAATAAATGATTCACCAAAGAAACCAAAGTCATAATAACATACCTTTAAAAATAACTTAGGATAAAGATGAAGGGGTCAAACCTCTTTCCTATTTATAATAAATATATATTAAGTAGGCATCAAATGAAATAAAAGAAATGTAAATTAAAAATTTAATCCTAATGATTTGAAGTGCAACCTCCCATAATATTTAACTTAAACATCCACTTTAGATAATTATACTTAAAACCTTAGACATACCACCCACCTTAGCAACATTAGAATACTAAGTCACCAATTCTAGCTTTTAGGTTAGGCCAGTGTATGTTGTGATGTTATGTTATATGTTATGAAATAGTATTTTAGACTAGATGTTAGGATTGTTTATGTATAAACTGAATATTAGGTTGTTAATACCTTAATGTTATTTTTTTGCATGGGATTATGTTAAAGAGGCTGAAATAATAAGTAAAAATATATGTTCTTGCTTGTAGGTTGCTTATGTCCTAAGCATAATCCAGTTAGGGAGTGGGCTTGACTTGTCCAAATATGTGAAATATAATCTCTTGGCTTATATGTTTGTTTAGCTAATATTTGTTTTGTAGGTGTAGTTAGATTTTATTTTCAATAACGTGTAATATTTATAATAAAAATTTGGATTAGTGCTATAGGGTTTATGATGGCGAGTTAGAAGGCAAGACACGGAAGGCTTTGTGAAAACTAAACAAACCAATCAAGAGAAGGAAAGAAGATTGAAGACCTTCATAGCAATCATTGTAATTGTAATATTCAGTTGTAATTTGAGTTGTATATAATAGAGTTGCTATCAATTTCTTCTTTTTATAATGGTACTTATCATCACCTTTTATTTATTTTTAAGAAATTCATATGTTTGATTATTATGTTTAGTTTGTGCAATAGAAATGGCATGATTTTCATAGATTTCTTAAAGTGTGATGATTTGATGTGTGGCCTGAATGTGGTAGGCTCTTTAAGATAAAATTAAATTTTTAATCCTCACTAAATAACTCATAACTAAATTTTAATATAACTCATAACCTCATCTTAAAGCCTAAGTTCTTTATCAAGATAAATAAAAGATTTAGTGACACCTTAGCTGGATATTGTATGTTATCACACCATGCATGTCGTATTATACCAATCTTGAATAGGGAGGGCCTCCATTATTGCACAATAGGGGATACGCTTGACCTTTGAGGGTGATCCCTTGTAGTGGAGAACACCTCCTCTTTGATTAGAAATATTTCATCATGCATATAGGAATAATTGTTCTAAGCCTTAGTCTGAAATGAATGTGTCAAAATGGTGTAAAAAGATTATAAATTTTTGCATTATTCTAAGTCATGTTTTCATACCAAACATGATCTAGTCTCTTAGGAAGTGAGTGTAGGACTCTAGCTTCCTTCCTAATTAAATAACTATTGACCTCATTTTTAAAATGATCTCTCAATCCCTCCATCTTAGACATAGAACTTCTCTTAGACTTTAAGAGTTTCTTAGTCTTAAGACACATCTAGTGATTAGGTGAACACTCATAGCCACAGAGACTTAGAATAGTTAGCCATAGGAATAGGTCATGCCTTAGGGGTTAGGAAAATTTCCTACCCTTAGCTTGAACCATTCCTCACCTTCCTTCCTTGGTCAAACTCCAAATCAATCTTATTTGATTTTCTCCAAACTCAAATCAATGCCACATGATTGAAATCCATGATTGAAATCGTGATTGAAATCCATGATTGCTTGATTAAATCCATGATTGAAATCATGATTTAAAAATTTAAGTCAAATCTTTAAGTCCTTAATCTTCTTTTAAGGACTTAGCCTAAATCATGATCAAACCAATTCAAACTCATGAGATTTTCTCATAATTCATTTACATTCTCATTTACATTCACATATAGAAATGAAATATAAATTCAAAACAATCAAACCAAACTCAAAATTCAAAATCAATTCATAAAATTTCCTAAGTCCTTTAAATTTTCCTTCATGGACTTAGCCAAAATCAACTCTAAATCAATTCAAATTCATGGGATTTTCTCATAACTCATTTATATTCTCATTTATATTCACACATATAAATGAAATATAAATATAAATCAAACAAATCTAAATCCAAAATTCAAGCTCCAAACTCCAAAAATTTCCTATGTCCTTTAAGTTCCTCTTAAAAGACTTAGCCTAGATCATGACCACATATATAAACAAAATATATAAATTCAAACAATCAAAACCAATTCCAAAATCAAACTCAAATCCATTAAATCCAAGCCTTTCAAGTCAAATCTTGAACTTAGTCAAATCAACTTCAAATCAAGCCAAACTCTTAATTTTCCTTCATGATTCAATCAACCCTACAATCATGAATCCAAATATAAATACATACTTCAATCACTTAACCAAAATCCAATTAAAAAGTCAAGCCAAAATCCATTTCATGTTCACCCTTTGAACTTGAAATTGTCAAATGAATCAAAACCCTTTTGACTTCAAACCATTTGCAAATGGATTTATATTTCGATCATAAGTCCATATACAAGTTCAATTAAACTCAAATCAAGCTTTGACCAAGTCATTTGACTCACTTAAACTCACTTGACCCAAAGTGACCTAAAGTACCCTTAAGAGCCAAATTTTAATCATAACTAAATTAAATTGAACTAAGCCCATCTATGCCTCTCATCATGATTAACAATCATCATGGGATGATCAATCAATCAAATTGGGTCAAACCAAATCAAGTTGACCAAGTCAACTTTCTTAAAAAAACCAACATAGCCAAAATTCAACATAGGCCAAATTGATTGAAACCATTGATCTAAGTTCATTCATGAACTATGTTTGAACTTGACCAAGTCAACATTTGAGCCTAACCTAGCCAATTGGCCACTTGAAGTTGACCCAACTTGACCTAAAAAGTCAAAATGTGTCAAAACTTGATGCCAAATGATTGAAACCAATGGGTCAAGTTTATTTCAAATCACTTGTTGAACTTGAAAGCCTCAATTGGAACTAACTAGCCCAATTGACCTTGAACCCAACTTGACCTAAAGGGTCATGTTGAGCAAATTCAAACTTAACCAAAATTGATTGAAACAAAGATACCAATCCACTTCACATGATTAAAAACCTAAACCTAAACCCATGACCTTATGTCAAATGGGTCAAATTGGTCAACTTGACCATTTGACCTAAATGAAGTCATATGAGCCAAACTCAAAACTAAACCAAATTGAATCAAACAAAAGCCACCAAAACATTTCAAATGGTCATATGAACTTTAACCCTTAGTTTGACCAATTTGACCAATTGGTCAACTTGACCCATTTTGATAAATGGGTCAACATGAGCCAAACCATATCAAATGAACTCCAAATCCAATGAAACTTGGCCAAACCTATTTTCTCAACATACATATCCAAATTCAAAATAAACCAAATGGCCATTCTACCCCAAGGCCATAGAACAAATTAAATCCATGGGAATTTGGTCAAGTCCTCTTCATATCAACTTGATACCTTCCTAAAAGGTCAAGTAGACCCTATGGATGGTGGCGCACCCAACCCAATGGGTTTGGGTCTACCCAAATGGACCCAAGGCCAAAATTGACCCCATAACTCAAATTGGCCAAATAGAAAACTTCCCTCCACTTGATTTGAAGCACATGGGAGGTTACCAATCAACTCCTTAGCTCAAATAGACCATGTGCCAACTCCTAAAAACTCAGATAGACCTTTCCATATTGGCAATTGGATCAAAATGACAAGATAAGGATCCATTGCCATGGGAGATATACTCCATATTTCACTTCAATTTTTAATATGCATGTCGATTGAGTAAGAGAGAGTCAGAGGAGCCATCTTAGAGTGATCCTAAGCTCTCTAGAGGGAATTGAAATCAACCATTCTCAGTTTTCTTCAAGAGAAAAATGGGGAGCTCCAGATTTCCATACTTCCTCCACCAAATCCAACTCATTGCCTTTGCACACTCCTCGACCAAACCGAGCTTGCCAGCTCCCTCAAGTTTCAAAGGCAAGGGAAGGCTCACCTAGATCAAAACTGAGCTCACAAGGAGGAGGGGTTGGTCCATAGAGCAAGCTACTCAACCTTAGAAGCTAATTCTTTCACCACAACTTCATCTCAACCAAACAAAGCTCCTCTAAGAGAATTGAGCGCTAGTGATCACCTCTGGCGAGGTATGACATTTTTTGATCACTAGACTTAAGGTGTGTTGCTCTTTTATGAAAGAAAGTGTAATGGCATGAAATTCTGACCATTGGGATAGGAGTGTTAAATGGTGTGTGCAAAGTTTTATTATAATCCAATCGATGAGCTTGGATCACTAGAACATGGGGCGATCTCCATGATTCGCTTTGCGGGGATATATCTCAGATCCATCCATTTTTGGATGGACGAGATTAAACATGTTTTATATATTTATCCTTTTAAAACCAGATTCCATTCGATCCTTGATCGAACAATGTATCATAACCATGTCCCACCACCTGCATGATGAGATGTTTAAGTGCTCATCGATGGGAAGTGCTACCGTTGCAGTGTCGACATGGATTAAAGGATTTAGTGGTTTTATAATTCTAATTAATCCTCTAAGCTATGAAAATTCATATCTCCCTAAATAAAAATAAACAAAATATGAAGTAAATTTCCACTGAAAGATAATTCAATCTAGAATATTCTAAAATTAGTTTTAATGGATTTTATATTGTATCTTTCTCTGATTTTACCTTTTATTAGAAATATTATTTTTCTAATTACTTCTTAATTAATCCTCTGATTAATCTCAAACTTCTTGGGTATATTTTGGGGATGACTTACTTCTCTAATTTTCTTGGGATTTGATGGCTTATTGAATTGAAAATGCTTTCCTAATCCCTTTATGTAATTAAGGATATTAAGGTTTGATTAGTGTTTTAATCCTTATTGAAGTTAATTAAGGTTTGATCCAGTGAATAGGAGACTTAGGGAATAATTTTGGGGTATTTCTCTAAGCTATTCCCTAAACCCCTTTCTTTCCTTAATCTCTCTTAATTAAGGAATTCATTAATTACCCTCTTAATTAATTTCTAAAACCTTTCAAAACTTAATTAATCTACTTTGGGTTGGGTGTTCAAGAACCTAATTTCAATTAAGGAAAGCTCAACTCATATGTGTGGGGTGTTTTGAAATTACTTAAGTTAAACCCCTTAGCTTAATTAACATTAATCATGAGCCAAATTGCATTAGGCCTTTTCTTCTAGGTGCATTACAAATTTAAATTCCTTGTGAGATTTTATGTCATCTCATTGGCTCATAATTATTTTTTTAATTATGTTAAGGTGGTGTATGTAAGGGTTAATTAACATGCTTAATTCATACCTTAACCTAATCAAAATTTAAAATAAATATAATCATCTAAAATTAAAAAAAAATGTCAAACACATGTGGGAATGGTTAGGAATAGTAAACTCAACTTACATTTTTAAAATTCTGTTAAATTCAAAATCAAACAAAAATCATATTAAATAAACTTTGATTTACTTTAAGCTTTCTTACTTCATAAGATTGTCTTTAGATTTAATTAAAGTGAATGTGTTTACATGCTTTCATTATTTTAATTCTTTCCAACATGCTAAATATGTATGTCATAGTGGTTTCATGCATCCATGCTTTTCAAAATTAATTTAAAATGAAAATGTTTAGTTTTATCAAAATTGCATGTGTTTAAGTAAGTATTAAATTCAAACTATTTTCAAAATATATGAATCAATTATCAAAACTGAAAGTGTACTTATATCTTAATTATAAGCTTGCATGTGAGTAAAATATAAGGATGTGCTTAGTGTGGTTCTCTCTCTTTTAGTATAGTTTTGAATAGGATTGGGAAGGTGTGGTTCATTTGAAAAGAACCTAACACTTGTAATTCTAGATCCTTTTATTCATGCTATCACTTAAGAAGGATACCTATGCTTGCACATATAAAATGCATAAAAAATAAATCAACTAATACAAATTTTTTGCATTCTTTCTTTTCCATTCATTTCTTTTGTACACATGTTTGTATTTAAGGAAAGTGGTATATTAGTCACGGACAAAGAGATTTTGAGGCTTTAAAGTAGGTCTTGTATCTTACACTTTGGTTAACAATTGTACTCTTATACCTTTTCTTCATGTGTGTGCATGTGAAAATGTAAGAAACCCTTTTCTACTTAATGAAAATCATGCATCATAAACTTTCAAATTTCCTTAAATGAATTACTTAGCATGCATCATAAAGTGTGTTAAACATTCTCATTTGTATGTATATATATGCTTAAGACTCATTCATATGCATGTTATACATGTTGGGAAAGAAATGAAGTGATGTATAATTGGGAATTTGGTTCATTTTATTTAATCTTAAAATGCCTTTCTTTTTGAATGCATTTGTTTAGAGTTAATCTAAACTTAGGATTAATTAAAACACTTAATCAAAACATTCACTAAACAAAACCAAAATATGAATCCACTTTATAAATTACTTAGGTTAGGGAAGGAAAGAGAAGTTCTCTTTTCTTTCCCTCTCTTTATAACTTAATAATTAATTATAGAATTCACTTGAACCTAATCGAAACATGATATAAAATCAACCCAAAATAATTAAATCATTTAAATGAAACCCTCCTCTAAGTTAAACATGCTTCACACTTAGAAAATTCTAACTTAAAGCCATAGCCAAGCATACCACACAAACCTCCAAAGCACACACATTAGGCTAAGTCACCACTTCTAGCTTTAGGTTAGGGCGATGCATGGTTTGATGCTTGCTTTTATTTTATGATATATGTTTTAGAGTTTATGTTAGGATGTATAAGAGAATGAATGGTACAATCTTAGTCTAACCATTATCTTCTTGGGATTGTGCTTAAGAGCTTGTAATAAATAAAAATATAAATGTTTTTTGTTGTGCAAGTGCTTATACCTAAGCATAATCAAATAGGCAGTGGACTTAGTCACCCATGTGGGTGATAAGTCAATATACATCTTGGGATTTTGTGTGGTTTGTTTAGCTAACCTTTGTTTTAGGTGTTCTAGATTTACTTTTCATGTAAACTTTACAATTAGAATTTTGGAATGATTTGTTATGGGGATTAGGATAAGCATTGGTCACAAGATCCTATCTTATGCACCATGTGAAGCCTTTGGAGCATCCACCTTCAACCATCCAAAAGGAGGAACCAAAAGAAGAAGAAGAAAGAAGAAGAAAAGAAGAAAAGAAGAATGAAGAAATGAAGCTTGAAGACCCCATAATTTCAAATATAATTCATTTGCAATCAGTTGTATAAAATAGAGCTATCTCAATTTTGTTTTAGGGTTTGTCTTCACAATGGCCTCTTATTTTTTTGCGATTAGCTTTATAAATTGATTGATGATTTGTTTAGCTTGTGCATTAAGTGGCATCATTTTTCTAGTTTCTTCCTTACTTTATGTATTGCCTCGATGTGGATTAAGCTCTTAAGGAAAACTAAATCTTTTACCAAATCTAACAACTCAAAATTGAAAATAAAAAATAATCTAAAAGCTTAGGTTAAAATCAAGATAAAAGAATTAGCAACCCTTAATGATGAGTATTTCTTTTTATAACATCATGCACAAATGCATCTTATTTCACTCTTGATTGGAGGGCTTCCACCTTTATTGGAGAAACTTGGCTTGACCTTTGAGAGCCATGGTGGAAATACACCTCCTCCCTTCTTTTTGGCCAATAACTTTTTTAGTTCATAATTAGCTAAGTAAAATGATTGTCCAAAAAATGAAAATAAAAATGAAATCTAAATTGCAATAGATTTAGGTCATTTGAAGCATGCCCTTACATGATCTAGTCTCTTCAGGGAGTGAGTTTAAGGACTTAGTCTCATTCCTTAGCATACCAAATTTGCTAAGGAGAAGTTTCCATTTTCAAAATTGAAACACAAATAAAAGTTTGAACACATCTTTTGGAATTTCATTTAGCATAACCAAATTTGCTAAGTGAAATTTCTATTTCACAAAATTAAGTGGGACTTCATCCTTAGCATACCATATTTGCTAAAGTAAAGTTTCTACTTTCAAACAAATCAAAACATAAATGAAACACATTAGGATTCCCTTAGCATACCTAAAGTTGCTAAGGATCCTACTTTTTCAAAATAAAAATAAAAAAATGAAACACCTTAGGATTTCTTAGCATACCCAAATGCTAAGAATCTATTTTCAAAAATCAAAAAAACACACTTGGGTTCTTCACTTAGCATACCTAAATTTGCTAAATTTAATTTCAAAATCAACAACAATTCACCAAAAAAACTTTCAAACACTTCACTTAGCATACCCAAATTTGCTAAGTAAAATTCCAAAATCACTAAACAAAAAATAAAAATCAATTGACCCTTACTTTAACATACCCAAATTTGTTAAAGGAAAGGGTCCTCAAATCAAAAGAAAATCTAAATTCAAACAAATTTGAACCTATGGAAGCATCCTTCTCAAAATATTTGAATCCATCTTTCAACATACCCAAATTTGTTGAAGTTGGATTCATATTCAAAAATTTCTCTTTCAATCAAATTTCTAAATCTTCTCAAATCCATTTGAACCCCACTTAACACTTCCAAGATGTTGGATGTGGGTTCAAATTTTCAATTCAAATTCAAAAATCAACAAAGATAGAAATCTGATCCAAGCTCATTTCCTATTGCAAATTCTCAGATTCGATGATGTATAGCTCAATTTTTTTCTTTTGCTTGATGCGAAATGGCGAGTAAATTTGTTTTCACTTTCCTCATGGAATGGATTTGGCTTTGGACCAAGCCAACTTCCCCCAATTGGATCATACACATCTTATCCACTTTGGTAGGGATTGAGGAGTGAGGATTACATGTGAGGCACTCCCCTCATGACTCAAAGGGGAAGGTGGCAAAGCGGTCATCATCGGATTGATATACCGATTGACATCTCCTCATTAAAGAGGAAAGTGGCAGTCCACCGGCATAGTATAGCATGCCAACCCCAATTTTTAGTGCCATGGTTTCTCATGAGTGAGGGCTAGCACCCTCTCATCATACCTCTAAGGGTAAGGCTCCCTGATCTCGGGGATTGCCTCCCCACACTTTTGAGTATGGGTCTACTCTCACTCCTCACATCCTACGGACACAGGAACAAAATACATGATCAAGCGGTATCACACTAGGATTGCTAGAGATGGAGGACCCGTTCTTGTTGAGAGTTTCATTTTACTTTGCCCTTTGGTTATAGAAAGTTCCATCCTCTCTGGGTCAAACAAGAGGATGTTAGGAGGATTCACATCACCTCTACGTGGTCAACATCGACGGTAGTTTTGAGGTCATTTTCGACCTCGATTATCTTGTTGGGTAGGTGGAGCTTACGATGTTGATGCGGAGCTCAATTTGATCTGAGATCCATTATCCTCTATAGTGTGGGAAAACATATCCTTCAGGAGAGGGCCATAGAGGCCCATACATCTTCTCACATTACTAGTAGGGAGAGGCAGAGGTTGATCGGTCAGCGACTTCACACTTGTTGATTTTAGCTGGTGCTACATGCATATCATCTTACTTAGGACCGGTCATCAGGGAGGACAACTCATGTTCATAGAGAGTCGGTGGTGTCTCCACCACTCACCCCATCATCCATCAAGTCACAGTATCTCTAATTCCATCGAAGTCCATGAAGGCCATATCCAAGGAGAAGCCTACCTCGTTGGTGATCTACTAGAGGATCTACTTCATCTACATCTATTATGGTGGGAGCTCTCTACTTGACCTTCTACCCCAATGGTGGTGCGGAAGGAGTGGCAACCCCGAAGCATGGTATCCCTTCACCAACTCCACCGGTTAGGGGCGTGGAGATGGTAGATAGCCAGGATGATAGTGGAACCTCCTAGGAATGCCATCCCTTTCATACAGTGATAGTCGAGTGTCTCTCAAGAGTATGCATCCTCATAGGATTGACTCTCCAATAGAGGTCGTGCCTCTTGTACGGTGATCACACTGCTGATTATTTATTCTCATTTAGATAGATCGTTCTCTTGAGGAGATAGTAGCACATTATCTAGTAGAGAAGAAGGATATTGTGGGATATGATTGGTCAGATGAGGAGAAGGTCAGCTTCGATCCCAACTAAGATGACTTGTTAATAGGTCATGGAGTGCAGAGATCTCTCTCAGGGTGAGCCATGGAAGGTGATGAGGTTGATCAGGAAGACACCAATCAGCCCAACACCTCCGATATCAGTTGAAACAAAAGATGAGCAGATAGATAGGATGGCATAGAGGACTTGTTAGCGCAATATCAATACTCAAAAAATAAGCCCTAGCAGTTCATCCCCTACACAACGATTACGAGTTAGTGCATGTCTTGGACCCAGCCAAGACCTTACCTCCCATTGAGCAAGGTAGCACTAGCATGTATAGGAAGGTAGTGGAAAGTACCTCCATATAAGAAAGGACATCAGATCCATGGTTGAGCATTAAGTGAAGGAAGCATTGGCTCAAGCGAGGAGGATCATCGGTTCCAAAGGGTAGATCCTACCTGAAGGAATTCAATTCAATCTAATTTCCCAAGGGTTTCGTACCACCTTCCTTCAAAATATTTGATGGCAGTGGAAACCTAAGCGCATAACACTTGAGCCATTGCAATGAGGTGGTATGATGCTTTGCTATTCTACCTCTTTGTTAGTAGCCTAGTAGGGATTTCTTTTGATTGGTATGTTGAACTGCCCAACGGTTCAGTAAATACATTTGCTGAGTTAGAGAAACTCTTTATCAAAAGGTTTGCTAAAGCTTAGCAAAGAGTTACTGTAGGTGATCTTGTTGAGCAATAATACCAGTGAGTCCTTGTTGATTATATTCTTGATGGCATAACGAGTATGAAAACCTATGAGAACATGCCATTGAGATTCTTTTAAAGAATATCCATGGCATGGTTTCCTTTATGCTTAAGGGATTCACTATCAAGACATTTGAGAAGCTAATCAACAAGGCGGCTAGTCTACAAGGAGAGGCCAAAGTTGCCTTTATATCAGTTACTAAAAAAAATACAAAGGTCTATGAAGAAGCGGTGTGATGGTAGATAAGGGGAAGCATCCTAGAGATTAGTTTGAGACACGACCTCTGACCTCCACCTCCTTTCCACCATCACCCTAGGCCTCCACTCAGCCTCCATGACCACCTCACCTCCTTATACCATACCAAGCGGAGTGGCACACATACACGCCATGTAGCTATGGTCCTACTCTTTTAGATAAGTTTAACAAACCTTATTCATTTAAGAGGAGTGTCGGAAGATCTTTAAGAATCTCTTAAAGAAACTTGATTTTCAGCTACAAGCTAGGAGGAGGAAGTAGGCAAAGTCATGATCAAACTTTTCCTCTACCATCATATGCTAGGCCATGTTTTGGAGGATTGCTTCACATTTAAGGGGCTTGAACATAGCTTCAAGATCTGTTAGTTATCCCAAAGGAATACCTTGTGGAACAACCATCAGTTCCATTAGGGTAATCCTTGGGGATACATGTGATCCTTAACTAAAGAAGGTTGGGATATTTCTTTATCCAAAACCTCTAGAAGATCATCAGAAGATCAAGAAACTTTCCTTGTAGGTGCACGTCACAAACCTCCAACATCAAGGAAGGTTTGCAAGTTGCCAATGCCAACTCGAGGAAAATCAAGCAGTGCAATATGTGCGACCCGGATAGCCCTAGCACTACCAGTCCGACCTCCATCCTATAGTTTTAGCTTCCACATCGATGATTTCTTCAACTTCAGCTAGCTCTTCTTCTTCTACTTGTAGAACTCTCTCGATGGATAAGATCAAATCCTTACCACACTTTACTTGATTTCTACTTTGTACCTCCAAAAAATTTAGAAATTGAAGAATAAAGCTAGTTTGAATTACATCATGTCATCGATGGGTTGTCTTCTTTTATTCTAAAGATAACTCTTCAAGTCAAAATAACTAAAGATTGATCTTCCTCTTTGATTTGAGTTGGACTTTCCTACTCTAATACTACGGGTTCACCTCTTGAGATAGACTTGGAATCATCGATTCGAGTCCCATAGGAGAAGTTATAGGTGAGCGATGTGGTAGAACCTTCCATTACCACGCCTCAGAGATCACCAAAGTCAACCTCCATTGTGGCAAGGTTCTACCTCTAGGGCAACACCTCAAGATAGGGAAACAAGTCATTGGTATAGAGGATTGAGAAGCCCCTCCATAGGATGCTCCACCCTTGGATATGCTTGTGGAGGATGTCCAAGGTGGACTATGTCCTTCTCATCTAAGAAAGTTTTATCTAAGCGGCATATGATGCCCTTGTCTTATCCAAAGAGATGAGGAATCACTAATCAAGGCTCTCCTTGATCTAGAAATATGCTCATTGACCACTATAGTGAGGAGGCACATTATATAAAGAAGCTGGGATCACCACAGATGAAGACCTTCTTATGGACTTCCCTTCCCTCATCATAATTGACATGGAGGTTTGACTCGAGTTCTTGTGGATTAGGTGCATTGGTGAACATTATGAGTCTAAAGACCCTTGCTTATTTGAGGATCAACATCTCCACACTCAGGGGTGATGATGTTGAGAGGATTCAATGAACAAGGGCTTTAGGTTCCATAGTGTTACCTTTGGAGATAGGTGATGGAGAAGCCAAGTTTTACATCATTGATTCGAATACTTTCTTCACTATTTTGCTCGGTAGGCCTTGAATACATTAAAGCAAGATAATTCCGTCCTCCCTCCATCAGTGCATCAAGTTTAAAAATGATCAAATTGAATACTATGTCAATGGAGATGAAAAGCCATTTTTAGTTAGAGAGGTTAAGATTTATGAAGATGTGACCTACTATCTTCCTCAAAACACCAATTCTTGTGAACTTGGACAAAATTCAAATTCAAAAACAAAAGAAAAAGAAAATAAAGAAAATAAAAGATAAAAGAAAAAGAAAATAAAAATGAAAGTCCAAGTGGAAAAGAAAGGGGAATGAGGAAATAGATCCATATCACATTCCACCACAATTCATTCCATCATATGGACATGTGGGTAGGATGGCTCAACCTCCACCGGTAGAGGCATAGATAGAATAGCGTTCAGAGGTGGAAGACCCCGGTTGGCCATCAATAGATGTCTGTTCCAGTTAGAAGTACCCTACTATTCATAGACTTGGAATCTAGCTGGAGGATGAGTCTAATGTGATTAGTATACCAACCCCTCTCAGGGGTTCCATTGAGGTGACTTTGATCAGATAGAGGCGAAGACCATGCCTCCATAAAGCAAAGTATTGAATCAGTTTATGTGAAACTATTAGGCAGTTGGGAACCTTAGCTACCTCTTACACCTTTGAAAGTTGAAGGTTTGTTAAGGAAGTCCCTAAGTCTTCAGTGATGAAGCAAAGAGATTCTTTTGGGATCATCCTCAAGTCGAAGTTGATGTAGAACTTGAGGGAGGATACTTTAAAGAATTAATGGAATTACCATTTGACTTTTTACCTTGTGTTCATAATCTTATACAGAAAGGTTTAGTTCCTCATACATGGTTCAAGCACAAGTTAGAGTATTCTAAAAAGTTATGGAACAATATAAGTAGGGAAGCATAATCCAGAGCAGGACTAGGATTCGGTATAGTGGGTCCAGTCGATGATGATGATTATTGCTTAGTTGTTACCAATCATTTAGTTTGATAGGTTCTTCTCACAATCCAACTCTTATGAGAATGTGTGTTTAGAAATCAGATGATTGAGATGATCTCCAAATCAAAGAGACCAGAATTTGAAGAGGAGATTCATTCAACAATGACAAGCTTAAAGAAATCAACCTGGGACGAAGAAAATCCATGCGACATACATCACTTCATTGTTGAAGAAGAAACCAATGACTTAGTTAGGCTATTGATTGAGTTTAAAGGACTTGCATGGAATTATGAAGAGATGCACAGATTATCTCCTAATATAGTTGTCCATAAGCTAGCAATAGATCCTAACACTACCCCTATTAAGTAAGCTCCTAGGCATGCGATTAGAAATTGAAAGGTCATTTTAAAGTCAAGAAATGATCGATCTTTGGTTTCATCGGGGAAGAAAAATATCTACGGTTAGCTAGTGTATCTAGTTAAGAAGAAGAATGGCCAAATTCACATATGTGTCAATTTTAGGGACTTAAATAAGGCATGTCCTAAGGATGAGTTTCTCTTCCTATACCGAATTAATGGTGGACATACCTCATCTCATGCAATTTTCTTTCATGGATGGGTCATCTAAACAAATCAAGATGTCTTGAAGATGAAAGAAATACTACTTTGAACCCCGATCAAAATCTTATTATAGGGTCATGCCTTTGGCCTTAAAATGTTTGCTTCAATGAACTCATTTTATCATCCGTTGAGCTACATTGATGATCTAGTAGTCAAAAGAGAAAAGGAAGACCATCTCTTTGACTTGAGAGTTTTGAATGGTTAAGATAATATAACCTCAAAATGAATCCCCGAAGTGTGCATTGAGTAGCTTGAAAATTCCTTGGGTTTGTTGTGACAGGGAATAGAAATAGATCAGATCAAAGCTATCTTAGAAATGCCACCTCCAGAGTTTAACTCAACTATCCTTTCAAGGAAGGCTGACATATCTAAGACGCTTTATCTCCAACTTATCAGGGAGATGCAAGCCATTTTCAGCACTTGTCAAAAAGGATGCCAACTTCAAGTGGGATGCGAAGTGCCAGCATGCCTTCGAAGATATCAAGTAGTATTTGGTGAAGCGCCATTTAGTAGCCTATCCGGGCCACTCATCCTCACCTCTTGCATTGGATGACTCTCGGCACTTTTGTTGGCCCAAACCAATGAAGGAAAGGAATGCTCTCTACTACCTCATCATTGTTCTTGCGAAAATACCCATTTATTGAGAAATATTTCCTAGCTTTGATCTTTGCTTCCCAAAAGTTACGACACTATATGCTTTCTCATAAAATGAACTTGATCTCTAGAACAAATCCACTGCAGTACCTCATGACACGACCAATATTATCCGGATGTTGGAATGCTGGTCCATGATTCTCTTGCAGTTTGATAACACATTCGTACCCCTCAGTGTGGTAAAAGGATAAGTATTAGTGGATTTCTTAGCAGCACACCCACTTCTCGATTCTGCAGTGATGATCTCACGATGAACAAATCATGAACTTAGGGGAGGCCAACACCAATGGGAGATGTATTTTGATGGTGTAGCTTCTTTTCAAGAAGCACCACGATCTATTCTCCAGGAAAGGCGGGGTAAATAGTTCTCTAACTCCAACTATGATGTGATGAGATTCTCATACTATCTTTCCAACCTGCACCAACAACAAAAGTATGAGGCTTTGATTGCTTGGAGAGTTAGCCATCACTATTAGTGTCAAGAGCATCAACATCTTTGGGGATTCTCGGTTGGTTATCAACAGTTCTTTGAGTCCTTTCAAACTCAAGCTTATCATTACTATGATACCATGAATGTTGGCCCAAATTCACAGTTACCATCTACAAGGTTCTCGAGTAGAGAATCGTATAGATGCTTTGGCCAAACTTGCCAAAGAGTTGGCATGTCAGGAAGATGAGTCCATTTCAATAAGGGTCCAAAATAGACAAGTCCCATCCCTTATGATGTTGAACTCATCGAGAGACTTTCTCTTGAAGGAGGTTCATTGCCAAGGATGAGGAGCTAGATTGGAGGCAACGTTCATAGATTACTTGAACAGACAAACTATCTGAAAAGTCACAAGCATTCGGGTAAAATAGAGCTCTCTCTATGCTCTCGTTGATGGCACCACAATGCGATGGTCCTTTGACCATGTTATTTGTTTGTAAACATGAAGCCAGGCATTATGCGAGGTACATTCAGGTCTATGCGAGCACATCAATCCGTCAAGATGAAGCAGATCAAAGACTAGGATACTCTCGGCCTTTGATTACAAACCACATGGATGTAGCTAGGAGATGCCATCAGTGTCAGGTGCATGGTGTGGTCCTCCACCAACCACCCAATATTCTACACCCTACATTAGCTTCATTGCCATTTGAGTGTTGGGGTACATTGTAGGGTCGATCCTCCTTCTTCAAGGGCATCGATTCATCTTAAACCACTTTTCCAAGTGGAAAGCCATCACTCAGAGGTCACTCGGCATGTGCTGATTTTTTGAACCATATCAGATAGGTTGGGGTGCCTCGATGAATTATATCATAATGCGCATTCAAAAGCACCATGATCAACATCTTTGCCGAAGATTTGATGGAGATACTCACCATCTACTTGTTGACCTCATTTTTTAGAATGACTCTCAATCCATCTTGGGCATAGGATTTCTCTTGAACTTTAAGAGTTCCTTAGTCTTAAGAAACATCTAGTGATTGGGTGGACACTTAGCCACAGAAACTTAGAAGAGTTAGCCATAAGAAGGTCATGCCTTGGGGGTGTTAGGAAAATTTCTTTCCATAGCTATTCCTCACCTTCCTTCAAGTCAAACTCCAAATCAATCTTATTTGATTTCCTCTAGACTCAAATCAACTCCATGTGATTGAAATCCATGATTGAAATTTGTGATTGAAACCCATGAATCAAATTCCTAAGTCTAAAATTTTTTAAGTCCTTAAATTTGCCTTTAAGGACTTAGCCAAAATCATGATCAAATCAATTCAAACTCATGGGATTTTCTCATAACTCATTTATATTCTTTTATATTCACATATATAAATGAAATATATAAATCAAATCAATCAAAACAAATCCAAAAAATTAAATTCCAAATTTGAAATTTCTTAAGTCCTTAATTTCCTCTTAAGGACTTAGCCTTTTATGATCAAATCACTCAAATTCAAGATTTCTCATAACTCATTTATATTCACATATATAAATGAAATATAAATATAAATCAATCAAAAAATTCAAAATTCAAATCAAACCAAAATTTCTAAGTCCTTTAAAATTTCTTTTTTAATGGACTTAGCCTAAATCATGATCAAATCAATTCAAATCATGAAATTTTCTCATGATCATTTATATTCTCATTTATATTCACATATATAAAAAAATAAAAAAAATCAACAAATATAAAAAAAAAAAAAATTTAAAAGTTTTTTTTTTAGAAAATATATGATAAAATCAAAATCTTAAATTTTATTTTTATTTATATTCTCTTATATATATATATATATATATATAAATTCAAACAATCAAAACCAATTCCAAAAATCAACCCAAATCCATTCAAAATCCACTAAGCCTTTCAAGTCAAAATCTTGAACTTAGATCAAATTTTTAAATCAAGCCAAACTCTTGATTTTTCATGATTCAATCAACCTACATGAATCCATATATAAATACAAACTTCAATCACTCATCAAAATCAATTCAAAATCAAACCCCAAAACATTTAATGTTTACCCTTTGAATATGAAATTACCAATTGGATCAAAACCCATTTGACTTAAAACCACTTGCAAATGGATTTATATTTCAATCATCAGTCCATATACAAGTTCAATCAAACTCAAATCAAGCTTTGAGCAAGCCATTTGACCCACTTAGGCTCACTTGAAAGTGACCTAAAGTACTCTTATGAGCCAATCAAACCAAATTGGATTGAATCAAACTCACCTATGTCTCATCATGATCAATCATCATGGGATGATCAATCAATCAAATTGGGTCAAACCAAGTCAAACCTAAGGGTTGATCAAGTCAACACTTAGCCCAAAATGAAATAACATAGCCAAAATCCACCATAGGCCAAATTGATTGAAACCATTGATCTAAGTTCATTCATGACTATGTTTGAACTTGACCAAGCCAACATTTGAGCCTAACCTAGCCCAATTGGCCACTTGACCAAGTTGACCCAACTTGACCTAAAGTCAAAATGTGTCAAAACTTGATCTGAGCCAAATTGATTGAGACCAATGGGTCAAGTTCATTCCAAATCACTTGTTGAATTTGATTAAAGCCTTAGACCCAACTTGACCTAAAGGGGTCATGTTGAGCCAAATTCAAACTTAACCAAAATTGATTGGAAAAAAGATACCAATCCACTCCATATGACTAACCAAACCTAAACCTACCCTTGACCTAACCCAAATAGGGTCAAATAGGTCAACTTGACCCATTTGACCTAAAATGAAGTCATATGAGCCAAATTCAAAATAATCCAAATTGAATCAAACCAAAGCCACCAAAACATTTCAAATGGTCATATGAACTTGACCCAAGGTTTGACCAATTGGTCAACTTGACCCAAGTTGACCCATTTTGACCTAAATGGGTCAACATGAGCCAAACCTATCAAATGAACTCCAAATCTCATGAAACTTGGCCAAACCTAGTTTCTCCACATACCCAACATATCAAATTAAAAATTAGCAAATGACCATTCTACCCCTAGGCCATGAACAAATTATGGACTAATCCATGGGTAATTTGGTCAACCCTCTTCATCTTGATGCCCTAAAGAGGTCAAGTGGACAACCCAATGGGTTGGGTTGAGTCAACCCAAATGGACCCAAGGCCGACCCCTTGCAATTTGGCCCATTCAAAATCTCCTTCCACTCAATTTGAAGCACATGGGAGGTTATCAATCCACTCAAGACCTCAAACCATAGCAAGAAACAACCTCCCTCATGTGGTCAATTGGATCAAAATGGCAAAGCTAAGGCTCGTGTCGATTTCATGGAGATATACTCCCCTAATTCAATTGAAATCATCATTCCACATTCGATTGACTGGTGTGTTAAAATAGCTTTAAGAGGATTTGAGATAGCCACTTCTCAGTTTTCTTCCTTAGAAAATAGGGGAGCTCACTTCAATCCTTAACTTCCTTTATATTCAAATCTACTAAAATTCCTCTTGTACACTCCCTCAAGGGATCAAGTCGAGTGCACCTAAGCTCTCATTCATGTTCCCAAAGCAAGGAGAGTCTCAATTGGATCAAAGCCGCAAGGAAGAAAGTGTTGGTCCATAGAGAACACTCAACCAGGCTTGAAACTTTCAATAGCTTCATCTCCACTAAACAAGCTACCTCAGCTCAGTGATCACCTCTCTGAGGTATGGAATTTTGACCACTTAGCTTAGGGTGTTGGTCTTTTTGAAAGCAATGTCATGAGAAATCCACCGTTCGATAGACTTCTCATTAGCTTTAGATGGTGTGGGTAAAGTCTCATTCCAATTCAAGCTCAATTGAGCTCAGATCTTCTGCTAGATCATGGATGACCTGTTGATTGAGAACTTGGGTGATCTCGTCATCCATGCATTTTGGATGGATGGCCGATTCCACATTTTAGAATTAATTTATCCCTTTTATAGGGATGATCATTCGATCCTTGATCGAACAGATCAAGCGCTTCTAGCACCATCACCTTAATGGCGAAGTGGTAGCTCATGGCGCGATGCATGTAAAGCGCCGCCATCACCACGTGTCGTTATGGTGAGAGGAAGGGATTAGTTATTTAATTTTTAAATAATTCTAATCTTTCAAAAAAATTCATATCTCTTCAATAAAATTCAAAAAAAAAAATGAGGTAAATTTTGTGGAAAGATAATTCAACCTAGAATATTTTAAAATAATTTCAATGGATTTTGAATTATCTTTTTTGATTTTGGGTTTTAATGAAATTTCATTTTGCTAATTACTTTTTTAATCCTCATTAATCCCAAACTTCTTGGGTATGTTTTGGGGATGACTCTACCTCCCTAATTTTCTTGGGATTTATTTAAGGTTTAATTGGAATTACAAATAATTATTCTCTTAATTAATTATATAATTAAGGTTTGATTAGTGTTTTAATCCTCATTATGAGTTGATTAAGGTTAGATCCAGTGAATAGGAGGCTTAGATAATTTTGGGGTATTTCCCCAAGCTATTCCCTAAACCCTCTTTCTTAATCTCTTAATTAAGGTTAATTCATTAATTATCCTCTTAATTAATTTCTAAAATTCTAAAAACTTCCAGAACTTAATTAATCTACTTTGGGTAGATGCTTAGGTGTTTAGATCTAAGTTCAATTAAAGAAATCAAAACCCAATTCATATGTGTGAAGGGGTGTTTGAAATTACTTAAGTTAAACCCTTAGCTTAATTAACCATTAATCATGAGCCAAATTGCATTAGGCCCTTTTCTTCCTAGGTGCATTGCAATTTAAATTCCTTGAGTTTTATGTCATCTCATTGGCTCATAATTACTTGTTAACTATATAAGGTGGTGTAGGTAAGGGTTAATTAATTTGCTTAATTCATACCTTAACCTAATTAATATATATAAAATGAATCTAATCATCTAAAAAAACAAAAATATCAAACACATGTGGAATGGGTTAGGAATATAAAACTCAACTCATTTTCAAAATTAAATCAAATTTTAAATCAAACAAAATCACATTGAATTAACTTTGATTTATTTTAAAGCTTATTCCATAAGAATGTCTTTAGGATTTAATTAAAGTGAATGTGTTTTTTGCTTTCATTGCTTTGATTCTTTCCCAACATGTTAAATTTGTATGTCATGTTTCATGCATGATATTTTTTAAATTCAAATTTAAAATGAAATTGTTTACTTTATGTCAAATTTGCATGTGTTGGCTAAAGTAATAAATTCAAATTATTTTCAAAACATATAAATCAAATTATCAACTGAAAGTGTGCTACTTATATTTTAATTATAAGCTTGCATGTGAAATATAAGGATGTGCTTAGCGTTTCCCTTCTCTTTTTTATGTTAGTATAGTTTTGAATAGGAGTTGGTAAGATGTATGGTTCATTTGAAAAGAACTAACACTTGCCTAATTCCATATCCTATTCATTCCTATTATCACTTAAGAAGGTTGCTTATTTTATAAATTGCATAAACAAAATGAATTAACAACTTTTGCATTCTTTCTTTTCATTTCTTTTGTACATATGTTTTTATTTAAGGAAAGTGGTATATTAGTCGACAACCCGAGGTTGTGCTAAAAGTCTTGTACCTTACACCTTTGGTTAACAATGGCGTACTCACTTATGCCTTTCTTACTTTCATGTGTATGTGAAAATTGGATAAGAAAACCCTTTCTACTTAATGAAAATCATGCATCTTAAACTTCCAAATTTCTTAAATGAATTACTTAGCATGCATCATAAAGTGTGTTAAATATTCATTTGTATGTATATAGATATTCTTAGGATTTATTCATATGCATGTTATATATGTTGGGAAAGAAATGAAGTGATGTGTGTTATGTAAATTTGATTCATTTTATCTTAAAATGCCTTTCTTTTTGAATGGGTTTGTTTAGAGTTCATCTAAACTTAGGATTAATTAAAATACTTAATCAAAACATTCACTAAACAAAACTAAAACATGAATCCACTTTAGAAATTACTTAGGTTAGGGAAGGAAAGAGAAGTCTCTTCTCTTTCCCTCTCTTTATAACTTAATTAATTGTAGGATTCACTTGAACTAATCAAAACATGAAATAAAATCAACCCAAAATAATTAAACAACTTAAATGAAACCCTCTCTAAGTTGAACATGTTTCACACTTAGAAAATTTCTAAAAGCCATAGCTAAGCACAAACCTTCAAAGCAGCTAAGTCACCACTTCTAGCTTTAGGTTAGGTGCATGCATGTTTATTTTATTTTGTGATATATATTTTAGACTGGATGTTAGGATGTATGCTCATAGTGAATGAATGGTAGCGATCTTAGTCTAACCATTATTTTCAGGGATTGTTTTACGTCATAAATAAAAATATAAATGCTTTTTTCTTGCAGGTGCTTATACCCTAAGCATAATCCAATAGGCAGTGGACTTAGTCACCCATGTGTGGGGTGATAAGTCAATATACATAGGATTTGTGATTGTTGTTTTAGCTAATCTCTATTTTGTGTGTAGTTAGATTTCCATTCTTTTTTCTTTCATGTAAATTTATGCAATTAGGATTTTGGAATGATTGTTATGGGGATTAGGATGAGCATTGGTCATAAGATCTATCTTATGCACCATGTGAAGCCTTTGGAGCATCCACCTTCCAACCATCCAAAAGAAGGAACCAAAGAAAAGAAAAAGAAGAAAGAAGAAAAGAAAGAAGAATGAAGAAATGAAGCTTGAAGACCCCATAATAATGAATTCCTTGCTTAATTGTAATTTAATTCATTTGTAATCAAGTTGTATAAGATAGAGCTACTACCAATTTGTTATTTTTTTGGGTGTGGTGCCCATGACCTTTTATTCTTTTGATTAGCTTTATAAATTGATTGATGATTTATTTAAGTGATTTTTCCTAGTTTCTTCCTTGCTTTATGTATGGCTGGATGTGGATTAGGCTCTTAGGGAAAAATAAATCTTTTCAACTTAACAACTCAAAACTAAAATAAAGAACTCATAACCTCACTAAAGCTTAGGTTTAAAATCAAGATAAAATAATTAGAAACCCCTTAGCTGGATGAGTATTTTTTTTTACAATATCATGCACAAATGCATCTTATTTCACTCTTGATTGGAGGGCTTCCACCTTTTTAGAGAAACTTGGCTTGACCTTTGAGAGCCATGGTGAAACACACCTCTTCGCTTCTTACTAATTTTGGCCAATAACTTTATTTCTCATGAATTAGTCATATGAATCCTATTAGCTTGGGTCAAAATAATTATCCAAAAATGAAAAAAAATGAAATTTAAATTACATTAGATTTAGGTCATTTGAAGCATGTGCTTGCATGATCTAGTCTCTTTAGAGTGAGTTTAAGGACTTAGTCTCTTTCTAAATAAATAATAATAACTAGCTATCTTGCATAAGCATAAGACTTGCCTACATGTATTTAAAATCATAGGAGGAGTTAGTTGGCGACCCCAGTTGTAAGTCCAAGCTGGTTTGTTCTCTGTGGAGACAAACCAATTACCCATTTTGCCTTAGATTTAGGTTGTGCTTTTGACCCTCAAAGCTAGATTTAGGTTACGAGGTTGCTTCTCCCTTTGTGGGCCATAAGCATAATTCCTCACCACTTAGGCATTTCCTTCTTGTGTTAAGGAATCATAAGTCCTAAATTTCTAATGAAAATTCAACTCAAACAAATTAAATCAATTTCAAAATGTAAAGCCCAATAGGATAGTTTGAGATGCTTTAGGTTTCTAGCATCATGAGCATCTCCTACTTATCTTTCTTTGGCTTTGATAATAACTCCCTCTTTGATCAATCCCATTTGATCTTCAAAAATGAACTAATCAATTGATAGTCCTTTCTATTGAAATCTTTGAATGATCATTTACCTTATTCTAAGGGATCATTCCTTAGATGTAATTAACTATGGGGCTTGCCCAGTAGAGAACAAACGATTTAAAATAAACCACTTTACTTTTTTATGTAAAGTAGGGAAGAATCTAGTACATATCGGACCCATATCCTTAGGAGTCCTTATTGGTGATTAGGTCCATTAAAGGGTAGTGACTTCTATCTCTTGAGATAGTACACTTCACTTGATACATGATAATCTATCATTTCCAAAGATGAATTTTTTTATATTCTTGCCTTTTCACCAATAGATTTGAAGGTGACCAATATAGAAAATTTCTCCATAGATTTTTTACGACTGAGGATGGTTCCTCTCTCCATCTTTGGTAAATGATCATTGTCTTTTGAGTATCGATAATAGTGGGTTTGTACTTTGGTATGAATCCAAATTATCTTTCTTTCCATTGGCACTTAGCTTATTTCATTCTTAAGTTAGCCAACATCTTTAGGTTTTAGGACCTCAGTTGGTCTTAAAACCCCGTTGGGTTCTCAATGGGTAAAATAAAAGATCTAAATAAAAGAAAACATTTAAAGACTTCCTCCTTATCATTTTTATGATAAGGAAAGGTTCATTCAAAATAATAAAAAATAAAATAAATTTCATAAGAACTTTTGCTTTTCAAAAAAAAGCACCTTTTCAAAAATGCACTTAATAAAATATTTTCCACAAAATTTTATCACCTCATTTAACAATTCTCATAATTGTTACATGTAGAATTTTCAAAATAACTAACAATTTTCCAAAAGCACAAATGAACATCTTCTTTCAATTCATTTTGATGAAGATTTCATTTTCAAAATAAAATGAACAATCATCTTTCCAAAATCAAAATCAAAATAAAGTTTTCAAAAGCAAACATGAACCTTTCCTTTCAATACACTCATATTGAATGGAAGTTTCATTTCAAATAAATTAAATTTTCAAAAGCACATATGAACATCTTCATTTAATATACTCAAATTTATTAAATGAAGATTTCATTTCAAATAAAATAACATCATTTGGAAATCCCACTTAAACATATCTCACATGATTAAGTTGGAATTCCTCTCTTTCAAAAAATCAATAATCACACAAAATAAAAAAAATCATTTTCAAAATAAGATTGATCTCCATTCTACATACCAAATTTGTTGAATGAAAGTCCTCTTTTCAAAATTGAAACTTAACAATCATATTTTCAAAATTCAAATACATTTGGAACTTCATTTAGTATACTCAAATTTTAAGTGAATCTCCAAATCAAAATCAAAATTTTTAAAACATTTGGAACTTCATTTAGCATACTCAAATTTGCTTAAGTCTCCAAATCAAAATCAAAATTTTTTTTTCATTTGGAACTTCATTTAGCATACTTGTAAGTGAAGTTTCCAAATCAAAATCAAAATTTTCAAACAGGAACTTCATTTAGCATACTCAAATTTGCTAAAGAAGTCTCCAAATCAAAATAAAAATTTTCAAAACACATTTGGAACTTCATAGCAAATTTGCTAAGTGAAGTCTCCAAATCAAAATCAAAAAATTTTCAAACATTTTGGAACTTCATTTAGCATACTCAAATTTGCTAAGAAGTCTCAAAACAAAATTTTTGGAACTTTATTCCTTAGCATACCAAATTTGCTAAGAAAGTTTCCATTTTCAAAACACAAATTTGAACATATCTTTGGAATTTCATTTAGCATACTCAAATTTGCTAAATGAAATTTCCATTCAAAACTAAGTGGGACTTCATCTTTAGCATACCATATTTGCTAAAGTAAATCTCCACTTTTCAAATCAAAACAAAAATGAAACACTTAGGATTTCTTAGCATACCTAAATTTTAGGATCTTTTTCAAAATCAAAACATCAACAAATAAAATTAAACACTTAGGATTTTCTTAGCCAAATTTGCTAAGAATCTATTTTCAAAAAATCAAACAAAACACACTTGGATTCTTCACTTAGCATACCTAAATTTGCTAAGTGAATTCCAATTTTCAAAATCAAACAACAATTCACAAAAGAAATAATATTTTCAAAACACTTCACTTTTAAATTGCTAAGTAAGTAAAATTCAAAATCATCAAATCAAAAAAATCAATTGACCCTTACTTTAACATACCCAAATTTGTTAAAGGAAAGGGTCCTCAAATCAAAATCTAAATTCAAACAAACATGGAAGCATCCTTCTAAAATATTTGAATCCATTTCAACATACCTAAATTTGTTGAAGTTGGATTCATATTCAAAATTCCTCTTTCAATCAATTCTCAAATCTATTTGAACCCCACTTAACACTTCCAAGTTGTTGGATGTGGGTTCAAATTCAAATTCAAAAATATAAGATAATCTTACAAACTCATTTCCTATTGATTCTTCAGTTAGATTCAGTCTGATGATATTCAATCTTTTTAGTTGTTGAGATGGCGGTTCATGGAAGTTCATTTTCACTTTCCCCCATGGTATGGATTTGGCTTTGGATGCCAACTTCCATTCATACACATCGATCCACTTTGGTAGGGGATTGAGGAGAGATTACATGAGCTCCCCCTCACGTCGATAGGACCATGGTGGCGTGAAGCGGTCATCAGATTGACTTACCTCGATTCGATGTCTCCTCAAAGAGGAAAGTGGTGATCCCACGGCTTTAGTTGGCGTACCGGTAGTGATCTAGCCATTTGTGCCGGTTTCTCATGCTAGTGAGGGCTAGCACCCTCTCATCACCCTCTAGGTAAGGCTCCCTGGTCTCAGGCTTGCCTCCCTACTTTGAGTATGGGTCTAGCTCTTCCCATCCTACTACATAGCATGAAACAAGAACCACATGATCAAGCGGTACCACACCAGGATCACTAGGGAGATGGAAGCAAGTTCAACATTGAGGAGTTCCTTATCACTTCACCCGTTACAAAACTAGTTCCATCCTCTCTCACGGGTCAGAGAGAGGATGTTAGGGATCCTCATCACCTCCGGTGGTAAACCCAGTTACTAGGAGCGAGGTGGTATGGCTCCGACTCTTGTGCTTATAGGAGCTTGCGTTCAGTAGCTCCTTTGATCTGATCCATCATCCCATGTGGGGAAGCATATCATAGGAGAGGGCCCAGAGGCCCATACAACTCACATCCGTAGGGAGATGGAGGTTAGGTCATTGGTCACTTCTTTGATTTTTTTTCGGTCACACTACCCGACCATGCGACAACATCTTTCTTCTGGACTAGTCAGGAGGGAAGTTCCTGCATAGAGAGTGGTGTCTCCCACCTCTCACCCTCATCCACCATCACGGTCAGTCACATCTCTAGTTCCATCAAGGCCATGAAGGCCATATGTCAGGGAAGCGCTCCCATTGGTGATCCGCTATGGTGAGGATCCTACCCCATCCACACCTGTGGCGAGGCCAAGCTCTCTGACCTTCTAGTGGTGGTGTGAGAAAGCGACCCGAAGCATCATGGTCATCCCTTCACCAACTTTAGACATGGGATGTGGAGATGGTGGCATTATTTGAATGCGAGATGATAGTCTACTAGTGATAGTGGAACATCCTATTGTTACCCTCTCATAATAGTGGCATTCGAGTGTCATTCATCAGTGAGTACAATCCACAGATTGACTCTCCCAACAAGGCGTGGTGCCTCTGGTGCATGATAGTGATCACACCGGTCAGCCTAAGTTATTTGTACTTAGATGATCATTCTTTTAGATGAGATAGTTCACATTATTTCATGGAAAAGGAGAAATCTGGTATGATTGGTTAGATGAAGAGAAAGTCAGCTTCGATCCCATGAAGATGACTTGTTGGGAGACTCAGTTGGAGTCTGCATGGTTGACACTAGAGGATCTCTTCTCAGGGAACAACAAGCCATGGAAGGTGATGAGGTTGATCAGGAAGACATACAACATCGACAACACCTCAACATCGGTTGAGGGAAGGATGAGATAGGATGGGATGGCGTTAGAGGACTTGTTAGTAGTAGTTTTTAGAAATAAGCTAGTTCATCCTACTTCGACATTATTAGAGTTAGTGCATGTCTTGGACCCAGTGACTTTACCTCATTGAGCAAGGTAGCACTATGTATAGGAAGGTAGTGGAAAGTACCTCCATAGAAAAGACATAAAATCCATGGTTGAGTAGCGAAGGAAGCTTTGGCTCAAGCACGGGAGGATCATCGGTTCCAAAGGGTAGACCCTACAGGAATTTGATGCTATCCAATATCCCAAGGGTTTTTGTGCCACCTTCCTTCAAAAGCTTTGATGGCGGTGAAAAAGGTAGCATATACACTTTAGGGCCATTGTTGCACATGGGTGGTAGCGGCTTTGCTTTTGCCTTTATTGTAGCCTAGCGGGTATTGCTTTCAATTGGTATCTTTGATGCAATTGATTAAGACATTCTTGAGTTAGAGCAACTCTTCATCAAGAGGTTTGTTGCTTAGACAAAGGGTTCTTGTGGTGATCTTGTTGTTGTATACAACCCGTGAGTCCTTTGTTGATTATATTCTCGATGGTAACAGTATGAAGTGTGAATTTATATCGAAACATGCCATTGAGATTCTCTTGAAGAATATCCATGGTCCACTATCATTTGAGGGCTTCAATAACTATCATAAGGAGAGGCCAAATAGTTGCCTTTTCAAGATCATTGCCTAGCAAATGAAGGTCTATGAGAAGAAGCGGGGTAAGCGATGGTTGATGTGGGAAGCTGGCTAGAGATCGGTCAGAGACCATGACCCTCCACCTCCTTGCCACCACCAGAGGCCTAGCCTCCACAGCCTCCACGGCCCGACTTGCCACTCACCATACCACCCGGTAGTGCATATATACGCCGTAGCTATGGTCCACCTACTTTTAGATAAGTTAAACAAACCTTATTCTTTTAAGAGGAGGTAATCGAAGATCTTTAAGAATCTCTTAAAGAAGCTTGATTTTAAGCAGAACAGGAGATCGAGGAAGTAGGCAAAAGTCATGATCCAAACTTTTGCCCTTACCGTATGCTCACATTTTGGAGGATTGCTTCACATTCAAAGGCTTGAACACAATTTCAAGATGGTGTTGTAGTTATCCCAAAGGAATACCTTGTGGAACAACCTTCCAGTTCCATTAGGGTAATCCTTGGGGATACATGTGATCTACCAAAAGAAGGTTGGGATATTTCTCTATCAAAACCTCTAAGAAGATCATCGATCAAGAAGCTTTCCTTTGGTGCAAGTTAGCTCAAACCTCCAACACCAAGGAAGGTTTGCAAGTTGCAACTCTAGGAAAGGGGAGCTCAATAGTAGTAGCATGTGGCAGGATAGCCCTTGCGCATTGATGTCAGCCTCGACTACTATTGCTTCCACATGACTTCTTCCATTTCACTAGCTATTCTATTTCTTCTACTAGTAGAACTCTTGTATCTCGATGGGGCATCAAATCCACTTACTTTACTTGATTTCTACTTTGTACCTCCAAATAATTCCAAGAAATTGAAGAATAAAGCTAGTTTGAATTACATATGTCACTTCGATGGGTTGTCTTCTTCTATTCCTAATGATAACTCTTCAAGTCAAAATAACTATAACAATTATCTTCCTCATTGAGTTGGACTTTCCAACTCGAATACTATGGGTTCACCTCTTGAGATAGACTTGGAATCATCGATTAGGGTCCCATAGGAGAAGCTATGGTGAGCATGTGTAGGTAGAACCTTCCATTACCTCACAAGATCACCGTCAACCTCCATAGTGGCAAGGTTCTACCTCTAGGGCACCTCAAGATGGGGAAATAAGTCATTGGTGAAGATCAGAAGCCCTTCCACAGATGCTCCACCTTGGATATGCTTGTGGAAGATGGTGGATCCTTTCTCATCTAAGAAAGTTTCCATCTAAGCTAAGCATATATGATGCCCTTGTCTTATCCAAAGAGATGAGAATCACTAATCAAGGCTCTCCTTGATCTGAAATATGCTTAGATTTATAGGTGAGAAGCACATTATACAAAAAGAAGCTCAGGGATCACCTTCACGGATGAAGACCTTCTTGGGGACTTGGAGCACAAGCTGAGTCCCTCTACATCTCATCGACATGGATAGGTTGACTTCATGGATCTCTTGGATTTAGGTGCGTGATTGAAC